>OZ018418.1:1389610-2774221 GCA_963969595.1 Neckera pumila | reverse complement strand
TCTTCAACAACCCTGGCCAGTCAAAACTTGAAAACAAAATTATCTCCAACAATTGAATTTTTACCCTTGTTAGCGATATGCTAAACGTTGGTTTTTACATACAAAACGGCCTAGAAATAGGAGGTAGGAGGATCCTTGGACTAATTTGGATCTTCTAAAGACAATGGCACAATTGGTTTAGAGTTTGGAGCATTTCTCCAAAAGTTAGAGTGATCACGACAGTAGTGTAGATTTTTAATTAGTAAATTTGAAATTATCTAGGAAGTAGAATTAGAAAATTGGGGGGAAGGTGAGGCCTTGAGCAAGTATATAAGGCCTCCCCCTCCCCTCACTTCACACCCCTTTTATTTTTTGTAAAGTTTTGGCCAAAACGTGGCCACGTTGTTGAAATTGGCAATTTTCCACCAAACATTTGTTTAATGCATTTGGAGCTTTTTTCCTTGACTTTTATCAAATTTCTCTTGCATTTTGAGCTCTTTCAAAGGACGTTGGGGTTCCTTTGAATTGCTTATTGGCTTACACATGTTTTGAATTGAGATTACCCGCATTGTATGTGTTTTCTTTGTTGAGGTTTAGGAAATTGTGGTTTCTAACGCCTTCAAACCAAGCTCCTTGTGTGGGATGTCTTGACTCATGTCATAGAACATCCCCCTAGAGCCTTGACGTTTGAAAATGTTGTCCCTATAAGAGTCATAAGTGTTTTGGAGAAGTTTGGGTTGGAACCAAGTTCTTACCGTTGAGTTTTAAGAATTTCCATTGTCAAAGTTGTCCAAAAATTGAGGTTAAATCCTCGAATACGGCGAAGCTATCACCCTGGACTCAATTTTCTACTAGATTAAGTTAAAATCCCTTATCAAAATTGTCCAAATTTGAGGCTAACCCCTCTGATACGGCGAAGCTTTGCACCTAGTTAAAAATCCCATTTAATTTTGTGTTAAAGGGTCCCCAATAGGAGATCCAAGGTGTTTTATAAAACACCAAAAATTTGATGTTTTGGCGAGCAACATCTAATAAGGAGGGTCCAGACCAAATCAGCAAAGGGGGGCCAGACCAACCGCAAGGAGGAACCAAATCGGCCAGCAAGGAAGCCATGTAGGTCATCAGACCGGCGGGTGCTTTGATTGAACCACAAAACTAATTTCACATGCATACATCAATTCTGAAAAAAACAAAAACACTGGGAAGATACCCTGAAGGGTCCCAATTCATTTTATTTCTTTGATTATTCCAACAATTAGCAACTGAACCCTGTTTAGGTTGATAAAGGAAGTCTAGAATTCAGATTTTCCTTGAGTTCTAAGTGAGGAAATTTTCAGATTAGAGAAGTGTGAAAGAGGAAGCTTTTCAAATTCAAATTTTTGCTTGAATTAGTGACAAAGAAGGACCAGAGTTTGTGTAGCAACTAGGGAAGCAAAAATTCAGATTTTGAATGAGACCAGGAAGAACCAGCCATCCATCAGTAACCAAGCAATTCAAAGTCAACTCATCCAGTTTGTTTCCAAACCAAATCAGTTCATACTCAGTCTAATTCCAGACTTGGAAATCTCAAAGTTCACACTCTCTATCACTCCAATTGCTCAAACTCAACAACGAAATGAACAAAAATCATTTTGCATGAAGCAGTATATGTGACTCAAATGTGTTGAGTGGGTTGTAAGCCAACCATTAGGATTTGGAAATTCCCTAGATTTAGTTAGATTTTCTTATAAGACGAATAGACAAGACAAAATAGGGAATAGTTGACTTGGAAAGATTCTAAAATTAATTATTTGTAGAAGAAGTTAAACAAGCCTTGTTTAAAGACTTTGTTTGTACCAATAGAATTAGCCAAGAATTTTGCTTTAGATTTTGTTAGATTTTATTCCTTCAAAATATCTCCGGAAGTTGGTATTAGATTTGATTAGATTTGTTCTCTAGGAAATATCTCCAAAAGAAAAGAAGACACTAGAAAGAAAAGAAACAAAATACTTAGAAAAAGAAATTGGGATTTCTAAATCCATTAAAAAAGTTGTAAAAAAGAAAACGTCAAAACGCCAAACACAAAAGATGGAGTTGGAGCGTGCAATTGATTAGTGGGTGGTGTTGTACAACGAAGAAAGCCACAATGTCCAGGTTAGTAGCTGATTATTTTTACTAAGTATTTTGTATTCCTTGTATTTTTTCCAAGTTATTAGATTAGAAGTTAAACTTTCCAAATTATTAGTGAAATTGGAATTATCATAGGAATTTAGGAATCTTACCCAATAGAAATTTACGAAAGACTTCAGAAAATTACTATAGCAATTACACAAAGAGTTTACCACAAATAAGAAAAAGTTATTAGAATTTATCTCTAACAAAAAAGTAGCCGTGAAAAGAGAAGTTACCAAGAGGAATCTTTTAGAAATCTTTTAAGGAACCTTTTAAGGAACCTTTTAAGGAATCTTTTAAGGAATCTTTTAAGGAATCTTTTAAGGAATCTTTTAAGGAATCTTTTAGGAACTTTAGGTTACAAGGTAAAAGTAGCGGTAACTTAGAACTTTAGGATAAAAAAGAATTACGGAAGAATTTTGATGAATCGGATGTTGCAGCATAGGAAAAGCAAATTCCCAGTTATACTTCCAAAAAACACTCTAAAGCATAACAAAGTGACTCTAAAGATCAAACCCGCAAGATTTTATGAAGTATCTAATTTTATTTAGTATCTAAGCTCAGCCAGTATCCATATTTCCCTTTCCGATCCTAACACTATAACCAGAAACACAACAACACCAAAAACTATAATCAAACCCTTCTCTCCTTTCTCGATCTGTCCAACTATTTGATCTGGTCTGATCAACTCATATTTGCTCTTACCCTCATCCGGTTTAGTTTTACCTCAGTTTCACCATCAGAGGGTTCGCCGCTTGCTTTTGAGAATGGCAGGCTTGCCACTCCTTCTGTGACTTATAGTGGCTGAAGACCCATTTTTCTATCTTCCAATCTCCTACACTAATCCGGATTTGGTTTGATCCCTCACAGCCATCCAAAGAACTCTTTGAATCACAGGTCACACAAAGCCCCCCCGTACGATCCTCTCATACTACAACGACCTTGGCGCCAAGTTCCATCTGTACAAAGTCAGGTGGTTACAAGTGTACTTGTCCATTCCAACATCAACTAAAGCTCTTCTGTTTACCAACTAGGGCAACGAGATCTCTCAGGAGATTGGACACTCAACCAGATTTCCCACCCAAGAGTTCTAGCGCGACTAAGGAATCCCTCCCTATCCGCCTAGCCTAACAACGGCTCTCTCACCCGGAAACCTAAACCTTAGAAGTGCTAAGGAACTGAAATCCACTCCCAACTCTTTCACTACCCGCTCACTTGCACATAAGATCAAAACAAGAACACCAAAGGGAGAAATCACCCCCAAGCCAACATGCGCCTTCCTAAATCCTCACCATACAACCTTGCCACATACGGAAGAGACACACAACAAGAAGCCAATAGAAGGTACAAGCAAAATTTAGGCAAAAAGACTCCTAGCTCCCAAGCAGGGACTGGCTTTATATACAATTGATTTACAAAAACAGAAAGGCCCCCAGAAATCCGCACAAAACTTCTGGATCCGATCCTAACCGGCCAGACCGGATTAACATCCGATCCGGTCTAAATTATCTTACACAAAATACATTCCTACCTACTCTGCAACTCCTTCACTTAGTGTAGGACTTTTGGGTTTTGCGGGTAACTAGTTGAAGACGTCCACCAAATTCTTGCTCCGCTCCCCAGTTGTAGGATCCGGAAGATCTGATCCTGGCAATAAATCCAGATGAATTGCTTGTCCAGGCCCAGTCCTTCATTGACTCTTCTCTGACTCGAGAGTCCGATCCTTAGGCTCTTTCGGATTTGATCCTTTTGCCGCGAACAAATCCGACAACGAAAGGTCCAAAAGATGGATCTCTCTGGAGTACATGGATCCGTTCAACTTCTGGCTGCTAACGTCCATCCGGTCGGTTGCCTCTCGTATTGCCACCATTGTTGCTTCCACCCGATCGGTAAAATTGGTCAGGATCTGAACTATTTGGGAACCGGATACGTTCTTCTCCTCGTGTACTCCCTTGTCAAACAACCTTGCCTTGACAACAGCGGATCCGGAAGCTCCGAGAGTGGCCTTCACTGTCTCCGCCACCTTTCGTGTTGCGTCCACCATCTTCCGGACGGCAATCTTATCTTCTTTGAAGGTGACCATTTCTGCCTTCAACGTGTGGACTTCCTCTTGAAGTTGACAAATCTTTGCCTCTTGCTTCTTATGTTTGTCCGGATTGGTGATGTGTAGTGCTACCTTAGCTGATAGCTTGCTGTCTCCCGGCGCACCCACCAAATCTCTGATACTAGAGAGGGTCCTTCTTTTGACCTCCCAATCCGCTTGTATTCCGCAAAGGATGTGGGTCAACTGATTGAACGAATCAGTTGAGCCTTTGAGATCCGGTATCTCCACTTCCGGTCCTTGTTCTGAAGTAAATCGGTTGGTAGGAGGAGTTCCTCTCTTATGAGGAGGCGTCGTCTTCATTCTCTTCCTTGTCCTAAGGTGCTCCTCCTCATCTTCTTCTTCCGTCTTTGGTTTGGATCCGGATAATTCCTCTGGTTCGTCATCCAAACCCAACTCCCTATGCTTCAGGATGGATTCCTAAATCTTCCATGTCTTCTCCTCTGTATCGGTGAGGAGTTGGTTGCGTTGATAGAGGTGAAAGAGGTAGGGACTCAAAGGAGTGGCCCTACTCTTCCCAACTCTCGTAACAAGCTGGGACACCAGATCGTAAAAGATCCGGGCCCAGTTTACTTTTTGTTCTCCACTCAGGGCCCCAAAAATAGTGTTGCCAATGGTCATCGTCACCCTCGTCGACTTCTTCGGGTGGACGATTGGAATTAGGAACTGGAGAGGGCGGAGGTGTCGGTTGTCTACGCAATCCGCAACTGCATATCCGTCCTTGTTGCTCGGCTCTCCATGAAACTTATCATGGATGAATTCAGACCTCCGTCTTGCCATGCCTAAACCCCCTAACTGGAAGTTGTAGACCTCTCTCCATCTCTCTTCTTCCCACTCGGTTGGACACCCCCGGACAATGTTGTCGAATTGATTCGACAGTTTGCCCTTGAGCTCTCTCACCATCCGCTCCTCTCTAAATCCCTAGGGTTTGTCCATCAATCCCAAATAGTCCATCGTGTTGAGGTCGTCCATGAGCTTGGTTCTCACCGGTTCCTTAGAGGGGATGATCGGAACTACTTTCCGGAGCTTAATCTCTGAGAAGGAATTGGACGCTCCTAGTCTACTCTTACAAAGCTGAGGCATGGACACGGACTTGGCAAGCTGGACCCTTTTCGGTCGCTACCTCACTCTCTCCTAGCCGCACGTCCTGTTCCTCACTTTCTCTTGTCCGATCTCAACCGGAAGACAACACAAAACCTGCAACCCACACAATCTTGAGCTCTTACGCACTCTCATGTACTCGCACTTAAATTTCCACGCATACAACGGCTCTGGCGCAGACGAAGGCATTAAAGCGCTCAAGGTCAGCTCCAAAACTTGAGGGAAGTAAAAGAGCAAAAATGAGGAAGACCAACCTTTATATAGTCCCAGGATCCCGACTGGTCATCATGACCTAGTCCATAGCAATGCGGTTCAACCCTAATCCGATCCAAGATAAGTTCCGAATGTGATTGGGCTCCTGAGTACTAATACTCTGACCGGATTAGATCCAATTTATCCCTTACTGCATTAGCTTTGTCTATCTTCAGTCTTCTTCTGCCTTCTAGTAGGATCCGGATCCTAATTACTTGTTTTCGTTCCAACTTTTAGGTAAGCAAGGGAAAACCAAATATTCTGGTTGCTAATGAACAAAACGGATTTGTCAAGCCAGATTGCTCGATGGATTTTGCTCTTACAAAAATTTGATTATGAATTTGTAGTCGAGTCTGGAAAGGCAAATGTTAATGCAGATTACCTCTCTAGGACGAGAGGCCAGGAAATCCGTTGTGGATATTTCTGTTGAGTTTTTGGATGAATTCCCGAATCCTATAGCAGATCCGGTAGTGATGGAAAATTTAGATTCTCTTCTAGTCAAGGTCTTATACCTCAACGATGAGTTTATTTCATAGTATCAAGACATCATAGATTACTTAGTGAAGTCTAGATATCCGGAATAGATGGGCCACGAGGAAAAAAAAATTTCCAAAGGAAAATGGCTCCTTATACTTTGATTAAAGGAGTTCTTTTTAAGTTAGGAACGGATGACGTTCTCAGGCAATGTCTAGAACCTCCAGAATGGAAAAAAGTAATTCAAGCGCTTCATGTTGGAAGTTTAGGAGGGCATTTTCCCTTTGTAAGTACAATAAACCAAATTCGATCAACTGGATATTGGTGGCTGAGATGTGAGGAATTTTGTTCGGAGTTGTGATCATTGTCAGCAGACAGGAGCACCATCCTTCCGGAATTCACTAGCCACTGACTTCTATCATTCCTCTAGCACCGTTTGAGAAATGGGGGATAGACTTTATTGGACCCATTTCTCCGGTCAGTGGACGAAAGAAGAGGTACATTATCCTAGCCACGGACCACAAATTATGTGACCAAATGGATGGAGGCCAAAGCAACACGGAAGAACGATGCGGAGACTTTAGCAAACTTTTTGTTTGAAAAAATCCTCATGTGGTTTGGTCACCCATTGAAGCTAGTCAGCGATTGAGGAATTCATTTCCTCATTGATGTCATTGTCGACCTAACCAACAAGTACCTTATCAAGCATTGGAAGACAACCCCTTACAATCGTAAAGCGAACGGATTAACGGATCAGGCAAACGGAATCATTGATAGATCTTGAACAAGATGGTATCCGCTCACAAGATGGATTGGGAACGAAAACTACCTTCAGTAGTCCACGCGTACAACACCACAGAGAAAACTACAACCGGAAAGACACCGTACTTTTTGGTCTTTGGTCAAGAGGCAATCCATGGAGTGGAATTGGACGTGGAAACTTTTTGAGTCATGGCAACTCAAAGTGTAGAGTCAAGAAAGGATACGCTTCCCTGACTCCTTGCTATCAAAGAACTGGAGGAGATCCGGAATGTAGCCTTGGAGAGAACCCTGGGAGTGCAAAACAAGCGCAAAGAAGACTACGACCGAAAACTTCCAGCCGAACACGGAATCCAAGAAGGAAGACTGGTTCTCCTCTATGACAACCATCACAAGGACTTTCAAGGTAAATTGCACAACCTGTCGATGGGAACTTTCCGATCCAACCAAGTTTTCTAGAACAAATCCCTGCAATTAGAAAATCTACGAGGTCAGTGGCTTGACACTCGTGTAAACAGATCAAGGGTGAAGAAATATACCACTGCTACTTCTTCAGATAACTCCAAATATTGTTTCCGAGGACGCTCAAGGATGAGGAAGGGATAATGTCGCAACCAGAATATTTGGTTTTCCCTTGCTTACCTAAAAGTTGGAACGAAAACAAGTAATTAGGATCCGGATCCTACTAGAAGGCAGAAGAAGACTGAAGATAGACAAAGCTAATGCAGTAAGGGATAAATTGGATCTAATCCGGTCAGAGTATTAGTACTCAGGAGCCCAATCACATTCGGAACTTATCTTGGATCGGATTAGGGTTGAACCGCATTGCTATGGACTAGGTCATGATGACCAGTCGGGATCCTGGGACTATATAAAGGTTGGTCTTCCTCATTTTTGCTCTTTTACTTCCCTCAAGTTTTGGAGCTGACCTTGAGCGCTTTAATGCCTTCGTCTGCGCCAGAGCCGTTGTATGCGTGGAAATTTAAGTGCGAGTACATGAGAGTGCGTAAGAGCTCAAGATTGTGTGGGTTGCAGGTTTTGTGTTGTCTTCCGGTTGAGATCGGACAAGAGAAAGTGAGGAACAGGACGTGCGGCTAGGAGAGAGTGAGGTAGCGACCGAAAAGGGTCCAGCTTGCCAAGTCCGTGTCCATGCCTCAGCTTTGTAAGAGTAGACTAGGAGCGTCCAATTCCTTCTCAGAGATTAAGCTCCGGAAAGTAGTTCCGATCATCCCCTCTAAGGAACCGGTGAGAACCAAGCTCATGGACGACCTCAACACGATGGACTATTTGGGATTGATGGACAAACCCTAGGGATTTAGAGAGGAGCGGATGGTGAGAGAGCTCAAGGGCAAACTGTCGAATCAATTCGACAACATTGTCCGGGGGTGTCCAACCGAGTGGGAAGAAGAGAGATGGAGAGAGGTCTACAACTTCCAGTTAGGGGGTTTAGGCATGGCAAGACGGAGGTCTGAATTCATCCATGATAAGTTTCATGGAGAGCCGAGCAACAAGGACGGATATGCAGTTGCGGATTGCGTAGACAACCGACACCTCCGCCCTCTCCAGTTCCTAATTCCAATCGTCCACCCGAAGAAGTCGACGAGGGTGACGATGACCATTGGCAACACTATTTTTGGGGCCCTGAGTGGAGAACAAAAAGTAAACTGGGCCCGGATCTTTTACGATCTGGTGTCCCAGCTTGTTACGAGAGTTGGGAAGAGTAGGGCCACTCCTTTGAGTCCCTACCTCTTTCACCTCTATCAACGCAACCAACTCCTCACCGATACAGAGGAGAAGACATGGAAGATTTAGGAATCCATCCTGAAGCATAGGGAGTTGGGTTTGGATGACGAACCAGAGGAATTATCCGGATCCAAACCAAAGACGGAAGAAGAAGATGAGGAGGAGCACCTTAGGACAAGGAAGAGAATGAAGACGACGCCTCCTCATAAGAGAGGAACTCCTCCTACCAACCGATTTACTTCAGAACAAGGACCGGAAGTGGAGATACCGGATCTCAAAGGCTCAACTGATTCGTTCAATCAGTTGACCCACATCCTTTGCGGAATACAAGCGGATTGGGAGGTCAAAAGAAGGACCCTCTCTAGTATCAGAGATTTGGTGGGTGCGCCGGGAGACAGCAAGCTATCAGCTAAGGTAGCACTACACATCACCAATCCGGACAAACATAAGAAGCAAGAGGCAAAGATTTGTCAACTTCAAGAGGAAGTCCACACGTTGAAGGCAGAAATGGTCACCTTCAAAGAAGATAAGATTGCCGTCCGGAAGATGGTGGACGCAACACGAAAGGTGGCGGAGACAGTGAAGGCCACTCTCGGAGCTTCCGGATCCGCTGTTGTCAAGGCAAGGTTGTTTGACAAGGGAGTACACGAGGAGAAGAACGTATCCGGTTCCCAAATAGTTCAGATCCTGACCAATTTTACCGATCGGGTGGAAGCAACAATGGTGGCAATACGAGAGGCAACCGACCGGATGGACGTTAGCAGCCAGAAGTTGAACGGATCCATGTACTCCAGAGAGATCCATCTTTTGGACCTTTCGTTGTCGGATTTGTTCGCGGCAAAAGGATCAAATCCGAAAGAGCCTAAGGATCGGACTCTCGAGTCAGAGAAGAGTCAATGAAGGACTGGGCCTGGACAAGCAATTCATCTGGATTTATTGCCAGGATCAGATCTTCCGGATCCTACAACTGGGGAGCGGAGCAAGAATTTGGTGGACGTCTTCAACTAGTTACCCGCAAAACCCAAAAGTCCTACACTAAGTGAAGGAGTTGCAGAGTAGGTAGGAATGTATTTTGTGTAAGATAATTTAGACCGGATCGGATGTTAATCCGGTCTGGCCGGTTAGGATCGGATCCAGAAGTTTTGTGCGGATTTCTGGGGGCCTTTCTGTTTTTGTAAATCAATTGTATATAAAGCCAGTCCCTGCTTGGGAGCTAGGAGTCTTTTTGCCTAAATTTTGCTTGTACCTTCTATTGGCTTCTTGTTGTGTGTCTCTTCCGTATGTGGCAAGGTTGTATGGTGAGGATTTAGGAAGGCGCATGTTGGCTTGGGGGTGATTTCTCCCTTTGGTGTTCTTGTTTTGATCTTATGTGCAAGTGAGCGGGTAGTGAAAGAGTTGGGAGTGGATTTCAGTTCCTTAGCACTTCTAAGGTTTAGGTTTCCGGGTGAGAGAGCCGTTGTTAGGCTAGGCGGATAGGGAGGGATTCCTTAGTCGCGCTAGAACTCTTGGGTGGGAAATCTGGTTGAGTGTCCAATCTCCTGAGAGATCTCGTTGCCCTAGTTGGTAAACAGAAGAGCTTTAGTTGATGTTGGAATGGACAAGTACACTTGTAACCACCTGACTTTGTACAGATGGAACTTGGCGCCAAGGTCGTTGTAGTATGAGAGGATCGTACGGGGGGGCTTTGTGTGACCTGTGATTCAAAGAGTTCTTTGGATGGCTGTGAGGGATCAAACCAAATCCGGATTAGTGTAGGAGATTGGAAGATAGAAAAATGGGTCTTCAGCCACTATAAGTCACAGAAGGAGTGGCAAGCCTGCCATTCTCAAAAGCAAGCGGCGAACCCTCTGATGGTGAAACTGAGGTAAAACTAAACCGGATGAGGGTAAGAGCAAATATGAGTTGATCAGACCAGATCAAATAGTTGGACAGATCGAGAAAGGAGAGAAGGGTTTGATTATAGTTTTTGGTGTTGTTGTGTTTCTGGTTATAGTGTTAGGATCGGAAAGGGAAATATGGATACTGGCTGAGCTTAGATACTAAATAAAATTAGATACTTCATAAAATCTTGCGGGTTTGATCTTTAGAGTCACTTTGTTATGCTTTAGAGTGTTTTTTGGAAGTATAACTGGGAATTTGCTTTTCCTATGCTGCAACATCCGATTCATCAAAATTCTTCCGTAATTCTTTTTTATCCTAAAGTTCTAAGTTACCGCTACTTTTACCTTGTAACCTAAAGTTCCTAAAAGATTCCTTAAAAGATTCCTTAAAAGATTCCTTAAAAGATTCCTTAAAAGATTCCTTAAAAGGTTCCTTAAAAGGTTCCTTAAAAGATTTCTAAAAGATTCCTCTTGGTAACTTCTCTTTTCACGGCTACTTTTTTGTTAGAGATAAATTCTAATAACTTTTTCTTATTTGTGGTAAACTCTTTGTGTAATTGCTATAGTAATTTTCTGAAGTCTTTCGTAAATTTCTATTGGGTAAGATTCCTAAATTCCTATGATAATTCCAATTTCACTAATAATTTGGAAAGTTTAACTTCTAATCTAATAACTTGGAAAAAATACAAGGAATACAAAATACTTAGTAAAAATAATCAGCTACTAACCTGGACATTGTGGCTTTCTTCGTTGTACAACACCACCCACTAATCAATTGCACGCTCCAACTCCATCTTTTGTGTTTGGCGTTTTGACGTTTTCTTTTTTACAACTTTTTTAATGGATTTAGAAATCCCAATTTCTTTTTCTAAGTATTTTGTTTCTTTTCTTTCTAGTGTCTTCTTTTCTTTTGGAGATATTTCCTAGAGAACAAATCTAATCAAATCTAATACCAACTTCCGGAGATATTTTGAAGGAATAAAATCTAACAAAATCTAAAGCAAAATTCTTGGCTAATTCTATTGGTACAAACAAAGTCTTTAAACAAGGCTTGTTTAACTTCTTCTACAAATAATTAATTTTAGAATCTTTCCAAGTCAACTATTCCCTATTTTGTCTTGTCTATTCGTCTTATAAGAAAATCTAACTAAATCTAGGGAATTTCCAAATCCTAATGGTTGGCTTACAACCCACTCAACACATTTGAGTCACATATACTGCTTCATGCAAAATGATTTTTGTTCATTTCGTTGTTGAGTTTGAGCAATTGGAGTGATAGAGAGTGTGAACTTTGAGATTTCCAAGTCTGGAATTAGACTGAGTATGAACTGATTTGGTTTGGAAACAAACTGGATGAGTTGACTTTGAATTGCTTGGTTACTGATGGATGGCTGGTTCTTCCTGGTCTCATTCAAAATCTGAATTTTTGCTTCCCTAGTTGCTACACAAACTCTGGTCCTTCTTTGTCACTAATTCAAGCAAAAATTTGAATTTGAAAAGCTTCCTCTTTCACACTTCTCTAATCTGAAAATTTCCTCACTTAGAACTCAAGGAAAATCTGAATTCTAGACTTCCTTTATCAACCTAAACAGGGTTCAGTTGCTAATTGTTGGAATAATCAAAGAAATAAAATGAATTGGGACCCTTCAGGGTATCTTCCCAGTGTTTTTGTTTTTTTCAGAATTGATGTATGCATGTGAAATTAGTTTTGTGGTTCAATCAAAGCACCCGCCGGTCTGATGACCTACATGGCTTCCTTGCTGGCCGATTTGGTTCCTCCTTGCGGTTGGTCTGGCCCCCCTTTGCTGATTTGGTCTGGACCCTCCTTATTAGATGTTGCTCGCCAAAACATCAAATTTTTGGTGTTTTATAAAACACCTTGGATCTCCTATTGGGGACCCTTTAACACAAAATTAAATGGGATTTTTAACTAGGTGCAAAGCTTCGCCGTATCAGAGGGGTTAGCCTCAAATTTGGACAATTTTGATAAGGGATTTTAACTTAATCTAGTAGAAAATTGAGTCCAGGGTGATAGCTTCGCCGTATTCGAGGATTTAACCTCAATTTTTGGACAACTTTGACAATGGAAATTCTTAAAACTCAACGGTAAGAACTTGGTTCCAACCCAAACTTCTCCAAAACACTTATGACTCTTATAGGGACAACATTTTCAAACGTCAAGGCTCTAGGGGGATGTTCTATGACATGAGTCAAGACATCCCACACAAGGAGCTTGGTTTGAAGGCGTTAGAAACCACAATTTCCTAAACCTCAACAAAGAAAACACATACAATGCGGGTAATCTCAATTCAAAACATGTGTAAGCCAATAAGCAATTCAAAGGAACCCCAACGTCCTTTGAAAGAGCTCAAAATGCAAGAGAAATTTGATAAAAGTCAAGGAAAAAAGCTCCAAATGCATTAAACAAATGTTTGGTGGAAAATTGCCAATTTCAACAACGTGGCCACGTTTTGGCCAAAACTTTACAAAAAATAAAAGGGGTGTGAAGTGAGGGGAGGGGGAGGCCTTATATACTTGCTCAAGGCCTCACCTTCCCCCCAATTTTCTAATTCTACTTCCTAGATAATTTCAAATTTACTAATTAAAAATCTACACTACTGTCGTGATCACTCTAACTTTTGGAGAAATGCTCCAAACTCTAAACCAATTGTGCCATTGTCTTTAGAAGATCCAAATTAGTCCAAGGATCCTCCTACCTCCTATTTCTAGGCCGTTTTGTATGTAAAAACCAACGTTTAGCATATCGCTAACAAGGGTAAAAATTCAATTGTTGGAGATAATTTTGTTTTCAAGTTTTGACTGGCCAGGGTTGTTGAAGAGGTCCAAGATAGTAAGAAAAGAATCCAAGTTGACTCCAATCGGAATTTGGGAGCTCTTGGTGTGTCGATCAACATAACAAATGTTTTAAAATCCGTTAAAATTCTGTTAGCGCCGCCAATTCTAGTACTTGTCGGGGTTGTAATGTAAAAGAAATTGGTCGGCCGCTTTATTAGCACTAAACATTCTATCCTAATTTTTAGTGGGATTTTATTGCCACTTTGGGATTTTCTAGGAATTTTCTAATGGGTAAAAACACAGTTGACTTTCCAGGGAGTCATTTCCGCAATTCGGAAAATTACAAAACTTTTTGGGCAATTCTAGGAAGTTTTCAAGTGCCATGTGTAAACTTACAATTTCCCTTGTACTAATCAAAGGGTTGTTTAATTTAATTCCTTCTAGTTTAATTCCCACCCGGTAGGGGAGAATCATTTTAGATAAAGGATTAATTTCCTCCTGGGGGAAAATCATTCTTAGTCAAGGGAATTGAGCCATCCAGCTTCATTGTTACGCTCCTGGTAGGTTTTCTGATCAAAACCCCCACTCTTTGCTCATGGATTGCTCATAATTCCGGTTTATGGTTTTACCCATTTTGCTTTCTGGCTTCTTTCCTATCTTCTATTTTCTATTCTAAGTATTTTACATGCCCTTCAAAAGTCCATTTCTAGGTGGTTTTGTGGCTTGGCTTTCAAGCTTAATACCACCTAAATCCTCAAATAATCTCTCAAATGCTCAAATAGACTTTAATATTAGCTCATATTAGTAATTAGAGTGGTTTTGGCTTTTTTGGTTAATTCATATTTCATTTGTAGGGATTTCCTTCAAATGTCACATGAATATACTTATACTATCTTTTTAACCCTAATTAACCGTAAATGTGAGCAAAATGCAAAAGAAAAGAAAATTCTAAGGTTCAAGTGCTAACTTGGAGGCTCACATCAAGTTAGTAGGCTGGACTGATCTATCCTTGCCTCGAGGATAAATCTCTGTAGCTTGTGTCCCCTCTGGAGTAGCAAGGGTGCACACAATCTCCACTGCCTCATCACCCTGTCTAATTGGAGGTGGATGCACAAGCCTCTTAGGGGAGAGGGATGGTACAGGAGTATCCCTGAGGAGAGAAAGGACAAGGAGGGTATTATTCTGGAATCAAAGACTACCCCAGTCATCCGCAAACGTGGACTGCTGAAGCAATGCCCAAGAAGAAGTATCCACGCCATCACCCTCACTCGGCCCCTGCTGGGCAAAAGCTTGAGACAAGGACCTCAGGGAAGAATTTTCTTCCCAAAGTTTTTGAACTTCCCTCCTGAGCTCTTTTTTTTTTGCCTCGGCCTTTGCCTTCTTATTAGCTTCCTCTTGTTTCTTCCTGTTCTTTTCCGTAGTCCGTTGAGCCCAAAAAATCCTTGCGTTCTTCTTTGACGTGAACCACTACTGTTGTTGAAGGATTGAGAGGGACCTCATTGTCTGCCACGGGGACAGGGCTCTTCTCAACGGGAAGGTCTTCTTCTTGGTTCTGCCCTAACGGATTGGCCTCTTCCTTCTTTGACCCGTAATTGATCTCCTCCAAGTCTGAGTAGTTATCGTCATGGTCACTCAGATCTACGAAGTCATCGTCGGGGGCATCCATCGGGGTTTTTCCTTTTCAACTACTCCATGCATCCGCACTAGCATCCCGAACTCCTTCTAAGTGGAATTAGGTTCCCGGGAACGCATCACAAAATCCTCCGCCAAAACACCAAGATCACCACTTTGGACAACATTATCCATCGACCCAAACTCGTCGATCCCGAGGTCCGATCTCGGCTTGTCCTCCACCACTCCCCTTCCTCCTTGGAGCTACTCAACGTTCCCCTCTTCTAAGGGAGTTGATTCAGAGTTTAGTTCTGGAGTTCCAAAGAGACACGGACGAACGTAACCTCCCATATACGGTGAGTTGTCATATAGGAAGTCATTCAGGTCCGTCTTGGTCCTGTGCTTGGCCACCATTTCACGCATGGCCTCCAAGGAATGCCTGTCTGCAATAGCGTAGCAGTAGAGGCCATACACCTGCAAGACCAAATTAATCACAGAATTCAGAATTGTCTACTAAGCAACTAAACACATCTTCGAGACAAAGATAAATTTGACAATTGATTACAATCAAGCATTGGCGGTCAAAGCAGTGGAAGTAGGTATCAATAGAAGACTAAGGGAAAAATGGATTATCCTCAACTCAAAGATAAACAACAAGAATTTGGCGGAACGCATAACTTTGCAGCAGTCAAGAATTTTGCGCCGCAGTCCACAACGATGACGTTTTTACCCTGGACGGCAAAACTCTGCAAAATGTCCAAATAGAACTCCATTTTGAGTTTGCTCTTGTGAAGCCTATACTTGGCCTCGTTATTATTGGCGAGAAACGTGTAATACGGATTTGTGGAGACGGCATACTCCTTCTTCATTGAGTCCATGGCTTCTGCTACCCCATCCTTGTTCTTTTTGAAAAGGAAGAGAAGCGTCACAGGCGGAGGGTTTGCTCGGGTGCTGAGATTGTCCAGTCGCTCGGGTTAAACTAGATGGTATGTTGACAATCTTAGGACATAGCTCTTCATTTTCTTCTCTACAAACAAAGAGGCCACCTGGATGTCATTGTTGTTCCCCGCAATTCAAAGCCACACGCTCAGAGCATGAATGCTAGGCCTCATATACGATTCTAGGAATATCAGAAGCTTTGGCATTGGAGGAGCATCACTAGACCCGAATTTTGGCCTTGGAAGCAGGCGGAAGTCGATGACAGCTAGGGGAAGATTTCTCTGCAGGTACTCCCAGTGGTGGATTGTGCAATGCGCCATGGGATAGCATTCATGTCCCCTGATGTACACTTGCCCGTCTGTCTTCTCAATTCAGCTCTTCATCCTCAAATTCTTCTTCAGCATGGGAAGTAGAGCTAGATATGGCTTCTCCTTGTAGTCGGCCACCTTCTTGCTCTTTCCCTCGTTAGTAAGGCGCTTCTGGAAGAAGCTGTTTGGCGTGGCAGGGAGGAGAAAGTCCCATGTTGCCGTCATAAATAGATGATCGTGTTTTCATTTCCGCCAAATAGCATCAACCACGTCTCCCTCCTTGTCTTTGAACTTCAGTGAGGAGATATGAATTCCTCAATGATCACCTTCTTGTGCTTCTTGCGCTCCACCCATTCATTTGAGGCCATATTATCTTTGACAGGAAACCGGGTTTTCCCGACTGACAACTTCGGGTAGAGTTTAGTCCGCCCTGGTGTCAATCCTAGCAAATGATGGACATATTCCTTTATATCTTTGTCAGTGAAATGTCCCATGTGCTTGAAGAATTCCCTTTTCAAATTCTTTGGGGAGAATGTCTTTGCGGCCTTGTATGGCTCTAGCTAGCAGGGATCAATGAACGACTGTTCCATGCTTTTGATGAACTCCTCCCACAAGTTGTAGACCTTATCAGGTAGTGTGATTATTTGAATTTTGTTCTTTACATCTGATGCGCTCTTCACACCAGCGCCCTCCTTCTCCGGATTTATGCTCTAGAATGGGACTAGGACAGCGCTCACAAATTTCTGCGGGAGACAACAATAAGACACAGAGATCAAATTTCAGTATGACCGCACACAACATACTTCCAAGAGATTATCCTTGAGTCGAGGACAGTGTACCAATTCCTATAAACCAGTAGTTTAAAGATCATCAAAAACACAAACTACATTGAATATATTACGTCCATCAAGTTACACCTGAGCTATCTTTGAATCGAGGATAAAGTATAGCTTACCTTGTACGTGGGTATGTGGAAGAATGCAAGATTTCTTTGTATTTGCTTGTCGCTCTCTATAGCGGTTGCTCGTGAAAAAGAGATCCAGATCATTTGGCATGTAGAAATCTGGTTACCCCATGTCGGCTAGCTACGAATGAGGTGATTGGTAGTGTTGTACCACTTGGAGATGTCTATCAGCGCAAATTGGTTGACACTCTAGACAATAGTTGCCTCCCATGTCTGCAACTCGATCCTGCGCTTCTCACAAACGCCTCCATTCTACAATTCTTGGGAGGCAACAATACGGTGCTATTCATTGATTATAAAAAAGTTCAGGTTCTTTATATCATCCCAGCGCCTGGGTCACGTTGTCAAGAGTTTCCTCTTTGCGTCCATTGGTGTCAAGCAGACCAGCTGTTGCAGCTTGATATCGGGAAGCTCTATGAGGTTGGTCTTTCATTTGTCAACGTTCTTTAGCTATAGCTTTCGGATGACGTACTTCTCCCTAGCCAAAAAGCATTGGTTAATGTTGACCATAAATGTATTGGACTTGAAAAAGAAGCAGTTCTTGCGTCTCTCCCAGAAATCACTTTGGTACGCCGCTACTAGTTCAAACTTCTGAATTGGCGGATATTTAGTCTGTTGCCTTGCCTGGACGTTGGTGAAGGCGGACGTAGAACTCCTTGCAGTTGCTGTTGGGGGTTGCGCCATAGGTTTTCTTTGCTTCTTGGTGGCCTCAGTAGCTGCGGGTGTGGTGCTCTTTCTCTTCTCCGCGGGGGTGCGCCCTGATCCCCTTCCGCTTCCTCTACTTGCGTCTCGACTTTCCCTACTCCCACCTCGACTTCTTGAACAACCACGCTCAACGGATGCTGGCAGTGGTTCCTTTTTTGGCTCTGATCTCCTTTGTCCTTGTCTAGTAGCAGAGATTGTTTCCATCATATGCTTCACAAGGCGGTGAAATATCAAGTTTAGCCTCCTTGACGTGGCCTGCGAGCCTTTTCGAGCCCACAATCCGAGTTGTTGGGTGAACTCATCTGCTATGTTGTCCAAGCCTGCCGACTGGAGATCGCAGATGAGTGCGTTGAAGTCAAAGACTCCAAAATTATCATCCTCCTGATAGAAGACTGAATGACTATGCTTTATTGGTTTACCATTGTCAATATGTGCAAGGAGGGTAATGACCAGATACTTGTTGCGGTGGTTTTTGAGAAGCTGGACATCCTTGTTGAAATTCCAGTTTAGTTACCCTGGTGAACCCTTCACCTTGTACCGCAGAAAGACATATTTCTTGAACCGGTTCACGCCAAATGTCCATGATTCAACTACGCTCTTAATCTGCCAGAGCTTGTCATAGAGGTCTTTGTCCTCCCCAATGAACGGTTCCTCTTGTTCCCATTTATTGAAGGGCTCAAGGAATGGCTCCATTGCGGAGTAGTCATAGTCTTTTATTAGAACCATTCTACAACGATCTGCACATTTGAGAAGACAGTGTTAGTTTTGGATTGCAGCTTATTATCCTCGAACCAAAGATAAATGTGGGCTCTTGGCGATCCCACCTTTATATTACATCTCTAGACAATAATTTTATTATCCTTGAGACAAAGATAAGCTATGGTCTACTAGCGAGGATATCATTATAGTGTTTCTCTATATCTTAATGCTACTTGTGGGAGTACAAAATGTCAAAACCTAGAATTCCGGATTAGTTTAGGAGTAGATTAGTGAGGTTTTTCAAAATTTTCGAATACTGACGTAGTAACCTGGGACAGTTAGCCAAATCAAGAAACTGGGAAAAATCCAGCCTAGCAAAAACTATAAAGTGGGTAAGGAACGGATCTTAACGGGATCCGTAATCCGAAAGGTGATCCGGATTCAGGAAACCTAGGACCTACGTTTCGGTCCGGGAACTAGGGTTCCGTTTGCGAAAGGCGGCGCATTTATGGGCTGTCCTAACGGGTGTCGGTCGCTGGCCGGCTACTTAAGCCCATTCTTCTCCATTTCTTCTCTCTCTTTCTTCCGCTCGAGGATGCGTGTGTTTTTGCAGGTTTGGAGCGCGCATTAGCTGAGTGAAAGAGTGGTGAGTTAGGATCGGATAGGGAGAGAAGGAGAGGAGGGTGCCGATTGCACCGGGTTAGTAGGATTTTGTCGGCGTGGATGGAGGAATCTCGCAGACCGGCAGTTATGGCCAAGTGGCTCAATCCGGTCATACTTGCGGATCCAAAGGCGCGGATGCTTTTGGAGGGCAATCTGGACAGCATGGGATGCACGGGGTTGCTGCGCAAGTCATGGAATCTGAAGGACAAGGCGATGATCCACAAAGTCGTGACTGGAGCTCCGAATCAGTTTGAGTTGACGGAGCGAGGGAAGTCGGCAAAGTGGACCGAGGAGATGTGGACGGAAGTCTACTCATTCCGGAAGGCGGGTTCCGATTATGCCTTGAGGAATGACGGTTACGTTCACGAGAAGTTCCGTAATCTATCCCATCCAAAGGAAGGATTTGCAATCCACGATTGCATCGACCTGAGGCAGAGGCAGGTGCTGGAGTTCCTAGTTCCGATCCTGTATCCGGAGAAGCCCACCCGGCTCACCAGCACGTTGGGCAACACCATTTTCGGAGCAATGGAGGACAAACCGGTACACTGGGGGAGGATAGTGAAGGCCGTGGTGCAAAAACTGGCGGACGGCGTGCAGAGGGCCAAGTCCAGCCCGCTCAGCACCTACCTCTTCCACCTGTACTACCACAACGGGATCGTGAGTGAGCAGGAAACCAAGGACTACAAGGTGGCCGAGGAGATGCTCAAGTACGGTCTAGCTCCGGAATCGAAGAAGCAGGCCGAGGAAACTGTTCCGGAACTAACACCGCCAAGGCCGGAGAGGGCGGAAACTTCGCGGCGGAAGTCGACCGACCCAGACTCAAGAGGGAAGCAACAAGTTCCGAAAACGGAGGAACCAGGCCAGACCTTCTCAGATCTAGGGGGGAACAAGTTGTTTGATTCCGGAGTAGAGTGGTTCCAAGAGGCCCGGAAACGGTACGAGGACTTGGCTGATTTTGTATGCGTGGTATCAGATGAATTGAAGGTGGAGCTGGACGAGATTTTGGGTGAGATTAGAAAGCATCTGGATCCGACCCTGCTTAGTAGGAAGGAGGAGCACATCCAAAAACTGGAGGAGGAGAAGATCCAACTCAAGACCAGTTTGGGTGTTGCGGAGGAAGCCCTGAAGTTTGCATCCAAGAGAGAATTGGATGCGATGCATGTAGTGAAGACACTGACAGATTTGGTGGGACAGCCCGCGGATCAAATCACATGCGCCCGGCTCTTCAACGATAAGTTAGTTCAAGAGGGCATAGTGACTGGAAGCATGATCCTTAAGATCCTGGTGGATTATGAGATCAAGATGGAGAACGTGTTGGCAGAGATGAGGAAGCTGTTGGGCTTTCTCGATCGAGCAGTCATGGACTTCACCAAATTTTCGGAAGTGCAGAGTGCGCAGTTGTGGAGGACTCTGGCCAAACCGATCCCCGCCAGAAGGACTCCCATATTGGAGCAAGGTCTTCAAGCCTTGCTGAAGGACGTTACGGCTAAAGTTGCAAGTCAGGCGGGGCCATCACGAAGGAGGGAGAGGTTAACCGCGGAGGTTACCAAGAAGGGTTCGGAAGCTCTAGTTGTTCAGGAAACTCTGGTGAAGACGGTCCTTGTCACATTCCCCACACGCACGGCAAGGGTACCAGAGGGGAACGTAGGATCCAAGGTCATGGTTTCTCCGGTTCGGACGGATTTGACGAGCCGGATGCTTGTGGTGGAGAATCCGGCCAGGACACATCCGGAAGGTTTCACCCACATGGAGGGAGCATCCCAGGAAGAGGAGGAAGGCGATGACGAGGATCCGGTTGGAGTTTTATTGGAGCAACCCATTGAGATGGAGTCGCATAGGGAGTTAGTCCTATCCGATGACAAGGAAACGGAAGTCATGGCAACTCCACTGATCCGACACCCAATCCAGACCCGGGCAAGTGTTCGGAACACCCCCGCGAAGACGACGGGAGCGACGCAAGGCGACAGCAGTTCGAAGAAGTTGCAGAAGAAGTAGTTAGTTAGGATATTTTGATTTTTGATTAGGATTTGAACTCTAGTTTTGGAATGGGTTTCCCGCGCTTAGGACCCTGGTTCCGGATTTATTTTTAGAATGAGCCGGCAGTCAATTTTCTGGGTATTTCGGATGGTCCTTTGATTGGCTGCCCCGATTTTTGGGCTGCTTTTTGGCTTTTAGGTGTTGGCTTTTTATGGGGTTTTAAAGGCTGGCAAGCTTGTTGTGCTAGGATTCCCTCCTAGCAGATTTTCATTTTGTATTCTATTCTTTTTTTTAATCTAAGTGCTGAGTGAGCTTTTGGATTTCCATCTTTGTGTTCAAGTGTTGGTCTGAATGTTTATGACTGTACTAGAGTGTGAGGGAAGACAGGTGAGGAGGAATCCGGGTCTTGGGTAGTCGGTTCCATTTGAAAGGTACATTTGAGACAGTGTTAGATTCTTGACTGAGTGAAAGTGCATAGTGCCTTTGAACTACCGTAACGGTGATCCGGTTGATTGAGTAGCGGAAGCGAGTCCGGTTGTCAACCCGTGCGGAGGTAAGCGCCCGCCCAGAGGAAGTTGCCACTCTCCTGGAAGGTCTGCCAACCTCGGAACGGTCTGGCACTTAACAAACAACCCTCGATAGGTTCCGGAACCCTGTGATCTGTTGTTGTAGTAAGGAGTGGACCGAGTCCTGAGTGACCTACTTTCCGGATCGGGTGTCTAGGAAGTTGTGAGGACCCGGATCTTCTTTCCTTGTTGCAACTCCTTTAAATATTTGAGTGTTTGTTTGTGTTCGTCAAGTTTTGCGCATGTGAGAACCAGAGTGGTGAAGTCCCTACCCCTTGAAAGATCAAAGCAAACCCTCTGAGGGTAAAACAGAGGTGAAAGAAACCATATTGATTTGGAAGTGGAAACCGGATTCCGGGTAGAACCGGATTTGGATTGAATTCCGGATAGTTAAAAGTTCCGGAAACGAGTGAATAGGTGATTGGATTGAGGAGAAAAGAGAATCCGGAAAACTTGAAATGTCTAGCATCATCTTGGAATTTCTTGGGACGATATTTCGTGTTATCTTAGCACATTTTTGTGTTAAGGATACTTACGCCTAGACTGCGCGTACAACACTATCATCCTCAAGGCGAAGATAAATTTTGACTCTCTGGGCAGTCATTTATACGAGGTTTCTAAAATGTGAGTAGGAAGCAATGAGCGTTGAGCAATGAGCAATTGCATTTGAACGATAAAAATTTTATTTATTATATTTTTCAGGTTTCAAAATTATCATTAATCCTACATTTAGATATGAAGTTTAAAAAAAAAAATTAATTTTGGTATAAATCATTTATTTCATTCATTGCTTTAGATGGATGAAGATGATGATGGATGAATGTAGATGAAAGTTGGTGGATGAAAAAGAAATCCAACCCTAAATTTTTTGTATTAAATGAAGTCAGTTGCATCATAAAGCCTCTAATTTAGAGATGGATAAGGCAAATTTATCTGATATAAATGCAAGTGATGTAAATTGTTTGCATTGTAGTGTACACATATCAACCTTGTATAGGATTTTAAGAGACTTTTTTGTTTTGAGAAGGCTTTTAGAAAGACAATAATCATCTTACATACAGCATTCACAAGGGATCCCTAAGAGCCTCCTCCATCCCAAAGAGGCTCATAGGGAGACAATAATAAAGAGTAAGGATGTTATTCTTATCTTCAAATTTCGACAAGCCTTCTTGGGGTACCAAGGAGCCTTTCTTGCAAGAGTCTTTTGGCACCAAAGAAAAGCTCCTCAAATCCAAGGAGCCTTCCTTGGATTCCAAAGAGTCTTCTTTGCAAGAGTCCTTTAGCACCAAGAAGGGCTCCTCAGATTCGAGGAGCCTTCCTTGGGTTCCAAAGAGTCTTATTTGAAAGAACCCATTGGCACCCAAGAAGGGTCAAAATTTGGTCTATGAAGTCAATGTTCTTAAATGAAAGGTTCTGAAATCACAAAAAAAATTAGCGAACCACTATAGAATTGATTATTTCATTTCTTTAGATGAACCTTAATGGTACTATTTGGTTCCAAAGAGCACTAAGCCACAACCAAATTACAATGTAGGATTAGTTGTTACATTTGTCGTAGCACAGGGCAAGCAAATTCCCAGTTATACTACCAAAAACCACTTTAAAGTATAACAAAGTGACTCTAAAGATTGAACCCGCAAGATTCTATGAAGTATCTAGTCTTATTTGGTCTCTAAGCTTAGTCAGTATCCATATTTCCTCTTCCAATCCTAATACCACAACCGGAAACACAACAACACCAAAAACTACAACCAGACCCTCTTCTCCCTTCCCGATCCGGTCAACTTTCCGATCCGGTCTGATCAACTCACATCTGCTCTTACTCCCATCCGGTTTAGTTTTACCTCTGTTTCACCATCAAAGGGTTTGTCCCTTGCTTTGGAGAATGGTAGGCCTGTCACTCCTTCTGTGACTTATAGTGGCTGAAGACCCACTTCTCTATTCACCACCTTCCTACACTAATCCGGATCTGGTTTGATCCTTCACAGCAATCCAGAGAACTCTCTGGATCACCGGTCACACAAAGACCCTCCGTACGATCCTTTCATACTACAACGACCTTAGCGCCACGTTTCGTCTGTACGAAGCTAGGCGGTTGCAAATGAATTCGTCCATTCCAACATCAACTAAAATCCTTCCGTTTGCCAACTAAGGCAACAAGATCTCTCAGGAGGTCGGACACTCAACCGGATTTTCCACCCAGGAGTTCTAGTGCAACTAAGGAATCCCTCCCTATCCGCCTAGCCTAACAACGGCTATCTCGCCCGGAATCCTAAACCTTAGAGATGCTGAGGAACTGAAATTCACTCCCAACTCTTTCACAAGCCGCTCACTTGCACATAAGATCAAAACAAGAACACCAAAGGGAGAAATCACCCCCCCACAAGTATGCGCCTTCCTAACTCCTCACCACACAACCCTACCACACACGGGAGAGACACGCAACAAGAGGCCAAGAGAAGACATACACAAATTTGGGTAAAAAGACTCGCAGCTCCCAAGCAGGGTCTGACTTGTATACAACTTAATTACAAGGCAAAAAGGCCCCCGAAAATCCGCACTGGACATTCGAGTCCGATCCTAACCGGCCAAACTGGGTCAACATCCGATTTGGTCCTAACTATCTTACAAACATTACATTCCTACCTACATACCTACTCTCCAACTCCTCCACCCAGAGTAGGACTCTTGGGTTCCGCGGGCAATTGGTTAAAAACTTCAGTCAGGTTCCTCCTCCACTCTCCGGCAGCAGGATCCGAAAGATCTGATCCTAGCAATGAATCCAGATGAATGGGTTGCTCAGGCCCACGTCTTCGGTGACTCTTTTTTGACTCGGGCATCTGATCCTTGGGCTCCCTCGGATTTGATCCTCCAGCTGGGAACAAATCCGACAGCGAGAAGTCCGAAAGTGGAATCTCCAGGGAGTACATGGACCCGTTCAGCTTCCGGCTGCTGACATCCATCCGGTTGGCTGCCTCCTTTGCTGCCACCAATGACGCTTCCATCCAATCGGTGAAGTTGGTCAGGATCCAAACTATTTGGGAACCAGATACCTTGTGCTCCTCATGCACCCCTTTGTCAAACAATTCTACCTTGACTGCGGCGAATCCGGACTCTCCGAGGGTGTCCTTCACAGACTCGGCCACCTTCCAGGTTGCTTCCGCCATCTCCTGAACTGCGACTTTGTCCTCTATGAGGGCTTCCATGTCGGCCTTTAGAGTGTCAACTTCCTCTTGAAGCCGACAAATCTTTGCCTCCTGCCTCCGGTGCTCATCCGGATTCGACAGATACTGAGCCACCTTACCCGGTAGCTTACTATCCGCCGATGCACCCACTAGTTCTCCGACACTGGCGAGGGTCCTCCTTTTGACCTCCCAGTTTGCTTGTATCCCGCACAGAATCACCGTCAGTTGATTGAACGGGTCGTTTGGGTCTTCGGAATCCGGCACCTCCACATCCGGTCCCTGTTCTGGAGTCGACCGGTTGGTAGGAGGGGTTCCTCTCTTGCGAGGAGGCGTCGTCTTCATCCGCTTCCTCGTCCGGAGGTGCTCCTCCTCGTCTTCTTCTTCTGTCTCGGGTTTGGACCCGGTTTGCTCTTCCTGCTCATCATCCGAACCCGACTCTCCGTTCTTCAAGATAGACTGTTGAAGGTTCCACGTCTTCTCCTCCATATCTGTGAGGAGTTGGTTGCGATGGTAGAGGTGGAAGAGATAGGGACTCAAAGGAGTGGCCCTACTCTTCCCAATCCTCATCACCAACTGGGACACTAGATCGGAAAAGATCCGGGCCCAGTTCACCTTCCGTTCCCCGCTCAGGGAACCAAAAATCGTGTTGCCGATGGTCATTGTCACCCTCGTCGGCTTCTCCGGGTGGACGATTGGAACCAAGAACTGGAGGAGGTTATGGTGCCGGTTGCTCTTGCAACCCGCGACCTCATATCCGTCCTTGTTGCTTGACTCTCCATGAAACTTGTCATGGATAAACTCGTCTTTCCGTCCAGCCATGCCGGAACCTCCCATCTGGAAGTTGTAAACTTCCTTCCGCCTTTCTTCTTCCCATTCGGTCGGTCGGACAGCCTCGAATACTAGGCCTCATACGCGATTCTAGGAATATCAGAAGCTTTGGCACTAGAGGAGCATCACTAGACCCAAATTTTGGGCTTGAAAGTAGGCGGATGTCGATGACAGCTAGGGGAGATTTCTCTGCAGGTACTCCCAGTGGTGGATTGTGTAATGCTCCATGGGATATCAATCATATCCCCTAAAGTACACTTGCCCTTTTGTCTTCTCAATTCGGCTCTTCATCCTCCAATTCTTCTTGGGAAGTCTGCCATTTTCAAAAGCAAGCGGCAAACCCTCTAATGGTGAAACTGAGGTAAAACTAAACCGGATGAGAGTAAGAGCGAATATGAGTTGATCAAACCGGATTGAATAGTTGAATGGATCAAGAAAGGAGAGAAGGGTTTGATTGTATTTTTTGGTGTTGTTGTGTTTCTGGTTATAGTGTTAGGACCAGAAAGGAAAATATGGATACTGACTAAGCTTAGATACTAAATAAAGTTAAATACTTCACAGAATCTTGCAGGGTTGATCTTAGAGTCACTTTGTTATGCTTTAGAGTGGTTTTTGAGAGTATAACTGGGAATTTGCTTGCCCTGTGATGCGACTATTCACAAGGTATTTCAAAGAATCATAATCCGTGTGAAAAATTACCTTGTACCCAGTAAATAATGGTGGAGCTTTTTACATAAATACACTACGGCTAGAGCTTCTCGTTCAATGGGCGTGTAATTTTGTTCCACCAAACTCATTTGTCTGCTCGCATTGTAAATCGGGTTTTCCTACTTCTTTGCATCAAATTGCCACATGATGGACCCCAGACACCAATTGGATGCATCGATAGTAACATGGAACTCCTTGGTCCAATTCGGATCAGACAAGATCGAGGCTTTAGCCAACTGGGTCTTCAGATTTTTGAAGGCCTACTTTCTCTTTTCGATCCAAACAAATTTCGTATCTTTCTTGAGAAGTTCCGTGAGTGGAATAGCCCTCTTGGCATATCCATTGATGAATCGTCTGTATTAGCCCATGCACCCAAAAAATCCACGGACTTCTTTTACACTAGTTGGAGGTAACAAGGAGAGCATCACTTTCACCTTCGCCAAGTCCGCCGGTAATCCGGTTCGGATTACCACATGACCAAGTAGAATTCCGGATCCCATTCCAAAAAAACATTTTCCCGGATGTAGTTTCAAACTGGTCTCTTGGCATTTTTGGAATGTCTTCCTCAAACACTCGAGATGACTTTCCCTGTCACTGAAAACCGCAAAATTGTCTATGAATACCTCAATGAAATGCCGAAGAAAATCTTTGAAGATGTCTATCATGAATTGCTGAAATGTTCCAGGTGCATTACACAGACCGAACGGCATTCGTTTGAAGGCGTAAGTTCCCCATTTAGTTGTGAATGTTGTCTTCATTTGATCGCACCACCAAATGAATACTTGGTTATAACCTAAAAATCCATCTAAGAAGCTATAACACTCATGTCTAGCAACGTGGTCCAAAATAATGTCAGTGAACGGAAGAGGAAAATAGTCCTTTTAGCTGCGTTCAATTTTTAGAAATCTTGGCAAACTCGGATCTTGACTTTTTCATCTGCTCAGATCTTCTTTGGAACAACCACAATGGGGGAAATCCATTCGGAGTTGTGGACCAAATAGATGAATCCTGCCTCCAACAGTCAATCAGTTTCCTCCTTGACCATCAACAAATACTTGGGATTGAGCCAAGACTGTTGCTGTCGGACCAGAATGGATCCTTCCATCAAGTCGATGCAATGCTCTCCTAGGTGAGAGGGAATTCCCTTCAGGTCGGATGGCTCCCAAGCAAAAACATCGAGGTACTCCACTAGAAGTTGAATATAATCGGATCTCTCCGTATCTTTCAAGAGTTTATTAAGGTAGAAACTCTTGTCGGGTCCAATACTCTCCTTCTCATAATTAGTGGGTGAAACAACCGGTTTGACTTTTTCCGTGTACACTTCCTTCAGAAAGGAAGCTAAATTTCTCCAACCAGATTCTCTTGTCTCACTCTCATTGGTCGAAAGATTTTAACTCCTGATTTGCTGAGCAATCCACTCAACTGTGAGTGGATAACTTGACTCCCTTAAGGATCAATCTTCGAACACCGTTTCCTAGGTTTCTTCCGGTTCATGCTCTAACACAGCATCGGAGAATCCATAATTTGCTTCGGATTGGTGCTCAAATGGATCTACATAATAACTCGCGGCGGAATCTTCCGGATCTGACCAGTCCGTTGTGTAGCCACCCGGGTCACTGGTCTCTCCCAAATGTTTCTCCATAGCTTAGGGAATCCACGTGGAGGGTTTCCCTACCACCGGCTCTTTGGCTCCCCAATCCACAAGCACCCGAGCAGAATATAACCAAGGTCTTCCAAGTAGCATCGGAAAGGATCTACCTTTATGAACACGGATGATGACGTAGTTCAACAAATAATCCTTTTCTCCAATTCAAGTTGGCACTTGTGAAAGTCTACCAACCGGATGTACTCAAGACTAGTCCACCATTCGGAGAACTTGTTTTGTGGCTTCAAATATAGTGAATCCTAAGTCAAATGCTGTGTCTTCCAGCATCAAGTTAACTCCCAATCCGCCATCAATGGGAACCATGGGAATTGCACATCCTTCTATCTCTATAGTAACCTTTGGAGCCCCGGCATCTTCCGGTTGAGAAAAATTAACTGCCAACGCTGGTAGTTTCACCTTTTTCTTCCGTTTCTGTGTCCAAGCGTCTCGGATTAGCTTCTGGTACACCACATTGTCATGCACAAGCTGTCCAATAGTCATATTTGCCTTCTGATCCTTAAGTTCTTGAATGATGTTATACACATAGGTACTCACATCCGGATTAATGACCACTGGGGTGTCACTAAGAGTAACCGTCTTCTGGTTCCATACAATATTCGGTCCAAAGATTTCTATTCGGATCTTTGCATTGATATCTATTGGAATCCGATTATGGTCTACTCCCTCCTCTGAATGATCTACCTCCGGTTCCAGTCTCTGCTCTTGAGGAAGCAGATCCAAATTGCTATTCAGTTCCGATTTCCTCTTTGACTTCCTCTTGCTTCTCTTAATGGACCGTCCGAGTTGGTTCCTGGTGGAACTGCGAGTGAATACTCGTTTGACCATGCTCTCCGCTCCCACTAGCAGCTCCACCTCACACCGTCACTTTTCTGGATTCTCTGTTCCAACTGAGTGACCATAGTTTAGTGCAGTCTTCTCCCTTGAAAGAATTTGCACTTGCTTGTAAACCGGCTGCGGTTGCACTGATTTTGAACAGTCTTGCTTGGTATGTCCATATTCTTCGCAATTTTGTCACGGCAGAATCCGTGGTGCACCTTGTCCTTGTCCCTTGTTAGGACAACTACTGGCATAGTATCCTGGTTTTCCGCAACAATAACAAAGTACCACTTGTCTACCCGGATATCTAGGTACTTGCATAGGTAGCTGCATCATTGGGCCTTGACTAGGTCCATGTAGAAATTTTTGGTTCAATATGTTGGAACGGATTGGAACAGCAATACCTTTAGCTCTCCCGTAAGTTGGCTGAACCTGGTAGACTTCTTCCTCTTCCTTGGTTGCCATAGTGTAGTAGATCTCTTCTTCCCGATACATATAGTGAACTTGTTTTGAGGCTGCTTTTTGGCATTCACTCGGATAGTGACCCGGTTCTCCACATCTTCTGCACCAGATGTTGGCTCGGGAAGTCGGGACAATCCGTCTCAATCTCCGGTTCTCAGCGAGGTTGACCTTGATTGCCTCCAAAGATTCATGGATCTTCTTCATAAACTTCTCACAATCCGGATCCTTCGTCTTGACTTTAACGACAATCTTTTCTCTCTAACCCCTTTTTGATGATCCTTGGGGAGGCAAGGTGCTCCGGTCCTCCTCTGAACTTGAAGAACTGGGATCGGAAACTTCTAATCTGGATGACTCGGAACTGCTTTCCGAATCCGAAACCTTCTTATGATGCTTCAACTTTTGGTCACTTCTTTTGCTCTTCTCCTTTTCTTTCTTCTCGCTTCTCCTCAAAGACTTCCGGAGTGACTGGGCTAAGTTTTCATAGTTGGTTGCAGCATCCATGGCCTCTCTAAGCGTCCTGGGTCTTGTTTGTCGGATCAAGAATCCCATAGATTTAGGTAATCCGGCAATGTACCACTCCACTTGTAGATCGGGAGCAATCTCAGTAGTCAACTTCTGCATGAGCCTTTTTATCCTCTACCCATACTTCCACACGAATTCGGTTGACTTCATCGTGAGTGTACTCAACCGACCCAATGCTTTGGTCTCCCCACCTACTTTCCAGGAAGCTTGTAGGAAGTTTGCTCTCAGCTGATCCCAATTATTCCGAATCAACTCCGGAAATGTCTTGGTACCACTTGAGAGCTTCCTCCTTTAGCAATCCCTGGAAGATTCTTCGTCGGGCAGCCTCATTCTCTTGATTGGCAAGTGTGGTCAACTGAAACTTGCACAACCACTCATCCGCATCCTGCCTTCCGTTGCCCTTGAAGCACTTGTACCTCAACCGGGTCATTTTGTCTTCTTCTGGCAATGGCTCTTCTGCTTCCGGTTTCGATACTCGCTCAGAAGTTGGAGGTGTATTTCACAATCACAGACTCTCATATCCTTCTCCAGGTCCGGGTACAAAAATTGATTGGTCTTCCGATTCTGAAATATCCTGATCACTAAGATCTGGTCCAGACAATTCTCTACGTTGATTCTTTTTCAATCATCTCTCGCTTCTCGTCCTTCTTCTCATGAGTACAAGATCTGGTTTCTCAGGACAACCAAAACTTAAAAAGATAGCACGGACATTAGAACAACTACTGACTTAGCTACTAGAGATCAAAGTAAAGTCGATAGCTTTAGAATCCCCAACAGGAGCGCCAGATTTTTGAATGTAATTTGGATCCACATGTTGTAGCACAGGGCAAGCAAATTCCCAATTATACTCCCAAAAACCACTCTAAAACATAACAAAGTGACTCTAAAGATCAAACCCACAAGATTTTTTACAGTATCTAACCTTATTTAGTATCTAAGCTCAGTCAGTATCCATATTTCCCTTTCCAATCCTAACACTATAACTAGAAACACAACAATACCAAAAACTACAATCAAATCCTTCTCTGCTATCTCGACCCATCCAACTATTCAATCCAGTCTGATCAACTCATATTCGCTCTTACCCTCAACTAGTTTAGTTTTACCTCAATTTCAACATTAGAGGGTTCGCCACTTGCTTTTGAGTATGGCAGGCCCGCCACTCCTTCCGTGACTTATAGTGGCTGAAGACCCATTTTTCTATCTTCCAATCTCTACACTAATCTGGATCTGGTTTGATCCCTCACAGCCATCCAAAAAACTCTCCAAATCACAAGTCACACAAAGACCCTCCATAAGATCCTCTCATACTACAACGACCTTGGCGCCAAGTTCCATCTTTACGAAGTCAGGTGGTTACAAGTGTACTTGTCTGTTCCAACATCAACTAAAGCTCTTTCATTTACCAACTAGGGCAACAAGATCTCTCAGGAGATCGGACACTCAACCAGATTTCCCACCCAAAAGTTCTAGCGCGACTAAGGAATCCCTCCCTATCCACCTAGCCTAACAACGGCTCTCTTACTTGGAAACCTAAACCTTAGAAGTGCTAAAGAACTGAAATCCACTCCCAACTCTTTCACTACCCGCTCACTTGCACATAAGATCAAAACAAGAACACCAAAGGGAGAAATCACCCCCAAACCAACGTGCGCCTTCCTAAATTCCTCACCATACAACCTGTCGTACGTACAATCTAGGCGTAAGTATCTTTAGCTACAATGTTGTGCTAAAAGGACACGAGTTATTGTCCCAAGGAATTTCCAAAATATATGTAGCATATTCTAGCTATCCAGCTTTTCTTTCTTTCTTTCTTCTCACCAACTTACCATTTTCCGAATACTTTCACAGTCCGGAACACAAACCCGGAAACTAACCTATCTGGAATCCGGTTTACGTCTCTTCTTCCAATCCGGTTTTCAATACCTCTGTTTTACCTTCAGAGGGTCCACTAGTTGATCTTTTGAGGGGGTAGGGACTTCACCACTCTTGTTCTCCTACAATTCTAACAAACACAAACAAAAACACCCAAGTATTCAAGGTGTTGCAGCAAGACAAAGAGATCCGGATCCTCACAACTTCCGGATGGTGATTCCGGGCAGCAGGCCACTTAGAAAGACTTCACCCTCCCTTACTACAATGACAGATCTCAGAGTCTGGAACAGATGCGGGGGTGTAATCTTTCTAGATGTTAGATGAGTTCTGAGGTTGGCAAGTCTTCTGGACAGGTGGGGGCTTCCTTGGATGGGCAGTTACCTCCGCACGGCTTGACAACCGGACTCGCTTCCCCGCTACTCTGTGATTTGGACTACTCTCCTGGTAATTTAAAGACACTGTGAGCAGCTCCTAAGTCAACAATCCAACAACATTCCAATAGTACATTCTCGATTCAGACCGCATTCTCCTAAATCCGGATTCCTCCTCACCCGTCCTTTCTTTGTAACACCCAGACTACAGATCAACACAATCTGGATACACCAATAGAGCCAAAATGCACACCCGAGGGCTCAGATTTTGAAAAGGGAATGAAATACAATTGAATATCAACTAGAAGGGAATGATGGGCAACTAACTTTCCCGCCCTTTAAAAACTCAAAATAAAACCAAAGTCAACACCCTAAAAGTGAAAAAGGGCTCCCCACAAACCGGGCCAACCGTATACACCAAGGAAATTCCAAATAAACTAGAAAGTCCTTATCCCTAAGTTTCCGGAAACTGGGTCCACGCTTGGAATCCGATTCCGGAACTAAACTATCTAAATTCTAACCCACCTTTTACAAGTAGTTCCCTTCTAACTACTTGTCCACCCAGGATTTCTTTGAACTTCTGGCTTCCTGTTTGGCTGCCGGTTTACCGGAACTCTTCGCTGGTGTCATCTTGGCGGCTCGGGGCGGATTCTAACGGGTCGCAGGAGACGTCTCCTCCTCCTCCGTATCCTCTTCAAATTCTGATCCTGACTTGAATTCACCGAATTCGGAGTCTTCAATCTGTTGTTTCACCGGCTTCTTAGCTTCCGGTTTCTGCTTCTCAGACTTCCGGAGTTTCAGTTGCTTTCTGGCTCCACAATCTCGAGTCCTTCATCCACATCCGTGACCTTGGCCTCCACTATTTCCGTCCTCTTCTTCACCCGGGTTTCCGGCTTGGTTTTTGGTCTAACCTCTTGAGCCGGATCTCCTAAGTCAATCATTTCTCCACCTTGTGCTGGCAACTAGCGACGCTTGTCTCATGTGAGAGAATCCCTCCGGGTGTTCTCTCGCCGGGTTTACCGTTCTCAAACCCTCTAACAAATCCCTCCGGATTGGCAACCTCTGCCCAGCCTTTTCGATTTCCCTCGGAGACTGTGAGGAAGGGACAAAAGTGCTTACCGTGCCCCACTTTGGAAACTGACTTGAGGAAGGTGCTTTAGGTAATTTAAACAAAGACTTCAGACGTGGATCCTCTTGTGCCCTGGAAGTTCTTGCTCCGTGTTTGCCTGCGGACTCCATGAAGATATCCGGAAGTGGTCCAAAGTCCTCCTTGGCCACATCCAGGTGACCCAATAGCTGCCGCATCTCATCCAAAACGATCTTCATCTTAGCCTTGTAATCGACCAAGACTTGCAGCACTTTGGATCTGGTAACAATGCCGTCATTCTCGAGTTTCTTGGTGTAAAGTGCGGACCGGATAATCTGATGTTTCGGTTCTTCTACCAATACCTTCAAATCCCTGACTAACTTCAGGGCATCCGTCTCTTTCTTCTGGGCTGAGAGCAATTAACCCTCCGTCTAGTGAAACTTGTTCTTGTAGTGCTCCCGTTCCTCCTTAAGCAGCTCGATTTGCTTGTCCTTCTCTTGGAGTAATGCCGGATCCGGTCTCTTCCGGAGTTTGTTGAAGATTTGGTCCGTCTCTACATTCAACTCCTTGGCGATGCCCGTGATCACCTCTGCCATGTCAGTGTGCAATTTCCAACTCTGCATCATCCATCGGGTTCTTGCTTCATAGAAGTCGAGTTCACCAGATGTTTCGGTAGTGGCTGGGCCAGGTACGGATTTGGTTCCGCCACGTCTAGACCTGTTCTTCGTGCGTTTGGATTGGTGGTCTTCTGCCTCCTCTTTCTCTCCAGCAGCTTCGAATCCGGATCTTCCTCCTCTTCTTCTTTCTCTTGTGGCGTTTCTTCCGTTGGCTTTAACTCTTCCATGAATCTATACTTCAGGATCTGCATTCCGGTCTCATAGGCTACTTATTCCTGCGGGGTCATAAAATCAAAATGATGATACATATGGAACAAGTGGGTGCTGAGTGGACTCTGCTTGGCCTTGTCGATAGCCTTGCCATCTTCTTCGCCTTCTAGTGGATTATGGTTGCCTAGTTCATGACCCGGCCCTCGATTGCTCCGAAAATCGTATTCGCCACCGTAACCATAATCCTCATTGGCTTTTCCGGATACACGATAGGAATTAGAAAATCTAACAATCACTTGTGGCGCTTGTCTATGCAGTCACTAATTGTGAAACCCTCCTTGTGGTGCGGCGGTTTCTTAAACTTCTCGTCGTAATACTTGTCCGTTCGGGTCGCATTTCCGGATCTGGTTTGTTTGAACCCGTAAGTTTCCGCCTACATCTTTTTCGTCCAAGAGGCCTACCGACCCCTTGCCGTCGTTTCAAACTAATTTGGCGTTGCCATAATCAATACACAAAGAAAGTCCTCACTTCTAACTATCCAAGGGTGCCGGATCAACCCGATACACCTTATGTTGAAGAGATCTTCTTCTAACTCTAAGCATTCAGTGGAATCCTCTCGAACGACGGGGTACAGGAGCTTGACAGTGGGAACAATCTTCTAGCCCTGCGCTAACGTTCCTTCCGCCATTCAGAACTAAAATTTGGTGCAATCGGCACCCTCCTTTGCTTCTCTCCCTATCCGGTCTAACTCACCACTCTTTCACTCTTCTAAAAACACGCTCCAAAACCCTGCAAGCAGACACCTCCTTGAGCAGAAGAAAGAGGGAGAAAATGAAAGACCCATGCGCTTAAGTACCCGGCCAGCGACCAACATCCGTTGGTCCGGTCACTTAATGCGCCGCCATTGCAAACGGATCTCTAGATTTGTAGGTCGGACCCCTAGTTCATAGGTTGCCTGAATCCGGATCTCATTCCGGTTTACAGATTCCGGCATAAGTCCGTCTCTTACCTATTCTACAAATATTAGCGAGTCGGAACTTTCTGACTACCTAGTTTCTAGTCGATGTTCCGGTTTCCGGCTTTACTACTACAAAATTTTGAAAATGTTACGGAATTGATCCTAAACTAATCCGGATTTCTGAGTACTGATATTACGTGTTTCCACACAACCCTGCCACCTACGAAAGAAACACACAACAAGAAGCCAATAGAAGGTACAAGCAAAATTTAGGCAAAAAGACTCCTAGCTCCCAAGCAAGGACTGGCTTTATATACAATTGATTTACAAAGGCAAAAAGGCCCCCAAAAATCCGCATGGAACTTCCAGGTGCGATCCTAACCGGCCAAACCAAATTAACATCCAATCTGAACTAAACTATCTTACACAAAATACATTCCTACCTACTTTGCAACTCCCTCACTTAGTGTAGGACTTTTGAGTTTCCCGGGTAATTGGTTGAAGACGTCCACCAAATTCCTGCTCCGCTCTCCGGTTGCAAGACCCGGAAGATCTTGTCCTAGCAATGAATCCAGATGAATTGCTAGTCCAGGCCCAGTCCTTTGTTGACTCTTCTTTGACTCAGGAGTCCGATCCTTAGGCCCCCTCGGATTTGATCCTTCTACTGCGAACAAATCCGGCAACGAAAGATCCAAAAGATGAATCTCTCTAAAGTACATGGATCCGTTCAGCTTCTGGCTACTAACGTCCATCCGGTTGGTTGCCTCTCGTGCTTCCACCTTTGTCGCTTCCACCCGATCAGTAAAATTGGTCAGGATCTGAACTAGCCGAGAACCGGATACTTTCTTCTCCTTGTGTATTCCTTTTCAAATAGCTCCGACTTGACAGCGGCAAATCCGGAAGCTCCAAGAGTGATCTTCACTGTCTCCGCCATCTTTTGTGTTGCATCCGCCATCTCCCGGACGGCGATCTTATCTTCTTTGAAGGTGACCATTTCTGCCTTCAACGTGTGGACTTCCTCCTGAAGTTGACAAATCTCTGCCTCTTACTTCTTATATTTGTCTGAATTGGTGATGTGTAGTGCTACTTTAGCCGATAGCTCGCTGTTTACTGGCGCACCCACCAAATCTCCAATACTAGAGAGGGTCCTTCTCTTGACCTCCCAATCCGCTTGTATTCCGCAGAGGATGTGGGTCAACTGATTGAATGGATTAGTCGGGCCTTCGAGATCCGGTATCTCCACTTCTGGTCCCTGTTCTGAAGTAAATCGGTTGGTAGGAGGAGTTCCTCTCTTATGAGGAGGCATCGTCTTCATTCTCTTCCTTGTTCTAAGGTGCTCCTCCTCATCTTCTTCTTCCGTCTCTGGTTTGGATCCGGATAATTCCTCTGGTTCGTCATCCAAACCCAACTCCCTATGCTTCAGGATGGATTCCTAAATCTTCCATGTCTTCTCCTCCGTATAGGTGAGGAGTTGATTGCGCTAATAGAGGTGAAAGAAGTAGGGACTCAAAAGAGTGGCCCTACTCTTTCCAACTCTCGTAACAAGCTGGGACACCAGATTGTAAAAGATCCGGGCCCAGTTTACTTTCCGTTCCCTGCTCAGGGCCCCAAAAATAGTATTGCCGATGGTCATTGTCACCCTCGTCGACTTCTCTGGGTAGACGATCGCAATTAGGAACTGGAGAAGGCGGAGGTGTCGGTTGTCTACGCAATCGGTGATCGCATATCCGTCCTTGTTGCTCGGCTCTCCATGAAACTTATCATGGATGAATTCAGACCTTCGTCTTGCCATGCCTAAACCCCCTAACCGGAAGTTGTAGACCTCTCTCCATCTCTCTTCTTCCCACTTGGTTGGACACCCCCGGACAATGTTGTCGAATTAATTCGACAGTTTGCCCTTGAGCTCTCTCACCATCCGCTCCTCTCTAAATCCCCATGGTTTCTCCATCAACCCCAAATAGCCCATCGTGTTGAGGTCGTCCATGAGCTCGGTTCTCACCGGTTCCTTAGAGGGGATGACCGGAACTACTTTCCGGAGCTTAATCTCTGAGAAGGAACTGGGCGCTCCCGGTCTACTTTTGCAAAGCTGAGGCATGGACACGGACTTGGCAAGCTGGACCTTTTTTGGTCGCTACCTCACTCTCTCCTAGCCGCACGTCCTGTTCCTCACTTTCTCTCGTCCGATCTCACCGGAAGACAACACAAAACCTGCAGCCCATACAATCTCGACCTCTCACGCACTTTCACTTAAGATTTTATGCATACACCGACTTCAGCACAGACGGAGGCGTTAAGGCGTTCAAGGTCAGCTCCAAAACTTGAGGGAAGTAAAGGAGCAAAAATGAGGAAGACCAGCCTTTATATAGTCCCATGACCGACTGGTCATCATGACCTTTTTCGGTCCGGTCCATAGCAATGCGGTTCAATCCTAATTCGATCCAAGATAAGTTCCGGATGTGATTCCGCTCCTGAGTTCTAATACTCTGACCGGATCAGATCTAGTTTACCCCTTACTGCATTAGCTTTGTCTATCTTTAGTCTTCTTCTACCTTCTAGTAGGATTCGGATCCTAATTACTCATTTTTGTTCCAACTTTTAGGTAAGCAAGAAAAAACCAAATATTCTGGTTGCAACACCGGACAATGGTCAAAATTCACCCGTAAACAACAATCACCCAAAAAGTCAAAAGTAACAAGCTTTAACCTTCTTAAAACTTTGAAGTAAAGAGTAAAAGATAAGATTATTTATTCTGAAAGACAAAAGTGAAAACCCCAAATTTATCCAATTAGTAGGAATTAGTTGAGAATTTATTACTAAGGATAAAAAGAATATAAAAGATAATTTATTCACTTAAAAATTAATTAGAAATATTCTAGAAATATTAGAATACAAAGTAAAGGTAGAAATAAATTAAAACTTTAGAATAAAAATGATTTACGTAGAATTTTGATGAATCAACACGGTCAAAATTCACAGTAAATAACAATTACCTAAGGGAGTCAAAAATTAGCACTTTAGAGTAAAAAAGAAGTACGTAAGAATTTTGATGAACCGATACGATCAAAATTCATAGTAAACAATATTTAATCAAAAAGCTAAAGTTAAGAGTTTTAGCTTCTTGAAAGAGTTAAAAGTAAAGGTAAAAAGGTAAAAACATCAATTTCCAAGGATAACAGTATAGTCCAAGTTTATCGCACTAGTAAGAAGTAGTTGAGCATTTATCTCAAAGGGTTTTAAAGGTTTACCAAAGATAAATTAAGTTAGAACTTCATTCCTTATTATTTGTTAGAAATCTCCGTTAAAATTAGAGTTCTTTGATCAATTAAGGAAGGGCAAAACAAACCCTATAAATTAAGTTATTTTCTTGATCTTGTTTAATTAACAACTATTGGACCTCAGTTTTGACAATTAAAGTCAAAATCGACGCCAATTCTAACAAGTGGTCCAATTTGATTATTTTGATTAAGCATTAACCAGTAAACAACTAGGATTAGGAAAACAACAAAGATCCATTGCTTGGAAGGCTCAACTAGATTACACGTTGTTAGACACCCTTAGGAATTCAACCTCACAATTACAAGAGCCTGGCTTTGTGTACACTTTATTCCAATGGTGGGAATAAAGCGCCCACACTTGGCCACAAACTTAGAGGCGGTCGCAAAGATACAAGTGGGGGAGATCGAAGCAGATCCCATACTGCCTCTGAATGCGGCCTCAGTTCATAATCTCCTCGCGGAAACCTAGAACCTCCACGACGATGAAGAGGACACTCTCAACAACAGGGTTAACTTGGAGGCCGACTCCATGAACGTGGAGGACAAAAAGGTACACTCTTGTCAATCAGTAGACCCATATGATTATTCTTGAGTTAGTAGAATTACATGTTAAGGATGTTTGTTGTAGTGTCATCGTTCTTTCATTTCATAGTGAGAGACGCTTATGTCTTTTTCCTCTGCTTGAGAAGAGAGGGGTTGATTGTGTGGCGACAAGAAAGTGCTCATCTGTAACTACGTGTTATTGTCAATATAGAACTAGACACGGCATATAGTATAGGCACTTGTACAGAAATCGGCTAGTGACCAGCAATAGCTTTTCCGGATGTATCATAAATTATTTTGAAATAAATATACGCGCCATATATTCAATGTAATTGTGTCTAATGAATTGATTTTCTCCATGTTTGTGACCAGCCCAAAATACATAGAAGTGTGCACCGTCCGAAAGCAATCAAACAAACATTTAATGGAAGGATTTTGCGATCGCTTAGTGGGGTTCAATGCTTGTCGCCGTTTTATGGATCTCATAACTCTGCATTTCAACAAGTAATAGCAAATCTCTTGTGTTTTGCTTGAATCACGTAGTATAAGGAGTTTGCAGAGAGTGTGCCGCGGAATGTGTCATCCATAGCTACTGCACAACCGCGGCAGAAATGGTTGAACATCGTGTTTGACTTGAACGGGGTGCTTTATGAGTGCACGACTAAGTCGTTCTGTAAGGGTGATGTGAAGTACACGATCCAAGATAATGTATTCAATAATAAGTACCACACTCTCATTGGATCTAAGGCTGTCTTTGTTTGTCCAGGTGTGCAAGTATTTCTAGAAGAGGTTTGCAAAGTCGCTAATTGTGTCGTAGTTTGGAGCTCTGTCAGAGTATGCAAAACTCAAAATAGAGAAAGTAGAATAGAATAGTATTAAAGTAATATAACTTTTTTTGACTTTACGCGTAGGAATAGGGAAAGTAGAAACAAAAGTTTAGGATTATAGATTAAGCAATTTCTAGATAGGCTAAAACCGTAACTTAGTTTCCGGAACCAGACGTAAACGCTAGTCGGAATTCGGAGCATTCCAAATTGAAGGGATTTATGGACCGGATTCCAAAAATTTAGGAAGTTCCGTTTTTGGGGGGGGGTCGGAATTTTAGGAAATTCCAAAATTTTAGGGAGTAGCCAAATTCCGGACTTTTAGGATCTGAACGGCTTTTTTGGAACGGTTAATTGGGCCGTTGCCCTGGTTTTCTGGTGACTTTTAGGTGGCCTTGCTTTGTATTTAAGGGCGAGCTGGCTCGCTGGCCTCTCATTCCCCTTCCTTTGTCATTCAATCTGAGCATTCAAGAGAACACCTTAGGATCATTCTCTTGCGTATCGCGTCTATAGTCACTTCTATATTGGTGTGTAAGTGCGAGTGTGCAGGGGTGAGGAGGAATCCGGATCTTAGGCGACTGGGTCTGATTGATAGTGAGCGTTTGTCTGAAAGTTTTGGGTTTGTGAAAGAGGATTAAAGCACTGTGCCTTTGAACTACTAGAATAGTAATCCAGAAAGAGTGGAGTGGATGCGAGTCCGGAACCTAGAGAGGGTTTTGTGCGGAGATAAGCAACCACTAGCGGAATATCCCCACCATCCGGAAGGCCTGCCAACTACCGGATCAGTCTAGATTCTAGTGAAGGAAATAGGACGTGGTTTTAAGTGACCAACTTTCCGGATTGGCCATCCGGAAAGTTGTGAGAATTGCTACCCTCTCTTTTTCCTATTACAAACTCTGTTTGGATTGTGAGTGTTTGTTTAAAATATTAGTGGAGAGAGTATTTGAACTACAAGTGGTGAATCCCTACCCTTCTAAAAGACCAACAGTGGACCCCCTGACGGTAAAACAGGGGTACATAAAACCAGAGTGTGACTAGACAAAACCAAAATTTGGACAAGGACGGATTCCGGATTGGATTCCGGAAAATAGTGAGGATAGATTCCGAATTGGATTCCGGAAAGTAGTGAAGACAGATTCCGGACTGGATTTCGGAAAGTAGTGAGGACAAATTTTGGATTGGATTCCGGAAAGTAGTGAGGACAAATTTTGGATTAGATTCCAGAAAGTAGTAAAGAAGAACTCTGGATTGGATTCCGGAAAGTAGTAGCAACTGGAAGAGAGTGAATCGTTGAGACGGATTGCTTGAGTGTGTTTTGGAAGAGATCCGGATATCCTTAGTTTGCAATAACATCTGGAATTCCTTGGGACGATATTTTGTGTTATCTTAGCACATCTTTGTGTTAAGAATACTTACGCCTAGACTGCATATATGACAAGCTCCATGATGAAGAAGACGGTGGAGCTCGTTGCAAATTTTCTGTTCCATAACTACATACCTCCCTTCAAAATCCTAGGACAAGACAAGTGTAGGATAGTGGAAACCTCAAATGGGAAATTTCTTAGTCCTACTAGAAACTAGCGCAAGCCTCTCTTGATGAAAGTGCTAGGAGACTACTTGTTCCTAGACCCGGATGACCATCCGTTGTTTAGCAATGACAATACTATTCTCATTGACAACTCTCCACTCAAGGGTATCCTGAATAAGAACGGGAACGCACTATTCCTTGAGAGCTGGAATTGTCACCAGAGTGAGGACCAGGTTCTAGTGGGAATGTTGATGCCATGGTTGAGGCAACTCCACAAAGACTGCCAAACGGGCCGCTTAAGGGAGTATATAGACAGAAATCGGATTGCTGTATCGCCCTGCATGACGTCCTCATTTAGATCTGATATTATTTTAGAAGGATTGAGAACGTCCGCCAAGAACATGGGGTCAAGTTTTGTTTTGCCAAGGATGAATTTAGTGATTGAGTCCAAAGGACATAGGAAGAAGTAGACTTCTCGGTGTGACGGTTGATGATGAAACGGACTGTACATTTGTGAAAAAGAATTTTTAAGTATATCTTATTCATTTGTAAATATAAAGGTTTTGATGTTTCATTTCAATTTCTGGTTTCTCTTTGGGGGTACTGTATGGTCTTGTTGCATTGCTGTGATGTCTTGCTGGTCTGTTCAATTATACAAGGATGTTTGGGTGGACTATTTGTGCTCTTCCCGCCTCTTCATTTATCTTTGGGTCGAGGATAAATGGGTGGGCTATTTGCTACTTTTTGGGTGCTTCAGGTAGGAGGATCCTTTTTGAACCTACTTTGGCGGTAGCAACCATTGACAAGGAGCTTATTGTTTGGGTCGGAGGCTTCACTCTCGCAGAGGTCCGACTCGCATAGAGGTAGCTTTTTGCCGTCCTCTTATTCAAAGCCTTACCATTTTTGTTCCGCCATGGACGCAGCTTTGACAGCCATAGATTTCTTCAAAGGAAATGTGGAAGAAGGTGTCGTGGACAGTTCGCCCAGCCGCGGACCGGTCAAGACACCAATTTGCTCGCCGTCGCCATTGAAGCGGGCAGTATCCACGCCAAGTCAAGTGCGTTCCTCATCGCCAACTCCTCGCACCCCAAACATCCCGCATAGAAAATTGTACAAGGATGATGGAGGACAAGTTGAGGATCTTCGCTTCAAAGATGGAGTTCCGGCACCGGCAGTATCTGAGCACCAGCCTGTATAGAATAAAGATCTTATTGAAGCAGATTTCAAGGGGGGGATTGTAAAAGGAAGATCCTATTGGGTCCATGTAGTGCACGTCAAAAAGCGTGCCACCTGTACAGCGGCGTTTTCCTCCCTTTGAAAGCCGTAGGAGGCAGATCCTCGCTTCCACTCTACCTATGTCTAGCCAAACAAGTCTTGGTGACTATCAATGGTCAAAAGACTCACGATCTACTACAATTGCATATCCATACATAAGCATTGTGAATAGACCCATATTAAGGCCGCCTCTGCCAAGATGTACATCTCTTTCCAACAATGCCATTTTGCAAATGAAACGCATGCGACGGAGAGAGGTCAAGGAACTAGTCAGGATGAGGTTGTGCATTGGCATCCGTGATGCGAGTGAACAAACAAAACCATCTCAACGCGAGGATATTCTTAGAGCGTTGGCCAAGCAAAAAACGCTAGAGGCTGCGAAGGAGGCAACGAAGAAAGCTTCTTCCTCCAAGAATGATGGTTAGCCAATTGATTCTCGTTTCAGAAGTTATCAACTTTGTGAAACATTCATTTCTATTAATAGAAAAAACATTCACATACAAAAAGACAATTTTTAGCAAAGTAGAGTGCTTCATGAGCACATAGCCTCTACTATTTTTGGCTCATACACATAGACAATCATTAGATTAAACCAGATTTCATTTCCTATGATTGAAATGAAATACATAGTCACTAGTAGTGAGATAAAATGTTTCATATGTACAAGGGTTCTCTTGTGCATTCATGCCCCTCCAATGTAAAGTCATCCGCTTTTAAAAATGTCACATGCTTTTTGGCCTCTTAATTGTGTAGAATTCTATTTCTCAAAGCTTTATCTTTTTCTTCATTGAATTTGTATTTGATTGCTCTAAGCTTTCTCAAAATGTAACGGAAAATCATCCTAATGTCTACTATAATTTGGAATGTCTTGGTATATTAGTCTTAGTGTTGCCCATATTTACTTTGGATTTCAACAACTTATCTTTGAAATTAAGGGTCCTAAGGTCTAAGTATCTCGAGTTTTTTCCATTTTAATGAATATGGCCTTAATGGAGTCTGACTATGGTTCAAATAGTGAGGAACAATGTAAATAAGATTGTTTGGTAGATGAACAAGAGTACAACCTCATGTCACCAGACAAAATATAAGTTGGTACATTAAGTTTCATTTGTACATTATAAAGGATGCACATTATTCAGCTCTACAACTGCATGTTTGGAGTAGAGACTTCTATAGTCCACAATAAACATATAGGATACAAATAAAAAAAGTTTAACAAGATACGGTAGCTGGACAACACCTCCAAGCCACTACACCTAACATGATCAAGTCCCAATGTCCTTGGAGAATCAAAAAGAGCAAGAACTAGTTTATCTGATCCCAGTGATGTGCAACATGATTTTAGAGATGGCCAATTCCATTCTTTGTCCATTTCCTCCAAAAGAACATTGAGGTTTATCAATGGCCTTTCCATACGTCTTGTACATTCTCTAATGGTCAATCAATTTGGAGTACAGTTCAAAAACCAAATCGATATTAGAGACAATGTAAATGAATACAACACTTATCAAAAATACAACAACCATAAACTATTGCAAGCAAAGACCCCTACATGTCTCACATGGTGTAGAAACACCGAGTTTTAATCCTCACGGCCAAACCAAAAGCAATATTTGTAGGGATTGATTAGTCCCACCAATATCTGAAATCTAATTAAAAGCCTAATAATTTGATACCAATCCAAATTTCAAAAAAGAATTCTTCCGTAAATTAGAGCCCTTGAAGTCCCTCTTGCCACCAAAAGGCCTCGGTATAATGTATGAAGTTAAAACTTTCAAAACAAAAAAAATACCGTTGTTGAAGATACATTAAGAGATTCAATTAAAAGACATCAAAAAATAAAAATCAATAAAATTTATAAGGTAGAGCCCTGAAGGCCACTATTGCCAAAAAAAACTAAAGACTCATCAAGGGGCTCATGCATCTCTTAGGGAGAACACTTAGTGTATCTATAACAAACCACATATGTTAAAGTGATTTTTTGATCCCCTATATATTTTTTAATAAATTATAATTTCAACACATAGCTTTGAGGTTTGTTTAATAATAACTATAGGTTTCCATTGTCAATAATTTCCAAGTCAAATAACAAATGAAACAATTTCTACAATAGGTTGAATAATGAACTGAAATGGATGTTCTTTAACTCAAATATTTATAGAGAATACATTTTTGATGACCATTTCATCATTACTAAAAAATAAATAAATTTTTTATAGGATGTTATTTTTAGCAATTTTTTGTTTATCTTTTAGACAATTTTTTTTAAAATAAAATAGGGATGTGAAAGTTATTTTCAGCTCTACAATGTATCTTTTTACTTCAAAAACTTGTAACTAATTATAATTATTAAATAAAATATCAAATAATTCAAAATATGAACTTTTAAAGTAGAAAAATCTAGAAAAAAAAAATTCTTTTCTTTTTATTTATATTTTAGAATATAATATACAGGGTCTAAAATCTTAACACATGCAGTTTCTAATAGACACTCTAAATGATCTCCTTGAGATGCAGCTAGTCGGAACCTCTAAAATTAAAATTTAGAACAAACAAAATTTGAAGAGTTGAAAACTAATGACATGAGTAATACAAAAAAAATAAAAAATCCCAAAAGTAAGAGTCTTCAAAGACCTTCTTGCCACCAAGAAGCCCTAGGATGGTCCATGTGGTCAAAACAACTCAATTTAAAAATCCCAATTCTTAAAACATTTCAAGATTCAATTAAAAGACATCATGTATTTTTTTTTTTAAATTCTATAAGCTAGCACCCTTGAAGCTTCTCTCAGCACTGAGAGGCTTTTTGTTGGTGAAGAGTCATGGAACTTTTACAAAGATTAATCAACAACTAACGAAGTTTGACTAGTTCATTTTACAATAATCAGAAATTAAAAATAAAAAGCTGCACAAGGTAGTGCCCTCCAAACCTCTTCTCGGCATTGAGAGGGGATTTGGAAGGTACTACTTCATGCAACTTTCACAAACATAATCAACAATTAATGATGTTTGACAAGATTCACTTCACAACAAGTAAAATTAAAAATAAAAAGTTGCTTGAAATAGTGCACTTCAAACCCCCTCAGTGCCAAGAGGGGGTTTGGGGCGCACTACCATTAAAGAAATAATCAAGCCTCTAGAGGGCCACTTTGCAACCCTTAGAAGACCCCAAAGTTTACCTTTTTTTTGGCTTAGGGATTTATTTTTCTCCTATCCTTGCTCACCTTCCGTCAAGCTGTCGGATGATTGTCAGTGGCTCCAAATCCAAGTTTATGTGTTCAATAATCAAGGTTAACATACTCTAATGCACCTTAATTTGATTATTGAACACCTCTAACTTGGATGCTAATTGAACTCTAAACAACTTGTGGAAAATAAAGCAAATGTCCAAAATAGTCCAATGACCATCTACCATCAACAATAACTTTTGATGGCAATGTAAAAGACTTACCTCATTGACATTAAGCAAGAAGGAAGGGTGGACAGGTTGTTATTACAAAGAAATCAATTGTCCATCATGACTCCTCAGAGAGTATTACATAATTTGAAGTTGAGAGATTGGCAGCTCAATGTCAAAACATAGAAATTGTGTTAGTAGTCAAAATTTAGACCTCATTTAGGCATAATAGAATAACTTTTTTCAAAAAACTTTGAACATAAATAAGTTGGATAATCAAGAAAAGTTTTATTTCCATAAAACCATTTGAGGTTTTGAGACTTTGGTAAAAAGGTATGGATAAATTTCAGATAGGGTCTCTGAAAATGTCCAAAAAAATGTCCCTTCCAGCCAATCTCTGAAATTTCTCTACAACTTTTAGTTGGAGTTTCAAAACCTCAAACCAATTTTAGGAGATGAAATTTAGCTTGAATCTCTATATAAACTTAGTTCAAGGTCTTCTGGAAATAGATATTCTACTATGCGTAAATGAGGTCTGAAATTTGACTTTTAACACAATTCCTGCATTTGACTAAACTATGAGCGGTTGAGCTCCTATTGTTCCTAATTTATAAGTCCCACATGGATTGCCTCTCCCACTACTATCCTACTAGTATAAAGAGCTCTTCTTTTCATCATCACTCACAAAAAACTAAGTAAGTCACTTCTAAAGATTTGTGCCCTAACAACTAGCTTTAGAACCCAATACACATGGCTTACAACTACATCATTTGTTAAATTTGTCAATTAAACAAATGAAGTAAAATTAAACCACATAAAAAAAGAAAATGTGCATGAGGTAGTGCCCCGCAAACTCCCTCTCAGTACCAAGAGGGTGTTTGGAGGGATTACCTCATGCACATTTTCTTCTTAAGATTCAAACTTTTTAGAAATCCTATTTTTTTCTTAAAAACATATTCAAATAAATGTGCATGAGGTAGTGCTTTGCAAAAACTCTCTTGGCATGGAGAGGGGGTTTGGAAGGCAGTACATCATTCACATTTTTTTCTTGAAATTCAAACTTTTTAGAAATATTGCTTTTTTTTAAAAGCATGTTAAAATAAATGTGTATGAGGTAGTGCTTTGCAAAACCCCTTTTGGTATCGAGAAGAATTTGGAAGACACTACCTCATGCACATTTTCTTCTTAAAATTCAAACTTTTTAGATATTTTTTTTTTTCTTAAAACATGCTAAAATAAATATGCATGAGTTAGTACCCTCCAAACTGCCTCTTGGTACAGAGAGGGGCTCTGGAGGGCACTACCTCATGCAAATTTGCTTTTTAAAATTTGTACTCTTAAGAACTTCTAATTTTTTTTAAAAACATGTTAAGGAAAATATGCAGGAGCTCTTGCCATCCAAATCTCGTCTCAATGCTGAGAGGAGGTTTGGAAGGCAGTACTATTTTTTAAAATGTTTTCTTAAAAGGTTTGAATTTCTAAAATGTTCAAATCTAGAAATAAAAAGTGTGCATGAGGTAGTGCCCTCTAATCCCTGTCTCAATACCAAGAGGGAGTTTGCAAGGCACTATCTTATGCATATTCTTTTTTTTTTAAATTTAAAAAACTTAGAAGTTCTAAGAAGCTCAAATTTTGAAAAAAAATGTGCATGAAGTAGTGCCCTTCTATCCCCCTTTTGGTACCAAAAGAGGATTTAGAGGTCACCACCTCATGGAACATTTTCTTTTCAAGTCTGACTTTTGGAAAATGAATCTAGTCAAACTATATTACTTATTGATTATTGTTTGTGAAAGTTGCATGAGGTAGTGCCCTCCAAACCTCATCTCGGCACCAAAAGGGGGTTTGGAGGACACTACCTCATGCTTATTTTCTTCAAAAATTCTAACTCTTGATAAATGAATCTGGTCAAACTTTGACCTTGCATCCATTCAACCAATTAATCCGGTCCTTGCGGCACTTAAAATTTATTTTATTTTATTTTAAATCAAACAAGATGCTCAATATGATATCATAAGACAAACATGAGTGCTCATTCAAGAAGCTCAAATACACCAAACAAGAATTAAAAAAAAGGGGAGGGTGTTAATCATTCCTTATCTTCATGTTTTTAGTTTTGGTCAAGAGGTCACCCTATTAGGGACCCCTCTTGGTATCAAGAGGCCCCTTGGGAGGTCCTCGGCCTTGCATTCACTCAACTAGCTGGTCCTGCCCTTGAGGCCGTTGAAATTATTTTTCTTCTTAAGAAAATCAAATAGGATGCTCAACGTAATATTATATGACAAACACAAGTGCTTATTCTTTCACAAAAAGCTCAAATACACCAAATAAGAATATAAAAAAATGGAGAGGGAGTTAATCACCTCCACCTTCACGTTTTTTGTTTTGGTCAAGAGATCATTCTTTCAGGGACCTTTCTTGGTACCAAAAGGCCCCTTGGCCCCTAGGGATCTAGGCCTTGCATTCATTCAACCAGCAAGTTCAACACTTGCAACAGTTGAAATTTTTTTCATTTTAAATTTATCAATTAAGATGCAAAGCTTGAGATCCATGGGGATCATTCTTGAATTGTGAAGATATTGACACCAGAAGTGAGGTCATCCTACATTTGAATAGTTAAATACACATTCAAATTCTAATGCAGAAGTGGAAGTGGTCTCTACACTAGACAGCGCTATGCCACTGCAAGTTGAATTGCTGCTATACTGAAGTGAATATAATCCAAATCTAAGCTGATTATGCTCTTGCGCTAGAGATCTTGAGAAGCCTCAAAACTAAATTGAAATTGACTTAACCACTGCACTGCTGTATCCATAAGCAAATAGACAAAGATCATCAGTCTAACCTAGGTGCATTTGTTCTTGAATCCTAGAACTCCAAGCTGCGAGCAACCTACAAAGTATCACAAAAGTACAACATTTACAAGACCATAGCAAAGATAGCATCAATCCATACCTCCTCAATCAAAGGCGCGACCTAATGTAGAGGTACCTTGCTACTTCCTGCACCTAGCTGTCCTTGTCATGACTGCAAATTCCATTCCATGATTACTTGGTTCCTGATGCAAGTAGCCTTCACTGTGTATTGCCAAGTGTAGCGTGAAGGTCACTAACGTCGTTGGGAATGAGTTGCGTACTTGTGCTTTTGTACATCTGAGCACTTACGAACATCCAATGAAGGATGGGGAACTTTGCGACATGAAGGTGAGAACTCGGACTTTGATTGGAGAATAGATGGAGAGAACACCAAATGGCACGAACTCCTCAATTTTCATGGAGGCTACAAAAGAATTCTTGGCCGAGCTTCTTCTGCGTCCGGATGGAGTGTTGCTAAAGACTCTTGACTTTGATAAACTTGTCCTAGTGCTAGACAAATACAAATACTTCAGCTCCCCTAGTATGCAAAGCGAGGTAATATCTTTCAAATATTTAAAGAAATTTGAAGTGATTGACAAAATTATCAAGTTGAGGAGGTCAAGCACATGGGCATTTATTCAAGAGAGTAAATTCCTAGGTCAAAGGACAGATATGGACAAGATTTTTTTTTTCAAATGTCAGATGTAGGACCTCGAAGTAGAGTTGATCAGGTGAAGCAAATGCAAAGTGGAGGGTGGCTTTTGGACGCATGGCTAATGTTTGATCATGTCAAATGCATCAAAGGATGGACTACCATGGCATGGCATGTATATAATTCTGTTTATTGTTGTGTAATGACCATTGCTTTCCAGGTCTATACTATATTCATCAATGCAAATGCAGTGAGACTAAAAGGGCCACTACTTGCATTACAATAATGTCAGAGAATCTTAAACCTACAAGCAATGACTATACTTGTATTGATTGTATGGTGTTCTTTTGGTTGAAGTGCTTAAGCATATGACTTGGATATCCCGAGGCCATTCATAGTGTGCACCCTAGCTAAATCATTGACCCTTAATTATAGGCATGACGGAAGACTAGTTTTCATTGCCATCCGCATTCACTTGGGCCTTCTGCCAATATATTGAGTAGCCTCTAAACCTACATCCTTCCATAGTAATAGATATAGTTTGGTCATACTCTGACATAGCAACCATGGTAATAGGAGACGGACCCTAAATCCATGACATGACAAGAAAAGCTTTAATTTACTTTGAAATGTTCATATAGATACTGATTTTTGGAGCATTCTTTTTCCATGCCAATCGAGTTGTAAAATCTGCAATTTGCTTAAATTCTAGGCGCCCTACCATTTTCATTAGCCTTGCCTATACATTTTTCTTTCGGCAGATGTAAATTTTGAGTCTGAATAATATGAAAAATAGTTTCTTTAGACAATAAGAAAATATTTCATATATTGTCAATAGAATTTCTACGTTGATGTCATGTTTTTTTAAAGTTTCATCCATCCATTCTTCTACTTTCATCCAATTTTTTCATCCATCCATTCTCCTACTAGCTACTTTCTTCCATTTTTTCATCCATCCATTCTCCTACTAGCTACTTTCTTCCATTTTTTCATCCACCCATTCTCCTACTAGCCACTTTCTTCCATTTTTTCATCCATCCATTATTCTACTTTCATCCAATTTTTCCATCCATTAATTCCTATACTTTCATCCCTTTCTTTCATCTCCTTCTATATACACCCTGTAACTTCCACCATCCCAATTTTCAACAAATTCTTTCCATCTTTCCATTTACTTTCACCCTAAACCAAAAATAATTCCATCCAAATTAAGGTTGACTTTCAATCCATTATAAATTTCTTTTGCCTCACTTTTTACTTTTTTGTCCAAGATCTTTGCTCCCCGCTCACCATTCCTGCTCCCCACTCCCCGCTCGCATACTAGCTGTCGTATACGCAATCTAGGCGTAAGTATCCTTAACACAAAAATGTGCCAAGATAACACGAAATATCGTCCCAAGGAATTTCCGGATTATATGTAGCATATTCTATCTATCCGGCTTTTCTATCTTTCTTTCTTTTCACCTACTCAACATTTTTCGGATCCTTTCACAATCGGGACCATAAACTATCCGGAATCCGGTTTACGTCTCTTCTTCCAATCTGGTTTTCAATACCTCTGTTTTACCTTCAGAGGGTCCACTAGTTGATCTTTTGAGGGGGTAGGGACTTCACCACTCTTGTTCTCCTACAATTCTAACAAACACAAATAACAACACCCAAGTATTCAAGAGGTTGCAGCAAGACGAAAAGATCCAAATCCTCACAACTTCCGGATGGTGATTCCGGACAGCAGGTCACTCAGAAATACTTCACTCTCCCTTACTACAACGACAGATCTTAGAGCCTCAAATAGATGCGGGGGTGTAATCTTTCTAGATGTTAGATGAATTCTGAGGTTGGCAGATCTTCTGGACAAGTGGGGGCTTCCTTGGGCGGGCGCTTACCTCCGCACGGCTTGACAACCGGACTCGCTTCCCCGCTACTCTATGATCCGGTCTACCCTTCTGGTAGTTTAAAGACACAGTGCGCAACTCTTAAATCAACAATCCAACAACATTACAATTGTACACTCTCGACTCAAACCGTATTCTCCTAAATCCGGATTCCTCCTCACCCGTCCTTTCCTTCCAACACCCAGACCACAGATCAACAAAAATCTGGATACATTGATAAAGCCAAAATGCATACCCGAGGGCTCAGATTTCGAAAAGGGAATGAAATACAATTGAATATCAACTAGGAGGGAATGAGGGGCAACTAACTTGCCCGCCCTTGAAAACCCAAAACAAAACCAAAGTCAACACCCTAAAAGCAAAAAAGGGCTCCCCACAAATCGGGGCAACCTCCTACACACACCAAGGAAATCCCGAATAAACCGGGAAGTCCTTATCCCTAAGTTTCCAGAAACTGGGCCCACACTTGAAATCTGGTTCCGGGACAAAACTATCTAAATTCTAATCCACCTTCTACAAATAGTCCCTTTCTAATTACTTGGCTACTCGAGATTTCTTTGAACTCTCGGCTCCTTGTTTGGCTATCGGCTTACCAGAACTCTTTGCTAGCGTCATTTTGGCGGCTCGAGGCGGATTCTGATGGGTCGCAGGAGACGTCTCCTCTTCCTCCGTATCTTCCTCAGATTCTGAGCCTGACTCAAACTCACCAGACTCGGAGTCTTCAATCTATTGCTTCACCGGCTTCTTGCCTTCCGGTTTCCGCTTCTCAAACTTCCAGAGTTTCAGTTGCCTCTCAGGTTCCACCATCTCAAGTTCTTCATCCGGATCCGAGATTTTGGCCTCCACAATTTCCGTCCTCTTGTTCAACCGGGTTTCCGGCCTGAGTTCCGGTCTCGCCTCTAGAGCCGGATCTCCTAAGTCAATCAATTATGTACCCCGTGCTAGTGACTATTGCGACATATGAGGGAATCCCTCCTTGTGGTGCGGCGGTTTCTTGAACTTCCCTTCATAAAACTTATCCATACGGGTCACATTTCCGGATCCGGACTGCTTCAATCCGTAAGTTACCGCCTACATCCCTTCCGTCCAAGAGGCCCACCGACCCCTTGGCGTTGGCTCAAACTGGTTTGGTGTCCCCATAACCAGCTCACGAAGAAAATCTTCACTTCTAACTGTCCAGGGGTGCCGGATGAACCCGATACACCCTAGTTTGAAGAGATCTTCCTCTAACTTTACGCGCTTAGCGGAGTCCAACGGAATGATTGGGTACAGGAGCTTGACAGAGGGAATAGTCTTCTGCCCCTGCACCGATGTTTCCGCCACCTTCTTGACCTACAATCCAGTGCAATTGGCACCCTCCTTTTCTTCTCTCCCTATCCGATCTAACTCACCACTCTTTCACTCTTCTAAAAACACGCTCCAAAACCTGCAAGCACACACCTCCTCGAGCGGAAGAAAGAGGGAGAAAAACAAAAGACCCATGCGCTTAAGTACCTGGCCAGTGACCGACATCTGTTGGTTCGGCCACTTAATGCGCCGCCATTGCAAACGGATCCCTAGTTTTCATAGGCCGAACCCCTAGTTCGTAGATTGCCTGAATCCAGATCCCATTCCGGTTTCTAGATTCCGGCCAAAGTCCGTTTCTTACCTATTCTACAAGTTTTTGCAAGCCGGAACTTCCTGACTTCCTAGTTTCTACTAAATGTTCCGGTTTGCGGCTTCACTACTACAAATTTTTGAAAATATTTACAGAATTGATCCCAAACTAATCCGGATTTCTAAATATTGATATTGCGTGTTCCCACACTAGCAACGTTGTACCGATGAACACCCTATATCCCAAGGAGATCACTATCGATTTTTTAGAAAACTACGTGAATTAAAAAATATGATCCATTTCATTCAAAGCAGAGAAATTTTATATAATACGTAGGGCTACTATAGGGTCCATGAAATGCTACATATTCTATTATATATGAATTAAGGTATAGAAAAACATCATGTAGTAGGAACTTTTATTAATAAGTTAGCATTAACAAATAGAGGCTGTGCAAATTTTTTATAGTACAATGAATATATATGTAGACAAATAATTTACGTAGATGATAAAATGGACATAGTTACAAAAATCTACAATGAAGGGTTACCTAATTGCCTTAGTAGATTCAACAAACTAATAATTATACAAACTAAGGATTGAGTTATAGTTTGTTTAATTTCATTTTTTGAAGTCATAAATGTTCAACCCACTCATATTAAATGGGATGTTTATGGGATAGTTTCAATGGAGATTTTCAAGTGTTCAATGGTAAACTTGTTATTAATCCCTAAAGACTGGAGGGTGTTTTGGAAGAAGAAAAGTCCACAATCGCCCATTTTTTATGCATTGTCTAAATTAAAAATTAATTAATTTTTTGAATTTCACCATCCAAAAATGTATTACACAAGTGAGGCAATGTGTGGAAAAAATTCCAGCCCATTTTGACCACATGGATTGAAAGATTATAACAATTGAAGTGAAAAAAAAAACTTTTGTTTTTATTTGCAAAATGTAGCCAACAAACTTTGAGCTCTCCTGGAGTAAAATTTTTACTCTACACAAAGATGAAGATTTTGGTCATTCATACATATATGATGTTAGATTTACTCATGAAAAATTTGAAAAGAAAATTTAAAGTCTAGCTTATTCTAAATCAACCTACAATATAAGGAGGTTAAGTGCATTGGCAATACACTAGTCATTTTTTGATGATTTTTTGTACAATGAAGAAATTTTTATTTGAAATCCAAACAAGAAATATTAGAGACAAAAATTTGGAATATGGTATGTGAAAAATTTCAAGTACTTTGACTTCACATATTGCAAGATAATAGGGCTCAATAGACAAAAATGTTTATTCTTGAAGCCATTCCAATATAGGCTAATAACATTTAAAAGTCAATGATTTGAGACTTAATATTTTTTTTATAATTGTATTTTAAAATTTATGTTTTTATACAAGCCAAATTTCAAAAGTTAATGAGCATTTTTGCAAAAGGTGCCCAAAAGATGCTCTAAAGATGCCCAAATTGCCTGGGCTGCCAAAAAGTTCAAAGCAACATAACTTTTGTTTTGAGTATTCAATTAGGAAAAAGTATATTCTTACTAAAGGGGTACATGTTCACACCTTGTATCAAAATTTTGTGAACAACCGACCCAAATTGATTTTTTAGACCCTATCTGGATTTTTAAATGTTCATTCAACGGACAATTGGTCTTCAGAGGTTAAAATATACCACATGGTCAATTGGACATTTAAATTTTATATGTAAGATAGCCCCACTTAAAAAACCGCATAAATAAATTTACAAAAATCATATGGTATTGGAAATATGCGCCATGTAGCTTTTTATATAAAAATATGTTCATCTTAAATACAATAATTAAGATAAATAGGCCCACATCAAATACCCTCTTAATTCAAGTTTACACCTTAAATTATAAATAATGATCTCTTTGGGCCCTATGTAGTACACTCCCCGAGGTCTTATACCTTCTATATTCTGATTATATAGAATATAGATGTTTGAAAATATGAATATAATCCTATTATCTTCTATCTAATATATCTACCTCCAAAATTATTGATATTTAACCACTTCCATGATTCTATGATAAATTTTATTCAAGTAATAGAGAACTTTAGTTATTGATATTGCCTCCATTATTGTTAAACAACTAATCATACAACCTTTGAGAAATACTCTACATGTAAAATCTAATTGCATAAATCTACACTGGATGCCCCACATATTCATAAGAAAGTTGGAAACAACCAAAAATAAAAAAGCCCTAATCTTCTCATTTATTTTTCTTAAGAATCTAATTGATTAGATATTATAGAATAGAAATTAAAACAAAATAAGACATAACTTTTAGACCAAAAGTTTAAAAGAAAATAACTATAGTCATATACCACAATTGAATATAAATAACCATCTAAAATATTCTATCAACAACATAAATTAACACATATTAAACTTATTTTGAACCAAAAACTTCAAATATTAACTTCCAACTTATTTTGAAACAAAAGCTTTAACTACTAACTTGCGCAATTTTTTATGGTTCTTCCTTCAATAACAACTTTGAGAATAATGATCCAATGTATTAGATCCATAGTGAAGATAGAAATGTAAATTTCCAACTTAGAAAAATTAAGCAATTTCAAAAATTAATATTGTAGTGCACATTGATATCTAAAAATAGTACACACTTACAATGACGAACAGTATTGAGTATGGGTTTGAAACTTTTTCATTCAAACAACCATACCATTAGCATCAATAAACAAGTTCCAAAAATCCACATACAAAAATTGTAGTATATAACATGCAATACATTACTATAGAAGTTTCAAGAAAAAATTATTCGTGATGTGAAAGAAAATTAATTTTAGAGCTAGCCATGTTAAAACTCAGATTAATTTGTATGCTGTAATTAGAAATACTTTATATTTTGTCATTTTTTAGAACTCTTAAAGAACTTTTTGAGATTTAATCTTTATACAAAGAATCCAAACCTAAAATTGCACTACACAACTCTAATAAATAAATTGAGTGCATTATCTTTTTAAGCAAATATTTCAACTACAAGGGCATGAATATGTAAAAACGGTTCATGTTACAACGACTATACTCTTTACAATGGCTAATGCAATTCCATACTTTGGATTCCAAAAAAATATTTTAATACTATGAGAACCAATATCATTTGCATGTCTACTAAATTGTAGATATTTTAAATTCTATAAGTGACTATTTCCTTTAATTTTTTGTACGCAACAATCTAAAATGATGTACCTCAATATATTAAGGCTCAAAGAGTTTTTTTAGAGTTCTAAAAAAATGACAAAATATAAAATAGTTCTAAATTATAGTATACAAATTAATCTAAGTTTTAACATGGCTAGTTCTAAAATTAATTTTCTTTCATGTCACAAATAATTTTTTCTTGAAACTTCTACAGTAATGTATTGCATATTAGAGTTATTTGTAAAGTTCCCCCCATTTTGGAGGGGACTTTTTCCAACAAATTTCCTTTGACGGACGACCCCGTAGGCAACTACAACCCCGCATGCGACCACAACCCCGCAAACAAAGTCCGGCAAAACTTCTTTTTGGTCGATTTGGACGCGAAAGAAAGTTTGATACCCACTTTCGTATTAACTTTTTGCCCAAAACCTGCTTTTCCACAAAACTGCAAGGTTTAAACCCCGATTTGGGGTACTTTACAAATAATTCTATTATGTACTACAATTTTTGTATGTGGACTTTTGGAACTTGTTTATTGGTGCTTATGGTATGGTTGTTTGAGTGAAAAATTTTGAAATCCATATTCAGTACTGTTCGTCATTATAAAGTATACTATTTTTGGATATCAATGTGCACTACAAGATTAATTTTTGAAGCTACTTAATATTTCTAAGTTGAAAACTTACATTTCTATCTTCACTATGGATCTCATTCACAAATTAAACTGAGTTTTTACATGGCTAACTTTGAAATTTATTTTCTTTTACATCAAACCTAATTCTTTCTTGAAACTTCCATTGTAATGTACTGCATGTTGAATACTACTACTTTTTTATATGAACTTTTGGAATTTACCTACTGATGCTACTAATATGTTTATTTGAATGAAAAAATTCCAAACCCATACTCAATGTCTTTCACCAATGTACAACTACAGAGAACTACTGAATAGACATTACAAGTAATTTATAATTTCAAGTTGAAAAGCAACTACTGTATGAAGCAATCATATGGATTTAGAATTCACCATTTCTTAGACATTGAAGCAATCAGTGATAGATAAGCATTGATAAAACCTAATGAAGATGTTACATACTTCTATAAAATGTAAAGATTGTGTGATGACACAATCTTGGAATAGTACAACCGTTTGGAGTGTCAACAATTGCAAATATAAGAAAACCTCTCACAATACAAATTCCCTACTTACATGACTAACTATAGTTCCTTAATTGCTTACTCCTTGTATGCATAAAGTCTACTGCACAAACCATCACTGAGGCTAATTATGTTGACACTTTAAACAATAATACTACTCCAAATGGCCAGGAAGGACTGATTTTAGATGAGCAATCAAATTGAGCCAATCAAAAAGGACAAGGAGGATTGACCCCCCTATTGCTCCGTCAAAGGATAAATGTAAAAATTGCCCCCTATTTTGTGCCACTTAAATTTTGTATTTCTTCATGACATCTACATTTCATAACAACCAAGAGTTCTCTTTCAATGAAGATGTTGGAGTTCATGCATAAAAAACATTCAACTTTCCCAAATGTGAAGGCATTCTTCAAAGACTATAGGTAACAAGGGTCCTCACTCTTTACAATGACAAATATCTTCTGGTGGCTGAAGGCATTTGTCATAGTGTGAGCTCTAAGCTTGTGATTGGATGCAATTTACCACTTAGGGATTTGTTTGTTATAATCCCAATCTCAAAGACATTTCATCCAATCATATCCTAAATGAATTGAGGTATTCCGTCCAAGCCTTGCTGATTGAGTCTTTGCATTCACAAGATCCGATTCAATTAGAACTATCATTAGTAAATTATTTTGTAGTCAACTCCAACCTAGAGCACAAAGAATATCAATAACGTGAGAAACTCCCCTCAAGAGACATGTGTAAAGGTGAAAACACTTCTTTCTTAAGAGTCCATAAATAGTGTTTCTAGCAAAGTCTGTTGCTTCAACAACTGCGTTTAGCTATTTTCAAGAGATAAAATTAGAAGCTTCCTTGAAATGTATCGCAAGATATTATATCAAATTTGATACCATATGAAGCTTGATGTTTGCAAGCAAGTTCATGGTGATGTACAAAAGAAGAAAGTTGTCATAGGAAAGGATATTGACGTGTATGACTGTGTGGAGACATATTGTTGGAGTCTCAAAAAGTACTTTCCAATATGTCTACTTTTCAAGGATATGTGGCTCAAGGACTAAATACCTAGCCCTACCAAAACGCCGGTTTGAAGAAGCCTCTAAAGCATACCTAGTAAGCAATTGCCACCTTTAAGTGCATTGCTAAGAAAAACATTGATCACATGCATACTTTACTATACTTGTACTTTGAAGTTTGGAGACAGGTTATCTGTATAATTCTTTTGACTATTAAGAAATGGAAATAAGTCAATCCTAAAAATAATTCCACAAACAAAGTTTTTGGATTGAAATATGTTCTTCCATATAATTTGAGCAAAATCAATAAGGTGAATTTCTTAGAATTCGACTTCAAGAAACTTGGAGATAGTTATGCTTGTTCTACATGTGATGGATACCATTCCCTAAGGAGAGACTCCAAAGTTGGGACTCAACTAGCTCTAACATACGCCAAAAAGCTCAATTTTCATTTGGCCTTTGCTAGAGCATATAGAGAATTGTACTGTGCAAATCTCTATAAGTCAAGTTCTTATTTGCACAAATGTTTGAAGCTTATGCATGATAAAATGAATCATACAGAAAATACTTCTCTGAACTTCTCCTATAAAATTAAGGCTATTGATAGATTGATTAAATTACCTAATATGATTGTCCTTGGTCACGATGATATTTGTTATGCTCATTGTGGTCTTGATATTTTCTCCTACTATTCAAATTGCACCTTGGGCTTATTTGCAAAGTTGCTGCAAGCTTTGGAATTGCTACAAACATACTCCTCCAAAGAATTGTTTGTTGGCTCAAAATCAGTTCTACTTTTTTATGCAATTTTTCAAAGAGATGACATTTGTAAAACATCTCTTCAATCATCTCCTAAGATCCCGGTTCCGAGGTCATCATTATCACATATTTAGTCAACATTCAAATAGATAATGCCATTGGTGAAAATAAGAATAGATATGTGTTCTGCTTTTGCTCCTTTCATGTTGCCAAAAAAATCTTCCGCAAGGTGTATGTCAAGTTCATGCTGGTGGGTCACACTCACAATGACATTGATGCTTTATTCAAAAGATGGAGCATGTTGTTGAAGAAAGATAACTTTCCTACTAATCTTTTTCTTATGAAATCCATCATGAATATAAAATCCGTTCCGACAATTTCCCACCTAATAGAAAAGTGAAAGATTTTAGGTCTTTCATTTAGGGATTCATCAAGGAAGGAGATAAGTCACTTGTTTAGTAGACCAAGGCCCAATAATTCAAGTTCTATCTTGGTTCAAGTGGCTATCCTGTCATGAAGTATAAGATTTTGTGCATGGATTTGAATTGCCTATCTAAAGAAGGTAGTGGAATCAATTTGTAACAAGAGGAATTGGAAGGTTGGAGTTTAAAATTCTATAGAGAGTCAGTCCCCATTGCCTTATGCCCCATGAAAGGCATTCATGACATTTTCAAGGGATTATCCGAATTAATCAAGTACTAGGAGACCATGTCCAATGAAGACCAAACAAGGAAATACAAAAGACGCTATGAGCATTGGTATACTATTGGCAAGGAGTGAAAGCAATGTCGCATGAACCTATTGAAGCGTCAACATCTTTAAAAGACAGCTTTGTCCATCCACTTGTGTTGCGCCAACAATCGAAGATCAGTTTGGAGAAGATGGTGAGATTCGGGAAGAATTTATAGAAGACCAAGTCTGTGCAGGGCAATTAACCAATTGCCCACTACAATCATTTCAAATGTGGCATTTATCTATTTGAAGGCTACTTTGTTGCTATCTATCCCATGGATGGTGATGCAAGGCTTGTTTGGATCGCAAGAGCATTGTTTGATCCTAACAATAACCCAGATCAGACCACTTGAATACTCATTTAGTATTTTTGGCCTACATCAAAAAATGATAATGTTCAAGATTTCTGCACTAGGTGGGTGGGACTCCTACTTTTCTCTTGTCCATAAATCCTTAGCAAAGAGGGGTTCATAGACTTTGTTTTGTGAAGTTTGGACCTCTGGTGTAGAAGTTATGAATTTTTGCATTATTCATAAACTAAAAAATTAGAAAATTACTTTTATTTTATTTTATTGTAATCTAGCAGTGGCACAAGGCACACTAGCATGAATTAAAGTATCATAGATTCAATGGCAATTTGTCTTTCTATTAAATTTGCAAAAAAAAATTTTAATTAGTTGAACCCTTTGAAAAGAAGTGTTATTTTATCAACATTGCATTCTATCCTATGGAATCTATCACAAACTCTTCATTTATAATAGTCTTAAGAAAAGGTTAAATTTCAATATATATTAGCTGAACTTCAAAAAAACCATTTTGGTCCAAAGACCTTCAAAAGTTTTATGATGCTACCATTTGAGATTAACATCTCTTTTGAATTCAAGCATTTGAAGAATATAAAGAATCAATTAACATTTCTTGACAACGTAGTATTGTATTATCTAATTACAAATGGAATTTTTTTAAATTTTTCTTCTAAACTATCACACAAATATATGGTTGAGAATTAGCTTTCAATAGCAATGCTTTTCAAAACTTTTGACAAGAGGGTTAATCCTTTACGTACTAAGAACCTAAATAGAACCTCACATTTTTTTGAACATTTTTGAAGATTTTATATGGGGATTTTTAGTATTTTAATCATTTTAAAACAACAACAATGTATGCAATGTTCTTCACTTAAGCTAATGCATATATACTAAAATTTTTCATTTACATTATACTTTCTAGAATACAACCAATCAAAGTCTACAATTTAAAATTGTGAATTTTTAGTGCGTATAGGATTAAATATATTATTGTATGATTTGTAGTTATATTTTTAATATCAATAGTTTAAACCTATGTAATACAAATAAGAATTAACACTTTCTAATAAGAATAAAAATTATACTTGATTTTACAAATTGATGTGCAAAATAGCTTGGAATCATTTTTTAGATTCACATGATAAAATGTATGAGCAATTTTATTGTACTAGTAATTAAAGACATACTTTTCAAAAATAAACTTTGAAGTTATTTGTTGAATCTGATTTTCAATGATTTTGGTAGAAAAAACAAACACCTTAGGTGCAAAATGCATATTAGTAATATTACCATTTGGAATTGACATATTTTAATTCTCTATCTAAATTTTTAACAATTTTGTGTTTGTACATAGCCATGTCATACCTCATATTTAATCATTTTTCCAAGAATGAATATTTTGAATATTTTGTTTAATTTCTAATATCAATTCTCAGCTAATTTATTCAACACATTATTTTCCTAACAAATTGAAGGACACAGTTTAAGTTAAAAAATGAAACTTCACCATTAAATTTTTAAAAATGAAACTGCATCATTTGGGAAGACTTAAAAAAACTTGTTTTTGAAACTCAAGCATCAAGATTTTACATCTATAAAGATTTTTTATCATTTAAATTTTGGAATGATAGACTTATTATAAACACTAAATTTACAAAGTACTTTCCAAAATTTGAAGATTCGAAAAAAATCATCATAATGTTGTATTTGGAAGAATATTTTGGAATTGATATACAAACAAAAGTTGTATTTTGAGTTTTAGACTCCATCAACATGGGTAGATTCATCAATACTATTAACAATATATTTTATTGATTTTGAAAGGAAAATTTTAGAATTCCTTCAAAACTAATTTACAAGCAAAATATGATCATTTTTTGAATGAAATTTGTTGGAATGGATTTGAAACAGGTTTTTCTTGATATAGTGATCATAACATTCAGTAGTAGAGTGGTGGGCTACCTTCCCCTCGATGGAATGATGTGGTATATTCAACACCATCAGTAGTTAATAGTACACGCGTTGATTTTGTCAAAGAATTACAATAAATCAGTCGGCCGCAATTGTACAAAATAGATTAAAAATTAAAAATTAAAAGAAACCCAGTGTTCTAATTCCATTGAACCAAATATACAAAAACCAGTGTTCTACACCTATACATTGTATATTTTAAAAACCCAAAAGATAATTGGTTTTGGAATGAATGCAATCGAAATGCTTGGTTCATTGTTTTTTCTTCTTTTTTGAATTCATACAAAAACCAATTATATTTTGAGTATTCAAGTAATAAGAAAAGATACATATATACATTTGGAGTGGTAGGAGGTAAGACAACCTATGTGGGATAAGTAAATTAGAATGAGTGAAGCCTCAACCACTCATATTAAAGTCAAAAGTAGGAATTGTGTTTGAAGTAGAATTTTAGACCTCATTTAGGCATAGTAGAATAATTTAAAAAAAAAAAACTTGAACCAAGAGAAGTTAGTGAATGAAGATAAATTTCATCTCCAAAAATCCATTTAGTATTTTGATTCTATAATAAAAAGTTATGGAAAAATTTTAGAGAGGAATTGGAATGGACATTTTCCTTAACATTTTTTAAAATCCTCTCTCATTTTTGTCCAATACTTTTATTGGAGATTCAAAATGCCAAACAGATGCCGAATTTGGAGATGAACTTGTCTTCATTTACCAACTTTTTCTTAGTTCAAAGTTTTTTGAGAAAAGTTATTCTACTATGCCTAAATGAGGTCTGAAATTCTACTTTTAACATAACTCTTTATTTTTGACTTAACAATATGAGTGCTTGAGAAACTACAAATTCTAAATTATTTATCCCACATGGGTTGTTCAACCTCCTACCACCCCATGTGTATATAAAGAGTTGTCTACTCACTTCAAAATCCAAAATAAATTATATTGATGGCAAATGGTTAGATTGCAATAGTGTATTAAAAATTGGATTCTTTGGATTTTTGGCAAACCATCTTTCTCTACAAATATTTACTAATTTGTATGTTTGGTTCTAGAATTAACAAAAAATAGAAAATATCATAACGTACTACCACTATCTCTATACCAAAGTTTACATTAATACTGAAAGGATGAATTTAGTAGATGAGGACGCTAGAGAGGGAAAGATAGCCTCTCTAAAGGCTACTAAATTTTATGATTTTTTAAAATTTTGTGTTCTTTAAATCTATGACCACATGTTTGCAAATCCAATTTGAACTAGAGTCAAAGGCTTTTTGGCTTGGTCAACTACTTGACATCCTTCCACATTTATAATTTAAAAAAATTATATACTCTAATAACACCAAATCCAACCATTAGAAAAGACAACTTGATAAAATATCTCCACAATTAGGACGACTTTCATCCAAGCAATAGCAAAAAAAAACTAGAATATGAATTAATTCATCATCCAAAAATTGGATGTCGAAGCACTAAAGGATTAACCAATATATCCCATGGTTGAATTCACCGAACTTTTTTAAAATAACTAGGATTTTAGCCTTTTTGTAAGGGTGATTTGGAATAATATATGGCCAAAAACACATTGAAAAACTCTAGGAATTAATTAAATTAAATACTCTATCCATGAAGATTTAGATAAACCCAAATCTATTCCTAAAATGAACCCTAAGTTCCCATTTGTCGATTTCCAGATCTTTAAATAGACTTCAAATGAATCATTTGGAAGCATTCAGAAAGGGACATTATTTACTCCAATATAAAAAGAAAGTTTGCTCTAGAAACAAGGGTGGCGCAGACGTATTCTAATATCAGAAATTGTTCAGGCACAAAGAAGTTAATAAGAACATTCACAAATTCCACAAGTAATAACGGTGAGCCATTCCAGAGCACCATTCCAGAGCCAAAACTTTGATCCAATCAGAACTTGCTACCTATCCTCAGAATATCACTAGTTACTGGACTAATCTTCTATGTACTACTGAATGACAGCAGGCCCACTAGCATCAAAATAGGACAGGAGAACTTGAAATATACAGCGGTATCTTCTCTTCACAATACTAGAAACTTTCAGACCAGTGGGAGTTCTAATCAAGAAACTAGCACAAAAAGCATCTAGATATTAGAACCTCAAGTTTTGGGTGCACAATCCAATGAGGATCCTCTTGCTTAGCTGGACGAGCCAGTTCTGGTACAGATTAACAGCGTAACCACAATAATAATGTGACAATTCTTCTGTTCTCCTATGCATTGCTGTACCGCAGGTGCTGCTCATAAAAGTCGATCAGCTGCAACATCCATCACATATCCATAATCATGAACTACAGTTTGACCGACAATCTCACCCAAATCGATCTTCTCATACACCCATTGCAGAAAAAAAAGTGCAAGGTGGAATTATCCGACTTGCGAAGACGCGTGCCAATTTCAGGTCACGTCCAAGGTACAATCAACGTAAACATTAGTAGGTGTCTTTTCTTCTAAAGACTTTTATTCAATACTGATCCTAAAATTATGATCCAACTTGGGATCATCGAGTAAACATCGATTTGCTACATTTATGCTTAGTTGCACAATAACTAGGCAGAGTTCCTTGATTGCTTTTGGGTTACAAAACTCTAAATAGAAATAACCAACACTTTATTTACCCCTAACACCCTAGTTAGCACAAATAACACTCTATTGTATCAATAGCTAATACATGTCCAGAGTTAGATGTAACTCACAATATCGTAATCCCAAACATACAAGTGAAGAAAAGAAACATGTCTGAAATTTAGTTGACCCTGCAATAAATTGTGCTGGATTCAACAATTCTTTGGACAGAAGGTCGAGTGCACAAACACCGATCATAGAAATTGGATAGAGTGCAAATATAGTACCAGAAGAGGATATCTCTCCCGCATAAACTTGTTATCGACCATCACCTCCGCACCATCGGATCTGATCACGCCACGAGTCGTATTGGTCAAACTTTATCCAACATCATCATTTATATTATAATAACAAAACCTTGTGACGAGTCTGAAGACAGGAATATGTCAGAATTTATCTGAGTCGACCAAATCACGGATTACTGTGTAAGTTTGAAACTATAAGCTAACACCCTTACTGCAGAGGCCTGCGAGACAAATTAAATTAACAACTTGAATGAACAAAGTAAGCTGAAACATTTTTCATTCGCAAGACATTTGACATGTGATCCGCAATCAACAGATTATTTGCTTGCCAGAGAAAGAACCTAGCACCAACCTAGAAGCCTTAAAAAGGACAACAACTTCCTGCTTATCGTGTGTAACTGAATTGCTGTAGCTGATAGCCTTCAGAATGTGCGTGATGACAGGTTCTGGAAGGCCTTCAATCTCCTTTTTCTCCGCAAGTAGTAGAGTCGACATTGCTTTCCCTGATAAGCTGTCTTGAAGAACAGATTGACAGTCTTTATGCTCAGGTGGGATAACCCTGCTGGGTAGAGTAATCAACTCCTTCCCAGACACTATATCCGATGTATTATGGTATTCCTCCAGTCCTAGTCCAAATTCTTTCTTGATGTCCTCCAAGGACGTCTGCAGTCCATCCTGCTCCTGAGGCACCCTACGTGGCACTGCACCTTTCCTTCTCTTCGAACCAACCAGTCCTCCCTCTGACTTTGAACTGCCCGTCACCCCTTGGATTGTGTCAGGAACCAGATTTAGGTTTTTCATATCCATCTCCTCATCTGAATGTCCAGTTTCCACCCATTTGACGGATTGTGACAAGGATTTCTCCTCAGTCACGTCCCTGCCTTCCTGAGCTGCAGCAACCGGATGATTCATAATTGCCTTAAGGGTTTCGTTATCTTTCTTTGTAAACATGCGGGACGCAGGTAATGGGGGCTTGTTGTTATCACCATACGTCAGTCTTGCAACAGACACGTCACCGAAACCATTCATACCACTCAATTCCAGAATTTTTGAATCTACGGTTATTACTCCATCAAGAAAGCCACCTTCAGTACCATTCCCCTCTGTAGTCGGTGGAATTTTATAAACCATCCCCACATTGTCAAGAGAATCAGCTCTGCTCTTTTCTTCAGACACTACTTCTCTGATTACCTTACTGACTTCAGGGTGGGCAGCAAGCTTTGAGGAGGTCGGAGCCTCATCGGGCAAGTCTAACAACGTCCGAGCTGCCTCAGCAGAAGGACTTGCAGTCCTCTCAGTAAGCCCGGCGTAATATCGTGCCTTCCCTTCCTTCTCTGGAGGCACAGCGTAGGAATCGGTAGACGATTTTACAGTGTCTTTACCTTCACTAGGCACATCCTCATCGGCTGTAGAGATGGAGCTCCGCTTTCGCTTCCCACTACCATCCAGGGTATATGTACCAAATCTGCGCCTTACTCGCCGTGCTTTCTGACTGGAGATCATTAAGAATATGGAAATCAAAACAGGGTTGAAAGCTAATACAGTAGGCAAAAGTGCGCATCCTTACATGGATCATCTGTAAGTGCATTTATATATTTTCCACTGACCTAAGATCAGATCAATAACCAAAACCTAAGACAAGTGAACTGGAAGAATTCTTATCAACCAAACCATTCTCAACGTAGAGATTAAGTGAGCCAAAATTGATCATCTCGTGACCAAAGTACATCACGTTGTATTCAGGTAAGTAACAAGTGTACCTCGCCTCAAATTCTTCCAGGATATCCCTACATCTAGCCACATGACCATATGGTTCCCACGTATTGTCCTTCTCCGGCCAATTTCGCCTGTGAATATTGGTGCACGACAGGAAGCAAAACCCAGCAAATGTGAGCATAAGAGGGAAATGAGGAAGCTAAGATGACAACAGAGCTGCATTAGATGGTGCAATATTAGGCCCATATCGTTAACATAAAAGAGAATCATCTTGTGGATTATAGTACTTACCACTTAACGAAAAATTCTTTCTTGCCCTGAGGAAAAGCAGACAAACAAACAGCACACAGTATTACTGTTCGTAGCCCCACTGACTATAATGTTCACATGTACGTTGAGTTCATCGTCACACTAAGCACATCAACGATGCAGGCCCTGCGCAAAGCTTGCCTCAAGATAGAGCCACTATGGTCAACACATTACACTGCATTTGTTCATCACAATAATTCTAACTCAGGTCCAAAAACACCTTAACCCAAATCTAATCGTAAGCAGATTACCAAACGAGACAATCGATAATATAACCACGGCATTCAGAATAATATAACCACGGCATTCAAGAGTTATACTCTGTCTTCAGTATCCAAGAGAAGGACGATCTTAATGATTTTATTAAAATCATTCAGAGTTATCTCTCTTGACACGAATCAAGCAGTTCAACGCGGAACTTCCCTCACGGTTTCTCGAACTACAATGAAGAGAAATCTTGGTCATATACGAAGACAAAAAGAATTTCGTTAGCATCTACGCTCAACTCCGGAAAACATCTAAAATAATAAGCAACAATGTTCCGGCGATTATTCACTTAATAGTTGGTATAAAGCTGAATTCCTCGTCCCTGTAGTAACAGCAAATAGATAGACCTCGCAGGAGTACCATCTTCCCTACAGGATCAATGGCAGCCAATCAAGGCCAACTATTTCACTTTCACATTTTTCCCCTTCTTGAATCATCTAAGAAACCACCAAGAACATGCCTTATGATTGAGAAAAGCCCCAAATTCATGCAAGGAAAATTCCTCAAAATAAACCTATTACTGAGAAGAAAAGGATTCCACACGCTAAGCCTCATGGTGGAAAAACTGCAATTCATTTCTACATACAGCAGCTACCTGCTAACAACAATGAATACCAGCTGAGAAGAAAAACCTACTACTGAAAATACAGCCAAAAAGACGAATGGCGACCAAAAAAGGGTTATGTCATATCTGCCGGTTGGACAGTTAGAGAAAGACTCTTCGAACTGGTACTCGGAAGTAGATGAATTTTGATGTACCTTTCGGATTCGCTTCTTTCTGATCGCTTCCACCTCATACATCCCTTCTCCAAGCACTTCCTCCTGCCCAGACCACTCAATGTTATCAGAGTCTTCTTCTTCCTCGTCTTCCTCATTCTCCTGCTGACGGTCATCCATGTTGGACTCCTCGGAATCTTCGTCATTGAGATTATTTTCAATTATGAGCTTTTCGACCTTTGCCTTACTCTTGGATTTGGGTGCTTGAGATTTCCTTCGATCCTTAATTCTGTTCGCCATAGCCTTCTCCTTGCTATAGGGAGTATCGGCCATGAATAGACTAACTCTCGTTCGTCTCGTATGTTTTAAACGAGGCGAATACCGTATCACTTCCTGCATACGGCGAGCCCCTCCTACAGGCGCACTGTTATTACCGTTTTCTACACCGTTTTGTTCAGCAGACCGCTGGCTCCCCATAACCTCATCATTCCCAGACTTCACATTGCCGGTCCATACTCGATCAACTCCACGCCCAATCGAATTTCTCTCCAGCTCTCCCCCGCCTCACGTTCCATCCAATTCCCAAGCACCTCCCTCCTACTCAAACCCAGCTTCGATCACCATTCCCCACGTACCGAACTCCCAAATAACCCCTGTATCCAATGAACTCAGAACCCAACCAGCCCTTTATCACCCTCGCCAGACACCCTGAATCTCAATGAGGCGCCTCCGCACCGCAGCATCCGCACAAATCACAAATCCTCCAACAAAAGAAATAAAATATCGGACTAAAACAACCGCCAACCAAATGCCACTTCATAAGTAACTACTATACCCAAACAACGGCATGATGACCCACACATAACCAGATAACCGGATACCACACATAAGGAAATCAAAAACTTAGAAACCCACAGCAACACCATGATGACACTAAAATTAGTTGGTGAAGCAATGAGACAACCGAGAGTAGTAGGCAAAGGGAAAATAAAAATAATAGGATTGTGAAGTAAAACAATAAATTACGGGTGCAAACAGAAATGGACACATCTCATAAGCTTAAGACCTACATTAGACGTCGAAGATGAAAACTCGAAGAGAACTTAACCACTGAATGCCCAATTAACCATTGTATGATCGCTACCCAGTTTCAGGGTTTGCTTAGATTCCCTAATTCTAAAACAACACCGGTAGACTCTTGCAATTATGTCTATTCATGACTATTTACATGAATAACATACTTTCTATTGTAATAATGCTTAGTTTGTATTTTATTGGTAGGATAGATGAAAAATAATTGAATAATTTTCATCACGCATTGTCTCTTTTAAGAGTCCCCACCTTCAAGTATTTGCTTTGCAGACGTCAAGGGGTTTTGTGTGCATTGTATTCTTTGTTGTTTGAGTAACAAAGGTGTATTCCAAAGCACAAATGATCTACCTCCTATTACAATTGCAATTGCTATATTTGTTAAAAGGTTTTCAATAGTCATGTTGTATTGTAAATTATAATGTATTGCCAATCCTATTCAGGCAATACAAGTAGAACAAGCTTTGTTCAAAAATGCCATAGCAAGATTTGAATAGAAGTTATTGTTTTCAAACACAAAACTTAAGAAAATGAAAATAGATTCTTGAAAGTATTGGTTCTTAGAAATAGAATTGTATTAAAGTAAGAGACAAAGAAGGTATTCTATGTTGGAATGTTGTTTTTTGTTCTCCTACTAAAATCCAAGATTTTTTATTTTACAAAGCCTTTAGCATTCTCTTTTGTAATGTAAAAACTTTTTATATTCTAAAAAAGTAAAATAAAATAGTGATAAATTAGTCAAATACTATTAGATAGCAATATTGCAAATAATTTTTGAATCATATTGCTTAAAATTAAACAAAATGAGTATTGCACAAAATGTTTGTCTACATTTATTTATTTTCAATCTCATTTTTACAAAGATGTTCCATGTTATTTAGTCATAGATGAATCATGGCAAAATTGAAAGACAAAATTAAAGAAATAATCTTAGTAGAGAAATATAGTGCTACTAACATTCAAATTTGGATGATGCACATGACATTTATTTTTCAATCAAGAAGATATATGATAATGTTAGTGGTGCAAAGAAGAAGGCAATTTGATTCTACAATTCTAAAGGAAAAAGCTAAATGGGAGAAGCAAGATAAACAAGCTATTGTTGTAATACTTGGAGCTACAAATGCTCAATTAATATTGCATTAAGGTTATCAATAGTACAAATCCAATCATATGTAAATGCAGTTAGCTAGCTATGATGAGCATCATTTATAAAAATATGTTACAGATTTACAGGATAAATTTTATAGTTGCAAACTATAGGAGAATGATTCAATTACTATTTACATGTTGTTATATATATTACAACATATTGCAAAGTAGCTGATCAATTTTAATTAAATTATATTAGAAAGGTAAGTTGTGAGCAGAATTAGGTGTGCAATACTAATAACTTATCAATCTCTTCTCTTAGCTTAGGACCATGTCGAAGTAATGGAGCAAACTTTTAAAACTTTTTAGCTACATTTGATAAAGCATGAGCTACTTTTGATGGAACAAGAAATTCCATCAATTATGCAAGCTAATAAGTCTTCTTACAGTTAGAGTGGTAGTACTTCAAAGTTTAATATAAATCTCTAACAGGTTATTTTATATATATATACACACACAATATGTTACAACCCACAAAAATAACATTCTAGATTTTGAAGTGACAACGGCAAGGAATACATCTTAAAATTGTTTCTAATGGTTATTACAAGAATAAGGAATTTGGCAAGGATTAACTATACTTTACTTTCTTGAGCAAAATAGTATAGATGCCATATTCATTAAAAAGAGAGAATTTGGAGTCTTGTTATAATTATGCTTCTAAATTTTGATTGCAAAATGTTTAATAAATTGAGACACTTCAATAAATTGAGATTATAATATGTCAAAATAGTTATTAACACTACAAGGGAATGCTGTCATTTTCTGTCAATTTGGAAAGTATTCTATCAATTCAAATACTATTTGTCAGTTCAGACATGTCAATTCGGAAGCTATTTTCTTGTTGTGTAATTTTTTTTTTCTCTCTCTCTCTCTTAAACTTAAGCAAGTCTAAAATTACACAAACAAGAGCTATACGTAAAGCTAAGTAAAGCTAAGCAAAGTACTAACTTGCACATACTTTTATTGCCACTACCAGTGAAAAAGAGGCATGCTTTGCTATTATGGGAGTACGAAAACTCAAAACATATAGAAACAGATTAGAAAAGGATTAGGATAGTCTAAATTTTTTTATTTTTTTGGTAAAATATAGAGAATCTGGTTCAACTATGGATAACTTTGGAATAGATAGTTTCCGGATTGCTAAAACTGTTACTACTGTTACGTCACCAGATGAAAGATGGAATGTGGAATCCATAAATATCTCGGATGGAGGGAACCTGCGGCCTAGAATTCTGGTCTACACTAAAAGGAAATGGCTTCTTGGATAACAAAAAATTGACGAAGATTTGTCCAAATCAACAAAGAGCCTTTCTGACCTTGCAATTTCTGTCCATGCGGACATATCTTTCATTTCTTTTTCCATTATTCACATTTTATATTCTAATTCCATCCACATATAGGACCGACGGAGTTTCTCTCATTTTTGGTCTAAATTAAGTTATGCTGCGCCAGAGTTCTCTCTTGTAGAGTGCCAAAACAAGACTCAATTGCAAGGCTACGACTCTACTGCATTACCTTGCGCACACTCTTTCTTTCTTTGCAACTCTGAGCTAAAGTTAAGTTAGATTATTCTTTCCACTTTTGATTTCTTTGTAAGTTTCTAAAGATTTTGGTATGCTTTTTGGTGTTTAACTTGAATTGTGAGCTCGATAGCATGTTGTATAGGGGTTTCAGTGATGAACTTATCTCTTGACAATTGATGAGTTGCAGTTAATGCAGGGATTTGTGGGGCTAGCAATAGGAGACTTCTTGAAGTAAGTCATTTATAACCCTCACGTACTTAAGCCAAGAGCTAGAAGAGTTGATTATTATCAATCTTTTTGGTTTACATGTGACCTGAATAGGTGTGGGGTTTTTCTTTGCAGATGGAATTTAAATTGGGGGTCTCTCTACAACAGCGTGCGCAGTGGCAATGAATATGGTATGATATGGACTATTGTATGAAAAATGAGGTATGAGAAGGTATCTTATGTAGCCTAGAAATATGTTTATTGCATAAAAAGGACTAATGTATGAAGAAATGTAGTGTAGAAAGTTGTTCCAAGGAAAATAGAGTCCATTTTTTTGCAAATTTTATTTTTTTGCTCTCAATTGCCATTTCAAGAACCGCTTTCAATTGTGGGTTTAGAAAAGATTTGAAATTAGTTGAATTTAAGTGAAATTGAACTTGCAAACAAGAATAATGCAAGAGATTTTGGCAGTTTTGGCTGCTTTCGAGTTTGATTTGCATCCCCTTGTGTTGTTTGTAGGGATTTTGGTTAAAGCTCAAGACGGGAGGGATTTGGTTGGGGATCTCAGCACAAACGTCGAGTATCGAGCATGGTGATCATCATTGTTTTTGGAATTAGCTTTCGGATGATCACAACTCATTGTAAGTATTGAATTCTTTGGTCGCTTTATTACCACCTTCTCTAAATGGTATTTGTGAAACCCCAAACCTTAAAACAACCATTCCTACAACTCTCTCAACTCTCTCAACTCTCTCTAGATAACTGCACATTCCTTGGACTACCTCAGCATGTGTCATGCTGTCTGACTAGGCACATTTTGCATGTCTAATTGCACGTTTCCAATATATTCCAAGAATCTATCACACGGTGTACACATACGATACACATCAAATGGGTATCTTAGTGAAGAAGCCCATATGTGCCCAATAGGCCCTCAAGAAATGAATGAATAAACATCAGCTTCATTAAATAACATCATATTCATTAAAATGGGAGTTTTCCAAGGAAATTAGAGGTTTAGAAAGCACTACAAACCATGAATTGAAGTGGAATTCATCTCTATAAATACAAAATAAGCAATGCAATGACACACAAAGCACGCATACAATACCAAAATTGCCCAATACCATGTAGTAATTACAAATTACATTGCAATTTATTGAAAGTAATTAATAAATATACATATATTTCATGTATAAATGTACAATCACCAAGCAATAAGACTTTTGTGTAAGTAAATGACCTCACAAGCTATCACTATCTGTGTAGTAAAGTACATTATTTGTGGAGTCTGTACTAGAGCCATCATCATAAAAGTCTATAGGTGACAACTAATTCCTCAGTGGATAGGCATTGAGAAATCGCCATATAGAAAATCATCAAAGCAAGGTATTCCACTCTCCTTGAAAAAAGCTCTTGCACATTGTAGTGTATCAACTGCAATCATTAAGAGTGTTTGCCAAGGAGTTTGGAATACCTTGTTTTGATGATTTTTTATGTGGCGGCTTTTCAATGCCTATTCGCTGAGGATTAGTTGTGTCCTATTGATTAATATGGATTTAGGTTTAGGGTCACTAGCAATGGGTTTCCAATAATGGTGATGTCTCCAATACAATCTCAAAAAAACATGTACTCTCCTAGTTAGTAGGACAGCAATAGTGCTTCAGCCAACAATTAAGACAAATTCAGGAAAAGAAAAGTACGAAAATCGTAGAACTAACCTCTAGCATCTCCCTTGAGATGAATTCTCATACACCACACTGTAAAAAGTGCAGTCTATAAGAATCCTTCTCAAGTATGGTGGAAGAGTTTGGTTCTACAAATTCTTTGCTCTTTTTTTCCCTAAGTTTGTCTCCGCTATTGACTAAAGTGGTTTGAACACATTGCTACCTCCATCTTTTTGTAGATTTCACTCTTCCAACATCCATTTTGATGAATATGGTGTTAGAAGTTTGGTAATGTTCTAAAACATTTCAATATTTACTTTCTCTCTAAGTGAACTACCCTATTATACATACAACAACTATGAATGTGTCCTACTCTTCAATTTTTCCAATGCTGCCAATAATTCAGGCCCTCAACTATATCCAGTATATTTTGATGATCTTTGGCTTGCAATCTCCAGTTGTCCCACGGATGACAACCTGAGTGAATCAAAATAGAATTAACATCATGTGACTTGCACTGCCGCTGCGCAACCTCTAGAGAATTACACTTTGGCAAAATACGACGGGCAACGTTAGATGTCAAAGGTCGCTCTTTGTAATTGTAATTAGGAGGAAGGAGTTCACTCAAATTCTTGGCGCAGATGGCAATGAACTTCTGCAATAAGACATCACCCTGCATGAACAAATGGAACCCAACATTAGAGTGAGATTCCAAGACATATGACAGACATTCATAGAACACACGTTGCATTGCTAATTGCAAATAGCAGAACCCTTACCTCATGGGCAGGCATCACACTTATTCCTTCCTCATATAGCTTTCTTGAAGTGACAAAATTCATCTCCAGGCAATGGTAGGGCGAACTTGATTGAGGACACCGTTTGAGTGGAGAAGGCGAGCATACTGCTTGAGGCTGCTTTCCTCCATTTGGAGGACTATGGACAACCCCGTCATCGACGAGCTTTGTCAAGAAATCCATTGTCGTCTGCGCGGTGGCCGCGGACAACATGATGTGTCCAAATCCGCCTTGCAATATGGCGAACTGTCCATAATCAGAGAAGGAATCAGTAGAAGCAGCACACTTGTTGTGGGAATCAATTTGAGGTACCAAAGTAGCACGCAAAGAAGCCTGGAGACATTAGAATCCGTTATTAAAATAACGTTTGTCTAAACACAAAAATTGCATACAGGCAATCCAATACAAAGTCATAGCATTGTCCCTGTCATCGTGACTCCGACTTGTGATAGAACAATATACATAATTCCTCTTGCTCCACCTTCCTGTGTTGGGCTCTTTGATATTCTTCAAAGATTGATGTATGATTGGAATTCCTCACATTCCACTCAAAAAACACGGTACTGCAGTACTTCATGGCTTCCATGAGCTCCCTATACTTGGTTGTATCTTCTTCGTTAAAGAAGTGCAAGCACCCAAAAATATTATCTCTCCGAAAGGGGTACAATTCTAAGGGCCTATCTAAGTGCAAGCATTGGATATAAGGCAAAAGATGATCTATGAGGATCCCACCCGTCGTTCTATCACCCACATATGACCATGGCTCAAAGAAGATCACATTCTTTGGATGATTAATTATGTGCTTTGCAGGATTGTCGTCCACTATGATTGTATTTTCCGTCGAGAAAATTGAATCGCTCATTTGAGACAACTTCTCCAACGGTTTGAGGAACAAGTCCTTGTTTGTCCCTTTAACCTTGTAGTTGCCTATCTTCCCATATCTGGTCTTGCACTTCAGCACATCGCATTCCTCTTGTCCAAAGACATGTAATGGCGCATCTAAGCCTTTGAAGAGATAATTGCACACCTACATGGCTGTAGACCTCTTTATAGAGCTCCACACAGACAAGTTTGCGACCTTCGACAACTCCCAGAGAACAATAAGGCAGTGGGCCAAATTGTAGTTTTCTTGACCCCACAAATGAACGATTCTAAGTTTGGAAAAACTTCATCGGGTTTGGCAAATCTTCCTTCCCTCATATGATACTTCTTATCCTCACAAACGCAAAGAACCCCATTCAAATCCAGGACGACATGGAGCCATTTTTGAATCACCCCGGACGTGAATGAGGGGAGGACTTGATCCTCCCCCTCACCTCTCAAAATGCATGCCTCATTGCTAACTTGCTTAGAAATTATAGCAAAATGTGCAGATAGTTAAACCATTGCATTGTCCAGCACATTTTGAGTACTGAAGAAAAGAATGAAAGAAAAACTAGTTGCACTGTAAAAGAGGGAAAATTACAAGGGACTAAGGAACCATTACTAGAACCATTACAAATAAAAACTACATGAGTACTTACGGGATCTGTGTCCATCACAATGGGAGAATCAGAGCGCGTGCCGCCAACGTCTTGGAAGCAGGAATATCCAAATCCAAAAGTGCCTCATCAAAAATATCTTCATCGACAATCTCTTTGATAGCCTCAGGAACACCATCCTCTGCCACTTTTAGACCAGACGAAGAAGGATGGATTGCATCTAAGCCTAACAACAAATCATCATGAGGGCATAATGACTCATTGCAGACACAATCTGGACAAGACTCAGGAGCAGACTCAAATGTAGCAGAGGAGGTTTGGGGGGGAGCATTGTGGACAGTGATTGGGTTGCGGCTGTACAAGTGTATACAAAAAATATTTTGTAAGGAAAAAGGTTTATTACCAAATCTCATTATGAGAAAAAATTTACATAACGTACAGAGTTACAAGTTCTTGACCACCTATCTAGCTACAACTGTGCAGTACATTCATAGCATGGACAAAAACCAAGAAGCAAGTTCAGCTCAGGTCAAGTTGAACTGTGGGCAAGAGAGGTCACTGAGAACAACCTGTAGGTTCCTCAATCATGAGATCCTAGGACTAATCTTGGTTGGCCGCACTCTTGTCTTTAGTCGGCTTGACCAGATTTTCTTTTTGGATCTCCTCAACTGACCTCTCCTCCTGCATCAATTCAACCGCTGCTTCTTGGACCTCAAGAGCAGAGTCCGGCATTCCAATATCAGGAGTTCTATGCAACGTCGTTGCTGTCTGTGATGGGTTCGCGGACCCCTGTAGAACCTGTTTTGCATTGTTTGCTGACATGTGCGGTCGTTCATACAAGAGAAGCTTCTGGCTCGGAGAGATCTCTGGCATTCTCATCTAGATAGGCACGGGATTCTGAGAATGTGTTTTTGAGAAGACCGTTGTTGCTATTTCCACCATCATAATCTTCATGTCCTCTTTGTCCTCCAGACGTTGCTTCTTCCTCTCGTCACGTTCCTCCCTAATCAGCTTGACCAGCAACGCCACCTCTGACTCCTCCTTCAAAGAGCCCTCCTTGGCCCTCTTACGGTGATTGCGCTTCTTGGTTCTTGGAGTCTTGTTCCACCTGTCTCCAGTTGAGGCCGAAGAACCCCGACAAATAGGTGTGCTAATTTGGAGAGGATTGACCACCTCCAAGGAATCCCATTTACTTCTTGAAACTAGCCGATCCACAGGATCCACCTAGCCAGCTCTCCTTGTCACCCCTCCTCCTCCAGAACTATGATATCATCTTCGTGCTCTTCTTCTTCTGTGCTTCTTCTTCTTCTTCCTCCTCCTCCTCCTCCTCAACTGTCTCCTTTCCCTTCCTAGAGGACAATGCTTCTTTAGAACCTTTCGTGGGGTGCTCCTCCTCGTTGACAAAGTAGCTGGAGTCAAGGAAATTGTTCTTGTCCATATTGTTGGAGGCCAAGACCAAGTTTTGAAACATGTTACTGAACTCCATGTTTTCAACATTGAAATGATCTACTGAACACATCTGTTCAACCAACACAAGGAGGAGTCAAATATCTATTCAAGTCAACACGACTTAAACAATAGAACAAACAAAAGAAGAAGAATTCACTGAAAATGCAAAATGCTACAGGAGGAGTTCAAGTCGATTTTACTTAAAATGATAACAAGTTGAGTCATAAGTAATCTGGAAAAGTATTAATCCACACAAGATGACTCACCCATGTAGTGCATACAAATTTCCCGCCGACAAAGAACGAGATAATATCATCTCTCTCTTCACAAAAGAGATCCAGGACTGTGAAATATAACTCCATTTGGAGTTTGGTATCATATATGTAGTACCCTAGCTCAGAGTACGGTCCCACCTTCTCCCACTTTCAAATTTTCGCGGCCATGAATTTCCGTGGGATGGTCTTTGACTTTGATCTGGTCCCCTTTTTCACCAGAAAAATGAGGTGCACAGGTGCTTTTGCGCGAGCCGAACAAGCCGAGAGGTTTTCGAGCCGTTCTACCGGAGCAGGTCTGTACTTGGCAAAATGCGGCGTGTATGATGTCTCAAAGACCCCACTCTTCACTTCTGATCTCAGGGCATTGTCAACCTCCTTGTCACCACAAATCCACAGCCAGACCTAAGGGTCTGTGACGGTCAGATCAATACAAGTCTTCAGCTTCTCTAGGAAGTCGTTGAAGTACGGAGCTTCCAAAGAGGCAGTCTCCTTGTTGATCACTCCAGCAATATTTTGGAAGTCAATAACCGCCAGCTTCAGTGACTCCTTCATTCCTTTATCCCAAATGCCTTGCGGCCAATCTCAAGCTTGTCATTGGCCATGTTGTAGGGCCTCATCAATGCTATAGCCTCGGGCTTCTTATATTTCCCCTTGCTTTTGAGGAAGACCTTAAAGAATTCTGCAGTGTAGGGAGAGAGATTTCAAGCGCTCTTATTCTTGTTAGTAGGCCCCTTCACCATCAAAAAGAAACTCTCCCTTGGACCCATGAGGAGAAGCTCCTTCGTAGCTTTTGTAATTTTGTAATCACGCTTGAAGGCCTTCCATTGACCCTTCGTTGCGCCGGCCTCCGGTCTCATTTGATTCAGATCCATCAAAGTATTGTCGTCAACATTATCAGCCATGGCAATACCTATATTGGGTTGGGAAGCCGGGGACATTGTTAGATCTCTTGAAGCATTGCCGCTTGTTGCCACATGTCAACTTTCCGCCCCCAAACTGGGAGAGAGGGAATTGTTACGTATGAGAATCTTGCATGCCCTGCCTCCTCCTCTGGCTTGGAACCTCGTTGGTAGGGTGACTTAGAAACCTCAAAATGGCCAACATCCGCTGCAAGAGAGTTTGATATGGCTGCAACATCTCTAGCATCCGGAATCCGCTCTACTATATGCACTAGTTCAAAATTAGGAGTGTTAAAAGATGTGCTAGGGGACGGGTCCAAAACATCCATCGTCGTCTCCAATGTCTCCTCATCCAAAAGGTTTGGCATTGGCCAATCTTTTGCAGATGGTGAACCCCTATTCTTCATGATTTTAGGCAACTTTGTAGCCAAATTTTCTTTCCTAGAATCCTTCTTCAATGCCGGATTGCTACTTTGTTGCTGGATTTTGATGATGTTGTTTGGTGGTAGGATTCTTTAACTTCTTGGGCCGCTGCTTTGATTGTGGAGACCTCGTTTGTGACAATTCAAGAAGACAATGAATTACAAATGATGCTCATTGAGAATATGGAAGCTGTAGCCTCTAGCAGGATTGTGATATCTCAAGGTGTCAGTATAAGATAGCCCACCTTTTTCACGACAAGCGGAGGCTCCAGTTCATCACTGTGCAAGGATTAGGGCTGATTCGGATCCTCCTCGGTTTCCTCAAAAGTTGCTCTATAGTTGTCGATGTTGTCATCCAGGGGTTCTTTATCCACATCGTTATCGGGTCGAGGTGCCGGATGATATGCCTCCCAAATCGATTTGGCCACCAACAAAGCTGACTCCTTTGCATCTAGAGAATCAATCACTTTGACACTTTGAGTACCTTTGCACCGGCCCACTGAAGAAACAAGAAAGAGGCACATGTGAGAATGGCTGAAAAAATTGCAGTGAAAATCCTTGGAATTCATGGAAAAAAAAGAAAGGAACATAATATACCACTCCTAGAAATGTGAATTTCGGACCGCCATTGACATTCACGACCACCATGTCATCAATCATGTGATCACCAAATATCACTAGCGCAGTGGAGATCATTAGCCAAGGCATTGGACATTGCCTATAGAAAGCGTAATCATTGTCAATGTCTTTGGATCTGCAGGTTGATTTCATGCATGGAGCATCTCCAATGAAGAAGCTGTTGAAGCAGCTTTGTGCATCTTGGCCCTCATTGTACCCAAATAACAAGACAAGAAATACAGTGTATGCATTTCTTGTGGTAGATGCTGGAAAGCCGTTGCCAAGTTCCGAAGCGTATATAATTACGTGCCAGTCCCAAACCCGCACCTTGCTGTCCACCACCTGCCTTTGCAAATGACAGAGAATCTTATAAAATACTTTAGCGTTGGTGATGAGAACTGCTAGAGATTGTGCCCTAAGGACATTCCTAGTTGTGTCCTTGAATTTGATAGCATCAAATAATTTCTTCAGCTTATAATTTTCCAGCATTTTTGCTCAAGGCCCAGCAGTCGTGACCTCGAATAGAAACCAAAAATAAGTATGCGGTTTGTCTTTGCCTTTGCACAATTCGACAACAGGGTTTGCAAGGATCATGCTGAGATTCTAGCTCCTCTCATCCATAACCACGCTGAAGTAATTGTTTGCAAATTCATTTTGAATGACCTCTTCCACAGCTGCTTTGGCATGGGCATTAAAGAAAGATGTCCACATCACCTTCACCAACTATGGGCACTGGTCTGGGTCCGTCAATTTACTTAGATTTCTTGTGTGCATCGTTAACCATTCCTTTCCAAGTTCCATGGCCATGGTCTTATCCACCCATAATTCCAGTTGCGCTTGCATGATCATCTTCTCTTTTGCAAACGCATCCCACTCTCTAGATGTGTAAGGACGTACTCTTTGGCCTTGCTAGGTAGAGGATGCTGCCGATAGATGTACATGAGCTTGTTTTGCATGCCCCTCACGTGTCTCAGTCTAGCCCCTGTGGTGACAAGATTGGTCATGTTCAGTCCCGCCTTTGCCTTTGAATTCTTCATGCACACCTTCTTGTTATCCACAAGGTCTGCCACATATTAATATCCTCTGTCCGAAGTGCATAGAACGGCTTTAAATCATTCTGCAAGAGGGATTTCCTTTTTGCTTCCAAATCAAATGATGCACTGTCGGGTAGGATATAATTGACAAATTTCTTCTCGATCTTAACCCATTTGTCCACATTTGAATCATTCTTCATAAAGACAAGCAAAATTCTCAAGTCCGCAAGTCATTGCCCTTTGGTTTTCCTTTGCTTACCTAAAAGTTGGAACGGAAACGAGTAATTAGGATCCGGATCCTGCTAAGAGGCAGAAGAAGATTGAAGATAGACGAAGCTAATCTAGTAAGGGGTAAACTGGATCTTAACCTTGTTAGAGTATTAGTACTCAGGAGCTGAATCACATCCGGAACTTATCTCGGATCGGATTAGGGTTGAACCGGATTGCTTTGGACCAGACCAAAAAAGGTCATGATGACCAGTCAGGGGTCCTGGGACTACGTAAAGGCTGGTTGTTCCCCTTTTCACTCCTTCACTTTCCTCGAGTTTTGGAACTGACCTTGAGCCCTTTAACGCCTTTGTCTGCGCCAGAGCCATTGTGTGAGTGTAAACTTCAGGACGGGTGCATCAGATTGCAAGAGAGGTCAAACTTGTGTGGGCTGCAGGTTTGTGTTGTCTTTCAGTTGAGATCGGACGAGAGGAAGTGAGGAACGAGACGTGCGGCTAGGAGAGAGTGAGGTAGCAACCGGGAAGGGTCCAAGTTAGCAATCTGTGTCCATGCCTTAGCTTTGTAAGAACAAACCGGGAGCGCCCAATTCCTCCTCCGAGATTAAGCTCCGGAAAGTATTTTCGGCCATCCCTTCCGAGGAACCGGTGAGGATCGAGTTCATGGAGGATCTCAACACGATGGGCTGTTTGGTGTTGATGGATAAACCTTGGTGGTTTAGGGAGGAGCGAATGGTGAGAGAGCTCAAAGGGAGATTGTCGAATCAATTTGACAACACTGTCTGGAGGCACCCAACCAAGTGGGAAGAAGAGAGGTGGAGAGAAGTCTACAACTTCCGGTTAGGGGATTTAGGCATGGCAAGACAGAGGTCTGAATTCTAATTAGGAGGTTCCGGCATGGCGGGACGGAGGGCAAAGTTCATGCATGACAAGTTTCATAGAGAGCCAAGCAGCACGGAAGGATGTGTGGTCGCAGATTGCAAAAGCAACCGGTACCTCCGCCTCCACTAATTCCTGGTTCCAATCATGAGAGAGGAACCCCTCCTACCAACTGGTCTACTTCTGAACAAGGACCGGAAATGGAGATACCGGAAGCCAAAGACCCGAATGATTCGTTCAATCAGCCGACCTTTATTTTTTGCGGAATACAAGCGGATTGGGAGATCAAGAGGAGAACCCTCGCTAGTATCAGAGAGCTGGTGGGTGCGCCGGGAGACAGCAGGTTAACGGGTAAGGTGGCACAGCACATCTCCAATCCGGATGAGCACTGGAAGCAAGAGGCGGAGATTTGTCGGCCTCAGGAGGAAGTCGACACTCTGAACGCAGAGATAGTCACCTTCAAAGAGGACAAGACCGTAGTCCACAAAATGGCGGACGCAACCTGGAAGGTGGCCAAGATGGTGAAGGCCACCCTCAGAGAGTCCGGAGCTGCCGCTGTCAAGGCGGAGTTATTTGACAAAGGGGTACATGAGGAGAAGAAAGTATCCGGTTCCCAGATAGTTTGGATCCTGATTGACTTTACTGATCGGGTGGAAGCGTTAATGGTGGCGGCTAGGGAGGCAGCCAACCGGATGGAAATCAGCAGCCAAAAGTTGAACAGGTCCATGTACTCTCGGGAGATCCAGCTTTTGGACCTCTCGTTGCCGGATTCGTTTGCAGCAAGAGGATCAAATCCAAAGGAGCCCAAGGATCAGACTCCCGAGTCAAAGAAGAGCCAACAGAGGCCTGGGCCTGGACAACCAATTCATCTGGATTCATTGCCAGGATTAGATCTTTTGGATCTTGCTGCCGGAGAGCAAAGCAGGAACTTGACCGAGGTTTTCAACCAACTGCCCGCGGAACCCAAGAGTCCTTCATTGGGTGGGGGAGTTGCAGAGTAGGTAGGTAGGTAGGAATGTAATTTTTGTAAGATAGTTAGGATCGGATCGGATGTTGACCCGGTCTGGCCGGTTAAAATTGGCCCCGGATGTCCCGCGCGGATTTTCAGGGGCCTTTTTGCCTTTGTAAAATCAAGTTGTATATAAATTAGTCCCTACTTGAGAGTTGCAAGTCTTTTCGTCCAAATTTTGTGTGTGTGTCTTCTCTTGGCTTCTTGTTGTGTGTCTCTCCCATGTGTGGCAGGGCTGTGTGGTGAGGAGTTAAGAAGGCGTACGTTGGTTTGGATGTGATTTCTCCCTTTGGTGTTCTTGTTTTGATCTTATGTGCAAGTGAGCAGTTTGTGAATGAGTTGGGAGTGGATTTCTGTTCCTCAGCACTTTTGAGGTTTAGATTTCCGGGCGAGACAACCGTTGTTAGGCTAGGCAGATAGGAAGGAATTCCTTAGTTGCGTAAGAATTCCTAGGTGGGAAATCCAGTTGAGTGTCCAATCTCCTAAGAGATCTTGCTACCCTAGTTGGTAAACGGAATAGCTTTAGTCAATGTTGGAACAAACAGATACACTTGTAACCGCCTGACTTCGTACAGACGGAATTTGGCACTAAGGTCATTGTAGTATGAGAGGATCGTACGGGAGGTCTTTGTGTGACCAATGATCTGGAGAGTTCTCTAGATTGCTGTGAAGGATTAAACTGGATCCGGATTAGTGTAGGAGATTGGAGGATAGAAAAGTGGGTTTTCAGCCACTATAAGTCACGGAAGGAGTGGCGGGCCTGCCACTCTCAAAAGCAAGCGACAAACCCTTTAATGGTGAAACAGAGGTAAAATCAAACTGGATGAGAGTAAGAAGGAATAAGGGTTGACCAGACCAAATTGGATATTTTGCCGGATCGAAAAAAGAGAAGAGGGTCTGATTGTAAGTTTTTGGTGTTGTTGTGTTTTCGGTTGTGGTGTTAGGACCGGAAGAGGAACTATAGATACAAAATGAGCTTAGAGACCAAATAAGGCTAGATACTTTACAAAATCTCACAGGTTTGATCTTTAGAGTCACTTTGTTATACTTTAGAGTGGTTTTTGGTAGTATAATTGGGAATTTGCTTGCCCTATGCTGCGACAAGGTGCATAATCTCAAGGGAGTTTTCTTTGGGAGACCACGTCAGAATAATATTGAAGGTGGATGCCATCTTCTTGTCACACTCCGGAATCTTGCCGCTCTCCAAGAGTTTTCTGTGTGCCGCCACATTGTGTTGACTGCCAATTATCCAATAGTGCGTCGTGATCGTTAGTAGTTCTCTTTTTTGGCAGGCGTCAAAGTAGTCCACTATTCCCTTTTTCCCGTAAGGACCGTGCTTTAGGAGAAGAACGGTAATAAACTTGTCTGTGGACTCATAGTTCGCCTCAATAATAATTTGGTGCTCTATCCCACGCTATCGGTCCTTGTTGACTAATCTATATAAAAATCTTCTTGCCTCAGCTTTGTGCAGGTACTTGTAGTGCACTTGTATCACTTCATCGGAAGCATCCACTAGTGGCTTCTTCCCCCATGGATACATTGGCTTGAACACTAACTTGTAGAGCGCATTCTTTGACTTCATTTAAGTGGGTGTGAATTTGTTGATTTCATTCTCCGTCATGTTCACGCATTTGTGAATACTAAGCTTAGGTCCTCTTGCTTTCTTCAATTTTGCACTGACTTCCAGTTCCACATCATCCCCTGGTGCTCCAACTATGGATTTCCGCTTCTACGCTTTCTTCTTTGGGGACAGAGTTGGAGGCTTTACAACAACAATTTCTTTAAATGGATTGGATTTGTGGCAAACTTCATTGACAATGTTCCGTTTCGTCTTCATTTTAGAGGGAGTAAAGAAATGCGAATTGTCCTTCCAGTTCAACATCCCCCTCTAAGTGACGATCTCACACATGTTTGGACACAGCTTTTTATAATCTAGGATGAGCCCATACATCTTGGACCCGTCAAACTTTGGTACCTTCTCAACAATCACAAGGAGAATAGTGCAGTCATCGAGTCCCTGCATCTCCATTAAGTCCAACCACGCCGTAGGATGGACCTTGTCATTGTACTTCAGTTTTGGAAGGATCAAAGTAATATCATAGTCTTCTACTACAATTGAAGGTATTATGTGACAACGTTGGAAGGACACTTACATAAGCAACCGTGAAATATCACGGTCCTGTAATTCATATAAGACACTTATATAAGCAACCGCGAGATATCACGGTCTTCTATTACAATTGAAGGTACTGTGTGACGAGGTTGGTAGGACATTTATATAAGCGACCGTGAGATATGACGATCTTCAACTACAGTATCAAAACAACGTTGGTAGGACACTTATGTAAGCAACCATGAGATATCATAGCCATCGGTTACAGTTCAAGATCCTATATGACAAGGTTGTTACAACACTTATAAAAGTGATCGTGAGATATCACAATCTTCTAGTATTTATAATGGATGTGACAAGGTTGGTGTGACATCATGGTCCTTGGTTACGGTTGATGATATTATGATTCGAGGATGGTAGAATACAATAAAGGCGACCATGACATTTCATAGTCCTCCTTCATAGTTGAAGGTACTAGGTGCTGTATCTAGTAGGATATCTAAATTAGCCACCGTGAGATCTCATGGTCCTATCTTGCAAATTTTGTCAGTTGTACACAACTGTATTTTGTATGTTTATATGAGTGACCGTGGGATTTCCATACTCTTTTTCACAGCAAAAGCTAATATGTGTCGAAAGTTGAGACTACACTTTCATTGTGAGATCTTACGGAACTAGTTTCAATGTACAGCTACTAAGTGTGATTGGCATTGTATAATGATTTCAACCATATTGATATCTGACGATACTCGCTTGGACTTGATGCTACTTTGCATCTATGAAAGTCATATAACACTATGAAACATTGTGAGATGTTATGATACTTTTCCAAAACTAAAGGTTCTACAAGGCCACGGTAGAAGATTTGCTGATACTGCTAACGTAAAATTTCATAGTAGACTTAAATATCAGACCTTATGGTGGCTTATATTGGTATAGTTGCGTAGATTCAGGTTCTAATGTGCTGCATACAAGGTTTTCTTCCTATACGCTTTCAAACTATATTAACTACCATTGTCATTCAAGTGTACATTGATTTGCATTTGCTATATTAACAATTGACAGCCATTCAAATGAATGAAATTTTGGAATTACAAGTACAATTGCTAAGGGTTGTTCCACAATCGGAGGTCTTTTGCATGCCTAGACAATGATGCCATCGTCCACAATTCACTTTCAACACTGATGTATGCCTTGGAAGCAACAAAAGACTGTCCACTAGAAGAAAACTGCGTTGGAACCTACGAAAACACATGGGATTGGTTTTGTTGAGTCCCTAGTTTCTAACGCAAATTTTTGCATTCCAATGCGTTTTTGTGTTCCAACGCGTTTCTGCGTTGGAATTGATCAAGACAACATTTACACCCTTTAAAATATACGCAAGCAACTATGTATGGACGCAAAAGTTTTTAATCTAATATACTGTATTTACCATAATGGAGTTGTCGTAGCACAAGGAAGCACAAATTCTACCTTTAGGCATTTTAAATGAAAAAACACCCAAGATGACTTGTGTATCGTTTCCAAAGGATTTTACTTGTAGTTTCCTCAAAATTACCGGAACAAGATCTGGGATACAAAACCCAAGGCAAAAGAATTCCGGAACTGAAAACTAGGAATTGCATTTCCTTATCCGTATTCCCTAAACCTTATCTCTCTCACTCACACCAGTAACCCTACCTCAGACTATTTAGGACAGATAGGTATTTATCTCAATAGTGATTGTAGCTTAATATCCTACTTAACTAAATGTGGATTTGGGATGAGTGTCATGATCCTGTACCTTCTCTAGATTCAGATTCAGTATGCAAAGTAACCGATTAGATAGTTTAACCTCTATGGCAGAGAGATCCGCTCTTTGGTTTGAGGAAGGGAATGTATACCCTACCCTTCAATGGATTTAAAGTGACTAAAGTTTCACTTAGCAAAAACAAAACACAAACTCACGCTAACCGGATGCGGATTCCTCCTTACAATTGATCCAAAAATCAATCCAAATCGGAAGATCACTCAGGAAACCTCCACAACCCTCTCTTACTACAACGATAGACTTATCCGGACAAAACCCCAAGAACCAGACCTGGTACCTTGATAACTAGAGGATCCCAACTATCTTCTTGTTCTTTTCTCTCAAATCCAGCAGGACTTTTTAGACGTTAGCCAACGTTCACTGTCCACTCCCGGAAGATTCACCCAACCTCAAAATGGCTATTATGCTTAGTAGACACTCAAGAAACTTCAATAACTAGAATTTCCTCCTAATACACAAAGATTTATCAACCAAATTCTAATACTCTAGGAACCGGATCCAGACAAAATCCGGGGGTAGCCTCTCCTCTCAAATTCCCACAATCAAAACTACTTGAATCTAATAATGGTCAAGACACTGCCTCTCCCCTCAAGACAAGATCAAGACTTCACAAACTAGTACTGGTGGAGTGGAAATCCAAGCTTTTTTTGCAGAAATTGAAAATAGAAAAACAAGAATATAAACTACTCGGCATTGGAACTAACTCCCAACCTCTAAATACTAAACTCCAAGGAACCCTAAAGGTCCCCAGAGACAAAAGCAGGGGACCAGGAAATGATAATTGTCATTCCTTATTCCCCTGAGTTGACTTTCCTACCAACCCATCTAATCCGCAAAATGTAGATCTCAGATCCTAAAATCCCGCAAAATGCCTGTCCAGTTGCATACAACTAAAAAGTACCTCCCAAGTAGCTTCTAACACAAAAATCTCTTACTTTCCTTAATTGTATTGAACTAAGCTATACTTAATTTGAGCTATGCCTACTATTCTAGGCTTATCTTAAGAATTCCCACTCTACTTTCTACCCTTCTTGGGAGTGCAAAATGTCAAAATCCGGAGTTCTAGATTTATTTAGGAATAGATTAGTGAAGTTTTTCAAAATTTTCGAATATGGAAGTAGTAACCCGAAACAGTTAGCAAAATTAGGAAACTAGAAAAATTCCGGCCTAGCAAAAATTGTAAAATGGGTAAGGAACGGATCATAACGGGATCCGTAATCCGGAAGGTGATCCGGATTCAGGAAACCTACAACCGAGCTTTTGGTCCGGGAACTAGGGTTCCATTAGAAAAAGGCGGCGCATTTATGGGCCGTCCCAACGGGTGTCGGTTGTTGGCCGGCTACTTAAGCCCGTCTCCTCCATTTCTTCTCTCTCTTTCTTCCGCTCAAGGATGCATGTGTGCTTGCAAGTTTGGGGCGCACATTAGCTGAGTGAAAGAGTGGTGAGTTAAGATCGGATAGGGAGAGAAGGAGAGGAAGGTGCCAATTGCATCGGGTTAGTAGGATTCTGTCGGCGTGGATGGAGGAATCTCGCAGACCGACAGTTACAGCCAAGTGGCTCAATCCGGTCATACCTACGGATTCGAAGGCGCGGGTGCTCTTGGAAGGCAATCTGGACAACATGGGATGCGTGGGGTTGCTGCGCAAGCCGTGGAATCTCAAGGATAAGGCAATGGTCCACGAGGTCGTGACTGGAGCCTCAAATCAGTTTGAATTGACAAAGCGGGGGAAGTCGACAAAGTGGACCGAGGAGATGTAGACAGAAGTCTACTCATTCCGGAAGGCAGCTTCCGGTTATGCCTCAAAGAATGACGGGTACGTTCAAGGGAAGTTTTGGAATCTACCCCATCCGAAGGAAGGATTTGCGATTCACGATTGCATTGACGTGAGGCAGAGACAGGTGCTGGAGTTCCTGGTTCCGATCCTGTATCCGGAGAAGCCAACCCGGCTCACCAGCACGTTGGGCAACACCATTTTTGGAGCGATGCAGGACAGGCCGATACACTGGGAAAGAATATTGAAGGCCGTGGTGCGGAAACTAGCAGACGGTGTGCAGAGGGCCAAGTCCAGCCCGATCAGCACCTACCTCTTCTACCTCTACTACCACAACTGGATCGTGAGCGAGCAGGAAACCAAAGACTACAAGGTAGCCGAGGAGATGCTGAAGTACAGTCTGGCTCCGGATCCGGAGAAGCAGGCCGAAGAAGCAGTTCTGGAAGTGGCGCCGCAAAGGATGGAGAGGGCGGTAAATTCTCGACGGAAGTCGACCGACCCGAATTCAAGAGGAAAGCAGCAAATTCCAGAAACCGAGGAACCGAGACGGACCTTCTCGGACCTAGGGGGGAACGAGTTGTTCGATTCCGGAGTGGAGTGGTTCCAGGAGGCAAGGAAACGATACAAGGAGTTGGCAGATTTTGTATGCATGGTATCGAACAAATTGAAGGTGGAGCCGAACAAGATTTTGGGGGAGATTAGAAAGCGTTCGGATCCAATCCTGCTCAGTAGGAAAGAGGAGCACATCCGGAAACTGGAGGAAGAGAAGATCCAACTCCAGACCCGTTTGGGGGTTGCGGATGAAGCCCTCAAGTTCGCATCCAAGAGGGAGTCGGATGTGATGCATGTAGTGTGAGGACACGTACGGATTTGGTGGGACAGCCTGTGGATCAAATCACATGCGCCCGGCTCTTCAACAATAAGTTAGTTCAAGAGGGTGTCGTGACGGGACGTATGATTCTCAAGATCCTGGTGGATTATGAAATGAAGATGGAGAACGTATTGGCGGAGATGAGGAAGCTGTTGGGCTTTCTTGATCCGGCAGTCATGGACTTCACCAAATTTCCGGAAGTGCAGAGTGCGTAGTTGTGGAAGACTCCGGCCAAACCAATCCCCGCCGGAAGGACTCCCATATCGGAGCAAGGTCTTCAAGCCTTGCTGAAGGACGTTACGGCTCAATGTGCAGGTCAGGCGGGGCCATCACAAAGGAGGGAGAGGTTAACCGCGGAGGTTACCAAGAAGGGTCCGGATTCTGCAGTTGTTCAGGAAACTTTGGTGAAGACAGTCCTGGTCACGTTCCCCCCACGCATGACAAGGGTACCAGAGGGGAATATAGGATCCTCGGTCATGGTTTCTCTGGTTCGGATGGATTTGACGAGATGGATGCCTGTCGTGGAGAATCCGGCCCGAACACATCCAGAGGACTTCACCCACATGGAGGAAATATTCGAGGAAGAGGAGGAAGGCGGTGAAGAGGATCCAATTGGAGCTTCATTGAGGCAACCCATTGAGATGGAGTCGGATAGGGAGTTAGTCCTATCCGATGATGAAGAAACGGAAGTCACGACAACTCCGTTGATCCGGTGACTAATCCAGACCCGGGCAAGTGTTCGGAACACACCCACGAAGATGACAGGAGCGACGCAAGGTAGCAGCAGTTCGAAGAAGTCGCAGAAGAAGTAGTTAGTTAGGATGTTTTCATTTTGGATTAGGATTGGAACTCTAGTTCCGGAACGGTTTTTCCGCACTTGGGACCCTGGTTCCGGATTTATTTTTAGAACGAGCCGGTAGTGGATTTTTCGGGTATTTCGGGTGGTTCTCTGATTGGCTGCCCGGATTTCCAGGCTGCTTTTTGGCTTTTAGGTGTTGACTTTTTATGGATTTTTAAGGGCTGGCAAGCTCGTTGTGCTAGGATTCCCTCCTAGCAGATTTTCATTTTATATTCCATTCCTTTCTTTTAATCTAAATGCTGAGTGAGCTTTCAGATTTTCATCTTCGTGTTCAAGTGTAGGGCTGAATGTTTGTGACAGTACTAAAGTGTGAGGGAAGACGGGTGAGGAGGAATCCGGATCTTGGGCAGTTGGTTCCATTTGAAAGGTACATTTGAGACAGTGTTAGATTCTTGACTGAGTGGAAGTGCACAGCGCCTTTAAACTATTGTAACGGTGATCCAGTTGATTGAGTAGCGGAAGCAAGTTCGACTGTCAACTCATGCGGAGGTAAGTGCCCGCCCAGAGGAAGTCGCTTCTCTCCCGAAAGGTCTGCCAACCTCGGAATGGTCTAGCACTTAACAAACAACCCCCGATAGGTTCCGGAACCCTGTGATCTGTTGTTGTAGTAAGGAGTGGATCGAGTCCTGAGTGACCTACTTTCCGGATCGGGTGTCTAGGAAGTTGTGAGGATCCGGATCTTCTTTCCTTGTTGCAACTCCTTTAAATATTTGGATGTTTGTTTGTGTTTGTCAAGTTTACTAAGTGTGAGAGTCAGAGTAGTGAAGTCCCTACCCCTCGAAAGATCAAAGCGGACCCTCTGAGGGTGAAGCAGAGGTGAAAGAAACCATATAGATTTGGAAGTGGAAACCGGATTCCGGGTAGAACCGAATTCGGATTGAATTCCAGATAGTTGAAAGTTCCGGAAAGAAGTGAATAGGTGATTGGATTGAGCAGAAAAGAGAATCCGGAAACTTGGAATGTGCAGCATCATCTTGGAATTTGTTGGGACGATAACTCGTGTCATTTTAGCACAACATTGTGGCTAAAGATACTTACGCCTAGATTGCACGTACGACAAAGGTTCCTCGGATTTGGAGGCACCCTTCCTTGGCAACTGCTTCTTGCTAGGGGGGGTTTAGCTATCACCTTACCCTTAGCCGTACTCTTTGCCTTGTTGTCCGACGAAGAAACAATTGCTACATCAGATTCCTCTTCTTCCTCCTCTTCCAATTTAGATCCGGTTTCAGATCCGCTATTATCTTTTACTGACTGACTGGGCAACTTGTCCTCTCGTGAATGGTAGCCTTTGGAAGACACCTCCCTCGCCCGCTTGCATGTGGACTTTGTCTTTACTCCGCTTGTCTTGACTAGAGAGGATTTGGTACCTTTGCTTTGCGAAGTCCACAACTCATCTTTCTTTGTTTGGATTTTGCTCTTGGATCCAAATCCGTATACCAAACCCTCACCTCCTTCTGCCTTCTATTTGGCAGGTGTTTTCTCTTCCTTGCTCTTCCTTGACTTCACAAGCGTATCCAAAAGTTGACCCGCTTGTTGTAGAGCTCCCCGAGTACTATCCAGTATCCTCTCCAAGCTATTCGCGTACCCTGCACAGACTAGGACAGCCTTGCACACAGCCTCTTTCCCAGCCTTCTAAACTTCCTCTTCAAAGCACTTAGCTTTGTAGAAAACATCCCCGAAGTTCTGGATGAACTTCCTGACCTTCTTGAGGGTCTCTTCCGACTTAGCGGAAAGTTTCCGCTCAGCCCTACTTTCGGCCTCACTCTTTTCTAACTTCTTGCGGAGGGACGCGTTCTCATCAGCCAGACTCTTAAAATCCTCTCTCTGCTGGTCAGTGTCCTTCCGATCAATTAGATCTTCTACCGAGTCTACAAGCTCGGATACCTTAATCCCTCCAAGCAGCCTACAAACTTTGCTCACTGCTCCCCTCTTAGTATCCAAGTCATCCCTCGTCTTTTCTAGATCCTCAATAATCCTCCTTAGAGGATTTTCCCTCTCGCCTTGCGGTTCTGCAGAACCCTTCCGACCGCTCTGGGACCCTTTCCTCCTCTCGGTAGATATCATCCTCTTTGAAGAATCTCTCTTCTTTAATGACCCTCTACCAGTTTCCTCATCTGGTCCTTTCATCTTTTCCTCACTATCTCCTTTCTGAGTGGGGGCAATATCAAACTTAATCATTACGGAAGCTGCCTTCAGGGTCACTTCCTCTTTCTTTCAGAACACCTCTAGGTGCTCGTACAAATGGAACAGGAAGGGCCCTATGGAAGTTGCCTTCATACTATCTAAAGCATCGACCATTTTCTGGACCAGTTCTTTTACCACTCCTGCCCAGAACACTTTCCTATCACCACTCAGCTCTCCAAAGATGGTATTGGCCCACGTGATTGTAATCCGGTTTGGACGTTCCGAACATAGGATGGGGACTAAAAATTCCACGACCCTCTTCTCTCTTGGCGACCTACAATCTACTACTGCGTAGCCATCCTTAGGATGAGGAAGGTTTACGAGTTTACCTTCCGCATATTCGGATGTCCGCGAAGCCATCCCCTCTCCAGCACACGGAAAGTTGTAGACCTTCTTCTACATCTTGATTGTCCACTTGTTGGGAAAAGTGCGAGCGGTCTTCACCCACTTGTTCGACTGCTCCTTCATCAGTTTGTCAATCATGTCTTTGTCTTGTAAGCTCCATGCTTTCTTCAGAAAGTTGGCAACTCCGATCTATCCCAGATCCTCCTCCAACATCTTCTTCTCTCCATCATCCTTTGGAACTGCCGAATAGATTGTTTAGAACTTGAGAACCCGTGACCCGCTACCCTCGGCCTTCACCATCACTCAAGTTCTCTCAACAAGTCACTCAATCAATGCCTCTGTGAAATAATTACAAGCAGTTTCTTGCCAGGTGAGGATCCTCTTCCGCTCTGTCACTCCAGAAATGGAAATTTTTCTCTCTTCTCTAGGCACACTCGCATGCAAGAAGTGTCGCAGCATAGGGCAAGCAATTTCCTAGTTATACTACCAAAAACCACTTTAAAGTATAACAAAGTGACTCTAAAGATCAAACTCGCGAGATTCTGTGAAGTAGATAGCCCTATTTGGTCTCTAAGCTAAGTCAGTACCTATATTTCCTCTTCCGGTTCAAACACACAACCGGAAACACAACAACACCCAGAACTACAATCAAACCCTTTCTTACTTCTCCGATCCGGTCCACATTCCGATTGGGTCTGATCAACTCTCATCCGCTCATACTACTACCCGGTTTAGTTTTACCTCTGTTTCACCATCAAAGGGATCGCCCCTTGTTTTTGAGAGCGGTAGGCCTGCCGCTCCTTCCGTGAATTATAGTGGCTGAAGACCCACTTCTTCTTTCTTCAATTCTCTACACTAACCCGGACCCGGTTTGATCCTTCACAGCAACCCAAAAAACTCTCCGGATCATTGGTCACACAAAGACCCCCCGTACGGCCCTTCCATACTACAACGACCTTAGCGCCCCGTTCCGTCTATGGGAAGCCAGGCGACTGCAAGTGAACCCGTCCGTTCCAACCTCTACTAAAGTTCTTCCGTTTGCTCAATGAGGCGGCGAGATCTCTCAGGAGATCGGACACTCAACTGGATTTCACACCCAGAAGTTCTAGCGCGACTAAGGAATCCCTCCATATCCGCCTAGCCTAACAACGGCTGTCTCGCCCGGAATTCTAAACTCTAGAGTTGCTGAGGAACTGGAATCCACTCCCAACGCTTTCGCAACCCGCTCACCTGCATATAAGACCAAAACAAACACGCCAAAGGGAGAAATCACACCCACACTAGCACGCGCCTTTCTAACTCCTCGCCTCACGACCTTACCGCACACGAGAGAGACACACAACAAGAAGCCAAGAGAAGACATACGCAAAAATGAGGTGAAAGAACTCCCAGCTCCCAAGCGAGGGCTGACTTATATACCACTTGATTACAAAGCAAAAAGGAACCTCAAAATCCGCGCTACAAATCCGGATCCGATCCTAACAAGCCAAACCGGATAGTCATTCGATCCGGTCCTAACTATCTTACAAATATTTTACATTCCTACTAACTTCCTATCCTACTCTCCAATTCCCCCGCCCAGCGTAGGACTCTTAGGTTCCTCGGGCAGTTGATTGAAGACGTCCGCCAAGATCCGGCTCCGTTCACCGGCAGCTGGATCTGGAAGATCTGACCCGGGCGACGAATCTATCTGAATTGGCTGCCCCGTTCCAGGTCTCCTGTGACTCTTCCGTGACTCGGGTGTATGATCCTTGCGCTCACCTGGATTCGATCCTCCTGCTGGAAACAAATCCGGCATCAAAATGTCCGAGAGGTGGATTTCTCGGGAGAATAAGGACCTGTTCAGCTTCTGACTGCTGATGTCCATCCGGTCGGCCGCCTCTCGTGCTGCCACTAAGGATGCTTCCACCCGATCGGTGAAGTCGCTGAGGATCCGAACTATCCAAGAACCGGATACCTTCTTCTCCTCGTGCACCCCTTAGTCAAATAAGGCCGCCTTGACTGCGGTGGATCCGGAGTCTCCGAGAGTGCCCTTCACCGACTCAGCCACCTTCCGGGTTGCCTCCGCCATCTCCCGGACTGCTGCCTTGTCTTCCCTAAGGGTGACCATGTCCGCCCTCAGAGTATTGACTTCCTCCTGAAGTCGACGGATCTCCGTCTCCTGTTTCCGGTTCTCTTTTGGATCGGCCAGGAATTGTCCCACCTTACCCGGCAAATCACTATCGACTGGTGCACCCACCAGTTCCGAGATAGTGGTCAAAGTCCTCCGCTTGACCTTCCAGTCCGCCCGTATTCCGGCCAGAACAACCGTTAACTGGTTGAACGGGTCGGTCGGATCCTCGAGATCCGGCATCTCAACATCCGGTCCCTATTCTGGTGTGGACCGGGGGTTCGAGGGGGGTCTTCTCTTATGAGGAGGCGTCGTCTTCTGACGCTTCCTCTATTGGGGCGGCTCCTCCTCTTCTTCTTCTTCCGTCTCGGGTTTGGATCTGGTCTGCTCCTCCACCTCGTCATCCGAACCCAACTCTCCATACTTCAGGATCGATTCCTGAACACCCCACGTCTTCTCCTCAGTAGGAGTGAGAAGTTGGTTCCGCTGGTAGAGGTGGAAAAGGTAGGGACTCAAAGGAGTGGCCCTACTCTTTCCGATCCTTGTCACCAGCTGGGACACCAAATCGGAAAAGATTCGGGCCCAGTTCACCTTCCGTTCCCCGCTCAGGGAACCGAAAATGGTGTTGCCGAGGGTCATCGTCACCCTCGTTGGCTTCTCCGGGTGGACGATCGGAACCAGGAACTGAAGGAGGTTACAATGCCGGTCATTCTTACAGTCTGCGACCGCGTACCCGTCCTTGTTACTCGGCTCCCCATGAAACTTGTCATGGATGAACTCGTCCTTCCGCCCGGCCATACCGAAACCTCCCATCCGGAAGTTGTAAACTTCCCTCCATCATTCTTCTTCCCATTCGATCGGGCGGCCCCGGAGAGTGTTGTCGAACTCGTTCAACACCTTGCACTTGATCTCCCTCACCATCCGCTCCTCATGAAACCCCCAGGGTTTATCCATCAGGACAAGGCACCCCATGGCGTTGAGATCCTCCATCAGCTCAGTCCGGGCCGGTTCCTCCATAGGAATGACCGGAACTATCTTCCGGAGCTTGACATCGAAGGAGGAGCTGGGAGCGCCCAGTCTGGTCTTACGCAGTTGAGGCATGGACACCAGATGACCATTGGACCCTTACCGATCGTTACCTCACTCTCTCCTAGCCGCACGTCCCGTTCCTCACTTTCTCTCGTCCGATCTCAACCGGAATGCACTCACAAAACCTGCAACCCACACGTTCTTTACTCTTCCTACACTCTCAGACACACCCAGCCGGAAGCGCACATACATCAATGGCTTTGGCGTGGACGGAGGCGAAAAAGCGCTCAAGGCCAGCTCCAAAGCTCAAGGGGAATAAAGGAGTGAAAATGAGGACGACCAGCCCTTATATACTCTCAGGACCCCTGGCACGTCATCATGACCTTTTCCGATCCGGTCCTCTCTCAATCCGGTCCAACCCTAATCCGTTTTGAGGTGAAACTCCGGATATGATTCCGCTCCTGAATACTTACATCCTGACTAGATCAGATACAGTTTTCTCCTTACTGGATTATCGTTGCCTGTCCGTAGTTTCCTTCTGCCCTTCTAACCGGATACGGATCCTAATTACCTGTTTCCGTTCCGTTATTTAGACAATCAAAGGAAAACCAAAAATTCCGGTTACGACATTATCCCTCCCTCATTTGTGAGCGTCCCCGCGAACATCCAAAAATTTCGGTTACGACAAGAAGCTTCAAAAACTTGTGCAGAAACACAACCCAAATTCAAACATACAAATGAAGATGGAAGTTCCTAACCCTGGAGCTTCCCTCAAATGCGTGGCCACCGGATTAGGGTAGCTGTTATCCTCCTATGTGCGGATAATCCAATAGTTGAACGGTCTGCCCTAATTTTCAACAGGTCCGTTGGATCCTCAATTTGCCCTACCAACTCCCGGTAGATGTTCCGTTACCTTTTCCGTGAATTCTGGTACCGAGCCCCAGTTATTGGGATTAGATTGGATCTCAATCCGGTTCCGGTTTTCGATAGGAACAGGAAACTTTTACTACCAGCCTTAACCAAATTATCTATCTATTGTTACTTTATGAGCAACGAATGTTAATTGTGGTAAGGTGTTTAGTTTACCCTTGGATAAATCGAAAAATTTTAACCCCTATTAACCCCTTCTTCTATTTTCCTCACTAATCTAGGCTTATCTTACTTTCTGGGCTCCTACAAGAGTATTGCCAACTAGCTAATGTAACTAACTGGAACTCATGTGCGTTGGACAGTCATTGTGTGCTCAGTGACTGCACACTCTAACCATGATTTTGCATTGTATGATTCCAGAGAGACTTGTAGTAAAACAATTCTACGCTCTTGCCTAGTGTGAAATGCATGTCACTTGCATTGAAATGTAAGTGCTAAAGTTGCTGAAAATGACTTTAGACATCAAGAACACACTCTCATAAGAATTAATTTAAACACACTCAAGCATTGAACTCATTGAGCAGGAGAAGAAACAGCTAAAGAAACTGTGTACACTGGAATTACACTAGCGACGACCTGGCTCTCTATCATATTGCATATTTTTCTTTCCGCTAAGTGCTACTCACACTAGAAGAAAATAGTGTTGACTTCAACATTATTTTCCAATGGTTTTTGCATATGCGGACAATTTTATTGCGCTATTAGACTAAAGTGTTAGATAGTTGTTCTAATCATGGTAATGATAATACAATTCATTGCCGTTGCATTCATTGTGTTGTGACGTTGTATTCACGTTTGTGACTCCTGTTGTATTACATGTGAATTCTATTGTGCAGAACGTAAACGGCATGTCACGCCACATAGACCTTCAACTACTGGATGAATGCACGATAATTTCTGGTTGTCGTTCACACTACACAGAGTGGAACATGCTACAGGACTCTGGTGGCTAATTATGGTCTCTGTAGAGGGTTTACGGGAAGCAATTGACTCACAACAATTGAACGGTCATTCCTTTGTTCATAAAACACAAGGGGATGATTTTCCTTTCTAAATATTCGATGTAAAGCATGACAGACTTGTTGAATTGGTGTTCAGTGGTTCAACTACATATTCAGATTAACACAAAACGTTCATTGCAGACATCACTTTACTGTTCTTGAGAACATAAGACGCTTCACCTTCGTCAACCAGTCACAGGAAAATGATGTTGACAACATCAAAGTTCCGTTTTCCTCTACATCTTCTAAGCTGTATTACATGTCTGCACCAAAAAATAACATAAAACCTTGTATGCATATTGTAGGACTATTCCATTTTTGAGTGACATTCCACTTCTTACAAATTATTTCCTACTGTACGCATTCTTTTCCAAAATGTTGACAGCTTAGTCCACAACAATAACAACTCCCTTTTAAAATTATTGCGATACACATTGCTTCCTCCCTCTTACTCAGCAAGATATCCACCCTATCACACATAACATACAAGCCATTGTACGTACACATTCAAAATCTACTAAACGCTATGTAGGTACTTCATATGTACATTGATTGACACATTTGATTCTCAAAACCATTTCACATACACAGTAGACAATTTCATTCCACTGGACATTGTTCTATGTCTTTGTCTCTCTATTTGATAAAATTGTTTTTACGTTGCCACCATAACAAACAAAGTAGATGTCCCACTCTCTAGCAATGTCCAAGTGCATCCACATGCAGCAAGCATTGCTTATACCAAATCTTCTCCAAAGACAATGCATGCCATTACTGGAGTCACTAGAAGAAAATTGCGTTCTACTTGACAAAACAATATCAAATAGTTTTTGTTGAGTTCTCTATTTGTAACGCAAAATTCTGCATTTCAAAAACAAAATTCTACATTTCACTTGTCAAAAATCTACGTGTTACTTGTCAAATTCTGTGTTGAAACGTTGAAACGCAAAATTTTGCGTTACAAATGGAGGACTCAACAAAAACTACGTGATACTTTTGTGTTGACTCAATAAAAACTACTTAACACTGTTTTGTTGAATACAATGCAGTTTCTGTCAAGTAAAATGCAAATTTGACATACATAACGCAGTTTTTGTCAAGTAGAATGCAATTTTCTTCTAGTGAGTATGCTGTAAGGACAAAAACTAAATTTGCACTACAAACAACCTCTTCTTCCTATTACCGTACAACACGAAGTTCTTCAAAGTTTGAGTCCCTACCTGTTGCCAAAAATTGTATATCTGGCTTCACAAAACCGCTCTCCGCACACCATCCTCTCACTTATGTTCCATTGACGACCTTCCAATCTCCTCCATTCCCATTTTTTTGTTCCATATCGTCTGAAAAAAACACTTATTGGCATTGTGGTGGAAATGCAAATGATTTTGGTCCCAAAGGTAAACAATTCGAGAAATTTGCAATTGAAAATTCATACTTGTCACGAATTTCGTTGGTATTTCCTGCTCCTAATGTTGCTGGAACCTATGAATAAACAAGCACAATTCAGCAATGACTATGATAGTCAAGTTCTAGAATTTCTTGTATCCAACCAACGTATTCCATACTTTCCCATTGTCCTTGCTTGTTCAAATACCTCCCCTTACTGTGCCGCAACATGGAGCTTGTAATACCACTATCACAAGTGACTTTATCTTCTTTAGCGCTCTGCACGCACAAGTGCATTCCATGAGCGTACATGGCTCAATACGCTGTCACAATTGTTTTTGGAAGCTTTGATGCTTCAAAAACATCAACTGCTGGCTTCTCTGGTCTATTCATGGCCTCCTGCACCTGCACTCAAATCCACCCTGCAAAATCGGGTAAATTCCTACATACCTTTGGATATTGAACATTGCCTTGACAATTCAAACAACAACCACATTCCCTCCTAAAGTTCCCTCTAGTTGCTTTCCCCTCATCGCATGCGACATTGTATTTCTTGTTCTAATCCAATAACAAGACAGCATGTTAGGGTCATTAGAATTCTCTGGCATTGAAAATGTCTGCTCACTTGTTCAATCAACTTCTATCGATTGAACATGCAAACTTCCACTTTCCCCATTTCAAAAGACACAAAATTCTGTACCACTTCCTCTACTATACTTGTCAGCCACATTGTTCACTCATTGTGTTTCTTCCTTGACTACCTTAATGGCACACACACATTTTTATTTCCCTTCTCTGTACCCAAGTAAACATTTAAGGAAAGGAATTCTTTCTATTCTCTATAATACTAACGTAATTCTCTCTTTTAGTGCATGTATGTATCTATTGCTGTTACGACCAATGGAAACTATATCTATTTTGTTTAGGATTTCATGCAAGTTTGAATTCCTTCGAGCAATCGTCACCTGCAACTTGAATTGTTGCCCAAAATGAATTCAAACCAATTCTTCTTATGGTCTCACACCATTCACTAATCTGCAACCTATGCCACTAATCTGGGGCAAGGAACACTCCTATGCCATTATCATCCTATGCTCCATGGCCTCGATCTCCAATTAAACAAGAAACCAACACTAAATAATTTGTGAGTCTCTACCTATGTCTTCATGCAAAACTATCCCACTTCTCATGTCCTCCTCACCATTTCAAAGTGGATTGAGCACTCACCGTCTCTATTACTCCATGTCCATTGAATTGGAGAGCACAAAATTGTGTGCCCATGCCAAGAATTGCTCCGACATTCTTTGCAGCCAACCACTACCTTGGACAACTTCATTCTTCATTTGTTGCTCTTCTTCATCATCCCAGACATGTTGTGTAGTACCTTCAAATCGTTGCAAGCACTCCGTGTAGTATCCCAATGTTTTTTACATTGCGTAACCCTCAGCCATACTTCCCTCTGGTCGGGCATATGTTCTCACATATTCCTTCAAAGTTTTCATGTATCTCTCCATTGGATACATCCAACGGCAATGAACCAGTCCACAAATTTAGAGCTCTTCAACTAGATGAATCATCAAGTGCAACATGATATCCATGAAAGTGGGCGGGAACTCCTTCTCTAACATGCACAAGGCATTTGCAGTGTCCATCAAATTGGAATCTTTGTTTGCAATTGCAATTTCCCTTGCGCAAAGCCTTTCAAATACATGGCTCACTTTCATCACAGTTGTACAAATTTCTTCACTCAATACATTCCATGATGCTAGAGGTAGTACCTGCCATTTCAAAACCAATTCAATCGGATGCAATTTCTGCTCCACTACATGATATATTGCTCCTCCTTAATTTACAAACACTCTACCAACTTCTCATATGCATTTCACTCACTTTAAAGAAATAACAATTCTGCCCACCTTCTACAATGTCTTCAAGTACTAATTACAATTACTTCCATACACAATTTCTTCTCCAATGCTTGCTAAAATGAGTCATTCTTCATTGTGTTCAAAGAAGACTATTTGTCAAAGAAAGGGTGCAGTTTGTAAAACCTGATGCATGAGCACATGGAAGTCATGTGACTTCATGTACCGCAGTTTCCCCTCTTCAAGACACTTGTGGATGGCACCAACATAATTACTAGGAGTTTTCAAACCCATTATGATTTGCATTACATTTGTCCTCTTACTGGGATTTAGAATGTTAGGAGCTCTTGGCACGTGGAAATCCTCCCGGTTAATCTCCGGTGGACCAACCCATAATTTTGGCCTAATATTCAATAATGCCTCCATGTCTTGTCTGCTGCCTATTGAATCCTTTCCTCTTCAAAATATTTTGGTAATGTTCTCACAGAGGTTCTTTTTGCAATGCATTGGATCCAACAAATGTCCAATTAGCAGTTGCTTCACACAAGTCCCACAAATTATGAGTGCTTCACTACTATTTGCCTTCACATGACCCCCACATAATGCAAAAATGCTCTCTTCTTAAAACAACAACGCACAATTTTTTGGGAAATAAAACATCAGTTCCTATAATGTCAATTATACTCAAACATCTCATTCAACAATGCACGGGCATTAACCACACATACGTTAACAACAGCACCTGTTGTCCTCTATGTGCTTGCCTGACGTTGTTGGCAACTTTACCTCAAATTCAATAACATTCCACTATTACTGGATGTCAACAATGTTAACTCAATTCCAACACAAAGTACCTGTTCTACTCAACATTACCAAATAATAGCTTTCTGCAAGATACTTGCCCTCCTATAACAATTTCTATGCTAGCCATACCCAATGGTTCTTCGTTGAAAAACAAGTCCATTTCCATGATACGGTTGAAAAACTCCCTTACAGTTTGTACACACCACACTACCTACCATCTTCAGGCAATTATATTCCTCCATCATGAAGACTCCCTTCAATACACAAAATTCATTTCACATTCTATATGGGCAGATTTTCAAAAACAAGGTACTCCGTGAGGTACCAACTGTTCTTGTACTGAAAGGGACTACAACTTCATAACTATTTCCCCCAGTCCAAAGACTTCAATTATTTCATATTATACACATTCCCACCCATGACATCACTACATCAATTTTTCCATCTCATTTCACACAACCTATAACTCACCGACCAGTATGGAAGATCGTTTAATACAATCTTCCGCTTCACTCCATGTTCATGCACAGGGTCATCATCACCACCTTTCTTCCCCCCATTCGCAATATATGCATTGCATTGCTCACCAAATCTTCTTCTTCACTCTGCAAACATTCTCACCGGAGGTGATCTAGTCTCCACCTTCCCATCAAATTGCAGCTTCCTCCAATACGGATGGGTTCTACTTGTCCATCTCCAACTACCTCCATACACAATTTTCCTCCCCTTTTCCTTCTTTTGATTGTCCACTTTGTTTCCAGTCTTTGCACTTCTAGCATCAGCTGATGGACCACATACTATGCATCCTTTGTACCCATGTGTGCATAATCCAGATATCAAACCATAAGCAGGATAATCCAATATTGTCCACATCATAATACCTCTCATCAAGAAGTGCTTTGCACCAGGTGCTTTTGAGAAATCCTGTGCACTGACACCAACCCAAAGTTCCTGTAACTCCTCTATTACTGGCTTAATGAAAGCATCAATGTTCTCATTAGTAGGTGACAATTTATTAGATACAAGAATATTCAATTGAATGAAGAATTTCTTTGTCACCAAGTAGGGAGGCAAGTTATATATGAGCATCAACACAGGCCATGTAGAGTGACTAGTTGTGCTGTATGCAAAGGAGTTCACTCCATCCAATGACATTCCAAAACACAAGTTCCTGTCGTCCATTGCAAATGACGGATCAATATTGGTATCCACATGTTTCCAAGCTGGACTATCAACAACAAACATCATCACACACTCATCTGTGTTTGGATGCTCCAAATAGTAGCGTAACAAATCAGCAATAGCAAGAGATTGATACATCTGCAATAGTCTAGGGATGATTGGAAAGTGCCAAATCACTCTTGCAGGGATAACGTCAGACCCTTCTACAAATTGTGACTTTCGGCATTTTGTGTTAGGACATACTGTCAAATTCTCCTTGTTCCCGCGATATAAAACGCAGCCGTCTGGGCACATGTGGATAACACTATAGTTAAGACCAAGTTTTCTCATCATCTTCTAAGTCTTGTAATAGCTGTCCGGCAATATGTTGTTAGCTGGCAGCAGCACAATAGACAAATACTTCATAAGCTCGTTCACATAAGCATTGTTGATTCCATGAATCCCCGCCATGTTTATTAGCACTACTGTTGCTGATATAACACTGACATTTGTACCTCCATAAATTGTGTGCGTTGCTTGCTTACACAACTTGTCCACTACTCCACAAAATTTGACAAAACGTTAGCCTCTAACTCACGTTCCACATCACTCAAAACAGACTCACTTATACTTCAACTAAAGTATCTAACTGCTGCTGCTGTATGTCATGATAAGGGTCCAGGTACTTTGCGTACTCTATTTGAACATTTTCATCATCAAAAACGTTTCGACTTGATAGCGTCTCTCCATCTGTGTTCACTTAAATCCAATCTGCTGGGTAACCACCTTCAAGGTCTCCTCCTAGCATCGACTCCATTAGAAAGGAATCTCTCTTGTTTAAATGCAAGTTGCCCTTATTGTTCTTATTTTGTATCTGTATCCCTCGTGGCACTTTTTGCATGGACAACGATAAGAGGTACAATTAGCCTCCCTAGCAACCCTCATATCTGTTTCCAAGATTATCTCCTCCACTAGAATATGCAAACAACAACCTCTTGACATTCTGAATGCATTCCGAGGTAAAATAACTATGGATCTTCCTCCTTTGCTTGCAACTGCCCTTCAGAACATTTCAATGCAGGATGTCCTATAACCTGCGTTGTTCACTATAAATAAAAGGCAGAATCACTTCTAATTCAAGTTAAATCTAACAACCTACACGCTAAAGACTATGACCGCTCCGTTGTGATGTGCTATTCCTTGTTCATTGTCATCTAAAAAAGCCCAACAAGAAGCCCCAGAATCCAATATCTGGACACGTGAAGTTGCAATTCAATTGTAAGTTATAGTCAACAATGTGCACACATAAAAACCAGTACTTCAAAATCCTCTTCAATGAAATATTCTTCCAATTGCATTTCTTTATAAACAAAATGACTGTTAGCTCACGTCATGCACCAATTCATATCACATCAGATGAATCGATTACAACTTGTACTTTTGCTATAAACTAAACATCAAATAGTAAACTTTCCTCTTTGATGATTTTGCTTGAAACCCTACGAGTATAGCAATGCACAATTGCGCTTCAATATAGAATTTGTGCAACTACATTAGGAAGAGCCTAATCATGCTTCACATTATATGGTGTCATGCACTTGTGTGGGAGCCTGTAAAGTAAGATAAGTTTTGTTGATGAGGAAACTTAGAGGAAGGAATCAAAATAGGTATAATTTTTTGGATTATCCAAGGGTAAACTAAAACGTCTTACCACAATTAACGTTCCTTGCTAAAAGAGTATTGATAGACAGATAATTAGGTTAAAAACAATAGTTAAAGTTTCCTGTTCTAATTGAGAATTGGAACCAGATTGAGATCCGGAATTGTTTCAATACCGGGACCAGGTACCAGAACTAACAGGAAAGGTAACAGAAAACCTATTGGGAGCTAGTCAAGCGAATGTAGGATCCAACGGCCATACTGGAGATTAGGGTTGACCGTTCAAATGGTCGGATTTTATCCGCATGCAGGAGAATAATAGCTACTCTAATCTGGCGATTGTTCATTTGAGGGAAGTTCTAGAGGTCGGAACTTCCATCCTCATTCTTACGATTTGAATTTGGCTGATGTGTAGAGCGCAAGTTAGTGAAGCTTTTGCATGTGACTGTGTCTGGAGAGGATTAAAAGTTTTTTGTTCCCGAGGTGGAGGAAGCGGAAGAGGATTCTTACTAGGTAGGAAACTTCTCATAGTTCTTTGAGAGAAGCATCAATTGAGTGGATTGTTAGTGACTTGAGCGATTATGAAGGCTGAGGGCAGCAAATTATTATAGCTCAAGTTTAAATCGATCTATCTGGCCATTCCAAAGGATGACGGAGAGCGGAAGCAGTTGGAGGAGGATCTGGGTCAAATCAAGGTCGCCTCTTTTCTGAAGAAACCTTGGAGCTTGAGAGACGAAGACATGATTGGCGAACTCTTGAAGGGCCAGTCAAACGAGTGGATGAAGACCGCCCATGCTCTCTCCAATAAGTGGACGATTGAATGTGGAAGAGGGTGTACAACTTTCCGCACACTAGAGAGGGATTGGCCTCGCGGTCGGATAGGCACGCGAAAGGTAAATTCCTAAATTCTCCTCATAACAAGGACGGATACGCAGTGGCAAACTATAAGTCACCCAGAGAGAAGAGAGTGTTGGAATTCTTGGTCTCTATTCTGTATCCGAAAAGGCCAAACTCAATTATAGTAACATGGGCCAACACCATATTTGGCACGTTGAGTGGAGAGAAGGTATTCTAGGCAAGAATTTTGAGAGAATTAGTTCAGAAGATGGTCGCCTCTCTAGGAGGTACAAAGGCGACTTCCATAGGACCTTTCTTGTTTCACTTATACAACCATCTAGGGGTGCTAAGGAAGCCGGAGGAATTAGTTTTGAAAGCAGCCTCTATAATGAGGAAACTTGACATCACTCCCCGTCAAAAAAAAAGAGAGTGTGGATAAGATGAAAGGACCGGATGAAGAATCCGGTAGAGGGTCATCAGCAAAGAAGCAAGAGTCTTCAGAGAAGATTCCATGCTCTGAGAAGAAGAAAGGGTCCCAGAGTAGTCGGAGGAGTTTCGCGGAACCGGAAGTTGAGAGAGAGGATCCTCTAGGGAGGATTATTGAGGACCTGGAAATGGCGAAGGAGGACTTGGATACTGAGAAGGGAGCAGCTAGAAAAATCTGTAGGCTGCTTGGTGGGAGGAAGCCTTCAGCCAGTAAGAAGCAGCCGCCAAGGAAGGACGCATCCAAAGTCAAGGAACCTTTTCCAAAGAATGGTAGAAAGTAGAAAGTAGAAGTAGAAGTTTTCAGGACAAGCCTAAGAACAATAAGTAGAAGTTACAGTAAAGTAAAGTATAGTTCAGTTCAATTAAGGAAAGTTAAGTTTTTGAGTGCAAGAAGCTACTTGGGAGGTACTTTTCAGCTCTATGCACCTGGACTGTGGCTTTTTAGGTTTTTAGGATCTGAGATCCACATTTTGCGGATCAGATGGGTTGGTAGGAATGTCAAGTTAGAAGGATAAGGAATGACACCTGTCATTCCTTGGTCCTTTGCTTTTGTTTCTGGGGACCTTTAGGGTTTCCCTTGGTTGGCTATTTAGGGGTTGGAAGTTAGTTTCAACTCCAAGCAGTTTATACTCTTGTTTTCTATTTCAATCTTGTAAAGAAAGCTTGGATTTCAACTCCATGAGTATTTGTCTGAAAAGTCTTGGTTTTGTGTTGAGGGGTTAGGCAGTGCTTTGACCATTGCTGGTTCAAGTAGCTTGGTTGTGGAACTTGAGAGGAGAAGTTACCCCTGGATTCTGTCTGAATCCGGTTCCGGGAATTGAAGTAAGCTGGTTGAGATACCTTGTGTACTAGGAGTGAAGTTTAGTTACTGTCATTACTTGGAAACTTCTATGGAGGATAGCCGCTCTTAGATTGGATGCGTGTTGCACAAGGTAGGAGTATACTGATTGACGTGTTGATGAGGTTCTCCTACATCCAGAAATGAGTGATGTGCAAGTAATTAGGATCGCCTATTTATTTGGTCACCAGATACTGCCTTAGAGAACCAAATTTGGATAGGTCTATTGTTGTAGTAAAAGAAGTTTGTGGGGGTTTCCTGAGTGACCTACTAGTTCGGATTGATTTCCAGATTAGTTATGAGGAAGAATCCGCATCCAGGTTTAGTGTGTATTTTGTGTTTTCTCTAAGTGAAACTTCAATCACTTTAATCTGTTGAAGGGTAGGGTATACTTTTCCTTCCTGAAACCAAAGAGCAGACCTCTCTGTTATAGAGGTTAAAATATTTTCATTAGTTACTTTGTTTTCTGAATTCGGATCCGAGAAAGGTACAAGATCATGACACTCCTTTCAATTCCACATTTAGTTAAGTAGGACACTAAGTTACAGCTACTATTGGGAAGAATGCATACCTGTTCTAAGTGGTCTGGGGTATGGTTATTGGTATGAGTTGAGAGAAAGCAAGATGAGGAAGTGCAATTCCAAGTTTTCAGTTCCGGATTCCTTTGCCTTGGGTTTGGTTTTCTGAATCTTAATCCGGTAATTTTGAGGATACTACAAGTTAAAATCCTTTGAGAACAATACATGAGTCATCTTGGATGATTTATGCTAATTTAACACCTAAAGGTAGGATTTATACTTCCTTGTGCTACGACAACTTGTATGCTTTCTCAACATACTTTTGTTCATCAAAGATACAGTGAACTAAACTTAAACATCCAAGAATAACAAACTCTTCCTCCTGCCTACTATTCACTGTTACTTCACGAAAGCAATTTTCAAAAAGTCAATTTCTATGTGAGTCCCCTCTAGAACCAAACAGTGCCTGATATGATATCCTCTTCTTCTTTTGTTGAGGAAAATGCTACTCGAAGCCCCCATCATTTGCTCCTCTACAATCTTGTAGTTAGTTTTGGCAACCGGACCTCTTGTTTGCTCTATGCACTCTCTTAATTCCTTTAGAGATTCCTAAACGATTGCTTTGTAACTAACTTTTTGTTTTGCAATGATAGCACCTTCTATCTTTGCAAGTGATGCATCCTCTTTTGTGACTTTAGTACCCTCTTTAGATAATACTGTAGATGCTGCGCTCAGGCCACTTACGACCTCATGAATTCCCGTATCCTCTAGAATTCTCCTTCTAATCCAAATCCACTTCCCATTTACTGGGACACTGTCAACATCAGAAATTCTGTTTTGATCCATGGTTTCTAATACAACTAGATTTTGCTATTCGTTATGGATGACGTAAAAATTCACTACAAGAAACAAAAAAGAACTCAATATATGACAATGACATAAGTTGTTGTTTTACAACGACCAATCCACTTGTTCTAGAAGAAGCTAACAGTGTGCATGATGAGAGTTTCTCAATAGCCATGTTCATTTCTCTATAAAAAATTCCTAAATAACTTTCAAAGTCAAAGAAATTGACGCTGCTATTTCAAAATGACAAAGAAGTGCCCTTCATATGCATAAAGTACATGTTTGCTATTAACAATAACTACTATTTCTACAATAATCAGAATACAAATCATACAAGTAAACAATCTAGCATGGCACTTAGATATGCATTATACAATACTATTGCAACAATCATGTTTGTGGTGCAAAGAATATTCTACACTCTTTTATAATTCATTTTATGAACTCCTCCTGCATGAACTATAGATATTGAAATTGCTATAAAAAGAAAGGGTATAAGGCAACGAGGCACTGACTTTAATGACGAGTTGATGGACATCTATGGGAGAAATCTAGATGATGTGGTTCAAGATAGAATCCAGATTTAGATTTGATTACATATGTGAAGTTTTCACATGTTTCCTGTCGAAGACTATCGCAAACAGCTGAAATTTGGAATGCATTCAAACTAGATTTCGTGACTGCTTTTCAATACAAAAAATTAAGCAATCCTATTTATAAACTGTTAATGAATCCAATGAACCTTTGGAATGCGCTTTAATACTATTTTAACCATAACACAGCCACTGACAGCATCAACAATTTCAAAAAGTCAACCAACGCATGTTCATAGTGTTTTCTAAGTTGCTACTCTATATCCCCCCTTCTATATGTATAACAAACATGAAAGTACTGAAGGAAAACAATGTAGCATGTTAAACATTGGCCACGCACTTATCATGCTTAAGGATTATATTCACCTGGACCACTCTTGTAGAGAACAGAAATCCAACAAGTTCTTAAGATTTTCTCAATTTCTTCCCTAGACAGAAAAAATTGATGATACTCTCTTTTGTACGATGTCCATTGTGGCAGAAACACTCATTCCATTTGCATTTCCCAACAACCTTTTAGTGAGAAGTTCTGCATACTAAATCTATTAGTAGTATTAGCTAAAAAGGCACAATCCATTTTACCTTTCATTGTTGAAGTTTCATTTTTTTAATTCAATGTCATTCCTATCGTTAGTGTCTATATAACTCTCCAGTACCATGTCAGCGTTTTGGTTGTTCTCTTCATTATTTCACAAATCAGCCAAGTTTGTAATAGGCTTCTAGGCACTGGAAAACCATTTTGCCCCAAAAATTGTGCGTTATAGTGGGTTCTCCAATAGAACATTATCAAAACTCTATCTATCAAAAGGTTTTACTTTAATATTGAACTAAGTATTGATTTTTCTTGAATTCATAGTATAATTTTGACTCTCTCCAAATGTATGAGCTCATTCTTTAAAAAATGGTTTTTAATGCACACTTACTAATCCAAATCTCCCGCAGAAGAACAATCATAACATGTCCATTTTATAATTGAAATTGATATGCTGCGACAAGATATAAAAAATCACATTAAAGCAGAAGAGACCTCAATGTACAAGTGACACCTTAACCTCTTTCATAATTTTGAAGTGTATGGTAGCATTCCTTATTCACGCAAAATACCAATTCAATGAAATTGAAATTCTTCATTTGAAATTGACAATGCAAGTTTTTTTCTTACACATCTGTATATATGTTGCTATCTAAGTTCAAAAAATAAATATCTAAATTCTCATAATGACAAAGTAAATGAGTGCCATATATGAACGCTAATTTCTTGTCATATACAAGGTGAACAAGTAATTAATGACGCGATCCCATTAAAATATCACCATCAATTTTTTCAACTACAAAATCTCAATTATTGCTTGAATTAGTACTATGATTTTTGGAGTCTTTTACTTCACATGCAATATTTACTTAGACAATGAGGTTCACATGTACATGAAAAATAAAAATTCATACCCCCTAGTGGTGCATATACAAATTCCAATAGACATTCAATATGTCAAAAAAATTTAAAATAGGAATTCATGTTTTCTTATTCACCCGGTTGCAGGTTCACCCTTCTTCCTTTCATGTCTAATTGACTGATTCATTTGAGGAAAACTTTGACAATAATTGGAACTGGAATTTTTGGAAAAAGATTTCAAAATCTATGTGAAAGACACGTGTCACTTTTCTATAGACTCTAAGGGACTGCATGTACTCTAACACTTGAGTGGTTTTAGATTTCAATTCAATTCCACATTGCAAGCAAACGAACTCGTCAAATCCAGTTCGCCGCCAACAATGGATAGGTCTTCAAGTTTGGATAGCGGTAGCAGCGGAATTTGTGTACATAAGGAGGAAAGGAACGTACGTGTAAAGGAGCTCCACGACGCAGTTGAGCGGAACTTGCTAGATGTGGGATTCAAAGAAGCAGCTGCGCTTCATTTTGCATTTTTTAGGGAGGCCAGCAATACCGTTGTCCCCGACGGAGTTTCGAAATCAAGAGGACAAGGACGAAAGCGGAAGACAAAGTCGCAGTTACAAGTGCCACTGAGGAGGACAACGAGGAACACAAGAGTGGTGGTGCAACTCCAGTACCTGTTAGTGCTGCATCTTTGAAGAGGAAGAAGGTGAGAGATCTGCGTCTCTTGGCACAGTTGTATTGGTTCATTAGCGTTGTTTCTTCATGTTTGCACATTTGCAGCGTAGTGCATGACGGAATGTGGAGAGGACTTTAATGGAGACTACACTGCATTTTTTTTCCATATTTAGATGCTCTAGCATGTAGTGTGAGTAATCCAAAGTAGCCGAGTAATTCACACGTGTCATTCTTGTCCGTCAAAAGTGCATAGCTAGTTTGTTTGTTTTTTCGGAGCTTTCGTATGGTAGTTTGCATAGACCTAGGTTTTTGGAAATACTCCTTTTTTTAATAAACAATATTGTCCTGTCATCTGTGGTTATTCTCCAATGCTGAAGTGGTGTGAGGCACTAGGGTATTGCATTATGCTTTGTAGTAGGGAATGTATGAAGAGCACGCGCTACGATAGAATTAGTTCCTGCAAAACAACTTACAGAGAATCCGACAGAGGTATGCTCGGTGGTCTTGAATGGCTGTAATTTGCATAAATCAAGGTTGAAACAATCGGAAAAAAGGGTTTGGTGGTAACTTGACCTCATTTTCAGAGTTCAACTTCACGTCTTCTAGATTTTTAAAAGTGCACCAAGAAGCAATGTCTAGTATTTTGTAACAGAAATGTAAGTCTTGAATTTGAAACTGAAGGAAGTTGATTTAGAAATGATTTTTTTCTCGCAAAGTTTTAGAATCTTTAAGTAAGAAGGAATTCTCTGTAATAGAGATGTCGCTATTATTACCCTAATTTTTGTAGGTCGATGGCTGTAAGTTTTAGGGTGCAAAAGTGACCCTAATTTCTTCACAACAATGCATCCATGGTTGACGGGTTCAAGGGGTGCAATAAATGGTAGGAGTAGCTATATACATGTGAACAAATGATGGGGTGCCAAGAAAACATTTGGACAAAAAACTATAAATTGATTTTTTATACTATAAGGTATTAAAAATGCCATTGGATGTCTTCAAAATATTATAGGGTGTGGAATAATAGGTCCCAATATAAAAATAGTAGACCTAATATGCCCCCCTTTATATTCTTTTTTTTGGACAAAAGTCTTAAATAGTATTGCCTTGTGAGTGGCATAATGGTTAAGTATGGTAGTGTGCTCTAAAACCAACCTTCTTCTTCAAACCGTCCATTAGGTGGTTCATAAATGGATACATGATGGACTATTGATTATGTAGGAGAGGAAGAAGAGTTGGTTCATCTTCTCCAATGAATGGTACTTACTTCATTAAAAGTTGATTTAGAAGCCACAATAAGTCCATTTCTAATTAAGTGGATAGATGTTCATTAATTTTTTTCAAAATGAGAATTGGTAGCTCAACTACCTTCCTACGTATGTTAAAAAATCTGAAATAATAATTAACTCAAGCTTCCATTCATGTTTTAATAAAGGTCACACTTAGGAACCTATCTATTACTTTTTGCATGCTTCAATGCTTCTTTTTGGTATAGCCATATCTTTGTACAAACCATTTAAGAGTGGATTTTGCAAAGGCTAGAAGTCAAAAATAGGTTCCTGTGGCAAAATTCTTTGAAAACTCATCACTAATTCATAAAAGCTCCAAAAATTATGAAACCACTTGGGTTAGATTTTGCATCAATTTTTTTTCAAGTGAAAAATAAGAAAAAGTAATTTTATGCATTTGAATCCATCAAAAAGGCCCAACAACCCTTAAAGTGTTGCTTTAGAGCCACCTACTTTAATCAATTTTCAAATGTTGGATAGGTTGTTTCCGGGCAATTGTCTATGGCTGTCAAATCTTTGTGGATTTACAAGAAATTGGCAATTTAGTGTTTAGTGCTAGCGATTGATCTTTTGATGCTTATCTTTATTGTCCATTTTCATTTATGTTCCTATATTTGTGTTGTAGTCTAGGTGTTGGAACATGTAGCTGATTGATAGAATTTTAGAAATGCATTTTCCCGACATGTGGGCATCTGCTATTGATTTTTTTTTAAATTAGGTTTTGAAAAAGTTATAGGAGTGCACATTTGGATTTAGTTTTAGAAGTTGACTTTTCTTCCTATTGCCATAACTTGCACAAAACCACATAACTTTACACAATCATAGCTAAATCAAAGATTTTATGCCACATTTATGGATTTTAAAACTTTGCATCTACAAGAATGTGATTGAGCTTGGGTAATTTTATGTATAAAAGAATTTCAAACCCTATTTGTTAACTTTGAACTCTACACCAGATTTCTGGATCTAAGTAGTCATTCGTGGGGAAAAAAAACTTCATAAAAAACCTAGTGTAAGAAAAGAAAATGTAGTAGAGAAAAAAATACAAACTAAAATAGCATATCATATATTCATGGCAATTGAGAATTATAAGTAATAGAAGCCTCCTTTGTAATGATCCAAAGTAGAAAATCACATAATGATAGCATGCCTAAAAGAAATTTACAAAAGGTAATATCCCCTTGTAAAATACTTGGTATTTACACCTATCCCCTTATTTTTTTCACACTCTGCATCCCCCGAGTTGACAAGACGTTGCGTCCCAGGGCAAATTACGTCCAAAAATTGGACGTCCAGATGCAGCGGACGCAGCGGGTGTTTGGATAAAATGGCGGACGGTCGGAATTTTGGCGGATGGGAGGGCGGACGATCGGAATTTTGGCAGACGGAGGGCGGACTGTCGGAATTTTGGCGGACAGGAAGGCGGATGGTTGGAATTTTGGCAGACGGGAGGGCGAATGGTTGGAACTCTGGCGAACGAGAGGACGGACGGTTGAAACATTGGCGGAAAGGTGGACGATTGGAATTTTTGGCGGACGAGAGGACGAATGGTCGGAATTTTGGCGGACGAGAGGGTAGACAATTGAAATTTTGTGGGACGGGAGAGCGGACGGTTGTATTTCTGGCAGACGGACAAGAATTGGGTGGACTATGGGATTTTGGACGGATTAGAGGGCAAACGGTCTTATTTTTGGCAGACGGCTAGGCAAACGGGCCGAATTAGACTTTATAATTTATAATTTGATACACTGACTAAATTCCAATGCGGATGAATTGCGGTTTCTAATGGTAAATGAGAGGGGACCATTGTCTGGGATTCCCGTTGTAAATTTTAAATAATGATGTTTAGACAAAATAGTCATGAATTGTACAAATGGTTCTTTCATTAAAACTTCTTATTTTTTTTTAATCTTAGTACTCTACATTTTTAGAAGGATTGAATTGAAGTGGGGGTGAATTGTGGTTTCTAATGGTCAATGAGAATGGACCATTGTTTAGAATTTCCCCTGTAAATTTTAAATAATGATGTTTAGACGAATAGTCATGGATTGTACAAATGGCTCCTTCTTTAAAACTTCTAATTTTTTTTGTAATCTTTGTACTCTATATTTTTAAAAGGATTGAATTGGAGTGGAGATGAATTGTGGTTTCTCACGGTGAAAGAGAGGGGACCATTGTTTAGGATTCCCATTGTAAATTTTAAATAATGATGTTTGGATGAAATAGTTGTGGATTCAACAAATGGCCCCTTGTATAAATCTTCTTCTAATTTTTTGTCATCTTTGTACTCTACATTTTTAGAGGGATTGAATTGGAGTGGGGATGAATTGTGGTTTTTTATGGTGGATGAGAGGGGATCATTTTTTACTTAATACACTTCTTTCCTTACACCCTATATCTTTGTAATCAGCCTTGCTAAAATTACAAAATGCTTAGCCAATGCATGGTTGTATGCAAGTAGCAAATATTATTTGTTAATGAGGAAGGCAGTCATGTACTTTGAGGGCTAAGTAGACATAGTTTTGAGTTTTGGACAAAGATGTTTGTGGTTGGATTGCACTACAAACATCTCGCTTTGAAACTCAAAACTACCTCTTCCAAGCCTTCCAATACATAATGTATCCCTTCATAAGCAAATCATAATCCCTCCCACATACAAATACAAATTCACTGGACGCTTTTTCTTTTCTTTAGGTGGTTGGCTACTAGAACCAAACCAAATCCTCCAACAAAGAGGGTGACATCATCAAACAAGGGAGAGGATGTTACTGGGAATCGAACACTTGACTACCTCAAACCCAAATGAGTTGTAAGAAGCCTATGACTTATGGCCATCCCCTCAAGGTACTGCAGAGTCTCCTTGGTCCCACACGGGTTGACCTTCAATTTGGCATTCTGATTCCTTTGTAATTTTATCATTTGTTTTTTATTATCCTAAAGACCCAAACCAAACTAAACACAACCTGTCTACTTTACCGTTCCCCTTGCCCTCCACCTTGACATCCGCCTTGCCGTCCGTCCTGACATCCGCCCTGCCGTCCCTCTTGACATCCGCCGTGCTGACCGCCTGTCCGTCTGCTGCCTTCAGCAACCGAGGGCGCCGCCGTTTGCCTCACCGACACCCTTGTCCACCATGCCAATGCCTTTGTTTGCTCCGATGCCGGCCCCCAATCCGCATTCCATGGCCGTCGTTCCTGTTTGTCCACTTTCTCTGTCTGTTGATCCGTCCACCCTTTGTCGGTGGCCGTGTGATCCATTAGACGGCGATCGCTATTTGCTAGATCCTAGTGTCTGCCGTTAGGCCATCCGATGCGATCATACGCGTCCGCCTCGGGTCGTTGGCCGTCGGCCTGAATAAAGAGCGGGGTGGTTGGTTCATTTCCTCACAATCGTTTCCCTCCCAGAGTGGACAATCCAATACCCGATTTCAATCTGCGGCTCTGTGTGTCCCTTTTGGTTTGGTGCGCAAACAGTTGGGCTTGAATGTAGGACTGCTTTACGCACTTCAGTGCAAGTGAGTACCTTAGGGGCTTCAAATTGTAACTATGAAGCACTTCGTCTGCGTATTGGAGAATTTTATGTGAACCTGGTCATCAAGAACAAAGATTTTAATCAGGTCACCATGCCTCGCGGTAAACCCTCAAGAAATAGTAAGAAGGGCAAGTCCCAAGACATAAATTGGGAGGATTGGGCCAACCTGAATTGTGTAGCGGAAAGTGGATGGGAAGAGTCATTCCAAAAAACTTGGTCTTGCACTACATGCAAGAAGTACGTGAAAATGACGCACCTCGCCAAAATTTGGCCAAAAGAATGCGCCATTGTACAAGTTCTTCGTTGGGAAGGTGCATAGTTGTTGTTCTTGAGCAAACACTTCATTCACCGATATGATGAAGTAACGCGTAATGCTAATATATGTGACTCCAAACTGAACATCATAAACTATTCCAACATGGCCATGGTTTAGGCGGAGATTGTACTCTACAAAAATGTTGATTGGTGCACCATTTATGGAAAATTTGTGAACAATTTGAATCGCAATGAAGCAACTATTTATACAAGCTGGACTCAACTAAGCAATTGCATGTATAAGTGGTCCAATTGAGGCCAATTTGGATTTCCTGCAACGGTGATGCCGGATGCCAAGGATGAATACTCGGATGACGGCGACAATGATAATGAGGTTGCAACCCGCATGACATTTGTAGAGAGGCACAAGCGTAAAGAAAGTCGAGAAGACATTGAGTATGAGCAACAACTGCAAGACGCAAAGCCCAGGAGTTTGGAAGACCGTGGGCAACAACATCGGGAACATGGGTCCTACCGCTGTGGTGGTTCTAGCCAAGGAGGCTCACAATACTATTATGGATCCACTACAGGTGGTTCTAGCCAAGGGGGCTTGCAATACTATTCTGGATCCAATGCAGGTGTTTCATATGGACATCCTAGACATCAAGGGTCATACAAATGTGACCGCGGTACACGTGATGCACAAGCTAGAGGACATGGTTCATACTACAATAACAACCCTCAAATTGGCTCTCAAAGCGGAGGAGGGAGCCATGGAACCACGCACTATACTCCTTCTAGCGAGGGTGGATCCCAGTACAATTTGGGACGTACTCCAGGTGGTTTGTATGGACATCAAGGAAGATATGATACCGATGGTTCAACTGAAGGATTGTCCAAACAAAATCTTCTAGTTCCCCCACCAACTTTTGGAGATCCTTACTATGGAAATTATGGACAAGGAGGTGCATCAACCGGACATGAAGACACCTATGGTGGAGGACCATATCTTGGGGATTATAGGTCGGGGTCTACAGCTCCAAATTAAGGAGATGACACCAATTCAAATTCCGAGTGAAGTATTGTGGGAGCCCGGAATACCAAATTCTATTACTTTGTAATAGCATTAGGTTAAAGACATTTCATTTCCATATTTTTTTTGTTGTTTTATGGGTAGAAGTACAAAGTTTAGTAGATTTCTAGATTAGCAACCATAGGATCTCTTAAAAGAGATAAAATAGTTAAGATGGATGTTAATTGTTTCTGTCTTGTATTGCAAACCAGAAACCAACATGGGATCACTACCGGGAGTCTAGGGATTCGGAATCAATCAAACCGGTATCGGAAATAGAAACCGGGAGCTAACAATCGCTATCGGGAAATTAGGAGAGCCATTGAACAGGAATTATTTCTCGGTGAAGATGGGAACGGTCATTTTCAACAGTAGGAAAACCGGATGGACAATGAAGAAGAAGGGGTTCTGTAGCAACCTCTTCATTCTATCTTCTCATTCTGGTGCTTTCTGATTGTGAGTGAGTGTTTTCAAAGAAGTGTTGCGCTGAGAGCTTACAAGAATACAAGCTTTGAGATTCCGGTTTCAGTTGAGCGATTGTGAGACTGTCTGGCTCTATGAGAAAGAACAGTAGTGGGATGCAACTGTTTAGGGCAAGGGGGACTGGAGAGGTTGTTATTTGCTCCAAGTAGTTGCTCAGAGCCATGGTAAAGGCTAAGATGAGTGAAGAGTCGCCTTCGCTCAAATTCCGGTCCATGACGCCTGGACTGTCAAAGAATGCCAAAGAGAAGGCACTCTTGCAGGAGGGCTTGATGGGGCTTGGATGCGATGGCTTCATGCGGAGGCCCTGGAACTTGAAGAATGAGGTGATCGTGGGGGAGCTACTCACAAAGCAATCAAGCGAGTGGCATCACACAATCTGGATGCATCTAGCCGGATGGACTCCAGAGATGTGGGGAGAGGTGTACAACTTTCCCAAAGAGGGGGAAGGAATGGCTAGACGGACAGATAAGTTTGCTAATGGTAAGTTTTGCAACCCTATCAGCCCCAAGGATGGATACAAAGCAGCGGATTGCTCAAACTTGACGTATAGGAGAGTTTTGGAGTTTTTAGTTCTAATCTTGTATCCGGAGCATCCTACCCGGGTCTCCATTACCATAGCAAATACCATTTTTGGTGCACTAATCGGAGAGAGGAAAGTGAATTGGGGTTTAGTATTGAAGGAAGTAGTGGCTAAGATGGTCTTGATAGTAGGCAATCCCAGACCCTCTAGTCTCTCTCCCTTTCTCTTCCACCTCTATGAGCATAATGAGTTACTGAGAGGAAAGGAGGTAACCGAGTACAAGGCCGTGGATGTAATGTTACAGTATGACATTAGTCCGGAACCGGGAGAGAAGAAAGAAGCGTCAGTAGATGAGTCAGAACCCGAAGAGGAATATGAGGAACCCCTGAAGAAAGACAAGGGAGTAGCTGGAGAGGGGACTAGTAAGGATCCGGTTTGGGCAAAGTCAACTGACCCTCTTGGGGTGATTATAAGTGAACTGAAGGGCATCCAAGAAAAAATGATGAGTGATAAGGAGGTGACCCAGAAGTCTGAAAACCGGATAGCAAGCCTACCCGGTCAAATAAAGGATATGCAGAATAGGTTAGGGAAAAAGTCTGAGAGTGAGGGTAGACAGCTCTCGGCTGAAACTTTGGACACCCTTAAACGGATCCGAAAGTTTGTTGGAAACCTAGGCGAGGTAATTAACAAAGCCAAACTTTTTGAGGCCGGGATATTCAAGGAGGGAGCTCAGATGGGACCCAAGGTTGTTGCAATCTTGGTGTCCTATCATGTGAAGATGGAGCGTACCTTATTTGAGTTGAGAGAAGTCATGGAGAATGCTAATGTGCACCTAGAACTGAAACCGGCAAAGGCCAAAGGAAAGGTGAAGGAGGAGACTCACACCACAGCAACATCACTGCAAAGTTCAGCTAACCAAAATTTGAAGGGAAGTGCGGAAGAGAAGACCACACCAGCCAGCCACTCCAAGTTGAAGATTGATTCGGGGACCAGAAAAGGGTTATCAACTGCATCCCAGACTCGCAATTATAGTAAGACTGTGGAACTGGATCTTAACACTCCACAGAGCACGCTTTCCGGTCAGGCACCCAAGTCAGCCTCAACCAAACGGAAATCAACATCAACGAGGAGTAGGGAGGCATCACCAACAATTGAGCTTGACTCTGAGAGGGATGAGTCGCTAGAGACCACTGAGAAGGAGGACAGTCAGTCCAAATCTAGGGAAGAAACCAAGGAAGAACAAGAAGAATCCAAACCGGAACCAAACCGGCACGCGAGAAGGGGAAAGGTAAGTCTCCAATCCCTTCAAAGGGGAAAGTTACTAAGTCTACTGGTAGTCGACAACAGCCAGCAAGGAAAGGTGTTGTCAAGACAGCACCAACACCATTCAAGTGGCAAAAGAAGAAGTGGGTAGAGCATTTGTAGGAGCTGATTTAGGGAGTTAGTGGAACTCCAGCTTTTGGTAGGTGGAAAATAAAGTATAGTCCAGTTAAGTTAATTATAGGAAAGCAAAAGACAAGTTTAATTTAGTTAAATAAAGGAAAATTAAAGTTTTTAGGAAGCAGCTTTCTAGTTGCTTTCTAATTGCATGCACCTGAACAGCTGGATCCGGATTTTTTGGATCTAAGATCCACTTTTTGTGGAAAGGGCGGGCTGTTAGGAAGTCAACACAGGAAGTTAGGATTTTGGAATTGAAGGAATGACGCGTGTCATTCTTTGGTCTGTAGTTAGGATTCTCATGAGGCCTTTTGGGTGCCCATGTATTTAGTATTTAGGGGGTTGAAGTTGATTTCAATTTCGGGCTTGATAAGATAATATTATCTTACACTTATGTTCTTTTCATTTTCCAATGCAAAGTATTTTGATTTCCGCATCCTAAGTGTTGGTCTGAAAAGTTTTGACACTGGGTTGGTATGACGGTAATTGTCGTACGCACAATCCAAGCGTAAGTATCCTTAACACAAAGATGTGCTAAGATAACACAAAATATGGTCCCAAGGATTTCCAAATGCACTAATCCTCCTTCACAGATCTAGAGTTCTCTCAAATGCCGACTACTGATCACACCCAGTTGACTTAGATCCGGATTCCTCCTCACCCGTCTTCCTCACACTTCAACACTCTTGCAAATACTCTTACTCATGCATGTAGCCGGATCCAAAAATATCCATAAGGGGTCTCCGATTAAAGAAAGCAAAAGAATATAATCAAAATGCACTCTAATGGACTGGAATGGAATGAGAGGGCAACAAGCCTGCCTACCTTTAAAACCCAAACTAAAAAGCAAAAAAGCAAAAAGGGCACACCTGAAAATCAGGGTGGCCAATGAAGCTAACATCCAAGATAACCAGAAAATCCAGGTCGGTGGCCTCCTAAGAATCTCGAATCGGATCCCACCTCCAAGAAACCCGAGACGGAACAAATTCAAAACAAACAAACAAAAACCCATCAAATTAACTACTTCTTCCTTGATTTCTTCATGCTGTTCCCTGCCTTGGTTGATGATGACTTCACTGGCGTGCTCTTGGCCTGTGCCCGGATGAGGATCGTGCGCCCTTGAGGCAGAGTGGCCTCGTCCTCTGACTCCCTTCCGGTTTCACATTCTTCCTCCTCATCGTCCGAAATCTCCAATGGAATTTTATCGCCCTTGGGCGGAGAAGTTTGCTGCGTGTGGATGAACTTCTTTGGATAGTTCCAAGCCGGATTCTTGATGGCCCCGAAGGTCTGGCCAGGCTACGACAAACCACGGACTTTGGTGTAGCAAAGATTGCAGCTCCAATTGGTCGGGCTAGCTCACCTATAAGAAAGGTGAGTCTCGTTTCCGGAATCAAGTCTCTCGCCTTTTCCAATGTTGAAGCTTCCGGTATTGTCACAAATCTTGTTGTCCTTATCGGAACAGACGTTCCGGTTCCCTCCTTTCCGGACATCAGGGGCATACTGGTCTCATTGATCAACATATCTTGTCCCCTTATTGGATTCTCCTCCGGTATTGCTTCTTTGGCCGGAGTTTGCAAATAATTATGGGCATCTGCGACCTCCGGGAAACCTTCGAAATCCAATTCCCTGTCCGGGTCAAGTTGACCCAGCAACTGCCGCATCTCTGCCAACATCTTCTCCATCCGGGCTTGGTAGTTGATGAGCACCCTTAGCACATTCGGTCCGGATGGGTGAGCTTTGTCCTTCATCTTGTTGGTGAAGAGCCGGGTTAGTAACACTTGCTCTGCTGGAGCTGCCACCAAAGTCGACAGATTCCGGACAAGTTGGAAGCGTTTGCCTCCTTTGTCCTTGCCACCTCTAGCTTGCTCTCTAGCTGAGCTACTCGGGATTTGAGATCCATCTTGTCTTGCTGCAAATTTTGGATGCGGAGCTCCTGCACCTTCAGTGCCCCCGGCGTCAAGGGCGGCTGCTCCGATTCTTCCTCTTTGGATACTCCTTGGACGGGTTGGTCCAGTTGGACTTCTTCCATAAACTCGTACTTCAGGACTTCCTCTCCATGAATGTATACATGCATCTCCAATTCATTCAAAAAAACCTGCTGATGATAAAGATGGAAAAGATACGGGCTTAGCAGGGTAGCTTTTTTGGATGTTGCCCGCGCGACTAACTTAGAGACTACGTTTGTGATAAGTCTATCCCAATTTGCCGATCTGCCTTCCATCGCTCCAAATATGGTGCTTGCTACTATCGCCGTAATCCAGGTAGGCTTCTACGGATACAGAATCAGAATGAGAAACTCCAGAATCCGGCTATGCCTATCCTCAATACAATCATGAATACTGTATCCCTCCTTATTATGCACCGGACCTCAAAACTTACTTTGCTCGGTCCTATCATTACGGGGAGCTAAACCAAATCCGGCTTTCCGGAACGAATACACTTCCGCCCAAATGTCCTCCGTCCAAAGTTTGGGCTGGCCTCTCACAGTCAATTGGTACTGATTCGGAACTCCCACTATAAGTTCCGCGATGATCTCATCATTCTTCAAACTCCAGGGGCGTCGCAACAATCCGGCGCATCCTATTGTTTCTAAGTCCTCCTCCAAGTGCTTTTGGACTTTCAAATACTTAGGAATTGCCGGAGACATCATCCAAGCCGGCCCTGCCATAGTTTACCGACTCGCTAATCTGGTGCAATTGGCACCGACCTCATCGATCTCTCCCTAGCATGGTCCTAACTCAACACACTTTCACTCTCTAAGCGCACACCACAAGTACAAGAAAAAAGAGATAGAAGAAATGAAAACTGAGCCCTTAAGTACCCGACGTTCGGCCGACAGTTCCCCAGGGGAATGGGTATGAGATCGTTCTCGTAATGGTGCCCTAGGGGGTCTAGGCCGGAAGGTTATCGGTCGTAGGCTTTCCGGATCCGTCTTCTGTCGTACAGCTTCCGTCTGTCACCGGAATATTTATCCGGTTTAGGAATTCTAGCAATCCAGGTATCAGCTATTTCTAATTTCTTTCTAGCTGACCCAGATTCTTGGATACTAATAACAAATTCAACAAAATTAGACTATGCTAACCCATTTTTATCCTATTTTCTATCTACTAAAGTTTTTGTATTCCCACAGTAATGCTAGAACCATTACTTCGTGCGGGTAGCTGTGTTTGCAGGTTTTGCAAGAGATGAGTGCCTCCAAATGTTTCCTGTATCCGGTTTCCGAGAGTAGCGTCTCTATCGAGGAACTTAGGTCAGGAGAATCTGTTGTTGTAGTATTGTGGAGACTGTAGGGGTTTCTTGAGTGACCTGCTGATCCGGATTAAGCTTCTGGGTTAGTTGTGAGGAGAAACTGAAGTCCCATTTCTTTTTGTCTTTTGTCTTTTTCTTCTTTGAATGGAACTTCTGACACTATAAAACCTTGAAGGGTAGGAATTCACACAGCCTTCTTTAATTACAATACGCAAAACCCTCTGCAGTAGAGGCTAAACTTCTAAACAGTTACTAAATTTGAAGATCCGAAAGCGGAATCAGGAAGAAGCACAGGATAACAACACTCCTTCCAGTTTCGGTTCTGAGTCCTAGGGTCAAAGTATTATCAGTAGAAAAGAGAGCAATACATTGTTTAGATACTTCCTTGTTGTTGTTGAGCGGATTGGAACTAAAGTGGAATAGTCCAACCAAATGGAAAGCAATTGCATAGATGTTCTTAGCTTTCCATTCTAGAATCCGGTTCACTTGTGGTTGTTGTAACTTCCGCATCTTGTTTCAGCCATCACTATAGAAGTACAAACTAGATCTCTGTGGGAACAATACACGAGTCATCCTAAAAGCGTTTAAATACGTTGGAACGTCTACTGGAGGGATTTTACTTTCTTGTGCTACGACAAGTATATTGGACTATTCTAGGCACTGTTGTGCAATACGGTCCATTGATTGTAATTAGTTGCCATATAATATAAAATGTGGCAAGCGTAGTAATGTGATGTTGGTAAGCATTACGGAGTTATTTTTAAATTTCAAAGAAAACACATTACATCACAATGTATACATAGATTAGTAGGTTAGTGTATTTAGCACTATTATCCTAAACCATTGTTGTATAATTCGTGGAGTTTTTGATAATGAAAATTGCATTGGACTACTTTCTATTCTTTTGCCATGTCAATGTCAATGTGCAATAGTGCATGGATGATGAATATATAATTTTGTACATTTAAATTGAATAAAATATATGTGATTGGTACATATGTAGGCTACCAAGTTGAAGAATTCATCACCAATGTTTGTCAATGAATGCAGTGAATTTACCATAAAAATCATATAACAAAATTCGATCAAAAATCTTATTTTATTTTATTTTTTTGGAGTTTGATATGCATGATGAAATTGGGAGAGGATGTCCTGATGGAGGGATAATTATGTTGACCTCAATAAAACATTTGAATCCATGAAGTCCCAAAGCAACTATTCTACCCAAAATGATATGAAATTGCCATTTTTGATGCATTCACTGAAGAATGCAGAGAAATCAAATTTTCAAAATTGTAACCATAGGGCTAGGGAGGACTGACCCTTCTATTGCTCCGTCAAAGGATAAATGTGAAAATTGCCCCCTATTTTGTGCCGCTTTAATTTTGTATTTCTTCACATTTCTTACCTAATTCGGGGACTATGATTGCGAATATGAATTCAGAAATTGCAAAGTTTATCAAATGTGGCAAACAAAGAATTTCAATGTTTTTTGCAAGGTTAGAATTCAAGGCATTATGAAGTGTCAATTCTCCCTGGCCTAACCATTGGATCTTGTGCTTCACTTATCTGAGAAGATGTGGAAAAAATATCATGAAGTTTGACCATACCGATTAGAAGATATCAACATTCAAAGTTGAAAAGAAAAGTTTTTTGGATTGTTGTCTTGCAATTTTAGATGATAGTGATATCCATTGGTGTCAAATTTTTGCACTCTAATTTTTTGCATTTCAAATTTTCTATGCTGATGGATTGAATTTAGAATCTGGACAAAAACTCAAGAAAGAAAAAACTGATTTTCATTCTTTAAAAAAAAATTAAGTAGAACTATATCCAAATTTGAGTAAAAAAACAAAATTCTTAATTTCTCTAGAATGCAATTGAAATATAATAATCCCAATGGTGAGGATTGTTGTAGAAAGCAAATGTAACCCTATCCAGAAAAGAAAATCTAAAAGACTTAAAATTTGCATTCAAAATTCAACTGTAGCCTCCTGAAACAATTTTTGGAATAACATACTTAGATTGCCCCAAAATAAAAAGTGCCCATAACTTTCTTATCCCTAATCCAAATAGAATGAATTAGAAGTTGACATATCCATGAAAAGTGCACATTATCTACCAAAAATTATGAATTAAAAAAACAATTAATTTTTTGTGTTTTTATTTGGGCTGCCCGCCGACCTACATTTTTGGCTTATTGTACTATAACTTTTGCTTCCGGAGTCCCGAACAGCACTTGACACACAGAATTATATTCCCAAGAACCTTGCGTATCTTTAAAGCTCTCGAAGAAGTTTCAAAAAATCACATTAAGATTTGAACAATTAGAAGCCAACCCAAAGTCGCATTTTGGCCCCCGTAGGACCATTGGGACTTTCGGGGTTGAATACACAATAATGGGTCAAACATGCACTTTCCAAATGAAGTAGACCTAATTATCTCATTGATGAGAAAAACATACTCATCCAATTCTGTAATATTTTGAGCTGCGTGAATTCTGTGGAGAGATAAAAAGATTATTTTGACATTTTCAGAACATTATTTGAAATGACCTCCCTGAACTCCCTAAGTGCTCGGACGCATGCCCTTTGTCTGATTTAGTGTCGGAGAAGTGGCCGCCGTCCTTTATAGCGTTGGACGCGATCCTGGCATCCGCCTTCCGTGTCCGCTATTCGAGCAATCCCCCTTTGTCCATCCCCTGTCCAACCAGTCCTCTCCGTCTGCAAGCAGCCGTTTGAGCAGCCCCCCTTTGTCCGCCAAACCCGTCCAAGTAGTCCCCCTTTGTCTGTTGTCGTCGTCCAATTGGTCGCCCTCCGTCCGCCAACTGCCGTCCGAGCGGTGCAGCTTCCGTCCGCCACACGCTGTCCGATGGCCCGTGTTCTCCATCCCCATTTGACATTCGTCCAACTTGGCTTACGGACCGCTGGATTTGGCGGATGGCAGACTACGCGCCTCATCCGGGCCATTTGATGCTGCATCGTCTGACCACCTTGCCATTTGCTAGGGTATAAGAGGCGCGGACGACCCGTCTGCTCCTCACTTTTATTTTCTCCCTTGCATCTTGCAAGAGCGGAGCAGAAAGCTTGGTGGCTTAGGTCTCCATTGGTTCCTTTCCAAGGGAAAACAAAGTCAAATTTGGGGGCCCTCTTATTGCTTTTTTTTCAAACTTTGGCATAATTCTCTTTTGAAGCGACGTTCTCTAGGAATATCAAAATATTCATTCATACAAAGAATTCCATCATGATGGTGCGAACAAAAAAGGCAGCAAAGAGGAAACACGAGGAACATCAGCACCCTTCGGGCAGTGCACCCAATAAAGAGCAACCTTCTTATGCATTGAAATGTTTTTTGATCAAATGCACGGTCAACTTCTATGAGATGGAAAGTACTATGTCTCTACATACCAAATATGTTTGGTAAGGTGAGGAGAAATTCAAGTCAGATATGTGGAAATGATTCATGAATGCAGTCAACGTTCCGAAATGGCAACAAGAGACAGACAAGAGGGTCTTCAACCGATTCTTAACAAACAAGGTCCAAGATTCATTGTGGAATGCAAAAGACACCCTAGTAAAGTATGGGAAGTGACACAGTGCAAGTGATGAACGCTTTGAGCAAGTGATTCTCAGAGCTGAATTGTTTGGTAACCGTTTTGCTCCATTTTCAAAGAGCCAAAATAGACAAGGGTCTCTGCATTGGTAGAAAAGCATTGATGGACTTGCTGAATTAGATAAGGGTAGACAACATCTCATAGCACTTCCGGACATAGCAAGAGTGATTCCGCAAGACGAAAAAGTCTAGAAGGGCGGGTATGCAACAATTCAGAGGGTTAGAATTGAGGGCTGTCCAGAGATATTTAATTATTAGGAATTTGCAGCAAAGATATCCAACCAACAACGCTAATATGTGAGCTTGGAGACGTGAACTTGTGAGCGTGGAGCTTGTGAGCCTAGAGCCTGAAAAAAAAATACCATTTTTTGCCAAATTTTTTTTTTTGATTAAAAAAATTCAAAAAATTAAATTTTTTTTGCTATTAATGGTAAATCTGGAACCTATGACCGTATCTTCTATGACCGTGGACTAGTAAATATTTTATGTGGTATTCAAATTATTTGTAGTAGAAAAGAATGCTTCACATGGTGAGACCGAGAGTCATTTTTTATGGAGGCTAAGGTTTTGAAGAAACCTTGGTTCCCCCCCAAAAGGGGAAGTTTGGTGGTGACCGTGGCATTTTCCCAAGAAATCTTGAAAAATAAATGATTGTGTCGTATTGGTCCCGCGAGTCATTTCTCATTGAGTCTAACCTTAAGGGTTTAGGGTCTGAATGGATTTCAAAGGCAAATGAAGAAAGCTCAAAAACCAATTGAGGCGAAGTCTATGCATGCTTTATTTATTTTTCTATATGTGCTTTATCTATACATGCTTCAATTAGTATTTTCAACAAATTGTCAGAGAGCCACTAGAAATATAATTCTCCACATCATGACGGAGAAAGGCTATTCCCCCAAACGGCCCTCTAGCATGTATGACTGTCGAAGGTGACACCTCTTATAGTGGCGCGTTCTAGAATGCCAATCGTTATGGGACATATGAATAGGAACCCTGAAACTTTGGTCTTGTCACTATTCCTCGGCATTTTTAGCACTTATCACCACTTTGCGCTCACATACTAGCATTGTTGGTAAATGAAGCAAAAAAGTAGGAAAAAGGGATGTAATTGAAATAGGAAAGGAAAAAACAAAAAATAAACAAAATTTATCTCATATTCATATGCTCACAGCTGGATGAGAGATCAACATTGTAGTCTTGGGTCATTATACTTTCTTCTTCAAAACATTTGACAAATGACAAATTCCAATATGTCATGAATGCATGAACATTTTTCATTCCACATGCTTACATCATTTAGTTTTACCAAATGTAAATTGATACAATACTAATGAAAACATAAATTGAATGTGGTCAATCCTATTCTAGAATAGTGATGATCCTTGCTTGAAGTAGAAGAAGCGTTCAACTCAGTGAAGCTATACCTGGTGCGTGGATGAATTGGTCATCATAGATGTCCATCTTGTAGAAGTAAGGGTACAAGTAGTATAAGTGCTTGCAGTTCACATATGCTTGACACCCTCCAATAGCGGAAATAGACATCTGAACAAAATCCGGGCATGTGCATGTGGGGAACGTGCCCAATGTAATTCAATATTCATTTTTGTTGAGATCTACCCCAGTCTCCAATGACACTATTGCACCTAGGCCTAGAAATGGAAGCAAGGTCACTTCCAGAATTTGTCCTCTAATGTTGTCAGCACTTTCCCACTTGTTCCGCTGTTCTATAGTTGGTGCACTTGCATTTCTCCTTATGGTTCAGTTGTTCCGAACAATTGGATATACATCTACATCTTGTGGCGGCGGTTGATCATACAAAACACTCTTGAAAATGTTTGACATGTTGAAGAGTCGTCATGGCGACAATGTAGGGCGCTCTTGGAGACGGAAGCCAACATGTTGCAAATACAATGTTGCTTCTCAACTAAGGTTAATCCCGGTCAAAATAGGCCAAAACTTTGGCACCTCAGGCTTACCTATAATATAGCTTTGCATTGTACCTTTTACACATTGTTCATTATCATTCCAACAGATCCAAAAGTCTGCCACCACCTTTCGCTTAGTCCGGTAATCTTGCTTTTGACCACGATAGATTGGAGTTGGGGTTCCCTTCCTTCCCTTTGTTATTTTAGCAGTGCACTTGATGTTTGATGCTTGTTGTTGAGCTTGACATTTCCGTTCGATTTGTGGTTGATCCTAGCAATGTGCCACTTTGACATGTCGCAGTCACTTTCAAATGCAATCGTAACATGCCAGGATGGTTGCACCTCAACTTCTTCTCCTTTGCCTTGGGAAGATTCTAGAGAAGCCGTAGTGGACCTTATTTGAATATGTGGTTGAGAGAAATTGACTTTGTCAGGTCAATGTGAGTCTTGTGCATTGCCAATGGAAATGTCCAACTTCCTCTTAGTGCTTCCAAAGATCTCTTCTTCTTCTAGATGTAGTATGTGAGTTCCCACACCCTCAGCTCCAGGTAAAGTATTGAGCGGCTCTTCCATATTCTTTGGGTCTCTGCTTCTTCTTGCAGCTCTCAACTTCAACTCCCCCTTGGATGGACCAGATCTAGATGCGTGTCCTTTTAAGTGTGCACGGTAATTTGTCATTTGTATCCATGCTCAAATACTATCGTTGCAATTGGCATCAAACAAATTGTTACCTTGGTTTTTGGACATTTGAAGCCACTTGTTGTGGACGATTTTTGATAGGTTGCATGAAGGCATGTTTGCCAACTCCTCCAGATTCAAATCCTAAAAAGCCATCCACAAGAAGTGTGAATACTATTTCAATGCCATACATCACAATCAACCAGAACTCTGAACTATTAGAACTAAGTCCATATAAAGTTCACATGAAATGAAGGACATTCCAGTACAAGAAAATCTTAACATCTACTTTACAAAAAACCATTGGGTAAAACATTAGGAATGTCAAGCAAACAATACCTATTGCTTTTCATTTTTTTTTTTTTGGGGGAGGTCAATTTGAACCAAAACAAGGGTAGGGCGGGGGGTTCCTACAACACCCGTCGAATCCGACAGATGTTTCTGGAACCCCCCCTTACTACCCCTGTTTTTGGTCAAAAGTTCAAAATTTATCCATTTTTTTCTTTTCAAAAAAAAATTTGCAATTCTGGATATAGAAAAATCTTCGTTTAAAACTCATGCATACCAAGTTTAAACTAAATATAGAGAAAACTATTTTACAATTTCACAAAAAAGCATTGGCAAAAATATGTGGAATGTCAAGCAACCAATATCTATTCCTTTCCTATTTATTTTTTTTTAGGGGAAGGTAGTTTCACCAAAAGCAGAGATATTGTTGGGGGGTCCAACAACACCCGTCGGATCCTAAAATGACGATATCTAAAATGCCAAAATGCAAGCCAATGCTCCAAATGATGAAGTGCATTTTCAGTGGCAGCTCCAAAAGAAAACCACCATGACCAAATGGCAAGGTGACGTGTCTCTGCTTCATTCATAAACCTCACATCTTTGTATTGTTTGAATATCTGTTGTGTTGTTGCTGGAATGGCTCCTTGATGTGTTTTTGAGTGTATTTTTGAAGAGAAACACTCCAATGCAACAAGCACGTCCTCTCTCAATTCTCCATTTTGTCATTTGCATAACCAAATCCATAAACAATACAAACTGCGTTCCAATTGGCCATAGCGCTGTCTGCCATGAATCCCTTGAAGTTTAGGTGATCTATACCGTGCCGTGACATTACAACGTTTAAATACCTCCAAAATTGAATCGGAATCTCAATATCTTTGGATTGCATATCGCATGTTGAAATGGTCATCACCTTCTTGTACTTAGGATCATATACGTGGCAAGCCATTGTAGTCCATTCCTTTACACGCTTGACTTGGTCAAACATCATCCACGCATTTTCCAGATTCCCTCCGGATTGCATGCGTCTCACCAAGTCCACTCCACTTCTAGGTCCTTTGGTGAGTATCTTAAAAATGTACACCTTCTCCTTTCCTTGGCCAAAGAAAACGCTGTCGTGAATGTATTTGAAGCGAGACTCTTTTTTCATGGTCATGATGTTGTCTATGACACCTCCTCGGTTGTTTGATCGGAATGAAGATATCACATTCCCAATATTTGGACTGCTCAAGTACTATTGCAATCCATGACCTCCTACATTTCTTCCCCCTTCAACATCTCCTTCTCTCCCTCTCCATTGTGAAATAGATAGTTTGTAAGGAAGTCTTTGCTAGCAAAGAGAGCAATTGTGGAGTTGGTGGTCAATGGTGTCTTGGCCACCTGCTCCACAATGAGTCCACAAATTTTCTTTGTAGAATCTCTATACATACCCTTTGCTATAGCGTGAACATGCTCTTCAAAATAAATTGCAGCCCTAGTCATCTTTGGATTATCACTATAGGAATAGTAAATCCAAGCATCACATGTATTCAGACATGTAGGTGACTTCTTCCAGAGCTTGCAAACTAGAGTACATTCTCTTAGAGGACTGTCTCCTATTGCAAAAGGAAAGGTTGTGTAACCAGTCCACTCCGTTTCATTTTGTTTAGAAGCTCTCTTCAAGTAATCACACTCCGGATTTTTACAAACAAGATGACCAACGCAATATGACTTACAAAATTTCAAGTTGTCAGAATTATGAATGTTTGTCGTCACCAGCTTACACTACGGATTTCCATTGTAACGCCGGTCCATTCTCTCCAAGTTCTGGGTCCCCAATGAAGAAGAAGACAAGCGACATGGAGGCAACTGAAAGATGATATTTCCATTGAATACTGCTAGAAGATAGTGAATACAATGATGCTTCAAGGCACTTAGATCCATTGTAGACAATTCATTCCGTGAGTGGTGCATCCTCCCTAATCTCCTTAAACACTCTAGTATATTGATGCCTTCAACCAAAGTGGGATGCAACTGTAGACGTGATCCTAGAGATTGCGCAGGACTATTGGATGGGGTACCACATTCTGAGTTTGGAAGAGCCTTTTCATCCGCAACAGTTAGGATTGTCTTGTCTGACATGTTGGAGGAGTTGGTGTCATGTAGGACGTCTAATGTCGCATGTTGTATAAGACAAAGTGTCAGATAGGTGTCACATCCCATTGTGTAATTCCATCTTTAGCAGCTAAATTTTTTTTAAATCTCACTATAACTATGAATCTACATTTAGAATACATATGTATTCATAAAATTGAGATACAATAGTACAATGAAACTTTAATATGTCAAAATCCTGTATTTCTAATGATTTTCTTAAAAGTTAACTAGACGTTTACTCTATTAGACGTCCCAAGGGCTCTACTAGACATCGTGTGACGTCTAGTTGTTGCGCCCATTGCGATGTCGGGGAAGACAACCCTGGCAACAATGTGCACACAAGTTGACTGCTTCAAAAGTATTGTATAAGGAGACTCTCCTTCTGATTTGCTAGACAACTCCACAATAGTATCTAACTTCTTGACCTTCACTGCCCGAAGAATTGAATTTTGCCGAAGGACCGGAAAAACTTTGCAAGGTGGACTAGGTGAAAAGGTACGTATGATGTATGGCATATCAGTTGTCGATGTATCAGATTGACAACTTAATATCTCAGTTGACATAGTTAGCATGGACAAAGGAAGCCCATAAGCTTTATAGTTTCCTATGGAAAGGTACTAGCAGTGACCATCTTGTTCCAGACACTTTCCAATGGGAATAAATTGTTGTAACTCTCCAAATTCCAACTTCCTCTCTTCCTAAACATAGATAGACAACTCCACAAATCTGAAGTGCACATGTAGTAAATGGCTATAAATTCTTGCAATTCCTTTGGTATCAACTAGAAACACAAGGGGCACCTAATGACCATCTATACAAATCGACGCCATCACTCAAACTACACGAGCAAAGGAAATTGAAAATGATAGAACTAGAAACTGAGGGCAAGATGATAGACAAATCATCGCCTTGAAAGTATCAGCCAACGTGGTACCCTTACAGTTACTTCTAGAAGAAAATAGCTTGATGGAAGCAAGTGCACAAACATTTAGTAACAGTAATAATCACAGTTCTCAAGCCACCTTTCAAGCACATTATTTTCATCCTGATTTTGGATGGTCTTTAAGTATACAAGGCGGCTAAGTCAGTCATAAGAAAATGTGTGCATTTCAAATTCCGGTGCACCAAAATTAATAACCATAGATCCCGAACTTTGACTGTGGTAGTAAAGACTATGACAGTGTTAGAGTGAATTTATAATTTGTTAAATTTGGATCTTTACGATTGATGACACATTGAATTAATTTTCACCTGCCAAGTGTGTCAATTCAAGTGCGGGCGATAGTTATTACGTGACCCTAAGTAGTGCAAATGCCGGCGACGTCTTCAGAGCTTCCAACTGCATATAAGTATTGTCCACTTCTCCAAAGGGAAGTTTCTCTTCATGCAATGCAATAGGAATACTTAGTGCGTTTTGTAGGCAAAGTTGGGATGTTGTCTGCTTTCACTCATGCGCACAGACAGTCTACAGTTACAGTCGGGATGCATTTTTCCTTCCTTCATGCTCATAGACAATCTATAGTGAGAGTTTGGATGTAGTTTGCCATTCCTCATGCTCACAGACAGCCTTAGTTCATCATTGATTGATCCAGAGCAAAGAAAAAAGCGTAGAAGATATAGTTCATTTTACTTTTCATCTTCCAAGGTGTTGCGGAGATCAAGAATGACTTGCGGGAAGAAATAAGTTTCGAGAACTAGTTAGTCAACACCCGGAAACCTGAAGAAGGTCCTTTGCTGCGGAGGAGGAGTTAGCAGCATAGAGGAGGCTTCTGGAGTGCAGACCCTAAACCCCGTTCAAGAGATGCCCAAGGAGACCAGCGGTGTGCCAAATACTTCAAAACAAGAAGTAGTCAAATTTGTAAGCCTTTCTGTATTGTGTTTGCTATCGTTTGACTAATTTGAAATCACTGATGTTCTCTGTTTATTTCTTCCATTTATCTTTTGTGATCTTTTTATATTTCATGTGCTTCTCTCATAGTATTCCTTCAAGACTCTTCATCTAAATAGCGCCACGGTGTCACACCAAGTTACATTTGAGGGAAATGATTCATATTTGGGATCTTCTAAGCTTAGTAGACTGTATCAAAATTAATCGGTACTAAATGATTTTAATGCCACTGTTGAATGATATCCAATTCCAGGAAAATAGGTAATGAAACTCACCTATTCATAAAAGATGGAGGTGCTCAAAAATATACTACATGGAGTAATTGTCTTCTGACATTCAATACATATTTGATGCATTATGTGATAAAATAAAGGCTCTTTCTCTTCTATAATGGTTTAAAACTTAGTAGTTTCAAATAAACTAACATAAAATATAACTCAAATTTGAATACTGATTTCTAAATTTATACATGTGAAAGAGTATGAAAAGGGTCAGTGAGGGGCAATGTAAGCAACAAATTATACCTTAGGTGAACTAAAGTTATTCATGGATAGAAATTTATTTTGCTTTTGTATATATATAAGAACTATACCTCATAAGAAATAATAAAAATCAGAATTAGCATAATGCAAAGAATGTCAGATTCTGTCACTTGAATGTAGTAATTTGTACTACCTACATGTAGAAAAATCTAGAACTACATTGATACTATCTAACACATTCAAATCAAATATGAGTGAGATTACTAAAGATAATGAAACTAATTATCAGATGCTTATGCAAAGTTAGGAAAATGTACTTATTTGTGTTTGTAATATTTGCTAAAGTAGTGACGGCCAAAATTCTTCAAGCTTTCATGCAACACTGATTTCTCATAGAACATATTTTTATTTAGATACAACTGCGCACTATAAAAAATGATCACATTCAGTTCTATCCAGAAATCATTGATAATTATTTATCAGCGGCCGCCTTTAAAATCAAATCAAATATTAATTATCAGTACATACCATTCACTTAAAACCAAAAAAATTCCGCACAAATTATGCTGTCAGCTAGCAAGGCTTGATGCATGGGTTAGGAGTCCTGAATCGGAAGCTTTTATGAAGGAGAAATCCTAATCTTCAAATATTTTTAGCAACTTATCGTCTTTCCAAAAGCAGCTCTTCCACCTTAGTGAGTCACACGAATCTGGACACACTGACTTTGGTATTGGGTTCCAGAATTTCCAAATTCAAATTAAAGTAACGTCATTTGTCCTGCATGATGGTTGATTCTCAGCGTTTTTGCAGGAGAGACAGGATATTATCTTTGCACACCAATTTCTTTGAGTCACGATTGGGCTGCAGAATTAGAGAACAGTTGGTTTTCCTCTCCTTCTATGTTGGAAGGTGCCTAGCAGTGTTGTTACTCACCGCACCTTAGCTATTTGCCGGGAGCAAAACCGACTGTCATCTCCTTGGAGAAACTTGAGGTTTTGTAAACTCGCAAAACCTCAATGCTGCTCATAAGAAGAATTTGATAGTGTCACGACCTTAGTGGGGGAGGATGTCGGGAAGTTCACAAGAGTTGATGAACCAGAAAGGGGGGTAGCACGAGCTACCCCCATGACCCCCATCAGTGCCGACGGGTGTTGTGGGGGTAGCTCGCGCTACCCCTCTTTTTGGTTCGTCTGATCTTCGATTCATTAGATTTCCTGAAAACTTTACATTCTCACAGACTTCTGTCGAGGTCCACTACGGAGTTTGTGGCTGAATCAAGTAGGCGTTGAGTTGCCTCATCAAGCGCAAAGAAAGGCGGTGCATTTGTATTCTTCTTGTCACAACACAAAAATTTCATACAGTAAGCTGAAAATGACCAATGGAAGGCTTTTTGTTTCTTGATTTTAGTCTCCGTGAGGTCTTGGTTACCTTGCAGGTGGTTGCCAGGGAATTGGGGCCCAAATTCGGGACAAATTCACCATCATTACATAATTGGGGGATTAATCGGTTTCCTGCCCATTCACTGAATGAGTCTGCCGAGAACTGGATAGATTGGGCCGGGAAGAATTTGAAATTGCTTTTGTTGTTGTTGGATGGAAGTTAGCTCTGATTTTTGTTGTTGAACAAGGATTATCAGGTTGAATGTCCTGATTATCTTGAGTTGAAAATCATAAGTAAAAATTAGGCTAATGAAACTCAAAAGATTCTGCAATTATAGACTTGGCAAATTTTGTGGTTAATGACTGCGCTCTCAATGACTTGGCAAATATTTTAAGATAAACGACTTGAGGCATTAGGCGCAGTCAACGACAACGAGAGATGAGGGATGAGAGATTCTATGTCGTAGGTTTGGAGGTGAGCTTGCAAACTTGCGCGGTGACCTGAAATCGCAAGCGCGTCCACTAGAGGTTTGGTCGTTGGAGGCGTGTACTTGTTGCTGTGACCGGAAACAGGGGTAGCACAAGCTACCTCCACGACCCCCGTCGACACCGACGACAATCATGGGGGTAGCTCGCGCTACCTCTAATTCCAGTTTCTTTAATTTAAAATTTTTTTGCTAAGTGTTTTATTTCAAGAGTCTGTTGCCCAGAGTCATACGGTGTTTATAAATTGCCAAGTACAGTATCTCAATTGCTAATGGAATTTCTAGCATGTTATCGTTTAATAGACATTGAAGAAATTGATATTTCTCACACCCTCGATAGTTGTGTATCTTCATTTGTCGGAGAATGTAGTTTAATTGTAGACAAAATTGCTTCCTTGACATGATTTCTCTACGTATCATTTGTTTTTTGTGAAAACAAAACCAAAATTGAGGATAGCGTGAGCTACCTCTGTGCTCTACTGGTTCCTAGTGTATTTTTGCAATATGTAGATTTGCTTTGTTTTTGGTATGAGGTTTGTTTTTTAGTTCATATTAGTCTTCTTATGCTTTCATTTCAATAATTTTGACTATGTCTTCTAGAGAGATTTAATAAAGAACCCATAGATTTCAGATTCAGAGATTCTCCAAAGGTTTGGATACTTCTTGAATTCAAAATTTAAAATTATCAAACTATAGATTATCAATTTCAATTCAAGGGTTTGAAGTTTGGAAGTAAAGGAATCTCATGTTTAAGCCTTTATATAAAGTAAGATACTTATATATTGTTCTATTTTAAATTATCAAAACGTTGATTCATGTTTTGGAATAGATAGATACACAATTGAATTTGATTCATTAATTTAGAGTTCAATGATTCTACAAAGGCTTAAATCATTCTTTGTCTTAAATTCTTGGATAATTGAACATATAATAGAAGGCTTATTGAAGCTCCAAATAAGTGGTCTTAGTTGTTTCTATTTTTTATTTTATGTTAGCAATTGAGAAATTTGTTTGTTTGAGGTTTGGTCACTAGTAAGTTCTAAACTTAGTTTTATATGACAAATTCTATTTTATACTTTATTTTAGAAGTTTGTGAATAATGATACAATCATAAAGAGTCTAATGTAATCGATTTCTAATTTCATATTATACATCCCATGGCTCATATCAAATTGCCTATATAGATATTAGTTTAGGCTATATATTTAAGTGCAATAGCCTTTTCTTTATATTGAGTTATTCAAGACACATAGAAATTTGGTGATCTCTTGTAATTTTGTCCCTGAATTGAATTATTCTACAATTTTCTATTTTTAATGGACGATCGTTGGGGGATTAGTCTTTTCTTTTAATATGTTGTCACTTATAGACTCAAATATTCTGTTTAAAGTTCTAAAAGTGCACAGAATTCAATTTCAAACTTGATTGGTGATACTCAAATGGACTTTGATTATTGTGCAGGTCAAGACAATTGATGATCAAAGTGGGTAAGTGCCTTCTTTGCCATTGGAAAACGTTGCAATCCCCATTGCAGATGTGGGAGGTCCTTCTGAGCCAAAGAGTCCAAGAGAAGCAATTATTGAGGTTTCGAGCAAATCAGTGCCAATAGTGATCCCGGACGTGGTAAGCTTGGGGGATATTCTAGATGCATGTGATTGGGCCTGTGACTATGTGGAATAGCCACATTTGAGTTGGTTTAGTGGGCAAAACAAGAGAAAATGTAGAAAGGCGGTGTTTTTGTCTAAGAGTTCAGACACAGAGTATAGTCCTGAGACACTATTAGCTGTCTTAGTTTGTAGTCCTTAGATGGAGGAATATTGTGATTGTGCTTGTAGTGGGATTGTGGGCAGGCAAGAAGTTGTGATTATTCACTTGAGCTCAGATTCAAAATGTAGTATTCATTCCGTTTAAATGGAATGGCTATCTTTTTCTTGAACTTGTTTTTGTACTTGCAAATCCTAGATTTAGTTATGTGTAATATTTGAAATTTGTCAAATTTATGCATTTCTTTAATCCATTGCATCTATTGAAGTAAAGTATTTCATTCATGTGCATGTCTGCATATGCTATTAAATTTTCATTATTTTTAATAAACTATCTTCAAGGTTTTAAGTACACTGCTTCCTACTGCAGATGGATGAATCTCCCCTTCCCTTAGCCCAAGATGATCCACCAATTGTTACATTAGCAACGGATGCCATTGTGCAACCGAAAATAGGTGTCACTAAGGAAGGAGATTTTCCAATGGAGGATATTGATGATTGGGAAGAAGAAAAAGAGTTGCTCAAAGATGAACTTAGGCAACTACAAAAGGTGGACTTTTTTGGCAACCATTGCAAGTTTGAGGATGGTGCCTCAGATGCACTCACGACCACACATTCCACTGATATGATTAGTGCCAATGCCAATGGTAAGGCCGACCTTGGCGTCGGACATTGTGAAACTGGAGAATGAGTTTGCTCATGGTTATCAGGAAGGGGCGGCTGTCTTTTACATTTCCACCACAAACGAGGGGGGACACTCTTCGGAATTCATGGAAGATGAGATGAATAGTTGGAATTCATTGTGGAAGAAACTGAACGACAAATTTAACAACCAATTGGAGTTGGTGCTAGAATTGAAGTTCATGAGGAACTTGAAGTTTTTTGTATGTGACCGAAACCACCATCAAATTGTTTGGATGAATCTCATTGACAAAGAGTATTTAGAGGATCCTAAATTTCACAATGTAGTGGATTGCATCATTCTGGATACAAAGGGAAGAGTAGAGTTAGTCATGCAAATGATGCATGACATCAACAAATAAGTATTTTTTTGAAAACTAAAATTTCATTGAATTTTTTGTTCTATATTAATAAACTTTTGTGCTCAAATTCGTAAAAATAATGGACGTCAATCAATTCATAATATATGTGAAATGCAGATCCACAGAAGACTCTCATGTAAAAACCAACCTGGTTTACACTTTGTATCATGTGCAAAAATATGGACTCTCACCGTTTGAACGTTTTGAAGAGATGTTAAGACCATCAGAGAAGAGACGATGTATTGCCCATCAAGGGCAAAAAACATGGTACTCTATGCCTCAAGAAATGTTTACAACATTTCTTTTTTGGGTGATTTTCCTTATGCATGATTTACTTTTAGATTACTCCATTTGATTTGCATTTGTTTGTATCCGATATCTTCAGATTTGGTATAGTTTGCTAAATCGAATATTTTGGAACTCTTTCTAGCAAGAGATATCACAGGCTGCGGATGCTGCCGTTTGCAAGTATACCAAAGAGACTCCTTTTGAAGACAAGCATGAGGATGGGGTAGCAAACGCCATGAGATTTGCAACAAAAGCTCAAGCCACGAAATTATACTCAAAGACGGGGAAATTGTTGGCTGTTGCAAACCCGGCACATGGACAAGGACTTCTTGAAGAGGTGGATGTCCTTCAGAAATTTCTAAAGTTTTTTTGCTTGTCATTTTTGCATTGGACAACTGATAATATATTTCGGTTACATTTTGCAAGTTGAAAAGCACTGGACAACAAACAAAACTCTAGAGATGACGCTCGAGAAATCGCAAATGGTTGCAACATGCAACACCTCATTGTTGCACAAAATGAAGTTTCTAAAGTGGTGGAATTCATCCATACCCTCTTGAGAGGCAAGATGGTTTCCAGTAAAGCCATGTACGGAAGAGAAGTTTGGGCCCTTCCTCATCAAGTGCATTTGATGGGCAGGGATATGTTTCTTTTTGAATTCTGTGCATGTGAAGTAAAACTTTTAGAAGTTGGTTCATTTCAAGAATCTTAGTTACCATTTCTCTTCAAAGTACTTAAATAAGAATTTGGTGGGATGTCCTACAGATAATTGACGCGGCTATTGAGTACTTTGACAATTTGGTGAAGAAGGATAGCCTCACCATTAACATGGCAATCTCGCTTGAGCCTGAGTATCTTTTGGAGTACATTGAAGGATGGAGGAAGAAGATTTGGGATTATGGATTTGGTCCTTATTTGAAAGGCCAGAACTTGTTCAAGAAGTCCAACTCATTTTTGCTCCACAAAGGATTTGATGAGGCCGTCCAAAGGATAATATTTTGGTAAGTTTGTGAATTTTAGCAATGTCTTCTATTTTCAGTAATTTGGAAGCTGAACAGTCGAACTTAGTGTTCATCCACTGTGGACCTTTACAGTCTCTAGGTCTCTTGGTTTTCTTGATAGTTGAAGAGTTCTAGATGGTTCAAGTCAATGAATACAGAAATGGACACGTATTATTGTATTATACTTGGTGATCTATCAAAAGTCAAAAAATACTTTGTTGAATCGTTTATATACATTTATAAAGGAATATGAAGTGTATCCTTACATATTGTCACAGTCCATAGTATTAAAGACAAACACGGATTGATCAATTTTCAATTCAAATACTGTAAAAATAATGAAGTTATATATAAATTGGATTGTACAACATGAGATGTTTTCATTTCAAACATAGTTAGTTATATCCCTAAATTTGAAAAGATGAATTATTGAAATATCATTATCTAAATGAGATATACTCTAGATTATTTGGGATACATTAGACATATTTAAATTCAAATTTAGACAAATCAACCTTATCTTAGTAACTGAAATAGGTTTTCATAGGTTGACCCAACCTTTAATTGATTTAATTTTAAGTATAACCGCTCTAAATTTTATAGAAATATATGAAAATATGATGCCATTTTTGAAGTTATGCTAGAAAAATGTACAAATGAAATTTCAATTGATTTTCTTCATCTTTTTTTCTAACACACTCTACAAAGATTATAGAAAATAATTATTTTTATTTAGAATTGAAATGTAAGAAATACAAATGAGCTTTTAAGGTTTTTCGGCTTACTTTTATTGCCGACTTTGATCCCCCGCAATGTGCAATTGCCTAGCATTGGTAAATACAACAAAAATGTATGACCTTTTTAATTTTCATGAAAAGATCCATAAAGAATAAAGTGACAGAACCAAAAGTTGGAGTATCAAGAGGTCCTCCAACTACCCCCGTCGGTTCCGACGAGGGTAGTTAGACGACCCCACGCTACCCTGACTTTTGGTTCTGTCACTTTGTTTTTCATAATTTCTTCCGCATTTTGTTCTTCACAAATGTTTTTGGACAATAATGCTTTTGATATAGATTATGCAATTTCATCAAATGTCTAGTAAACTCCCAAATATTAGTGATCATATCCACGCATTCTAAAGTTTGAATATCTTCTTGTGTATTCGAGATGATTTTACTTATGAGTTCTCATGTATTTAATGCAAATACTTCAAACTTGAGCTTATTCCAAAGAACGCTATCACTCTAGAGGATCTTCTTCCATTCTTGTCCATATGGCTTAATTGAAGCTTGGACCAGTGTATGAACATCTCCTTTTAGCTTCGGACCTTCACAACAACGCACTTGGCTGGTGGAGGATGGTACCTCAATTGTCTTGTGACATTCATCCATCCATTTGAGATAGCGTTACGTCAGTCCTTGGAAGGACTGGGTGTCATTGATTTGGACGTTCCAAAGTCTGCTGAGCTCACTAATACACAAAAGAGAAGGGCTATTGCAAGAAGGACAATAGTTGATAAGAAGAAGGAAACAAAAGAACAAGAGACTTGAGCAAACAAAGAGAAGAAAGAAGCAAAGCGTGTGATCAAGTTGGCTGAGAAAAAAAAAGAGGCAGAGAAAGAGGGGAAGGAAAAAGCCAAAGGTAAGAAGACGGTTGAAGGTAGCGGCCAAGTTCCAGCGTCTTCTACGGTTGACCAAAATTCACAAATGCAAGTCAATGCTCGAAGTAGAGTGAAGAAAAAGGCAGTCCTTCCAAAGCTCACAGAAGAGATGGTCACACAAAGCACTCAAGTTGTATGCCTTGATGATGATGATGTAACCTTGGAGGAGTTGATTTTGAACGCATCAATCACCAACATCAAAGATGACATGACTCTTAATGCTCCAAATTGCTACGTTGAGGTTATGGATTTTTTGAAGAAGGTAAGCTTTTGATCTTTGAAATTGGCAAATATATATTATCATTCATTCATTGAATGACGTACATGATTCTACAACAAGAGTTGACTCACTTCCGATTTCTTCGTTTGCAAATGGCGGCAGGCAAGGCTCGCACGTATGATGGTATTGTAAAACGACATCTGAGAGTGGACTTGATTATCTTTGATTGCCAGGAAAATTTGCCAATTCCGGAGGTGTCTACTCCAATGAATTTGGTGCCGTCATGGAACTTTGACCTTAAGCTTGAGGCCCTCAACGGTGCATGTTCCTTTGCGGAGAACCATTTGCAGAACCACGGTTGTATGGTTCTGTTTCATTCACAATGCGCCCCTTCGAAGGGCGACATTGCTGGATTGTGTGAGGCGTACCCTAAGTTTGTAGAGAAGGCCGAGTGGTTGTATATGTTGATGGTAAGGACTTCTGAAATCCATATGATTTGAGTATCAAGTGGCCTTGTAAATGAATTTATTTGTTTATAATGTATATTTGTTTCCAATGCTTGCAAACTTTGAAGTTCACTATTACCATGTTAGTGAAGGATTTTGGACAAAAAGGGAAATCAAAGTTCTGTTTCAAGCACACTGAGGCGATGGTGAAGGGGAGAGTTGATCTTTTAAAGCACAACATGTTACTAAATTACACCATGGAGGACATCCAGTTGATCAATGCGGCAATAGGAATTCCATAGCGGGGGGCTCATGAAAAGGATGCTAGATTCCTACAGTTCCTCATTGAAGGGACAATGGAAGAAGGAGATTTGGTTTTGGATTGCACAGCATCTACAAGTAAGTTCCAAATTTGAATTTGAAGTATTTAAATCTTAATTCTTGTAATGAATCATGAAACTAATGAACTTTACATTGCTCATTGTAAGTGCCTCTATTACAGCATGTCGTGGCACTGAGTTCCACATTGTGGCCCTAGAGGAGCAAAAGGATATCTTTGATGCCGTCCTCCTACCCATGAAGAAGAATGTTCCAACCTCAGTGGTAATGGAAGTGAATGACCCGCCACCACCAGTTGTGGCCTCTCAAGATCTGGACGCCATCACTGTGGTGGCACAAAAGTTTGTTTAGAGAGATAAACCTCGTTAGTATGTTTCAACATTTTTAGTTGTTTGTGTACATGATTCTTTTCATATTGTATGATTCTAATATTGTTTTATTTGTTTTTGCAGTTGTCAGGTGGTGATACAATTACGTGCATTGATGAAGAAACAAAGTCTTCTCTTAAGCCCAGAGAAGCCATTCGAGCTTCCCATGTATGCTAAGCATGTGGCATCATAATATGTTGAGTTTGGTTGCTCTAAACCTAATCCCGTAAACATACAGATGCCTTAAATGTTTTAGAGTTTATTGATAGGTCAACATCCGAGGGTAAAGAGACTTCTGATTCATCTATGACAGAGGATTCTATGGTTGAATCGACTGCGACTTAGACTCGTAAGATTGACATATCTTGTGAGCCAAACTATTTTGTTTTGATTTCATTATGATTGGATTTGTGTGTTTTATGGCTACATCTTGGACATCTCTTTTTGCAAGTGGATGCACGATAGTTGGTGTCTCACAATTGTTAGTAGTTTATTCACTACAAAGAACTGTTATATAACACCCTAAACCAAAGAAACATAACTTTTATAAAAATCATAAGTGGTTGAGCTTTCATAATTGTTTTCTTTTTTGGAAGGAACAATATGTCCACTTAGAACTTGAAATGTAGTATGCTATGGAATAAAAAAATGGTACAAAAACAAATCCACTTGAAAATGACCAACAAGGACTGGTCTTCATTTTCACTTAGTAAAAGTCCATAATAATATGAAATACAAATATACAATGATGTTGGCAAGAAAGAATTCATTGTAGGTAATAAATGTTTTCATTTATTCTTACAATTGTTACCCAAAACCATGTGTTGATGTTCTAAACAAAGTCCATTTATATTCAAATGGATTGTTTTGCCAGTCTATATATTCATCTTGAAGAATCCATCAATAATTGTTAATAGCAATTGCTTGTCTCCAAGAATACAAAGATGCCTTCTTAATCAAGTTCTTATGCTTTTAACCAAAAAATTTCATAAATAGTATCTATACTTTGTATGATATTCAACTTAAAACCCTTACCCCTAAAACTCAGAAATCACACATGTGACACGCTTATTGAGACACCAAACCAAAGTACCAAACATCCACCTTTCCTCTACACCTTTTTGCATTGCCTGAGTTCTATGAAATATGAGTGCAATATGTTGCTGCCATGACAATTCCTAAAAAAGATTTGTAAGTTCATAAAATTATGGAGAAATACACTAATATTATTGAAAAAAACCTAATACCTTTATCCACGGTTATAGGTCCCTCATCTTTTTTTTCCAAAAAAAAATCCCCGGCTCACAGGCTCACGCTCACAAGCTCATATGCTAGCAACTCTGGATATCCAACCAACACATCAAACATCCTGAGCTTGCAAAATTGGAACACTAGAATGAATCAATGGCAGTGAAGATTCCACCTGTTGGAGTTATACGTTTTGCTGCTGTTCATGCAACAAAATATGAAGGGTACTTGTATTGGTGGAACGACGGAACACTACAACAGATGCTAAACCTCAATCACTCTACTACAAACAACATACATGTTTACTTGATGTATAGCGAGCCAATGCATGCAGAGAGGATTGACGCTTTCCGCCTAGCTCAGTTTAGGAAGAAATAGACGGAGCGAGTACTGGAAGTTGAACATGGAAACGGACAGCATGAGCAAGTTCAGCCACCACACATTAGCGTTAGTGTTTCAAGATTATTTGGAGCGACCTTATCAAGAAGGCCCGAAGAACACGGGCGGTTTAGCCTACATCATCAATTGGTTTAGCCCACATCATCAATCGGTTCTGCAGTTGTTTTTGTTGGCCTATATCGGATGAACATTTTCGATGTTCATATGAATAGTTTTGTATACTATATAGAAGTATAAAAGTATTTAGTAAATGTAAGAGGCTGGATGTATGCGCGCAAACTATATAACATATGTACAGTAGCACTGTATGATAATATAAGTGAAATTTGATGTACTTTTCAAATTCTCCACTACATTCCTAATTTTCAGTTATTAATGATTACAGTCTTCAATGACAATGAACATATGTCCATCTTGAATGAGAATGGCAATATTAGGTGTTGATGGATGTTGGTTTGGACGTTGGCAAAGATGTGGTCCAAATCGTATGATGTATTTTATATCGATGGAATAGGAAAATTGAAATTGAATTCATTTGAGGGAGTGTATTTTTTAACTCTTAAAGTACAAAAAGGAGAGCTTCATGAATGATTTAGAATTTTCTTGGTAATTTGGTCAAAATTAGGCTTACATTAAATATTGATGGATGTACATGTTATAAACTTGCATTTCTTTTTCATCATTTCTTTTTTTATGAGATTGACTACTGAACAATATATTTTATGAGGTTACATGCTAATAGAAATTTTTTATGAGTTTTGGTTCTTCATTGGAAAATTTTGCACCATTTTATTTGAAGTCTACTTGTAGCATTGTCAAATCCAATTTTGACAATGATTAATTATGATTTTTATGTTCAAGAGTTTATGCAAGGATACACATTGCAATCTTCACTTTCTGTAGTGTTGAGTGCTCTTGTAAATGTGCCTCCAACACAATAGATTTTAGAGAACAAAAAGCATCAAAAATTCATTTACAAGTGGAGTAAATTTTCATAAGCTATAAATTCATTGCAGTTATGCATGTTAGGCACTAGAACCTCATATTCTAGGGTGACCAACTATTTAAATTTGACATGTGAAAAGAACATTAAAAGCTTTCAAATCACTTTAGCAATTCTAACCCGTGAAGGGCCATTATCCATACAGCAAACATTTGGGATATTGGGCAGGTAACTACGAACTGAGTTTTTGTCCATATTTTTTTTAAATTACTCTTCAAAATAGAAATAATGATGAGCTTCGTGGGATGTTTTTTTTTTTCAATTGATGCTTGAAAACAAAAGTTATGCCCAAATGAGCCAGGGTTGTCCATCCTGACGTGACGTTGGCTTTTTACGTCGGAATGTCCGTCTACGATGGTCCGGACGCGTCGGGATTACGTCAAGATTAAAAATAAAAAAAAATAAAAATCTTTTTTTTTTTTTTTTTTTGGGATGGACTAGCCATTGACGGGACGGACCAATTGTTCATGGGGTGGACCAGCCGTCGACGGGATGGACAGACCATCCCAAAAAAAAAAAAAAAATTTTTTTTTTTTTTTTTGGATACAAACGGACGCTGGGATCAGATTTTGACGTTACGTTAGAGTCACGTCCATCTAGATGTGACTTGATGGTGACAACCCTAAAATGAGCTCAAACAAGGGAGAGAGGGCAACAACAAAGGTAAAAGATGTAGGATTAATTTATGAATGGAATTTTTATGGGGATTTTTACAATTTCTCCCAAAAAAAATTCTACACGGTTTAGTTTTTTCACTAGAACAATCTTACCATTGGAATTAGTGTATTTTAATTCCATATTCAACATATGAATATTTTACATTTTCCTTCTATCTTATACAAACTTTAGTTTACCAACTTTTTTAATAATGAAAAACAAGTTTTTTTTGGATTTTGTTTTTTTCCTAGACTCTCAATTCAATTCTCTTCTATAAAGATTTAAAGCTTAGAATTCAGTACTGCAAAAACGTAAAGTTAAAAATGTTTGAAGTCCAAAAACCTTGTCCTACATTGTAAATCAAATTTTTTTCATCACTTTAATTGCAGATATCTTGCAGTATCCGCAGTCAAGAATTCTAAAACTTTTGATGCGCATTGTCATACTAGTTAGGTATAAGTTTCTATGGATAGATATGGAGAGAAACTATTTTTCAATTCTTCTTAATGTTTCTTATAGAAATGCGAGTTTCAAGTGTCTTTTGGCAAAAGAATAGCCTTCATCCTTTAGGGGTTAATACCCTCATGATGAAACATTATAGTCTTTCAATCTATAAGTGATATTCTTATGTCTTGTTTTTCTATGTGATCTTTATCATGTCTAGTTTGAATTTGTACGCATCCAATTAAAACAAAATCATACAACTTATCAAAATGTTGAATTTTATTGAACATACATCAAATTTGTAGATGAGTAAAAGAGGACTTGGGCATAACACAATCACATCCGTAGGAGAGCGGATGTCATGTCCTTGCATTTGACCCAGGTGAAGCCGTACGGCACGTTTGACTCTTGACGGTTTGCATCCACCTAAACCGTCTGAGAATACGACGGACAGCAATGTGGACGGTTTTGGCGGACGGATCAAATTGTTGCGGTCGGAACGGTCAGTGACAGAATCCGTTGGACGCTGCGTTCGACCACCCTTTCTCCAATGGATTTGGCGGACTGGATGGCAGAGGGCTTGGCGGATGGTGAGTGCGTCTGCAGTCCGCCCGCCAGATTTGGCAGATGGATCGGCGATCGGTGGGTGCGTCCGCCAGTCTGTCCGCAGGATTTGGCAGATGGACTAGCAGACGGTGCTTGCAATCGCGGCGGACTGGATATTGGACGGGTATTTTCTTTTTTAAAGAAAAAATCCAAAATCCAAAAAAACAAATGTCACGAGACGTCCGCCATCCTTCAGACGTTGGACGTGGACGCAGACGCCTTGACATCCAGCCATCCCTGCATCCTTCTGCCAAGTCCTGCTTCACACTTGATTTGTTGAGATGCAATGGTGTGATTACCTCCTGGAGTTTTTTTCTTTTTTTCTTTTTTGGAGTACTCTCTATTCTGTACGGAACCTCCATTCTCTTTGGCTTACAGCTCCATGAAGCTTGAATTTGCTGACATGGTAGACCGCTATTGAAGCACTAAGCACATCACTTACTTATTAGTTTCATCAGAAAACCAATGTCGTAAAAACTCTACGTAGCCCAGTGTATGGACGCGAAGGCATTATGAAAGCAACTGTGGGCAATGAATCATGTCAATGTCTTTTGTATTTTGTCGGAAGTGGAAGGTGTCGATAGGAAGTTTTGAATCACTGAATTGGTAAAAGCATTGTATTTGTCAGCTTCTGTTTACAATGTCATGCCACCATCTTCTGATGTTCCCATGTACTCGCCATCTTCTGATTTGTATTCTTTTTGCTAGTAGATTGAAGAGCGGTTTTGCACTTGGCCAAGAAGAGACATCAGAAAAAAAATTGTCACCAAAATGGGAAAGAGTGGGGCTCGTTTGAAACGGGAGATGCCTAAATCATACAAACCTGTTGTGGAATTAGATCAAGATGACAATAGAGAGGAAGACACTGCAAGCTCTAAGGTAACCAAAGTGCAACATGTGTCTACTTCCAAAGATAGACAAGCGGGAATTTTTGAAGAAGACATACCCGAAGCACAATAGAGACGACATGTGAGGAAAGTGGACAGGGCACTTAGACCACCTGCTGCAAGATATCGTGTTGATGAGCAGAATAGACAAGGTAGGCACAAATGGTAAAGGGAATACCCTGTTGGATATGGCCACACTCCTCTAGCTGCGTACAGAGGTTTTTTCAGATGTTCTTGGGCACCAATAGCCTACATAGGTGTGATAGACTTGGATAGATGTGCTAAAGACTATGGTGCCTGCGTAGGATAGAATGACGGTCGTCCTAACTACAGTGGACGTAGAGGTAAGTAAACTTTTTTGTACTTCGTGGAAATGAGATCTCTTAGGTCTTGAGTGCACAATGCTTTTGGTTTTTGACATTCATCTTCCATAAATGGACTTCTTTTTTGTCATCACATGCGATTGTTTAGGAGTTCAAGTTAACGGCTTACTTGTTTGTGTTCTTTGCTACTTTCTTTAGAGCATAGCAATCCGTGTCTTCTATTGAGTTTCCTAAGGTTTTTTGACATGGGCATTAGAAATTCAAATTTGTTAGTCGTTTGATATAGTTGTCGTTGAGTATTTGATTAGACGTCTTTGACGTTGCTGCAAGTGTAAATGCCTCTGATATGAGGAGTCAATGTTGTTCAACTTCAACAAGCAAGTGAATTAGAATGTTTGATTAGCCCCACTAATATGCCCTATTTGTCATTGACAATAAAAAAAAATCCCCATTTTAATTTTTTACTGACAATGTTCAATGAAAAAAAAAGAGGTTATCCGAAATATGGATGACTAATTGAAGCTGCATTTGGTATAAAATTAGAACTTTGTATTTTTTGCAACAACTCCTGAATTCCTATATAGAACTAATTACTAATTCTCCCATAAAAGTTGTTGCATGCTGCAAACCCTTACTATGACAGCCGCGGAATGGATTTCAGCAAGAGGGGTAGAAAATATGAAGAGGAAAGACAATTTGAGGACTCTAGATTCAAATGCCGTGGTCTTCCTTCGTCAGACATGTACACCAATGCGACTGACAATATTGGACGTCATAAGTTTGTCTAGAGCAGCAAACGTGCAATGAGCCCACTTCCTTTGTCTTTACCGATTGTATTGAATGAAGTCAAAGGTCGTGGCAATATGAGACAACCTCTCCGCTTGGACGTCAATGGTGAATTAATGGAGAAAATGGCCTAACTATTTCAAGGGGACATTGGTTCATTTGTTGAGAAGCTGAATCCCAATGTTGAGTGGAAGGGACAAACCAAGGACGACAAGCAAATAGTTAAAGGTCGACTCCTAAATAAATATGAGTATTTTGGAGATAACAGTAAACTAAGTGAGAAGTACTTAAAAAAGACAGCAGGAGGCGCACTAACACAATTCAGGTACACATTGAACCAGAGCATCGACAGGGGCCACAACAAGCTTTCGAATATGACGTAGGAATACTAGGATGCGCTGGTGGATAAGAGAGGGAGCAAGGAGGGCAAGAAAACCTTGGTGAAGATGGCCTCAATTGCCTGAGGCAAGGGTTCCAGGAATACCACAAAGAAAGTACTGGAGCAATCTCTATAAGTAGAAATTGTAAGTGAACCTTGTTTTCATATTTTTTGTTTTCCCCACATTGCCCTTAGGACTATGTTGCCAAAGTCCTTTAATTTTATAAAAACCTTGGAAATGAACAAATTTAGGTAGCGAATCACAATGACTAGCCTAAGAAGATCCTAAATTAATTAAGAATGTCTAGTGAAAGTGAGTGTCGTACGCGCAATCTAGGCGTAATTATCTTTAGCCACAATATTGTGCTAAAATGACACGAGTTATCGTCCTAGGGAATTCCAAGATAATGTTGCACCTTCCAAGTTTCCGGATTCTCTTTTCTCCTCAATCCAATCACCTATTCACTTCTTTCCGGAACTTTCCACTATTCGGAATTCTATCCGAATCCGATTCTACCCGGAATCCGGTTTCCACTTCCAAATCAAGATGGTTTCTTTCACCTCTGTTTCACCCTCAAAGGGTCCGCTTTGATCTTTCGAGGGGTAGGGACTTCACCACTCTGGTTCTCACGCTCACTAAACTTAACAAACACAAACACACACACACAAATATTTCAAGGAGTTGCAACAGGGACAAAAGATCCGGATCCTCACAACTTCCTAGACACTTGATCCGGAAAGCAGGTCACTCAGGACTCGATCCACTCCTTACTACAACGATAGATCACAGGGTTCCGGAACCTACCGGGGGTGGTTTGTTAAATGCTAGACCTTTCTGAGGTTGGCAAACCTTCCGGGAGAGTGGCAACTTCCTCTGGGTGGGCACTTACCTCCACACGAGTTGACAGCCGCACTTGCTTCCGCTACTCAGTCGACCGGATCACCATCACAGCAATTTAAAGGCGCTGTGCACTTCCACTCAGTCAAGAATCTAACACTATCTCAAATGTACCTTTCAAATGGAACCAACTGCCCAAGATCCGGATTCCTCCTCACCCGTCTTCCCTCACACTCTAGTACAGTCATAAGCATTCAAATCCACAATTAAACACAAAGATGAAAATCTGGAAGCTCACATAGCACTTAGATTAAAAGAAAAGAATGGAATACAAGATGAAAATCTGCTAGGAGGGAATCCCAGCACAACCAGCTTGCCAGCCCTTAAAAACCCACAAAAAGTCAACACCTAAAAGCCCAAAAAGCAGCCCCGGGAATCCGGGCAGCCAATCAGAGAACCCCCCGAAATACCCGAAAAATCCACTACCGGCTCCTTCTAAAAATAAATCCGGAACTAGGGTCCCAAGCGCAGAAAACCCGTTCCAGAACTAGAATTCAAATTCTAAACCAAAATCCAAACATCCTAACTAACTACTTCCTTCGCGACTTCTTTGAACTGCTGCCGCCTTGCGTCCCTTCTGTTGTCTTTGTGGGAGTGTTCCGGACACTTGCCCGGGTCTAGATTGGACACCGGATCAGTGGAGTTGTTGTGACTTCCGTCTCCTCGTCATCGGATAAGACTAACTCCCTATCCGATTCCATCTCAATGGGTTGCCCCAATGAAGCTCCAACCAGATCCTCTTCACCGCCTCCCTCTGCTTGCTCGAATGCTTCCTCCATGTGGGTGAAGTCTTCCGGATGTGTCCTGGCCGGATTCTCCACCACAGGCATCCGGCTCGTCAGATCCGTCCAAACCGGAGAAACCAGGATCGTGGATCCTATGTTCCCCTCTGGTATTCTTGCCGTGCGTGGAGGGAATGTGACCAGGACCGTCTTTGCCGGAGTTTTCTGAACCACTGGAGAACCCGAACCCTTCTTGGCAACAGCTGCGATTAACCTCTCTCTCCTTTGTGACGGCCCCGCCTGACCTGTAGACTGAGCCGTAACGTCCTTCAGCAAGGCTTGGAGCCCTGGATCCGATATGGGAGTTCTTTCGGCGGGGACTGGTTTGGTCGGAGTCTTCCACAGTTGCATACTCTGCACTTCCGGAAATTTGGTGAAGTCCATGACTGCCGAATTGAGAAAGCCCAACAGCTTCCTCATCTCCGCCAATATGTTCTTCATCTTGATCTCATAATCCACCAGGATCTTGAGAATCATACTTCCGGTCACGATGCCCTCTTGAATTAACTTATTGGTGAAGAGCCGGGCGCGCGTGATTTGATCCGCGGGCTGTCCTACTAAATCCGTAAGTATCCTCACTACATGCATAGCATCCGACTCTCTCTTGGATGCAAACTTGAGGGCTTCATCCGCAACACCCAAACGGGACTAAGTTGGATCTTCTCCTCCTCCAATTTCCGAATTTGATCCTCCTTCTTACTGAGCAAGGTCGGATCCGGGCGCTTTTTGAGCTCCCCCAAAATCTCGTTCAGCTCCACCTTCATTTCGTCGGATATCATGCATATAAAATCCGCCAATTCCTCATACCGTTTCCTCGTCTCCTGGAACCACTCTTCTCCAGAATCGAACAACTCGTTCCCTCCAAGGTCTGAGAAGGTCCATCCCAGTTCCCCCATTTCCGGAACCTACTGTTTCCCCCTTGCATTCGAGTAGGTCGACTTCCGCCGCGAAGTTTCCGCCCTCTCCGGCCTTGGCAGTGTCAGTTCCGGAACGGTTTCCTCGGCCTGCTTCTCCGGTTCCGGAGCTAGACCGTACTTGAGCATCTCCTCGGCCACCTTGTAGTCCTTGGTTTTCTGTTCACTCACGTTCCCGTTGTGGTAGTACAAGTAGAAGAGGTAGGTGCTGAGCGGGCTGGACTTGGCCCTCTGCACGCCGTCCGCCAGTTTCTGCACCACGGCCTTCACTATCCTCCCCTAGTGGACCGGTCTGTCCTCCATCGCTCCGAAAATGGTGTTGCCCAACGTGCTGGTGAGCCGGGTGGGCTTCTCCGGATACAAGATCGGAACCAGGAACTCCAGCACCTATCTCTGCCTCACGTCAATGCAATCGTGGATCGCATACCCTTCTTTCGGATGGGGTAGATTCCGGAACTTCCCATGAATGTACCCGTCATTCCTCAAGGCATATCCGGAACCTGCCTTCCGGAACGAGTAGACTTCCGTCCACATCTCCTCGGTCCACTTGGCTGACTTCCCTCGCTCCGTGAATTCGAACTGATTCGGAGCTCCAGCCACAACTTCGTGGATCATCGCCTCTTCCTTGAGATTCCAGGGTTTGTGCAACAACCCCGCGCATTCCATGCTATCCAAATCCCCTTCCAAAAGCACCCGCGCTTTTGGGTCCGTTGATATGACCGGATTGAGCCACTTGGCTGTAACTGTCGGTTTGCGAGATTCCTCCATCCACGCTGACCAAATCCCACTAACCCGGTGCAATCGGCACCTTCCTTTCCTTCTCTCCCTATCCGATCCTATCTCACCACTTTTTCACTCAGCTAATGCGTGCTCCAAACCTACAAACACACACACATCCTCGAGCGGAAGAAAGAGAGAAAAGAAATGGAGAAGAGCGGCTTAAGTAGCCGGCCAGTGACCGACACCCGTTGGGGCGGCCCATAAATGCGCCGCCTTTTTCCAACGGAACCCTAATTCCCGGACCGGAAGCTAGGTCGTAGGTTTCCTGAATCCGGATCACCTTCCGGATTACGGATCCCGTTAAGATCTGTTCCTTACCCATTTTACAGTTTCTGCTAAGCCGAAACTTTCCCAATTTCCTGGTTTGGCTAATTGTTCCGGGTTACTACTTTTGTATTCTAAAATTTTGAAAAAACTCACTAATCTACTCCTAAACTAATCCGGAATTCCGGAGTTTGACATTACGTACTCCCACTGTGAGTTTCAAAATGAAAAGCTGGTTGCAAGGCTCGGTAAATATAGTTTAGCAGAAATTGCATTTTTAAGTGAAATCAGAGTTAGTTTAATATAAATTGCAAAAATGATAGGAGCAGTTGGTTGTCTTTGTTATGTTGGGGTTCTTTGCATTTGCAATGTGCACTAACTACTGCGGCAGACTTGTAATTCATTGTAACAATGAGTTACAAGTCTGTCGTAGTAGTTAGTGCAAAATGTGCACCTCATTTCACGCAACAGTCCTTGCTTTGCTAAGTTTTTGTTCAATTCATAGAACCCCCAGTATTTTTTGAGTTCCTTGCCCCCCACAAAAAGGTACTGTAGTGAATCTAAAGATATTCCATTGTTGTTCTTACGTGATGTAAGTAATTGACTGCAGACAAGGCATTTAGGATGTGAACCCTTTGACACTGAGTTAGAAGATGCCGTTGAGAAAGAGTGGGCTGCTATTTAGGAGACAACAGCCAAGAAAAGGAGGCAGAGGATAGCCACAAATGCAAACACAATAGCAGTGGAGGCAAGAAAGGCCTTCAAAAGCGTATAGAGGTTCTTAAAGACTTCATCTGCAAGTGGAAGCCAGATCTTAAAGGTTGGAAGAGGACATAGTCTAATGTGAAGCAATTGGAATTGCTAAACAGCAGGAGTGGTAACGCAGACATGGAAGACCATCTTGCACTTATTCCAAACATGGATGAAGATGCAGCAACGAAGAAAGGTGAGCAGGAGAAGACAAAGAACTCCTCTGATGATGAAGAGTCCACAAATAAAACAAAGTCTTCCAATGATGAAGATAGCGACGCAGATGAAGAATTGAACATAGACAATGCAAAGAACACAAACTTACAAAGTCCCCAAGCAGCAAAGGTAGTAGAGCCAGAAGAGACTCCATCAAAGAATGACAAAAAGAAGACAAGCCAATTAATTGCCACCCCTTCTCAAAGCAAGTCAACAACAGCAAGCAAGGTAGCAGTTACATCTGCAGTAGAGACATTTCAGTTTGCCCAGCTGTTGAAGCGCAACAAAAAAAAGGATAGGTGCGTCACCCTTTTATGCAATTTTCATAATTCACTTATATGCCCATGTCAATGACCACCTCTATATTTCTAAGCAGATGCATTCAACAATTATTTTGTTGGTAATGGTTTCGTAGAAGTTAACTTTTCATTATATTTTCAATTTGTTTTTTTAAGCCGCCGGAACAGCCAAAACTTTTGTTTGACTGGCAAATAAAACATTGGGAAGGAAGGTCAAGAAAAAGGTAATGGGTGGTTGCAAGAAACACCGACCGTTTTTTGTAGCGTTTTCTACAGTACTCATTTTTTTTTCAGGAGTACTATATAGTTAGAAAATCAATTTTAAAAAAATGTGAAAAAATATGTTTAATGTATACACCTCTAAGAAGAAGATACCCTAAGAAGGAAAAGTGTAGAAAAATTCTTTAAGTAGGAGAACTAGAAAAGTGCAAAATCTCATGAAAATAGGTATTTTTACATTTTAATTTGTAAAAATAGAAAAAACGATTTTAAAATAAAAACTAAAAATTGCCAATTTGGGGGGACTTTATGATGAAGAGATTTCACCAAAAGAATGATCTGAAAACCATCTTCAATGTTCAAAAATGCATGCGCAAAGGAGCCCTGTTAGCACGCATGTAGAGGACATAAAATAAAATATTTTTAAATTTTCTTTGGTAGAAACTTGACTTTCTACTATGGAAAATAGACCACAGAAATTTCAGCTCTAGATCATTAATTTTGATCTCTCCCCAATACTAAAAACCCCTATACAGCAAAGTGTGACAAATTAGCTAAATTTAAATTTAAATATAAAATGATTTTTGAATTTTTTGAAAAATAAGGGATCTGAACATAATCAAGTTAGCCATCTCCAATAAAAATTTCAAGTTAATTGGGTTCATGCTTCAAAAGTTATAGCCAATGACAACTCCATCACTTCAATTATGACGCAAAATAGTACTGGTGTTTCTTGCAATCACCCTAATCCCTGTTTTTGAATCCAACATTTGGCATTATGCTAAAATTTTGTATTTGAGGGGGACTTAATATACAATGACAAAGAAGTGTTTTGAGTAAATCACCAGTCATGTATTTCTATTGCAGGAGAGCGGCACTGCACCTGTAGGGGGAAAAAAAATACCATCCCGACCCGGGAAGCGTCACAAAGTTGAGTCCATTGCAATGGCTGAACTTGTGAAAAAGAACAAAGCAGAGACACGGGACTGTCCAACAAAAGAACTAAATCCAGAGAAGAGTACAAAGTCCAATCAAAGAAATATAAAGTCGTCTGAAGCTAAAGCTAACAAAGGAGGGAAGGTATGTTGCTGAATCCATCTTTTATAACATGTAAGAAAGAATATTTAAGAGCGTGGTCTTTACCGCCCAACCCCCCCCCCCATAATTAGCGTGGTATGATTTATAATGTTGAGGTTTGGAAGACACAACATGTGGACAGAACATGGCCAACTCACAACAAAACAGTTGTTGGTGTCGTTGAATAGGTGACTTTTATATCTGCTAAGGAATACGTCTTTCAGAAATAGTGAAACTGTTACAACTTGTGGCAAACGGACCAAGCTTATGTTTATTGTTCCTGAATGAAAGCATTGCCTTGTACATTTCACTATAAGTGGGGACCAAACAATACGCATTGGATGTGTAAAATATCCTCTGACAATATATTTGGCATGTCACAGAAAGGAAAGTGAATTAGAAGGATTCTATAGGGAGGCTAGGATGTAACTCAATAAGTTTCTTTGCTGCCTTACTCTTCATAGTGTCCTGATGAATTAATTGGTCCCCCTGAATTGTGTACATCAAATTTCTAGGTTTTCTATTTGCCAAAAGAATTGATATTCTTTGCAGTCATACCTTTTGTCATGGTTATTTGAAAGCATGAAGCCAAATATAATGGATGGGTAGGGAACTGATAGCGTCCCCTCATGGCAAGGGAAAATTGAATCTGTAGGAGACATAATTTTCTTACAAAATACAGAGCCTCAGAAGTATTTGGGGTCTGGTATTCTGATACACTTTGAATTTGACCGAGTCAGGGTCGAAATGCCTAGTCGCAATTACACAATGTTGGTTCATTTGTTATTGAAGACCGTTGTCTACATGATGCTCTCTTTCAATTTGTAGAAGTAGATGCCGCAGGCAAAGTGGAGTGCACTACGTTGGAAGAGGCCTGTATGAAGCGGAAAGTAATATGGTGGCCGCAACCCCCTGGATTGAAGTTGCGATTTCTAATTTTTTTTGTTTTTTGGTTAGGACTCAGTGATTAGTCTTGCTAGCTTCAATGCCAAACCCTTATAGCAAAATGTTTGCAAGAGCCTTTTAATTTTTGATTTGGTGGCTACTTATTTATTCAGAGAATTACATATGCAATGTTTAGAGAACAATAATTATCTTGGAAACGCTTGGCAGTGGATACTGTATGAGGCCCATTATAGGTGAAACCTTTTTGAAGACAAAAGAATAACACTGGGTTCCTTGTAAGCATGACTCATGCTTTATGAAATGGATATATTAATTGATTTAAGGATATGAATCCACTATGCGCAGGAGGCTGGCATTGGCCGTTATTGGGGAGGCAACACACTTGTCATTAGTAAGCAGTGCACAGGAAGGAGTTGTTGGACAATTCTTGTCATGCTGTCATTTAGGCGGTTGTACAGTATAGGGGATGTTAGAGCAATTTTAATACCCTTTTTTTTAAAATGTATGACAGTGAAGGGTTGCCCGACTGACTTGAACTTTTAGTGTGGGCAATTTGAAGAAGGTCAAATAGCAATTATGAAGGAAAAATTGTGTCATGTCATTGTTCACTTGTTCAGGTGGAATTACTGATGTAGCGCAAGTGGACGTCTTGACCAAGTGCACCAGGTAATTTGGGGCAGACTTCATTGAATGTGTTCTTGAAATACATTTTTTTGGAAGGCATTTTCAGTTTATAGTTCGGTCACTGTGGTTGGACGTGGTGGAAGGCCTACATAAGTGATAGGTTGTGCATGAGATGAGTGATTTGTTGTGTACAACTGAGGAATGGTGTAAAAACATTATGTCAACCTTCTATTTTTATGGAAAAGCTTTTATGTTACAATTTTTCTTCATGTAACTCATTCAGCATGCCTTGACAACGTTACTTGTGTTTGTATTTGGAGGTGGGTTTCATATGAGGATATGTCTTGGAAACATGCATTCCATTGACAGTGTTAGTTAGAGCATCAAAGGAATGCACAAATTATCTTGAGAGCATGTTGTCAATGTGGATGATGGTGTCCCTTTTCTGTACAAGACGTACTTTTTTTACAAGTACATGTTATGCTTTTAACAAGTATTAACAATGTGAGCGGAGGCATGATTGTGTGGATCCGGTAATGTTTGCCAGCAGCTTCATTTGAGTTTCTACAGTAAATAAGCATTTGTGTCTAATACGTAGGAAGTGCGCGTGGAAAATGGTTAAGTTCTATTCTGAAATAGATCATGAACTAACGCAGAAAGTCGGCAGTCAACTAGTTAGAGTAGTTTCTGCCTCTTGATTTTGGGGGCCCTATACAAGATATGGTGGTAGGAGGAAAGCAACAACTAACAAAGAAGGACTTGTAAGCCCACTTTCATTATTGCCGTGCATGAATATTCAGCCGACATACTGGAAAACTAGAAGTAGTGTACGGTTATGGTTGGTTTGATTGTTGAGTAGGGAGAGGAAGAGTCGACTCATATGTAAGGTCATGATTGTTTTTAACATCGGCATATCATGCCATGCCCACGGTTGTGATAAGAGTATGGCGTTCTCCACCAATGGTGTATGTGGGAAAAGGAAGACTTATTTGTGATGGGGGACTTGAAGTTGAGTGCAGGGTTTTTTCGTTATTATGTAGCATGAAGTTTTGTTTGTTTTGAAGAACGCATTTTTTACATTTAATGTTGGGTTCATGAGTTCAATGAATCAAACATTATTTAAAAAACGGTTAAAATATTTAGAAAAAACTGTTTGCGAGGTGTAGCGGCAATGACTTTTTAGATACGCGTTCCATAGAAAGTTGAATTGAATTCTTGTAGATGAAAGAATGAACTCCTCATATATGGTAATTATGAACATTTAAAAGTAGAAGGTGTTTTTGTTTTCATGTGTTTGACAGTCTGAATACAATATGCACAGTCTTTGGACTAAAGTTCAGATTACATATATTGAAGCATTACGAAGTTTGAGTGCAAATGACAAAGTTATTTACTTGGCTAGTAGGGCGGAGAAGATCAGGAAGGAAGAGTTCGTGCATGTTTGTGGATGCTAATGGAGGTTATGTGGCAGAGCTAGTGGAAGGTGAAGTCGTTCCCTTTTGAGGTATTGAGTGTGTGGAGTGTGGAGTTCTTTAAGGTGAATAGAAATGCAATGACCTCACATACTTCTTATATATTTGGATCTAAGTATGTTAGCGACGTTGATTAAATGTGTGTGGTTATATATGACATGTGGATGTGTATTCTGTATAGAAGCCCTTTGGATGTTTAAGATGTATTAGAATGTTTGATGCCTTAGAATATTCATTAAGAATCCTATGTGATTCAGTTGAATTACATGAAGTTCATCATCCATAAAGTACGTCTGTTTAAACTTAGACGATGAATTTGTTTGAATGACAAGGTTCGAGGTTGTTAAAAGCTCCCTTGACCTCTCTGTTCATCATGAAGAATTGGGGCGGCAAAGTGCAAAGGGTTTCATTAGGAAGGCTAGGAGGGAAGTGAGATGTATATACAATCCCAAACACTGCACACACTACAAGGGAACAGTGTCAATTCAGGCATTTTTTTGTCAATTTTTTTATCAATTTGGACATTATTTTGTCAATTATCTATCAGTTCGGACATTTTTTTGACAGGATTCTATCAATTCGGACATTTTAGTCAATTGGGACATGTCAATTCAGACATTGTTTTCTTGTAGTGACAAACACGGTGTGTTTGTGTGGAATATGTGCCTAATATATGAGGTGCTCATTTTTTTAGAATAATGAAATGTTATCTGACTTCTCCAAATCTCTATATTGTAGTGCCATAAAAATGAATGCGATTATGGGTGCAAAAGAGTTTGACGCCAAGATCATGGTGAGTACAATTAGCAGTTTTCAATGCATTGATGGTTTTGAATTGCTTCAGGATTTGTGTTTTTATACTAAGGTGGATGTACTGCTATTGTTTGAAACATTTGAATCAAATTTTTGAGTCCTTTTTTTTAAACTTGAATGAATAGGTTGAAACAATATTTGACTGACAAGGTAGAAGGTGTGAGCACTGAAAACAAACAAAGAGTTTTTTTGTTTCCAAGGTGCAGCTATTGGTGAAGTAGGTGGGCAATCTATGTGTTCACTTGCCAAGGTTTTGTTTACGAACATAATCGGAATGAACACAAAGAAAAGCTTGTACTATACGTGACAAGTGTGACAGAAAAGTGTTTGTGGAAGGAGAAGTGATCCTTGCTTTATAGGTTCAAAGGAGGAGAGAAAATAAGGAGTAGATTCACAAAGGCAAGCAAGTTTTATGAAAAGAAAACATGGAATTGGACAGAAGTAATGGACAATCATGCACTTTAGTAGTTGTGAAGTATGGTACGTCATAGCTGATGAAGTGTCATGTGAAGTGTTGTGTTTGTATGATGGTAAATAGTAAGGGAGGGAGTGACGTAGGTATGCACCTCATACCTTGAGGTCAAGTATTTCAATGAACTTGAAAGTGAGGAAGTTGTGTTTTCGTGGACATCCATTCAGAAGCCGCTGGCCGAAGGTAATTGCAGCTGTTGAAGTTTATTGAATAGAATGTTATACCAATGAAGAGAGTTCACAGATGGAAGTGAAAGATATGTATCGTGCACACTAGAGGAAAATCGCATTGCCGTTGAATTTAAACTGTGTTCAATGCGTTGGGAATTACAAAACCATATTAGCTGAATTTTGTTGAGTTCTAAGTTTCCAATACAAATTTTTGTATGGGAATGCAATTTCAAACACAAAATTTTGCGTTGGAATGCATTGGACTTTTTGCAGAGTACATTCCCATGCAAAGTTTTGCATTTGAATGCATTCCAACATAGACTTCTGCATTCCAACGTAAAATTTTACATTTTAAATTGCATTCCAATACAGAATTCTGTGTTGGGAACTTGGAACTCAACAATGTTTAGTTGATATGGTTTTGTAATTCCCAACGTACTAAACGCAGTTTAAACTCAACGGCAATGCGATTTTCTTCTAATGGCATTTCTGAATTTTGAAATGCAGTTTATATTGAATTAATTTCAATGTTTTGAAAGTGATTACATTCTTTTAGTGATATTCAGTTTTATACTTGAAGAAGTGGAAGATGAATTGGTTTTAGGAAGGATTTGCAGTAGTTTGAGTTGTAAACTATAGGAGTTACATTAATTTTCTTGGCAATGAGGGACATCTAACCTAAAACCGCAATAGGAGGTGTGGATGATCGATGTAAAGAAGGTTGAGGAATATACAGGCAATGTTTTTGTATGCGGTTAATAGAAAAGGAGTTGGGTGCTTGTTGTAATGTGCATATGTGAATGTGGGAAGTATTGCATTTTGTGGAAGTACTTCAAAAGTATTGGGAGGATTGAGGCTGTGATTCTCAAATCATTTTGTGAAGTTGTTGTAACATTTTGAAGAAGAGAACATGAAGTCAACAGGGTGTAGCCTTCAATTCTAATTTGTTTTTGTAGAAATTGATGAAGAAGTGAACATGAACTGTAATAATTGTGAACCTTGTAGAAAACCTCCCTTATCCGTTATTCTACATAGAACTTTGTTTTGTGAAATATGAAGTGAACTTTGAGTTAAACGCATTATCAAAAGAAGGCATTGCAATGTGCGTTGCGGGAAACAAAAATGCGTTACATGGAACACGATGTAAGCGACTTAAGCATAAAAACATGTTACGGTGAACGCGCCACATTGACCGAAGAGGAACACATGTCAGTAAGTGCAGGGTCCACGTTAATCAATGTACACAATGAAAACAACCAGAACTGTCACGCCAAGTGGCAAATATAAAAATTGGGAAAACATGCGCATCATATTGCCCGTGGCACAGAAAAAAAATGCATGTTGCTAATTGCCTAAAACAAGCAGAATGTTGTGGAAAACATGAAAAACATCAAAGCCAACACGCTTTCAAACGTCGGGAATACATCAAACCCTGGTCGTTATAAACACGGTTCTCAACATAAACAATCTAATGTTTAAAGTATTTCTGCAAACATGGTTTTTGCATTAAATTCTGGTCTGCACAAACGCTATTTTCTACTAGTGTCACTCCATTCTGAATAACTCCCAATCAATACTCATTTCGAGAGTATTTCACCTTCAAAGCAACAATTTGGCAATACACAAACTAAGGTCTATTGTGCGGTTTAGGGTGAGGAAGATTTCTCCAGAGAAAACTGACGAGGGTTGTAACTTACAAGAAATGCTCAAAAGTGCGGGCCCACAGGCTTCCACCTTCGCCTCGCGCTTCCAGTCTCCGCCTCATGCTTTCAATCTCCGCCTCCGCCTCACCTTTCGGTCTTTTTTTTTTGGCACAATGCCTTTTCTTATTCAATCTCCAAGTTGCCTCTGACTTGCCTCTAACTTGCAATCGGACTATCCGACGATGCTGCCTAGTAGAGCGTTGATGAACAATGTGCATGAGGTCAATGGATCGGGAGCAGAAATTAACTAAGCACTAACCAATTACAAAAGTAGAACACTGCTCAGAAGATTTGAGAGATAGGAAGAGTGAGCACAAGTGATTGAAGAGCAAGCAGAAACAAAGCAGGAAGAAAGAGCGCAGAAGAAACAGCCAGAGAAAACAATTTGCAGCCATCTGGAGAAACGGGGGTTTCAATTTGCCAGATGGAGCTTGAAACCACTCAACACTGTGCCGCAATAATGAATGTTGCTATCATTTTGGGTTGATGTGATTAGTAGGTATACTTAGAGCCCATGATTAGGTAGATGTTAAGTTAGAGGTTAGTGAAACTTAGGTGTAGGTCTCCTGAATTACATTAATGACCATTTAGGCTAGCAATTTGTTGGACATTTGTTAAAAAAAACACAAGTAAGAAAAAAATGGAAAAGAGAAAAATAAAAAATAAAAATAAAAAAATCTGAATAAAAGAGAAAAAAAAAAAAATATAAAAAAAAATGAAGGAATAAATATTCAAAAAAGCATTTAAAATTTAAAGGGAAAATTTAAGAACCTTAGAATTTGAAATCTAAAAAAGTTCAAAAATTTTGAAAAGAAAAGTAAATTCAAATTCAAAAGCAAGAAGAAGAAGACCAAGACTGAAAACAAAATTAGTAAGTCCAAGACTTAGTTTATTATGTACCTCTAAGGTCTAAATTGTCTTCTAAAATCTTGTAAATAGAAAGGTCACTAAAGGCTGAAGAGATTTGTCATTTGTGATTTACGACAACAAAAAAAATATGCAAAATAAACAGATAAAAGTTTGAATGTCTCAAGTGAATGAAAATACAATTTCCAAAAAATAAGAACTCATATATAAGTCCTTCACATTTAGGGCGTTTATAAGCACACCAAGGGTTTATACTAAGCCACACTAAGTGAATTAATTTTTTAATTTCAACATATAATTTTATTTGTTCAAAGTGAAAATAATATTGATGGTCCATGTGTAAACTCAAAATATTGTACATAATCAATTGTACATCATATACAATCATGTGGGCCTCAAATCATGATGGCGTATCCTATCAAATGAATACATGATCTATTTTGTATAGTAATTATTATAATTTTGACAAGATGAAAAAAATGGAAATTTTTTTAAATAAATGGAAAAATTACCCCCCCCCCCCCCACCCCACAAAAAAAAAGGAAATTAAATTAAAATTAAATTGAAATAATTTGAAAATAAAATAAATTTTAGAAACAATCAAATAAGAAGAAATAAAAGAACTAGTTGATTTAGTGACCTTATTATATCTATATTATTGGATTCTTAAACATGTATCCTCAAAGTGACGAGCTTAATCTTCACATTAAGCTTGCTCAGTGAATGTAGAAAGGCTTTATCATTTTTCATTAAAGAAACTAATAAAAAATGCGAATAGAAAAATAATGAATTTGAAAAATAAATTGAATGTCTCAAGTGAATAAATTTATAATTTTCAAAAAGCGAGAACTCATAATTAATACATAAGTCCATCACATTGAGGGCTTTTAAAAGCATAGTGAATCAAGGATTTAGAACTAGTCTTAGGGATTTACACTTAGCTCACACTGATGGATTCAAAATTTTAATTTGAGCATGTTAATTTGTTTAAGCGGTATTCATGGTCCAATGATGTTTCAAATCAAACATTACTTGTTATCAATTGTATATTATATATCATCATGTAGATAAGAAAACAATAATGCAATATTATGAAATGAAATGAGTACATAATCATTGTATATTATATATTAAATTTTATTATTTATTATGAATTTGACAATTTTAGTATTACTAGAAGATGTCCCCACCTCCAAATCAACTCAATTTATAAAACCAATATTTTTGAATGTCAATTTATGCCTCTAAAATCTAACTTTAATATGGATTTCATTGCGCAAAGTCAATAGTATTAGAAGATTTTGGAGTCTTACATCTAACTAGTAATATGAAGATTTTAAATTTCAATCTCATTGATTTGTACATTTTCAAATTTTTATCAAGATCATTTCTAGATTTTAGGAATTCAAAATACTAATAATATGTAGATTTTGTTTGTTTAAACATTTTTAAATTTGATATATTATAAAATTTCTTAGATTATATTCTGAAAACTTAGGAATAATAGCATTAAGAGAAATAGAATTCATTGTCGTATGTGCCCTCCTTCATGGTACTGACTCTTGACAATCCATATGGGACAATTGCATCTTGGAAAGTCTACCAAATATTAGGCGGAAACAACTATGAAATGTAAGATGTATGAAAAGTCTACTACTACACTTTGGATTGCATATGGGGGATTTGGAGAGAATTTCCAAAATTTTTTACTGTGAAATATCAAGAGATGTATCTAAACATGGAGAGATCTCTTGATGTTATTATCCAAAGATCTTTGAATGTTCAGTCCATAATTCATTGAGCAATGGATTTACTTTAATGTGACATTGCAGGATTTATTATAATTAATTATATACGTACATTTTATTCATTCGTATATAGATTAAAAATATATCTTAGCATAACATTGGGAGATCTTTGGACAACATTGGAAAATCTAAGAAAAAGATTGGATTTCTATACAATTAGATTAACATGAAAAGATTTGGAGGGATTACTAAACTTTTGCAACAAGTAGCCCATTTTTTTGAACTATGTCGAGAGGGGTCTCCAAACTTTTGGACAAATAGCCCATATTTTTGACAAAAGTTGGAGGGGTAAGATTGGATGAAATTTTGGTAGAATAGTCAATTTAAGACCAAACTTTAAAATTAGATAGTGAAAAATATTTTAAGTATATCTTCAAAATCTCAAGGTCTTTTGAATTAGGAAACTAGTACAAAACTGTGGATGAAGTTTTGATGAACCATTTAGCGGTCAAACTTCATTTGCTCATATTTGTTGCTAGGAGTGTCTGATTAGGGTGAATTTTATAGTTTTGGAAAGGGGAATTAATCATCTACAAAATGGCATACTTAGTTTGTGTCTAAACCACCTTTTGCAAAACAATTATAGTGGCTCATTAGAATTTGTAATCACTTGGCAAACAGTAGTTTAAGTCTTGTTTTGATTGGATTCTTGTATACTTGAAGTCTACTTAGGATTTAAAAAGATCCAATGCTTAGAAGGCACGGTGGACCACGCCTAGGCACCCTACTAGATTGAAAGAAAATCAGAATCCATTAAGAACCTGGTTGTGCACGGGAATTTACTACGGCTGGGTAAATAAACGCTCACAGTTGGGCCGACCTAATTTCTAAATTTGTGATGGCGACTTTGTTCCCTTGGCCCCAGTTGACCTATTTTCATTTTTTGAGCATGTCGTTTTAGGTTGGCTAGACCTGAACTGACTAGTCATGATCTCTCATATCCATGGAGGTCTACCTAAACTTACATCCACCTAAAGTATATTTGACGGGTTTTTTTTAATACAAACAAGTGAGGTTGAGCGTGTTGTTTTAAGGTCGGCTGGACCTGAATTGACTAGTCTTGTTCTCTCGTAACCATGAAAGTTGACCTAAACTGACATCGAGCTAAAGTGCTTTCGGTGTGTTTTACTTTAAACAAACAAGTGAGGCACAAAAATATGTACCTTTCTCCGATCAAATTTGTAAGCTTCAAAAATTCGAGAAATAGCCTTTACAAAGCACCTGCACATTGCAAGCAAATTTGAACTTACAAAAATACAGGTAGGAGATGCTCATGCAAAAGCTAATTTGAATGGTACTAAAACTAGGCACTTGAAATTCTACAAGTGTAAAGCTGTTAAAATAATGCTTTGAAATCTTAAACTAATGCTACGCTAATGGATTTCTTAAACTGCGAAGCTAATTCTAAGTGTAAACTAATGCACATTTAAGCTAATGGATTTCCTAAACTATGAAGCTAATTTGTAGTTTAAGCTAAAGTTTACATTACAAAATCTAAACAACAAATCAGAAGCTCTAATTCTAAACCCTAAACCACTAGCAAATTCTTGCTAAAACAAGAGCAAATTCAGTCAAAAACATTTCTAATTGCAACATCCATGAAATTTAGATCAATAAAATCTTCAATTGAATTCACAGAAATGCAAAAACTCACCTTGAATGACAATGCTGAGAGCCCAAATGTAGAGAGTGCAAATGCTAATGTTGAGAGTGCGAATGCTGCAAAAGCTGGTGACGGTTTCAAATGAAGATGAATGCTGCTAAAAAACAAAAAAGTCTGCCGCTCAAAACAGAAAACCAAAACAGGGAAAAAATTTGGTCCTTCCAATCACTCCCAATCACTACAACATGCATCTGAAAGCACTTCACAAATTGGTCTTCCAAATGCCAATAAAAAGGAAAAGAATCCGGACTTCCAAAAATTTTATATTTGAAGCCACCACCTAAGCCTGATATGGAGATGCCAATAACAATGACGGACTAACACCTATGGATTAGAATCCTAAGTAATACTACATGACGTCTGAATGTGCACAAGTCACCATTTTGAGCCCCACCCTAAACTGCATCACTTCAATACATAAAAGCTCAAAATGGAAACTGCACATTATATTCACCAGCCTGGAACCTTCTTTCGCCTAGACCTTTCTGCTTTAGGCCCGTCTCACGTTCTCACAAGAACCTTTCCAAACACTCCACTAGTCTTTTGAATCCTCCAAAACCAAAAAAGGAAACGGGAAACATTGGTCCTCCCAAATACTCCCTTGTCTTCCCAATCCTCCCAAACCCTGGATCTTAGTTTGAAATCAAAATGCTTTGAAGAAGATGCTGAGAGAAATTCTACTCTATCTATGCTGAGAAAAAATTCTACTCAGTTCTACGTTGAGAAAAAACCCTACTCAATTCTACGCTAAGAAAAATTCTATGCTCAGAAGGATTCTACCACTCAAACACCTCACAAAAGCAAAAGACACTGGTCCTCCCAATCACTCCCCAGGTCCTCCCAATCACTCCATTAATCTTTCCAATCCAAAACAAACCCTGGATCTCTAAAATTCCCGATCTGGAGAATGCACCAAAGTACATATAGAAGTAGTAACCCTAAATTGTACAAGGACCTATCCACAAGAAACTAAAGAAAATAGAAACAAGCAACCCTAACACCTAAATTGAAGCGCAAGAACAGCAAAACAAAAAACAGAAAAAGCAAGCGCAAATAGACGAGCACCTGCGAGTTAGAGTTCACCTATTGAGAAAATGATGAATTGTGCCGCTCAAAACCAGCACAACAAAAGAAAACCTTGGTCCTCCCAATCACTTCCTAGTTCCTCCCAATCACTCCATTAATCTTTCCAATCCAAAACAAACCTTGGATGTTGTTACAATTCACAGTCTGGAGAGTACTCCCTGTCCCAAAAAAATCTAGAAAACTTGCTGCTCCGTCCTTAAACCCTAAACCAAAGTATAGACAGGAAGTAGTAACCTTAAACCCTATAAGAACCTGCACACAAGAACCTGCACACAAGTGCCCCAAAAGAAATGAAAACAAGCGCCCCAAAAACTTAAACTGAGCCCAAAGCGTAGCGCAGATAGACAAGCAAGTGCAGACAAATGAGCAAGTGCAGCACGAGTTAGGGTTCACTTGCGCGAAAGAGACAACCCCAAAGCTGTGCGCCACATTCCAAAGCCGTGCACCTGAACCCAAAACCATGCTCCAAAACCCAAAACATGCCCCAAAACCCAAAACTGTGCACTTGTACCCAAACTTATGCGCCTAAATTTAAAGCCATGGACTTGTTACCTTAAGGCCATGGGCTTGTATAGTAAACTGTGGAATTGTACCCAAAAGTCGTGGACTTGTACCCCAAAGCAGTGGAATTGTATCCAAAAGCCGTCCACTTGTGCCCAAAAGCCATGCACTTGTATTCAAAAGCCGTGCACTTGTACCCAAAGTCATAGACCCGTAACCTAGAAGCGTGGACTTGTAACCTAGAACAGTTCAATGACACGTAATGGATACACAATACAATATAGTGAAGTTAGGTTGTCTTAAAATAATTTGTTGACATTTGACACTTTATAAATATTCTAAATATTGTACAAAATTGAATTACTTTCGGATTAAGATTCATTGTATTGAGACTCATAAACCTCCAAATATATAAGTGCAAATATTTCCAGAAATATTTGTCGACTTTGTGACTTGTAAAGTTGCTTTCTTGATGTTAGGAAACCTAATTTTCAATACTATAATTGCTATATAGCACATCTCTCTTTTTGTGAGTCGATTTCAAAAGTTCAGACTTAATCATTTGATACAAACATTGTACTTTTGAAACATATACTCATCGCATTAAGATGCTTCAAAATATTTAGCAAATTATACAAAAAATAGTCGTTATGTTACTTTAGGATTTTTAGCATTCAAAGGCTGACCTCTTCTCTTTGTTTATCTAATTATCTCCTAGGAAAAAGAATGGATTTAACATGTCCTAAATTACTATTCAAAAGACAAATAATTACACAATTCAATAAAAATTAAATGAAAAAAGGGATGAAAAAATAAAAAAATTCATGAAGGAAATTGAAAGCCCCCTGAAACAAGCCATTAAGAACTTACATGGTTTTAATTCTTTTATCCTCCATATTTTTATCCTTTGTTTATTCCAGCACTCTCCAATTTTAATTTCTGTGGGAGGAAGTAAAGACTTCTCGCTTCCTCCCTATTTTTTGTAATTGATTTACAAAGCAGTGCCAAATTATCTTGTCAAGAATTTTAGTTGGTAGAACTAAATACTTCTCCCTACCTCCTCATCTATCATTTATATAGGCTTGGCAATAGAATCCATGATGTACCAATTTCTAGGAATTTAGACTTTAGCTCATGCAACTAATATAACAATTAAAATTACAAATCAAAAATGAAAGCAATCATTTGGTGAATTTAAAGGCAATCCATGAAAAGAAGTCATGGACAACATCTTAACAAAAAGTAGTAAAATGTTTGAACATACAAGTTTAAAATTTTATGAACAATTCAGTAGGACTCACAAATGCATTAAAACCATACAATGATGACATATAGGGTTATATTGTTTTGTAGAGGTCTAGAGTTGCATATATTTTCATGAAGGGAATATCATTATGAAGGAAAACAAACAAGAATGTTCCCAATTTCATTTATGATTTTAAAATTTTACTGCTGACCATTATTAAAAATATTCAACAAACAAGCGGTGGCCCCTTAAGTTCATATACAACAATTATAATACTCTATTTATAATTTCACTTCCAAATAAATATTTATTTTTTAAATCTTGAAATGCTCGTCCAAATGCGTTTTTGTTTTTTTCTAAGGTTTGCAAATGGCATCTCAAGGCATTGTATAAAGCAATCATATTTAATTTCAAATTGAAACCATTTACATTGTTAACAATCCTTCATGTACAATTATGTACACTACAACATTCATGGCTTGGTGTAGGTAAGATAATCAATGCATAGAATTCAACCAAAACAACAGCTATAATTAAATAAATAATGATAATTGAGATGATAGATGTACAAAAAAAAATTCCACAAAAAATTCACAATTTTTATGGCTTCCACTAACCAAATTATAGGCATGGCTTTTTCAACTGTAAAGTTATATTTAAATCTTTATGCTTGGATTATTCACATCTTGGGCATATCTTATTTCATGCTCCGTCGTTAAAATTAAATTTGAAGACATTTGAGATTTTGGTTCATTTAAACTACAAGGCATGACAAATCATTTATTATTCCTAATTTTTGAATTACATTCAAGAAAATGGGGCTCTAATTTTAGTACGCTCACAAATTATTTATGTTTGGATTATTTAAAACTTGTACATTTTTTTCCGTATTCTTTGCAATGTAATTTCAAGGCATTTTAATTTTTGGTTCTTTATAATACAGCGCATGGGTAACTAATTTTTTTTCCTTGTGAATTATATTCAAGAAAATGGGGCTCTAATTTTAGTGCGCTCATGAATTCTTTGTGTTTGGATTATTTAGAACTTCTACTTTTTTTTTCTATGCTCTTTGCATTCAAAGTTCATGGCATTTTAGTCTCTAGTTCTTTAAACTATAGCGCATGGGTAATTGAATTTATTTTCTTTGTAAATTATATTCAAGAAAATGGGGCTCCAATTTCAGTGTGCTCACAAATTCTTTATGTGTGGATTATTTACAACTTGTACATTTTTTTTCCATGTTCTTTGCATTGTAATTTCATGGCATTCTAATTTTTGGTTCTTTAAACTACAGCGCATGGGTAACTGATTTCTTCATCTTTGTGAATTACATTCAAGAAATTGAGGCTCTAATTTTAGAGAGCTCTTGAATTCTTTATGTTTGGATTACTTACAACTTATACATTTTATTTTCTATGCTCTTTGCATTCAAATTTCATGGCATTTTAGTTTTCTGTTCTTTAAACTACAGTGCATGGGTAATTGTTTTTTTTTCTTTGTAAATTATATTCAAGAAAATGGAGCTCTACTTTTAGAGCGCTCATGAATTTTTTTATGTTTGGATTATTTACAACCTATACATTATTTTTTCTATGCTCTTTGCATTCAAATTTCATGGCATTTTATTTTTTGGTTGTTTAAATTATAGCGCATGGATTATCTGCTTTTTTATCTTTGTGAATTACATTCAAGAAAATGGGGCTCTAATTTCAGTGTGCTCATAGATTCTTTATGTTTGGATTCTTTACAATTTGTACATTCTTTTACCATATTCTTTGCAATGTAATTTCATGGCATTTTAGTTTTTGGTTCTTTAAACTACAGTGCATGGATAATTGGTTTTTTTTATCTTTGTGAATTATATTCAAGAAAATGGGGCTCTAATTTTAGAGCGCTCATGAATTCTTTATGTTTGGATTATTTACAATTTTTTTTTTTTTTTCGACGCTCTTTGCATTCAACTTTCATGGCATTTTAGTTTTTGATTCTTTAAACTACAAGGCATGACCATCCATTTTTTTGTTGGTCTCATGACATATATCACGAACTATAAGTAAACCAAAACAATTTCCTATCACCCTACATTTAAGAGAATGATGCACTAAGTAAATGTGTTGAAAATTGTAATATGATTTTACAATATCGTATTATGTTTGCAGTCATAAACGGATGGACTATGTTAAAACATGGAGAGGCAGTACATAGGCTTTGGAGTTTAAGGCAGGAGCCTCGGACCCTAAACCCTAAAACCCTAAATCCTAAGATCCTAAACCCTGTACATCCTAAACCCTGCATTCTAAAATTATTTTCTTTGATGAATACTGGGATTGATGATAGACAGCACTATTAAATAAAATGCTGACTTTAGACTCCTTTTTTAATATGTCAGGAGATTTGTTAGGATGTTGTTGGTCTGATTTCATAAAAGTGCCCACAACTTTATGATGCAGAAGAGAGATTTCTGCAACTGAAATACAGAAAACCAAAACTTAGACTTCATATTTATTTTTTAATAGAGGAGGAACCTGCGGAGCTTTATTGACCTCGAGAATAGGGCTTGGATGGTGCAAAGTCAACAAGTGCCCATCTTTTGAGGAGTAGTTACGAAAAGAAGGTGGGAATCTAGACATAGTAATTGCCCGGAATGTTTGAAATTCATTTTCAGACTTGCCGCCTTCTTCTTTCCTGCAAAGAAGTCCTCGCCTTCCAACGATGTCTGATTTAGGTCAACCATTTTCTCATTTTCAGATCTCTACGTGCACCTCCGCATGCGCCCTATCCATTTTGTGCCCTTAATTTTTTCATGTTGTTAAGACCGCGTACTATATTCGCCCGTGCCGGTGTGTTGCTCAAGATTTCATCTACAAGGCGCTTGGCGTTATGAGTACATAACGCACGACATTGTAGTGTCTTTGATAATATTTCCTTGACTTGAGCTGCCTCTCTGTTGTTTTGAACCAAAGTATTGCTTCTATGAAGAACAGTCGCAGGAATTCTTATGTGTTGTAGTTTCATGTTCATTTTTTGCTGCAATTGTGTATGCAAGATTGTGCTTGCAATTGTTGAGTTTTGTGTTTACATTTTGATTTGTAAAAAGATGCTGTTGTAGCTCCTGAATTTCTCGCCGTGAAACCGGGGGAAGATGAAGTTAAGAATGATATAAGGAAATCCGGTAAAATCCAAGATCACTTCAGCTGACCTTGCAGACGGACATTTTAGGTCAAGTCGACCTAAACCCGTCTCATATAATCAAACTAGAAAGTATAGATAGAAACACTTCAGGTCAATTCATCTTGAACTAAATGAACAAGATACTTGGAACAACAGAGAGGATATAATGTCTGCAGAAACAAGGATACTTGTAACAACAGAAAATTTATCCATCACACTGAAAAGGTACCTAATCCCGTTCAGGTCGGGTTGACCTAATAAAAAAAGGTGCTTAATCTAGTTCAAGCCGAATCGACCTAATTGAAGAAGGTACTTGATCTCGTTTAGGTTGGGTCAACCTAATTGAAGAAGGTACTTGATTTCGTTCAAGTTGGGCCACCCTAATTGAAAATAGTAGCGATTTTCATAGACGAGACTCTGAATGGCTCAAACTTCGGAGTGATCAACAATTTAGTTCAGGTCGACTTGACCTGAAATGGGATAACACATTTTAATGTCTTTGTAATATAATTTATGGATGTCCTTAATGCATTTGTTGGATGAAAATGAATTGTTATTTAGATATTGTTAATTTCACTGATGTTCATCTTCTGCATCTTATGACAACATTGAATTTTGTTAAGCTTGTGGTTTTTGTAACGTTCCTGAAATGTGTAGAATGTAAAGAGTCTATCTTCAAGAATTTGTCTGGAACCTACAGTCTTGCATGAATCTTTTGCTTCTTGGATGGGTTCTGTTATTGTGGTTTAGGTCAACTCAACCTAAAGGAATGGTTGTGCACTTCTTGTTTGGAACAAGGTAGATTATTTGTATCTTTCCAAATCTTCTCCTAATACATGTATGGAGTGTCATCTGTTATCTCCAATGTTTAGCATTAAGGGCAAGGTAATCTGTAGTTTATGTTTTTCATATGTTCTAGCTTATCAAAACCCTTTTGCTTACTAGAATCCATGTTTTACAGTTGTCATGGATGATATGGCCATGCTACTAGAGATTATGGACTCATTAGACGATGAGGTCCAAAATACTGAGGAAATGGATGTTAATATTCCTCAGCGTGAGGGAATCCCACGCCGATTTTGGAATACGATGGTTGTCTCTCTATACATAGAGAATGGAGTACTTGTTGGTGAAGGTACTTGCCATCGTATGAACTATGACCTGGTGCTCGTTGCCATTGGGCCTCTGGCAGATGCTTATGTGGCTATCCACATTTCCAAGTCACATTCCGAGGAGCACTTGCCACAGGAGAGGGTGACTTTGTTGATGGCCTGGCCTATTCATCTAGTACATTGTTGTGGTGCAAGCTTTCGGGACCATAAAGCCCGTGATAAGTTTAACACTCTTCTATCGACTCTCTTGAACCCGCCATATGCGACGTCTTGTTGACCATATGCAAGTTGCGTCTGCCGTCTGGAATCCTCCTCGACTAACTTCTGCAAAAACAAAGGAGCTCATTACTCAGGATTCCATCTATGCTGTGTCTAGCAAAATATGTTACGTCCAATATTGTATTTGGCCATTTTTGAGGGAGAAAATTTGTGAGTTCTGCGAACATATGTATCGGAATTCAATGTTTAAACTTAGAGCCTTCATAAAGACAGAGGTGCACAGATTGGTTCATTGTGATATACATAGGAGAAAGATGGTGACGGTTGAAGAGATTCCTGTATGCATGCAAGCATGAATGCATATTTTCGAGGTCTCGGAAACCACATTTTTCCGCTATCAAATGCTCGTGAAGGATAAAAGAGAAGAAACGGACCATGGCAATAGGGGACTGCTGAAACCAAGGAGATACACTCAATAAGCCACTGCTACGTTGAAGTGCCTCCTTGACAAAGAAGGCGATCACATGCCGCATTGTACTCGAACTATGAAGTCAGGAGAGAAGGTTGTGTCCATGTGTCTCTCCCCTACTTTTCAGTGGAAGGGGAAGATGAAAGAAATCAATGATGCCAATGTAGCTTTCAGATTGCCTAGAGTTTCAATTTCGAATTTAAGCAAGATCAGACCCTTCAACTTCTCAGAGTATGAGGTAAAGAAGCTTGGGGACAATTTTGCTCGGTGCGCTATTTGTGAAAAATACAAGAGCTCTGGAAGGGTGCTCTTGCTGGTTCAAACACCACTCTCATGTGGGCTCGGAAGTTGGAGAAACATCTTGCTATTGCGCGTGCTCATAGAGAGTTGTACTATGCAAACCGTTATTGGTCGCACACTGATCCGCACGAGTGCCTAAACACAATAAGATGGATCATTCTAAAACCGCTTGTCTAGTCTTTTTCCACAAGAGTAAAGAGACTGATGGCCTTGTCAAATTGCCCGTGTCTATAATGTGAATGATTGCACATGGTCATGCTGATGTGCGCTATGCACATTATTGTTTGGATCTGTTTCCTCACGATTCAAACTATACCATTGGCTCTATGGCAAAGTTGTTGCGAGATCTTGAATTGCCACTAAAGTCTTCTTCTCGGCAATTGTTTACAAGATCAAGGTCAACTAGTTTGTTTAAGGCGATTCTGGAGGGTGCTAAGATGTGCGAAGCGTTGCTTCCCCCAAACCGCCAATCAACTTAGTTCCAGCAATACCATTGTCGCCTATTCTCAATGTGCAGATGGACAATGCCACAGGGGACAACAAGAATAGATATGTTTTCTGTTTTTGGTCTCTACTTGTTGCAAACAAGATCTTCCGTGAAGTGTTTGTGAACTTTATGGTTGTAGGTCACAAGCACGACAACATTGATGTGCTGTTTGGAAGATGGAGCATGCAACTGAAGAAGGAGAATCTCTCTACAAATCCTGCGCTTATGAAGTCATTCATGGATGTGGAGTCCATTCCCACTATCCCTCATCTTGTAAAAGAGGTGCCTGATTTCAAGGGTTTCATTGCAGGTTCATTTGTGGATGGTAATGACATCCTCGTTGGACACACAAGACCACAACAAGTGAAATTCTACCTAGATTCAACGAGGTGTCCAGTCATGAAGTACAAACTATTGTGTATTGATGTAGATTGGTTAGGGGAAAACGGTATAGGCATTAAGTTGTGGAAAAAAGATGCTGAAAGGCAAAGTTTGTGGCCGTGTGGGGTACCAATGAGAGGCCTGGATGACATTGTGAAAGGTGTGTCTAGATTTATGAATTACTGGGAGGACTTGTGCAATGTGGATGTCACTAGAGAATGTAGGAGGCGCTACGAGCATGTGGTGCACTATTGGCGTGATGTGAAGGTAGCGCTTCAAAAACCACTTCTTGCATCTACTATATTGAAGGAAGGTTTTTGGCTGACTACTGAAGTTCAAGCAACTCAAGTGGATCAGTTTGACAAAGACGGTGAAGACCGTGAAGAATTCAGAGAAGATGATGCCTATGTTGGACCTTTACGAGGTTGCCTACAACCGTCTTTCAGGGTGGATTCGGGATGTTTTTGATGGCTACTTCCTTGCAGTAAGGCCAGCAAATGGTGACAGTCATCCAGTTTGGATTGCAAGGGCATTGTTTGATCCACATTGTAACCTTCGTAAGCCAAATTGTGTGTGCATGCAGTATTTCCGTCCAACATCAAGAGATGAGGATGTTCAAAACTTTTACACTGGATGGGATGATGAAAGAGATCTACGCTGGAAGGTTGATGAAACCAAACCACCACTTTGGTAGCATATAGACGCACTGATGACAAGGTGGAAGTCTAGAATCCAGAAAGATACCATAGGACAGCGAAAGAGGTCTACGCTGGAAGATTGATGAAATCGAACCACCACTTTGGCAGCATACAAACGCACTGATGATAGCGTGGAAGTCTAGAATCCAAAAAGATACCATAGAGTGCTTGATCAAAATTCTTTCTGCTCAAATTGAAGCCATCAAGCAAAGTTTGGCTTCAATTCCTTTGTCTTAAACGCGGCGGTGGATTGTTGATTTTATGAGATTCTGACTATCTATCAGTAATATGTTATTGAGTGCTATTTGGTGTTTAGATGTTTACAATAATTATGCTTCACATGATTGTGGGATGATGATAATATTATGTTTTATCCTAGATGTGAGGTAGTAGTTTTAGATTTATGAATGGTTCTGTGTTGATTTCCATGTGTACAACTAGTGTTATGGATTTGTAGTGGCGAAGACATGTTTTGGGAATGTATTTGCAATCTTTACATTGCAAATGCAATATGTATACCGTATTAATATGTTTTGTATTTACATTATTATGTTTACTTGGTTGTGAAATGAATGTAACTTATGACATGAAACAATGCAATGTTTGTTGAAGGGCATATATTATTTGCAAGACTCCCATTTTAATGGAAATTGCTAGTTTAAACTAATTAAATGAGTGATTATGGAGCTAAATTTTAGCCCATTTTCATTCACTCATTTACCCCCTGAAAGCCTAATTTTATTTTGAGAGGGCCACATCCTCCCATTTTAACAAATATGACGTGAATGTATCATAAATTAGTTTGAAGTAAATATACGCGGCATATATTCAATGGACTCGTGTCTAACGAGTTGATTTTCTCCATATTTGTGGCTAGCCCAAAAAACAAAGAAGTGTGCACCGTCCGAAAGCAATCAAACAAACACTTAATGGAGGGGTTCTGCAATCGCTTAGTGGGGTCCAATGCTTGTCGCCATTTAATAGATCTCTTGACTCTGCATTTCAATAGGTAACAACAAATGTCTTGTGTTATGCTTGGATCAGGTAGTACAGGGAGGTTGCGGAGAGAGTGTGCCATGGAATGTGTCATTGGTAGTTGTTGTACAACTATGGCAGAAATGGTTGAACGTCATGTTCGACTTGAATGGGGTGCTTTATGAGTGTATGACTAAGTCGTCCTATAAGGGTGGTTTGAAGTATGAGGTCCACAATAATGTATTCAGGAATAAGTATCCCACTTTCATTGGATCCAAGGCTGTCTTTGTTCGTCCAGGCATGCCAGTATTTCTAAAAAAGGTCTACAAAGTCGCTAATCGCGTTGTAGTTTGGAGCTCCATGATGAAGAAAATGGTGAAGCCCGTCGCAGATTTTTTGTTCCGTAACTGCATACGTCCCTTTAAAATCCTAGGACAAGACAAGTGCAGGACAATGGAAACCTCCAAGGGGAGATTTTTTAGTTAGAATGGAGACTCGGGCAAGCCTCTCTTGATGAAAGTGCTGGGAGACCACTTGTTTCTAGACCCGGATGACCATATGCTGTTTAGCAATGACAATACTATTCTCATTGATGACTCTCCGCTCAAGAGTATCCTCAATAAGAACAGAAATGCACTATTTGTTGAAAGTTGGAAGCGTCACTAAAGTGAGGACCAAGTCCTATAGGGAATACTGATGCCATGGTTGAGGCGACTCCACAAAGACTACCAAACGAGCCACTTAAGGGAGTATGTAGACAGAAATTGAACTGCCGTACCGCCCTGCACGACGACCTCATTTAGATCTGATATTATTTTAGAAGGATTGAGAACGTCCGCCAAGAACATGGGGTCAAGTTTTGTTTTGCCAAGGATGAATTTAGTGATTGAGTCCAAAGGACATAGGAAGAAGTAGACTTCTCGATGTGACGGTTGATGATGAAACAGACTGTACATTTGTGAAAAAGAATTTTTAAGTATATTTGATTCATTTGTAAATATAAAGGTTTTGATGTTTGATTTCAATTTCTAACCTCTTGTTGGAGGTATTGTATGGTCTTGTTGCATTGCTGTGATGTCTTGCTGGTCTGTTCCATTATACAAAGATGTTTGGGTGGACTTTTTTTGTTCTTCCCACCTCTTCAATTATCTTTGGATAAAGGATAAATGGGTGGGCTATTTGGTACTCTTTGGATGCTTTAGGTAGGAGGATCCTTTTTTAACCTACTTTGGCGGCAGCAGCCATTAATGAGAAGTCTACTGTCTTGGTTGGAGGCTTCGCTCTCGAAGAGATCCGGCTTGAAGGGAGGGAGGGAGCTTCTTGCCGTCCTCTTATCTGAAGCCTTACCCTTTTTGTTCCGTCACGGATGCAGCTTTGGCGGCCATAGACTTCTCTAAAGAAAATGTGGAAGAAGGCATCATAGACAGTGCGCCCAGCCACGGACCAATCAAGACACCGATTTGCTCACTGTCGCCGTTGAAGCGGGCGGCATCCACGCCGAGTCGGCTGCGTTCCTTATTACCAACTCCTCGCACCCCAAACATCTCGCATAGGAAACTATATACGGATGATGGAGGACAAGCTGAGGATCTTTACGCTGAAGATGGAATTCTGGCATCACCAACAATTGAGAACCAGCCAGTATAGAACGTCGATTTCAAAAATTCATCTTTTTCTTCATTGTATCTGTATTTGATTGCTCTAAGCCTTCTCAAAATGTCACGGAAAATCATCCTTATGTCTACTATAATTTGGAATGTCTTAGTATATTAGTCTTAGTGTTGCCCATATTTACCTTTGTTTTCAACAACTTATTTTTGAAATTAAGGATAAATATCTCAATCTTTTCCCATTTTAATGAATATGGACTATTTACATTTTGTGTCCAAACGCCACAAGACAAAGCTTGCACTTTTTTGTGCATAGAGCTTTCTATTTGTATCAAGAACAGAACTTCTCACACTATAGTGTAAAAGTCATTGAATTTCATAGTTGTAATGAATTAAAAAAATTTAAAAATCCTCTCGCACTGCAACAAATCCTTTGTACTCTTTTGTAGATCAAAAATTATTCTTAAACTAATAAATTAGAAAATTTCTTCCACTTCTATTTTTACTTTGACAAAGGCACAAGCACACTAATGATGAATAAATATTAGGTGTGTAAGAGCTTAGTGTTCTGTTATTATTAGGTGTGTAAGAGCTTGATGGAGCTTGATAGAAATTTTGCTTTTAATATATTCTGATATGTGCATTCCAAATAGTAAAAAGGTATGAACGGACATTATAGATAACTCTCAAGGCAACTAGAGCCCCTCATTTAAGGTTCATGGGTAATTTGGAACAAACTATGTGTATTTTTTTGCCCATTTTTTTTAAAGATATTAAATACTCACTCTACAAAATTACTTTCTCCCACATTATTATTATTTCAACCTACTATATTTTTTCTACAAAAAATCTAATATAAGTTATTAAAAATAATCCTATATTAGTTATAATACACTATAGGTAATTCTACACACTCTATATTAGATATAATATCTGGCACAGTTGGTCAGTAGAGATCCAAATTGTCCGTCTCCTTGAATTGTCAATGGCACGGCAATCTTGGCAAATCAATATTGCCACTGGCCTCCTTGCATAGGATTCACCTTGAAACACCATCCTTGGGCTGTAGTATTGTACACGCGGTTTAGGCATAAGTATCCTTATTCACAAATATGTGGTAAGATGACACAAAACATTGTCCCAGGGAATTCCAGATGTTATTGCAAACTAAGGATGTGTGGATATCTTCTCAAACATCCAAGCAAACCTGTCCCAGTGATTTGCTCACTCTTCCGGTTACTATTGCTTTCCGGATTCCAATCCAAATCTGTTCACAATTGGAATCTGGTTACGTCTCTTTCAACTTATTGGTTTTATGTACCCTTGTTTTATCCTCAGGGGGGCCACTGTTGATCTTTTAGAGGGGTATGGACTCACCACTCATAAACCTCACACTCTCCACTCACACTCAAACACACATGCAAACCAAATCTAATTTTGTAATAGAGAAAGAAGAGGTAGCAATCCTCATGACTTCTCGGATGGCCTTTTTGAAAAGTAGGTCATTCAGAATTCACTTCCTATCTCCTTCACTACAACGACAGATCAAAGCATCCGGAACCGACAGAGACGCGTGTTTCTAGAATCTAGACTTATTCGATAGTTGGCAGACCTTCCGGGGGTGGGGATATTGTGTTGACGGTTGCTTATCTTTGCATAAAACCCTCCCTACGTTTCAGACTCGCATCCACTTCACTCTTTCTAGATTACTATTCCAGTAGTTTTCAAAGCATAGTGCACTAATCCTCTTTCACAAATCTAAAACTTCCACATGAATGCACCCTATCGATCAGACCCAGTTGCCTTAGCTTCAGACTCCTCCTCACCCGTCTTCCTTACACCTCAACACTCTCATAAACAATCCAACACATTTGTATACATAGCCGAAATCAGAAAGTCCACCAAGTGGCTTGGATTAAAGAAATTGAAAGAACATAAACAAATGCACTCAAATGGGCTAGGATAGAATGAGAGGGCAATAGACCTGCCTTCCTTCAAAAATCCAAGCAGAAAGCCAAAAAGAAAAAAGGGCACCTCCCAAAACCAGGGTGACTATACACTAACTTCCGAGATAATCGGAAAATCCTAGGTTGGTGACCTCCTAGAAATCTGAAATCGGGCCCCACCTCCAAAAAATCCAAAGCAAAATGAAATTCAAAATTCAAACCAAAACTAATACCCTAACTAGCTACTTCTTCCTTGGTCTCTTTGTGCTATTCCTTGCCTTAGTTGCAGGCGACTTCATCAGCATTGTCTTGGTCTGCATTTAAGTTTGAATCGTGCGCCCCTGTGGTGGTGTTGCATCATCTTTCTAATCTGATCCGATCTCGCATTCTTCTTTGTTGTCCAAGAGCAGCACCTGCGGTGCCGGCTTGTTAGTTGGCAAAGCCTGCGCCATGTGTTCAAAGCTTGCCGGATGGGTCTGGGCTGGATTCGAAATGACGTCCAAGCATCCACTCAACTCACGGCAAATTTGGGACTTAGGTCTTGCGAAGAGATCAGATCCACTTGGCCAGATTTGCGAAGTATTGACTCAGAAGATAATGATCTTCTACGTTGGAACAGAAACTCCCGCCTGTACCAGAATCGATACCGCTATCTGTACCGGAACAGATGTTCCACCCGCCTCCTTTTTTTTTTCCAAAGGAGGCATTACCAATTCATCCAAAATCATCCCTAGACCCCTAGAAGGAGTCCAATCTGGCTTACCAGTCAGTCCAGTCTTTTTTGGAGTGTCCATGAAGTTGAGGTCATCCGGAAAACCTAAGAGATCTAAGGCCTTGTCCTAATCAAGATGCCCTAGCAATTGATGCATCTCCTTCAGCACCTTCTCCATGTTTGCTTGGTAGTCAATAACTACCCTCAATACCTTCGTTCCAGAAAGTTGGCCTTCACTCGTCAACTTGTTGGTGAAGAGGTTGGATCTAACCATTTGTTCCGCCGATGGTGCTACCAAAGTTGACAAATTCCAAACAAACTGGAAGGCTTTGGATTTGTTTGTTCTTGTCACTTCCAGCTCCCCGACCGATTGGGCTACTCGCGTTTGAAGGTCGGTCCGGTCCTTTTCTAAATTTTGGATTTGATCTTCCTTTTCTTGCAGTGTCTTTGGATCCAATCTTTGCCAGATTGCATCTACCATCCGCTCCAGTTTGTCCACTCCCAACTGCAACATGACGGGGACAATATGGTTTGCCATTTTGTTGTGGATCACCCAACGCGTTTTGATCAAATTCCATCCGGTTGTCCCGAATGTCTTCATTTGCTCGGTTTTCGGAGGATGGCTGTACGTCCATATTGGAAGGGATGTCCGGACAAACAGACTGACAGAGCATCCTGGCTGGTACCGCCATGGCTCACCGATCCAACTAGTCCGGTGCAATCGGCACCAATCTCCCTAACAGAATCCTAACTCACCACACTTTCACTCACTAAGCGCATGCAAAAAGTTTGAGAGGAAAGAGAGATAGGAATGAAGGGAGATAATGCTTAAGTATCCAACAATCAGCCAACAATTCTCAAGGAAAACGGGTAGGAGATAGTTCCCTTAACGGTACCCTAAGTTTTCTAGACCAGAAGTCTAGCTCGTAGGTCTTCTGGATCCGGATTTCCGTCTTTCGGGTTCCGTCCTTCACTGGATGACTTATCAAGTTTTAATAGTTCTAGCAATCCGGGTACCAACTAATCTCAAGTTGTTTGTATTTGACCCGGATTCCTATGTACCAACAACAAAATTCAAAAATTTTAGACTATCCTAACCTATTTCTAATCCGTTTTCTATCTATTTGGAGTTTGTGTACTCCCACATGACCCCTTTTTCAAATGTGAGAGTTCCTGCAAACATCCTCCTCTTCATCCTCTGATTCCAAATCTAGTTTGTATTTCTTGACTTGAGGTTTGTTTACCCAGGTGTCAAGCCATATTCCCAGAAGATCCTCCAATTGCATAGAACCGTTTGAAATAATGGTCTTGACTCTATATGGTCCCATCCATCTGCTATGTAATAGACCCAAAAAAATTTAGTAGCGGCTATTGTGCAGCAGTACCAGACCGCTTACTATGAAAGCCTGGAAAGAAGGATAAGCCTTATTAGTGGGAAAATAGAGGGAGGAATTAGTAAAGGTACAATTTTTTTGGTTTATCCAAAGTTAAATTGAGCATCTTACCGTAATTAACCTTCCTTGCTAATAGGATAGTAGTAGATAGATAATTAGGTTAATATCCATAGTTAAAGTTTTTGGGTTGTAGCAAAAACGGAAACCAGATCCGCATCCGTGAACTAAGTCAAGAATCTTGAATAATATCGGGGCCAGGTGTAACCTTATCCAGAAAGATAACAGGAGCTTATCGGAACCCTAAACGAAAATCTAGGGTTCAAACGGCTCTACCGGAGATTAGGAATGACCGTTTTAACGGATAGATTCCTTCGCAACGATCGCGGAAAACGGCTACCCTAAACGGCTGTGACTACTTTGGAGAAAGAACTTCAGAAGTCAGATCTTTTTCTCATGGTTTGAGCTTGGGGGTTTTTAGTTTTCCTTGAGCTTTGGAGGAAAAATTGAAGTCTGGGAGAGGCAAGGATAGAGTGGGAATTGGTGTTCCGCATCCGGTTGAGAGGAAAAGGACAAATTGTTAGGAACGTAGCACCTTCTTCCTGCAGGATTGAGAGTATAGTTGAACTCTAGATCGTGAGAAAGAGAGAGAGAGCAACTATGGTGAAGGCAGAAGGGAGTGGGTCTGTATTCTAAAGATCAAGTTGATCAATCCAGTGATTTCCAAGGATGAAAGAAAGAGGAAATAGCTAGAGGAGGATCTGGGTCAACTTAGATGCGCAGGATTTCTTTGCCGACCCTGGAGTCTGAAGAACAAGGCAATGATCCTAGAGCTTTAAAATGAGCAGCCAAATGAATGGGCAAAGACGCATCGCGCGCTACCCGAGAAGTGGACGTTGGAGACATGGAAGAAAGTCTATGACTTTCCGCGTCCGGGAGAAGGAATGGCTTCACAGAAGGCCGGGTACGCGGATAGTAAGTTTCTGAACCCACCGCACTACAAGGATGGCTATGTAGTCGCACATTGCAAGATAGGGAGAGAAAAGAGATTGTTGGAGTTTTTAGTGCCAATACTGTATTCGGAACATCCAAACCGGGTCACAGTCACTTGGACCCATACCATATTCGGAGCATTGAGTGGAGAGAGGAAAGTCTTTTGAGGTGGTATAGTAAAGGATCTTATAGGGAAGATGGTGACTTCCTTAGGCAACACAAAGGCAACCTCCATTGGGCCCTTCCTCTTTCATCTTTATGACTACCTAGGGACACTTAGGAATCAGGAGAGGACTGAATATAAGGCAGCAGCCATCCTAGTGAAGTTAAACATTACTCCGCCTCGAGAGCCTAAGAAAGAAGAAAGATCAAAAGGAGAGGATGAGGAATCTAGAGGGGGGTCCTTAGAGAGAAGGAAGGAGTCATCCGGAAAGAAAACCGAACCTGAGAGGATTCCAGCCTTGCAGAAGAAAAAAGGACCCAGGAAAGAGTTTCAGGAATCGGAAGTATAAGGAGATGATTCTTTGGGTAGGATTATTACGGATCTTGAGAAGATCCGAGGAAGGTTAGACATTGAGAGAGGAGTAGTCAGGAACATTTGTGGGCTACATGGAGGGATTGCGGTGTTTGAGCTAGTTGAGAGGGTGGAAGGGTAAATTTGGGATAGTGATTCTCGGAAGTTAGAGACCCAAGTGAAGGAGGTCACCAAGAGGAATTAGGATCTTTACCGGCAACTAGAGAAGAGTATGGAGAAGAGTAAGGAAGTGAGGGACCTGTCTAAAGAGGCAGAAGATACATTGAGGAAAGTAGGGAGTTTTGTCTCCCATTCCGGGGATGTGTTGAACAAGGCCAAGCTGTATGATGAGGAAATTCATACGGCCAGTTTCGACGCAGCAGCCAAGTCAGTAATGGTGTTGGCAGAGTACTCAGAGGCAATAGAAAAGCTCTTTTATGAGATCCGCGAAGCTCTCCAGCAGGCAGGGTACTTTCCGGGGTCCGAGAAGAGGACGGCACCTATACTAAAGGTTCCTCTCATATTCCCACCGACACCTGTGAAGTTTGATAAGCGAGAAGTGGAGAAGAAGACTCCAGCAAAGGCCTCTTCTAAGGTGAAGTTGGAGGCAAGAGAAGGATCGGACAAGGAAGTCAGGATCTGAGACGCCCCATAGCAAGAGTACGAGGCGGTCTCCTCATACATCTGGTACAGTAAAGAAAAAGACAACAGCCAAGAGGGCAAGGGAGGTGTCTCCAGAGAGTCAGCATTCGGAGGAAGTTGAGTCATCCAGCAATTTAGAGAAGGAACAGAGTCAATCTGAATCCGGATCCAAAACTGAACCGGATTTGGGATTTGATGCTGAGTCAGATCCAGTGACCATCTCATCTGCGAGTTTTAAGGAGAAGGCTTTGACACCATCAAAGAACAAGGGGGCGGCCAAGGGGAAGCCGCCAGCTGGAAGAAAACAACTGCGAAGGAAAGGTGCCGTCAAGCAAGAAGTACCTTTACAAAAGCAGGTTAGGAAGTAGTTAGGTAGTTTCTTGGGGTAGCCCTAGCATATGTAGATGGAAACCCAAGTTTTTGGTAAGGAGAGAGCAGTTAGCAAGTTGCTTTTTAGCTAGATGCACTTAGACTGTCCTTCCGGATTTTTAGGATCTGAGATCTACTTTTTGCGGATCAACTGGGTTGGTAGGAAGTCAACTTAGAAGAATAAGGAATGACGCATGTCATTCTTTGGTCCTTTATTTTGGATTGCTGGGGACCACTAGGGTTTCCTTTGGTTTGGTATTTAGGAGTTGGGAGTTAGTTTCAACTCCGGGCATTTTTACACTTTTGTTTTCCTATTTCAATTTCTGCAAAGAAAGCTTGGATTTCAATTCCATGAATATTGGTCTGAAAAGTCTTTGTCTTGTATTGAGGGGTTAGGCCGTGTTTTGACCATTGCTAGTTTAGGTAGCTTGTTGGTGAAAACTTGAGAGGAGGATTAGTCCCTGGATTCTGTCTGAATCCGGTTGTGAGAGTTGAAGTGAGCTGGTTGAAAGACTGTGTGTACTAGGATTGAAATTTAGCTATTGTAGTTACTTGGACGCTTCTGCGTGGGATAGCCGCTCTTAGGTTGGGTGCGTTTTGTAAGAGGCAAGCGTATGCTAATTGACGTGTTGATGAGGTCCTACTACAACCGGAAGTAAGTGATGTGCAAGTAGTTAGGATCGCCTAGTTATCTGGTCGCCAGATTCTGCCTTAAAGAGCCGAATGTAGATAGGTCTCTCGTTGTAGTAAGAAAGGATTGTGGGGGTTTTCTGAGTGACCTACTGGTTTGAATTGGTATCCGGATCAGTTATGAGGAAGAATTTGCATCCGGGGTTAGTGTGTGTTTGTGTTTTGTTTTCTCTAAGTGAAACTTCAGTCATTTTAAATCATTGAAGGGTAGGGTATACTTTTCCTTTCCAAAACCAAAGAGCGGACCCCTCTGTAGTAGAGGTTAAACTATCTCATTGGTTACTTTGCTTGCTGAATCTGAATTTGGGAAAGGTCCAGGATCATGACACTCCTTCCGGATCCGTGTTTAGTTAAGTAGGATACTAAGTTGCATTTACTATTGGAACAAATACCTATCTGTCCTAAGTAGTCTGAGGTAGAGTTATTGGTGTGAGTTGAGAGTGAAAAGAGTTAGGGAATACGGACAAGGGATTGCAGTTCTTAGTTTCCAGTTTCAGATTTCTTTTGCCTTGGATTTTGTTTTCCGGATCCATTTTGGGTAATTTTAAAGATACTATAGTTAAAATCCTTTGGGAACAATACACGAGTCATCTTGGGTGTTTTTTCATTTAAAACGCCTAAAGGTAGGATTTGTGCTTTCTTATGCTACAACACCTACCTTGATTCCGTGATTTGTTGGAAGCTTCTTATATGATCTTGCTTCCTTTCCTCCTGGATATCTCTTGTTCGGTCCAAAGCCGTCAATTGAGCTTCCTCCAGATCTTCTATAGCCAAGAGTCGGATTTTCAGATCACCATTCTATAATGCATGCCAGGTGGCCATGACTCTATGAGTCTCCATCTCCAGTTCTATTCCGTGAATAGCCTCCTGCCCAAACACCATGAAGAAGGGAGTTCTTCATGTCATTGTCTTCTCAGACGTGTTGTAACAATCTGTCTTGTGTTCGGACACCATCTTATTCAAGGATTTTTCAATAATTTCACTCGCTTGTTCCGTCAATCGGTTTGCCTTTGGATTATACGGAGTGGTCTTCCGGTGCTTGATCAAGTATCTCGAGGTGATGTTTTGAATGACATTCTTAAGAAAGTGCAATCTTCTATCACTGACTAGCTCCAGAGGGTGCCCAAATCTCATCATAATTTCCGCAAATATGAAAGAAGCAGCCATTCGAGCGGAACAATTCCAGGTTACAACCTCTTATATATGCGTTAACATCCCGTATCAAATACAGCCACCAATATTCGGCAATACAGATCCGATTGACTATAGTGATGGTGGCAAAGTGTCCTCCTGACGGTCCAGAATGCAACGCCTTCATAATCCTCTTCCGATCCTTGGTTTCTAAGCACCGTCTGAGCTGATCATCCGCTCTTATCTTAAACAAGGTACCCTTAATCAGTGAATAAGGGGCTACCTTTTGCTGGAAGACAATCTTTTCTTCCCAAATTAGTCCTTCCGAAAATCCTTGTTTCGTAAGATAATTGACGATATTATGAAATTTGGAGTTGTTCTCTCCGTTTAGATGGAACACCGGCACCTCCTTGTCTTCTAGAAACTTGTCCAAAAACTTGGCCAATGTGGGAGCACAAAATGTCAAAACCCGGAATTCCGGATTTAATTAGGAGTAGATTAGTGAGATTTTTAAAAAATTTTGTATACTGAAGTAGCAATCCGGAATAGTTAGCCAAATCAAGAAAGTAGGAAAGTTCCGACCTAGCAAAAATTGTAAAATGGGTAAGGAACGGATCTTCACGGGATCCGTAATCCGGAAGGTAATCCGGATTCTGGAAACCTACGACCTAAGTGCCGGCCAAGGAACTAGAGTTCCGTTTGCGAGAGGTAGTGCATTTATGGGTCGTCCCAACGGGTGTCGGTCACTGGCTAGCTAGTTAAGCCTGTTCTTCTCCATTTCTTCTCCCTCTTTCTTCCGCTCGAGGATGCGTGTGTTCTTGCAAGTTTAGAGCGCGCGTTTGCCGTACGCGCAATCTAGGTGTAAGTATCTTTAGCCACAATGTTGTGCTAAAATGACACGAGTTATTGTCCCAGGGAATTCCAAGATGATGTTGCACACTCCAAGTTTCTGGATTCTCTTTTCTCCTCAATCCAATCACCTATTCACTTCTTTTCGGAACTTTGAACTATCCGGAATTCAATCTGAATCCAATTCTACCCGGAATCCAGTTTCCACTTCCAAATCAAGATGGTTTCTTTCACCTCTGTTTCATCCTCAGAGGGTCCGCTTTGATCTTTCAAGGGGTAGGGACTTCACCACTTTGACTCTTACACTCACTAAACTTGACAAACACAAACAAACACCCAAATATTTAAAGGAGTTGCAACAAGGAAAGAAGATCCGGATCCTCACAACTTCCTAGACACCCGATCTGGAAAGCAAGTCACTCAGGACTCGATCCACTCCTTACGACAACGATAGATTACAAGTTTCCGGAACCTATCGGGGGTGGTTTGTTGAGTGCTAGACCATTCTGAGGTTGGCAGACCTTCCGGGAGAGTGGCGACTTCCTCTGGGCGGGCGCTTACCTCCTTGGGTTGACAGCCAGACTTGCTTCCGCTACTCAATCAACCGGATCATCGTTACGATAGTTTAAAGGCGTTGTGTACTTCCACTCAGTCAAGAATCTAACACTGTCTCAAACGTAACTTTCAAATGGAACCGATTGCCCAAGATCCGGATTCCTCCTCACCCGTCTTCCCTCACACTCTAGTACAGTCACAAACATTCAGATCAACACTTGAACACAAAGATGAAAATCCGGAAGCTCACTCAGCACTTAGATTAAAAGAAAGGAATGAATACAAAATGAAAATCTGCTAAGAGGGAATCACAACACAACAAGCTTGCCAGCCCTTAAAAACCCATAAAAAGCCAACACCTAAAAGCCAAAAAGTAGCCCGGAAATTCGGGCAGCCAATCAGAGAATCCCCCAAAATACCTAGAAAATCTACTACCGGCTCCTTCTAAAAATAAATCCGGAACCAGGGTCCCAAGCGCGGAATACTCGTTCCGGAACTAGAGTTCCAACCCTAATCCAAAATGAAAACATCCTAACTAACTACTTCTTCTGCGACTTCTTTGAACTGCTGCCGCCTTGCGTTGCTCCTGTCATCTTTGTGGGTGTGTTTCGGACACTTGCCCGGGTCTGGATTGGACGCCGGATCAGTGGAGTTGTCGTGACTTCCGTCTCCTCGTCATCGGATAGGACTAACTCCCTATCCAACTCCATCTCAATGGGTTGTCCCAATGAAGCTCCAACCGGATCTTCTTCACCGCCTTTCTCCTCTTCCTTGAATGTTTCCTCCATGTGGGTGAAGTCTTCTGGATGTGTCCAGGCCGGATTCTCCACCACAGGCATCCGGCTCATCAAATCCGTCCGAACCGAAGAAACCAAGACCGTGGATCTTATGTTCCCCTCTGGTACCCTTGCCGTGTGTGGGGGGAACGTGACAAGGACTGTCTTCACCAGAGTTTCCCGAACAACTGGAGAATCCAGACCCTTCTTGGTAACCTCCACGGTTAACCTCTTCCTCCTTCGCGACAGCCTCGTCTGACTTGCACATTGAGCCGTAACGTCCTTCAGCAAGGCTTGAAGACCTTGCTCCGATATGAGAGTCCTTCCGGCGGGGATTGGTTTGGCCGGAGTCTTCCACAACTGTGCACTCTGCACTTCCGGAAATTTGGTGAAGTCCATGACTGTCGGATCGAGAAAGTCCAACAGCTTCCTCATCTCTGCCAACACGTTCTCCATCTTGATCTCATAATCCACCAGGATCTTGAGGATTATGTTTCCGGTCACTATGCCCTCTTGAACTAACTTATCGTTGAAGAGCCGGGCGCATGTGATTTGATCCGCGGGCTATCCCGCCAAATCCATGAGTATCCTCACTACATGCATCACATCCGACTCTCTCTTGGATGTGAACTTCAGGGCTTCATTCGCAACACCCAAACTGGTCTAGAGTTGGATCTTCTCCTCCTCCAATTTCCAGATGTGCTCCTCCTTCCTACTGAGCAGGGTCAGATCCGAACGCTTTCTAATCTCCCCCTAAATCTTATCCGGCTCCACCTTCAATTCATCCAATACCATATATACAAAGTCTGCCAATTCCTCGTATCGTTTCCTTGCCTCCTGGAACCACTCCACTCCGGAATCGAACAACTCGTTCCCCCCTAGATCTGAGAAGGTCTGTCCTGGTTCCTCGGTTTCTGGAACTTGCTGCTTCCCTCTTGAATTCGGGTCGGTCGACTTCCGTCGTGAACTTTCCGCCCTCTTCGTCCTTTGCGGCGTCACTTCCGAAACGGTTTCCTCGGCCTGCTTCTCCGGATCCGAAGCCAGACCATACTTTAGCATCTCCTTGGCTACCTTATAGTCTTTGGTTTTCTGCTCGCTCACGATCCCGTTGTGGTAGTAGAGATGGAAGAGGTAGGTGCTGATCGAGCTGGACTTGGCCCTCTACACACCGTCCGCCAGTTTCTGCATCACACCCTTCAATATTCTTCCCCAGTGTACCGGCCTGTCCTCCATTGCTCCGAAAATCATGTTGTCCAACATGCTGGTGAGCTGGGTCGGCTTCTCCGGATACAGGATCGGAACCAAGAACTCCAGCACCTGTCTCTGCCTCAGGTCAATGTAATCGTGGATCGCAAAACCTTCCTTCAGATGAGGTAGATTCCGGAACTTCCCATGAACGTAACCGTCATTCCTTAAGGCATAATCGGAACCTGCCTTCCGAAATGAGTAGACTTCCGTCCACATCTCCTTGGTCCACTTTGTCGACTTCCCCCGCTCCATCAATTCAAACTGATTTGGAGCTCCAATCACGACCTCGTGGACCATCACCTCGTCCTTGAGATTCCACGACTTGTGCAGCAATCCCGCGCATCCCATGCTGTCCAGATCACATTCCAAAAGCACCCGCACCTTCGGATCCGTACGTATGATCGGATTGAGCCACTTGGCCGTAACTGCCGGTCTACGAGATTCCTCGATCCACGCCGACGAAATCCTACTAACCCGGTGCAATTGGCACCCTCCTCTCCTTCTCTCCCTATCCGATTCTATCTCACTACTCTTTCACTCAGCTAATGCGCGCTCCAAACCTGCAAGCACACACGCATCCTCGAGCGAGAGAAAGAGAGAGAAGAAATGGAGGAGAACGGCTTAAGTAGCTGGCTAGTGACAGACAACAATTGGGACGGCCCATAAATGTGCCGCCTTTTGCTGACGGAACCCTAGTTCCTAGGCCAGAACCTAGGTCGTATGTTTCCTGAATCCGGATCACCTTCCGGATTACGGATCCCGTTAAGATCCGTTCCTTACCCATTTTATAGTTTTGGCTAGGCCGAAATTTTCCCAGTTTCTTGATTTGGTTAACTGTTCCGGGTTACTACTTCAATATTTGAAAATTTCAAAAAACTTCACTAATCTACTCCTAAGCTAATCTGGAATTCCAGATTTTGACATTTTGCACTCCCATAGCATTAGTTGAGTGAAAGAGTGGTGAGTTAAAATCGGATAGGGAGAGAAGGAGAGGAGGGTGCTGATTGCACCGGATTAGTAGGATTCTGTCGGTGTGGATGGGGGAACCTCAGAGATCGGCAGTTACGGCCAAGTTGCTCAATCCGGTCATACCTGCAGATCCAAAGGCGCAGATGCTTTTGTAGGGTGATCTGGATAGCATGGGATGCGCGAGGCTGCTGCGCAAGTCGTGGAATCTGAAGGACGAGGCAATGATCCACGAAGTCATGATTGAAGCTCCGAATCAGTTTGAGTTGATGGAGCGAGGGAAGTCGGCAAAGTGGACCCAGCAGATGTGGACGGAAGCCTACTCATTTTGGAAGGCGGGATCGGGTTATGCCTTGTGGAATGATGGTTACGTTCAAGGGAAGTTCCGTAATCTACCCAATTCGAAGGAAGGTTTTGCGATCCATGATTGCATTGACTTGAGGTAGAGGCAGGTGCTGGAGTTCCTGGTTCTGATCCTGTATCCGGAGAAGCCGACCCGGCTCACCAACACGTTGGGCAACACCATTTTTGGAGCAATGGAGGACAGGCCAGTACACTGGGGGAGGATAGTGAAGGCCGTGGTGCAGAAACTGGCGGACAGCATGCAGAAGGCCAAGTCCAGCCCAATCAGCACCTACCTCTTCCACCTTTACTACCACAACGGGATCATGAGCAAGCAGGAAATCAAGGACTACAAGGTCGCCGAGGAGAAGCTGAAATACGGCCTGTCTCCAGATCCGGAGAAGCAAGCCAAGGAAGCAGTTCCGGAAGTGAAGCCGCCAAGGACAAAAAGGCCGGAAAGTTCACAGCGGAAGTTGATTGACCCAAAGTTAAGAGGGAAGCATCAAGTTCCGGAAACGGAGGAACCGAGCTGGACCTTCGCAGATCTAGGGGGGAACGAGTTGTTCGATTCTGGAGTAGAGTGGTTCCAGGAGGCCCGAAAACGGTACGAGGACTTGGCTAACTTCGTATGCTTGGTATCGGACGAATTGAAGGTGGAGCCAAACGAGATTATGGGTGAGATTAGAAAGCGTCCAGATCCGACCTTGCTCAGTAGGAAGGATGAGCAAATCCAAAAACTGGAGGAGGAGAAGATCCAACTCCAGACCCGTTTGGGTGTTGCGGAGGAAGCCCTGAAGTTTGCATCCAAGAGGGAGTCGGATGCGATGAATGTAGTGAGGGCACTGATGGAGTTGGTGGGACAGCTCGCGGATCAAATCACACGCGCCCGGCTCTTCAGTGATAAGTTAATTCAAGAGGGCGTAGTGACCGGAAGCATGATCCTCAAGATCCTGGTGGATTATGAGATCAAGATGGAGAACGTGTTGGTAGAGATGAGGAAGCTGTTGGGGTTTCTTGATCCGGTAGCCATGGACTTCACCCGATTCCCGGAAGTTCCGAATGGACAGTTGTGGAAGACTTCGGCCAAACCAATCCCCGCCGGAAGGACTCCCATATTGGAGCAAGGTCTTCAAGCCTTGCTGAAGGACGTTACGGCTCAAGTTGCAAGTCAGGCGGAGCCGTCACAAAGAAGGGAGAGGTTAACCGTGGAGGTTGCCAAGAAGGATCCGAATGCTTCGGTTGTTTAGGAGGCTCCGGTGCAGACGGTCCTTATCACGTTTCCCACGCGCATGGCAAGGGCACCAGAGGGGACCGTAGGGCCCAAAGTCATGGCTTCTCCGGTTCGTACGGATTTAACAAACCAAATGCCTGTGATTGAGAATTTGGCCTGGACACATCCGGAAGGTTTCATCCACATAGTGGGAGCATCCGAGGAAGAGAAGGAAGGCGATGACGAAGATCCAGTTGGAGCTTCATTAGGGCAACCCATTGAGATGGAGTCGGATTGGGAGTTCCTCCAGTCCGATGATGAGGAAATCAAAGAAAAGGCAACTCCACTGATCCGACGCCCAATCCAGACTCGAGCAAGTGTCCGGAACACCCCCACGAAGATGACAGGAGCGACACAAGGCGGCAGCAATACAAAGAAGCCGCAGAAGAAGTAGTTAGTTAAGATGTTTTGATTTTTGATTAGGTTTTGAACTCCAGTTCCGAAACGGGTTTTCCGCGCTTGGGACCCTAGTTCCGGATTTATTTTTAGAAGGAGCCAATAGTGGATTTTTCGGGTATTTTGGGGGGTTCTCTGATTGGTTGCCTGGATTCTCGGGGCTCTTTTTCGCTTTTAGGTGTTGACTTTTTGTGGGTTTTTAAGGGCTGGCAAGCTTGTTGTGCTGTGATTCCCTCCTAGCAGATTTTCATTTGTATTCCATTCCTTTCTTTTAATCTAAGTGCTGAGTGAGGTTTTGGATTTTCATCTTTGTATTCAAGTCTTGGTCTGAATGCTTGTAACTGTACTAGAGTGTGAGGGAAGATGGGTGAGGAGGAATCCGGATCTTGGGTAGCTGGTTCCATTTGAAAGGTACATTTGAGATAGTGTTAGATTCTTGACTGAGTGGAAGTGCACAGTGTCTTTAAACAACCGTAACGGTGATCCGGTTGATTGAGTAGCGGAAGCAAGTCCAGCTGTCAACCCGTGCGGAGGTAAGCACCCGCCCAAAGGAAGTCGCCACTCTGCCAAAAGGTCTTCCAACCTCGGAACGGTCTAGCACTTAACAAACCACCCCCGGTAGGTTCCGGAAACCTATAATTTGTCGTTGTAGTAAGGAGTGGATCGAGTCCTGAGTGACCTGCTTTCCGGATCGGGTGTCTAGGAAGTTGTGAGGATCCGGATCTTCTTTCCTTGTTGCAACTCCTTTAAATACTTGGGTATTTGTTTGTGTTTGTCAAGTTTAATGAGTATGAGAACCAGAGTGGTGAAGTCCCTACCCCTCGAAAGATCAAAGCGAACCCTCTGAGGATGAAATAGAGGTGAAAGAAACCATCTTGATTTGGAAGTGGAAACCGGATTCCGGGTAGAACCGAATTTGGATTGAATTCTGGATAGTTGAAAGTTTCGGAACAAGTGAATAGGTGATTGGATTGAGGAGAAAAGAGAATCCTGAAAACTTGAAATGTGCAACATCATCTTGGAATTCCCTGGGATGATAACTCGAGTCATTTTAGCACAACATTGTGGCTAAAGATACTTACGCCTAGATTGCGCGTACGACAGCCGAAATATCCTTTAATGCACTCTTCCCTCTGAATCTTGATAAGAAGTCCATATTCGCATTTATCTTTCCGGATTTGACCCTTACCTCATAATTGAACTCTTGAAGCAATAGCACCCACCTTGCTATCCTTCCGGAAAGGTCCGGCTTGTTGACTAAGTACTTCAGGGAGTCATGATCTTTGTGGAATACAATCCGGTATCCTAGAAGGTCATGCTAGAACTTCTTACAAGCGTAAACTACTGCCAAAGCTTCTCTCTCCGTGGTGGTGTACTTCCGTTATGCAAGACTCATCTGTCTACTTAAGTAGTAGATGGAGCACTCTCGTTGGCTTTTGTCATACTGCTATAGGATGGCCCCTAGATACCATTCAGAAGCGTCCAATGTGACATGGAACTCCTTTGCCCAATTCGGTGAAGACAAGATTGGAGCTTTAGCCAAAGCCAATTTTAGACTTTCAAAAGCAACCTGTCTCTCCAGATTCCAACTATAATCCTTATCCTTGTTCAGCAACTCACTTATTGGAGTTCAGGGTTATCACAGCGGACAAGTCACCCGCCTGCCCGCTTGTCCAGTTAGCCCCTCCGGTTGAAGTTCCTCCCGTCCAATGTAGTCAACATATAGTTGACTTTATCCTTAAGTCCTTGCCCCGTCTTTAAGTCCATGCCCTTAAGCCCACACCCTTAAGTCCACGCCTAGTCCCTTAAGTCCCCGCCCCGTCTTTAAGTCCCCGCCCTTAAGTCTCCGCCCAGTCCTTTAAGTCCTCGCCCAATCGCTCAGCTCCATGGTTTTGATTTTTGTGCAAACCGGCACGGACCGCCCGTCCGTCCGGTCCGGTTTGCCCGTCCGTCCGAGACATTCCGTGACCTTGGAGCGCCTAATGTGACAACCTTAACGGAGTTGCCTACCGCACATCAAAGAAATCCCTTGATGAACCGTTGGTAGTATCCGATGCATCAAAGAAATCCTTGGATTTCTTGTACTTAGGTTGGAGCAACTAAGGCAAGCATAGCTTTAACCTTGTCTATATCCACCTCCAACCCTTTCTGGCTCACGACGTGACCCAACAGAATGCCGGATATTATACTAAAAAAACACTTTTTTGGATGTAGTTTGAGGTTGGTTTCTTTACATCTTTTGAAAGTCTTCCGTAAATACTTAATATACGATGCTCGAGAACTGAACACCGCAAAATTGTCAATGAATACCTCCAAGAAATATTGTAGAAAATCTTGGAATATATCCATCATCAACCATTTTTTTTCGAGCACTGCACAATCCAAATGGCATCCGGGTGAATGCAAACGTTCCCCATTCCGTGGTGAAGTTAGTCTTCAACTGATCCATCAATCGGATGAAGACTTGGTTATATCCTAAAAATCTATCCAGAAAACTATAACATTTGTTTCTGGAAACATGATCTAGAATGATATCCATAAATGGTAACGGAAAGTAGTCCTTCTGGGTTGCCGTATTTAGCTTCCGGAAGTCTTGGCAAACTCAGATTTTATCTTCCCCTTTGGTCCGGCCTTCTTAGGAACAACAGTTATGGGTAAAACCCACTCAGAGTTGTAAACTGGATGAATAAATTTGGCCTCCAATAAGGCGTTGATCTCCTCCTTCACCATCAATACCTTGGGTTCAGCTGGTATTGACGTTGTTGGATAGGAGCTGCTCCTTCCATCAAATCAATCCGGTATTTTTCCAATTTAGTCAGGATCCCGCTTAGGTCTAAAGGAACCCAAGCAAAGATATCTAGGTACTCCTCCAACAGCTTTTCGTGCTCCTTCCTCTTGGACTTAGACATGGAATTGCTCATGAAGAAAGACTATCCGGATTCCAGCTCTACTTTCACGTAATCCAAAGGGCTCACAATGTTCTTGATCCATTCGGGTTCTGTCTCTTCAGCCTCACTCCTGAACTTGCTCCATGAGTTTTCCTGACCAGGTCTGTTTAGACCTATAGCCGGAAGTTTTCCTTCCATCATTTGATGTCTAATCCAGTCAATAGATAGTGGTACATCCACCTCTCCCATGGATCGGTCTTCTGGTGGAATACCCGTCCAAATGACGGTGGGTTTTTTTGTCGCAACTTCCAAGGTATAGTCCAGAAACTCAAAGTCAATTTTTGTTACAGAGGTAAAATAACTGGGAACTAAGTCTGAATCTTCCGGATTAGACCAGTCCGTGGTATATCTGTTTGACTCACTGGTCTCTTCCAAATGGTCAACGTGCTTCCAAGGAATCCAAATAGCTGGTTTGCCAACTACAAACTCCTTGGCTCTCCAATCTACTAAAATCCTTGTTGCATACAGCCAAGGTCTACCTAGTAATATAGGGAAAGGTCTTCCCTTAATTACCTAGATGACCTCATAGTTTGGATAATACGTCTCCTTTCCGAACCGGGTTGGAATCTTCAACAATCTTCTTACTGGATGTACACGTGATTGATCCACCAGTTGCAACACTTGGTCAGTTGCCTGAAAAAAAGTGTACTCCAAATCAAATGCCATATCTTCCAACATGAGGTTGACTTTGGAACCACCATGCACCAAAACTCTTGATACAATACATCCTCCTACCTTCACTTCCAACTCTGGTGCTCCAAAGTCTTCTAATTGAGAGAAGTTGACAGCAACTGAGGGTAGCTTCAACCATCTCTTCCTCTTCTTTGTCCAAGCATCCCGGATTAGCCTCTGATAGTTTACATTGTTAGGGAGAAGTTGTCCAATATTAATGTTTGCCTTTTGATCTTTGACTTCTTGCACAATGTCTTTTTCATCAACCTTGAGTTCCTAGTTGATGAAGACCGGAACATCATCAAACATGACCTTCCCTCGTTCAGGTTCTAGAAGTTTTCTAGATTTGTTTAAGTTCTTCCGTACTTCCTGACTAATATCAACGAGAATTGGGTAGTGTCCTACCCCTTTTTCTAACTCTACTATAGGTCGGATAGGTTCTAATCTAACAGAGTAATTAGAATCACTCAAATCCGGATCCGCATTTGAAATGTTGGATCTGGATCTCTCTTTTCCTTTCCCTTCCCTACTCCTATGTTTATCTATCCGGTTCTTGGTGGAACTCCGAGTTTCTACTCAATAAATAGGTCCCTGTCACACTTCCGAAAGCTCCACCTTTGGTTGTTACTTATCCGTATTCTTAGTTCCGATCGTAGAACCGTAATTGAGTCTGATCTAATCTCTTGGTGGGACTTCTACTTGCCTATAAATGGTCTGTACCTGCTGTGGTTTAGGACACTCACCAATTTCGTGTCCATATTCATTGCAATTTTGACAAGGTAAAGCCACAGGTGCACCTTGTCCCTGTCCCTTATGGGGACAACTGTTGGCATAATGCTGAGGACTGCCACACATAAAACAGCATCTAGGTGGAAATCTAGAAGGAGGATGGTTACCTTGACTGGATCCGACCCCTACCTAATGCGGATTCATATTTGTCTAGATCAATTGCTATGGTATCTTCCGTCTTTTGTATCTTGTTTGGATCTAGAATACTTAATTCACATGCTCCTCGCACTCTATCGTCTTTGGTAAGGTATAGTACACCCCTTGTTTGTCTACAAAGTAGACCTGCTTCTGAGGTCCTTGGTTGCATTTGCTTGCGTAATGACCCGGTCTTCACTACTAGAAATTCCGCGACCGAAACAACAAAAATGTAACTGAAATTTGTTGTTCATTTCAGTCGTTTTGGTCGCGTTGACCCGGTCGAAATCGAACACAAATTTGTAGTTTATATTTGTTAATTTGGACAAGCAACATACAACTACTTGTATTCCAGCTCAGCATATTTGAGGTGACTTGTCCTGCCACGTGGCGGTTGTTTGAAGCAACATAGAATTGACAGTAAATTAATTAGTAATTACTTAGAAAGCATAATTAATTTATTTTCACCATGTTCTTTCCTATCAATTAATCCACCGCAACTTTGCAAATGAAGAATTCCATTCACTATATCACAGAATGCATTTAATTGCAATTATTTTCAATTATTCTCCGCATGATTGAAAAGACACGTTGCATACAAAATTAACTCTGCATTCATCCAGGTCACTTGCATTGCATCTTGTAAATTTTAACCAATTTATTTGGTTTAGGGTTGCCTGGTGCAAAATTGTAGAAAATGCACAAGTATTATACAATGGCTAATTACATGTTGCGCATGTCCAAAACTGTGAAAAGCAAGAATGCAAGACACTTCACAATGATGTCTATGCTATCCCTTCCTTACCACTGATGACATATAATTCTATGGAGTCCCTAACTTGGAAAGATAGTTTCATATACTACTCTTCACTCGCACAAAGTATGAAGCTTCAGAAAAATTTGCCACCTCCTGCTACGACACACATACATTTCCTGCACTCTTGTACAAAAAATGTTTAGTACATGTCCACATTACAATTGACATGCATCATCTCTCATGAGTGACATTCAAAAAAATACAGTACATGCCAAACGTAAAAAAATGATCCACAACATTCAACAATGTCCATAGATATTATACAAAATCAAGGACTGCACCAATGGAGGTTCATGAAAACATACCCACATACAGACATTCAAACTACAGAAAAGTATCAAACTACAATTGGTTATACCGCCAAATTCCTCTGTCTCACAATCTTCCAAAGCAGTCTTTCAAACGTCAACAAGCAACTCCTGCATGTAGAACAGCACCGGCACCTGCTACAATTAGGCTGAATAACAAACAAACACCAAACTAGGAGTTCCATATAACTGCAGAGGCAGCCTAAAAAGACCAAGTACAAAGACAAGATTTTACAATGCAAGTGCAAAAAGTACAAGTTCCATTACATCATCGACGTGCTCCACCACATCATTGTGGCTAGTTGCACTCTCTGTAAACAGACTATCCACATGATCTCTCCATTCAATAAGGTAGGAGGCTCTGAAATTGCACGGGCATTACAACTTGCCCCTACAAATGGTTTTGAAATGGACACGAAGTGGTTCTTAAATTGAATGGTATAGTCATTGAATGAATCGAGGAAAAAAGCATCACTAATTGACAGAGCCAACCCTTCTCTTTGCTTTCCCCATCTTTCTCTAGAATTGAAAGTGAACGGTTCATGGAAGAGCTAGGGTCATACAGAGGGACCTATGACACATCTTGTATTGAAAGTTCATAACTAAATCAAAAAATGCTTGAAAAAAACATGAAACGACTTCTGTTACATTCCTCATCTATTTCTCTTTTTCTAAAAAATGAGCTAAAAATATTTGCATCCAAGCAACCACATCAAAAAGGTAAACCAGCCCTTCAATGGTCAGTTTCTGAGCCTCCTACCTTACAAAAGCATCGTACATGCTTGGAGACGCTGCATAGGATTAAGTGCCTGGCATACATACAACAACAAACCACTTTGTCAGTATTTCAAGAAAACAATCATCTTATGTAATCAGAGAAAACAATAAAGATACACTGATAAAAACCTGATGTCTACATTTACGTTACATTGATCAAAACATTTAAGGAGTATGCAAGAGAACTAAATTATTAAACATGCACCAACTGTTTTGAAAATGGAGTTAGGAGTTTCATTTGTTTCAAAAGGAAAAAAAAAAAAAGATAGAGCCACGAATCTAAGGAAATGGACCTGGCTGAAGAAACACAAAATCTACCGCCCACATGAAGCAACATACTCCTCCCTTCTCTTCACATAGGAGGTGCACATGGCCCATCTGACAACACGGAACTAAAAAATCCTACTACATAATTAATAAAAATGTCTTTCCAAAGCATTAACATCATCAACATTCACCTCTATATCTGCAAGCAGTTTACCTCTGTGATACACTTCACTAATACTAGAATTTTTCTTCTACATTGCTAAATGAAAACAATAACATGACATGTTCTGAGAACTGATATTGACGTATGGAAACGAAGCAAATTTTGTTAGTTGCAAACATGTCTCAATCTGATATATATTTCATACTTGACGTCTAATTTCCAAAATCCAATACATTTCACAATGAAAGCACCTTTCATGTAAACAAATAATCCATCATAATCCTCACAATAATTTTGGTAAATTCTTAATCTAAACCATTCTCCTCTGAGTTCAATTTTTCTTCATTCATAGGGCGTGTCAACAACGCTTCTGAAAAGCATTCATTGTTCCCAAATGGCCGTTGGGTATAGAGATCCTTATTGCAAATAATACATGCAAATTGTTAGACATTTCATGAGGTATCCTGTTCTATCCAACAATCCCTATACGACAAGAACAAGGTATACCACCAAGAAAATTAGGAACTCTGATAGTAGCAAGTGTCTTGCAACCATTTTCCTTCAAATAAACGACTACCAAATTTGAGTAACTTAGTAGCAAGTAGCAACATGATTGGAACCATGACTTACAAAAAGAAAAACTCACAGTCAGTGGATTTTCAGATACATGTCAGGATATGCCGCGCTATTAACTTTTAGACCTTCACATACCTTGACCATTTAATGGATCTTCTTTTATTTTGTAGTACGTTGATATGCTTTGACTGTGACCTCCGTGAGCAGCAAAGTTGAAGGTGAACTGTTGTAAGTTCCCTTGTAATAAGCTTAGAGAGTTCGACACCAATATTTTGTTCTTGAAACTCTGAACTGCATGTACATCCTACTTGGAGGGCAAAGAACAACACTACCAAACCATTGTTTGCTGTTGAAAGAGAGATGAGTTATTCCTATGTCTCCCATCAGCTACATGAGCTCTTGCACAACCTGAAGGAATTGAAGTCAAGATTCCTGGTCATACCCAACATTATGATTAAAAAAAAAACTGACAATTGCATGTTGTTGAAGAAAAGAAGAAATGATAGGTAAACAAGTGATTTGGCAAGGAATTGAATGAAACTTTGATACTTGGCATGCAGCAGTTAATAGTATATATATATCTAATGGTCACTACTACTCTTCTCATTTGGAGGATGGAATGCACCATATCTGAGGATACCCTTTTTTTAAATATGGCTGAATACCGGGCGCATACTATCTCCTAGCACAAACTCAGGCAATTAACTTCCTTTTCTATCTCGTTCAAATCTATAGAACCATAGAGACCTAAAATAAGAAGATCATACAACCACAACTAGACATGCAAGCTTGAAGTTGTTTGTACAACACCAGCATGCACACATTTGACCACATCAGGGAAAATGACAGAGGCCTTCAACACCCAATTTCCAGGTCAAAATTCAGATGGCTGAAACTACAAAACCCAGGTACTCTAAAATCCCAGGTCCCATACACTAGTTACCTTTACAACTGCAGAAGTATCGGGAACATGTTTGCAGGACTTGAGCTCCAAGAATTCTTCCTCAGGGTATTATAAGGCTCTTCCTCCTAGTAAGTCCTCAATTTTGCTTCCTTCTTTTGTGAGGGCCAACTCAGGAGACTTCTTGTGGATAGGCTCATAAAAGTGAGCCAAGAGGTCCTTCAACCTATCTAGTAAAGATTTATCCTTCACCAACATCTATGATTCTGGACATACCAACATGTGGAATTATTCTTCACCCTGCCACTCTGCCCTCACCTCCCGCACATGATCAATAGCAAACTGTGCCACCAATTAAAAAGAACACAAGCCACATGAGAACTCTTTCAGGTTTGCAAGGAAATGGTATTCTAAGATAAACATTTTGTAGAACGTCCATAACCACTCAGGGCTAAGAACCCCTCTAAGTGTTTCCTTTAGCACTTTTCAGTGGCTCACACAAAAGCTGTAGTTTATTCAATTTTTTTCCCTACAGAACGCATGCTACGCTCTAGATTGACTCCAATGATATTAGCACCATCTTCACAATCTCATCACTCCAATTCATCTTGTGCAAGTAAGCCTTGGAATTTTGACAGGAAAGACCACATTTAGATTTCCTCAAAAGAAAGCACAACAAATACTCCTTGAGAAGCTCTTCAGGGATTATGATTTCCACAAACTGGAAGACACAGAGGAGGACCTCTGCAAAACAAAGATTATTAGAAACTCCGCAATCCATACTTGAGGGATTATCATTTCCAACACAGAAGGTACTTTTCCAAAGAAAAACAAGACACACAAGCATTTCAAGGTGAGTAGGACGGATATCTTCAAAAAGAAAACCTGGGAGGAATATCAACAACATGACTACACTGAGCATCCTTTTTTCTAAAACAATGCGTACCAAAAAAGTACTTCAAGGATTGTGATTTCCACACATTGGAAGACACACTGCATCACCATTACAAAACAAGAACAACAACTCCTACAAAGTCATTTTCGAGGGAGACACTACGGATGACACACCTTGGAGGGTAATCTGAGAGGTTAATCGTAGGAAACAAAAAGGCAACAACACTCATGGTTGCACAGGCACAGAAGCTGAAAATACCACATTGTGCCTAATAACTTCTCCACAGATTTTGTCAATTACTTTCCTCTTTGACCAAGTATCGGACAGGAAACCTTCCTCTGAAAGGTAATCTACTCACAGGGGATGGAGATCAACACAAGGGCGATAGACTCGACGCTGGTGACATGATCTCCATCTCACCATGTCTTTCTTTCATAAGGTCCTTGTAATCCTTCCAACTGATATCATACTACCTCGATTTGGGTGGCGAAGTGCTTCCCCTCCTTTTACAGTTCAGTAACTCATGTGGAAATCATATTTGCAAGTCTTGTTTCATATGACTTGCTCTCACATCCTTCTCTCCTGAATATCTAGTTGATGACAAACTTCTTCTCCTTTGTCATGTTGATTGGCCGAGTCCACAGGTTCATTGGCTTCAATGTGCATCAATCTGTTCTTCATCTATCAAACCTCCTTCCCCTTCATCTTTTGATGATATTTCAAGAAATATGAGCAGCTGTGCTGTTTGCATAAAAACATACTGGTATTTGCTTCCATCACTAGACCTTGCAATTTATATAAAATTTTCGCCCATGATTGTCACAATATGCCACGGTTCACATTTCATCACTCAGCACACTATATTTTGATCTATTTCTAATCATAAATGCTACGTAAAAATCAAGCAGCTGTACCCTAATTACATGTCTCCACTATGGCATAAATTTGAGAATTACACACCATACATCATATATGCTTCAATACACATTTTTGACATCATTCCCTCACCAATTCCATAGCAGGTAGCTAAGATGTAGGATATTGAATATTTTTGTTCTAATTCAATAACAACTTGATGTTCTAATTCAATAACAATTTCAACAAATTTGAACGCTTTCCAATCTTTGTATACGTAATTTTAGTTTAAGTATAGAATCTATAATGAAATTAAAGAATGCAAGTGTACGAAAATGAAGAATGCAATTCATAACATTTAAGGAAACTTGGGAGCGACTTCTTGATACAAAACAGCCTTACAGCACTCCCCCTTCTCCTTCACAAATACAGTGTTGCCATAAACATTCAACTACTTTGCAGCAACCACCACTTCCTTACCATCCTCTTCGTCAGTACTCAGTAAACTAGCATTCATAGTCAGATTCTCTCACATCCACTTCAAACAAAACATTCTACAACTAGAATTACTGGAAATAGTGCAACAACACTTTATATTTCAAAATATTGCTGATAGAAACGGAAAATGACACTCACAATGAGTGCACTGTTTCCATAAGGTTTTGAAAAACATTTTATTACATTGCTAGACTAGGACACACAGGAAGTCAAGTTCACACCCACAGGCCCTGACAAGTTACTTAACATTCACTGAACACACGTTGCTAAGGGAAACTCCAAATCCCTGACATATTCTATGACAAAGTAATATGCACATAATTCATTTACACTACCGAAACACGTACATTAAAAAACAAACACTGGCATATGTCCACAATGGTGCAGCAAGAGCTGGTTTCTAACAATGCCCAATTCGAAGCTTGTACACCATGTTCTGAATCACTCCTCAACAGTTTCCATGAAATTCCACTTAGTTATATGTCCTGCACACAACCCATACTACCTATGAATTCATCCTCCTTCGGCGTCCGCACTAGCTAATGAACCAAATCCTAGGAAACAAAAATGACAAGAAAATAAGCACGTGCAAAATGTACGCCCCCAATGAGCTTCAGGAATCACAGTCATGTGCTTCTCCACGTTAGCTCATTACGCTACATTTAGATTTCAGTTTTTCATTTTTACGTGCAATTTGGAAGTGCTCACCTTCTGTCCCACTCGTCCTCCACATCGCGAAGACGTCCCCATCTAAGACGGGATGTCTGCATTGAAGGACAATGCATTTGCATTCTGTTGTCGTAGAAGCTTGATTTCAGCTTCCAACTGTGTGATGTACTATTTTGTCGAGTTGCTATTCCTCTCCTTGACAATGAAACTCTGCTGTCCGGTAGCAATTTTTTCTGGAAGTTCGTCCTCTACTTGTAGACCATTCCGCCCGCCTCGTCCTTTACTCTACAGAAGCAAACAACATTGAAGATGGACTGTCAGTGATATTCCTACAAACTTCAATTCAAATAATGCACACTCATTCTCAACCATTGACCAAAAACAACCTTCATTTCCATGACAACATTTGAAGGTTGTGAATGCCATACAACACATACAAAGTCTTTGTCATTATTAACAGTCCGCTGCAGTCGTTCTTCTCTCTCATTTGACCAAATACTTCCATATACAGACGTCTTGACATTGTTGGTACTCTATAAAAAATGAATTGTTAAATCTCACAATCATCGAATGAACAAACAACATTATATGTCCAACAAACCTCACTATGTGAATCGCTTTCCACACAATGGCTACAAACCACTTCTAAAAAATGCATTTTTGGAAAGGAAAAAAAAAGTGCAAACCCACCTTCGTGTCGACCACCAGCTGCACATTGTAAGGTTCAACATTGTCTGAATCACATTCAAGTTCAATAGAATTTCTTCTACTTCTTTGGGAAGGCTTGCCTTCAAGAAGAAGACTGGATTCAGCATAATTATTCTCTTCTTCAATATGGAAGATGTGCTTCTTCTTCTTGTGCCCTCCATAGCCTTTATCTCGATGCATTTCCTCTTCAACTTCACTTGGATCTGGTGACCTCCCCAATAAGGAACAAAGCTTCTCTCGCACACCGTCAATTCCCCTACATCCAGTTCTGCCAAGTGTTTTGCGACAAGAATTGGCAAAACGGCCTTGCCTTGATTTCTCCTCCCTCCGCTTACTTGTTGCCAATTTCTCCAGTCGTTTCCACACTTGTTCATCTATGTTTTTTGGTTGACAATTTTCAGATCCACTCCTCTTGATCAAAGAGATGAGTTCACTTCTTCTTTTTGTCACTGCTTTGTCCATCAATGCCCTCAAATAACCTTCATTCAAGATCCCAGAGTACTCAAAATTATCGTCCAGTCTGTTCTTGAATGTCTGCACATCTTCAAAGGTTTGCTTCCTAATGTTCATGCAAGAAAGATCCAAGCTTATGGCCAACTTGTTAATCTCAACTATCCATGCTGGCTTGCCAGGGCCATATGGTCTTCCCTTGCGATCCAACATCAAGTAAAATGGTTTGTTTCCATTTCTCTGCCGCTTGGCCTTCTCTGCCTAGAGGAGATCTTGTTCATGACGTCGTCTCCTCCTGTCACTTGCTGCTGACATCTCCACAATGTCTCCCGCCTTCACAGCAGCAACATCTGTCCACTCTGTTGTCATGTCATTTCTTGAGGTAAGAGACCTTCTTGGAGGTGACATGGAAGAGTATGATGTCGTTCTTCGTCGCTGAGAAGTGCAAACTTGTTCTTCGGAACCATGTCCCTTGTGCCGACGTGAATTCTCTAGTGATGATAACTCCACGTGTGGACCCCATCGACGCCTCCTATTGTACAAGTCCTGAGAGTGCTGGTCCTCTGTACACCCATAAAACCATATGAATTTATCTCACACAAAGACTGGACCAATACTACATATGAATGTGCCAACAAGTTTTGTCCATGTGCATGTATTGTACACAACAAGCTCCTTAAATTTAAGAGCAGTTCAGACATGAGAAGAGAAATGGACTAATATTCTCTACAAAACAGCATGTTCACAAACCTACCAAGGAAACAGACTACATTTTGTACAACTAAAAAAATCACCATTCCACTTACCTTCTCGTGAACAATAATCAGAAGGATATTCATAATATTCTATGAAGTCGTTCCCACTGCCTTCTAGATGACCTCCTCTCCAAATAAATGGGCTTTGTGATTGACATAGATGCCGGATTCGCCTTTCAGGCAAGACACTATCCCTCCTCAAATATCCTTGAGGCTTCTCGGAAACACATTCCTCCATTTGATGTCAACGTGATTGATGTCCTGAATTGGTGGATTTACTTAGCTCAAATTCGCTACCTCTATAGCGCTGCACAATCATTGCAAGGAAAAGGGTCAATCACATAACCTTCTTATATCATATTAAATAGTTTAATTAAATGCACTGAACTGGGTCTTCGATGTCTTATCAGTGCTGTACTCAAGGAGGTCTACATTTGAGCCAAACACAATCCTGAACTATTACTTGGAAGTGAAAACAAGAAGTAGCCATACTCACTCAATTATAAAGATGACACCATACTCACGTCTTTTGAATATTTATTGGTCGGATAAGGAAGTAGACTTGTTCGTCCTCTGTGTTCTAGTGGACTCCTCCGCCCTGAGTCACTGTCAGTGTCGACTGCAACATCACCTCGCTCAAGATAGTATTCTTGCTCTCGCTTATAACGTGGATTGTCGTCGCCCAAGGAATCTTCAACCGGCTCCTTGCCTGGACGCTGTGAAGGAAGTAGTTCCCTTTCATCCTCTATTTCTTCCAATATTGTTGAAGAATTTTTTTTCCCTCTAGGGTTCTCCTCTGACAAGAGCATAAATAAGTGTCAAGAGAGCATGGGCTCATTGTGTTTAGAGCACAATTTAAACGACATTCTCAATCGAGTACAAAGAAATTCAAGTGATTTCTACACTTTCAACATACGACAGTCACAAATATCACATTTGCAGCAATGAAACCAAGTCAAACTCATGAGACACTCCAATTGAAGTGTGTATATGGCATTTGATACTATCCATCCACAGCATTACGTCCTTCTACCATTCCTAATTGTAATGGAAGATTTGAGGTCCACTTTTTGCTCAAGTTGTTCCCAAGATCGCAATACCTAACACTCACATTTCAATTTTGCAATGGATTTGACCCCCCTAGTTATTGCAGATCAGTAGACGTCATGGCCATTTTACTACTTTTAATACACACAAGAAAATAAACTTGGTGCATACTTCTAATGACATCTAGACCATCTGCATGAATTACCTTTGCCACCGTGACTTTCTAACCACACTCGTACAGGAAGGGAAAAAACAAGTTGGAACAAAGAAGTGCGCCAATCATCATTACGTAGGAGTCATAAACGCATATATGGACCGTTTTCTTTGTACACCCATAATATCATAAGAGAACAGAGTACTTATATGCGTCCCAAACTCAAGTCCTTCAAGTCATGACACGATGCTAACTCTTTCACAAACTCACAATGTAGGTAATTGAGGTCAAACTAAATAACAACTGCATATGTTCTATCAAAAATCAAGAGCATGAAACAAGTGTACCCAACCGTGCAATTTACCCACTAAAATGAATTCATTGGTGTGCACCAGGAATTATACCCACAACCTACAGCATATCTATCTCATGCTCGATAATAATCAATTTTCAAAAACACAGAATAGAAACAGCTGGCTCAAATGCACAAACATTCACAGTATGAAAATCCAGGGACAGCCCTCACTAAACTCAAAAAGATAAACGCCAAGTCTACAACTGCCAACAACATGAGAATCGGTTCCTAATGATCGATTGCTGCAACTAAACATCGTTTGCAAAGCATTCATGTGCCCACTCATTGACATGCAAGCACTAGAAGACTTCCAAGCCGGCATGATCAACAATCAGCCGCTCTGACATTCCCTACGAAAATGAGACCCATACTACACAAATTCCGTCTTCTTCAACAGATGCATGCAATCCCAAGTCAGGAAAGACTTAAATCTCGAACCTGTAGACAGGACAGGTCCCGAGGATTGCGGAGGGAAGGCGCGAGCTCCTGAAACACCTGCTGCCGCAAACTCATTCTCTCCATCAAGTGCACTAGATTTTCCTGTCACCATGGTCAGACTTTTCCTTCTTCTTCCATGTGGTGATATTGTACAAACAATTCTTCCAGAAGCTTCTGCGTCTTCGTGTCTTTTGCGACGAAGTTCCTCCACATCTGCTACGGATGTCGATGCAACGCCAATGAATTCTCTGATAGCTAATACTTGTAACAATCTTGTTCTCTTCATTCCTTTTGGGGCTCCGCTAGCCTTCGCAGATGACTTGCCAGGTGGTCGGCCCCTCCTCCTTGCCTCCCCTTGCACAATACGCACATTATCATCTTCCACAGCAGACGCTTTGGACCCAATCGACTTCGACTGCGGGATTCCGGCAGGCTTTTTTTTAGAGGAATGCCATGGTCAAGGCGAGTCTGTCGCTTTCAAATGAGTGACCATGATCTCCCCAAGGACCTGCCACACAATGAAGAAGTTAGAAACTAAGTCCACACATTAAAACATTTGATATGACTATGTGAAGAATGTCTTCAAACCTGCCCTTCAATGCCTCTTGTCATTAACTGATTGTGGACTTCACTGATGCCCTTCCCCATAGTAGGTCTACATGCATGGCAACATAGACATCACTTCCAGGAAGGCTTTCAAAGTAATGACTTCTGAAGTGCACTGAAGCTACCATTCAGAAATTGAAAGAAGCAGGGTGTAATGCAGGGCAAGTCCTACAAATAACCTAACGTCCTATAGCAAGAACAACTTCAGGGATTTCCCACAGGATGTGTCTATGCATCCTCTTGAATTCATTGTCTCATATCTTTCTACGGGGCTTAAACTTCATTCGGTAAAGGAGTCCCAGAACTGCAACGACTGCTATAGTCTACATTGACGAGCTATATGAATTTTGGTTCAACATTAATTATAAAATGCGAGACTAACTTCGGACAGCAAAGTTCGAAGCACAGAAAGCTAAAAATGTTTAACATGTCGTCAAATGTAGTACTCACCATCACCAAAGTGGAGGACACACTCTCTAGCAGTCCTTCACTCCACTCGAAGGTCCTCAATGACTATTGTGCATCTCACGTATTGCTCTACTGAATGGGCGAAGAAGTTCCCTCTTGCAATCTCAGCAATGAATATTCTACTATAATGACAGACTTGATTGAAAAAATTGCATTTCTGTCTAAATTGTGCAGCTTCTTCAAGTCTTAACATTGTCTTTGTCTTCAAGGAGGAACTCACTGGCATTTCTGAATCGTCAATACTAACTTTTATAGTAGTGGGGCTACATAAATAAAGCAGGACTAACGGATGATTTGTTTCATCTTCTAAAGTTTTAGCATTCGCAATAATTCCTTCCTTAAGAATTGAATCAAACTCGGTCCTTTCCAAAGCCCCCTCATGCAGGTGGAGTGGAGCTCTTCTGACTTGATCTTTTGCCCTCAGTGCGTAGTCAGAAGCTTGGTAGTGCTGGCGGTATCGCTGACGACGACTTTGTTGTCAAATGTGCGACCTCCCTCATCGGCGGAAAGGACCAACTTTGCTGTCAATCACGGGCAGCAACAAAAGAATTCCAATACAGTACCAGTACTCGGACTCTAGTTGGCGTCGCAGGGGTTAAGAAACTCCTTACTCGCTCAGCTTTGCAATGCAATTGAGAATTAGCTGCAGGTAAATCATGCATCTTTGACGTCGCGTGCCTGTATACCGCGACTGGGCAAAGCTTTCTTGATAGCTAAACAAGACGAACTTGCTCTCCTTGGCTGCATCAGTGAAGTATAATCCTTGCATACACCACCAGCTGGACCAAAATGTACTCCTCTTTGTGCTCTCGAGAAGGCCAAGTGCGGTCACTGTGGTGGACAGACAAAAAAATCGTTCTAGACTCACGAAGTTCATCCACTTGCACATTAGGGTTACAATAAGGCACTTTTCCCAAAGCAGCTTGCCCACCGTATTAGTAGACTAATAAGCTCAAGCAGTCTTGCTGGCATGGTGCGAGCAAAAGTTGCGGAGTTGCACATGGGTGTGTCCACGTTGAGGCTAATGAGGAGTTTGGCCGCCTTCTGGAAGGTAATATCGTCCTGACACTGTTCCTTCTCAAAACTATTCTATAACGACTTCAATTTCGCAAATGGCCTTATTCAAAGGAAGTGCATTGAAGGGCCGTGCTAAATTTAAAAATGCGTGCTAAATATGTAAGGCAATGAGCCGGCGGTAATATCCTAATGACGGCGCTGCAGGATTGACGGTCCCCTGAAATTCACCAACGTGTCGAACGGGAACAGTATGTTGGGGCGCTGCATTTATGAAAAAGTATTGAAACCAACAGGGTGTCTACGTCGTAGGCAACCTCTTCATTTCGTTGATGGCTACCTTCAGTTTGTGCGTCATTGCCATCACAACGGAAGGAGTCATTCTTTGTGGAAATTGCCAGGATTATGGATGCTCATATCTGTTATCTTGTAGGAGCTGCAGTAGTCTTGTTTTGCAGCACTTGAAGCCGGTACTCTGAAGAAGTGAAGCATGATTAGGGTAGGTACGCCCTTTAAATTTTTCTGAGAGGATTAATTGATGAATACTGGAATTAGCAATGGCATTGTAGTGTAGCTCAGAACTACAACAGCCCTTGACTACCTCGGTGGAGTAGCTGTTTTCAGCGTCTTTCGACCTTTACTGAAAATTTTGTTAAAATGGCGGCACTGGATACAACATTTCTTCGTTTATTTCCTTCTTTTAAACTCAATTTCGTTGAATTGGCATACTTCCAAAAACTTGGCACTTTTGTGATTAGACCTTGGGCTCTGCAATGCATACCAATCTTAGGCATTAGATCTTTTTGAAGATGACTCACACTTTCTGGCGCCCTAAATTGTGCCACTTTGGCGAGTTTGTCCATTTTCACTCTTCCTCTTCTGCACCACTAAAATGGAATACGTCCGTTTTAAAAAAACACTCCGTGCTAGAGTACATACTAACGCTCCTGTTCTATCAAAAACTGTGATAGGGATGCAACGAATCGATCTTGCGGAACATTATAATCCCGAGCAATTTCCGTTTGCTAATTGTGAATTCCATCGCAGGCCTGCAAGTGATCTACAATATCAAAACCAAGGGAGACGTTGCTTACTCGGAGATCGTCGCCTCAGCAAATATTGTGCCCATTGTTTCTTGCGACTCAGCTGTCGAGGTTAATGAAGCACACCAATTGCAATTTTTCTTCACAATTCACACGCATATTCATCTTCACAAATACATATTAACATTCTTTTAAAAGTTTCATACATGCTAACCTGGCCTTGCAGACTCTTGCCGAAAATGTACAGCTTTTGGTAATAAGTCGGTGTTGGTTTTTAGTACACAAGGAAGTCAGTCTTGCATACGGGAGAAAATGCATGAGATAGGGGAGTTCATCTTTGGTCTGGAAAAGGGGATACATATGAATCTCTGTATTACACATCCAGAAAATACAGGCAAACACCTTGCGGTCTCACTTTCTTGAGAGAGAGCCAAGGTGGAGAGGCAAATTCTGAAAAAAATTTAACACCTGGAAGTGAAACTTTTTTGAGTGTGCATAAATTGGCAGTTTCTTACATCATAGTTGATAAATGAAATGTCTAGAAACTGAGAAACATTTGCTGCATGATTCCAGAATCCTCTTTCAATTAGCTGAATGTTTCAATTATAGACGACCTGCTGTTTGTAATAAGGGTCGGTATAGGAGACAAATTGACTTTCCTAACATTTCAGTTTTTACCACCTTATTACAACGGACGTAATATTTTATTTGTGAGTACTTAGTTTACTGAGGGCATGAATATTTTTTGTGGTGTGCAGATGTATTGTACTCGAAATGTGGACTTCTGTTTGGAAATGATGTAGGTTGCTTACTATGAGTTTACAACATTGACATGCGTTCCAGGTGTTATCAAATACCGAGCATCCAAAATCTAGGTTAGCTCTCTGCGAAGTGAGTCTGCATTGATTACCAATTTACCATATGGAGCTCAGCTTCTATCAATCGCTACAGTGGCAGCTCTGATGACTTAAGGAACTCCTAGTGTTCATGCTTTCTGATGTGTATTCTTGTTTATATTCTTCGAAAGCTAGATGGACACCTTCTGGGAGTATGCAGTAACCATTCTGATTGGATTTTGTTCACAGCTTCTGGACCTTTTTGGAATTGTTAAAGGTGCCAAAGATGGAAAGGATCAAGTTCAACAAGTTAGATTCTTAGCTTTCTCTGTTCTGTAAGTGCTGCATGGCGTGCATCAAGAGATACTCTCTTTTCGCAATACTTGTTGTAAATGAACATGCCGATGTCTATGCAGGTAAGTTTTTGCACGAATGTGTAACTGCATATTGATGGTTCTGGATGCAATTAAGCCTATTAAGCACAAACTGCTGATTGAGAAGGAGCTGTATTGCTTTGGTATCAAGTTCTGTCCTTTCCTTTCTTACATACTTCTTGCCTCTGGTATGCCGATTGTATTTTTGTGAGGATGTCTTGGCTTCAATCTACTGCTCCTCTGGACAGGTTAAATAAATGATACTTGGTGGAAATATGGTAAGGGGGCTTACTTCTGAATCTGTTCCGCAGATTAAACAAGGAATCACCAAACTTGGGTTTTAAAAGGAAAGACGAAGGTGGAATCAATTTCACATCAACACTTGCCAACACTCATTTGGATTTGCAAACTGTCAAGGCTACATGTTGGAAGTAGTAGATCAAGAATGCAGATATATCCCTCTGCTTTGATGCCACTATAGATGACTTGTTTGACATGATAGAGTGAAATCGTGTCTACATGCCTTGTGTTTGTTCTGTCAATAAAATCGATCAAATCAAAGTTGAAGAGCTTGAAGTGCTCAACAGAGTAGCCTGCTATAGTCCTGTTAGGTTCTTCAAAAGATTATATCCAGAAGCTATTTGATTTGATTTGTTTCTACCATTCCACCAAAGAACTTCATTTGCTGTGCATTGTCGTTCATTTAGAAAGTCGTCCCATATTGAAATTACGAAGGCCTATTCAAGTGGGGAGCTTCATAGGTGAAGACATTCAAGTGGGTTTCATGTTTCTGTATGTTTGTTGCAGTGATAGCTCAGCTTCAGTGGAACCTGGATGGGCTTTTAGACAAAATTCGGGAGTATCTGAACTTTATTCGAGTATACACCAAACTAAAAGGCCACAGCCCTGATCATGAAGATTCTATCATCTTGTCAGCATACAAGTATATAGTTGAGGATTACGGACATGCAAGGAAGTGCGTAGAAATTAATGATACCAAATGTAACCAAGTTTGGGCATTAGCAATCCCATACATATTTGATGATGAGTGTGATGGCACAAACTGGAGAAACTCTTTCAACAGTTTACTTCAATTCATGCAGGATTTCTAAGTAGCTAACCAATTTCAAATTGGCAGTTGGTTGCAGTACGCAGAGGGCGAGCTTCATGTGCAAGGGGCTTGTAGAGGCCGCACATGCTGTTTGTGGATCTTTGCTAGGCAATTCTCCAGGTGGGCATGATTTGGTGTATTTATTTTATTCTTTAGTTTGAGTTGTGGTCACACTTTCTTTGTAGGCATATCCTTTGTTGTGCAGATTGTTGGAGAAACTGCTAAGTAGCCAACCTAACAGCAGAAATGTGATTAAGTCGTGCAGTCTCGATGTAATCCAGATGTACATGACATCTGAATGGACAGGCTTGTCCTGTGACTTTTTAAACTGTAAAGTCGGTTTAAATTCAATTTCACCTGTTCTTGGTGATTTTTCTATTTGTAGGGAATGTAGTATTTAAATTTGTTGGTCATAAACATAGATTCCCTCAAACGAAAGCTAATAAGCATTTTGATTTAGGTGTGACCTGGTTCAGTATACAGGTCTTAGCGTAAAAAGGTGCCGTGAAACTCTGTTTGGAAATGAGATCATTGGGGAAGGTGTGCATGGGCAATGATTGAGGAGCTACCACAAAATTGAGTGCATTGAGATTTTATTACTGGGGTAAGAAAACTCAAAATTGAGTTTGAAGTGTACATGTTTTTCTGTTAGCTTATTGTTGGAGATGCGTTGGTTGGTACAGTTGAGTTCAAATGACCAAGGACATTTTTGTTCACCCTAGTTGTGGAACTCACTGTGCCATGGGCACGATACTATTGTAATATTGGTAAAAATTGTAGAAGAGAATGCCAAATAGAATGGAACTGACATGCAGAAATTCATGTTGCATTGCAGATGAATACAAGGAATGCGCTTATTTGAACTCCAAGGCTTCTCCAAAAGTGCTACATTGCTTTTCCAGAGGTTCATTTTTTGTTTCTGCATTTGAAAGCGGTGGTACCATGCGTCGTCCGGGTTGTGCTGCTTACCATATAGAGCGCTCTATAGCGACCAGGTTGGGATTGTCTGAGTATCCTTGTGCTTGCACCCGCTGCAGAGGTGCTCGGACAAAGAAAGTGGAGGTTGTCGCAAGGCAGCACCTTTGACATGGACGAGATCATTATTTGATTTACCCGGTTATGGTAAGTTTGTATGTCTGAACTGACTAAGTATTTGTGGGCAACTATTTTCTACGTGCATGTGTACTCGAAGTCCTACAGTCAGATGTTTCTGAGGTCGAATGTGCTAGAGGGACCGGTTGTGGACGTGTTATTGTTCATAACAATATGCACTGTAGTCCCATTTTTAAAACTATGTGTAACCTTGCTTGTTGTTATAGTGGCAATAGAATTAGAACATACCATTAGTTCATGCATTGACAATATAGACTAACAATAATGAATTGTAGGGACTACATTTAATTTTTTTATTATATAATAAAGTACATGGCTTTTTTGTAGACAGTTGATGGTCGAAATGTGCGGGGTCCTTCTCGACATCCTGACAATGAAGGAGAGATGTATCGACAACAACGACTGTGTGGAGAAGGTGAATTCACTTGGGAAAGGAGGACACGTGTGGATGTCGAGAACATGGCTAGAGATGCTTTTGGTCGTGTCGACGCCATTCACGACGAAGTTCACAGTGATGATGGGCAATTGTCTATGGAGGACATGAACATAGAAGGAGATGCAGAATGTGATGAAGACAATTTGGACTACTTGGTTGGGGAGTCCACTCAACAAGTTTTTGAAGGCAGCTCTCAAAACCGTCTACAATGCGCCATTGTATTGTTTTCCTTGTGCACTTTGTACTCAATGCCAAACACATTTGTCGATGCTTTGTTGATGTGGATAGCTGGGGACCTCCTGCCTACTTCAAATTGCTTTCCACGGACTGCTTATGAGGTGAAGAGCATGTTAATGAAGCTGGGTTTACAACATAAGCAAGTACACTGTTGTTCAAATGGCCATGTGTTGTATGAGGGGGACAAGGAAGATCTCGAAAAGTGCCCAACATGTCAAGAGCCTCGATTTATTCCAGGATCTAATAGAGTTCCCCAACGAGTAGTGCGTTACTTTGATTTCATTAAGCACTTCTTAAGAATGTTCAAGTGCCCTGAGGTAGCAAAGTACATGACTTGGTATGATTCTCACAAGTGCAGGGGCAAGAAAATGAGGTCTGTAGCAGATAGTACACAGTGGAAAACCATAGATGATCTTTATCCAGAGTTTGCCCAAGTGAAGACCAATCTCCGTCTTGGTCTAGTAGGAGATGGTATTATACCATTCAAGAATAATGCTATCAAGCACTCTACGTGGATGTTGCTACTTACAATTTACAATCTTCCTCCTTGGCTGCTGACGAAGAAATTTTTCATTTCATTGGCTGTTTTAATTCCTGGTCCAAAAGCTCCAACCGCTGAGAACATTGATGTATTCCTAGCCCCAGTAGTTCACGATTTGAACAAGCTGTGGACAGGTGTTCTTGTAGTCAATATGTCAAAACCAGAAGGTTGAAGATTATTCACTTTGAGGGGCATATTAATGTGGACAGTAAATGATTTTCCGACGTACAGACTTTTGTCTGGTCAGCAAGTGCATGGATACAAAGGTTGTCCTCTTTGTGGGCCAGAGACGTGCTCAGAGTACGCTCATTTGTTGCACAAAATGATCTATTTGGGGGGGAGACGACATCTTGCTCCCGATCATCCATTTCAAAGGGCTAAAGCTGCATTCAACAATCACCAGGAATGGGAAGTGGCCCCTGATAGGCCTATAGGTGAAGAAGTCTGCATGTAGGGGATGGAGAGAGAGGAATTTCTTTGTCAAGGTGGCATTGAAAATTCAGACCGTGACCCAATTCGATTGTATGGCGTGAAGCGGAGAAGTATTCTTTTCGACTTGCCTTATTGGGAGGTATGTTCTGTATATTGTGTTGTACACTGGAATTTCTCACGTCATAAATGCGTTGATTAATTTTGAGAGTGTCATTTTGGAGTTACCATGAACTTGATAAAATGAAGAATTACGTGGTTAGCCTCAGTTTTGAGAAATGTTGAATACAGAGTTTGCCGTATGAAGGGATTTCAAAGGAAATAACTCATGAAATTTGCGTAGTCTTGCGGATGGAAGAGAGTTGGTGAAAATTTTACAACGCTATTTTGTGAAGGTGGAGTGTGGAAAGTAGTTGCTTTGGGTTAGTTATATTTTAATATACGTCATGTTGTACCTCATTATGAATGTCTTTGACTGGCTGCATGCTTACATTGACTGGTTTGGAAGCGGTGGGCATGTTATATTTCATGAGTATAAACTGTAGGTGTATGTATCTTATGAAGTAGCAGTGTTCTATTGTAAGTCTTAAGTAGAGCTCTTCTCAGTGTTCCTGTCCTCAAGTCCATGTGCACGATCAGAATTATGGCTTGGCTTTATTGCGGATTGAATGTATAGGAGCACAATTCCTTCAGAAAATGTTACAGTCACACTATCTTCAAGCACTGCGGAAATGACTATTGAGTTAAACATCTTCCAAGTCTTAGCTGTAGTAATATTTGCATGTGTTGGGCAGTGTTGGGCAATGGGTTTGTAAACCTAGTTCGAAGGGGAAGGTTAGTTCGATCAAGATTTTTGGCTAAGCTTACTCTGTGAATTGGTTGATCACCAGGTAATGGTTGTTTCTTTTAGATTATGACAAGTCAGTGCACATCTTTATTTTAAGAAGTTGATGAGAAGCTTTCATTCGTATTCTGAAAGTTTAGGAAGTGGTTCTAACTGTACTCCATTGATTGAAGTGAAGTGACTGGAAGAAGCATTTGTGATTGCAAAGGTCGATTTTGTTAATTTGGCAATATTTTGGTGCCAGAAATTGAGATGTACTTGTACTCGAAGTTGAGCATCAAGAAGTAGAGCTCAAAATTGTATTATTTAGTTTTAGACTGTGTTGCTTTAATGTGTAATGTACTACTTTGCAGATAGTGCAATACGCCAAATTCTTGAAATTGACATTACTTCTAGGTCTGCAGTAGTAGTCAAAGATAGGGAGTTCAGTGAAGTTGCGAAATTAGAATTGTTGAACTGAACTCCTAGGCATGAAACATGCCATTGCAACTAACAGGAGTAAGCATATCAACTGAAGGTAACCTAACTTCTTTTTAGGTTTGTATTTATTAATTAATAATAGTAATTCTAGTTACATCCGTTCTCTGGCACTCTCATAGAGTCAAGGAACAGTGCAGCATATCCGTAGAGGTAGCATTCTTGAAACTGAGGTTACGCAATGCAGGTTGATCTGTAGGTTCCAATATACGAGATCATAAGTAGAGCGCTACATGGCTCTACTTGTTTCTCTGCCCTGAGTATAAATTGTTTAGCACTAATGGAGCGTTGATTAAACATGAAACTTTATTCTATAGATTAGATAACAGTGTTATGCAACATATCTCTAGAGTTAAGTCATAGGTGATAGATGCATGACAGCGAGATCATCAGTAATGTTCAGGCTTTGGTGGAAAAAAGGACCAAAATAAGGTTTTAGAATCACTTGATATTTACAGAGGATTTAAGCTTATTGAAATTTTAGGAGTAAGTGTACATAATGAGCCTTTGCAAGTATCCCTATTTTGCGAACTAGGGAATTTTTTTGTTGCATAGAATTTCTGTTATTGTTACTTATTGCGCTTCATAATATATGCACTAGTGTGCCACCTTTCAAGAGAGGTGCCTGAAATGAAAATTTGTACCTGTCATCTATTTTGTTTAGTTGGCAAAAAGTGTCTAACATTTGATGATATTGCCAGAAATGCTCAAGATAATCGTATTCCGTAAGCCATTCTTCCCATTCTTTTCCCTGTTTCTAATTCATTTGTTAGGAATTCCACTTTTTGGAGAGTGCAAACTATCATGTGGAATTCAATAATGAGTGTGGAAGGTAATGATAATTCACTTTAGTAGAAGACTTGTTTTACAAGTCTATATGCATTATTAACTTTGTCATGACAGACTTACTAGTGTGATTGATAGTTTTTTCCATTGTCAAAATAGCTTTGCTGTTGGAGAACTGTTTTGTGGATTTCTATTACAATTGTAGAGAAGGGCAGTTCGTATTGTGTTAGAGGGAATTAGTATGAATTGCTTGTGAATGATTTATTCCATTTTTGAAGTCATTTGAATTTGCTCGCAATTTTCCTTCTGTGGTAGTAGGTCTTCATTATTTCAGAACTCAAAACTATCAAGTAGTGGATATATTCTAAAGTGGAATTTGATAGTGAATGTGCAGCAACGCATTGTACAATATAGATGAAGGAATTTTTAACAACAGTAGTATTCATGCACGATTTACTTTGTCTTTATAGGCATTTGAGCTTTATTGTAATTTGTTTTTGTACTTAGGATTTCTGTCATGTTTGAAAATTGTTTTGTGGAATGGGATTGAGAATTTGGAGCATGGGTTTATGAAGTGCAGTTCATGGAATGAATTTCAAGTTTCCGTGCGTGATTTAGTCAATCGTACTATGTGTATGAGTTTTTTCCCCTAAAAATTCACAGTTAATAGGTCTTAATTGTTTTAAAAGAGTCATGTGCAATTTGATGGTGAATGCGCAGCTAAAGGTTTTGCATTGTAGTTGAAGGAATTAATTGCAAGTACTTGTCCATGATTGATTCCATCATACCTGGTGCATTAGAGCATTTCGAAAAAAAATTACTTGTAAATAATTCAATAATGTTTGAATAGCGTTTGATGAATCCGATAGTGAATGTAGAGAGCAAGGGATTTCCTATGTATTTGAAGGAATTAATGTGAAGTCCCTATTTATGATTTACTCCCTCATGGTATGCATATGAGAAGATCTGGCAACTGTTGATTTCCATATCATTGTCTCTGTAATGTGTGGGAACTTGAAGTCTTGGCAATTAGATAGTGAATGTCCAAGAAATAATTGTTATTTGTATTTGCAGAAGTGAATGACAAGTAGTTTTTGAAAATGTGTTTGCAGTTTCTTCCTGTGCGCCATCTACTTGATGTGATGCACTGCAAAAAGAACATAGCAGAGAACATTGTGAGGACAGCATTTGGAAAAAAGACTACACGGCTGTTCGAGCAGACATGGAAGCAAGGAACATTTGACCGCATCTCCATCTACAACAAGGTGGTCCAAACCGTGACAAACTATACATGCCAGATGCGACATATGTATTATCAGCAGAAGACAAGGCAAAGGTGCTCAGAGTATTGAAGTTGCTGAAAACACCAAGTCATTACGTTGGTCCTTTGCATACAAAAATAAGCAAAGGAAAATTGTCAGGCTTGAAGTCACATGACTTCCACGTCTTGTTGCAACAAATTCTGCCTTTATGTTTTCGCAGAATTTGCAACAAGTCCTTTGCTAGGGCTATAATTTGCTTGAGCAGAGTGTTTCAAAAGATTTGCGCGAAGACAATAGATGGTGAGGACCAAGGCCAGCTTATAGCGGATTGGGCAGAGACAATGTGTTTATTGGAGAAAGAGTTCCCACCCTCTTTTTTTGATATTATGGCACATTTGCCCAACCATATAGTAGAAGAACTTTTCTTATGTGGACCCGTTCACACCAGGTGGATGTACCCATACGAACGTTATTTCAAAACATTAAAAGGATTTGTGAGGAACCTTGGAAAACCAGAGGGCTGCATTGCCCATGGTTACCAAGTTGAACAAGCTTTAGGGTTCATAACGGAGTATATGTCAGAGTATAGCATTACTATACAAAGAGTTTGGGACGACAAGGAGGAGCTAACAATGGTGGACAAGATTCTAGAAGGCAAAGGGAAACCTCAAAAACTTTCGGAAGATTTCAGGGATGTGATGCATGATTTTGTGTTGGACAATGCAATGCACTTGCAGGCATATCGAGAGTAACTCCTCAACAAAATAAACTCATTTTTTCTTCTTGAAGGATACATATTGTATTATTGCTTAGGATTAGTTGGTGATAGAGTAATGTGAATGACTACCACCTTGGCATTGATGTTTCTTAGCATTATATGTGGAGGACTGCAGTAGTAGAGGAAGAATGAGGCAACTGAATGTCTAAGTATATGAGACCTATTGTTGTGGGAAGATGTCAATGAAGGGTATGAAATTTTGAAATACTGCAAGTAGATATATGAGTTTCCTCATATACAGAGACTAACACTAAAATGTTGAATGTGCTACAGGAGGTTTGAAGTGCTATGTGTAGAGCGAGCAGCAGCACGAGCAAAGTTTCGAAACATGCATTCAAGAAGGATTGGGACGAGATGGGTACCTTACCCTACGGGTTTGCAAGATCTACCGCCATTTTCGGAGTGTTTTAAAAAAGAGATTGAAGATGCAAAAGAGAGAGGAGATGTCATTCCAGAAGATGTAGAGGCCTCTTTAAGACCACCATCTCTACGAGCACAAAGATTTCAAAGTATGTATGCTTACGGTTATCACTTTCGAGTGAAAAGTGCTGAAGAGAGCTTCAAGACATGTGACTCAGGGGTTGTTGCTGTTTTTCATAGACCATGTCGATCGGGAAGGGGAGATCAAAATCGAATTAATGCTACGGTTGAGTACATAGGCCAAATTCTGGAGATTTTGGAGCTTAACTATGGACATCACTGCACGGTGCTACTTGTTTGCGATTGGGTGAAAGCGAACTATAGGGGGAGAAATGCCACAGTGAAGAAAGACAAGTGGGGATTCACCATGGCAAATTTCAACTCCCTTGTTCCATTTGGTTACGAGTCCTTTGCGTTTCCAAGGAATTGTGATCAAATATTCTTTTCAGACGATGAGGATTAAACTGGATGGAAAACAGTCCTCCGAGTTGAGGTGAAGGGTCGTAGGATAAACAGTGAGATGGACGACGAAGAAGATGCTGAGATTTTTAGAATGGGGAATGACAATGATTTTGAAGGACTCACTGCTGCATCTGTTATTCCAGAAACCCACCCGGATCCTCTTCTTTCAGGTAGAAACATTGGAATTGATGACATTCTTGGGGAGGGAATGGAGGAGGCGTCCCAGTTATTTGACCGGGAGGTTGGAGAATCTTCTGATGATGACGAATGAGACGAACGGCATTAATCGTCATTTCTGATGTCATCTCATGAGCTTGGGAAGCTGGTGCAGAAGGTAGTTGTTCTGTAATGACCGAGAGGCCAAGGACGGAGGATGATACCGTGGACACAAGGAGGTGCGTTGGAGGAATTGGCTGATGTTCTAGTTGAGAAGTGAGGGCTGCAATTTACTTGCAAAGGATTGGCAGGAGAAATCAATTTTCCTTTTATTTGTGTGCAGGCAATGGTAGTGGTCAATGGTTATAGAGGCAGGGCTTGCAGATTGTTGGTGGTTGCTGGGAGGCCAAGTTTGTATTTGCTTTGTCTGATTGTGATGGTAGTTTAAGCATTTGTAAGGCTTAACATTGCTGATGACAGCAATAAAGTGATTTGAACTGTGCAAAACTGGGAGTGGTGACCTTCCATTTTGATAGCTTCATGTGTCAGGAGTTGAAATCATGTTGGATTTGTAAGACTTGTAGTGGGAGGAAGATTGAGCTACTAAGCAATATGATTGTGACATGGTGTGCTTGGTCTTATCGTAGTCTAATGTTGGGTAGTGCATGTATGCAGAACCTCATTCAATTTTTGTTCCTGCTCTAGTTGTGTGGGCAATTTGGAGTGCCGTTAGTGGAGTCCATGTTGCCTTTTAGAGGCCTGCAGTTGAAGGAAGATCTTCCTCAGAAGGAGCAGTGGGAATTATGTTTCAAAATGGCCCATGATGTAGAAGGTGGTTCTCTAGAAGAAGCATTTCAAGACATGAGGTGCAGTGAATGGGATGGAGCCTGTACTACGCAATAAGTGGCTGCGTGCAAGTAGTTATCTAGCCAAGGCGGTTTGACCTGTTGATTTTCTCAAGTAGGGGTAGGTGCAATTTCCCAACTCAAAATATTGTTGGGGCCATGGGTTATGTGTTTGAACAAGGCAACGCACTTGATTGGAATTATCATGAGTTACATGTTGTGCAGTATTGCATTCAAGAGAAAATTTGGACAGGTACAAGGTCATGCATTGGTTTTTGTTTCCTGCAAGAACATGTTCTTCCTGGTTTTACTTGCTAGTAAGGTAGAGTGTGCTTAAAGTGGTCGCCAACCATTTGATATAGTGAAGACCTTCAACTGTGAACTTCTCAGTGTTTTGATGTCATGAATATGAAATGACTTTTGTTTCTTGCAAAGACATGTAACTGCAAATTTTGTAGTCAGTATGTGGTACCGTTTTTGTTTTGGTGGATCTTAAGATCTGCCGCCGTATTTGGATCTGTTATTGCAATGACTGGCTTATTTTTGTTGAAGAAGCTGATGTGTATCTTGGTATGGCTGTGTAGGTCATGATTTCAGAAAGGGTGGAATGGTGGATTGTGAATCTTAAGTGTCTCTTCGCATGCATTGGCAATTGATTGACAGGCCGATGCAGTCAGTGGATGCAAAGATTGCACCGACGGATACTCCTCTGTTGTCTCACCTTCTGGTTTCTGCCATCGAAGGTAGCACTGTTTTTGGTCGTGAAGGTGCTACAATTTTAGCAATCCAGTATTCCCGAGGGACAACTGTGCGTGTACTGCCCGAAGGTATGTGGTTTTCTATGGACAATACTTTTATAATTCTTCTGAGCCGATACTTGTGTGCAGTATGCTTTCCAATGAAGTGGTTTACTTGTAATGTTAGTTTTAGATGCGTGGCGGACCCTAATTTTGATGGTTCGGTCTAATTTTGATAGAAGTTTGACATGCAGGGGGTGGTTTGGGTAGTAAATTCAATATTGCAATATTGTGAATTGTTCATTAACATACATTTTTTGTGTGTGGAGGTTAAAGCTTGAACATGGGGTGAGGGAGGTAAAAGCGCACGAGTTTGCATTCTGTGCAGAAGTAGATGACCGCATTGTGGTAGTTCAAGGCAGTCCCTGCAACATGCACTCTGCATTGGAGCCTGTTGTTTCGCAGCTTTGAAACTTCTTGGTGGATAGAAGCGTTCTTCCCTTGTTCGAGTGATTGTGAGTTTTTAGCAAATGTTTCCCTTGATTAGCATCAGAAGTTGTATATTATTTTGTAAATCATGAAGACAATGAGTTTTTTGTGACCGACGAGCATATCCACAGGAAACCCCTATATCTATCTTCACAGCAACTGGGGGTGCATCTTGCTTGTAGATCGAAAACAAAGAGTTTTTTTGGTTGTCGTTGATGTTAAATTGACTGTCCATGTGAGATGGTCTTGGAGTTCATGATTGTGGAGGATGAAGTATTTCCCTGAATAATATAGATATGACATGAGTGGAGTCTATTATGGTGCTTCTCATAAGTTGTAGAGGAGTTGTCTACATGTAGAACCTTCTACTGACTTGAGTATATTGTGTCCACTTATGTAGACGGTGGCTTCACAACATTATGATTATGAAGTACTTGTTATGTAGTACCAGTGACAGGGGCCTTGCTGGATTTATTTCATGTTCATGGGTACCCGTAACTGAACGTCACAAGGTTGGGTATGTCATGTATTGAAGTCTGAATAATGTGATGTGGAATTTGTGTATAGGACCTTTGAACCAGTTGTATGTTGTAGGACATGGTAATAACCGCTGCAACTCTTGAAGTGAGTTTTATCGCCTTGTTTAAAAAGAAAGGGGTATGGCGGGCATAGTGCAGAAGCAAGTTTGGTGAAGGTTGACTTTGCAAATTTTGTTCATTCAGGTTCAGGTGATGATGACCACAGACAATAGCTTAGAGCGATGCCTAATTCGTTGATGTTTGTTTGTTCTTGTTTGAGTAGGAGCTTTTCATGATTGGGGATGTGGACGGACGGCTTCCCGTGCTTCAGAATAGTGTGTATATCTACAGCAACATCATAGCTGGGACACCTGTAGGTGTGGCAGTCATGGAGTGTGATGTTCGCTATGAGTGAGATCCAATGTCTTTCCATTTCTTCCATTAGTGTAATAGGTAAACGTGTTTGGAATGTGGAGTTTGGTAGCAATAATTCTAGCGAGTTTGACAATTTTGATTTCATGTTAGTGTTACTTGTTTTGATTGTGCCAGGTTGTTTGAGCCGGAGAATGGTTCTCTGGATATTTTGTGTTTTGAAGAGTTTCAAATTTGATGACATTTTTGAATAGGGTAGTCGCTGGTAGCAACCTTATTCTCTGACTTGCGATTCTGTGAACAAGGCAGAGGTAGCGGTTGATAGTGGAGGAGTCATGTGCCGAGAGCTAGCATATGCTAGCTCTCAAGAAGCTAGAGTTCAGGAAATTTGTGCAGAAGGTAAGTATGTTTTAGTACGAAACTTTCTAACTTGAAGAGAATGTAGTGTAATTCTCAGAATGTGAATATGTCCATCGCTTTCAATTGATGTATTTGATTTTGAAGATGACTGTGTAGGCCTAACGTCAAAGTGAAGTGTCATAAAGTATTGGAGTAGTGTATGGTTCTGTAAGAGATTCCAGTTCCAACAATTTTGTAGGGGGGCTGCAGACCTACTATGAAAGTAGTGTTTTGTATTCTCATTCCGTTGTTATTTATATACAGGTAAGTGAACTTGCACCTGAAGTGCAGGACTACGACGTAGGAGTTCACTGAGCAGATTTCCACGCCATAGCAGTGGCCGTTACCAACGCAGGCTCGTGCAAGAAATTTGTTGCAAAATCTATCATTGCGCTTTGATGGACGATAGTGAGGCTGAGGTGTGGAAACCTGAGGCCTGCTATTTGTGTATTGATCTTTGTCTTCTCTACCTTGGGGAGCAAGTATTGTTTTGCTGCATGTCTAATGTTTTTAGAATATGGTATCACTTCTTAGCAATGCAGATGCAACAGAAATGCTTGGTAGCAACAGTAGTCATTATAATGGATATGTCATTAGAATGGCAATATTCCATGAACTTGGCAGTTGTAGATTTAGACCATGTGCCCTGAAGTGTAAATCAACCCCATATTGTAGACCATGTGGCCTGAAAAAATACCGATTAAAGAAGTACATGGGAAAATGGCAGATGAGTAATGCCATTTTACAGAGTATCAGTTTCATTTGTCTTTATATTTATATTCAAAATTGTTTTTATACTTTATATTCAATAGTGTTTGCAATGTAGCCTGGAAATAAACAGTTCTAGAAATGTATTCTGCATACTTAAGTTATTACGTTATAGAAGAAGTTTGTGTCTTTTCATGGATTCTGTAAAATACAGGATAAGGTGGTCGTCCATGGAGTATGCAGAAAGTAAGGGGGAAGGCGCCAATGGAAGCACTAACGTGGCCAGAATGTTGAAGGAGATAATTCTTCAGTGTTATATTTTGACAATAGAATCGTTTGCATACTGAGGGAAACGCATTTTGTGGAGGTAGGTCTTCTCCCCTCTTTCTTCTCAGAACACATGGCTAGTTACTGTGGAAATGACGGAGTGGTCATTACCTATTAGCTATAGTTTTCTGAAGGTTTTTCATGTTTTGTGTGCCTGCAATTGGATGTGCCTTCAATTGTCGTTTTGGAAAATTAGAGGACAATGTAGATGTGCATGATTTATCAGTTCATTTGATGCGTAATTAAAATTCTCTTGCATTGATTGCTTCTCCAGGTTGCTAAAAGACGAAAAGCCACGAGTTGCAGCGAAGGTGTACTTGGACACTCGAGTAATCGACGATCAAGGAGGGCAGTTGGCAGAGGGTTCATACTTTAATTTCCATGCAACAATTAAACTTCACATGAAGCTTCGTAGGTATTCTTACTACTGCATGGAAGAATGAGATATTCACTGTAGAATCTGAATGTTGCATCAATATGCATTCTGCAGTCACCGCTGATTGGGGTCGCATCTTCGCTTTGTGAGGTCGTACTAACTAGTTCATATTTAGTTCCACGCTCTTCTGAAATAGCCGTTGATATGTTTTATTGCAAGATTCAGCATACGGCACCTGTGCTTGTGAGATGGGCCACTCACCAGACAAAGATCATGGCCTTTCAAAATGAGAGGTGACAAGCGATACGAAATGGTCATATTTGTTCTTGTTACCATACGCTGCTCATTCCAGTTATCTGAGTGGGAGGTTGGATTTACAGATATCGAACTTTGTAAGTCGTTGTCCATCCCCTAAGGATCTGTGCAGAAGATCTTCAAGTATGTATAGACGAAAGAGCAAGCTGGGGGGAATTCTATTATTCTAGGACGAGCCTGAATTCCAAAACCTCAGAATACGACAGGGGAAGTACTTCCAATGGGGCATGACGTAGGTAGTTTGCAGTTGTATAGTAGAATGAGACATTGAAGCCGCGTGTAGACTCTGTACATGCAAAGAAACTTATGCCGCAATGACAAGAATTGTTTTTTTATATCAATTTTTCATTGAATACTAATTAAAAAGCAACAACAAGTGTGAACATGGTGTTCGTATACAGTTGCATGCCAAAGCTTCTATATTGTAGCTGCATTTTTTTTTTTTTAATTAACGATGAAGGACCAAAAAATTAACTTTGAAGTTAATACAATTTCTATGACAGCAAATTTGTTGTGTCAGTGAGTTCCAGAGTTAGCTCTACCTTTAAGGGAATCTCAGAAAGTATAGTACCCAAACCAACAGAAAGAAACTCACTTTTCTATAAACAATAACCGAAATTGGTTGAACCTTGCAAGTCATGTCCAGTGGTGTGCAAAACAACAGAAACTTGTTAGTTTTCTGTTAGATTGGTCATCACTTTCTAGTAGTGCTTCTACATCTTGAGCACCAGACATTTGCCCAGGTTGTTGGTACAATTCGTCTCGGCATATGATTTTCCGCCAAGTTCACTTTGATTGCCTCCAAAGACTCTTGAATGTTCTTCTTAAACTTCTTGGAATCATCACCTTCCACTTTCACTTTGACTGTCTTTTGACTGCCTCTTGTGCTTGTTCTGTATCGCATGCTTGCTGCTAGAAGATTTCGGCTCGCTGTCGGAATTGCTTGTCGCAGTAGTTGATGATTCCGTCCGAGTTCTGGAACTAGGAGTTTCGGAATCGGAAAACTTCCGTCTCCATCTCTCCCTCTTCTCATATTTCTTGCTCCAGCCTCTTTCCATGTTCTTACTTTTCTTGACGGATCTCCTCATTGACTAGGCCAAATTCTCATAGTCCTGGGCCAACTCCATAGCTTCCCATAACGTGGCGGGTCGGGCTTGACAGATTTGAAAACCCATCACTTCCAGAAATCCTACCACATACCATTCTTCTTGTATGCTGGGGGCTATGTCCGTGGTTAGTTTCTTAATCATGTCTCCCACTCTCTGACCGTACTTCCTTATTGACTCATTGGAACGCATTGTTACCTTGCTAAGCCTTCATAGTGCTCTTGCTTCTCCCCCAACTTCTCTAAACGTCCGGAGGAATAATTCCCTAAATTGATCTCAGTTATTCCGGATAGCATCCGGAACATCTTGGTACCATCTAAGGGCTTCATCGTTCAGCAATCCTTGGAAAATTTGCTGTCTGGAGGCTGGGTCCTCCTGATTTGCTACGGCAGTGGCCTCAAATTCCCCCATCTAGTCATCAACATCTTTACCCTTGTCTCCCCAGAATCTATTGTATCTGAGGCGAGTGGTTGTCACCATCGTCTCTACTTTGTCAAACGACTGCTCCTCCTCAGAATGTAAGGACTCGGTTCTCTCTCAGACTCCTCTCTAGCTTCTTCCAGTTCTACCATTGGTTCTAGACTGGCAAAATGTTCTGCACGTACTTCCAGTCTGACAACTACTAAATCCTCTTCTGGTTCTGACGCTGGGATTTGTGTACAATGATTCTTCTAGGGACCTCTCCTAATCATGCAAAACATCATCCTACCGGATTCCCCCTTTGAGGCCTATTTATGAAATAGAGGTTTGGAAATTCCTAAAAATCTTGTCTTGTTAATTTTTGCTCTCAAGAGATGTTTCTAGCAAAAACTTTGTTCTATCCGTCATGACACCTCCCGGATCCTCTCCTAGGTCTACAACAATCTGTTAGAATCCCCGGCAGCAGTGCCAAAAGTGTCGTATGCGCGGTCTAGGCGTAAGTATCCTTACTCACAAATATGTAGTAAGATGATAGGAAATGTTGTCCCAGGGAATTCCAAATGTTATCGCGAATTAAGGATGTCTAGATATCTTCTCAAACACCCTAAAATCACAAAACACCACCTAAAACGCAGGTTTCTTCTAATGTAATACCCTCTCCACTATAGTTTATTAGGTTTTACTTTAGTTAGAGGATTCCTTGGACCAATAGTAGAGGAGGAGAACTATTTACAGATTCTCTGTCCTTGGTATATATTTCCTTTATTTTGAATTTATTGTGACTTCTTACTTCTTTCTTTTTGCACACTTTGGTTTTACAACCTGTTGTAGTTATGTTTTCTATTCTCAACATGTTAACAGCACACTCTTTTATCATTTGTATCTAGCTTCAGCTTTGCATTAGTTTATTTGCTTTGAGAGAGGTTATTGGTACTTTTGTTTTGAAATTCCTAAGATTAAAACTTAAAATTCAATTTGCTTTAGGAAGATTTGTTTTTGCTTCTGTCTCTCGAGCTCTCTATATCTTCTCTTCCTCTAGTTGTTGCTTCCTCTAGCCCCCAAATTTTTGGTCATTGCTCCCTAGTTGCTTATTCTTTAACCATGCACCATGCCTCCTTTATTTTATTTTATTTGGAGGAGGTTTTAGAATCCTTGACTATTGCTTGATCTAGCCGCTTTTCTTTTACTACTACTCTTGGAGCACAATAGGACACAAGCTATTCCTTCATCCTCATTTTCAATTACTTTTTATTTTTATTTTTATTTATAACTACATTTATATTTTTATATTTTGGTTTTTATCTTGAACACACCAACATCTACGGCAATCCCGGTGTTCCTCCTCCACCAACGGCTTTTCTTAACATTATTTACAAATTGTTGATTTCTTGTACACCTGGAGGTTTAGATTGTAAGGCTGGAGCCTAAATCATACATTTCAAAACTTTCAGTTTTGACTTTGATTTTGGAGGAAGTTTTGCAACCTTTTTCGTTTGACCTATGTTATCCATCATTGTTACTACTACTAACATTGAGCTACCAAGGTTTTATTTTCTTCTATTTGCACAGCTAACAATTGAAGGAAATAATTGATTATAATAGACAAAAAGTGCAACAATACATATATTTGCGGAGTTGTCATTGCAATCTATTACTTTTAACCAATCTCCTACTATTCACTGGAGCAGATGATTTTGAAACACATATTGCTGAAGATACCTTTACTGGTGAGTCTTTTGATGTATTCCTTGACTCTGTATTTATGCATACAATCCTACGGGATGATTGATTTTTTTGATTGCACCTGTACAAATAATCCCGCAGGATAATCCTACAGGATAAGCAACTTTTGTTGTGCATCTGTACAAATAATCCTGTAGGATAATACTACGGGATGAGCAACATTTTGTTGCATATGTACAAATAATCCTACGGGATAAGTAACTTTTTGTTGCATTTGTACAAATATTCCTGCGGGACAATCCTACAGGATAAGCAACTTTTTGTTGCATCTATACAAATAATCCTATAGGATAAGCAACTTTTTGTTGCATCTATACACATAATCCTGTCAGATAATCCTACGAGATAATCAATCTTTTATTGCATAAGTATACATAGTCCTATGGAATAATCCTAGACAATTTTTTGTTGCATTTGTATATATAATCCTATGGGATAATCGTGTAGGATAAGCAATTTTCTGATAAAAATAATCTTTGGTCTGGGCTCGATTAAATATGTTTTGTTTCCAAGTGGGACCAACAAAGGTGATATCACTTTTGTTGGTCCCTCCTAGAAACGAACATGATGTTGCCTGAGGGTACTACCATTACATGCATGCGTGCTATTTTTTCTCCCTCTGCCCTCCTAGAGCGTGATCAGCTATCGAGGTGTGCGCACTAATGTTTTTCACCTCTTGATTAAAGATTCTAGATAGGCAAGAGGCTATGTTTGTTTTGTATTGTTTGTAAAAAACAATAAAGTTGTGGAAACAACTTTTGGTGCAGCAAGTGGTTTATATTGGATTCCAATCCAACCACATGTTATATAAATTCAATGACATTATGTTGAGCATGTGTGCAAGACAAATTCATTGCCAAAACATCTTTATGGAAACTTCCTCATGAATTACCACCAATACTTTCAAAGCAACATGGTAATATTTGTAGTTCAATAAATCCAATGTCTGGACCATTCCGTTATTTTTTGGTTTTGATTGATGCATTAGACAAACAATCACATGTCTCATTGTTATCAATGAGAAAATTTGGATTTTGCCAATTTACTTTTAATGTTGATCCGATTTAAGGCTCATTTTCTTGATTATCCAGTCAAAACATTACAAGTAGATAATGCTCAAGAGTTTTGCTCAAGATCTTCTGCAGATTATTGTACTCCAACAGGAATTGATTTGACATATTCAATTCCATATGAACATACTCAACATGATTTGGTAGAATCTTTTATTAAACGGATTCAACTTATTACAAGACCATTGCTTCTTTATGCAAATTTGTCTCCATCGATGCAGGGACATGCAATTCTACATGTTGCAACTCTTATTTGACTCTGTCCTTCATCTTTGGAAATTGCTTCTTCACAAGAGCTTCTTTTCGAACGTGTTTTTAATGTATCTTATTTGCGAGTATTTGGTTGCCGTATATGGGTTCCAATCTCGGAACCTCAACGTCGTACCATTGGAGCTCATTAACAAGAAGGCATCTATATTGGGTTTGATTCTCCAAGTATAATTCGTTACATTAATCCTTTTATTGGTTGCCAAAATATTACATTTACAAAGGATTGCAGATCAAATACCTGATGGCTTCAACAATGCACCAAGAACTACCAAGACGCCATTGAATGAAGCTCAAAATGTCCCTGCTCGAGTTTCAATCCCAAAACTCTTTCAACTCCAACTCTTCAACCAATGGGCAAACGGACTCTTGGACTAGATAAACAACCACGCAAGCGTAAGATAATGTCTAATAATATTATTTCTTCTATACCTTTAGCAGCCACTGCTACTTATTTGGGATTGCTTGTATCAAATTCTTCATCCATGCCTAATATTACTGCCACTCCTGAGGGAGGAACTCTTGTTCATGAACAAGAAACGTCCAAGTTGAATACAGAGCTATATGTGATGTATTGTAGTGTAGGTGATATATGGGATAGAGCAACAATTGAAAGCAAAGCATTGTATTGATTGATTAAAGTGGAAAGCTGCTATCAAGGAAGAGTATGTTTTTTTGCGTAAGAAACAAATCTTTGGACCGATTGTGAGCAATCTATCTTCTTGACTTTTGGATAGAAGCTAGTATTTGTGCGCAAACGCGATGAAGAAGGTTCTTTACTTGAAAGATGGTAACGTTTTTCTTTTACAAATGTCTTGTATCAATTGGATCTTGGAAAGATTCAATTTTAATAGATGCCTATCTACTATCTACACATACGGTGGTCGTAACAACAACAATGATGATCCTTACCGCCCTTGCAAGGAGGAGGAGGAATCATTAGGTGAACAATACTCATACCTTGCTGCAGTCAAAGCACTTTTATATTTGTTTACATCTAATTGATTTGATATTGCATTTGCAATTAGTGTTCTTGCAAGGCATAGTGCTCATCCCACACTATAACATTGGAATGGCATGTTCTTCATTATTTGAAGGGAACTATAGATATGGGATTATATACATTTTTACAAAGGCTTGTTCCTTATGTACTCATTGTCGACTTATTCATGGCATTGGCACTAGAAAAAAATGAGGGGTTTTGCAACTATGAAGAGCAACTATTTTTTAGTTGCATTGGACATTTGCAACTAGTGAGAATTTGGAGGGCCTCAGTTGTTAAGGACAAATATTCTAGTCGTACCGTAGTTGCAAATTAAAATGGTTTAGTTTCTCATTCTGTAGCTTACTTGGAACTTCATCGATGCGCTTTCTGATGTGGTTGCTTACGTGGTTTTCACTGCTGTTTGAAGTTAGTAGTGCATTTTACTTGTTTGCAACTTTATGGCAACTAATCCATAACTTGCTTTTCACTCATTTTCAACTTATGATTAAATTCACTCTTGTTTTGAGTAGTTATTGCAATTCAGGTGCAATTGGTTTGCAGCTTCATTTCAACTTGACTTCACTAGAAGAAACTCGCATTTTAGGTTGCGTTTTGTGATTTTTTTAGACGGATTTTAGGTGACATCAAAAAAAAAAACTTCTATTTTTTTTTCAATAATCATGTTTAATATAACATGCATATGACTTATCCATGAACTTTATGATTACTTTATAGATGGCATGCAACTTCTTTGCAACTTCTTTATAACTTTTGTTGATCATGTATGCAACTTATTTGCTATTGCATTACAACTCCTATGCATCTTGATGACTCATAGACAACATGTTTACCACTTTTTGGGAATTGTTTTTCAACTTTTTTGCGACTAGTTTATGACTTATCCATGAAATTCATGATTACTTTTGCGCTAGTATGCAACTTCTTTGCAACTTATTTATGACTTTTGTTGATCATGTACGTAACTTCTTAACAACTTATTTATGACTTTTGTTGATCATGTATGCAATTTCTTTGCAACTTATTTATGACTTTTGTTGATCATGTACGCAACTTTGATCTTTGCAACTTATTTATGATTTTTGTTGATCATGTACACAACTTATTTGCCACTGCATTACAACTCCTATGCATATTGATGACTCATAAGATGCGACTAACTTGCAATTCATGCTTCTTCCAAAATCATTTGTTGCAACTAATGGCCAACTAGCTACTACTTGTTTTTGCAGCTTACATGCAACTTACATACAAGTTGTAGCCCACTTCATATGCAATTAATTTCCAATTCATGCATCTTCATAAATCAGTTGTTCCAACTAATGGCCAACTCATAATTTCTTTTGCAACTTGATGAGCTCTTTGCTACAATTTGTATATAACTTATATAGAGCTGTGATGTTGCAATTAATCTGCAACTCCCTTGCTACTTAGACCCTAGGCCACGGCCAACTTGTATACAACTTCTTTTCAATATTTGTACATTTTAAAGCCAATCATTATGCAATTGGTTAATAACTCATTTGGAAGTCATACATAACGTGTCTGTGACATGCCCTGCAACAAATTTACATATATTGATTGATAGACTCATATACAACTTTTACACAACTCGTCTGCAACTAACTCATTTGTTAGACAAATGTCTATATCAAGACAACATCAAGGAGTTCCTGTAATACTTCATTAAATCACAAATATGAAGGTACCAACTTCTGAGCTTCACTTTGCTTTCTTAGGGCTTCTCTCTAAGCTTCTTTCTCAGCTCTCAAAGTAGCCAACCTTTCTTTGGTAAGTTTCATGCGGGTATTGGGGTCTATGATGTACAGTTCCTTCCAAATAGTACATGCTCCCACCACATCCTTCAATTTGTATTCATCTCCTTTTGGGTTGGGGTGCATCAAATCTGTGGACCCTGCACCCACACTATGTACATCAAGCCTGTACCATCCTTTTTGTACAGGTTGTCCATGATAAAGTTGGGGGCCACATCCACCACCTATGGCTGTTATAACTCCATGAGCCACTATATCCGTTGTATTCTTTAGGTTGAGAAGTTCCACTACTTATTTAACTGCAAACTACATTCACTTGATATAACAAAATGGTTAGTATTGCAAAATATAAACAAAAATGTTTCTAAAATGTGCTTGATGGGAAATGATAAATTACCTTGAATGTTTGTGGAGGGAGCGGATCCTTTTGAACCTGTGGTCATTGTTGGGTCTTACCCTTTGTCTCCCATGCGATAGGATCCTTCTTCTAATATACAACACAAAAAACAATACAAAAGTAGTGAATACATAACGTACATAAAAAGCACATACTACAAAATCACAAATTCAAAGCACTTACTGGGAAATCACACTACTTCTTGAGTTTTCTTTTGTAGTTGCATGCCAACTGCATCCTTCTTTAACACTTTCATCTCCATCCCTTTTGTCTTTGTCATCTTCCTTGACTTCATCTTGATTCTTCAAGCTCTCCAGTGACTGCTCTTCCATGTTGTCCTTACCACCCAATTGCTCCTTCACAGGGTCCTTACCCTTGCCAAGAGCTTCTTTGATCTCTTCCACATTGCTCTTTCCATGCACGTTGTCATTACTCTTATCATGTACATTGTCTTTGCCATCACCTTTGCCATCACTTTTGTCATCACTTGTTGCAAAATAAAGTTGAACTCTAGAATTCAAAATAGGGTCACTATCTAACAGTTCATACAGGTCGGCTACATGTACTGAACTGTTAGAAGGACCTTGTTGCAAATATTGCTGCAACATCAATTGCATAGCTTCCACAGCTTTCATATTTTGATCTGTGCTTGCTAGCATCTGAACTTTGAATTGATCGTAGTCATTTAATCTGTTCTCTAACGTGGTTAATTTGGCATACATTTCAAAAGATACAACCTGCAGCACAATAAAAAAAACGATTTATTGCACAAATTATAGGTTCTAGGTTCTATAATCTAGATCCATATAAGACTTGAGACTTTTATGCAACTACTGGATCATTGCAACTTTTGCGACTCCTATGAATTTTATGCAACTATCATGATCCTATGCAACTTCTAGAATTGCTATGCAACTACCATGATCACTTCTACAACTCCTATGCAACAACCAACTCCTATGCGACTACCGTGATCACTGGACAATTTCTAGACTCATTGGACAAGACTTTTATGCGACTATGATCACTATGGAACTTCTACAACTACTATGAGACTACTTTGCGACTATTGTGATTACTAAGCAACTTCTACAATTCCTTGTGCGACTACATGTGACAATTTTACTACTCAAGCTTGCAACTTCAAAATGAGTGATTTGACTTCAAAACTTCTATACAACTAATATGGATGCAATACAATGTTCAAATTCAAATTTTGACAAGTAATGCTTACCGATGATCCACCCACATCTGATGCTTGCAACTCCATAGGTCCTATACTTTGTTCTTCCATCTAATATAAAGGCAACATAAACATTATACCTAAGTTGGAATACTCAGATTAATGTGAGAATACTAACAATTGAGAATGTCACTAACGACAATTTTTGTAAAACAATCGTCAACCATTGACATAAGTACTTACCATTGCCTTCCCTTGTTGAACCCTCTTTGATACATTGTGGTTTTGTATCCTCACATTGGTAATCATCTCAGATTTCTTGATTTGATTGCTCGCACGCCAATAAGCCTTCAACCGCTTCCATTGGTCAGGGTCTACAGTCACAAGACAATCTTCTTCTTTTTCTTCCTCTCCCTCTTTTCCTTCTCCTTCCTCTTCCCTTGCAATGAATACTCTTTTCAAACGGCTGCATTCACCCTTCATAAAATGCTTCGTTGCATTCTCAAAAACCCTTATTACTAAGGGATTTTCTAAGATACTCAAACTCAGCATCCATAATGTCTCTGAGCTTTTGTAATGTATGTGGCTTGTGCTTGGTCCACTCTACAACACTCAAATCAAGGATCAATGGGGCAAAGGCCCTCATACTTTGATCCCATGCATTCTTGCCGGAACTAGCTCCATCAATTTTGCCATCTGTGGGAGCACGCAATGTCATTATTTAGAAATACGGATTAGTTTAGGATCAATTCTGTAAATATTTTCGAAATTTTGTAGTAGTGGAACCTTGAACCGGAACTTTTAGTAGAAACTAGGTAGCCGGAAAGTTCCAGCTCACAAAAGTTTGTAGAAGGAGTAAGGGACGGACTTTTACCGGATCCAGAAACCGGAAGGAGATCCGGATTCCGGCAAACCTACGAACTAGGGGTCCGGCCTACGGAAACTAGGGATCCGTTTGAAAAAGGCGGCACATTAAATGACCGAACCAACGGGTGTCGGTCACTGGCCGGGTACTTAAACGGATCATCTTCTCATTCTTCTCCCTCTTTCTTCCGCTCGAGGAGGTGTGTGTTTGCAGGTTTGGAGCGCGTTTTCTCTTAGAAGAGTGAAAGAGTGGTGAGTTAGGCCGGATAGGGAGAGAAGGAAAGGAGGGTGCCGATTGCACCGGATTAGAGTTCAATGGCGGAAACGTCAGCGCAGGGACAGAAGACAGTTCCATCTGTCAAACTCTTATACCCGATCATTCCATCTGATCCCGGTGAACGTTTAGAGTTAGAGGAAGATCTGTCCACACTAAGGTGTATAGGGTTCATCCGGAAACCCTGGACGGTGAGGAGTGAGGACTTTCTTTGGGAGTTAGTTTTTGGGGCGCCGAACTAGTTCGAGCCGACGCCAAGAGGGCGGTTATCGTCCTGGACGGAAGGGATGTGGGCGGAAACTTACGGGTTAACGCAGTCCGGATCCGGAAGCGCAACCCGGACGGATAAGTTTCATGAGGGAAAATTCAAGAAGCCACCGCACCACAAGGAGGGCTTCTCCGTGAGTGACTGTAGCAATGAGCTTCATAGGAGGTTACTGAATTTCCTGATTCCCATAGTATATCCGGAAAAGCCCACGTGAGTTACGGTCACAGTCGCGAATACGATTTTCGGAGCGCTGGAAGGCCGGGTCGTGAATTGGACAGGCCTAATTCACCAGAAAGTCAAGAAGATGGCGATGGCGGTCGAGAAGGCCAAGCAGAGTCCTGTCAGTACGTACTTGTTCCATTTGTATCATTATTATGATTACATGACCTCGTCGAAACAAGTTGCGTATGAGACCGGAATGCAGATCCTGAAATACGGATTCACAGAGGAGTTGAAGCCAACGGGAGAAGCGACCAAAGAAGAAGAAGAAGAAGAGGAGCATCCGGAACTGAAGCCGCTGGAGAAGAAGAAACGGCATAAGTTAACCAATCCGGATTCACGAAGAGCGAGTATGGACGTGCCGGAATCGAATCCGGCCCTGACCCAACCGTCGCCGGAGTATACCGATGTCTCCGACTTCTATGATGCCGGAGCCCGGTGGATGGCACAGTGTCGGAAGATGTACGCCGAGATGGCAGGGGTGATCACGGGAGTCGCCAGCAAATTGAACGTTGAGACAGATCAGATCTTCAACGAAATCCGGAAGAGACCTGATCCGGCACTACTCCAAGAGAAGGACAAGGAGATCGCACTACTGAAGGCGGAACGGGATAACTACAAGAACAAGTTTCACTGGACGGAGGGACAGTCGATCTCAGCCCAGACGAAGGAGACGGATGCCCTAAAGCTCGTTCGAGATTTGAAGGGGTTGGTAGAACAACCGGAACATTTGATCATCCGGTCCGCGCTCTTCACGAAGAAATTAAATACCGATGGCATCGTCACCGGATCTCGAGTGTTGCAGGTCTTGGTCGATTACGAGGCCAAGATGAAGATCGTTTTGGACGAAATGAGGCAGCTGCTGAGACCTCTGGATGTGGCCAAGGACAAGTTTGGGCCGCTTCCGGATATCTTTATGGAGTCGTCGGTCAAGTACGGAGCCGGAACTTCCGGAACAAAAGAAGAACCGGGTTTGAAGTCTCTCTTCAAGCTGCCCCAGGTACCTTCCTCAGGTCAATTCCAAAAGTGGGGAACCGTGAGTACTTTTAGTCCTTCCTCACAGTCTCCGGCGGGATCTGGAAAGACAAGGCAGAGATTGCCAATCCGGAGGGACCTCTTAGAAGGTATGGGAACAATAAATCCGGCAAGGGAGCATCCGGATAAATTCCCCCACATGGTGGAACCATCACCAGCACGGGGGACACAGTTGATCGATTTGGGAGATCCGGCTCCAGAGGCGAGACCGGAACTTAGGCCGGAAACCCGGAAGAATACAAAGATGGAAATAGTGGAGGTTGAATTCTCGGATTCGGAAGAAGAACTGAAGATGGTAGAACCTGGGAAGCAACTCAAACTCCAGAAGTCGGAGAAGCGGAAGCCGGAAGGTAAGAAGCCAGCCAAGCAAGAAATCGAGGACTCTGAATCCGGTGAGTTTGAATCCGCTACTAATTCTGAGGAGGATACGGATGAAGAGGAGATGTCTCCTGCGACCCGGCAGAATCCGCCTTGAGCTGCCAAGATGACGCCAGCCAAGGGTTCCGGTAAATTGACAACCAAGCAGGGAGCCGGGAGTTCAAAGAAGTCTCGGATGACCAAGTAGTTCAAAGGGGATTACTTGTGGTGGTGGATTAGAATTTAGTTAGTTAGGTCCGGAACCGGAATCCTAGTGTGGGTCCGGGTTCCGGAAGTTTAGGGATAAGGACTTTCCGGTTAAATCGGGATTTCCTTGGTGTGTGTGTGAGGTTGCCCTGGTTTTGGGCTGCCCATTGTTGTTTTTAGGCTGTTGACTTTGATTTTGATTTGGGTTTTTAAGGGCGGGCAAGTTAGTTGCCTCTCATTCCCTCCTAGTTGATACTCATTTGTATTTCATTCCCTTTTCGAAATCTAAGCCCTCGGGTATGCAGTTTGGCTTTATCAATGTATCCGGATTGTGTTGCCTTGTGGTTTGAGTATTGGAAGGAAAGGACGGATGAGGAGGAATCCGGATTTAGGAGAATACGGTCTAAGTCGAGAGTGTGCTATTGTAATGTTGTTGGATTGTTGACTTAGGAGCTGCGCATTGTGTCTTTAAATTACTACTAGAGTAGTCCGGATCTGAGTAGCAGGGAAGCGAGTCCGGTTGTCAAGCCGTGCGGAGGTAAGCGCCCACCCAAGGAAGTTCCCACCTGTCCGGAAGATCTGCCAACCTTAGAATTCATCCAACCTCTAGAAAGATCACACTCCCTTATACTTAACTCCGAGATCTGTCGTTGTAGTTAGGGAGAGTGAAGTATTCCTGAGTGACCTGCTTTCCGGAATTACCATCCGGGAGCTGTGAGGATCCGGATCTTCTCATCTTGCTACAACCCTTTGAGTACTTGGGGTGTTTTGATTTATGTTTGTTAGAATTGTAGGAGAACAACGAGTGGTGAGTCCCTACCCCTCTACAAGACCAATAGTGGACCCTCTGATGGTAAAACAGAGGTATAGAAAACCGGATTGGAAACAGAGACGTAAACCGGATTCCGGATAGTTTATAATCCGGATTGTGAAGGAAGCCGGAAAGAGAGAAAGTAAGTAAGAAGAAAAGAAAGATAGAAAAGCCAGATAGCTAGAACATACTACATAGAATCCGGAAATTCCCTGGGACGATATTTCGTGTTATCTTGGTACATTTCCGTGTTAAGGATACTTAAGCCTAGATTGCACGTACGACACCATCTACGGTCACATGCACAGCACTTGCTTTCTGGCCCATCGCACTCCCTCTTGACGATGCTTGTTCAAACTCCTTTTGTTTTTTATGCCTACCAAATTGATCTGCACTATTTGATGTAGTAAAAGAGTCTTGTATCAATTGATGTTCTTACCCTGACAGAAAATATGGCAAAATTCTAGAATCACCTATAGGCCATGGCGGAAGGTGGCTGGGTTTTGGTGGCATTGATGGTGGCGATATCCACTGCCATTGCCATTGCCCAAATGGACTTTGCTGAAGACTATGTTGTATTGATTGTTTTTGAATAGCAAGAGGAGCAGAAGCAGGAGCAGGAGCAGAAAGTGCATGCTTCACATGTTTCCTCTTTCTACCAGAGGCTTCATCCTGTGTATGAACTTTGTCTTCCATGTCTTCACTCCTTGTCAAAAGACAACCTCACAGTCAAATATGACATAATGCACAAGAAGAAGAGAATTAAAATAAGTGGATGATTATGCAATGGAAAAATAAGACATTCATATTGCAACTACAATCCTCACCTTCTTCACTGCTTGCAGAGTCTTTAGTGTTTGTCTCGTTTGAACCGGATATGCACTCTTCATCTGCTGGTGGACTTGCTACTGAAATGGAGCTACGTCTACGACTTGCCTGGTTGCTCTTCCGGGGTGGCAATGGTGAATTTACATTTTGATGTTTTTTTTTGGGCTTCGCAATAGTAGCCGTATTAGACAGAGAAAAGACATTTTAGTAATAGTAAACTGTACTCTACTAACTACAAGATAGAGGACTATTTTGCGACTACATTGAGTCTACATGGATTGATTTTGCGACTATGCAACTAACCTGCAACTACAGCTAGCCAACTATAGTGCTGCAACTATATTACCACTAACTTGCAAGTACCACAAACTTGCAACTCTATTATCACTAACTTGCAACTAGAAGAAACTTGCAACTATATTATCACTAACTTGCAACTACCAGAAAACCTGTGACTATATTATCACTAACTTGCAACTACCAAAAACTTGCGACTAGATAATAACTACAATACATACAATAACTCCATATAATTACAAACAAAACCACTTGATTTTGAAGAAAATCTCTAGAAGAAAAAAGCTTACAATTCTCTTTTTGCTGTTTCGACTGCTAAGATGGTTGATTTCATCTGGATGGCTAGAGCTACCACATTGGCATCTCTAGCCAATTCATAAGCGCATTTCTTGGAATCACCAAACTCCATTCTTTGATTGCTGCTCACCTAGCTTAAAAGAAATGAGAGTGGCCAATCAAATACGTACAATCATAAAATGAGCATAAAGTGAACTTGCTATAAAGGTTTTCACAAAAGCAAATACGTGCAATCTTAGAGCTTAGAGCATGAAGTGAACTTTTCAACACAACTACTGTGAAGTTTTCAGTACAAGCAAATACCTACATTTTGGAGCATACAATGAACTTGTAAACACGGCTACTATGAAGGTATCAACACAACATAAAGTAAAAATGCCAAATTCTAAAAGAAATGAAAATGTCCGCCAATACTGCTATAACTTTTTAAATATAATGTGGACTTTTGAACACTAGAGTGTGCACAACATAGAAGGAAAAATAGCAAACCCTAAATTATAGAGATACAAAGTCCCTGTGAGTAGAAATTGAGAAAAACAACCTTGGAACATGAGTCAAAACTAAGCGCCAAAAAATAAAAGGTAGTTTTCCACTCTAATGCTAGCGTGCCCATCGTGCCCACCTCCTATGCTAAAAACTACTACTTAGTATTTTCCCTCTAACGCTAATGTGCTACAAACTATACTAATCGCAAAACCCTAAGGCAACTATGGTAGTACACACAACCTTCTGGCATAGTTGGCAGAGAAAGACAGCCAGCCAAAAACAATCCAATGAAGACCCTAAGAAGGGGAACAAGAAAACCCTTGTTGAGAATGTCCGATCCCCTGGTGGGAACACTAACACCCAGCTGCATCATCAAAATATAGTAATTCAAGTTAGACTTGACTACACTCATCCATTTCTTTGCTTTTCTTGCAAGCTGTCTAGCCTGCCATCACAAAATGGAATACAGACTTCAGTTAGAAAAAGAAAAGATTTTAGCAGACGCATGCATTAGCCATTATTTGTGCTGTGATATGCGTCACCTTTTGGGCACCATACTTCGAAAAAAACTTCTCCACTCCAGACAACCTAAAATGACGCACATCAGCAATGAAAAGATCATGTAGTTCCAGTCAAATTGGGTTGTGTTCCTACAGCAGTACCTCTTTGCACTCTTCTCTGCTTCCATGCATTATTTGCAAATTTTGGACATGACAAAGAGAAATTCCGACAAACTACCAGAAAGTAGGTCCATAGAGAAATAAGAATTTACCTTAAAGCTAGTGCCTCTAATTGCAAAATTGGGAATAAGGAATTGTGTAGAAACCCGAAGGTTGTCAAGTCTCCTAGAAACCAAGTTCATGTAGTCCAGCATTGAGTTCTGGCCTTGCAAGCGTCACAGCTTATCTAGTGTCACTCACAAATAGCTGCAAGACAAAAAACTGAGTCAGTCATAAGAAAAGATTTCTTTTAAAGGCCTATCTGATGCTCAACACAAAGAAAGGAGTTCAGTATTATAAAAGAAAAAAAAAATCCAAGCCTAAAATGATGCTTCGGATGCAGCATTGTCCTCTCAACAAGTTTCAGAAGAAGATGTGTGAAATTTGGAGCAAGCTAATCAGATTGGCCAAGAGAAGCTGCACCAAATACGTTTGTACCATTAACAAATTCATTAGTCACAAAAAACTATCCTCAAATATTGATAAAGTCAAAAGAGTGTACAGGAACCACCAAAAATAGGACATATGCATGACAATTGAAGCAATACAAAATAACAGCTTCAAGAATGTCCTACCACACACAAACCCTTGGAAAACAAAAGGAGATGAATGATCAACAATTTCTCAGACATGAATGCAAAGAGATGAATTTGTGTAGATAAATAGAGAATTCACTGAGTGCAAAACTCAGCACTCCAAAAGAGGGACTTTTCATATCCGTCTTAATATTTAGAGGTAGGACTCTAATGCACGTGCATCCCCTTCTTGTAAATGTGGAAGAAAAGATCCTGCAGTTTGAAGGCATTACCTGAATTGATTGATCATAGACAACTAAAGAGTTAAAAGTGTTTACCATCCAAGTGTGCAAATAGCCTTATTTTGGAGCATTTGGTACACTTTCTTTGCTCTTTTTTCACTAGAAGCCTAAATTGCCACAAAAGTACGGAATTAGAATAGCTCTCAATAACAGAATGGACTTTTAAAGTGAAATAAATCAAAACAGCTTGCACTTGCAACACATGAAAGGATCTGCCCTAATTGTGCAGCAAGAATACTTTCAATTCTAGATGGCATTTTTACCAGTGCTCTAAGCATATTGAGAAAGGCAACCAATGTGCAATAGGTATTGTGATCCTCCACAGCAAATCAAATGAAGTTTCAGAGACCTTTGTTATCCACAATGAGCGAGGGGTTTCTCTGCATCAATTGCTTTGGAAGCCATTGCACAGGTCCTTCGCCTCTTCTATAAGTTACTTTTAAGATTTTAAGGGTTTCTTTTTCATCATTGAGTATGAATTTTTGATCACCTCTTTTGAGTCGCTTGCATCAGGAGCCATAAAGCGATTGCCTTCACTAAGAATGGTGGAATTTCTAATGCAAATGGCATACATTTTCCCCTCCATGTAGTCATTGTTAAAGATGTGGAAGTAACCAAATTGACACCTGCAACACCAATTATATGTGCAAAACATCAAAATTCCAACAATGACAGAGTCATCTACTAACACCACTAAGTGACGAATTTCACTCAAATTTTGTATAGCTTCATCCTTGTTATAGGCTGATTGTTCTTCTTCATTTAAACAATTCATTTTTCAAAATTTCAAAACCTTCCTTACAGAAAAAGGAATTGAAATTCCCATAGCTTGAAAAGAAACTATGGCTTCAAACCCAGCAAGTGGGAGCTCATAGAAAATTGGCTTTGAAGCTGCACAACAAAGATACAAAAATATTAGATTAAAAAAAGAAATGAATACTGGTAATTTAAAATATAACATTTGTAAATAATGTACACTTTTTAAATTATTCTATAACAATCCTACGGTTTCACTTTTAAAATGTATATGAATACTTAGAAACAAACTCTTTAATTATACATATAGTGACATTTAAAAAAAGATAGTTTCCATCATTAGGTGGTCATTCATTCATCCATTTTTATTGTAAGAAGGAAAAACATTAGGAAGTTTAAATACAAAAAATTAGATTAAATACATACCATAATTGTACTTGGAAGAATAAAAAGGAATTCTAATGTGTTCCTCTACAAAATCAAAATCACCATGATTTTCACCCAAGTTCAATTGATTGAGTTTGGTCTTATGATTAGAACCCTAAATGTGGTCTTTGGAACTTACAGCATCATTTGGAGGTGACTTACACAATTTACACCAAAACAGAGTATTTTTCATGTATTTTCTTTGATTTGTTATAAGGACAAAGAGATAAAAAATATTTAGAATCAATTCAAACTTTGCATTCAAAATAACAAAAAAACTTTAAAAGTCTATTCTAATTCATAATATTAGGCTTTGAAATTTTACAAGAATTCTAAGCAATACCTTGAAGTGCCACTTTTGACTTTGGCTTTGATACATAGTAAATAGCAAATTCATCTTCATCTTTAGGAGGAAAGACATTGTGTCTCTTCAATTTGTTTACATGCTTCTTTGTCTTGTTGTGGTCACACAGTTTAGGAACTGATGGACATTGAATGTCACAAACTCCACAATATAACTATACCAAATTAGGAAGACTGCAACACAAAACAAAGAAGCATAAGATTTCTGAAAGGAAAAAACAATTATAAACATTATGCTTTTAATTATAACTTTCTAATTATCCTTTTTCTATAAAATTGTCTTCAAATTTCACAAAGATAAATTGTCTAAATGGAATGACAAGTTGAAGAAAACTAAGGGAAGCATGAAGACAAGAATGGCTTCCATTTATGCAGCAATAGCCACATCACTAGACAGAGAAACTAATCAAAACATTCTTGTTGCATGTATGGATGGTACCTACTAATAAGTCCAATTTACACATCCACAATTTGCATCTACCATTTGTCATTTTTCAAAAGGATCAAAGCCAAGGTCACTTAGAAGATATGTCAAAATCTCACCTAAATCAACTGTACTTTATTGGTTGGTGGGAAAGAACCCAGATTCAAGCTTAGAAGACAGGTTAAAATCTTACCTCATTGTATTGGAAGAGAAGATCAAACTATCACTAAATCAAAACATTAAATTCTAAACACAAGTTCAAATATTAATCTAGGGAAAAATTCTATTTTTCTTTGTGCTTACAAAACCAAACTATAAAAAAGCTCTACAGGAGAGGGTTTGAAAATAGTTTGGGCATTTTGAATTGTCCAAAAAGAAGCTCCGAAATGAAAACTTAATCATGGAAAAATGAACTTTGGATTACATTAGAGTATGATAAGAATTAGTTTATACTTCTTCAATAAATGATTTAAGAGCCACAATGGATTCATTCCTAACTAAGTGAATAGGTGTTTACTAATTTAATTCAAGGTAAGATTTGGTGGTCCAACTACCGTCTTGTACATATTAAAAAATTTAAAATAATGATTAATCAAGTATTCATTTCTGTTTTACAAAGAGTCACATTTAGAAACCACCTCAATTACTTTCTATATGTTGCAATGTTAGTTTTCAAACAAAGTCAATTTTTAATCCAAACTAAACATCTGTGGATTTTCAAAGTCTAGAAATCACAAATAGGGCTTTATGGTAGATTTTGTTTGAAATTTAATTAGTAATTCATAAATGCTCTAAGAATTATGAAACGACTTGTGTTAGATTTTTCATCTATTTTGTCGTTGACTGAAAAATCACCTGAAAATATTTCTATCTAGGGAAATACATAAACAATTCGGACCAACCCTTAAATGAGTGGTTTCTGAGCCTATTACCCTACACTTTGAAAAATTGTGAAACAAAGTTGTAAAGAGGCTACGTTTTCTCTAAAGTTTTGACCTAAAATTGAATCATGCAAATTGAATGCTTTTCCCACTAAGTAAACAGATTGTAAAGAATGTACCTTGGTGCAATGTTTGTCATTGTAGTCTTCTTCATGCATTTTTAATCCACTATACTCCATCGAAACAAATGACTTTGGTCTAAGAAAACATTATGAACAAATACATTTCTAAATGATTCTCCAAATTGGCATTAAAAATGCAAGCGTCATCACAGGCTTCTCAGTGAAATAAAGATAACCACATGGTGTGTAGACAGCTTTATTAACATTGAAAAGAGTCCTAAAAGAATAGTAATGATGCTGCATTCACATCCACAGTATTCTTAGAGAATCCATAATGACTACATTGATTTCTTAAATGCATGGTACCCATTCCATTTCATTTGTACAGGAAAACTTCTAAAAAAATGTGCATTAAATTATCAATTCAGCATTATCTCCCTGAGACACAAATCGTCAGTAACTCATTTTTAAGAACAAACTTATCTTCTACAGCACTGTTCCACTGTGCATGCTTGAATGTAGCAGTTTCATTGGCATCACCTTGTCAAAATTTGATTGGCATCACCCTATTTGAGCAAGAATCGGCATCATGGATGTAGGGTCCGGTATCAGAGCTGCCGATGCATGGGTGGTACGGCCAGCTCGTTGTGACAACAAACTAACTTCCAACCTACTCTAAAGAGTCAGAAATCGCTGAGTGCAAAAGTTCCCATTAAACGTAGAGATATTGTTGCTACTGAATTGAAGGTGAGCAAGGATTTAGAGGACCATCATTTTTCGCAAATTTTTCAATTTCCCTTGTCACAAAAACCAGTCCTTGACGTAAACAATACTCAACGCCAAAGCTTAGAGGATACTAAGAAGACACAACTTCTAACCCAGTATTGTCTTTCTAATCTCGTAATCGGGTTCGGGTTTCGGGTTTCGGGTTTAAGGAAACAACTTTTCGAGAGGGCACATTCATGTCCCAAAACTTCCGTCTAACGTGCATTCAACCCCAGTTTCTATAATTTAAGGACGTGACTCCTGAAGAGAAGAATAAAATCAAATTGCATCTATCAAAAATTAGCCCTATGTTTGCTTTGCGCCCGCAAATTTCAAATCCTGAATTTCCAATATTGTCACCAGAACGATGACACGCTGCTAGCCATCAATCCATGTAAAAACTTGCGAGCCTCAACCCCTCCACGAGGAATTTGCCACTTCCACGATTTTAGGAACGCTAAGGAATTACCAAGCAGTTGTGCCCTAATCACAAGGATACGCTCCTTCTCAAACCATTCCAACCTCTCTCTTAACTACCAGGAGCACACAATGCAGCTCTTCCATTAGTATCCTTAAGCTGAATTCAAACCAGGAGTATAGTCTTGCAACTGCTCTCGCTTGGAGTGGTCTACCTAAATTCAAACACCATGAGTGGCACCATGCATTGTGCATTCTATAATAATTTTTGGTAACCACAGGAGTCAAGGCTTAAAATCCCCGTTTTCAATCTCATGGTGCTCCTCTCCTCCTCCATTCCTCACCTCGGCCAGAATCGAAATGCCGCTTCCATCTCCACCTCCGGATATTCCACAATTACGATATCTCACAAGCTTGTCATCACAGCTTGATTCTCATGCTAGTATATTTCTCCCTTTTGATACACGAACCTCCCAATGCCCAAAAAACCCAAACAAGAAAATAAAAAAAATGATGATAGTGATCCACTTACAGGTCTGCAAGTCGGGCAGACAGACGTGCAGACAGTCGGGCAAACAGACGTGCAACGCATGTGAGAGGTCAGATTACCAGTAAATAATGAAAACCATCTCAACTTCGGTGCCATTCAATTGAGCTGCCTGCTAAACTTCGTCGGAAATTCAATCGCCGCTGCATCACCAGGTTCTTCATCCCATACCCCTGCAAGTGTTGTACAGCTCAAAATCATCCACAATCGTCAATAATGCAGGGATAAGATCACCTCCAAAGCAGCTCGTCCAAGCACGGAGATTGACTTCTTTCAACTTTCTTGCTAAAATTTGCACCTCAGGTCTCGCACTCTCGATCAATCGCCTCTCAAGTCTTTCCCAAGTAATTTCGAGATCATGGATTTCCAAACTCCCCCCTAAACAGGAAAGTCGCCTGTTCACGCCCTAATCGATAAAACCCGTGTTTGCAAATCCTTGGGAGAAAGAAAAAGTGTTCCTCATGAGCGGGCGTAAAGACATAAAAGCCCTCAACCTAGAGTATAACTTAGATTTCACTTTCTTTCCTTTAAGAAATCGTCAACACGGCGGGGAGCCTAACAAGTCCAAAGTAAAGGAGCATGACAAGACGCTAATGTGAGACTATTTCCACCATGAGATCAACCTCCCAATCCGCAGACCTAAGCTAATATCTAATACGCGGTAATACAATACCGTAGAACCCTAACAAGAGAACGGATTAGGCGTCAACAACGCCGCCTCCACAACCGCCAGGAGACGTCGGTAAGATACCATGGTGACGAAACAAACAGACAGACAAGCTTCCTCAATCCTAGACCTTTTGCAACTATAAGCTCTGTAACTACGAGCTCTTCCACTATGAGCTTCAATCGCCAAATTTCTAATGCAAATCAAAACCTACAAGCCAGGCAGAGAAGCGCAGCATGGCGGACACTGCTGCGGATCCCGACTAACTTAGGGTTTCTCACGATTGTTGTGGAAGTGTTTGAATGTGCATTGGATTGACAAGGTTGGTTGGGCAGGCAGACGCAGTCCCATTCAAAAAATGCTTCAACAATTTGGCACCCGAATAAGATGTGAAAAACAATTCAATCCCGGGTCAACAGGTTGCAGCTCACAAATTATTATATGAGCATAGTGGTATCTCACTTATGCGGATAATAAGACAGGTGAGCACAAGGCAATGGCAAAGATTGAGTCGCTTCTTTTTAATCACATTACGGATCCTGGACCAGTGCAGCACGAGAATCCATCACATAGGGCTCCACTCCAGGTCCTCCTAATCCAGCTGGTTCTTCTCGATTCATTTCCTGCACCGATCAGTGTTTTTTTTTCCGGCGATTTGGAGCAAAATTGCACCAAATTTTATGGCCTAGCACCACGCTTATAGAAAAAAAATGATACTAAATAGGTGGAAAATCGCTAGAAAATTTCAAAAAAAATAAATATATTGGATGAAATCGCCAGATTGTGAGTGAAAACTAAATTATGGTTATGTGATATGTTCTAATATGATATTTTCTATCCAATATATTGCTAGGTTACAAAATTTATGGATGAATGTTGAAATTTAGAGCACCACTAGAACATTCACTATTGCCACTTTGGCACTTCATTAAAAATGAAAACAAACAAACCTGGCACCGATGTTCAATATACGGTTAATAAAATACAAAATCAAGCTCACTTGTCACGTAATTGAAGAGAATGCTAGCGTCCGCTGATTGATTTTTTCTCAATTGCTCTTCTAAAAGAAGAGGTTCACCGTATCCAACAAAAAAAAAATCTGTGAGTAGATAGTATATGACAAAAATTCCTTTCAAAAAAGGATTTAATGCAAATACCCAATGAGCAAGCACCAGAGCAGCTTTCAACACAAACTCTCAAAGATAACGATACATAATTGGGTTTAGGTTCACAACAGACAACGTCATTGCTTACACATGATTCCAATGCTCAATTGGACGTGAGAAATCTAAAACCAAAGTAGAAATAAACAATAAGCAAAAGAAGAGCTAGTGAAACCAACACAATATCATCTTATCATCACAATATTATCTTTAGAAGAGATACGATATCATCTTATTTGCCATGCTCAATAAATTAAACAAATAACTTCCTTTTAAAACCTCCTAAATTGGGAATGTCAAATGTCAAAACATAGAATAAATTTTGATATGTTAAACTTTCTTCAACTGAAAAAGGAAAATCTGTGTTCAGTGGCTCACTCAAGTTTTTTCAAAGGTCATTTTGAATCACCCTTATATTTAACCTTTAGCCTTTAATATGCAAGATAAATGCCATATATAATCATAGAAACTTCTTGACACTTGCAATTCAAATATTATCAAGGATTTCAAGAATTTGTTCTTTAATTAAGGAGATGAGCCTTGCTCGGAGGCCTCCGTCTAGTAACCTTTAAATGTACAATTGCATGTTCGCAATAATGTCAAGGTCCAACTCATCATCCAACACTACAGCTTGAGGATCACCAAATTTGGCAATTAGTGATCAACATTTGTTACGCTACAAATGTCTTTCAAGAGCTCAGAAAACAAATAATGGCAGGATACAGCCATGTTCACAAATACTTCATCATTTGAAGGAAATAGTGTAAGTGATGGTAAGAGCATATATTCAAAGAAAAAGTTGTAATGAGGTTACTGAAGCTCTTTGCTTAGTAAACTATAGGCCAACTGATTATCAAAGTATCTCCACAGGTTCCTGACCTTAGAGATTCCACTGCAACATTGCAATCCAAAATCATTCAAAGATGAGTCGAATATTCTAAATTTTGCCAAGTTATGATGATCAACTACTACACTTGCAATTGCGTGGTTAAGCTTCAAATGCCAAGAACACAAGACAATACACCATCCACCTGACATAAATCAAAGCATAATGGACTAATCTCTAAACCTTTATCGTTCAACTCAACCACTGAGTGCTCGCAACCTTTTTAGATAGCCTTCACAAGCTTGAATTCTATTTGGGCAAGAATTGGCATCATGGATGCATGGTCCGATATCAGAGCTGCCGATGCATGGGTGGTCAGCACATACTCGTTGTGACAATAAACTAACTTGCAACCTACTCTACAAACTCATTTAATCGTTGAGTGCAAAAGTTCCCATTAAAATCAGAGATATTGTTGCTACTAAATTGAAGGTGAGCAAGGCTTCAGAGGACCATCACATTTTCCGCAAATGATTCAACGTGCACACAGTCAGACAGTCGAGCAGACAGTATTTTCATATCAAAGCAGAGGATCTTACACGTAAGTTGTATAACAATGTGTGGAAAATATTTAAGAATTTCAGACCGCATGAATTGCAAGATATTTCCGTTTGAACTACATATGAGGTGGTTCTCTAGCATATTGTGGGACTAAATTTCCTGAATTTGAACATTATGCACTTTAATTTCATGCACTACAAAGTTCTGACCTTGAAATCTTTATATTTTATAGGGGAAAATTGAGTTGAGAGTCTACCAAGAAAAAGAAGATAAAACAAAAATTATTTTCATTATTGAAAAATTGTTAAGTACAAGTAGCCAAGTAGGTACAAGATAGAAGGATAATATGGATTTTTGATGTCTATTATATTGAATTAAAATTCAGTAATTCCAATGGTGAGATTATTGTAGCACAAAAACTATACCACGTGGACCTATTTTATTTTATTTTTTGTAAAAATTACATTCATGAATGAATCTAATACATTATTTTATTCAAAAAGATGCTCTAAGTGCCCAAAAAATAAGATTGCCCAGAAATTTTTCAAAACAAATCCAAATAAAATGAATCAAAGCATTTCAGTAAAAAAGAAATATATTGTATGGTGGAAAAAAATAATTTAAAAAAAATGCAAAATTCTGCTGGCTACCCCTTCTCCCCTATTTTGAGCTTTTTTGGGCACAACTTGTGTTTACGGCAGAGGATGATAAAAAAATGACATTCCCAAAGAGATTATCAGTTCTCCTATCTTCAAAAAAAGCTGTAAAAAATGATCACGAGAAGAACTCAGCCCGTACGTACCTGCTTGAATTTCCAAATGACATTTGAATAGATAATGGTCCTTGCGGGGTTGTTTAGAAAAAAAAAGTATACATGATATTCATGATTTTGACAAAAATCCAATATTAGAATACGAGAGAATGTGTGCTCTTCATTTTAGCTCTTATGATAGATATCCAGAACAATTTTGTATAAATTAACAAATGTTCTTATTTTATCCTATAAAAGAAAACATTCTCTAATAAGGAAAAAAAAATGGGTACTCTTATTTTCAACAAAAGAAAGGTTGAAATTGAAAATCAGTTAATCCAGGTTATTTTTTTATTTTAACATAAAATTCAAAGACAATAAACTTTAAGCAGTCTTATAATATTTGTGCATTAAAGATTTCCACCCTTATTTCTGGCCACCACTATCTTTTTCTTTATAAAATAAATATTCTATGACCAAAAAAAAGATGACATTTGACATTCTCAAGAAGAAAATAGTTGAGGATACTAATCCATTAACTCCTACACAACCAACGTGCGTTTCTAGAGTATTGACTCTATAAATATTTCGGGCACGATGAATGTCACTACAGATTTCTATATTTGGGCCCCAATTTTAATAGAAGATGTAGACAAGGAATCACTGTAAGGCCCAACAATTTTTATAACTTCTCAATATAAAATTATCCAAGCTATTCCGTAATATGTAGTTTGTTATTTTTATTTTGAACTTGGACAGCTAGCGCAAATTTAAATAATTCACTTTCTTCATAAACAAGAAGTAGCAAAACCATTTTCTAGAGTTTTATTCATAGAGACCTTTGAGTCAATCAATTTTCATGAAATCAATGAATCTAACGTTAGAGACATTCAATTCTATAAATGTCAATTACTAAATCTGTATTTGGAAATATATTTTAAAGTCCTTTATTTAAGTCAAGTTCCAATATTTTTGAAGAAAATAGAAACCTTAGGTGTAGATTGTTCATTACAACATTGCCACTACTAAGATTGGTCTTTTTTATTTCATATATAAATTCTTAACAATTCAATATTTCAAATCATGTTCATTCCTTCTTTGTACTCACTATTTCTTTCCTATATCTTGTACAAGTCCAATTGATGTGAAATATCTCAAGCATGACACCCATTTGTCTAGGAGAAACAATCCAAAAAAGCATTACCATTATGCACATTTTTCCATAGAAAAATAAGCTTCCGTAGTGCAATTGCCAAGCTTTTTGGGGGGCCTTCAAAAAGGATTTTATTTCACTTGAATGCTTATATGTTGCAATCCCTGCAGTGGAAACTTCTGAAATTTTGTAACAAATGGGATCAAGACAGCATCCTACTACATCCGAACATTACATATGTTGAAAAAATATTTTTTAGAAGAAAATCAGTACTTCTTAAAAAAATGGGAGGTTCCAAATTGCACAGGTGAAAACATAGTTATAGAACACTGCAGAGGTTAACGATGTCTTCAAGTACTAATGTGTTGAAATGTCATGGTGCTTTTTCACATCTTTATGGGATTATAAGGACATAAGCCAATTTCAAAGTCATTATATACATGGTAATTCAAGGACACTTTTGAAAGAGAAAACATTATATTTCATATTTATTCAAAGTAAGGGACATCCAAAAAAGGTGCCCAAACCGGAAAATTTGCACTTGGCTATTAACAATAATCCCTCACGCTTCCACTAATGCTAAGATAGTCGCTTTCTTCTGGCTCCGGCTCCATCTGCTCCAGCTTTTCAGGTAGTGAACCTCTAGTAGCTTTGCTCCACGCCATCCAATCCTTATTAAAATGACGTTTGGCTTTTAGTTTATGATACTCTTCTAGACGCACTTCAATTTTTTTCTTGTGCAGCTTCACCAACTTTTGAAGATTGGCTAATTCTTTGAGGCTGCTACCATACCCTGGAGCCATAGCCAAATTGTCTAGCTGCAACGAATGTTCTACAGTAGTTGTGCATAACTCTTTTTCTTTTGAAGCTACTTGCACATCCAGGCTTTGCCTTTCATATTGTAGCCTCAAACGATCGCGTTCCAAGATTTCATGTTTCTTCTAATACGCTGCGACATCATCCATCATGTGAGCGCGCCCATCAGCTATCTTGTTCAAATAAATACCTTTACTTTTCTTTGAAGCAACAAGTACTTGTTGTTTGCAGCTACCTCTTTCTTCACAATCTCTAACTCCCACTTGTATGATAACATGTACTCTCGAGTGCCTTCTTCTGAAAGTTCTTGTTCTTTCAATTCTTTGAGTTCTGTAGTCGCTTCCCATAAACATGTTCTCGCATTTGCAATCTTAGCGCCCAACATCTCCACATTGTCATCTAAATCATTCTCACTCTTATTGCCACTGCGCTTGTGGAAATCCTTATCCACTTCCATTTCCTCCACATCTTCCATACCTTGTTTGGGAATGTCGAATACAGTCTCAAGCTCCTCAATCTTCTTCTTTCTTTTCCTGTCAACCTCCACCTCCAAGCCCTTCTTATACCAATCCACAACAGCATCTTCTTCATCGTCACTTCGCCAATCATACCCCTCGTACTCATGGGTGTGGCTATCGGAGCTAAAACCATCCGACCACACTACCTCTTCATTAGGAATGCATAACTTCCCTGGCTTAACTGATGCCAATTTCTTCTTGGCATCAAGTATGGCAGCTTCAATCAGCATTGTTGCGTTGGCAGGACGGTTCCTTTAGGGAGCTCCTTTACAGTCGTCCAATCCACCTCCTTCTTCAATGTACGCTTGGCACATACCATTTGGACAAGATACAAAGGAAAACTGTTGTTTTGGAATGGCAAGGATTCCAAGTACACTCCAATTCATATCTCCAAGCATCTTTGTACAAAGTCTTCAGAGAGGCAGTATCTAAGATTTGCTTTGTTAGACTCCAAATATAGCTTATGCTTGTTGATGTGGCACCAATCCACATATTTTTTAACTGTTTCGTGGGTCCAAGGCTCCGGTTCCCTTCTCCAACCCCCCAAAGCCTTAATCTTTTCATGCAAAAGGATAGCCACACGCTTCTTGTGACTTTTCCCAATTCTTTTTCGATCCTTATCACAAAGCGCCTTCTTTTGGAGCCGAGTTAGCAATTCGGGTGACGTAGGCGGGAATGGTTGGGTTTATCTTCCATAATGATCACTTTGTATCTAGAATGCTGCTCTAGATATTTTGTCTAATGATTTAAGAATGAACTCATACTATACAAACAAGAAATACCTAAAGCAATTGCAATTCACATTTACAAAAATACAGTCATTTACCATAACAAGATGTGAAATCAATCTCAAACATGGAAAATAATTTCTGGAAACGAGGTGGTGAGGGACAACATATCCCCCTCACAACTCAAGCCTCTGGCCCACGAGTATGCAGTCAGCCACTTCTAGGTGGGTGACAATGAGTACGCAGAGCCAAAAGTGGAGAATGCGGGTTCAGACAATCGCTTTAATACCCGAAGTTGTGAAGGGGCAAGTATGGGTCTGCGGCGGGTGCGGGTGAGACCATTAAAGCAACCTTGAGTTCTTGGCAAACGCGGGTACGGGACTTCTCATCCCTACTGAGGGTATTGGGCGAACTCGGGTATGGGTCTATGGCGACTATATATAGGAAGTTTTTTTTTTTTCTATTTTTTATGAAGTGCTAGAGTGGTGATATTGAATGTTACAGTGGTGCTCCAAATTTCAACATTCATCCACATATTAGATAGAAATATCATATTAGCACATATCACCAAGGTTTAAAATTTTTTTTTTAAAGCGTGCCATAGTGGCGGTATAAACTTTTATAGTGGTGCTTCAAATTTCAACATTCATCCATACCAGATAGGAAATATACATATCATATGTCTATAATTTGGTTTCCATCCAAAATTTGGCAATTTCATCCAATACTTTTTTGTACTTTGAAATTTTTAGGGCAATTTCAACCAAGTTTTTTCCCAATTTTTTTACCATTTTAATGCTAGATTATTTTTTCTAGTGCAATAAAGCACCAAAAAGCCAAAAAAAACAAGCCTTGCATATCACATATATACTAATTCAGTTTTCATTTCCATTTTGGCAATTTCATCCAAGATTTTGAATTTATTTGAAGTTTTTTGGCAATTTGGAACCTTTTTAGTACCATTTTTTCCTATAGGCACGGTGCCAAGCCCTAAAATTAAATCATATTTTGCACCAGATCGCCACAAAAAGAAACATTGGTTGGAAGTTGCCCAATCAAACAGATTTCTTGGACTGAAGGAGACATGTTCTAAATTTTTTATTTTGTTTTTCAAAGGACTTGGATTTTGATCAATATTTGTAGGCAAAACTCAAATCACTACAGTCAAACCTAAATTATAAGAGAAATAGCACAAAGTGTTCAGATTTGCCTATTGTTGAAAAACTTATTATTTCAAAATAGGGTTGGTATTTTCATTATTAGATCCTATGCATTTTCTTACAAATCAGTAGAAACCACAATTTTGACCAAGACCATAAAAAAGCATATGCGGAAGATAGAAATTGTACTTGGGGTTAATTTTTTAAATTATATCATTAAAAGTCATTTTTAGGAGAAGTTAAATAATTTAATAACTTTCACCATACGGATGCTTTCTACTTTTTGTGCTTCATACTTTCTTCTTTGATGAAAACTTCAAATTAAGTTTCAAAACTTATATTTTGTAATACATCTGTATTTCTATCCTAACCCCTACAGCTCTTAGGGATTACAAACATCTGGAATAATTAAATTGTATCAAAAAATAATTCAAAAATACATTTGAAAATTTATAAAAAATATCAAAAAGGATTTGGGTACCTTTTTTAAAGCATGTTATACAAGTATGATACTTGTTGTCTGTACTTATTTTAAATCTATTAGGAAAATCTAGTCTTTCAATTATTTGTGGCAATTCTGTAAGTGTACAAATATGTATGCTAGCCAGCTTCTATATGTATACATATTTAACCCTTTAAGGCGGAAGGTTAGTTTTCTTTCCAAAAACACAAAGAACTACCATTTTCACAGCAAAGATTAAAAAAATTTGAAAAATGTATTTTGGCCACATCTAACTATAGGATCTTAGACCTAACTACTATGAGAATGTTCGTAAATAATTTCAAAAATTCTGACCGCATCATTTGCAAGATACCTGCGATTAACAAAGATTTGTAAGGCATTTTCCATCAAAAACCACTCAAAACTACCGTTTCTATAGCAAATGGTTGTAAAAAGTTCTAAATTTATTTTTTACATATTTAACCATTGGATCTTGTATTGCACTAGTGTAAGAATATGTGGAAGAAATTTCAAAAACTTTGACAATCTCGATTAAAAGATATTTGCATTTAAACTTAAGGAACCAAGTTTTTTTGCACCTTGTTCAACTACATTTTACGGCTTTGAACCTTCTCAACTTAAAAATTTTGCTCTTACAATTTTGAATTTCTAATTTTATATGATGAAGAATTGAGTTAAAAATCTAGGAAAAAAAATTCAAAACAAAATCATTAGTTTCACTCAGTAAAAATTTGTGAAGTAGAAGTAGGTTCAAGATTCAGAAAAAATGAAATCATCAATAGCTCTAAGATAGGGTTGAAATATACTAATCTCAATGGTGACATTGTTATAGCAAGAAATCTTAACCTTGTGAAACTTTTTTGGAAGTAAATTGTCAAATTTGAGTTCAGAAAGGACTCCCGGTCGTTCCAAAAGTTGTTTTTTCAAGAAGATGCTGTAATTGCCTTAAAACTCAGAGTGTCCATAATCATTATAGTACAAAATTGAGTTCAGCCCATGTAGGGGGGAAAAAAATCCAAATAAACTTGATTTTAATTATTCCATAAATTATTAAGTAGGAGTAGGTACAAGAAAAATCTAAAATATTAATATCTTTTATATGGAGTTTGAAGTAGCACTAATCCTAGTGGCAAGATTGATCTACCCCAAAAATTAACCTTGTGGACCCTTTTTTTTAAATTGTAAAAATGGCATTTAAAAAAGAATTTTACAACTCTGCAAGTTTTTTTCTTTAGGAAGATGCTCTAAGTGACTGAAAAACAAGATTGTCCATAACTTGATAATAAAAAATCCAAATGAAATGAATCAAAGCTTTTTAGAGAGCCAAAAAAAAATCTATGAGAAAAAAAAATTTAAAGATTGAAAAAAAGTTCAAAGTTTCATATAGGGTTCTTATTCTATTTCAAGTTCGACAACCAAAATCAACATGGCTTGCCCATAATATTTAGTAACTTTTTTACCCTTGAAATTGATAGTAAGTATCCCACCCCAAAACCTTTTTTTGGAGCTCAACCTCGCCTATTCTATTTTACCAATATCAATTATCTACTATTTCCTTGGTCACTAGATGTAATTGTCATATTGACAAATTGGGAACTTTCCAATGAATAATTCTAAGAAACAGTGATGGTACAAGTCATTTGAAATTATAAGCACTCGTGGTACAAGTAGCGTTGGCATTTCGGCCTTGAGGGCTTATGATTCAAACATCTTTTTTTTATAGGTTTCACAATGCCATGATCTCTTAGAACAACAATTTCACCGTGGATACTAGCTACTACTGTGGCAATTCACTCTAAAAGCTATTTACAATTTAGAATTTCCTTCAATCCTAAATTAACTTCTACAATTCTACCTAATAGTCATTTAAAGGATGAAAAATAACTAATTGTTTTTTCCTCATTTCTAATCACAATTCATGATGAATGGGAAATAACGATTCTTTGAATTTTGGATGTCTTCCCTTTCAATCGTTATTTCAAACTGGCACTCATAGGCCTGAAGGGATTAATGTTTTCTTCTAAAATAATCACATAAAATAAGTGATGCGGAAAACAAATCTGACAACAACATCCACTGACTGACATATGGATTTTTGAATTGGATACACTCAATAGTTTGCAAGCAAACAATTCCAATCACATTGCAATCTAATATAGTAGATAGTTTCCAAAGCAAAATTAAGCTTCAAGATTCTATACATGAAATTGGGCAGACTGCATACACAATATTAGATTTACTTATGACATTGCACATGGTAAGAAGTACTTTTATAGATTCATATACCATATTACAAAAATAGAGGCAAACAACAGGGCCAACATTTTCATTCCTTCATGTGCTACCTTCACTACAAGAACTTGTACACTCCTTCTATAGAGGTGAGTCACAGAAAACTGCTTTGGAGGACTTCATGCACTATGGTGCAGCCATGAGTGAGGTCTTCACTTCAATGCATGTTTGTCTCTTTTTTGGATCAAGGTTTACAAGTTGACCCAACTTATAAGCAAAGAACCTAGATCCGTAGGCATTCCTGAATAAGTCCGGGTCAAAGTCAGTCATATCTCTAACCCTCATCCAGTCTGTCAACTTCCCAATAGAATAGGAGTCTGAGTGCAGCGTATATTTCCGTGTTGATTGCATAATCTCTATGCTTGTATCGGAATTTCGGGGCCCATATACATAGAACAACTCCGGGGCCACCCACTAACGTTGCCGCTGTTGTTGTTTCCTTTCATCCACATTGGGGTAGCCGTAATGCGATGGGGCTTTTTTGTCAAAACGACTTGAAATTTACCAATGACAAATCTCAATGTGGATTATGTCATTTGAATAATCAGGAAAATGCAACATTACACTCCTCGGGAACAAGTCATTGTATAACACCAGAGACTTGTGTATGAGATGTGTCATATACACTAGAGCCCACGCCATCTTTGCCTTGTGTCTTTGGAACAAGCTAGCTTTTTTTCTTTGTCCTCCGGATGATTCCTCAGCCGCTTCACTTCGTTCCATTCAAAACTCATTGGTACCTTGCTATCTTGTCCCCTCAACTCATCAAGGTTACCACCATTCCACCATAATGTGTATGCTTCCATAGTTCTTGAATGAATGGCAAAGAATTTAATTACGCTAGGACAACTTAAGGGGCAAGCAAGGGCCTCTATGGACCGTTCCACCTTTGCGTCACGCATATTGTTTGTCTTTGGCATTTTTGCAGCAAGAGCAATGTATAGCAGGATTGTATCCATCCCTTCAATGCGCACCTTATGCACCTTTCTGTGCCCACCTTCACATACAAATCCATTGAGGGCCACCACCTTCGCCAAATGAGAGATCCATGTCACTGACAATTTACCATCTTTGACAAATGCCGCAAGGGTAGTGTCATTTTTCTACTTGAATCCCTTGACTGATTGTTTTGACAATTTCCTTGTTGTCATCCACCATTCCATCTTTGACATGAATTCCTTGGCTTGGTCACCTCTTGGATAGCTCGGCACTTGCGGGCGCATTTCTTCCATCAGCATCTTAATATTGAGTATGTTTTGCTTGATAATGTCATCCAACCAGGTGTATAGTTTGTCAGCATATGTGAAGTCCACATTGTTAAAAGCCTGGGATTCTTTGTACTTGCTTTGTATTAAAACCATCAAATCATTCGTCAACTTCACGCTGCCCGTTGTTGAATCCCTCAAGTATGTCGACTCCAAGAATTCCACACTCTTTCCTTCATACCATTACAAACACACTTCATATGCATACTTTGTATACTTTGAAGGAGAATACATTGGGTCCCTATCATGTGCTGACTGCTTTTTCTTCTTCTTCCTCTCTCGGCAAAAACTCCCCATTGCCCGACTTGTAAATATAGGCACTTCAAAGTTCTCTACATCATCCAGATCCCAACGAGATTCCTGCCTCATGCTACTACCTTTCCCTGACTTAGACATGGTACTTGTTCAAAACAATCAATGTGGATTTGGGCTAAATTGTAGATAAAAAGGACAAAAATTTGCCCCTCCCAATTCACCTCGTCCCACGAGTATGCAGTCAGCCACTTTCAGGTGGATGAAAGACAATGCGTAGAGCCAAGATTGGAGATTGCGGGTGTGGAGAACACTTAAGTACCCGAACTTGCCTAGAGGCGTGTGCGGATGGTGGAAAGGAGGCGCATGCAGGTACAGGGCAAACACGCGTCTGGGTATTGAATCACCATGTGTCCGGATACTGAGCAACCACGGGTCCGGGTACTGGACAACCACGTGTCCAGATTTAGGCGACCTTGGGTACAACTGGCGACCTTGAGTACAACGGGCGACCTCGGGTACAACGGGCGATCTCGGGTACAACGAGCAACCTTGGATACAATAGGCGACCGCGAGTATGTAAGGACCGCATTTGCTTCAGTTGTCCAAACTCAGTTGGGCAACCGCGGGTAATTCAGGCGACCGCGCCTACATAGGGCGACCGCGCTTAGGTCGCCATAGACCTTTCTTTTTGAATTTTTCGGATGGGACCAAGATGGTACTCATTTGAAATTTTATGAAGCATAATATTTCTACATTCATTCATATTTTGGATCAAAAACACTATTCAATTATATTTTGCACTTTTTCATCAAAATTAGCTGATTTTGTCCACACTTTTGACAGAAAGGAAAAGTTTTAGGCAGAATAAAATTAATTTTCTCTGGCAAAAAGTAGACATTTATTTTGAAATGATGCAATCTGGCCCTATTATGCCAAAAATAAAGGGCTGGTCAGATGTCCGCGACACTCTTTAGCGTTTGCAGTTTATGGCGACCGACCGACCGACCAAGGCTTGCTAGTTGTATGGTAGGTCATTAAGGCATTCAAAAAAATCCAAAGTATAATGAAATATGGCATCTAATGAAGAGAGAGCAGACTTTTCAATACATCTGCATTTTTTAGAACCCTGTGGAGCGATCTTGTATTAAATGTGGCATGTGAATTAATAGAGATTTATGATTGAGCGCACTTATGAAGGAACCCGAGGCCACCCTAAACCCTATGAATTATATACCCTAATCATTTATTTGGGAAAAAAAATGGTAAGTGGTTTTGTACTTTTCCCTAAACATTTACATTCCAAAAAAACGGGAAGGGATTTTTTAGTTTTTCCTCCACAAAAGCACAACACTTGACTTTAAAATGTCCTTCCCAAATTAAACCATAGTATCTTCATTTTAATGTGAAGTAGAAATATTAAATCATGGTGGCTTAAATTTAGTTTCAAGTAGCAAAATTAAATCATGGTATCTTGAATTTAATTTGAAGTAGCAAAACTAAATCATAGTGGCTTGCTTTTAGTTTGAAGTAGCAAAATTGGCTTGATTCAAGTTTGAAGTGGAAAATTTTTAAATCATAGTGTCTTCATTTTCATTTGAAGTAGCAAAAATTAAATCATAGTGTCTTCATTTTCATTTGAAGTAGCAAAAATTAAATCATGGTGTCTTGATTTTGATTTCAAGTAGAAAAGTTAATCATGGTGCCTACATTTGGATGTGAAGTAGCAGATGTAAATCATGGTGGCTTGGTTTTAGCTTGAAGTAGCAAAATATAAATCATGGTGGCTTGCTTTTAGTTTGAAGTAGCAAAATTAAATCATGGTGGCTTGGATTTAGTTTGAAGTAGGTGAATTAAATCAAGGGGGCTTCATTTTATTTGTGAAGTATCAAAATGAAATCATGTTGGCTTAGATTTTATTTGAAGTACATAAAATAAAATAATGATATCTTCATTTTAATTTGAAATAGCAAAATTAAACCATGTAAAACTTGGTTCTAATTTGAAGAAACAAACTCAAAATCAACTCATGGTTGTATTTGAAATGTCATTTATCCACCCGCCTCACCAACAAAACGGCAAGCCAAGGTGTAATTGTACATGAGCAACAAATATTATTTGCTTGTGAGGAAGCGGGTTTTGAATTTTGAGGGTTTGGTGGACACGATTTTGAATTTCGAACAGAGATATTTATGATTGGATGGCACTACAAATATCCTGTTTTGAACCTCAAGATCACCCCTTTCAAATTCTCCATTCCATCACCTCCCCCTTCCACAAGCAAATTGTGATCCTCTTTCAAATACAAACACAAATTGATTGAACGCTTTTTTTTTTCTTTGTATAGTTGGCTACCACGACCAAACCAAATCCCACAACCAAAGGGGTGACATCTCCAAACAAAGCAGAGGATGTCACTGGGAACTGAACTGTGGACCACCTCAAACTCAAATGAGTTCTAAGAAGCCCACTACTTACGGCCATGCCCTCAGGGTAATACGAAGCTACCTTGGTCCCACTCGGGCTCACCTTTGCTGTTGCATATTCATAAGTTCATGGTTTTCTTATCGCTTGGTTTCTGCACCCGAGGTCGCTTTAGCTGAGGTCACCTCCCAGGCAAAGTCGCCCCTAATAACCAATGTCCAGAATTACCTCATTCTTGAACTCAAAGTTGCCCCATCCGAGGTCAATAAACCTGTGGTCGCTATACCCGAGGTCGCCAACAGACCTCTGAAATCAGATTTGATCAAACGAAGATGAACTTCTGTACCCGAGGTCGCACCTTATACAAGGTTGACCTTCAAGCGCGGTCACCCAACACCCGCGGTAGCCATTGTCCGTTTTTGAGTTCACTTATGAAGGAATTTGAGGCCATCCTAAACCCTATGAATTGTATACCCTAAACATTTACATGGGAAACAAAAAATGGGAAGGGGTTTTGTACTTCCTTCTAAACATTTACACAAAAAAAAAATGGAAAGAGATTTTGTACTTTCCCCTCCACAAAAGCACAACACTTGAATCTGAAATGTCCTTCCTAAATTAAACCATGATGTCCTTCATTTTAATGTGAAGTAGCAAAATTTAAATCATGGTGGCTTGATTTTAGTTTGAAGTAGCAAAATTTAAATAATGATGGCGTGAATTTAATTTGAAGTAGCAAAATTTAAATAATGATGGCGTGAATTTAATTTGAAGTAGCAAATTTGAAATAATGCTGGCTTGATTTTAGTATGAAGTAACAAAAATTAAATTATAGTGGCTTGATTTTAGTTTGAAGTAGTCTAATTTGAATAATGGTGGCTTGGTTTTAATTTGAAGTAACAAAAATTAAGTCATGGTGGCTTGGTTTCAATTTGAAGTAACAAAATTAAATCATGGTGGCTTGGTTTTAGTTTGAAGTAGTCTAATTTAAATTATGATGGCTTGATTTTAGTTTGAAGTAGTCTAATTTAAATTATGGTGGCTAAATTTTAGTTTGCAGTAGCAAAATTTAAATTATGGTGGCTTGGATTTATTTTGAAGTAACAAAAATTAAATCATGGTGGCTTGGTTTTAGTTTGAAGTACCAAAATTAAATCATGGTGGCTTGGTTTTATTTTGAAGTACAAAATTTTATTCATGGTGACTTGATTATAGTTTGAAGTAGTCTAATTTAAATCATAGTGGATTGGTTTTACTTTGAAGTATTCTATTTGAATAATTGTGGTTTGATTTTAGTTTGAAGTAGCAAAATTTAAATAATGGTTGCTTGCTTTTAATTTGAAGTAGCAAAACTAAATTTTGGTGGCTTGGTTTTAGTTTGAATTAGTCTAATTTGAATCATGGTAGCTTGGTTCTAATTTGAAGTAGAACAATTGTAATCATGGTGGATTCATTTTAGTTTGAAGTAGCACAATTTAAATCATGGTTGCTTGATTTTAGTTTGAAGTAGCAAAATTTAAATCCTGGTGGCTTGGTTTTAGTTTGAAGTAGTAAAATTGAAGTTATGGTGACTTGGTTTTAGTTTGAAGTAGCAAATTATAAATCATGCTGTCTTGATTTTAGTTTGAAGTACCAAAATTTAAATTATGATGGCTTGGTTTTAGTTTGAACTAGCAAAATAGCAAAATAAAATCATGGTATCTTGATTTCAGTTTGAAGTAGCAAAATCTAAGTAATGGTGGCATGAATTTAGTTTGAAATACAAAAATTAAATCATAGTGGCTTTCTTTTAGTTTGAAATAGCAAAATTTATTCATGGTGACTTGCTTTTGGTTTGAAGTAACAAAAATTAAATCATGGTGGCTTGGCTTTAGTTTGAAGTAACAAAAATTAAATCATGGTGGCTTGATTATAGTTTGAAGTACAAATTTTTTTTCTTGGTGAATTGATTTTAGTTTGAAGTAGTCTAATTTGAATAATGGTGGATTGGTTAGTTTAAAGTAGTCTAATTTGAGTAATCGCAGCTTGATTTCAATTTTAATTAGCAAAATTTGTATAACTGTGGCTTGATTTTAATTTGAAATAGCAAAATTTAAGTAATGGTGCCTTGAATTTAGTTTGAAGTAGCAAAGTTTAAAGCATGGAGGCTTGGTTTTAGTTTGAAGTAGCAAAATCTAAATCATGGTGGATTGATTTAATTTCGAAGTAGTCTAATTTAAATTTTGGTGGCTTGATTCTAATTTGAAGTATCCAAATTCAACCACGGTGGCTTGACTTTGGTTTGAAGTAGGAAAATTAAATAATGGTGGCTTTATTTTAGTTTGAAGTAGAAAAATCAATTTATGGTGGCTTGATTCACATTTGAAGTAGAAGAATTAAATCTTTGGGACTTGATTTCAACTCAAAATAGCAAAATCTAAAAGGAGGGATTGCTAAATAGAAGTCATAAATGGAGTGAACTCCCAAATTTGAAATCAATCTGAGAAATTTATACCTGAGGTTGCCCTATCCACGGTCGACAAATGCAGGGTTGCACCACACTCGAGGTTGCCAATCCGCTAACCATTTTCTGTAAAAAATATTATACCCGCGGTTGCCTTCTGCTTATTTGAGGTCGCCTTCTTGATACTTGAGGTCGCCTTCTTGATACCTGAGGTCGCCTTTTGTGTACCAGCGGTCGCCAGCATTGGACTCGTGTTCGCCCATGGTACCCACGGTCGCCTTCTGTCCAAGGTCGCCTGGATTCAAATTCGCATGTGTCTTTACCGATACGCGCCTCCGGGCAACTTTGGCTATATAATCTGGACCAACGGTTGAGGTCCCTAGTCTTGGCTCTGCGCATTGTCTGATCATCCACCTTGAAGTGGCTGACTACGTGCTCGTGGGCTTGGGATTGAGTTGCGAGGGAAATATATTGTTCCTTTCCACCTCATTTTTTGAGCTTCTAGTCCGTGCACTCGATCGTAGGCCTCGATTTTGACATTTTGTTATATAGATTTATTATATATATTTGAAAAGCTTTGAATCATTCCATTTGGATTAATGAGTCAAAAGTTATGAGGAGTTTTAATTTGAGGGTAGTTATGGAATCTGTATTCTACAATAAACTTTGAAATCCTTTATCTAACTCAATTTTCAATATTTTTGAATAAAACAAAAAACATTGGGTGTATATTATTTATTATAACATTACAACCGTTGAAATTGGAATTTCTCAATTCCATAATTAAATTCTTGACAATTTAGTATTTTGAGTCATTCTCTACTTCTTTCTACTTACTAATTTTTTCCTATATGTTGTACAATTCCAAATGATCTGAAAATTTTCAAGCATGTAGCCAACTTGCCTTGAAGAATGAATCCAAAGAATAACCACCACTTTGGATATTTTTTCACACAAATGTGACCTTGTGCAGGACTGCTACCCAGATTTTTGCAGTGATTAAAAAAGGATTTTTGTCAATTCAAATGCTATTATCTTGCAATCTACATGGAGGCAAATTCTGAAATTTTTTCCACATCTTCTTAAACCAATCTACTACAAGATCCTATGGTTATATGTGTTCAAATTTTAAAAAAAAAAATTGGGGTACTTGTATTAGAAGTGGCAATTTTGGAGCGGTTTTGGTGAAAACATAGTCAAAAATCCTTAGGGTTAACTGAGTACATATAGAAAAAAAGGCATTGGTGTTTTAGAGGTTTAGAATCCAAAGTCTTCTACCATCTCACAATTTCTATAGAAATCATTATATAGCCCTATTTCGAATCATACCTTTTTTTTTCCTAACAAATGGAGTTTGAATCATACTTCGGATTTCATAGAGATAATGAAGTGTAGATATGCTTCATCAGTTGATTTTTGCTGGCACCTGCGGTCTTCCCTTTATCCAAGGTCGCTGCAAGACCCGCGGTTGCCGTAGCCTGAGACTCAATGTCGCCCATGTGGGCAATTGCAAGCTAGGGTGACCCAACAAGGACTGTCACAGTCCATCTTTTCTTAATTTTACATTCATTTTTGAAGATTAAAAAAACATATGGTATGATTGTAATTAAAAGGACTCATTTATATATTGTATATTCAATATATTAGAACACTCTATAGATGAATTAAATAAAACTTTAATATTTTAAGTGCTATAGACTATTTAGTCTTCATTTTGAGGATTGTCACAGTCCATAAATTTTTATGAAATGACTCTTGAATTCATTCAACAATATAAAATATCTTTTTGATGTTTGAAGATTATAAAACATATACTGTTGTAAATGAAATTGTTGTATTTGTTAATAGAATTTATTTTTTATTTTTTGAAGAAAGGACTTTGCACATCATTATTTCAGTAGAAATAGTAATGATTTTACAAGGTGCATTAGACACAGTTAAAATCAACTTTATACAAATCTATCTTATCAAAATAATTGTAATAAGTATTTCTAAGAGTGGCTTAACTTTCAATAGAGTTAATTTTCATTATAATCAATTCTATAATTTACTGAAGTAAATCAAAATTTAATGTCATCTTTGAAGTTTTTTTAATAAATATTAAAAAGAAATTTCAAGGAAAATTCTTCATCTTTTGCTTTACCACACTACAAAGAAATTGTAGAAAAAAATAAACAAATTTAGAAGTCATATGCAAAAAATGAAATGGACTTTTAGTTTTGTAATTTTGCCACTTCTGGTACACCCTAGCGTGCAATTGCCCATGTAGCCGTAGTTGCTCTCAATTGTGACGGGACCTGAGGTCGTGCTAGTATACCCGCAGTTGCCCTTTACTTGCAAGTGAACGAGGTTGCTGCTTCAAAGTACCCAAGGTCAACCTGTACCTGAGGTCACCTTGTACCCGAGGTTGCCCCTGTTGAACCCGCACTCGTTGATTAGGCGACCTTGGGTCCCGGAAGTCCATCACTATAAAGCCTGGGGGCGGGGCGGGGGGGCAATCTTTCCTTGTTACCTTGCTCTAAAGATTAGACTCTTGACTTGAATCTTTGAAAGAGGCTTCTTGCGGACGTTTTGGTTCTTTGGAGGGCAATAACCTTGCTTTGAGGGGTTCGGAAGAACACTCTTAGCAGGGGACTTTGTCATTATTTTTATACATTATAAGTTTCAGTAATTTAAAAGTTTTGTGTTGAACATATTGCGGATAAACAAGATGGTTGGAAGAGGCGCTGGTAGGGGAAATAGTGCAAACGATACACGTAAAGCCACAAAAGAGTGGGACCCCTGGCTAGTACCATGCATTGAGAATGATGCTTTTGCCTATCCTTGGAAATGCATTTTCTATGGGTGGAGCAAAACATTTGTACGGAAGAGGGAATCAAGTCGTTTTGGATTTGGTGGCTCAAACATGTCAAATTGTTGTAAGAAAATGCCTAGGACTAATATTGTACAATATTGTACGTGACAAGTATAGGGATTGTTAGGGGATTGTCCCTAAATCAATGAGCTCTGAAGAGATGTATGAAGATCCGGTTACCAGCAACGCTGATGAATCCGTCGTTCCACCTGCACCAAACATTGAGGCAGAAGGCTTTGCAAATCCTAGTGGTACAAATGAGACACCATCCCCTACCCCTGATTCAGTTGATTTCACACCCGCGATGGTCCAGAGAAGGACTAATCGGCCAACCGTTTCCTGTCAAAAAAGTATGGATGAGGCGTTACAAGTGGGCCTGAGGCAGAAGTTGGATAAGATGTGGGCTTCCTTCTTTTATGAGGCCAACATTGCATTCAATGTCATGCAACACCCCGCCTTTGTAAACTCAGCGAAGGAAATAGCTGCAACTGGATTTGTGTACCATACGCCCTCGTACAATGCAGTGCAAACAAAGATGATAGATGTCAAAAAAGAAGCCGTTAAGAAGGTGGTCTCTGAGTGGACTACGAACTCAATCAACCAATATGGGGCGACTTTTTGTTCAGATGGTTGGTTGGATACCAATGTCTGTCCATTGTTGAACATGATGCTTGTCTGTCCTGTCGGGGATGTCTTTTTGGGATCGATTGATAGCACTAGAGACAAAAAGGACATTGCTTATACGACGGAGAAGATGGGGAATTACATAGATGAGGTAGGCCCTTTGAACATTGTCCAACTATGTACAGACAATGCCGCAGTAATGACTGGGGCCATAACAAGCTTGGAAGAAAAGTACCCTCACTTGTATAGACAAGGGTGTGCTGCACACATTCTGGACTTACTTTTGGAAGACTGGGGAAAGTTTCAATTGATGACAGATTTGGTATAGGAGTGTAGAGATATTGTCAAGTTTATCAAGAAGTATCAATACATGTTGGCTCTTTTTCGGAAGTGGTCATCGACCAAAATCTTGCGATTTCCTTCTGAAACACGCTTTGCCACTAGCTTCCTAATGATAGACCAATTGGTGGATTGTAAGCAAGCATTGCACTCCATGATTAATGATGACAACTACATGCAATTTGAGTTCAGTTTGGTGAGGAAGAAAAATGGACGCATACTTCAAGCTCGAGCAAGACAGATCCGTTATAATATTCATTCGGAGGCGTTCTAGGTAAAATGTGAGAACTTCTTGCATATGGTAGAGCCCATACTCCTTGCTCTTTGTCATTTTGATGACAAAATTCCGGCCATGCCTCGAGCTTGGATAATAATGAAGGAAATGAAAATCCACGTGTATAGTTTGAGGCGAGCGCCATTTTGGTTGGATCCAGTGTTGGCAAACAGATACAAGAAGCAGTTTGATGCCTGTTGGAAGTTGATGCATACAGACCTGCACTATGTGGGGGCATTCCTGAATCCATTCCTAGCAGATGTCTGAGAAGTTCTTGTCAATGGCCAAGCCAAGCGAGCCTTGAAACGAGTCATACGGAAAATGAGCCAGTCTTTAGGAATGTCGGCATTGGAAGCAATGGATGAGTTGACGCAATTTGAAGAGAAGATGTGGGCGCTTTATTCTCACCCTTGGAATAAAGTGTACACAAGGCTAGGTTCTAGTTTTTGTCGTAGTTAAATCTCTATTGGGTGTTAACACGTATAATCCAATTACGCCTTCTAAGCAATGGATCTTTTAATGTTGTTCCTAGTGTTAGCTTTGCCCACTTCTAGTTGCTATAAAATCCAAAAGATATTAGTATTGTTCAGATGGTTTTTACTATGACTAATTAACAATCAAACTTTGAATTGGTATTAGCCTAGAAGCAAATAAACGGAATGGTTTAATGGGTAGGGTTTGGTTTCCCTTTCCAAATGGTGAAGAAAGCTTAAGTTAATTCAAATTCCTAACGGATAATTGGGGCTGAAATTATTTTTAATTAATCTCTTTTGGATAATTTTTGATAAGTTCTTACTCTTACTAATAGAAGATAAATTCAATTTGCTTCTAAACTAATTAGTTTTATCTTAGAAATGTTACTTCTATACTTGTTGTGGTAAAATGCAGTTACTTTTGACTTTTTGATGTAAGGTAATTTATTGATGAATTTTGACCAGGTTGGTTCATCAAAATTTTTATGTAATTTTTTTTTATTTTTTTTACTTCTAATGTAAACTAGTTTTACTATTGACATTTGATTTTTATCTTAAAGGTAAAATAAAAGTACTTTTGACTTCCTTGATAAAAGTTATCTTACAATTGAATTTTGACCGTTATCCAATTCACCAAAATTCTTCCGTAATTTCTTTTTTACTTTGGAAATTTGAAAACTACTTCTACTTTTATCTTTGGTTTTTATTTTTTACTTTAAATTCTAACAACCTAAAACAACTTCTATTAGTTAAATCTAACTTTTTCCTTTCTACTTTTACTACTAATTTTTATTCAAGATAAATTTTGGGAATTTCTAGTATGGTAAATAATTGGAAATTACGTTAAATTCTTACTAATTTGAATTACTTTTCTATTGTAAATTTTAAACTCCTTGATAAATTGGTTTTGGATAATTCTTTCTAATTTGTTTCCAACTTCTATCTTAACTCAATTCCTTATCTTTTGGAATTTTTATCTTATTCCTAATTGCAATTGTTTCCTAGAAGCTATTCAGATTTCCTATCTAATTTTAAGTTTCAATTCTATTTCTTGTGGTTCTTTATGTTCTAAATTGCGTTCCAATGTCCTAATTTCATTATGTTAATCCTAATTAACAATCCTAATTTAATTCACTAGTTTGCACAATTAAATAACAAAACAATAAAAGAAAGGATTTTTAAGAACTTACTCCAAAAATCGTGGATTCAATGACGCCCTCCTCATTTACTGTCATCGTGATCTCGTTGTAGTCGAAATTCGCGTCCATGTTGTCTTTTCTTTTCTTTTCTTCAATATAAAAGAAACCGATTCTTTTTGTATTTTTTTTCTTTTCTTTTTTCTTTATAATTTTTTCTTCTTTTGGGGATATTTCAAAAACAAATCTAATCCTATCAAATCTAATCTAATAGGATTTTTGCAAATGGTTCAAAATTCAAACAAACTTTAAAATAAACTGGCTAAGATTTTCCTACTAATACTAATTTGAGAACTTTTCCTAAAGTCCAACTACTCTTTAATTTGTTTTCTAAGTATTTTCCAATAAAAACAAAGAAGGTTACAAAAGTCAACAATCTCTAGTTAGTGTTCTAAATTGATTTTTTTGTTCTCAAAAATCCTCTACTTCTAATATGTCTACTCCTTCTCAAACTAGTTATTCAACGCAACGGCCACTCAAACGTCTGAAATTGATGAGTTCGATGACAATGTGCCATTAAGAAGTCTATTGCCCATTAACCGTAATGCGGTCTTGAATCGAGGAAGAGGCAAAAACTTACCTACAGCCAGGAGGTCTGCACCAAGTTCACCAATCCCACTAGCATGGCTGTGGGGGCATCGAGGTGCACTAGCAAGCATTGATGAAGAAGTCTGTGGCTCAGCTCCGCAACCCACTTAACCGTCATTGGTATCGGGTCCTAGAGATTCGTCATTGGAAGTGTGTAGACACATGACTGACAAGGGTAGAGGCAAAAAATGTAACTCTAAACTTGAAGAGAAGATACGCAAGAATCATAAACGTGCCAACCAAGTTGTCCAGCAGCATAGCATGGGTGCGGGATGTTCCCCCTAAAATGTTGGACAATCTAACAGAGAAGGACAACACCCCACACCCAATATTAATGGATTCATCGATGTGAACAGGCTCACAAAACAATTGGTGCAAACAGAAGGCACAACTGGCGTGGATATTGAAGTACGGAATCTGAACTCTGAAGTAGAACGTGAAGTACGAAACATACCAATACCCCAAGAAGATGACGAGAATGAGAGCTCCAGCAACAACAATAGCAGTAGAGAGTTGCATGAAGATACAGACCCTGATGCTGATGAAGTGCCAAGCGATTCAACTTTCACACCCAAAGACTAGATGTGCATGCAATGTAGTATTGTCATAAGGATTTAGCATGAATGTTATGTATTGAAGATTTGCAGCTGAAGTTCCTTGCTTAATAGCTTATTTGTGACTATTTTTCTAGTGCCTCAATAGGCATGTTAGACAATTACAATGAGACATACATAATATGGTTTGAATTGTTTTTTTTGTTTTTATCTCTGGTGGTTCGATGATGATCAAAGCCTAATTATAGAAGTTCAATGCTAGTACAACTTTGGTTGGAGTCTCCTTCACACCAATGTATGTGAGCTACTGCTAATATATAAAAAATTATTATTGATATTATTCTTGTGGACTCATATTGGATTATGTGTTTCAATTGGAGAGGGAAATTTTAACTTCAAAAATTTCCAAGATATACTATAGAAAACGTAAACTATAGAAGTTCTTAAAAACAAAATGTATTTTACAGAATTGTACCCCCCATCGCCCTTGTGGATACATTTGCGGTTGCTCTTGGACCCGTGGTCGCCTACAAAAATGTCAGCTGTAGTCGCTTCGTAATCCGACGTCACCCCTCTTTTCACACAAGGTCATCAATCACCCAAGGTCGCCTTTCTACAGAACCCAAGGTTGCATCTAAACCTGAGGTCGCACCTGAACTCAAAGTCGCCTAGCATTGTCAACCCAAGGTTGTCCAACATTTTGAACCCGAAGTCGCCCAACATTGTCAACCCGAGGTTGCCCAGCCTTGAGAACCCGAGGTCACCCACAAATCTGAACCCGAAGTCCCCCAACAGCCTAAATCTGAGGTCGCCCTAAATTTTGGACCCAAAGTTGCCTTAATTAGACCTGCATGCGCCCCCACCCGAAGTCGCCCACGTTGACGTGGGTTTGGATTTCTACGTCGATTTTCACAGCCCACCACATAGTCAAAATCAAGTTACCGTGGGATAAAATTTTTTACCCTTACGCGACAAGATGCGACGGCTGTTCAACACTTTGTCTTGTACGACACACAACATCATACGTCCTATACAACACCAAACCTTAGGAATATGTTAGACAAGACAACCCTACCCATGAATCTAGCAATCTGGCCATTATTTTAATGCTTCCGGCCTCGGTAACGACATGCATGGCATTCCACAAGGACTCTCAAGCTTGGACATGTTGCACACCCCTTTTGTTGATCATATTGACTCATACCTTCTCCAAAGTACGTCGGAGATGTATGAAGTCATTATACAGTCCAGGATCAATCCAGTCAACCTGGCTATGGCCACAATGGAGTTAGGATTGTAGGTGTGATGGGGTTCCTATGCGAGAGGTGTCATTCAAAGTATCTGAGAAAACAAACCAAAGCTTCCACAAAGTAATGAACCAAGCGTTCAGACGCATTCCCATATGGTGAAACGTGTTGACGCAATTTGTTAACTAACTCATGTACATGCCCATAGTCAGATTGCTCCACTGCTTGCACACATCTAGTAACAACAAGTTGCAACAATTTTGAGTGATACAAGTTCCAAGAATGTAAAAGTGTAAACTGGTAGCCATGTATAAAATTAACCTTCATATTTGATTCAGTGAGTGAGAATCAAAAATTGGATTCTTGATTAAGTAGAAAACAATGCATGGTAGAGTCCCCAAATAATAGACCTAAGAAGGAAGTTGGTCCAATCTACAGTCGGTTTGTGAACACTACTACCATTTGAGGTCGGCACGACAACCTTGGATTCAACAAGTAGGCCGGATCCACTTCCATTTTCATGAGCAAGTGAGGACTTCCATTGTCCACAAGAAATGAGCTTGAATAAGGATTTGCAAATGCATTTTGACATTCTACAACCCCAGAATTTGTATCCTTTCCGTCCATCCAATTAGTGGTGCAATTTAACCCTAAATCTGTATGAGAATAGGTCTCTTCGGGACTCTGCATGGGTTTGTGAGTTTTTGCATCTGGGGTATCTCTTAGTTTTGCAGGTAGAGGACCGCCAAGAATCTCGTCGATCCAACTGTCAAGGCCCCCTTTGTCGTCTTCAAATTTGAAGTCAGGATTTGTCTAGAATTCTGAGTTTGAATGCAACTCCGAGTATGGCTGGAACTCTGAGTTTGACTGGAAATTCGAGTTTGAAAATTCAGCTATTGGCGTCGGAGGTATGTAAAAAGAAATGAGATCTCCGAGCTCTTCATAGTGATCTCTTCCTCCATTTTTCACCTCCACTATGCTCAAAATGTTGCTTCCATTTGTACCTCTAGATATTCCACCGTTACAATACCTCACAAGCTCGTCATCACAGCTTGATTCTCATGCTCCTAAATTTCCCCCTTTTGATACACAAAACTCTCAATGCAAAAAGAACACAAACAAGAAAATAAAAAAATTGACGTTAGTAATCCACTTATAGGATACTCTAGAAATGCCTACCTGTTGAGAAGAATGACGTGCAACACACACAAGAGGTTAGTTTGATGGTGAGGAGGATTGGGCATCGACAACGCCACCTCCATGACCACCACTTGATGTTGGTAAGACACCATGGTGACAAAACAAACAAGCAAGTTTCCTAAATCCCAGACCTTCAACACCCCAATCTTTGCAACTATGAGCTCTGCAACTATGAATTCTAGTCGCCAAATTTCTAATGCAAATGGAACCCTATAAGACAATGGATATCTTTGCCCACATGTTGTCAAGTCTCCAAAGTATCTCTAGGCAATTCAATGGTAAGAGTCATGAAAGAAACGGAAGATTCTACAAATTTTTTGACGGAATTGACACTTTACAGAGCACAATGGAAAACCTACCTATAGCCTCGCAGTCAGCCCCTCATTGCATCCCGCACTTGCAGCTTGTGAGAGGAGGAAGAACATGGAGATCTTAATGGAATCGTTTACTCGAAGGTATTCTTTTGTTTTTCAGAAATGACCTTTCTTAATGAGCGATGTAATTAGCAAAAATGACCATGGATTTTGAGCTCCAGAGAGTATAGTTATGTCGGCCACTAATAGTTCTCAGAACAAAACTTGCAATGAGGATCAATTCTTCATTGTTGTCCAGTCTTCGGTAAATTCCACATCTAGTTTAGAAGAGTACCTAAGATACTCACTTGCATGTTGCACTTGCTTCTCTCTTTTGTTCAGGACTTCAACCGCAGAAATACCAGCAAGCACATCATCCAAAACAAAGTCCGTATTAACTCTTTAGTTGTCCTTCATGCGCATTAGCAAAGAAGGAATTCTTGAACCAGAAGTAAACATGCTCGCACAATGCACAGCTTTTTTTACCAGTCCACTAAGCAAAATATCCTATTCAAATCAATTATCACAAGAGCAATAGCTCATCAAAATGCATGATTAAAATGCAATGGACATGAAAACCTACTTCTTGCAAAAGATGTAGCACATTACACGATCAGTGCAAGAGCTCCATTTTCAAATTTGATAGAGACATGATTGCAAGCAAAATAATTGCAGAGGTTGTCCTCCATTTTACCATCTGCACTTCCACCCCACACACAAATGCAGAAGGTACAACAGAGAGAAGGACTAGAGTACCACCAAAAGTTAGTTTCAAACCTAGGATAGAGGCTCTATTTGAGGAGTTTAGGGTACTTAATGCCAAGTATGGCTGGACACTAAAAAGACAGCAGGGCTTTTGCAATGAGGTTGAGAATACTGTGCCGGAAAAGAAGAGAAAATTCTTGTTGATAAACATGTTCAAGCGAACCTCCTCTAGTGAAGTTGGGAAAGCAGGGACTACATTGGAGTTGGGAGCAACTACATTAGAATTCAAAGGCATTGGTCTGAGTAGGGTTTCAAAGGAGCAACAACATCAGAGTTGAAAGGCGTTGGTCTAAGAGGAGCAACTACATCGCAATTGAAAGGGGTTGGTCTAAGTAGGGTCCGGGAGAAGCGACTACATTAGAGTTGAAAGGCGTTGGTTTGAATAGGGTTTGAAAGTGCCTAAATTCTATCAGCTGCTGAAGAAGGTGAATCTATTTTGGACAGATGGAATTTCAGGTCACGATTCACTCTTTATTTGAAGTATTTGGGGTGCGTAGGATTCGAAGGCTAGCTAGTTTGAAATCTTATTTTGTTAGCTCAAAAATTATAGGATATAAGTGCATTCTTCCAACAAATACTCTTGTAGCAAATTAACTTGAAGTGAGGTTGAAAGTTGGCCAAGGGCAATTGGATAGAGAGGATGCACAGTTACAAGGCGTGGACAAGTGGCAAAAGAAACTATATGATGACAGATTGTAGGTGAGAGAGTATAAATGAGCTAGGTTTCTAAACTTGAGAAGAATTAATTGTCCATGCTGTAAATGTAAGGTGGCAGGAAGTTCATTGTTTTTACAATGAAGAAGCATCTAAACTGAAACGGGAGAGATTCAAAATTTTGGGTGTGGCAAGGACCTGCGAGTAGGGAGACATCAGATGAGGAATGGAAGGCTAAACTTTGGAGTTCAAGAACAAGCCAAGAGGTGCAAATCAACAATGAAGTGGACACTAGGAACATGCTAGACAATTTGTTCCAAGATGTCCCAGTGGACACTTTATTCCAAGATGTCCCAATGGACAATTTGTTCCAAGATGTCTCAGAGTCAGAGTCTAGTGAAGAAGGACTTTGTGATGCAGTAGTCAAAGCCTTCACAATAGCAGATGACATTAACAATGAATGTAACTCAATACCACATGTAGGTGCAGAATTTGAGGTCCAGAATGCAATGCCGCAAGAAGAACCGCTAGGTGATACAATTGAGCAGTCAAAGTTTCAAAGTGCAGGCATTTTTGATGCTCAAATGTTGGAGGTGGCTTTGCATGAATTGTATGGAGGGGCTATATGTACCAAGTTAGCAGACACCATTCTTCTCATGAATGTATGTACTGTCCATGGGGTGAGTAACACTTTTGCCGATGAGTTGTTCACTCTTTTGCAAGGACAAATTCTACCGCTCAGAAATACATTGCCCAAGAATTTTTATGCAGCCAAAAGACTAACACACTACAAGAGAATGGGGTGTTTTAAGTGAGAATTTAAATATAGTCCTAAAGATAAGATTTTAAGAGATGACCTTTAAGGCAATTTTCAGCAAAATTTGACTAGAAACACATGTATTTCTAGAAAATTTTTGCTAAAAACTAGCTTAAAAGTCATTACTTAAATCTTATCTCTAGGACTATATTTAAAATCTCACTTAAAACATCCCATTTTCTTATAGTGACAAGCAAATTAGGATTGGCTTACAATAGCATCCATGCATGTGAAAAAAGATGTGTATTGTTGCAAAGAGAACTTGAAGGTGCTACAAATTGTCCAAAGTGTAATGGTCCAAGGTACAGGGATGAAGGTAGAAAAAAATTTCCAGTCAAAGTTTTGAGGCACTTCCCCTTCATCCCAAGATTGCAGCATATGTTCCGCAGCCCGGCACTCTCCAAGTTGTTGCTACGCCATTCAGAGAATGCAAGTAATTGTCCAAGGGGAGACAATCTAATGCGACATCCATGCGATTCAAAAGCATGGCGCCACTTCCATGAAAATGTGAACCCAAGCTTTGGTGAAGACTCCAAAAATGTTCATTTTGCTCTTGCTGCAAATGGAGTGAATCCTTTCAAGCAGACATGTTCAACTTGGTCTACTTGGCCTGTGACCTTGTTGAATTACAATTTGCCCCCTTGGTTGTGCGCTAAAAATTTCTTCATGATGCTGGTTTTGTTGGTTCCTAGAAAGCAATCGATAACTGCTAAAGTGCTCGATGTGTATCTGGAGCCCTTGGTAGATGAATTGCTAGAATTGTGGAAGGGAATGCCGGCACATGATGTTCTCTAGGAAGTTGATGCTTGCTCTTTCAATCTAAGAGCAGTTCTTATGTGGACCATACATGACTACCCAGGATATGGCACAGTAGGAAGATCTGCACACCAAGAGTATGCAGGGTGTGCATGGTGTGGCTGTGACTTAAGAGCAGAGCATTCAATGGAGCTTGGTAAGGAAATCTATCAAGGGACTTGCAGGTGGTTGCTTGCTAATCATCTTTACCGCTCAGAGAACATAAAGGATCACTTTGATGGGTGATTGGAAACACGGGAAAGACCCAAACTAGTGTTTGTGGAGGAACAATTGGAGTATGCTGAGTAGTATAGGACTTGGAAAGCAGCAGGAAATCAAGATGGGGCTCTAGGGGATCCCTCCAAATTACATGGAGTGAAGCAGGCTAGCATTCTTTTTAGTGTGCCTTATTGGAAAGTGAGTTCCGGTGGCTTGTCTAGCTCTATGACTAAGTAGCAAATGTATCTTGTTGTGAAGTAATTGCATACAAATAATGTTGAAAAATATGATAGTGCAATAGTTGCATATTAGTTGTGTCTTAATTGTTTTTTAATGTGGTAGCATTTTGAAGTAGTTGCATATCAATTGCACCATAGTTGTTTTTTAATTTGGTAGCAATATGCAATAGTTGCATATGAGTTGTGTCATAGTAGTTGCATATGAGTTGTGTTGTAGTTGTTTTTAAATGTGGTATCATTGTGAAATAGTTGCAGCTTAATTGCACCATAGTCGTTTCCCAATGTAGAAGCATTATGCAATAGTTGCATATGAGCTGTGTCGTAGTCATCTTGAGATGCGGTAGCATTCTGCATGTAACGATTGTCTACAATAGACATTGGAGCAGGTATATTGTGCTACAGCAGAACTTTGTTATTTTTGATTCTATGTGGTATCTTTTTTGAGGGAGAGGAACTGAGGACGAGAGCATGAAAGAGGGAGACGTGCAATCAATCTGTATACATAGCGTCTTTTTTTGTCCATTATGAATGTCAATCTATATTGACCACAGTGTTGATATGGGCAACGATTTCTTATCCTTTATCCGTTGGATGTCATGCACTGCAAGTTGAAACTTGCCAAGAATTTTTTTAAAACAATAAGCGGGAAAAAAGACACAGTGAAGGTGCAACAAGATCTACAAAGAAGAGGCATTCGAAATTAGAATGATCCTCTTCAATAAAATGTGGCTAAAAATATGGCAATACTAGAGATGGAATTCCCATCATCATTTTTTGACATTATGACACACCTTCCATATCACTTAGTACAAGAACTTGACTTGTGTGGGCCTATTAGCACAAGGTGGATGTATCCAGTTGAATGATATATAAAAACATTGAAGAACTATGTGCGGAGTATGGCTAGGCCAGAAGCTTGTTTGGCAAAAGGGTACTTGAAGGAAGAATGCCTTGGCTTTGTATCAAAGTATTTGCAAAGATTTGATGTTGTACAGTGTGGGAATACGGAATCTCCAAATAGTTAGGAAACAAAATAGAACTAGGATAGAGTAGTCCAAAAATTTTGAATTTTGTTATTAGTAAATAAGAATCCGGGTCCACTACAAACTCTTTGGGATTAGTTGGTACCTGGATTGATAAGACTGATAAAACTGGTTAAACTTATTTAGTGAAGGATGGAATCCGGAAGACGGAAGTCCGGATCCAAGAGACCTACAAGCTAGGTTTCCGGCATAGGTAATCTAGGGCACCGTTACAGGAACAGTCTCATGGCTGTTCCCCTCGGGAACTGTTGGCCGATCAGTGGGTACTTAAGGGGGGCACGGCCTTCATTCTTCACTCTCATTTTCAGCCGTCTTCTTGTGCGTGCTTAGTGAGTGAAAGTGTGGTGAGTTTGAACCATGTTAAGGAGAGAATAGTAAGGTCGGTGCTGATTGCACTGGAGTAGTTGGTCGGTGAGCCATGGCGGGACCAGCCCAGATGCTTTGTCCGGTCATCTCTGCCGACCCAAACTTACGGAAGCAAGTAGCGGTAGATTTGGAAACAACAGGGTGCGTCAATTTACTGCAGTGGCCTTGGAGTCTGAAGAGCGATGAGATGATTGCGAAGCTCATAGCCAAAGCTCCAAATCAGTGTTAGCTGACCGTCAGGGGACAACTCGGTTCCTGAACGGAGGATATGTGGACGGAGGTGTACACGTTCCGTAATGCCGCATTAGGATTAGCCTTCTATACAGATAGGCCCGTTCAAATTAGATTCCAATGTCCGAGACACGCCAAAGAAGGGCACAACATTCATTATTGTATAGATGATAATCATAGACGAATGCAAGAGTTCTTGATCCCGATCATGTATCCGAAAAAGCCAACATGGGTTACGGTTACAATGGCTAATACTATTTTTGGGGTGATGGAAGGTAGAGCCGTGAACTGAGGGAAACTCATCTTGGATGTAGTTTCTAAACTAGTTACATGTGTTAGAGCAAATAAGTCTAATCACCTTAGTTTGTACCTATTCCATTTCTACCACTGAAAGGAAGTTTTGAGCGCTCTAGAGCTGCAAGAGTATTCCCACGGGGAGGAGTGTTTGAAGTACGGTTTTGCAGTGGAAGTCTAGCCGGAACAATAGACCCAGATCGAATCCAAAGAGGAGGAATCAGAACAACCAATCTTGCTTAAGTAGACAAAGAGACAGAAGTCCACGGATCTAACCACGCGAGGCAAGCAGGTGATTCTGGAAGAGCATGAGCAATACGATCCTCCAAAAACTGAGCAAATGAAGGAATTTTAGGCGACTAGATTTCACTGGATCAACCAGTGTCGGTAGATCCACAATGAGATGCTGGACTATATCACCAACACCATGTCACTATTGAGAGTGGACCTATCAGAGCAGATGGCAGACGCAATCTGGCAAAGGGCAGATCCAAAGACGGTGTGGGAGAAAGAAAAAGAAATTTGGGTTTAGAGAAGGACCAGATTGGCCTCTAGGAACAAGTGTCCAAATTGGTAGGGGAGCTGGACGCGACAAGGACGAGGGAGTTTGAAGTCTACCAGCTCGTCCCAAATTTGACCACTTTGGTAGCACAGCCGGCGGAATAAGTGGTGAAAGCTAACCTCATCACCAGCAAATTATTGAATGAAGGTAATCCTTCCAGATCAAATGTATTGAAGGTAATCATCGACTATCAAGCGCGCATGGGGAAGGTGCTGAAGGAGATGCGTCAACTGCTGGGCTATCTTGATCCATATAAAGCCTTAGACCTTCCGGGTTTTTTGAATGTTTCAGAAGTTTCCAACTTCATGGATACTCCATCCTAGCATGGCAGGCAAGATCAGACTCTTATTAGGGGTTAGGAGATGATGATGTACAAATTCGTCATACCCTCGTTGATAGGAAACGAGGGAGCCAAAACATTCATTTCAAAGAGGACGGAAACATTGATTCCGGTACAAGCGGAGGCATTGACTCTGGAAAAGGCGGGAGTTTCCAATCCAGGAACGAAGATCATCTTTTATCCTTCCACCATGCCAGCCCGGCCGAGTGGAACCACACTCTTCATGACACCAAAGTCAGTTGTCCACCGTAACGTGGTGGGCGTTCAGGTGTCATTGCAAATCCGGCCCAGACCAATCCAGCCGATTTTGAGCACATGGAGCAGGCTTCTCCAACCAAGGCTAAGTCATCCCGAGTGGTGATCTCGGACAATGAAGAAGAATATGAAACCAGATCAGAGTCAGAGGACAATGCAACACCACCACAAGGACGCCAAATTCAAACACGGGTGCAGGCCAAGAACACGTCGGTGAAGTCACCAACAACACTATAAGAAACTCGTGATTTTTGGGATGTTTTCACTATTTTTTGAACACATTTTTGTGGACATTAAATAAAACAACCCATATTTTTATGTCAATAATGATGTTCAAATCAAAAGAAAGAGGCCGGCAACTAGAATTGCTTTGTTCCATTGACAGATTATGGATAAATTTTATCGTAAAGCATAGTCGCCATTATTTGTTGTTTTGAAGTGTGGCTTTAAATTGGAACAAATTTGATGTAGGAAAATTATACACCTCATCTCATGCATCTCATGCAACAAAAGAATATATTGTGAACTTGCAGCCACAAGTTCTACAACATTTTGACTAACCACTCCCACTATAGTTGTTTTGTAGTTGAATTCTTGTCATCAAGTAGTTGTTTTTAAGTTGTACTATAGTCGTTCTCTACTTGTTTTCCAATCATTTTGCAAATGATTAGTAGTTGCCATGTAGTCATTTTTTGGTTGCCACTTAGCCGTATCTTAGTTGTGTTATAGTTGTTTTCTACTTGCAGTGTAGTCATCTTTTAGTCTCCATTTAATCATTTTCTAGTCACCATTAATTCAATTTCTAGTCAATTTGTAGTTGTATTATAATAGTTGTTTTCAATTAGCAATGTAGTTGTTTTCTAGATGCGTGAGTAGTCTTCTTGTAGTTGCTTTGTAGTTGTACCGTAGTTGAATATTACTTGTTTTGTAGTTGTTTTCTAGTCCTTTTCTAATTGGATTCTAGTTGCCACCCTAGTTGTTTTCTAGTTGAACACTACTCGGTAAAGAGTTAATTGTAGTCAAATGTTCACTTCTAAGCGACTAGGCTTTGACAAAGCAACCATATATAGAACGTAGAGTTTTCCACATTGACAACTGTAAAGAATATTGGATGTAGAATACCTCACATCAACTCTTGTCGACTACTTTGTTACGCTTTCGTAATCTTCCAATTCATTCTACAACTATTCTGCAACTATAGCAACGTAAGCATAGAAGTTGGTGCAAATACAGAGGATTACACTCGCAAGACAGTTGTATAACACACTTAGTCGCATATGATGCGGGTGCTGTGGACACGTTTTTCTTCTAGTGTGGAATGCGGTGACTCAATATTTTGGAACAAGAGATTCATTAGATTTTATTATGACAATTGTCAGAACCTTTGCTATTCTTCTATGGATTTTTTCCATTGGGTTTTACCATGAGAGTGGATTGATAAAGGAGCTGTACTCTCTTTCCTTCATCTGTAGTTTTATCCTTGACCATCATCAAGGTTTTCCTAGAGAAGGTTTTAGTGAGGCGGCAACTGTATATCTTACAAGATTACAGAAATGTTATGTCAAGCACGGAGGAGTATTAAGAAACATCTTATCTTAACACCTATAGAAACCCGCATTTTAGGTGGCGTTTTGTGATTTTTTCAGATGGAATTTTAGGTGACATTGAAAAAAATAGAAGTTGTTTTTTTCAATGTCACCTAAAACCTGTCTGAAAAAATCACAAAACACCACCTAAAACGCAGGTTTCTTCTAGTATAATACGCTCTCCACTATAGTTTACTAGAGTCTACTTTAGTTAGAAGATCCCTTGGACCAATAGTAGAGGGAGAAAACCATTTATAGATTCTCTCTCCTTGGTATATATTTACTTTACTTTGAATATATTGTAACTTCTTACTTCTTTCTTCTTGCACACTTTGGTTTTACAACCTTTTGTAGTTATGTTTCGTTTCCTATTCTCAACAAAAATAACCCTTTGCCATTACATGCTATTTGTACATGTAATATGTGCACATAAATCCTTAAGTCTTCGTCCCTTAACCCCTATTTAAGGACAATAATCATAATCTACTTTCACTTGTGCCCCACTACTCTCACATCCTTTTTTCCATATGTTGTCTTCTTTGTGGGATGCATCTCCCATGTCATCTGAAAAAAAGCATTGAAGTTTACATCCTCCCTCTTCTATTTCCTTAGAGGTGTACGACTTCTTTCTTAGGCCCTTCTTGTTTTCAATTTTTACTTTAAGTATGACTTTCCTCTTCCCTTCCTTAGGGCATGGAATCGATCTCATTTTTCTCTATACAATAGGCCGACATGTATAGCTCTTCCTCTACCCAATTTACTTGTGCTTGGAGGTCATTCTAGTTCTTTTCCAAGTTTTGGATTTGCTCCTCTTTTCCAAACAGCACCTGTGGATCCGTTCTTTGCTTGATTTCGTCCACAATTTGCTCCGGTTGGTTCACCTTCAATTTGTCCATGACGTTGACGAGTAGGTTCAACATTTCACCATGCAACACCCGAGCCTGATTTACCCACTTGATTATAGTTTCAAAAAAATTTGTAATTTCTCTAGCTTTCGTAATCTCCTTGGGCTCTCTTCTATCTGGTGTTGACTATTTGTCTCGCACGGACGGATCAGTTAATTTCCTCCATCTTCCCATATGCTTGAGCGGTTCTTCTTTCTCCTCATACTCTTTTTCTTTGGATTCTAGCAAATCTGGCTGATCCAATTGGACTTCCTCCGTGAGGCCATAGTGCAGAATTGCGGCCCCGATATCATACGTGACTATCTCCGGAGCACTCAAAACCTCTCTTTGGTGGTATAGGTGGAACCATTAAGGACTGATTGGGCTGGTTTTATCCCTTGTTATATGATCAGCAAGTTTTGACACAACAGCTGCAATAATCCTACCCCAATGAATTGATCTACTGTCGATCGCCTTGAGGATGGTGTTAGCTACATTAGAAGAGACTTGAGGGCATTGGAGGGCCATTTCAAGCCTGTTCGCCAATCTGGCCAGATCTTTGAACATCTAGTACGTGTTGTCAGAATTATTTTTTTCAAAAAAAAAAAAAAAAAATTCTCTCCTAATACTATAAGAGAAGTACGTTTTTGGTTGCATTAGCAAAAAACGTGTCCTGTCTTTTCAAACGTCAGATGTTCCAAAAAATGTGTACATGTTTTGCAGAAAACATATACATATTTTGCAGAAAGCGTATGTGTTTTGCAAAAAATGCGACTATGTAATTGTAGACGGCTACATTTGTGACAAAATTGACTACAACGTCACCATGATTTTATATAACGTCACATACAACATAAACTGCCACGTCAGCAAGTAGATTTAGAAAAAGGCAGCCACGTGGCATATTTTGAAAAAAAATTAGAAATGGATGGATGGACGTTGGGCTAGATGTTTGAAACAACGGGTTGGATGTTGGACTAGATGTCTAAGACAACGTAGGCTAATTATCCTATATAGTTTGTCTCACCATGGACAAAGAATGGGTACAAATATGACCCTGAAAATCTTCATTTTCACCTAATTTTGTCAGCAAAATAAATTTGATGGTAAATGGTAAGCTTTTTTAAATTCTTGGTGAACTCTACTTTTTTTTTATTGCATAATTTTATTGATTAATTTTTGTTGACTAATTATTTTTTGAAAAATGAACTGGATGAAAAAAATGGGTTGGATGAAAAACAGATTGGATGAAAAAATGGGTTGGATGAAAAAAATGGGCTAGAGAAAAAAGTTGCCTACGTGGCCTTCTGTGGATGAAAAATTACATATGTGGCCTTGCGTGGATGAAAAATTTGCCTATGTGGCCTCCACATACCTTCATTTTGTGAGCTTGGAAGACCCCGTTCTGTAAGACATTAGAAAAAAACAAGCCAAAAATTTGCACGTTTTTTGAGATCCTGTCACGTTTTTTGCTTGTCTGCCATGACAAGATTTTAGGTGACATCAACGTTGACAACAGCCATGTCAAAACAGACATCAAACGACATTTTTTCTGACGTTTCAAAAAAGGCTAGTTTCTTATAGTGCAAATATCATTTCAAGCAAAAATTTTATTTTTATTTTTATTTTTTTTAAAAGTGACGTGGCACGCTCTCGACTACATCAGCCAGCAGCTTTTTTGTGTTCTCGCAGTCTGGAAATGCAAGATAACTTGCGGGCTCTTGGAGGCCTCAAATCTCTTCTAATGCCATGACCGTAACCAGGGTAGACTTTTCCGGATACAGACTGGAATAAAAAATTCTAATACCTGTTTTTGCCTTTCACTCTTGCAGTCATTAATAGCATACCCCTTCTTTGTGCTAGCTGGATTCCGGAACTTATTAGCCGCGTACTTATCCATTTGGGAGGCTTATCCAAGTCCAAATTTTTGGAATAGGTATACATCCGCCCAAACATCCTCAGTCCAAGCTGTGGGTTGACCCCTCACGGTCAACTTGTACTTGTTTGAAACCCCTACGACGAGTTCTTGAATGATCTCGTCACTCTCTAGGCTCCACGGCCTCTGTATCAAACCAGCGCACCCTATTGTTGTACGCGTGGTCTAGGCATAAGTATCTTTATTCACAAACAAGTTGTAAGATGACACAAAATATTGTCCTAGGAGATTCTAGTATGTGGTTTCAGACTTAAGGTTTCCGGCTTCTGTTTCTTTCCAAAACAGCCAAGCAAATTTGTCCTTTTCCTTACTCTCTTCCAATTACAACTATTTTCCAGATTCCAATCCAAATCCGTTCTTGTCCAGATTTTGGTTACGTCTTGTCACACTGTAGTTTTCTATTCCTCTCTTTTACCATCAGAGGGTCCACTCTTGATCTTTTAGAGGGGTAGGGACTCACCACTTGTAATCTTCACACTCTTGACACTAATACTTTAAGCAAACACACACACAAACAATAAAAACAAAGTTTGTAATAGAGAAAAAGAAAGTAGCAATTCTCACAACTTTTTGGATGGTCTATCCAGAAAGTAGGTCACTTAGAACCACGTTCTATTTCCTTCACTACAATGATAGATCAAGACTTCTGGAATCGGCAGGGGTTTGTGCTTCTAGTTGCTAGATTGTTCTTGTAGTTGGTGGACCTTCCAATGAGCGAGGACTTTCCACTAGCGGTTGCTTATCTCCGCACAAAATCCTCCATAGATTCTAGACTTGCATCCACACCACTTCTAAGTATTGAATTACCATTCCAATAGTTCAAAGGTACTTTGCACTAATCCTTAGTCACAAGTCAAAAAGCTTCCACCCACAAGTACACAACCGATCAAACCCGGTCACCTAAGATCTGAATTCCTCCTCACCCATCCCCCTTTACACTTTAACATTCTTATAAACAGATCAATCAAATCATATACATAGCCAAAATTAGAATGTTCAATCAAAATCTCATATTAAAGAAAGGGAATAAACAAATGCACATACAGTTGGGCTTGGAGAGAATGAGAAGGCAACAATCCTGCCCACCCTTAAAAACCCAAGCAAAAAGCAAAAAAAGCAAAAAGGCCACCCCAGAACTACATACTAACCTCCAAGATAACCGGAAAGTCTCAGGCCAGCGGCCTTCTAAAAATCCGGAACCAGGCCCTACATCCGAAAAACCAGTAACGAGATGAAACTCAAAATCCAAACTAGCTACTTCTTCCTTGGTTTCTTCACACTACTCCCTGCTTACTGAATGGGTCCAAGCTGGATTCAAGATGACATCCATGCGCCCAATCAGATCACGGCGGACTTGGGATTTAGGCATCAAAAAGAGTGTTGATCCACTTGGCCGGAGTTGCGAAGTACTGAGTGGGATGGAAATTCTCTTTTGCACCGGGATAGAAACTTCCGTCTATATCGGAATAGACACCTCCTTTTGTATCAGATCAGAAGTTTCCGTCTGTACTGGAACCAATGTTCCACCCGAATCCTTCTGCCTCAAAGGAGACAAAATTGATTTGTCCAAAATCATCCCCAGACCTCTGGACAGAGTCCAATCCGGCTTCACATTCTTGGCAAAGTCTCCATATAGTTGGGGAGATCCATAAAACCTAAGAGATCTAGGGCCTTGTCCGAATCAAGATGCCCCAGCAATTGACGCATCTCCTTCAGCACCCTCTCCATCTATGCTTGGAAATCAATGACCACTCTCAATACCGTTGGTCCGGAAGGTAGGCCTTCACTTGTCAGCTGGTTCGTGATGAGATTGGCTCTAACCACTATTTCCGCCAATGGAGCGACCAAATCGGATAAATTCCGGAGGAGCTAGATGGCATTGGACTCTTTCTGTCTTGCCATTTCCAACTCTCCTAACACTTGGGCTACTCGCTCCGGAGGCTAGTCTGATCCTTCTCTAAGTTTTGAATTTGCTCCTCCTCTGCTAACAACGCTTTTGGATTTGTCCTTTGCTTGATTGCAGTCACTAGTTGCTTTGGTTTGTCCACCCCCAACTCCGTCATAACGTTGATGATATGGTTTGATATCTTGCCATGAATCTCCCGAGCTATATTGATCCAATCAAATTTGGTTTCCCAAAATTTCTTCATTTCAGCATTTTCCGGTGCATGGCTGGGCTACCCTCTATCTGGTGACACCTGCATGTCTCGCACGAACAGATCGATCAACTTTCGTCTTCTCACCCTACATTGGAGTGGTTCCTCCAATTCTTCCTCTTCTTTGGATTCCATCAGAGTTGGCTGATCTGGTTGGACTTCCCCCATAAAGTTGTATCGCAAAATTCCGTCTCCAATATTGTACTCAATCATTTCCGCAGCACTCAAATCCTCCTTCTGGTGGAATAAGTGAAACAAATACAAACTGATTGGTCTAGATTTACCCCTGGTAGTATGTGTAGCCAACTTGAATACTAGATCTGCAATGATCTTATCCCAGTGTACAGCTCTACCTTCCATCGCTCCGAAATTGGTATTAGCCACCATAATTGTAATCCAGGTGGGCTTTTCTGGATACAAGAAAGGGATCAAAAACTCTAGCACCTGTCTATGCCTCTCATTTATACAGTCACTAGTGCTATACCCTTCCTTGGCATGCGCCGGATTCCGGAACTGGCTAGGCCCGATTTTCACTATACGGGAGGCTAATCCTAGTTAGGCCTTTTGGAACGAGTACACTTCCGCCCACACATCCTCAGTCCAGGTTATGGGTCAACCCCTCACAGTCAACTCATATTGATTTGGAAATCCCTCCACGAGTTCTTGAATCATTTTGTCACTCTTTAGGCTCCAAGGTTGTTGTCTCAATCCGGTGCACCCTGTCACTACCAAGTCCAATTCTAATTGTTTTTGTAAGTCAACATGCATTGGAAGGAATAGCCAAACAAACCATCCGGACTGGTGCCGACATGGCTCACCGACTCAACTAATCTGGTGCAATCGGGATTGACCTTACTGTTCTTTCCATGATACAATCTCTAACTCACCACACTTTCACTCACTATGCGCACGCAAAAGTCTGCAAGGAAAGAGAGATAGAAATGAGTGTTGGAGGCACTTAAATACCCAACGATTGGTTGACAATTCTTGGCGGAAAACGGGTCTGAGATCATTTCTGTAACGGTACCCTAGGTTTTCTAGGTTGGAAGTCTAGGTCGCAGGTTCCCTGGATTTGGACATTTCCAGGTTCCGGGTTCCATCCTTCATTGGATACCTTAGTAGATTTTAATAGTTCTAATTATTTGGATATTAACTAATCTCAAGTTGTTTATATTTGAATCGGATTCCTATGTATTAACAACAAAATTCAAAAAATTTAGACTACCTAAACCCATTTCTACTCCGTTTCCTGTCTATTTGGAATTTTTGTACTCCCACGCCTATTGTAGCCAGATCTGTCTTTAACTGTTTCCGTAAGGTTGGGTCAAAAGGGATGGCCGAACAAACTATTTGAGCTGCTACTGCCATTGCTTATTGACACAAAAACTAATCCTCACCGATGCAATCAGCACCGACCTTACTTTTCTCTCCCTGTCCCAATCCCAAACTCACCACTCTTTCACTTAACTATGTGCATGCAAGAGTTTGCAAGAAAAGAAAGAGAGAAATAGAGTGTTGGGACGCTTAATCCCTAAATGCCCAAGGCCTGTTTTTGGCTTCCTGGAATTTGCTCTAAATTGAACAAAATGCCAACATTTTGATAAGTTGTATCAATTTTCTTTGAAGTGCAAACGTACAAATTCAAATTGGACATGTTAGAGATCTCATAGGAAAGGAAAACACAGCAATATCACATATGGAGTGAAAGATTATAATGTTTGACCATGAGGGTGCTAAAACTGCAAAAATCTTTCAATCTTTTTTACACAAACCAAATCTAAAAAGCTGGTGACCCAAAAAATATGAGGTTAAAGGGCCTAACTTGTATAACCCCGATCAATTTATGGCTTCTTAAAATCTACTCTATAATTTTTTTTAATGAATTTTGAATGTGATTTTTTCTCCAAGATCTAGTGAATTTGAGGCTCATTTCCAAGAGCTTTCAAAACATCATATATATTAAAATAGGATATTTCCAGAGAAATGGGAGTTTTAATAAGCACTACAAACTATAAATTGAAGAAAATTTGATCTCTATAAATTATAATAAGGCAATACAATTTCACACATAGCACGCATGTGGTACCAAAATTCCCAAATATCCTGTAGTAATAATAAAGTATATAGATATTTAATAAAAATAATCATAGAAGTTATTTGATTGAATCAATGAATGTACAATCACTATAAAATGTGACTTTGTGGAAGCACCAAAATTTATAAATTTTTACATTATTTGTAACAAAGTACAAGTTATTTGGTAACTGAGCTGGAGACATTACCACCACTGCAAGTTGATACTAAAATCATTAATGCTTTTCTATTCTCCTGAAGAAAACTCTATCCTACACAGTCTACAAGTTTCTCCTACTCTTCTACTTCTACATTGTAGCAAATATTTTTGATCCACAATTGTACCTAGTATATTTTGAGCATCATCCAACATATGAATGTTTCATACCTACATAACATTAGCTCTATATCACTCACAAAAATTTGAACAAGATCGGTATCTATCCCACTACCAACAACTTATGTCCTACAAGTGTGACCTATTCTTCAACATCTCAAGTGCCTTCAATATCTCAGGTCCTCGATTGTATCCGTTATTTGGTGCAGTTTTTTGGTTGGCAGTCTCCCGCCTTTGCTTTTTCAAGGATCTCCGCTCCCAAGCATCCTATGGACAAGGACTACAGTGAAGTCTAGGTTGCCTATCATGTGTCATGCACTTTCTTCTTAAGTCAAGCCGTTTCTTGAATGGAGGCAAAGGAGGCTGCACAACCACTGATGCAAGAATATTCTCCATGTACTTGCAAGTATTTTGCGGCACTTCCTCTGACGCATTTCGTTTGATGACAATTGGCTCTGGTACTTTCGCATCCTCCTACATAGACAAATAGAAATCAAACATTTGCATTTCATAAAACAAACGAGCATTAAAATGTACTTCAAATTAGGAATTTAGAGTAATACTCACTTACCTCAGTGGCGACTAGATGGTTGAATTTGTCATTGTACAGTTTTCGTTGTGCCACGGCGTTACCCTCACTACAATCCCGTGGTGAGAGTGATTGGAAACCACATTTGAGTGGCGAAGGAGAGCTAACAAGGTTAAGGCGCTTTCCACCATTTGGCGGACTGTCTACTATACCGTCATCAACGGGCATCATTGAAAAATCCATTATTGACTGCCCAGTGGCAGCAGAATACAAGATGTGTTGTAAGTCGCTTTTTGATACGGGAAATTGTCCATAGTCTGAGAAGGAATCAACGGTTTTAGCACACTTGCTCCTAAAGCCAATTTTAAAAACTGGTGCCTATGACCAATCAACCTTGGCAACTCAAAAACATAAAAATACACAACAACAAGGGAATCATTTGATGACCACTACAAATAGTCATATATTTAATGTTGACCGTGTGACATACAATTGATTAAGTCAAAAACTAATGACAATGTAAAACCTCTACACCAACTATTAAGGATCCACTTCAGCATTCGAACACGGATGGATGCTATGTTTTCCATCCATCACAATCTTAGTGTGCTGTACTCTGTCCGAACCTTCTAAGTCTTGCCATTTTTGTCTAGGGTAACTCTCACTCCCCTCACTATAAAGCGCATTAGAGATGTCAAGCGCCTCACTAAGCTGCATGAACTCGATTTTATCCAAATTTTTTGAATGGCACAAGCCCTCGTAATATTATTAAACCAAAATACATCCAATGCTAAGGGCTGTGCTATATGCAGGCGCCGTATCCAAGGAATAAGATTTTCAACTAAGAGCCCGTCTGTTGCTCCATACCCTCCATATGACCACTAGTCAAGCAAAACAACATTTGTGGGATCATTTGTAAAGTGCTTTGCCGGATTATCATCCACAATAATAGTATTGTCCCTCGAGGACATAAAGTTTGGCAATTTGTACAACTTACTCAACGGTTTTATGAACAAGTCTTTCTTTGTTCCCTTCACCTTATAATTCACTAACTTTGCAAACCTCCCCTTGCACTTGAGAATGTTGCACTGTTCTTGTCCCAAGACATAAATTGGGGGTTCTATGCCACTAAACAAGTGATTGGAAATGCATATGGCCGTGGACCTCTTCATGGAGGTCCACACCGAGACGTTTGCAAAGGAGGACAACTTCCGAAGAAAGGTCTTGTAATGGGGACAAAGAGTGACACTTTTCAAATTGAAGAAGAAGTGTTCTAATTGAGAGGCAGCCTCATCGGATTTGATGTATTGTTTCTCTCTTGCGAGATTTCTCTTATCCTCACATACATAGAGCACCCCATTTAGATCTAGGATGACATTAAGCCACTTCTGTGCAACCCCAGACTTGAATGGATGTTCCATGCTCTCCACTTGACCTATTGTCTCACTGCTACCTTGTTCCAAATATATAGCAAAATTTGTAGAAAATTAATTGAGTGTATTGTCTGTAACATTTCAAGTACTAAAGCATGGCGGTGTAATAAGTTTGAGCATATATAAGATCATAAACCTAAATCTAAGTTCATCACACAAAAGGAAAAGAGCATAGTGGAAAGAATACGCACTGAGTCCCATGCCACATGATTTGGAGAAGATACGACTGTTGTTGCTAGCGTTTTGGACGCAAGAATGTGAATCTTCATGAGTTCATGGTCTGGTATATTGTCTCCACCTAGGCCCACTGATGTCTCCGCAGCATTGACGAGATCCTTCTTGTGAAGGTTGATTCAAAACTAGTCACAACTATATCTATCAAAGAATCATCATTTGGACGCAATGAGTCATTGCAGATAGCCTCACAAACAGGGACTTGAGCAAAGCCGACAGCATCCAAGGGTAAAAGCGGCATACAAGTGGAGCCAAAAACTTGGCCTACAAGGTTGGTAGTGGACATGAAACAAATAGTAAGAAATATATTTATTACATAAACTCTCACAGAGAGGTACATCTACAATTTGTTCAGCTCATAACCACTAGCCAAAATATTTGTATGATAATTAGACGTAATCAAAAGACGCATGCAAATAGAATTTGAACTCAGATTGAGTTGATTGAGAGGCAAAGAGTCACAGGGAATAACCCCGGGAAATATCATTCTCAAGACCTTGTGACTGCTCCACTTCCAAATCCTCAAGGTCTCGATCATCTTGCAACATACGATCATGAACAAGAGATGATGTCAACGGCTGTGCAATAGCTACATCTGATGTGGTCTTCAATCCAGAATGGTTTTCTAACCCGGCCTAAACATGCCTCGCATTGGTTGTTGTCTCGTGAGGCTGGTTGACAATCTACAACTGAGGAGACTGCATTGTTGGATCGTGTGTGAGCATAGACCGCGCTTGGAAGAAAAACTCTTTCACAAGATCCTTCATCATCTCTTTAGTCTCCATGGCCAATTCCTGATGGGCTCTCTTATTTTCTTCACGCTGCTCCAAACGAAGCCTCTTATTTGCCTCATGATTTTCCCAAAGCAAATCAACTAACCACTGCTAGTTTGGACCCGTCTTTGGAGTCAAAGCTGCCTTTCTCTTCTTCTGAGTCTACTGTCTTTTGGAGACGGGACTCTGACCACATTGCGCCGAGGTATTGGAGGAACCTTGCATGTTGCTAGTCTCTACAAAGCCGGCAGACCCAATAGCATTTGTTGGGGTCAACTTGAGTACAATAGGCTTCGCGTTCTCCGACGGAACAAGATTTTTGGTCAAATCTATATTAGTGTCATCTTCACTGCAAGCCTCACCGTCATCGATAACAATGAACCTATGCTCTTTGCCTTTTCGAGAGGAGGAAGCTCCTCTTGAGTTCTTCTGCTCAATACACGCTTCATCATTGAAGTATTTTGAGTCCAGAAAATCATCTCTATCCGAGTTCTCGGCTTGCACTACAAGTGCCTTGAAGTTGTTATGAAGGAAATTGCTATCTATAACAAAATGATTCAGGGAATTCATTTGTAGTGATCGACAGCATTATGTAAGTGCACAGTACACAAACTCTGACCCATACCAGTTATAAAGAATCACAAATAGAACACGTAAATGCAGTAGCTACGTCAAGCTGCATTTAGAAACTACAAAGCACAACACTTTAACTTGGTTCGAGTTAAAGCATACAATGAAGGGGCATATGACATATCCAGGTTGCGCAGATGACTTTCCTGCCAGCAAATACAGAAAGAACATCTTCTCAAGGGGACACAAAAAGGTCAAGCACTTTTAAATAAAACTCCATTTGAAGCTCGGTGGATTGAAACCTATAATTGACCTCAAACGTTTGGTGACGAGTGTTGTGCCTTGCCTTGGGGAGGACTTCAAACGTCCTCGGGATCTTCTTAGTCTTCACAGTCGTGCCGTTCTTTACCAAAAAAAGTAACTGAATGGAATCTTTACCTTGAGCGCTTCTTTCAAGAAGGTCTCCAACATGCTCAAAGGCCGCACGGATGTACTTGGCGTAGTGCACAGAATTTGTCGCTCCATATGTCGAAGTGTTGATGTAATTTTGGAGGTCCAACTTAACCTCTTTCTCTCCACAGATCCATAACCAGACTTCTGGATTGGTTACCTCGGGATTGATGGCTTTGTCAAGGACTTCCATGAAGGTGAGGTAGTATTACTCACTTGTCTTCTTCTTGTTAATCACATTCGAAACATGCCTGAAGTCCATGATGGCCATTTTCAATCTGGACTTTGTAGACTGGTTCCACACATTTGGGCCCCAATTTCCAAATTCGTCATTGCTTGTCTCATAAGGCCAAAAATGAGCTCTAGCAATAGGCCTCAAAAACCTTCCTTTAGTCTCCAAGAAAATCGTGAAGAACTCTTTTGCTACAAGAGACAACTCTTCAAGGCTTTTGTTCTTGTTTGATGGCATTTTCAAGAGTGAGAAGAAACTCTCAAAAGGGGCAGTTAGAAGTGTGTTCTTTGTTGCCTTCATGACATTGTAGTCCAACTTGAACTTCTTCCACATGGTCCTCTTCATGTTTCCATTGTTGTCAAACAAACGCAAACTGGGCTTCAAGAAGTGTAGTTGCCTTCTTACAGCTTGCTTCCGCTTGCACCTCTTAAGCCAGTCCTTTGCGACATAGTAGTTTGGAAGTACAGCTTTCACCAACTTCACGGTAACTTTTGGGTGCCCGTATGTTCTATTAGGCGTCTTGGATAGAAGATGCAAGGCCAGCCTCATCAGATCCGCTTTTGAACAATTCCCGATCCACTTGAAAAACTCTCGGGCGATGACTCCATCTTTCTCCAAATCCCAGTCCTTTATGTTTTTGAATTGCATCAGCAAAGTGGGATCAATGAGCTCTCCTTGAGATTGGCTGGAAATGAGTTGACTCCATAGATCATAGACGTTTTGACTCGCAATGATTATCTTGATCTCATTGTGGATGTCGATGTCCCTCTCTTTCTTCTGACTCAGAGCTCCTTGATTCTTCTTGATGTCGATCATAGCAAACCGTTGCTTTATTGCATCTTTGAAATCCTGCAGAACCAACAAGTAAGAAACTATTCAGCTTACAAACTGGAAATCAATGACAAAAGATAACAACCGGATATATAATCTCATTCAACTCCGACACTAACTATGCCTTGAAACAATTGAAGATAGAAAACACAATGAATGCATGTAGTGAACGTTGGGAGTAGAGAATGATTATTAGTACCATAAAGAGTTTCTGGTTCTATACATCCTTCAACGTCCGCTTTCCTTGAGGAAGAGTCTTTCCTAGCTCAGTGGGTTTCTTTTGGGGGCGTTGGCAATCCTATTTTGATCCAATCAAATCTAGAACCAATAATGTTGGTAGACCAAGTAGGCATGACATTAGCAAAGTGATTCATTCGAATTGGTGAAGTGTGACCTCAGTCCTACACCCTATACCTTCAATTGTAACCCTTATATCTTGAACCTGGATCTTGTCCCTCAAGTCTTGACCTTAATTAGTTAACATTAGATACTGTTACTCTTCTAATAGTTTATTTGAATGTGGCTCTGTTCATTGTTTGTTAAAAGATTGGTATTGTATTTATATTGTAATTACAGTACTACGGGAATTATTATTTTTGCAAATCACATTAAAAAATCACTTCTGTAAACGGTATAGTGCATTCTCAAAACGTGTGAACAATAAGTCCACCTTCTGAGCAGCAAATCTACTTTTTCATAACCCGTGAATGGTAAGTGAAAGGTTCATAATCCATGAAGCCTCTACCTAAAAGATGACAAGCACTTCTGAAAACCATCATCTGCAAGTCCACCGCCTTAACTTAGCCACCCTAAGTTAAGCCTGTAGCACCTGCATTCCAAAAGGATGACAGACGTGTAGCTCAAGAACTGACAAGAATTTGATTTTCATTCTGCACTTGATTGAAATAGAAGATTCAAAGTATGACGCATTAAGTTTTCATGTCTATAGAAGCCTCCACAAATCCACATACCAAGTATTATTGTGCTTTTGTCAGAACCTTTTGGAAATGCCGCTCCATCTTCCCTCTGGAATTGTCCTACACATTCCCTTCGCTTGTTCTCACTCCAATCCTTGTCCTTTGTTTGGTGTCCACTTCCGCTTGCTGTACTGTAGCATTGCCCTCTTCAGCTTCTTCAATTCCGCCATTTAAGTTGTTTCTGAGCCTCTCTTCAGTGCAATCGAGCCCCCCTTGCACACTCAAACACCGTGTGTTGATACAGAATACGGCTCTCTTCAGTGCAATTGAGGCCCCTCCGCTTGCGCACACACTGCGTGTTGGTGCATTCAAGCGGCTCTCTTCAGTGGCGTCGAGGCTCCTTTGGTTGCGTCTTGGTACAGATTACGGCTCCATGTTGAATTTGGGAGATTGCAGGTCTCCCGTTCCAAGGTGTGCAAGTGTTCATCTCAAGTAGATTCACAAGGGGTTCTTGTCCGTCCAGCGTTATCTGAACTGCAAGTAGCTGTGATAGGGTTACTAATTGTCAATGCTCTTCAATGTTAGATTTCTGTGTGCTGTTGAAGTGGATAATTGATGTCGGTTCTTCTTGAGGATTGTGTTTCTCTTGAATCTCTGGAAAAGGTCATGCAATCTCTGAATTCCGAGGAAAGCAGACGAATTCGGGATTTGATACATCTTTGCTCTCATGTAAAAACGTCGTTAAATTGTCGTACATTCCTGAATTTCTTGAATTTGTCACTTAGTACTTAGGCGACGAGATGACCAGAGCTTAAATGCGTTAAAATATGCAGCACCTCTGGCTCCACTTGCAACGTACAATATTGATCACTTCCCTGGCTTGGGAGCTCCAAATAGAAAGAACTTTTTGGAGTTGCAGACAATAGGGTTTAGGGTAGTTTCGTTCGATTTGACCTAATGATGTAGAACAATCGTGATTGAGAGTGAGAATTCAGAATTTGGCACTCAATTAGAAGGGCAATGAGTAACCAAACCAGACCTATAGAAACCAACATGAATTGAGTTGACTGATATCGTAGATTGAATCCGGGAACTGTTATTGATCGCCGATCTCTGAAATTCTTGGAGGTTTTATATTTAGTTCTCGGAGTTTTGAGAAGTGAACAAGAATCTCAGTGGACTGAGATCACAAATAGACAAATAGGTTCTGATTAATGAACTGAACAAGAATCTCACAAAGGTCCTCTAGGTGAGGTTCTTGTTCAATTCTAGGAGATTCTATATTTGAGGTTCTATGTTTAGTTCTCGAACTTCTCGGAGGTCAATATGTTTAGTTCTCTGGGTCAAAATGATCTCATTATTGATTGAAATTCTCAAGTACTTTGACTAACAACAGATCAGCAAGTCAACTCGATTCAAGATGAGTTTCAGACTATCATAAATCCAGACTACTGAAGTTCAGACTGCTTAAATCCAAACTAGTGTTCAGTTCTAGGAGGTCCAAATGATCTCACGGCTGATCAAAAATTCTCAAGTACTTTGACTAACGGCTGATCAGAAATTCATCTCAAATGGAGATGAATTCCAGACAACTATAAATCCAGACTGCTTAATTCTAGACTACTGTTTAGTTCTCGAAGGTCAACATGATCTCATTATTGATCAAAATTCTCAGGTACTTTGACTAACAGCTGATCAGCAATTCATCTTGAATGGAGATGAATTTCAGACTATTACAAATCCAGACTACTGAATATCTGGACTACTAAATATTATTGGAATCACCAAAATAGCAATTTATCTCGGTTCGAGATGAACCGAAGATGATTGGTAACAAATGTGATTACCGGTGAGCTTGACTTTATGAGGATGTGTATTCACCTCGACTCGAGATGAACTCCTTATGTATTATGGCTGCTACGGTTGTTAACAAATGTTTGTAACCTCTGTCCAGATACCATGGACTCGGGACAGCCACTGGAGGTTGACACCTCCGACGAAGGAGAGATTCACAATACTCCCTAAGAGGATGTTGGCATTCCGATCTGCGAAAGAATCCCACGATGTTTATGGAGCACAAAAGTTGTTGTCCTTATGAGTGCTACTGGTCTACCAATGGTGGATGGAATTTGTCATAGCGTGAGGTCCAACCTTGTTCTAGGTTGCGATGGACCATTAGGGGATTCTTTAGTTGTGGTCCAAATTTTGAAGTCCCTTGACTTTGCAATCGTTCCAGAGGATTGGAGATACTCTCTTTGAGCATGGCCCATTGACCAGGTGTTTTTGAGAGGGACTAGTCTTTGAGATCATGAGGTTTGACATGGCTTCAATTGTCGTGAAGTTCTTTGGTCACAGGCATCATTTTTGAATGCAAGGCCATATAAAACATCCGTTAGAGTTCCTCCTCCTGAAACCTGTGTGAAGTCCAAAGAGCTTTTGGCAGATGAGTCAATTAATTCTCTTTTGAACAAGACGTGCTGCTCTTACAATTGTGTGCAGCCATTTCCAAGAGACAAGATTCGAGCCTTTAGTGAACGTATGTACTGCAATTCATCATTTGAATTTTGGTACCACATGAAACTGGACATGCATCGACAAGTCCGTTGGAACATTCAAGGAAAGAGGGTGGTCACTCTCAAAGGGATTGACGTCTGCATGGCGACATGGCGGCATATCTCTGGTGTATCGGAAACCACCTTCTATTGCTTTCAAGGGTATGCTGCAGCTGGTCAACAAACTCAAGCACACAAGAATTTGGGAACGCACAAGATTTGAAAGCATACATCACAAGCTATGGCTACTTTGAAATGTATACTTGAGAAGTCGGTAGATCATATGCCACATCGCACACACAGTCTTCCTTTTGGAGAGAAAAAGGTGTCTATGCTTTTGCCGGCCACCTTTAAATGGAAGGAGACAACTCCCGAGGTCAATGCAGCAAACGCTGTTTTTGGGTTGAAAGAAGTCTCAGCTTCCAATATTAGCAAGATCAAGAAATTGAACTTTTCTAAGTATACAGCTAAGAAACCAGGAGACAATTTTGCGCGTTGCTCTAAGTGTGACAAATATAATAGTCTGAAGAAGACTGCATGTGCAAGCCTAAAACGCAAATGGACCCATTGTTTGGAAAAGCATTTGGCTATAGCTCAAGCTCATGGAGATCAGTATTATGCAAATCGCTACAGGTCAAGTGCCTACCCTCAAGAGTGCTTGACGATCATGCATGACAAAATGGAACATGCTAAAACTGCGTCTCCTGTCTTCTCATATAAGAGTAAGCAACTTGATGGACTCATGAAGCTCCCGATCTCAATGACGGGTATGATAGCTCATGGGCATGGAGATGTGCGTTACGCTCATTACGGGCTTGATATTTTCCTACACGATTCAAACTATACGGTTGGTTTGTTAGCAAAGATTTTGCGGGACATAGAACTATCCCCCAAGTATTCCTCTCGAAAATTATTTGTTTGATCAGGCTCTGCTCCCCTCTTTAGCGCAATACTGCAAGGATCAGACATATGTAAATCATCATTGCGTCCCCCACCAGAAGTTCCAATTCCGGCAAAGCCTCTTCCTCCAATTCTGAATGTTCAGATGGATAATGCGACTGGCGATAACAAGAATAGATATGTAATTGCATTCTGGTCCCTTCTAGTGGCTAAAAGAGTTTTCCGTGAGGTTTATGTCAGTTTCATGTTGGTCAATCACACACATGATGAAATTGATGCTTTGTTTGGGAGATGGAGTATGCAATTGAAAAAAGATAACTTCCTCACCATCCCATCTCTCATGATGTCCTTTATGGATGTGGATTCAAATCCTATAATTCCTCACCTCATTGAAGAGGTCCCTAATTTCAAAGCCTTCATAGAAGGTTCGCTTCTGAAAGGAGATGAGGCACTTGTGGCCCATACAAAGGCCCAACAATTCAAGTTCTATTTGAATTCAGAGGATATTCCAGTCATGAAGTACAAACATTACTGCACGGATAATGATTGGCTCCCAGAGGAAGGTGGGGGGATCAAATTATGGCAAGAAGATTTGGAAGGAAGGAGTATTTGGCCTTGTGGGGATCCATTGCCTGTTGTTCACCTCCCAATGCAAAGTATAGACGATATATACAAGGGGTTGTCTAGGTTTATCAAGCATTGGGAGGGATTGTATGAGGAAGACAGAAGTGGAGAATGCAGGAGACGCTTTGAACATTTGGTGTTGTATTGGCAAGCAGTCAATGCGACCTTGAAGGAGCCAATTGAACCATCTGCAGCATTGAAGGACGGTTTCTGGCCTTCTTCTTGCGTTGATCCAACTGAGGAGGACGAACTTAGTGAAGATGGTGAGGTTCGTGAGGAGTTTGCTGAGGATGATGCCTTTGTTGGGCAACTTTGCAATTGCCCATTGCCCTCTTTCCAAGTGGCACGTGATGTTTTTGAAGGATACTTTGTCGCCATTTGACCAGCTGATGGTGATGCAAAGCCTATATGGATTGCAAGAGCCTTGATTACTCCTTTCACTAACCCGGATCTTCCTAATTGTGTGTTGATTCAATATTTTAAGCCCACGTTTCGCGACCGAAATGTTTAAGAGAGTTATTTTGGATGGAACTCCGCCAAAGGATTGCGTTGGAAAGTGGACGAGACCCAGAACCCGGTGTGGGCCGAAACAAATGCGTTGGTCACAGCTTGGAAGTTGAGGGTGAAGAAGGACACCGTTGAATGTGTCCTAAAATTATCTTCAGCTCAAATTGATGTTATCAACAAAAGTCTAGACTCTTATTCTGATTGAGCATGTCTACGGCAATATAGAAAAACTTTATAGTATTTAAGGTACTTCTATTAGTTTTGTGTGCGGTTTTTTTCCATGGTAATGCTTTGCATAAACTTGAAGAATTTTCTATGATTATTTGTATATTTAGTGATATAGAAAGTGTCTTATTGATTGGAGTGTTTTGATTTGATTTTGTAGTTTTTATATTAGATTATTTCCCATATTGTATGAAGCACCTTGTAGGCACCTACTTTTTTATAAAGTTCCAAATATATTTGTTGTTATATAATGCATTGTCTACATGGCATTGTTTTCCTTATTCATTGACTTGATAAATTTCTTTTCAAAGTATCATGTCATGTATAAAGATTGGTAGTGGATAAGACCACTTTTAATTTTGTTAACACTTGTCACAATTTTGGATAGGGGCTGGTTGGGTGTTACTTCTTTCCAACTTGCAAAGGTCATTAGGCAACACCAAGTCATATATATATCTCATAGTCACTCATACAAATTCAATGAGAATTGCACTCGGACCACGTGAATGAAATAAATAGCCTCATACAATCAACCGTTCAACTCATGACTTAGTAATCAACAAAGAACACAGTGTATTTATATATAAATATTGCTTAAATAATAACGCCCAATAGATACTAGGACGAATTAACCCTACCATAGACTCCTATTTTAATGGAAATTTTATCTTCCAATGGAAGAATTTAGTTCCCTTCAACCAAAATGTACTTCAAGCCAACTTCAAATTCCGGGCCTACAAATGGACAATGTTATTTTGGGAGGGTCCCGATCTCCCATTTTAATGAATATGATGTTGAATTGGGAGGTCAAGCAAAGGACCCTCTCCAGGATCGGAGATTTGGTGGATGCGCCTGTAGATAGCGAGCTATTGGAGAAGGTGGTGTTATGCATCACCAATCTGGCTGAACACAAGAAGCAAGAGGCAAAGATTTGTTGACTTCAGGAGGAGGTCGACACACTGAAGGCAGAAATGTTCCCCTTCAAGGAAGATACGGCCGCCGTTCAAGAGATGGTGGATGTAACGCGGAAGGTAGCGGAAACGGTGAAGGCCACTTTTGGAGAACCCGGATCCTCCGTTGCCAAGGCAAAACTATTTGACAAGGGAGTACTCAAGGAGAATAAACTATCCGATACCCGGATGGTTCGGATCCTGACCGACTTTTCCGAGCAGGTGGAAAAGGCACTGGTGGAGGCACGAGGGAGTAAAATGGATGGAGGTGAGCAGCTAGAAGCTGACCGGATCAATGTGCTCCAAAGAATTCCATCTTTTGGATCTCTCAATGCCTGAGTCATTTTCAAGTGGGACTAATTGGAAGGATGGTAAGGATCAAACTCTCCAGTCAAAGAAGAGTGAACAAGGACCTGCAGCTGACACGACAATTCATTTTGATTCATTGCCAAGGTTGAATCTTCCAGATCCGGCAGCAGGAGAGCGAAGCTGGAATTTGCAAGAAGTCTTCCACCAATTACCACTGGAACCCAAAAGTCCTACACTAGGTCAGGGGGTTGCAGAGTAGGTAGGAATTATTTTGTTAGGGATAGAATGGGCCAAACCGGATGTTAATCCGGTCTAACCGGTTAGGTTTATACTGAAAGTTCCGCGCGGGATTTTTGGGGCCTTTTCGCCTTTGTAAATTGATTGTATATAAAGCCAGTTCCTGCCAGGGAGCTGGGAGTCTTTTCACCTGAATCCTTTTGTATTTTCTATTGACTTCTTGTTGTGTGTCTCTCTTGAGTGTCGCAGGGTTGTATGGTGAGGAGTTAGGAAGGCGCAAGTTGTTTTGGAAGTGACTTCTCCCCTTGGTGTTCTGGTTTAGATCTTCTGTGCAAGTGAGTGGGTAGTAAAAGAGTTGGGAGTGGATTTCAGTTCCTCAACATCTCTAAGGTTTAGAACTCCGGGCAAGATAGCCGTTGTTAGGCTAGGCGGATAGGAAGGGATTCTTTAGTCGCACTAGAACTCTTGTGTAGAAAATTTGGTTGAGTGTTCGATCTCGTGAGAGATCTCGCTGCCCTAGTTGGTAAATGGAAGAACTTTAGTTGATGTTGGAACGGACGGGTTCACTTGTAATCACCTGAATTTGTACAGACGGAACTTGGCGCCAAGGTTGTTGTAGTATGAAGGGATCGTATGGGGGGTCTTTGTGTGACCGGTGATCCGGAGAGTTCTCTGGATTGCTGTGAAGGACCAAACCGGATCCGGAATAGTGTAGGAGATAGGAGAATAGGATAGTGGGTCTTTAGCCACTATTAATCACGGAAGGAGTGGTGGGCCTGCCACTCTCAAAAGCAAGCGGCAAACCCTTTGATGGTGAAATAGAGGCAAAACTAAACCGGATAAGAGTGACCGTGTATGCGAGTAGACCGGAAGAGATCAATATAGAGAAGCGTCTAGGATCAAAAGGTAGAGGATCCTAGGATTGTGATAGTCTTTCTGGATTGGATTGCTGGACAGACTGGAAAGAGAGATAGGTTTGACCGTGGTTTTGCGTGTCGTTGTGGTTTCAATTTTAGATAGAGGACCGGAAAGGGGAATGTGGGTACTGACTGAGCTTAGATACTTAATAAGGTTAGATACTTCACAGGATCTCATGGGTTTGATCTTTAGAGTCACTTTGTTATGCTCTAGAGTGATTTTTGGGAGTATAATTGGGAAATTGCTTGCCTTGTGCTGCGACAACGGCTTAGCGAGGTTACACTAATGACAAGAGTACAATATTTAATGACATAGGGTTTCAAACGAGTGGCTACAGGGTGAGGATGAGATCTGGAGACAACATAATCTGAGGTCGAGAGAAGCAAAGTACAGAGCTGAACTCCTAAGTGATTAAAAAACATTAATGTCAGTTTGTTCTTGAGCACTTATGTTTGTTGCTATGTCTTCAGATCCTGCCACTTCATCTTGTCTTGCTTGAAATTGTTCCGACAGTGAAACAGATGGCTAGTGCAATGGGACCTTTCTATGAAATGAAACAATAAGAGCGTAAAGTGCAGATGAGTTGTTCGTCTTATAGGAAGGAAGAATATGTTGTTGAGAAAGTGAGGCAATTAGAGAATCTGCAATAGCATTGGTGGTGGTAGAGAAATATTCACACTTCAGCCAGCGAGAGGAGTCAGAAAAGCCATTGACACTCCTTGTGGGTACAATTCCTTTGGATGGAGGTCTAAGAATTGCCAAATCAAGAGGGAACTAATTTGATTCTATCCTAATAAAATCCAAACAACTCGACATAATATTTTGGAATGATTGATTTTGAGGGTAGCCTGAGCTACCCAAGAAATACCGTTGGGTCTAACGGCAGATTTTGGTGTAGCTCATGCTACCTCCAAAATTGGTCACCAACTCTGAAAAATCCTAAAAGAGAATGAACTTATTGTAGCCTGCGCTCCGTTGCTACTCCTCAGCCCACGCTTCAACCCGCACTCTATTGTGACACTTGGCAAGTCACCTCCAGCGCCTCAGCCCACCCTCTATGCTTGTGCGCTAGCGCCTCAGCTTGCTTGGCGCGTCACCTTTAGTGCCTTAGCATGCGCTCGCGCAAGGCATTGGAAGAGGTACAAGGACCAATTTTGGGGGTAGCGTGAGCTACCCCTAAAACTAACTTTGTTTTCGACGATACATTTGGAGGACGCTTGCGCTACCCCTAAAATCAATCTTTGTTAGAAAGATCATGCCTTAGAAAGTTTATTGATCTAGATTACATGAAGACTATGAAGTATAGCACTCATTCATCTTCAGAAGCAGAGTACCTACGCAACCTCATACAAAAATTACCAAGTTCAAGCTCACTTCTTTCTTGAGTTCTGTAGGCCATTTGTATCTTCTTTACAATTTGTAAGATCTCATCCAAATCTTGATGCACTCTTGTCTAAATCTTATATAATAGCTTGCAAAGTCTGACCTTAGCGATGCAAGCTCAATTAGTCTGCGACTTGACATTGGTGTAGATTATGGTCCTTGCAGCAATATAAGAATTTGGCCATGCGGTGGTTGCCATATACCCAAAATCAATTTTGGAAGTACCAAAAGGTATTCCAAAAACTATTATCCGCCTCAATGGTAGTTTTGAGGGTACCTTCATGTACCCCCCAAATCGGCTCTTTAAATCTTCAAATGCCATTGTTTGACGGGTGTTGACAGCCCCTCAAGAATTATACAGTAGAATTGCATTTTGAATCCATTCATGAAAGTTCAATTGACATCTCATCTGAAAATAAAATAAAGCTTGATTCCGAGATTGGTCAGTCAACGTGTAAGGAATAGAGTCATTTTCATTTTCATTTGATTGATTAAATTTAGATCAAGCGCAACCATGTAGTTAATTGCATTGATATAGAAGTTTAATCACCTATTATAGAGCAAACTTGTTTGAATATCAAAGAATTGAATTTCAATCTATGCTATTGCTTTTGTAGATATTCTAGATCATTGAGAGCTTAAGATGCTAAATAATTTAGGATCTAGGATGGAATTGGCCTTGACTCCAAGTGTTTTCTAATAGAGTAGACATTAGTTGAATGATTTTCAAAATTATATATTTTGAGATTTAGTTGGTTTCTAGGTTTTGCAAGCAAAATTTAATTAAACTCTTTTTAGATATACTTTAAAGAAGAACAATTAGAATTTGCATCTTATACAAGTCATTATATACATTGCAAGATATTGTAGAATTAGTTAATATATTTAACAGGTTCAATTCCTAATGGATGCATAAAGAAGGCAATGACAATATTAAAAATACTCTTGAAACTTGTTTATCTTTATACATAAAACTCATATGTTTACCTTTGGGGGATTGTATATGGCTTTCATATTATATGAAGATTAATTTGTATGAAGGTCACTTGAATTAACATGAATTACAGTCGTTTTGCGTATTGTGAACCTCTTTCAAATGAATTACAAATCCTTAAAGTTGAATTCAATTTATTGCATGTAGTAGCTAGCTTTACTATTTCAGGTTTAAATGTGTTTAATGAGATTTCTTATGTGTTCATGCTTAGTTGATGTTGATGACTAAGTACTTTTCTGTTCATTGAAATTCTGGTTTTTTATTGTAATAGATTTTGTGGTCTTAATTGATAATATTGAAAGATTCTCTTTTATATTTTGAACAAAATTGATTTCATTTATGCCCTATTGATGTCTCTCAATTCATTCTTGGTGAAGTTTTTGTCAAATTATCATGCAACCCTATTACTTCCATTTGTCGTGGACATCATTCCTTGACTTGGAAATCTTATTTGGTTAGGTAGTTTTGGCCTTTCGTACCTTATCCAGGAACTTTGTTTGATAATCATTTTACAATGACTAACAAAATTGTCATGCAATCAACTATTAACCAATCTATTTGACCTTCTTGAATTGAGTTAGAAAATGTTATCCTCAAATACACCTCACCTAAATTGGGGGCTTGAAAACCTATTTCGATATTTAATTTGAAAATTCTTGAAGGAAGAACAATGGATATGACAAAGTATGCAGTGTCTAACATAATGATTTTGGCATATGCAGAATGAACCTATACCAAATCACATTGCCAAAGCCTCTTCACCAAAGGTTTCGCCCAGGATCGATGAAGTTCCACAAGGTGCATTGTCTTTGGTGTCTATAACTCCCATAGCTCCAAGCGTTGGGATTAGCATTGGATTGCTGCCACACGAAGATATCGACGTGGTAAGCTTGGGGGGCATCTTAGATGCATGTGATCAAGCTTGCAACTATGTGGAACAGCCACATAGTAGTCGCATCAGCAACCAAAGGAATAGAAAACAAAAACAACCTGTTTTTTTGTCAACGACTTCTGATACAGAGTATAGTTCTGAGACTAGTTCTCTGTAGCCCTTAGTTGGATGAGTTCTGTGATTGTGCCTATAGTGGGATTATAGGCAAGTAGGAACTTGTTTTCATTCACCTGAGTTCTGACTCAGATTGTGGAGTTTGTATTGATTGAAGTTGATTGGATTTTCTACATGGTAAGAGGTCTATATTTCCGATTTGTCTACTTATACAAGTCATAGATTATTGTTTTATTATTGTTTTTGATTTTATTATGCAATCCAATAATTAAATCCAATAATCCAAAACAATAATAAATGACTTTGGATTATAATTAATTATTGTCAGTTGCATTTTTACTTATAAATAAGTCATTAGCATTTGTAGTTAGAATAGTTTTTCATTAGTGTGATTATTTTTGCAAATATATGAGACTCCTCTCGCTCTAATACAAGAAGAGCATCTAGTAGGGTGGATGCACAATTAAGTGGACCACTTTTCATCTCACAATGCATTTTCCAGTGACACCTTTGTATTGCAAGCCACATTGCAAACAATTGACTACATCATTTTAGCTACAAATTGAACATATATTCTCAACTTGAATGGAAAGGCAACCGCATAAATATTTTGGAGATAATTTCTTTATATATAGAGCTATGGACTTTTAAAATAGAACATTGGATTTAGAGAACTCCATATTACATTTTATGAAGGTGTTTTAGGATAAAGAACATTCTTATAATTGTATTAGTAACTCATTACGTATGGTAGATTAGATTGAGGCACCTAGGAATTACATAGTTTTACTTTATTGTGGTCTTCAAATAGTAGTTATGGACTTTTAAAGGGACTAAATTCAATTGTGTTTTCAAAAGTCCATAGAAGAGTCAAAACTATATTTTATTTGAATTTGTTTTTTAATCTAGATGTTATTAAAAGTTACAGATGGGCTACAAATTGATACTGCAATTGGGGTGAATGCCAAAATGCTGGCATTCAACAGATTTAGGATACAAGAAGAGTAGGGACGCTATCCTCGGGCATTTGTGATGGGATCGAGACCAAGACCGAGATCTGGGATTGATTAGGGTTTTGAATCCACCCATCCAGAGCTGCCATTGTGTTGTAGTGCATCCCTCTCTTTGGGTGTCAGTTCTTTGATGTGCAAGGTTTTTAAACTATGATGAATTTTGATTTAGTGTTTGAATCTACGCTTTGAGTTCGTCAAAGTGATGGCACATTTGGCAATTGCTACTAAAAGTGTTTATATACATTCGGTTACAATGTTTAGTGAGGTGTTTAGGAGTGCCGGTTACTCTTTCAATTCTTCATTTGGCATGCAATTGAGTGAATGAAGGTTTACAATGTGAGGATTTAGGATAGGAGGACACTTATTGTTGGGGCACAAATGGAAGATGCATGAGATTTTGCGAGGCGATGTGGGAACCAGGAAAATGAGGATAGGTCAAGTTACTTAGGAACCTAGGGGAATGACTTGGTCTTAGTAAAAAATTTTGCTCCTTCAAAGGATAAAGTAGAGGTTTTAATAAAATTAACATCCTCTTACATTGGGAGTAGTGGTAGATAGATAATTTGGCTAAGAAGGAAAATTACAGTTCTTGTTCTTACCAGAACCGGATTGGGATCTGAGAAATCCCTCGGGGTCGCCTCAAATACCAGGGACAGGTGCAAAAACATACTGGAGGATACCTAAAAACCTACCAGGAGCCAACACGACAGTTACAAGATCCAACAGCCATATCAAAGATTAGGAATGATCGTTTGACGGTCAGAATCTTCCAAGCAGAAGGAGGAAATGGCTACCCTAAAATGGCTGGGCACAACTTTTGAGAGAAGTTCTAGGGGTTGGAACCCCCATTTTCATCTTCAGCTTTGAGTTGGAAGTATCTCTAGAGCACCCATAGTTGATCTAGAAGCATGTAAGGAAGTTAGGATAGAAAGAGAGATCTTAGTTTCTGAAGCTGATAGAAAGGAAGAGGGTCGGTGCTCAGCAGGAATTTCCATAGTTTTTTTTCTAAGGGACTGAGCAAGGTTTTGATCTGGGAAGAGTGAAAGCACTTTGGAGAGTGATGGTGAAGGCGGAAGGTAGTGGGGTTGCCCAACTGAAGATCAAGACCATCTATCTGGATATCCTGAAGGATGAGAAAGGGCGGAAGCAATTGGAGGAGGATTTGGGCCTGCTTGGGTGCGTCGGATTCCCGGGGAGATCACTTACTGTTTCTATAACTAACTACATGTGTTTAAGTGATTTTTTGCCCCACTATTTACTTTTTAATGAACTATGATTTCGACCTATAATTTGGAGCATTGTTTAACAAGGGCTACAGGTTTCTATTGCCAAAATATCCAATTCAAAAACCATATTAAATGATTTCTAAAGAAGGTGAAAAATGAATGAAACTGGCATGTTTTTCAAATCAAATATTTATAGAGATTACATTTAGATGACCATTGTATCAATATTCAATAAATATAAACTTTCAATAGAGAATTATTTTTAAGAATTTTTTGTGTATTTTTTATATAATTTTTTCTTATATAAAATAGGGGTGTGAAATTTATTTTTAGCTTTGCAGTGTATCTTTTTACTTCAAAAACTAGTAACTAATTATAATTAAGAAATAAAATTATCAATAATTCAAAACATAAACTTTTAAAGTAGGAAAATCTAATTTTATTTTTATTTTATTTTTATTTAAATTTTAGAACATAAGATAGGGGGTCTAAAATCTTAACTCATGTAGTTTCTAATGGACCCTCTAAATGATCTCCCCAGGGCCGGATTTGTGTGTTGACCCTAGAGTTTGAAGGATGAGGAGATGATCCAAGAGTTGATGAAGGATCAATCAAATGAATGGGTCAAGACCTTCCGAGCTCTTCCCAGCAAATGGATCCTCGAGATGTCGAAATGAGTCTACGATTTTCCGCGCGCTCGAGAAGGATTAGCTTCCTGAACTGAAAAGTTTGCAGAGGGTAAGTTTTTCAATCCCCTTCATTCCAAGTATAGCTACGCAGTAGAAAATTGCAAGGCCGCGAGGGATAGGAGGATGTTAGAGTTTCTAGTTCCCATCTTGTATCCAAAAAGGCCAAATTGGATAACAGTGACTTGGACCAGCACCATCTTTGGAGCTTTGAATGGAGAGAGGAAAGTATTTTGGGAAGGCGTTGTGAAGGACATAGTAAGGAAGATGGTCTCTTTCTTAGGGATTACTAAGGCAACTCCCATAGGTCCCTTCTTCATCCATATGTACGACTACTTAGGATTGCTTAGGAGTCAGGAGAGACTAGTTTACAAAGCTGCAACAACCGTCTTAAAATTAAACATTACTCCACCCCGGGAAAGGAAGAGCAAGAATAGTAAGAGAGGACATGATGAGGAGTCCGAAAGAGGCTCATCAGAGAAGAGAAGGGAGTCTTCAGAGAGGATCCCAGCCTCGGACAAGAAGAAAGGGTCCAAGAATGAGAGTGAAGATTCTCAGCAAGGTTGTCTTCTTTAACATTGCAACGGGCGTGACAACTAGACGGTACACAACGTCTTGCAGAGCCCTTGCAACGTCTAATAGAGTAAACATCTAGTTGACTTTAAAATAAATCATTAGAAATATACAATTTTGACATATTAAAGTTTGATGTTAATATTGTGTCTCAATTTCATGAATACATATTATTTTCTAAATTCAAATTCATACTTATAGTGAGATTTAAAAAAATTTAGCTACTGAAGATAGAATTACACAACGGATGCGACGCCCATTCGACACTTTGTCTCATACAACACGCAACATCAGACATCCTACATGACACCAAACCCCACCAACTTGTCAGACAAGACAATCCTGATTCTCGGGAACCGAAAGTTCAATGGTCCAAGGATCCATTGGGAAGGGTTATTGAGGATCTAGAGAAGGCCCGAGAGGAAGTAGACACTGAGAGAGGTGCAGTTAGGAATGTTTGTAGACTGCTTGGTGGATCAAGGATCGAGGTGTCTGAGCTTGCAAAGAAGATAGAGGGTTTGATCCAAGATAAGGATTCCTAGAAGTGGGAAACCTAAGTCAAGGAACTAACCAATTAAAACCAAGAACTCCACTAGAAGTTGGAGAACAGTATGGAGGGGAGTAAGGAAGTAAAGAAATTAAGAAATTCTCTTCTAAGTCAGAAGAGACACTTTGGAGGATCAAAAGTTTTGTAGGACATTCCGGAGGTGTGTTAAACAACGCCAAGTTGTTTAACAAGGAAATCCACAAGGTCGAACCGGAAGCAGCAGTCAAAGCTATAATGGTTTTGACTAAGTACGCAAATGTGATCGAGAAATTGATGTACAAAATGCAAGATGCTCTTTAGCAAGCATGACAACTTTTGAGTTTTGGAAAACCTCCCGCACCGATAAAGTCAAAGGACAAAGCAGTGGACGAGAAGACGCCCGCAAAAGACCCTTCCATGCAAAAATCAGAAGGAGAGGAAGGATCTATACATGGATCCAGATCTAAGGATAGGATCCGAAAGATAGAATCCAAGTTTTTGACACCACAAAGCAAAGGCTCTAAGCCTTATGCACAAAAGCTGAGCACAACAAAGGCAAAGGTCATGGCTAAGCAAACTTGGGAGGTGTCCTCAAGGAGTCACCAGTCAGGGAAGGATGAATTGCCAAGCAACGCAGCGAAGGAAGACAGCCGGTCGCAATCCGGATTCAAGTCCAAATCTCAACCAGATTTGCAGGAAGAAGAAGAATCCAATCTAGCAACCATTTCGCCCTTGAGCTTCAAGTATAAGACTCCAGCCAAGGAAAAGAAGACAGCTAAGGAGAAGCCGTCTGCCAGCAAGAAACAGCCGCCTTGGAAAGGAGCTGCCAAGCATGAGGAACCTTCTCCAAAGCGGACTAGGAAGGAGTTAGGAAATTTTTTAGGGTAGACCTACATCAATTAGGTAAAAACCCAACTTTTTGATTGGTAGGAAGCTACTAGCCAGCCCCTTTTAAGTTGGATGCACTTGGACTGCACTTTCCGGGTTTTTAGGAATTGAGATCCACATTTTGCGGATTGGATGGTATGGTAGGAAGTCAACTAGGGAAGATAAGGAATGACAGCTCTCATGCTCTTGTCCTCTGATTTTATTCCCTGGAGTCTCTTAGGGTTCCTTGGAATTAGTATTTAGGGGCTCATTTTAGTTTGAAGCCCCGGGTATTCTTTCCTTGTGATTTTTAGCATTTGGTAAATATATTCAAATTATTCACTTCCTAAAAGTTGGTATGAAAAGTCTCAATTCTGGGTTGGTAAGCCAGCAATGCTAGAACCATTGTCTAGTGCGGTTAGCTAGTTTGCTGTTGTTGGGGTGCAGGAAGAATCTATCGGATTCTGTTTGGAACCAGTCCTGAGAGTATGAGGAGTCGGTCATGAAGACTTTTGTGTACTAGGAAGGAATTCTAAGCTATAACTCTTTCTTGGATATCTTCTAAGTGGGAGAGCTGTTCTTAGATTAGGTGTGTCCAAGAGAGTAGTAAGGTACATGCTAATTGACGTTTTGATGAGATCCTACTGTAATCGAAAGTAAGGAATGGAAAAATAGTTAGGACCTCTTAATTCGCTGGTTGCCGGTTCCAGCTTGTAGGGCTGATTCTGAATAGATCCGTCGTTGTAGTAAGTGAGGATTGTGGGTGTTTTTTGAGTGACCTGCTAGTTCAGATTGACTTTCAGTCTAGCTGTGAAGAGAAACTCGTGTCCGAGTTTTTATTTCTTTTATATTTTCTTTAGTGAATCTGCATTCATTCTAATCCTTTGAAAGTTAGGGTATACGTTCCCTTCCTTAAATCTAAGAGCAAACTCCTCTAATATAAAGGTTAAACTATTGAATTGGTTTCATTGTTTACTAGATCCGGATCCGGAAAAGGCATAGGATAAAGACACTCTTTCTGGTTACGCATCCACTATGTCAATTACTAAGTTCTTAACCTAGATAAGGAGAGGTTCAGGATTTTGATACTTGTCTTAGTTAGATTATAAGTGAGGATTTGTATGAGTTGAAAGAAAAAAAGGTTTATTGAATATGGATCCAGAAGTGCAGTTCCTAGTTTTCAGTTCCGGATTCTTTTGTCTTGGATTGGTTTTCCGTATTCTATTCTGGTCATTTCAAAGAAACTACAAATAAAATCCTTTGGGAACAATATACAAGTCATCTAGGGCGTTTAAAACTATTTTAACATCTAAAGGGAGGATTTTTGCTTTCTTGTGCTACAACAGGCGTGTTGGGGTAAAGCATCCAGGTCCTTCCAGAAGAAAAAGAGTGTCCTTACGGAGAGAAAGAGATAGAGAGCGATAGAAGAAGAGTAGGCTTCTTAGGAGTGAAGAGCTTGGCCGGCTTCAAGAAGAGGAGCAAATGTATGCTGGAGAAGAGCGTAGAAGAAAAGATGAGAGTTCTCTAGAATGTGACAAGGTTATTTGGCGAGAGGTGTCACGTGATGTTACAACTATTACTTGCATGTGAGAAGGCCATATTGGATGAGCACAGGGACGGGCGCCATGGAAAAGCTGTTTTGCAGGCGCTATGGGCAAACCCGTTTACCACCGCAAAATTGGCGCTCTCAAGAAGGATTTTTGATGAGGCAAAGATGCAAGCTTCAATCATCTGCGGGTTGGTTCAATCATTGTCCAAAGTGAAGCTGGCTAAAACCAAGGCATTGTTTGTAGCAAAGCTTGCAATTCTTACATCAGTTGTCAATTCAAGGTCTTTGGAATCTTGTAGACAAACAGTTTATTTGCTAAATGTCCATCATCATAATGTGACTATGGTTGTGCAAAGGCGAGATTCTATGGGGAGTAGTGAGCATATAATTTGGACTCTTTTAGTTCAAAAACAAAGAAGTGACCGAACATCTGATTCCGTGAAGGCGGAAGTTATTGCTTGGTGGATTGCTGAAACCAAGACCACTCCAAGTTGTAAGGAGGTGGTAAGGAAGTGGATTGGAGTTGGTGTCTACAAAAAACACCATACTCAATAACTACTGGAATTGCAGGTATGAAATATGTGTCCTTTGTTTGGTCTTTGTGATTTAGTGTTGATTGAAGGTCTTTGCTACTTGGGTTGATAAATTGGGATTATAGAAGGCAACATTGGGAGTTGGTGTCTACAAAAAAACACCATACTCAATACCTGTTGGAATCGTAGTATGAAATCTGTGTCCTTTATTTGGTCTTTGCGATTTAGGGTTGATTGAAGGTCTTTGCAACTAGGGTTGATAAAATGGGATTATAGAGGGCAACAGTGTATTCCACTATATGTATTGGGTGCTATTTTAGATTACAACAAAATTTGGTGAAGGTTGTCGCAGCACAGGGCAAGCAAATTCCCAATTATACTATCAAAAACCACTTTAAAGTATAACAAAGTGACTCTAAAGATTGAACCTGCAAGATTCTATAAAGTATCTAGCCTTATTTGGTCTCTAAGCTTAGTCAGTACCAATCTTTCCTCTTCCGGTCCTAACACCACAACCGGAAACACAACAACACCGAAAACTACAATCAGACCTTCTTCTCCTTCTCCGATCCAGTCAACTTTCCGATCCAATTTGATCAACTCACATCCGCTCTTGCTCCCATCCGGTTTAGTTTTACCTCTGTTTCACCATCAGAGGGTTCGCCCCTTGATTTTGAGAGTAGTAGGGCCGCCTCTCCTTTCGTGACTTATAGTGGCTGAAGACCCACTTTTCTATTCTCCACTTTCCTACACTAATCCGGATCCGGTTTGATCCTTCACAGCAATCCAGAGAATTCTCCGGATCACCGGTCACACAAAGACCCCCCGTACGATCCTTTCATATTACAACAACCTTAGCACCATGTTCCGTCTATACGAAGCTAGGCGGTTGCAAGTGAATCCGTCCGTTCCAACATCAACTAAAATCCTTCCGTTTGCCAACTAGGGCGGCGAGATCTCTCAGGAGATCGGACACTCAACCGGATTTCCCACCCAGGAGTTCTAGCGCAACTAAAGAATCCCTTCCTATCCGCCTAGCCTAACAACGGCTGTCTCGCCCGGAATCCTAAACCTTAGAGATGCTAAGGAATTGAAATCCACTCCCAACTCTTTCACAACCCGCTCACTTGCACATAAGATCAAAACAAGAACACCAAAGGGAGAAATCACACCCGCACCAGCATGCGCCTTCCTAACTCCTCACCACACAACCCTGCCACACACCGGAGAGACACGCAACAAGAGGCCAAGAGAAGACATACACAAAATTTGGGCAAAAAGACTCGCAGCTCCTAAGCAAGGGCTGACTTATATATAACTTGATTACAAGGCAAAAAGAAGCCCCCGAAAATCCGTGTTGGACATCCGAGTCCGATCCTAACCGGCCAGACCGGGTCAACATCCGATCTGGTCCTAACTATCTTACAAAAATTACATTCCTACCTACCTACTCTCCAACTCCCCCACCCAGTGTAGGACTCTTGGGTTCCGCGGGCAGTTGGTTAAAAACTTCAGTCAGGTTCCTGCTCCGCTCCCTAGCAGCAGGATCTGGAAGATCTGATCCTGGCAATGAATCCAACTGAATCGGTTGTCCAGGTCCAGGCCTTTGGTTACTCTTCCTTGACTCGGGTGTCTGATCCTTGGGCTCCCTCGGATTTGATCCTCCGGTTGGGAACAAATCCGGCAGCGAGAGGTCCGAAAGTAGAATCTCCAGGGAGTACATGGACCCATTCAGCTTCCGGCTGCTGATGTCCATCCGGCTGGCTGCCTCCCTTGTTGCCACCAATGATGCTTCCACCCGATCGGTGAAGTCGGTTAGGATCAGAACTATTTGGGAACCGGATACCTTCTTCTCCTCATGCACCCCTTTGTCAAACAGTTCCGCCTTGACCACGGCGGATCCGGACTCTTTGAGAGTGTCCTTTACAAACTCGGCCACCTTCCGGGTTGCTTCTGCCATTTCTTGGACTGCGGCTTTGTCCTCTCTGAGGGCTACCATGTCGGCCTTCAGAGTGTCGACTTCCTCCTGAAGCCGACAGATCTCTGCCTCCTGCCTCCGGTGCTCATCCGGATTGGACAGATAATGGGCCACCGTACTTGGTAGCTTACTATCCCCCGGTGCATCCACCAAATCTCCGACGCTAGCAAGGATCCTCCTCTTGACCTCCTAGTCCGCTTGTATCACACATAGAATTATAGTCAGGTGATTGAATGGGTCGTTCGGGTCTTCAGTATCTGGCATCTCCACATCTGGTCCCTGTTCCGGAGTTGACCGGTTGGTAGGAGGGGTTCCTCTCTTGCGAGGAGGCGTCGTCTTCATCTGCTTCCTCGTCCGGAGGTGCTCCTCCTCGTCTTCTTCTTCTATCTCGGATTTGGACCCGGTTTGTTCTTCCGTCTCGTCATCCGAACCCGACTCTCTGTACTTTAGGATAGACTCCTGAAGGTTCCACGTCTTCTCCTCCATATCTGTGAGGAGTTGGTTGCGATGGTAGAGGTGGAAGAGATAAGGACTCAAAGAAGTGGCCCTACTCTTTCCGATCCTCGTCACAAGCTAGGACACCAAATCGGAAAAGATCTGGGCCCAGTTCACCTTCCGTTCCCCGCTCAGGGAACCAAAAATTGTGTTGCCGATGGTCATTGTCACCCTCGTCGGCTTCTCCAGGTGGATGATCGGAACCAGAAACTGGAGGAGATTGCGGTGCCGGTTGCTCTTGCAATCTGCGATCGCATATCCATCTTTGTTGCTTGGCTCTCCATGAAACTTGTCATGGATGAACTCGGCTTTCCGTCCAGCCATGCTGGAACCTCCCATCCGGAAGTTGTAAACTTCCCTCCACCTTTCTTCCTCCCATTTGGTCGGGCGGCCCCGGAGTGTCTTGGCGAACGCATTCAACACCTTACACTTCATCTCTCTCACCATCCGCTCCTCCCTAAACCCCCAAGGTTTATTTATCAACACCAGACAGCCCATCGCGTTGAGATTGTCCATGAGCTTGGTCCTCGCCGGTTCCTCGGTTGGAATCACTGGAACTACTTTCCGGAGTTTGACATTGGAGGAGGAATTGGGCGTTCCCGATCTGCTCTTACGCAGCTAAGGCATGGACACAGACGGCTACTGGACCCTTCCCGGTCGCTACCTCACTCTCTCCTAGCCGCACATCCTGTTCCTCACTTCCTCTTGTCCGATCTCAACCAGAAAACAACACAAAAACCTGCAACCCACACAATCTCTACCTTCCCTACACACTTTGACATACCCGGCCTGAAGCACACACATACAACAACTCTGGTGCAGACGGAGGCGTAAAAGCGCTCAAAGTCAGCTCCAAAACTCAAGGGAAGTAAAGGAGTGAAAATGGGGACGACAAGCCTTTATATAGTCCTAAGACCCCTGGTAAGTCATCATGACCTTTTCCGGTCCGGTCCATATCAATCCGGTCCAACCTAATCCGCTCCGAGATGAGATCCGGAGGTGATTCCGTTCCTGAATACTAACATTCTGACTGGATTAGATCCAGTTTTTCTCCTTATTGGATTAGCGTTGTCTATCTCCAATTTCCTTCTGCCTCTCTAATAGGATCCGGATCCTAATTACCCGTTTCCATTCCAATATTTAGGTAAGTAAAGGAAAACCAAAAATCTGGTTGCGACAAGGGTTTAGGGTTTGAGTTCTGAAACCATTGGAAACATTTTGTAGGTTCTATGGATAGTCTAGTGATGGATAGAAAAATAAAGACCTCTTCTATTAGACCAAATAACTTCACACATAGAATTGCGATCTTTGTGAGGCAGACTCAAGATTTCAGTTAGTTTGGTGTAATTATATGAAGTGCAGTATGATAAAAATGAAATTGAAGTGAGTTGTGTGGGACCTGCGAAAACTGATATTATCAAAGAGGAGTTTGATTAGTGTCCAATGAAGTGCAATGAAACTTATCTGGCTTCTCAAAGTCTTCCACAACTTGTATGAAGTGCTGCAATCTTGTAAGGAATTGAATTCTTGTTCTATTGAGTCTGATTAGTGTTGGCAAAAGTACAATTATAGCTGTATGACTTCCCAAAGTCTCTTGCAACTTGTATAAAGACTTGAAATCTTGTGAGGAATTGAATTAGTATTCTATTGAATCTACTTCTGCTTTCTTGGTTGACAATGGAGTAGGCAACACTTTTATGAACATTAGTTTGTTGTAAGTTGCACAAACTTGTAGGGGAAGCTAGAGCATCACAAATGCACGGAGTAATGAGCACTATACCATCCAATTATTTCATTGAAGTATATTTACAATTGTTCATGAATATGGTAGATGATAGATGGTACTTGTGTGGAGGTTTCGAGGTTCTTTGTTGCAGTTTAATGGGTGATGCATAGAGTATATGATGTTGTGGCTGTAGACGGAATTCTACTTGCGATTTCAAGCTGCAAATCCCTAGGTAGTTGTTGGTAAGAGGACATTTGACTCATTCCAACTATACTTTGTTCGAAGATTGAAGGAACAAAATGTTGGCTGTTGTATTTATCACATAGATATGGAGGAGCTTAGGGTAGGGTTAAATTACATGCGGGTTCTATCTGCACTCCACTTTAAAAGTGCTTGCCAATGTCAGTGTGAGGTGTGTGAAGCTATGAATGGGGAGGATTGATGTTGTGCCCAACAATCCAGCTTTTCTACTGTCACGGCTATAGTCAAATCAATTTTGTGTCCCCGAGGTGATCAATGCAAATAGCATAAACGGGAGTGCATTTTTGGTGAATATGAAAATTATGGAGTGGACTTCCTTCCTCTGTGTTCCATTGAAGAAGACGGGAGTTCCAGCAGTATAGTGAAGTGAAAGCAATTTGCGATGGAAGCAATCACAACTAGAAAAGGCAAGATAAAAAAACAACTAACATTGGTTTACAAAGAAACCTCGTCTGACGAGTTCGTAAGTTATCTAAAACCTAAACTTTAAGAGTTTGCGCTTCATTCTTTTTTTGCAAAGTGGGAAGATGAGCAGTTCAAAAATTGTCTTGAAAGCTTCCCTGCCAATACTATAGTATCTGTGATTGATTTTGCTAAAAACTACTCCTTTGAAGTTCAGAATAAAGTGTAGTCTATGCATTGGTATAGCTATCAAATCACCATCTTGGTCCACATTATATGTGTAAGAAATCCAAACCCTGACCCTGATGATGAAAATACTAGGAATGTAATGCAGTACATCAGTGATGACAAAAAGCACGATAGCTACTTCGTTCAGCATTGTCTAATGTTGCATTGGGAGAATGTCATAGAAGGAGGGTTTAGGCCTCGAAATCATTGGAGTTGGAGTGATGGTTGTGCTGGCCAACTCAAGAGCCAAATTCCATGGTACTTTGTCAGTTGTTATCTAGAAATTACTAATGGGTGCGCTTGTATGTGGAGCTTTTTTGGATTTGGACATGGCAAGGGCCCCCATGATGGGACAGGTGCTGTGTTTAAACAATACATACAAACTGCCCAGCTTGATGTGCATGACCCACGCCTTGAGGATGCTCAGACTGTTGTTGAATTCTTGAGAGCCAAACTCAGTGAAAGGCCAAGAACTGCGTATGGTGATAGAATACTAGTGTAGCAAACCTTCTGGCACATTCTTGAAGATGATGTTGACAAGGACACTACATTTGATTGTGATCCCATCAAAGGATTAGAGAGGTGCATTCTCTCCAGCCAGTGGGTATGATGGATGTTAATAAGTTGTTGAAAAGAAGTTTGGCTTGCTTCTATATTGCTTGCATCAAACGTAATTGGGGGGCTTGTGAAAATAAGGCTTGGGCCCGGGAGTGGGAGGTAGAGGTTCTTGTTGTTGATAAACTATGGCTGAGTTTAAAGAAGATGATTGGGATGAGTCTGGAACGAATGGTGAATATTTTGCTTTGATAACTGAGTTTAGTAATAATTTCCTAATGTTGCTCCTAACAATGAAGAGAACATTGATTTCTATCTGCTTGTTTGTACTAACACTATAAAAAACCCATGTTTTTTTTGACAAGTCCAGATTTTTTGTGACGGATTTTGTTAGAGATCTAAGTTGACATCTAGTTGTTTTTATGTCAACAATAATATACAATGTAACATCATGAAAACATAAAAACAGCTAGATGTCAATATAGATGTCTAACAAAATCCGTCATAAAAAATCCAGGCTTGTCAAAAAAAATGTAGATTTCTTATAGTGTAAGAAACAATATGTATGCAGGAAGGCATTTCAATGTGCATGGGATGAGCCTTTTGAGCCAAGCAATTCTGTGATTTAGGGTAGATACCACCAGAAATATAGAATAGCGTCTGACACTTATGTCCTTCTAAAGACATCTCAAAAGGCTCATGTTTTTATAGACAAAATTTGAGTCACAAAATTCCCAATGCCTATTGTTGACCATTGTGTTGCAAGAAATGATTCAGTGTATAAGTTGCCTCAAACTATAGAAGAGGCAATTTTGGAGTATATAAGATGATTTCATATTTTTAAAAGCTATGTTGTGTGGTATGGCCAATACTGCCACAGTGCTACACTGCTTGGCTTGGCGTGGCAATTTTTTTTGGAACATGCCTTCAGGCATGTTCCTCCAATGAAACACCAAATGGGATATATTGGAATATGTTATGATTTGTATGAGGTCCTATGGACTTTGCACTTATAGTTTTCTGGAAGCTAGGATAATTGAAAGCTCAAAGTGTACTTTATAAAAAACCAAGTTTGGGGCATTCAGTGTTTTGTATAGATTCATAGAGACTGTTGTCAGTGGATGGTATGACTATATGCAGGAATTATAAGTTTATGAACTTTAATGCACCTACCTACTCAAAGTGTGGCAGGATCTTTGCTCTTAGTCATCAAACAAATCTACAATTGCACTTATGGGGTGCAAATTCTTAAAAAGCTTAATTACAGAAGTTTGTCCAACTACCTCATGGATATGAAGACCAAAATCTTGGAAGCTCTAGAAATGATGAAGTTATACTGGAATCCCGTCTTATTTTGAAATTAGCACATTTGATTGGCATCCTAGAGCCTATATGAAACATAAGTAAACGATATAGATTAAAGGCAATATCACATGATTGACCACCAAAAATGGGTATGTCATGAAGAAGTCTCTATATTAAAATTTAATTGAGTCATACAATTAAATTAGGTCCAAAAGTTGAGCATTGGATGAAACTTTTGTAAAAAAAATATAGAATGTGAGATCCAAAAGTTTGGGCCTTGAACCAAACTTTTGTAAAAAAAAATAGAATTTGAGATCCTAAAGTTTAAGCCTTGGATCAAACTTTTGTAAAAAAAATATAGAATGGGAGATCCAAAAGTTTGGGCTTTGCGTCAAACTTTTGTAAAGTAAAAATAGAATGTGAGATCCAAAAGTTTGAACCTTAGATCAAACTTTCAAGAAATAAATATAGTGTGGGATCCAAAAGTTTGGGCCTTGGACCAAACTTTTGTAAAAAACAAATAGAATGTGAGATCCTAATTTAATTGTCATATAATTACATTAGGTCTAAAACCAATTAATTTGAACTCAAAGCTTCTATGTAAAAATTCAATTTAGTTCTACAAAAGGTGACAAGACCTTGAAAGTAGGTAGAAATCTAATTAGTGAACTAATTTTGTTTAAGCTTTCAATTAGTGACAAAAAAAATATCTTTTGGAAATGATTTCTGATTATGCCTATGATTAGATGGGTTGCAACCTTCTTTATCCCACATTGTTTGGTATTAAATGCCAAAGCTCCTATAAGAAGGCTCCTTTGGACTAGTCTTACAACCTTGGGGGCCAAGCAGACCGTCTATCCTTGCTCAGTGAGTGAGGGGGAAGCTCTATTGGCCCTCGCCCCCCCCCCCCCCCCCCCCCCCCCCCCAATTCTTTTGGTGCTCAATTTTACAAGACATTGAAGTCTTGGCATTTCATAAAGAAGTCTGGAGTGGCCATTTTGCAAGGATTTTATTCAAATTTAATTAAAGAAGTCACATCTTGGCACTATAAAATGCTCTAGTTGTGTTGTAAGGTTGGTAATTCATAAAGAAGTCTAGAGTGGCCATTTTATAGGGATTTTATTCAGATTTAATAAAAGATGTCACATCTTAGCAATATAAAATGTTCTAATTGTGTTGCTCAAAATTGTAGCATTAAGCCACATGGGTATTGTTTACCACATCAGTGAATATCATTTGCAGAAGGTAGTTTTAATCCTAAATCTGAACCGCTCCAAGATTTAATTTAGTTAGCTGGGAAAAACTTAGAGGTTGAGTAGTATCGGATCATGGAAATGTTCAATTGGAAAAAATGGGGAGGATTTAAAATTCTTGGGGAGTGCTCCATTAAAAAAATATAGAAAACTCAAATTGTAGAAGACTAAAAGAATTGAAAAGTTTTCTATCTCACATTCTATATTTTTTTTTTTAAAGTTTGATCCAATGCTCAAAGTTTTGGATCTCACATTCTATTTTTATTTTAAAAAAGTTTGGTCCAAGGCCCAAGTTTTTGGATCTCTTATTCTGATTTTGTTTCTTAAAAGTTTGATCCAAGGCTCAAACTTTTGGATCTCACATTCTATTTTTGTTTTAAAAAAGTTTGGGCCAAGGCCCAAACTTTTGGATCTCACATTCTATTTTTTTTTACAAAAGTTTGGGCCAAGGCTCAAACTTTTGGATCTCACATTCTATTTTTTTCTTACAAAAGTTTGATCCAAGGCTCAAACTTTTGGATCTCTCACTCTATTTTTTTTTTTAAAGTCTGGTCCAAGGCCCAAAACGTATGCAATCCTAATATGAAGATTCCAATGCTAATTTATAGTTAAGTAAAGAGTGGAATTCCTTTTAGTATGTATTAAATATAAATGATTTAATACCACCCTAAACTTGCAATTGTTGTAATTCTAATGATTTATATTAATTTAATGAACTTTTTGATAAATGAATTCAAGTTGTGATTATGAGGCTTACGGTTGTTTTGCATAAAGCTTTAATACTAGCTTAAGGCTTCTAAGTAGCAATAATTGTTAAAATTGCCATACATTGAGGTATCCAAAAAAACAGAGTGTATCCTTCATCAATACGCTCAGTTGGCAATATGAAATTTCAACAAGGCGGGATCATTCAAAATGCACTTAGTTTGTTTCTAGAAATATCAGCAAAGGCAGGATTCTCACACCAATTTAGTTAGTTGTTTTTTGATATTTGAGCAAAGGTAGAAAGCTGAGCAGTATACTTTGTTGTTTTTCTAAATCTGAGCAAAGGCGGAATCATGTAGCTCATATGGAAGCCTAGGAAGCTCATCTACATTTGTCCTCAGATTTGTTTAGGGCCCAAGCCCACACCAATAATTCTTGCAATACTACTCCTTTGAGTGTGTCGTTTACTATTAAATTACTGTGAATATCACAAGAATTTACATTCTTCTATTCAATCCTCAATATTGCACACTTGTCTTCAAATGTCAATCTAAATAATTTGTCGCCCAGGAGATCCAGACCTAGAGGTAAACCAAGTATGCCTTTGCAAATCAGATTCTATGTACAAAAATGACAACTTGCACCAAAATTGAACAAAATGCAAAATAATTTACAGTAGTTGCACATATCTATGTCCTGCTGGGTTTGCTCAAAGCAGCTTGTGTCTTAGTAGAGAGGCTGATTCTCTCTTTCACGGGCCTATTACCCTTCCTACTGCGCGCCTTACTACTTTGCTTTCCTGGTTTTCCTCGAACTGAAATTGGAGCCTCTTCTACGTCACTCTCCCCTTTGTCATCCTTCTCTTTTTCGGACTCTCCATCCAATGAGATGCTCTTATTGCACGCAACATCACCTTCACTTTCATAGTCACCTCCCACTTTTTGACTTGGCGCATCCTCTTCAATTGTCTGTAGAACTGCCTTCTTTGTTGTTCCTCTCTTCCGTTTTTCAGGATAGGTGGAACCCCCCTCTCCCTCCATTCCAATGTCCTCACCAACTGAACCTTTACAAGCTCCTTCCAACCCACTGTCCTCACCAATTGGACCTTTGCAGGCAGGCTACGGCTGCAATTTCTTTATGACTCCTTGTCCCAAATCTGGACTGCAAGTTTTCTCAATCTCAACCCCTCCATCCAACTTGTTAGCCAAGTTGAGATTGGAACTCAGTAGAATCTATCTCTTACAATTCAGTGGAGAGCTTGTCTTCCCCTCCACGTGTTGTGGTTTTTGTTCTTGAACCAGCATGTCCACATTCAGAGCCAATTTGGGAAACTTCTTGCGGTTAGGTGAGGAGCCTCTCTCCTCTATGCATTGCGGTTTTAGAACTTTTCCAACCTCTTGCTGATGCCCTTGAAAATCTAAATGACAACCCTCTCTTGTTTCCATCATTCCTGCCCCTAGCCATTGGAAGCTTCCCCAAATCAATGGGCTCACTGTATTGGAACGGGCTGAATGAATCCCCACTGTCAAAAATGATCTTGAAGTTTGCACTGGATTTGCATATGTAATAAAAAACTTCAAATTACAAACTCCTATGGAAATTGGTGTCCCTCAACAAACTACAATATAGAAGCCCTAACAATCCCAACAAGAACATTACAAACATTTAGGGACACCTACCTAGTAGACTCAATATAGACTATTATGGAAAATTTCTAAAGCCCTCTGCAAGTCACATTGACAATTGTGAAAATCATATGACTTCCTTTGGACTTTACAGGGTTTCTGTAAGTCCTTCTAACATCCTAAGACTACCTCCGAAGTATACAGTAACTTTGGTGTAGATTTAAGAACACTAAGAAGAGTCTACATTCATTCAAATGAGCTCTATATAATACCCTATAATTCTGTCTAGAATTAATAATAACTCAAGTATAGATTTGAAGACCTCTTATACAGTCTACATTCATTCATTTGAAGTCCTGTAATACCCTAGAACTCCCTTTACAATTAACAATAACTCGAGTATAGATTTAAAGACACCAAGGTTGTCATACCAAACAAGCTGGCCGCCTGTCTGCCCATCCGGTTGAGATTCCGCCCGTCCTATGTAGTCACTATATAGTTGGCCTTATGTGAATTTTGAAAAATGTGAATGTAGACTATCTATACTAGAGAATATAGTCTAACTGTCTATTTAAATGAGCTCTATATAATATCCTAGAATTCCCTCTAGAATTAACAGTAACTCAAGTATAGATTCAAAGACACCCAAGATAGTCAACATCCACTCAAATGAGCTCTATACAACACCCTAGAACTCCTTCTAGAATTAATAATAATACAAGTATAGATTTGAAGACGCCCAAGACAGACAAGGTTGTCTTGTCTGACAAGTTGGCGGGTTTTGGTGTCATGTAGGATGTCTGATGTTGCGTGTTGTGTAAGACAAAGTGTCGAACGGGTATCGCATCCTGTCGTGTAATTCTATCTTCAGCAGCTAAATTTTTTTTAAATCTTACTTTAAGTATAAATTTGAATTTAGAAAATAATACGTATTCATGAAATTGAGACACAATATTAAAATGAAACTTTAACATGTCAAAATTGTGTATTTCTAATGATTTATTTTAAAGTCAACTAGATGTTTACTCTATTAGACGTCGCGAGGGCTCTACAAGACGTCGTGTGACGTCTAGTTGTCACGCCCGTCGCAATGTTCGAGAAGACAACCTTGAAGACAGTCTACATCCACTCAAATGAAGTCCCTATAACACTCTAGAATTCCCTTTAGAATTAACATTAATTCAAGTATAGATTCCCTTAAATCCCCAAACAGTTTACATCCATTCAAATGAAGACCCTAAACCCCCTGGAACTCCTTTTACAATAACCCTCAGCACTTATATACAGTCACAAGACACATGGAATAGCCTACAATCATTGAAACAAACTCTCTTTAGCACCTAGTGACTCCCTGCCAGTTATACAATAGCTCAATGATACATTTCTATGATTCCTAGCCACAATTCACTCAAACATGGAGTTTCATTTAACTGAGGCAAAATTGTATCACACCTTACTGGCTCACCTGTATACAATTCATACAATTTAAAATCCAAATTCTAAGTCATGATCTCTCACCTTAAACCAGAGTCAAAATTCAAAATCAGACTTCTACATCACGATCACTCACCAAAATCAGACTTCTACATCATGATCTCTCACTGCTACCAGAGTCGCAATTCAAAATCAAACTTCTATGTCTTGATCTCTCATTTCTACCAACGTTACAATTCAAATTTAGACTTCTACGTCTTGGTCTTTGATTGCTACCAGCATCAAAATTTGAATTCAGACCTCTATGTCATGATCTGTCCCTACTACCGACATTACAATTCATATTCAGACTTCTATGTTATAATCTGTCCTTGCTACCACATCACAATTCAAATTTGAACTTCTACATCATGATCTCTCACTGCTCCCATCAATCCAATTGCAACTACACAAGTATTGTAACCCTAAATCCACTAAATCTTAGTTCAATGAATCAAGATGCAAGTGGGCTCACCTCTTAAATCAGTCTCATCGTTCCACAATTCAAGCGCTGCTTCCTTTCCATTATCAACATCTGGCTTCTTGATTTCGGCCATCACCCACCAATCTACAAGCATCTCTTTGCTACAGTCTTTGAACAAACACTTAAGGCAACTCAAAAAATGAGTAAAGTAAGAGCACAAAGAGTGATAAACATGTTGGCAACTTGAAAACTTGCAGTCCCACATGGGATCAAATCGTTTAGTACAAAACAAACAAGGAGCTATCTCCAATATCCCAGTTTTCCCTAAATCCTCGTGACAATCAAGGTACAAGTACGGTAAAGCACTGGGAAACAAGCTGGATGTTGGTAGCCTGACTTCATGCCTCTCAACTAGGTCGTTAGCACAATCTTGTGAATCCTACACAACTCTCGCTTGGCAGCTGCATTGCCATAAACTTTTTTAGCGTTTCTAGTCTTCTCCGTAGCTCCTTCAAATCTTGTCTCTCCAGACCCAAATTTCATTCGCATTTGATCAATAACCCCTTTTTGTGCCTAGGCTTGGCGTCTCAGATCTGCAACTTGCAATACCGCAGCTCCAGTCTCGCCTTTGTTTTTGGGTGATCCTTCAATGTCTGAAGTTGCAACTCAATAGTACCAAGTAGCGATTGCCCATACTCATATTGAGTAGACAACTTTACAAGTTCTAATTTTGCAGCGTTCTTTTCTTTGCAACAATACTTCACAAGCCCCTCTAACATTGGGATCTCCTTGTTCAACAATGACAGATACTCTTGCCATTCCCCTATCAATATTGATTGCCCAATTGACTTCACTTCACACCCTAATCCGCTGTCAGTCACTTGTGCACTCCTATCGGGCTACGATTCTACCACTCAAATTCCAATTTCCATGATATCCACCACACCATTCTTCTTGCTACCACTAACTGGAGTAAATTTTTTTTTATCTTCATGCTCCAGGTTATATTTTTGCAGCTGATTACGGAAAGTCCACTCGGCATGAAGACACCAGTTTGTCATCTTGTTCAGCAACAACTCATACGCCAAACCCTTTACTTTAGCGGCATTGATTAGTCCCATGTTTGGAACACTTGTGCATTAGTGGGTGGTCATCCATATCCTCTCCACCTTCTCCACAAAGTTGGTATCTTCCAAGGATAAGTAAGCATAACCGTTGGAATTGACCTTTACTCCAAACAATGCCTCTATGTCTGATTCTAGCAAATGAACCCCAAAACTAAGCCGTTTTGGAGCAAAACCCTCGTTATATAAGCCAATAGTCTTTGCAAAATAATCCCATTTCAATGGCGTCACTTTGTCCTACATAACTGTGGATTGTTCTGCATACAATGGGCCAACCCAATTCCAGATGGGGCTCCTTTGACCTTGACCTTCTTCCTCACTACTCTCAGACCCTTCCCCAACAGAGACTCCTGCTCTTCCTCCAGTACCTTGGTGTCACTCATTTTGTTCCGTAGAATACGCCCTGACAAGCACTCAAAGTTTTCCTAAGTTAAACCATTACACAAAAAACACTCAAGTCCTTCGCTTGCAACAAAGCTGCATTTGCATATGGACTAGCTTGCTGCAAAGTAGAGCCTCCTCAGAAAAGAAACGTGACGGGAACAAACTCCACAAAGCATCAGTGCTGACGACCGCCGCAATGCTATCCATCGTAGGATGCGGGGGGACCCAAAATTGACAGTCCATACTGATAGGCGTGGAATTTATTAATTGTACCACCCGGTGCGTTGATGGGTGTGGTCAATAATTTATGACCTGTTCACCGGCCAGCACTTTAAGCCGCCAACCCAAGTCTAGACGAGTTCATTTGAATGACCCACTTAACTCTCAGCTAATCAGAAAACCATATTTTGCCATGTCATACTGTGGGCCAGCCCTATATTAAGCTCTATAGGTATGGACTTCTGCCACTCAACCATGACATATCCAGTAGTGACACCGGGGACTGATGAAACCACACAACCAAAGATTGAGGGCCACAATGAAGGAGGTTTTGCAGTGGCCGGCATAGATAATGAGGAGGAAGAAAATGAATTGCTCAAAGATGAGCTTAGGCGTCTCAATAAGGTGGACTTAGTGGCTACAATCGCAAGTTTGAGGATGCGTCCAGAGAGTCACTCACGCTTGAGCAATCCACTAATCATATTAGTGGCAATGCCAATGGTGAGACCTACACTTGCTTCGGACATTTTGAAATTGGAAAACAAGTTTTTTCATGGATACCAAGAAGGAGCAGCGGTGTTCTATGTGTCCACCACAAATGAGGCTGGTGAGAGTTTCCATTTCATGGCCAAGGAAATCAACTCACGGGATTTATTGTGGAGGAAAGCAAAAAATGAATTCAATGAGTTTGTTGAGTCAATACCTGAGCTTACTTTCATGAAAAATTTAAAATTCTTTGAGTGCAACGGGAATCACCGTTACATTGTATGGATGAATTTGATTGACAAGAAATACTCGTCGGACCCAAGATTCTACAACAAGGTGGATTGCATTGTTTTGGACACTAAGGGTTGTATCACATTAGTCATGCAAATGATGCACAACATCAACAAGTAAGTATCTCTCCACAACATATTGTGAATTTATTGCTTATTTTTATTTTTGCATTGATTCTTTGTGATTTTTTTCTAAATCAATTTTGATATACATGTGTGAAAAATCTTATGTGTTTTCAGATCTACGGAGGACTCCTATGTGAAGATGAACTTGGTTCACACATTGTATTGAGTACAAAAATATGGGCTTCTACCTATGGAGCAATTTTTAGAAATGTTGAGACCATAAGAGAGAAAATCGTGTTGCTGCGCAGCATCAGAGGAAGCATTGATGTTCAATGCCAATAGAAATGTTCACGGCTTTTGTTCTCAAAGTAAGTATCAAAATTGTTGCAGTCTCAAATATTCTTAAAATTTTAACTCATATTTTTGCCTTGAATTCTTCCATTTTATTAAATGCTAATGCTAGAATTGTTTCCGAACTTTTGCAGAAAAAAATTGCCAATGCAACGGATGCAGCGGTATAGAGGTATACAGAGGTGACGGCATTAGATGACCAACAACCTGAGGGAGTCGCTGATGCAATGAGGATGGGCGCTTAAGATAAAACTAACAAGCTGATTTCCAAAATGGGAAAGTTGCTAGCCGTGGTAAATCTGGATTTTGGTCCTGAATTTCTTGCAGAGGAAATTTGATTCCTAGAATCATTATATTTGATTGATTTTCATTATTGCATCCTGTGTTTCTTAATAGCCTTCTTTAATTTCACTTTTCAGATTGAAAAGCATTGGAGTATGAACAACGTCTTGAAGATGATACTAGAGAAGCTGCAATTGATTGCAACATGCAACACGACACCATACCACAAGATTCAATTTTTGAAGTGGTGGAAATGCTCCATGCCGTCAAGAGAAGCGAGGCGGTTCCCCGGCAAGCCTGTTCTTGAAGAAAAGCTAACACCTTTCCTCAACAAATGTGTTTGGTGGACAGGGGTAAGTCCAAATGGATGTTTATATTGGAAAACTATATATTTGAAGTCAATTGATCAAATTGTTGCATTCATAATTGTTGTCCTATCCATTTTCCTTGAAGTTGTTGAAAACTAAATGAATGTGGTCTTCATAGAGCTTGAAGATGCTATTGTAGAGTATTTTGAGAATGTGGTTCAAAAAGACCACCTCTAGATCAACATAGAAGCCTCGCTTGAGCCGGAGATTCTACAAGAATATCATAGAAGGGTGGAGGAGGAAGATTTGGAATGAAGCTTTTGGCCCTATATTGAAGGGCCAAAATTCTTTTAAGAAGTTGGATTCTTTTTTGACTTAAGACGGATCAGACTAGGCCATTAAACAAGTCATTTTTTGGTACAAATGTTAAGCTTAGGATTATGTTTCTCATTCATTTAATGATTTCCTTTGCAACTTCATTTTGTAGTCTATGAATATTTTGTTTCATCTTTGAATGAAGGTTTAGTAAGTCCAAGTCAAACTAATCTTTGGATACCTTCAAATAATCCACAAACTATTGGATGGGGTCCCAAATTGAATTTTAGGAGAACTCCGCACTACCCCATCTTTTCATTTTCACATGAATTCCTCATTTGCTAGCATTCTCCCGTAATGAGAATGTTTTTTGAATATTTATTGATTGTTGTCTTGGAATTGCATTCCATATATAGAAAAGCTTAGTCAATTGTTGTTCAATTTTATAGCATAATGTCCTAATTTTTTGTCCATTTTCTTTTAGGCTAAATTCTGGTGTTGTTTTCTAGAAAATGAAAGATATAACCAAAAATGGGGGTAGTGAGTGGTACTCAAAAAACTACTTTCGGGTCCAAAGGTAGTATTTTGAGTACCTCTCATTACCCCCATTTTTGTTTTTTTCCAATTTTTTCCTATTTTTTTGCATCATTATTTATGATTTTTGCATGAATTTCCTAGATTATTTGCTTTACATTTTTCTGAGACTTATTCAATTGTTGAAAATTTTCAAAGCATGAGGTGGAAATATCTAGTCTATCATCATTTTTGCTAAGGTTTTGGTGAATGCTTTTGAAATAGATGGATAGAACCAAAATTTGGGGTGGCGTGAGGTACTCCAAAAACTACCCTTGGTTTCGAAGGTAGTTTCTGGAGTACCTCTTGCCACCCCCAATTCTGCTTTACAAAGAAATATCATCTTTGTTCTCAATTTTTTTTTATGAACTTTTTGTGTATTTTTTAGATTATTGCTACACAATTCATTTAGATCCATTTCATGGTTGTTTAATTTTGTAATATGAAGTTGTTATTGATAAGTATGTTTCTTTGTAATTTGTTTCTATTGTTCATGGATGCTTGACATGAATGATTCCATTGCATTTGTGGTAGTTACTCTAAGCATGAGCTTCTATAGAAGAATGCAATTGCATGGATGGATCTTCCTCCATTCTTGTCAACATGGTTGGATTGGAGCTCCAGCGAGTGTATGTACACTCCAAACCAAATTCGGACCTTCACAATAGCAAATCTGACCGATGGAGGGTGGTACATTGATTGTCCCCAGTCATATACTGATTCCCCAGAGACCGTGCTTTAGAAGTTGTTTGATGGCCTTGGTGTCATTGACATGGAGGTTCTGGAGTTTGTTGATCTGAATGATACACAAAGGCCATATTCATTAAAATAGAAAAAACTCGAGATATTTAGACCTTAGGACTCTTAATTTCAAAGATAAGTTGTTGAAAGCAAAGGTAAATATGGGAAACACTAAGACTAATATACCAAGACATTCCAAATCATAGTAGACATAAGGATGATTTTCCATTACATTTTGAAAAGGCTTAGAGCAATCAAATAAAAATACAATGAAGAAAAAAATGAATCTTTGAGAAATAGAATTCTACATAATTAAGAGGCCAAAAAACATGTGACATTTTAAAAGGAGATGACTTTACATTGGAGGGCATGAAGGCGCTAGAGAACCCTTGTATATATGAAACATTTTATCTCACTACTAGTGACTATGTATTTCACTTCAATTATAGGAAATGAATTATCATTTAATCTAATGACTGTCTACGTCTATGAGCCAAACATAATAGAGGCTATGTGCTCCATCACAAAGTTCCCCTGTCACGAATTGTCACTAGTAATTGTACGTTTATTGTCAGGCATTGCTTTCATATTACATTCATGAATTTGGAAATATTGTTGTGACACAATATTGACATTCATTACTACCATGAAATTTAGGCATATCATGCATATCTGAGTTTGAAGTGCGAAAGTTGCACAATAACTATGCATGACAAAATATGTATGACTTCAGTGGTTTAGTGATGGGCGACTAATTTTGTGCAACATTAGTGCTTTTCTAAGACACATAAAGTTAGTGCAATAATCACACAACATCATGTCTGTGCATAGTTATTGTACTAACATTGCATATTTTTATTTTTCACGATTTCAATACTAAGTCAATTGAAAAGCAGGAATTGTTTCAAAGTAAAAATTCAGACCTCATTTAGGCATAGTAGAATAAATTTTTTCAAAAAACTTTGAACCAAGAAAAGTTGGTAAATGAATCTAGCTTTCATGTCCAAAAATTCGTTTGAGATTTATAATCTCCAATCAAAAGTTATGGACAAAGTTTAGAGACGGGTTGGAAAGGACATTTTTTTGACATTTTCAAACATTGCCTTTGAATTTTGTCCATAACTTTTGACTAGAGGCTCTTAATCTTAAACGGATTTTTGTAAATGAAATCTGGATTCACTTACCAACTTATGCTAGTTCAAATTTTTTTGAAAAAAGATATTCTACTATCTCTACTTTGAACACGAATTATACATTTTCAAAATAACTTGACTATGAGACGTGAAGCTCTCATCTTCAAGTTATTCCATATCTTTTGAATGTCCATAGATTGGATTATAGTATAAAGTGGACCTCTCCACCCTCAACTCTCACCAACTGCCACTAAAGTTTCTTGCTGACCTACTCATGTAATCAATTCAAGCTAAAATGAAATAATTCTTTCACTATGCTATCAAGTTTCTTATCAAGTTTCTTCATAGCCTACTGATGGATTTAGTTCAAACTTCAATTTGATGGCCTACAGTGACAATGGATATAATTCAAAATGCCAAAGATTTAGTTAAGAAATTTCTTAAAATTAGAATGGTGATCAACAATTGAACGTTGACAATATTTTTTGGAACAGTGATACCATTTAATAAGCATTATTCTAGTAAATGACTCCAATGACATTGTTGTCATGGATTTTTTGCGTCCTTCAATGCACAAAAAATGCACGATAAAGAATGTAAATTTTTATGCATAATTTGTGTTTTTTGCACACTTGTGATTAACGTATAAAAACTGCATAGTTAACATAAATTACAAAATAATGCCATTTCTTTGCAGTAATCATGTGCATTATAACGATGCAATAACTTGCAAATTAACGTACGCACCCATGAAGTAAGAGTAACTACATGATAATTGCTAACAATTTGTCGATTCTAAACTTTGAGATGTCATGAAGCACTCTACTTTGCTAAAAATTGTCTTTTTGTACGTGAATGTTTTTTCTATTAATAAAAACGAATGTTTCATGAAGTCGATAACTTTTGAAACAAGAATCAACTGGCTAACCATCATTCTTGGTGGAAGAAGCTTTCTTTGTTGCCTCCTTTGCAGCCTTTAGCGCTTTTTGCTCGGCCAACGCTCTAAACATATCCTTGCGTCGAGATGGTCTCGGCCGTTCATTTGCATCAAGGATGCTAGTGCACAACCCCATCCTGACTAGTTCCTTGACCTCTCTCCGTCGCATGCGTTCCATTTGCAAAATGCCATCGTTGGAAAGAGATGTATATCCTGGCAGAGGTGGCCTTGATATGGGTCTATTCACAGTGCTTATGTGCGGATCTGCAATTGCAGTAGATTGTGAGTCTTTTGACCGTTGATAGTCACCAAGACTTGTTTGGCCGGACACAGGTAGAGTGGAAGGCGAGGATCTACCTCCTATGACTTTCAAGGGGAGGAAAATGTCATTGTACAAGTGGCACGTTTTTTGACGTACACTACATGGACCCAATGGAATCTTCTTTTTATGATCCCTCCCCGTGAAATCTACTTCAACAAGATCGACGTTCTATACTGGCTGGTGCTCAATTGATGCCGGAACTCCATCTTCAGCACAAAGATCCTCAACTTGTCCTCCATCATCCTTATTCAGTTTCCTATGCGGGATGTTTGGGGTGCAAGGAGTTGGTGATAAGGAACGCAGCCGACTCGGCGTGGATGCCACCCGCTTCAACAGCGACAATGAGCAAATCGGTGTCTTGATTGGTCCATAGCTGGGCGCATTGTCTATGACGCCTTCTTCCACATTTTTTTTGGAGAAGTCTATGGCCGCCAAAGCCGCGTCCGTGGCGGAACAAAATGGATAAGGCTTCAAATAAGAGGACCGCAAGAAGCTCCGTCCCTCCGAGCCGGATCTCTTTGAGAGCAAAGCCTTCGACCCAGACAACAGACTTCTCGTCAATGGCTACTACCACCGAAGTAGGTTCAAAAAGGATCCTCCTACCTAAAGCACCCAAAGAGTACCAAATAGCCCACTCATTTATCCTTGATCCAAGGGTAATTGAAAAGGTGGAAAGAGCAGAAAAAGTACACCCAAACATCTTTGTATAATGGAAGAGACTAGCAAGACATCACAACAATACAACAAGACAATACAGTACCTCCAAAAAGAGGCCAGAAATTGAAATCAAACATCAAAATCTTTATATTTATAAACGAATCAAATATATATAAAAATTCTTTTTCACAAAATGTACAATCCGTTTCTTTGTCAACCGTCACATGGAGAAGTTTAGTTTTTCCTACGTCCTTCAGACTTAATCACTAAATTCATCCCCGGCAAAACAAAAGTTGATCCCATGTTTTTGGCAGAAGTTTTCATTCCTTCTAAGATAATATCAACTCTAAATGAGGACGTCGTGCAAGGCAGTACGGCAATTCAATTTTTTTCTACATACTCCCTTAAGCGGCTCGTTCGGCAATCTTTATGGAGTCGCCTCAACCATGGCATCAGCATTCCCAATAGGACTTGGTCCTCACTCTGGTGACAATTCTAGGTTTCAAAGAATAGTGCGTTCCCATTCTCATTGAGGATACTCTTGAGAGGAGAGTTGTCAATGAGAATAGTATTGTTGTTACTAAACAATGTATGGTCATCCGGGTCTAGGAACAAGCGGTCTCCTAGCACTTTCATCAAGAGAGGCTTGCGCAAGTCTCTAATATGACTAAGAAATCTCCCCTTGGAGGTTTCCACCGTCTTGCACTTGTCCTATCCTAGGATTTCAAAGGGACGTATGCAGTACAAAACAAAAAATCTGCGACAAGCTCCACCATTTTCTTCATCATGGAGCTCCAAACTATGATGCGACTAGCGACTTTGCAGATCTCTTCTAGAAATACCGGCACACCTAGACAATTGAAGATAGCTTTGGATCCCATGAAAGTGGGGTACTTATCACTAAATACATTATTTTGGACCTCATACTTCAAACCACCTTTATAGGACGACTTAGCCATGCACTCACAGAGCACCCCATTCAAGTCAAACACAATGTTCAACCATTTCTGCCGCGGTTGTGCAACAACTATGGATGACACATTCCACGGCACACTCTCTTCGCAACCTCCCTGTACTACCTAAATCATGCATAATACAAGAGATTTGCTGTTACCTATTGAAATGCAGAGTCATGAGATCCATAAAATGGCAACAAGCATTGGACCCCACTAAGCGATTGCAGAACCCCTCCATCAAGTGTTTGTTTGATTGCTTTTGGACAGTGCACACTTCTATGGTTTTTGGGCTGGCCACAAACATGGAGAAAATCAACTTATGAGACACAAGTCCATTGAATATATGCCGCGTATATTTATTTCAAAATAATCTATGATACATTGGAAAAAGCTATTGCTGGTCACTAGCCGGTTTCTGTACAAGTGCCTATACTATACGCCGTGTCTAGTTCTATATTGAAAACAACATACAGTCATAGATGAGCAGTTTCTTAATGCCATACAATCACCCCCCTCCTTTCAAGCAGATAAAATAGACATAAGTGTCTCTCACTATAAAGTGACAGAACAACGGTATTACAACAAACATCCTTAACATGTCATTCTATTGACTCAGGAATAATCAAACAGGTCTGCAGATCAACAAGAGTGTACCTATTCCTCCTCCACGTTTATGGAGTCAGCCTCCTTGTTAACCCTATCGTCGAGAGTCTCCTCTTCATTGTCAAGGGGGTTTTGGATTTCCGCAAGGAGATCATGAACTGAGGCCGCATACAAAGGCAGAACAGGATCCGCTTTGATCTCCCCCTCTTGTGTTTCTGGAAATGCTTTTGAGTCCGTGGCCAAGTCAATAGGCTTGACTAATTTATCCTTGCCTCAAGGGTAATTCCCTACAGCTTGAGTCCCCTCTGGAACAGCAGCGGTGCACACAATCTCTACTGCCTCATCACCCTATCTAATACTTAGGAAATGGATGCACAAGTCTTTCAGGGGAAAGGGATGGTACAAGAGTATCCCTGAGGGGAGAAAGGACAGGGAGAGTAATATTCTTGAATTGAAGATCAATCCGGTCATTCGCGGACGTGGACAACTAAAGCAATGCCCGAGAAGAACTACCCGTGCCATCACCTTCACTTGGCCCTTGCTAGGCAGACGCTTGAGACAAGGACCTCAGGGAAGAATTTTCTTCTCGAAGTTTTTGAACTTTCCTTGTAAGTGCTTCTTTTTTTGCCTTGCCCTTTGCCTTTTGTTCAGCTTCCTCTTGTTTTTTCTTGTTCTTTTCCACAATTTGTTTAGCCCAAAAATCCTTGCGTTCTTCTTTGACGCGAACCACTGCTCCAATTGAAGGATTGAGGGGAACCTCGTTGTCTGCCAAGGGACCAGGGCTTGGAACGACGGGAGGGTCTTCTTCTTGGTTCTGTCCAGACGGACCAGCCTCCTCCGTCTTTGACCCACCATAATCGATCTCCTCCAAGTCTGAATAATTATTGTCGTGGTTACTCAGATCTACAAAATCTTTGTCAGGAACATCCATTAGTTTTTTTCCTTTCCAGCTACTCCTTGCCTCCGCACCGGAATCCCACACTCCTGCTGACATGGAATCAGGCTCTTGGGACCGCATCACAAAATCCTCCGCTGTAACATCAAGATCACTATTTCGGACGACATTTTCCATTGTTCCAAACTTGTCGATCTCAAGGTCCCATCCCCGCTTGTCTACCACCACTTCCCTTGTGCACTCTGTTTGCTCAACACTCCCCTCTTGTAAAGGAGTTGATTCAGAGTTCAATTCCGAAGTTCCAAGGAGACGCGGACAAATGTAACCTCCCATGTACGGTGAGTTGTCATGCAAGAAGTTGTTGAGCTTCGTCTTTGTCCCATGCTTGGCCACCATTTCACGCATGGCCTTTGTGGAATGCCTATCTACAATAGCATAGCAGAAGAGGCCATACATTTGCAAGACCAAGTTCATTACAAAATTCAAATTCATCCACAATGCAATTGAATTTATCCTTGAGGCGAAGATATAATCTAACAATTGCCTATAAATCATGCAATGGTGTTCAAAGCAGTGCAAGTGGGTATCAATGGAAAACTAGGGAAAGAAGGAATTATCCTCGACTCAAAGATAAAAAATGAGAAGTCGGATGAATGCGTATCTTTGCAGTAGTCATGAATTTTGCGCCGCAGTACACTGCAATGACGTTTTCACCCTGGACGACGAAACTCAACAAAATGTCCAAATAGAATTCCATTTTGAGTTTGTTCTTATGAAGCTTATACTTGGCCTCATTATTGTTGGCGTAAAACATGTAATAAGGATTTGTGGAGAGTGCATACTCCTTTTTCATTGAGTCCATGGCTTCTGCTACCCCATCCTGGTTCTTCTTGAACAGGAAGAAAAGCGTCACAGGTGGAAGGTTTGTCAGGTGCTGAGATTTTCCAGCCGCTCGGGTTTAACTATATGGTATGTTGACATTCTTTGGACACAGCTCTTCATATTCTTCTTTGCAAACAGAGTGGCCACTTGGATGTCATTGACGTTCCCCGCAATTCAAGCCTCACGTTTGGAGCATGAATACTAGGCCTCATGTGCAACTCTAGAAATATCAAAAGCTTTGGCATTGGAGGAGCATCACTAGACCCAACTTTTGGCCTCAAAAGCAAGTGGAAGTCGATAACAGCCAGGAGAAGATTTCTCTGTAGATACTCCCAATGGTGGGTTGTATTATGTGCCATGGGATAGCATTCATGTCCCTTGATGTACACTTGCCCCTTTGTCTTTTCAATTCTGCTCCTTATCTTCAAAAACTTCTTCACCATGGGAAGTAGCATGGATGTCACCATCACGTCACATCTAGATGGACGTGACTTTGATAAAACGTTAGGTCCAACCCCAGCATCGTCCGTAACCAAAAAAAAAAAAAAAAACTTATATTTTTTTGGAAAATCCGTCCTTCCATCTCTATTGACGGGCTAGTCTGTCCCGTTGACGACTAGTTCATCTCTAAAGAAAAGAATTTTTTTTTTTTTTTTTTTTTTGGATGGTTTGTCCGTCCTTGTCGATGGCCGGGCCATCCAATTTATTTATTTATTTATTTATTTATTTATTTATTTATTTATTTATTTATTTATTTATTTATTTATTTATTTATTTATTTATTTATTTATTTATTTATTTATTTATTTATTTATTTATTTATTTATTTATTTATTTATTTATTTATTTATTTATTTATTTATTTATTTATTTATTTATTTATTTATTTATTTATTTATTTATTTATTTATTTATTTATTTATTTATTTATTTATTTATTTATTTATTTATTTATTTATTTATTTATTTATTTTTGATCCCGACGCATCTGGATGCGTTCGGACCGTCGTCGATGGACATCTTGATGTGAAAAGTCAACGTCACATCAGGATGGACAACCCTGGGTAGTAAAGCTGGATATGGCTTGTTCTTGTAGTTGATCGCCCTCTTGTTCTTTCCCTTGTTAGTCAGGCGCTTCTGGAAGAAGCTGTTTGGCGTAGATGGGTGAAGCTATTTGGCATGGATCGCATTTCCATTTCCGCTAAATGGCATTGACCATGTCCCCTTAGACATGAATTCCTCAATGATCACCTTCTTGCGCTTCCTGCGCTCTACCCATTCATTCAAGGCTATATTGTCTTCGATAGGAAATTGGGTTTTTTCGACTAGCACCTTTGAATAGAGTTTAGTCCGCCCTAGTGTCAACCTTAGCAAATGATGGATATATTCCTTTATATATTTGTTTGTGAAATGTCCCATGTGCTTGAAGAATTCCCTTTTCCAACTCTTCAAGGAAAATGCTTTTGCGGCCTTGTATGGCTCCAACATGTAGGGATTGATGAGCAACCCCTCCATGTGGCTTTTGATGAACTCCTCCCACAAGTTGTAAACCTCGTCAGGCAATGTGATCATTTGTATTTTGTTCTTCACATCTGACAAGTTCTTTATACCAACGCCCTCCTTCTTTGGATTTATGCTCTAGAATCAGACTAGGACAGTGTTCACAAGTTTCTACGGGCGAGGACAATAAAACACAGAGATCAAATTGCAGTACAATCGCACACGACATACTTCTAGGAGATTATCCTTGAGTCAAGGATAGTACAGCAATTCCAATGAACCAATAGTTTAGGGATCATCAAAAACACAAATGTCATTGAATATATTACATCCATAAGATAGCTACACCTGAACTATCCTTGAGTCGAGGATAAAGTTTAGCTTACCTTGTACGTGGGTACGTGGAAGAATGCATGATTTCTTTGTGTTTGCTTGTCGCTCTCTATAGTTGTTGCTCGTGAAAAAGTGATCCATATTATTTGGCACGCGGAAATTTGGTTTCCCCAAGTCAACTGACTGTGGATGAGGTGATTGGTGGCGTTGTACCACTTGAAGATGTCTGTCAGCGCTACTGGGTTGACACTCCAGACAATAGTTGCCTCCTAGGTCTGCAACTTGATCCTGCGCTTCTCACAAACGCCTCCATTTTGCAACTCCTAGGAGGCAACAATATGATGCTGCCCAATGATGATAGGGTGAAAGCACACTACGGTCGTCCAAAATTGTAGTCACGGCAGAATTTCTGCACAAGATGAAAGTTTAGAGTCAATTTCACTAGACTTTTGGTTCTCTTTTTGAGGAAAAAAAATAAGGCGAAGTCTTATATCTTGTGTACATTGAAAACTACATAGCAAAATGTGATTTTCATCTATTAATTGAATATATAGAGTACAAGCATAAAATGTTTGTACTATCGCAGATTCAGCTTTAGCATTGTTGTACTTATTTTGTCAATTTTAGGGGTTCATTCTTGCAATGCAAAGAGCTACATTCAATGCTCTAATGTTTAGGTACAATGTTTTGGCATTTCATTATAGTTTGGGATCTAGGATAAGAAGATATCCTAGCAAATGTATGATTTTAGTACAAGGCCCAAATTTTGACTTTAAAGTTTGTGGTTTTCATTTTAAATTTCAGAATCTATTAGTAGACCTTTTCATTTACATGGGCCAACATTTCATTTGGTAAACATGACGTTTTGGTTCTATGGTTCTCTATCGAAGATATCTGACTCATTTTCTAGCTTGAACCTATAGAAGCCTCCAGGGTCTATCCTTCGTACTTGGAATGTACTGTACATACCTATTGTGCCCTGCATAGGCAAGGTTTTGTACATTATGAGAAATTTAAAAAAACAAGCCTTCGGTTTGGTTGAAGAGCCTTTTTATTTGAGCCAGGATCTTGCCGATCCATTGCTGCTGTTGTTTAAAGACCAACGCAAAATGGTAGAGATTGATCTACATTTTACAGGAGCTCTTCTGAATCCCTACCTTTTTGAAGACAAAGAACTAGCCATTGATCAAAAAGCAACAGAAGCGTGCAAGCGTGTTCTCATGAAAATTTGTAAACCAAGAGATTATATCGCGGTCGTAAAGGAGTTTGTTGCTTTTCGACATAGGGAACCGCCATAGTTGTAAGTTTGTACATGGCATTTGGAAACTTCCTAGAAGTTGCCCAAAAAGTTTTGTAATTTTCCAAATTGCGCAAATGACTCCTTGAAAAGTCAACCGTGTTTCTACGAATTGAGAAATTTCTAGAAAATCCCAAAGTGGCGGTAAAATCCCACTAAAAATGAGGATAGAATGTTAGTGCTAATAAAGCACTCGACCAAATTCCATCACATTCTGACCCCGACAAGTACCAGAGCTAGTGGCGCTAACAAAATTTTAATGGATTTTAAAAGATTCTTTACTTTGACCGACACACCAGGAGCTCCTGAATTTTGATTCGAGTCAACTTGGACTCTTTTCTTACTATCTTGGACCTCCTTGACAACCTTGGCTAGTCAAAACTTGAAGATAAAATTATCTCCAACAATTGGATTTTTACCCTTTTAAGCAATATGCTGAATGTTGGTTTTTACATACAAAACGGCCTAGAAATAGGGGGTAGGGAATTGGACTAATTTGGGTCTTCTGAAGACAATGGTGCAATTGGTTTAGAGTTTGGAGCATTTCTCCAAAAGTTAGAGTTATTACAACAGTAGTGTAGAATTTTAATTAGTAAATTTGAAATTACCTAGGAAGTAGAATTAGAAAATTGAGGGGGAAGGTGAGGCCTTGAGCGAGTACATAAGGCCTCCCCTTCCCCTCACTTCACACCCCTTTTGCATTTTGTTATTTGCGCCATACGTGGCCACGTTATCAAAAATTTTGGTATTTTGCCAAAAAACTCTTTTGTTTCAGTTCAATTCAAGATCTCTTTGTGTTTTCAAGCTATTATGTGTCTTTGTTGCTTACTTCAAAGGATGTTGGGGTCCTTTTGAAAAGCTTGCTTACTTTATTGTTCTTTGAGCATTTTTAAAGCTTTGATCAATTTCAAGTCTTTGTGTACTAGTCCCAGAGACATTCACACTGAATCTCGGCTATGCCGATAGTGTGAATCCTTTGGAGTTTGCCTTACTGTATTCAAATCCTTGCATTTACTAACAATCATTCCATTGAGCTTCTTGTGTGGGATTTCCTACCTTTGGTTTGTGAAAATCCCGCTAAAGCCTTGACATGGAATAATTGGTCCAAGTCTGGTTTTTTTTATTTGGAGAAACTTGGAGTTGGATCCAAGACTCTTGTTGTTCCATGTGGCACTAAAATCTTGCAAAATCTTGCTAGAATTTTGGGGCTAATCCCCCGGACGGCGAAGCTTTGATTTTTAAACAAAGTTTCATTCTCGTATTTCTGGGCTAACCCCCAATACGGCGAAGCTTTGTTTGTGGTACTAATTTTCCGTCTTGGTTTTGTTTGAAGGGGTCCCTAAAAAGAGACCCAAATTGGCAAGCAACAGCCAGGGTGGGTTTTTTAGGAAATCCAGAAAACCAAAACCAAAACCAAAACCAGCAAAAAAACCAAGCCAGTACCGACCAAGACCACCAAGCCGCCAAGCAGGCCCGACAGGCCAAGTAGCCGGCAGTCCAGCTAGTCAAGAATCTGTGCACAATTAACGGGGCTTATCAAGGCAGCCAATACACGTTCATTAAACATTAGATTGGTCCCCAAGGCAGTCAGTTGTAGACTGTGGGCCGATCCACCTTGGACATTCATACATGCTGGGTGTCCAACCTTTTTTTTCCTTGAACTAAAAAAAATTACCAACAGGGGTTAGTCTAACTTTTAGAGAAAAAGGGAGAAGGAGGATTTAGAATTGTCTTCCTAGTCCTAGTTTCCTTCAAATCTTAGAGTGTGGAGTTCAGTTATGCCAAGAAAATTAGCCAGTTACTATCTTTCCAAACTAGATTATCCCCAGTTCCAGTTGAAGCTAGTTCGTTTTTTTTCTTCCAAAACCAGAATTATCTCCAGTTCTTCTTGAAGCTAGATCAGCCCACCTCAGAGCACCAGAGCATCTCAAGTCACAAGTGGCCAGATCAAGCATCAAAGGGAGGGAGCTTACCTTACATCCAAATCCTCAATGTCAACCAGGTCATTTGGTCTCTTCACTCGGTTGGAGCTGCAACTCTCCAGACAGATAATATTCTCTTGAAAAAACAAAACAAACAAACCATCTAAGTTGCAATCATCCTGTTCTGGATCTCACTTTCAAACATTTGGGAACTAGAAGCACTCGTCTCTCAAGTTGTTGCAACAAAATATTTCACAAAGTTTAGAATTTAGATAGTTATAGAAGTAAGGATTTAGGGACCCCCAAAAGTCAATATTAGGCTTCTAACCAAGCATATTTGACTTTATCAGCCACGTTTTTAATTAGATTAGAAGAAAAAAAAGGAGAAAAAACAAAATAAAGAATAGTTTGACTTTGGAAATTGTTCCCAAATCAGTAATAGTAGGAAAAACTCCACAAAGTTTATTTCTTAGTTGATTGACTTTTACGTCATTAGCAAAAGTTTCATAAGATTAGATTTGATAGGATTAGATTTACTTTCAAAAATATCTTCAAAAGAAGGAAAATTGTAAAGAAAAAAGAAAAGAAAGAAAAATACGAAAAGAAACGGTTTTTTCTTATATTGAAGAAAAGAAAAGGAAAGACGACATGGACACTACCTTTGACTACAACTAGATCACAATGATGGTAAACGAGGATGGCATCATCAAATCCGCGATTTTTGGAGTAAGTTTTGAAAAATCCTTTCTTTTATTGTTTTGTTATTTAAATGTGCAAATTAGTAAATTAGATTAGGATTGTTAATTAGGATTAACATTGTGGAATTAAGAAGTTGGAATGCAATTTAGAACATAAAGAACCACAAGAAATAGGAATTGAAACTTAAAATTAGACAGGAAATTTGAATAGCTTCTAGGAAACATTTGCAATTAGGAATAGGATAAAAATTCCAAAAGATAAAAGAATTTGAAATTAAGATAGAAATTAGGAAACAAATTAGAAAGAATTATCCAAAACCAATTTATCGAGGAGTTTAAAATTTACAATAGAAAATTGACTCAAATTATTAAGAATTTAACATAATTTCCAAATAGCTATCGTACTAGAAATTTCCAACATTTATTTTGAATAGGAAATAGTAGTAAAAGTAGGAAGGAAAAAATAGAAGTTAATCAATAGAATTTCTTTTAGGTTATTTAAATTTGAAGTAAAAGTGAAAAACAAAGATCAAAGTAGAAGTAGTTTTCAAATTTCCAAAGTAAAAAAGAAATTACAGAAGAATTTTGGTGAACCAGATGATGGTCAAAATTCAATTGTAAGATAACTTTTACTAAGGAAGTCAAAAGAAATTACATAAGAATTTTGATGAACCGACACGGTCAAAATTCATGAGTAAAATCAATTAACTAAGAAGTAAAAAATTAGGAACTTAAGGTAAAAAAAAATTAGATAAGAATTTTGATGAACCAATACAATCAAAATTCATCAATAAATTACCTTACATCAAGAAGTAAAAAATAATTACATTTTTACCACAACAAATATAGAAGTAACATCTCTAAGGTAAAACTATTTAGTTTAGAAACAAGTTGAATTTATCTTCTATTAGTAAGGATAAGACTTATCAAAAAGTATCCAAACGAGATTAATTAAAAATCACTTCTGCCCCAATTATCCGTTAGGAATTTAGGTTAACTTCAACTTTCTTTATTATTTGGAAAGGGTAAACCAAATCCTACCCATTAAACCATTTTGTTTATTTGCTTCTAGGCTAATACCAATTCAAAGTTTGATTCTTAATCGGTCATAGTAAAAACCATCTAAACAATACTACTATCTTTTGGATTTTATAGCAATTAGAACTGTACAAAGATCACAATAGGAACAACATCAAAAGTTCCATTGCTTGGAAGGCGTAATTGGATTATCCGTGTTAACACCCAATAGAGATTTAACTACAACAAAAACTAGAACCTGGCCTTGGGTACACTTTATTCCAAGGGTGGGAATAAAGGGCCCATACCATTCCACAATAGGTTGGAACCAAGTGAACAACAATTGTCGGCACATGCTTGGTGGGATTTTGAAGGCGCATGCAGGAAGCTCATTGCTCCAATTGTCAAGAGGATACTGGCACAACCGGTCTCCTCTTCTTTGTGTAAACAAAATTGGATTAGCTATTTGTTGCAACTAGATTTTTTGGTTTTCCTTTGCTTACCTAAAAGTTGGAACGGAAACGAGTAATTAGGATCCGGATCCTGTTAGGAGGCAAAAGAAAACTGAAGATAGACAATGCCAATCCAGTAAGGAGAAAAATTGGATCTGATCTGGTCAGAATGTTAGTATTCAGGAGCAGAATCACATCTGGATCTTACCTCAAATCGGATTAGGGTTGAACCGGATTCGTATGGACCGGACCGGAAAAGGTCATGATGACCAGTCAAGGGTCCTAGGACTATATAAAGGCTACTCGTCCCCATTTTGACTCCTTTACTTCCCTCGAATTCTGGAGCTGACCTTAAGCGCTTTACCGCCTCCGTCTGCGCCAAAGCCGTTGTGTGTGTGTGAACCTCAGGCCGGATACGTCAGAGTGCGGGAGAGGTCAAGATTGTGTGGGTTGCAGCTTTTGTGTTGTCTTCCGATTGAGATCAAACGAGAGGAAGTGAGGAACGAGACGTGCGGCTAGGAGAGAGTGAGGTAGCGACCGGGAAGGGTCCAGTTAGCCGTCCGTGTCCATGCCTCAGCTGCGCAAGAGTAGACCGGGAGCTCCCAATTCCTCCTCCGACATTAAGCTCCAGAAAGTAGTTCCGGTCATCCCTACCGCGGAACCGGCAAGGACCGAGCTCACGGAAGATCTCAACACGATGGGCTGTCTGGTGTTGATGGATAAACCTTGGAGGTTTAAGGAGAAGCGGATGGTGAGAGAGCTGAAGTGCAAGATGTTGAATCAGTTCAACAACACTGTCCAGGGCCGCCCGACCGAGTGGGAAGAAAAGAGGTGGAGGGAAGTTTACAACTTCCGGATGGGAGGTTCCGGCATGGCGGGATGGAGGGCAAAGTTCATCCATAACAAGTTTCATGGAGAGCCGAGCAGCAAGGACGGATACGCGGTCGCGCATTGCAAGAGCGACCGGCACCTCTGTCTTCTCCAATTCCTGGTTCCGATCATCCACCCGGAGAAGCCGACAAGGGTAACAATGACCATTGGCAATACAATTTTTGGTTCCCTGAGCGGGAAATGGAAGGTGAACTGGGCCTGGATCTTTTGCAATTTGGTGTCCCAGCTTGTGACGAGGGTTGGGAAGAGTAGGGCCACTCCTTTGAGTTCCTATCTCTTTCACTTCTACCATCGCAGTCAACTACTCATGGATACGGAGGAGAAAATATGGAACATTCAAGAATCTATCCTAAAGTATGGGGAGTCGGGTTCGGATGACGAGCTGGAAGACCCAACCGGATCCGAACCCGAGACAGAAAAGGAAGACAAGGAGGAGCACCTCCGGACGAAGAAGCGGATGAAGACGACGCCTCCTCACAAGAGAAGAACCCCTTCTACCAATCGATCAACTCCAGAACAGGGACCAGAAGTGGAGATGCCGGATCCCGAAGACTTGACCGACCCGTTCAATTAGCTGACTATTATTTTGTGCGGGATATGAGCAGATTGGAAGGTCAAGAGGAGAATCCTTGCTAGTGTCGGAGAATTGGTGGGTGCACCGAGAGATAGCAAGCTACCGGGTAAGGTGGCACAGTATCTTTCTAATCCGGATGAGCACCAAAAGCAAGAGGCAGAGATTTGTTGGCTTCAGGAGGAAGTCAACACTCTGAAGGCCGAGATGGTAGCCTTCAGAGAGGACAAAGCCGCAGTCTGGGAAATGGCAGAAGCAACCCGAAAGGTGGCCGTGTCTGTAAAGGCCACCCTCGGAGAGTCTGGATCCGCCGCGGTCAAGGCGGAAATATTTGACAAAGGAATGCATGAAGAGAAGAAGGTATCCAGTTCCCGGATAGTTCAGATCCTGACCAATTTCACCAATCGGGTGGAAGCATCATTGGTGGCGGCCAGGGAGGTAGCCAACCGGATGGACATCAATAGCCAGAAGCTAAACGAGTCTATGTACTCCCAAGAGATCCAACTTTTGAACCTCTTGCTACGTGATTCGTTCGCAGCCAAAGGATCAAATACGAAGGAGTCCAAGGATCAAACGTTGAGTCAAAAAAGAGTCACCGAAGACTTGGGCCTAGACAACCAATTCAGTTGGATTCATCGCCAAGATTAGATCTTTTGGATCTTGCTGCCAGGGAGCGGAGTAGGAACCTGACCAAAGTTTTCAACCAACTGCCTGCGGAACCCAAGAGTCCTACACTGGATGGGGGAGTTAGAGAGTAGGAGAGTAGGTAGGTAGGAATGTAATTTTTGTAAGATAGTTAGGACCGGATTGGATGTTGACCCGGTCTGGCCGGTTAGGATTGAACCTGGGTGTCCAGCGCGGATTTTTGAGGGTCTTTTTGCCTTTGTAATCAAGTTGTATATAAGTCAGCCCCTGCTTGGGAGCTGGGAGTCTTTTTGCCCAAATTTTGAGTATGTTTTCACTTGGCCTCTTGTTGTGTGTCTCTCCCGTGTGTGGCAGGGTTGTGTGGTGAGGAGTTAGGAAGGCGCATGCTGGTTTGGGTGTGATTTCTCCCTTTGGTGTTCTTGTTTTGATCTTATATGCAAGTGAGTGGGTTGTGAAAGAATTGGGAGTGGATTTCAGTTCCTCAGCCTTTCTAAGGTTTGGATTTTGGGCGAGACAGCCGTTGTTAGACTAGGCGGATAGGGAGGGATTTCTTAGTTGCGCTAGAACTCCTGGGTGGGAAATCCGATTGAGTGTCTGATCTCCTGAGAGATCTCGCTGCCCTAGTTGGCAAACGGAAGAACTTTAGTTGATGTTGGAACGGACAGGTTCACTTGCAACCACCTAACTTCGTACGGACAGAACTTGGCGCTAAAGTTGTTGTAGTATGGAGGGATCATACGGGGGGTCTTTGAGTGACTGGTGATCCGGAAAGTTCTATGGATTGCTGTAAAGGATCAAACCGGATCCGGATTAGTGTAGGAAATTAGAGAATAGAAAAGTGGGTCTTCAGCCACTATAAGTCACGGAAGGAGTGGCGGGCCTGCCACTCTCAAAAGCAAGCGGCAAACCCTCTGATGGTGAAACAAAGGTAAAATTAAATCGGATGGGAGTAAGAGCGGATGTGAGTTGATCAGACCGGATCAAAAAGTTGGCCGGATCGGGAAAGGAAAAGAGGGTCTGATTGTAGTTTTCAATGTTGTTGTGTTTCCGGTTGTGGTGTTAGGACCGGAAGAGGATATATAGGTACTGACTGAGCTTAGAGACCAAATAAGGCTAGATACTTCACAAAATCTTGCGGGTTCGATCTTTAAAGTCACTTTGTTATACTTTAAAGTGGTTTTTGGTAGTATAACTAGGAATTTGCTTGCCCTATGCTGCGACACTATTCCTTTGTTCACAACAAATCTAGGAACAAGCTGAAGCTACAGAGAGCAGATGATTTGGTGTATGTGTACACCAATTCAAACGTCTTAGCCCAATCCAAGGAAAAGAATGAGAAAAAATGGTACTATGAGAACGTGCTTTTCAAATATAGGGAGATGCCTATCTCCGAAAATGAGGATTCGGAAGATGGCGAGCCCGCATCCAATGACGAGGGTGCTAAAGACAACAACATGCGCCATTTGGATGGTGAAGATGGTGAGGCTATATTTTATGAAGGAGACGTTGTGAATTACAATTAGCCCAATTCGAACAATGAGCCGTTTCAAAGCCCTAATTGAAACGATGAAGATTTGGGAGCCAATGATTGAGACGTCTACGATTATACATCAGATGAGGATAATTGTGGATGTACTGAAGAGAACCCTCTGATAGCCAAATATAAGGATGGGACCCGGTTGTTGACTAGCGAAAAGATTTTAGCGGATAGGGAGGAATCCAATGTACAAGATGCGGCAATAAATGGGGCAATGCTTGTCAATGGTGGGACTCTTGAAATGGATGAAGACATTCCAATTTCCGAGTCTTCATCCATGGTAGTGGCACAAGCAGAACGGAATGACAAAGACAATGACAAGGGCAGATTGGGGATAAAGGTCCCAATGAATGTAGTGAACACAAGGATTCAATTGAAAGCGGTATCGACAAGCACAAAGAGTGGTAAACCAAGGATGGAGAATGTCAAACCATGTGAAGTAGAAGAGATGAAGATTAACGTTTTATAAAGTCCAAAAGTCCAATCCTCACCCAAAATGGAAAAGGAAAGGAGGCACTTGTGCAAGATCCCCAATTACCACCACGTACCGGTCTTGCACCAAGTCTACGTACACTACTTACAATTGGTGGTACAACTTTAGATGGTTCCGGAGGCTCATCGTTTGGTAAACAATCGTTTAGCATTCCTAAAGAACTGGACCCTTCCATCAATCAAAGTCTATCCATTTCATCACGTAGTGATGGTGACAAGGACGAGACTTTGGCTGTAATGTTTGCTAAAGAATCTAGCCATCCATCATGAGGTCTTTTCAAATCAATGACCCGTACACCGCAATCCTTGAATGCAACAAAGATAATCATTCAAGGAGGCCAAAAAGCAGGACAATCAGTGGTAAAAGAGTCCAAAAAAAAAAAAAAAAAAGAGTAATAGAACCTTTTGCAATCTCTCTATGGAAGAACAAATGTGAGTAGAACCCCCCTAGATGCATTTTAGCCTAGTCCGATAACAAAAATAAAACCGGTCCATAGCCTTAGGGAAAGCATTGGAAAGTCTGTTGCAACCAAAATTTTTGGTTTTTTCTTGCTTACCTAGAAGTTGGAACGGAAACCAGTAATTAGAATCTGGATTTGACTAAGAGGCAAAAGAAAAATGGAGATAAACAAAGCTAATGCAGAAAGGGGTAAACTGGATTTGATCTGGTCAGAGTATTAGCACTTAAGAGCGGAATTATATCCAAAACTTATCTTGGATTGGATTAGGGTTGAATCGGATTGCTAAGGACCGGATTGGAAGTGGTCATGATGACCAGTCTAGGTCCTGGGACTATATAAAGGCTGATCTTCCCCGTTTTCACTCCTTTACTTTCCTCGATTTTTGGAGCTGACCTTAAGCGCTTTTATGCCTACGTCTGTGCCAGAGCCGTTGTGTGCGTGAGAATTTAAGTGTGAGTGCGTGAGAGGTCGAGAATGTATGTGCTGCAGGTTTTGTTTTGTTTTCTGATTGAGATCAGACGAGAGAAAGTGAAGAATGGAACGTACGGCTAGGAGAGGGTGAGGTAGAGTAGGAAAGGATCCGACTAGTCAAGCCTGTGTCCATGCCTCTCCTTCGCAAGAATAGACCGGGAGCACCCAGTTCCTCCACAACCGAGGTTAAGCTCCGAAAGGTGGTTCCAATCATCTCCTCCGAGGAATCGGCAAGAACCCAGCTTATGGAGGACCTTAGCAAGATTTGGTTGTTTAGAGTTGATGGACAAACCCTGGGGATTTAGAGAGGAGCGGATGGTGAGAGTGATACTAGAAGAATTGTGGAATTAATTCAACAACACCGTCCGGCGGTGTCCAACCAAATGGACAGAAGAGAGGTGGAGAGAGTTCTATAACTTCTGGTTAGGTGGTTTAGGAATGGCGGGATAGAAGGATGAATTTGTCCGTGAGAAGTTTCGGGGAACAGCGAGCCTGAAGGATAGATACGCGGTCAAGGATTGTAAAGACGATCGACACCGCCGCCTTCTCCAGTTCCTGATTCCAATCGTCCACCCGGAGAAGCCAACGAGGGTGACAATGACCATCGGCATTACTATTTTTGGAGCCTTGAGCGGGGACCAGAAAGTAGACTGGCCCGGATCTTTTCTGATTTGGTGTCCTAGCTTATATTGAGCCATAAATTTTGCTCCCGGTCATCATTTCAAATGAAAATTATATATTCAAAAAGCTCTCGCAAAAATTCACAACCTCAAAAAATTCCATAAAATATCACAAGAAATTAAAATAGTAAGAACCTGCTTGAACCCAAATTATCTGTCGAGGAGACAAACGATCCTTTAGAGGCTACCCCTAAATGCCCAAGGCACCAAAATCTGGTGTTAGCAAAACTTTGAAGTTAAATAAAGCTTCATCAATTGCTATTTTTAGTAGTTTATAATTTTAGAAAGTACTTCTTAAAGTCTAATTTTAGCAACAAAAATCCAATCTTGAAAATGAATGATAGTGATTTTTCTATTCAGGTTTTTGTACAAGGGTACTCATTGCAATCTTGACTTCCGTAGTGTTGAGAGCTCTTGGAAATGGGCCTCATATGCATTAGATCTTGGAGGAAAAATCACATTCAAATTTATTTAAGAAAATTATAGAGTAGATTTTATGAAGCCATAAAATTGGGATTACACAAGTTAGGCCTTTTAACCACATATTCTTTTGGTCACCAACTTTTTAGATTTGACTTGTGTAAAGAAGATTGAAAGTTTTTTGCAATTTAAACACCCTCATGGGCAAACATTATAATCTTTCACTCCATAATTGATATTATTGTATTTTCTTTTCCTATGAGATCTCTAATATGTCCATTTTGAATTTGTACGATTACAATTCAAAAAAATTGATACAACTTATTAAAATGTTGGCATTCTGTTTAATATAGAGCAAATTCTAGGAAGCCCAAAACAAGCCTTGGACATTTAGGGGTTAAACCAAAATATCCACAAAATCTGAACAACTCTCCGACCTCCCTCTTGCCGGTCCAACCCTCCCTCCCGTCCGACTTCCCTTCCACCCGTCCACCCTCCGACAAAGCGTCCAAATTCCCGTCCGACCTTAGACATCCCATCCAAAGGTCCGTCTAACCTCCCACTTACCCGTCCAACCTTAGATGTCCCGTCCAAAGGCCCGTCCGACCTCCAACCGCCAATCCGAAGGCCCGTCTGACCTCAAACATCTCGTCCCAAGGCCCGTCCAACCTTCGACGTAGCGTCCAAAGGCCCATCTGACCTTTGACCGCCAGTCTGATGGCTCGTTTGACCCTAAATTGCCCTTCCAAAGGCACGTCCGACCTCCCAATCCCCCGTTCGACTATCCACTAGACGGGAGGTTGGGGTCCGTCCCAATGCCCAGAGACATCTAGAGGCTAGTGTCCCCGGACTTTGGACACCCTGACAACCCTGTGTCTTGCCGTACCTCTGGCAACTCATGGTGAAGAAGATTCAAGAGTGTAACAGTCTAGCACATAGCGGCCCAAGAAGGTTTAGGGTAGCCGTCTTTTTAGCACGTAGGCATATATTACGCCCGGTCTAGCAATAAAAAAGGAGGCCCCCGACTAGCCGTCTTTCAGCAACTTTGGCATATATTACGCTCGATCTAGCAGAGACTTTAACATTTTTCCTTAAACCAGCTGTTTTTTCAACTCAAAAGTTTATATTACGCCCAGTCTGGCAAGAACCGGCCCTCTCAAACCAATTGCCTTTTCAACTCTAAGGTGTATATTATGCTCAGTTTGGTGATTTAATTAGTACCCAAACTAGCTGTCCTTTCAGCTCTACTGGCTTATATTACAATGCGGGTGAATTTTCTCAAATCAGACATCCTTTCATCCCTATTGCTTAAATTTTGACGGTCTAGTGATCCCTTGTACTTAGCTGTCTTTTCAACAAAAACTGGCATCCTAGGCATCCAGGCACTTTGGTATCCAGGCATCTAGGCATATATGACAACAGTCTAGCGTCAAGGGACCTTAGTGGAGAGCCGGATTGGGCTTCTCCTAGAAGCTATCTTTTGACAAGTGGGTGAGGCCGTCCACATGGGGGCGTACCAAAATCAATCCATCCTGACATCCTAAGAAGTATAGCTGAAAAAAAATCTAAACAGACTGTTGGCTAACCTTGTGGCCTTTCTTTTTATGTTAGATGTAAATTCCCATTAGCAGTCTTGATACTCCAAGGATACCTAAGATCTAACAACCAAGTGGCTCTGGTTGATTCATTTTAGGATCCCAAAGGAATGAAAAGGTAAAAGGAAGAAATTAATGTTTTTTGGCAGGCCTTGCCGGCTAGTTTTTCATCAGCCCTTCCTCTTAAAGAGACTGGCAACCAAAAAACTTTAACCGCCAAATAACGTGACATCCTACACTAAGGTCTGGCTGGTCGGTGGCCTTTTGTTTTACGTTAACTTAACTTGTCTTTCGTAGACAATCTACCATTAACAGCCAATAAGAAACCCCAGTGCCTCTCATGATTCTTGGAAGCCTTGTCGGCCAGTTTTACATTAGTTCTAGCAGTAAGAATTTAACAATCAAGAGGGAAAATAACATCGTGACAAGGCATGAATATTTAGGCTTTTTAAATTTTTAAATTTTCAGTTGTTTTTTAAGGATTTTATATTTTTTAGGGGCTTTTGGGATAGCCGAGTTAGTCCTTTTTAACATTCAAAAATGAAGTGCTAATAGGGTAAAACTGGCGGGGTTGGGAGGCATATAGCTTTTACATTGTCCTAATTTGCTAGAATAATTTTAGGAAATAAGCTTCAAAGAGGACTATGATCACTCTCAAAGAGGATTTCAATTAGGAAAGATAACCCTAATTGACTGGAATAGGGAAGATAACCCTATTTGAATTAGGAAGACATTCCTTTTTGTCCTACGAAGTTAGAGCAATTGAAACAAGGACAAGACAATACTGAGGGAGATGGTGAGTACCTAATCGATTACCGGTTGGTGCTGGGCTCATCTTCAAGGTCTGTTCTTCGTTCTCTTTACCGGTGCCGGAACCGGGGTCTTTTGTGGCCATGCTTCTGGCGCATTATGCATCCCATAGGGAAGGACCTCGGAAGATAGGGTCACATCCTTTAGCAGTGTCGCGGCTGGCAGTGTTGCATCGTCCTTGGCTTGCGGAAGAGGGCTTATCGCTGGTAAGATGGCGATGGAGTTTGGAGCTGGGCCAAGCCTTGTGCGGGTCCAATCGCTATGTATTACTTAGTAGCGGCGGCTGTCATGCTGCACACCCATAGTTAGCATGACAGAAATATCCTCATTAGTGGGTTCTTGACCCTCTATGATAGGCGAAAATGGTCTAGACTGGCTCGGTTGGTACTCATAGGGAGTGTGGCACAACGGGCACGAGGACTGTCTAGCCGTTGGACTCCCCGGCCAAATAAGCCTTAGTGGGAAGATGGGGAAAAAGGCGATGTTCCCTAAGACCACCACCTCTAGGTTGTCTGAGGACTCCGAGTCATATGTCGATTGGGGGCTATTGGCTGGGGTCTAAATATCCCCAGGAGGATTGTCGATTAACCCCGGCATTCTGATGCCGTTCTGCGTTGTCAATAGTCGGAGTACTTCAGCGTTGGAGAAGGACTAACTTTTCTGTAGGCAGTGGGTAAGATCACCTAGGTCTCCGATCAAGACCCAAATGTAAGGAGGATGGAGATGTTGGTAAGACACAATTTAGGTCAATTAGAGGTCACACAACTCCAAATCACACATGTATATATAGAAAAATCCAATGCTACACAAGTCATAGGGAGGTCTTAGAGCTAACGACTCTAACTAAATACCACTAACAGGGGCTATAACATGATCCCCACAGATCAAAGTACTGAGAATCTCCGTGGCGTCGAGAAGATATTCAAAGAAATAGGGCTTTTGCGTTGCCTCAATATGCTCGTGGTTAGGGGCGTGGCGCTCCCAAGTATCCTTGTTGGTGAAGAACGTGGTATTTTTGAGGCGCCCATCTCGGCTCCGTTTCTACTGGCTTGGGTAGGGATAAAACAACGGATAGAACCTAGGCTGATGCAAGTGGCAACGGTCCATTGCAGTGAATAGCGAGGCTTGATAATCTGCAGTGTCCTGGCATTGTTTGCAGGCCTCCTGGTACTCGGTGATGTACTACAACTGCTCAGGAGTGGAGAGGCAGGCAGAGATATACTGCGTCAAAACACCCTTGCAACAATTTATGGTCAGGTGGATGGATCCAGTATGCCACGATTGAAAGAGATGGCGCTACGTATAAGGGTTCTTGGGAGTCTGGAGCTTCTTGACGTTAGTAGCGTCGAATCGATAGAACTCCCTGTTGAACAGCGGCATTGGAGCGTTGTACCGGATCTCGATATGTGGTAGCTCCAAGAATACTTTGTTTGTGGTATGGGCTGGGCACTGGGAGTCAAAGCATTCTTTGACGTAGATGTCTTCAAAGTTCCAGGCTACCACAACCAATTCCCAATAAAACAACAAGCACTTGTTAATTTTGCGGCACGGTTGTCGGGGTATGCAAAACTCAAAATAGAGAAAGTAGAATAGAATAGTATTAATATAATATAACTTTTTTTGACTTTACGCATAAGAATAGGGAAGTAGAAACAAAAGTTTAGGATTATAGATTAAGCAATTTCTAGATAGGCTAAAACCATAACTAAGTTTTCGAAACCAAATGTAAACGCCAGTCGGAATCCGAAGAATTCTGGATTAAAGGGATTTATGGACCGGATTCCGAAAATTTAGGAAGTTCCGGTTTTTTGGGGATTCCCAGAATTTTAGGGATTTCCGGAATTTTAGGAATTTCCAAAATTTTAGGAATTTCTGGAATTTTAGAGAGCAGCCGAGTTCCGGACTTCTAGGATCTGAACGGCTTTCTTGGAACGGATAATTGGGTCGTTGCCCTGGTTTTCTGGTGACTTTAAGGTCGCCTTGCTTTGTATTTAAAGGCGGGCTGGCTTGCTGGCCTCTAATTCTCCTTCCCTTGTCATTCAATTTGAGCATTTAGGAGATCACCTTAGGATCATTCTCTTGCGTATCGCCTCTATGGTCACTTGTATCTTGGTGTGTAAGTGCGAGTGTGCAGGGGTGAGGAGGAATCCGGATCTTAGGCGACTGGATCTGATTGATAGTGAGCATTTGTGTGAAAGTTCTGGATTTATGAAAGAGGATTAGTGCACTGTGCCTTTAAACTGCTGGAACAATAATCCAGAAAGATTGGAGTGGAAGCGAGTCTGGCTGTCAACCCGTGCGGAGGTAAGTGCCCGCCAAAAGGAAGTCGCCGCTCTCCCAGAAGGCCTGCCAACTACTGGATCAGTCTAGATTCTAGAACATATGCATCTCTGTTGATTCCGGAAGTCTTGATCTGTTGTTGTAGTGAAGGAAATAGGACGTGGTTGTGAGTGACCTACTTTCTGGATTGGCCATCCAATAAGTTGTGAGAATTGCTACCCGCTCTTTCTCTATTACAAACTCTGTTTGGATTGTGTGTGTTTGTTTAAAATATTAGTGGAGAGAGTGTTTGAACTACGGGTGGTGAGTCCCTACCCCTCTAAAAGACTAACAGTGGACCCCTTGACGGTAAAACAAGGGTACAAAAAACTAGAGTGTGACTAGAGAAATCCAAGTCCGGACAAGGACGGATTCCGGATTGGATTCCAAAAAGTTGTAGGGAAAGATTCCGGATTGGATTCAGGAAAGTAGTGAGGACAGATTTGGATTAGATTCCAGAAAATAGTAAGGACGGATTCCGGATTGGATTTTGGAAAGTAGTGAGGACAGATTCCGGATTGGATTCCGAAAAATAGTGAGGATAGATTCCGGATTGGATTCCAAAAAGTAGTAAGGAAGGATTCCAGATTAGATTCTAGAAAGCAGTAGCAACTGGAAGAGAGTGAATCATTGAGACGGATTGCTTGGTTGTGTTTTGGAAGAGATCCGGATATCCTTAGTTTGCAATAACATCTGGAATTCCTTGGGACGATATTTTGTGTTATCTTAGCACATCTTTGTGTTAAGAATACTTATGCCTGGACTGCGTGTACGACAACGGTACTCCAGAGGCATTGGTGGCAATTGCGTGGGCGATCTCTGGGGTGTGTTGGTTAGGGTAGATCAAGTACTCCCGAGGCAGGTGGGACCAATACTCAAAGCAGGCCTTCAAGTATTTGGGCCCATGTAATAAGTTTCGCAAGGGAAGGACCTTGTTACCTTTGTCATTGCTCTGGCCAGCCCCATCATCTTGGTATCGCTTAAAGGACACCTCCTGCGGAGTGGCCTTCCATGCCTTTGTACCCAGGTAGGTTGCAGCGGTCCTTTCCTGAGTCTGACTTCTACTAAGTTCTCTCAAGATTTACACATCGCCGGTTAGACCTCTACTCCAATGGTTTTGAATTTTGACAATGCGGCCAAAGGAATACTATGCTAAGGCCTAATAGTGGAATGGTTGGAAGACCCAAAGATCTATCCTAAATCACCTGACAGACGCACCATCCTGTGGGCACTTATTTACCTACCCTTGATAAATAATTGTACACAACCAGGTTCTAATTCTAAGTGGGTGTCTAAACGTTGGTCCACTTTGCCTTCCAAGCAATGGAACTTTTCTAACTGCTAAACATCTACTCCCCTAGCAAAAAAGGCTTCAAACATTCTAGCATATGACTACCTACGACTAAGGTGTCCTAGCTAATCGAGCCACGAGGGTCCTAGTGTTTCCTATTGTCTAATTTTAATATTTTTAGGTGATAGAAGATTTCACGCCATTTCCAGAAACCCAAAGTTCACTGAAATCAAATGTTCCTAGCAAAAATTACGTGTAGATGAAGTTTGATCGCTACTTGGTTCATCAAACTTCATCCAGGTTCTCTATGGTTTTCTGCTTTTAATTTCACTTGATACTTTTATCCAAGGTCTGATTTGAGATACCCTAACTAGATGTGGCTCTAAGTTTTGATCAAAAAAAGTTAACCTAATTTATCTGATTAAATCTAATTTATCCCTTCGATAAATGTTCGTTGGATTTTTACTGGTTTTTCTTGGTTTTTACACTCTTGCTTTTACGAGTTACTTTTATCCTTCCTAATTTATTATTTTACTTTGGAATTGACTTTTATTGAACTATTTTATTATTTTTTGATGGATTAAAGGTGTTTGGTAACTTGGATTTGGAACTTCATCTACTATTTATTGCTAACCTAATTTTCTAAATGAACTTCTACTTTTATTTCTTCCCTTCTAGATTAAATTTTCCTCTTGGATGTGAGTTTTCTATTTCTTGGATGATTTTTGGGTGGATTTTAGCCGGTTCGTGGACCAAACTTCATTCGCATGTAACTTTCTTGTTTTAACTCGGAATTGGACGTACTTTATCTTTCTGGAAACCCCTAGACCTCTAGTTTCTACTTTCTAACCTAAATCTGGCCTGACTTGTCGTCTATGCTACTCTAGCTCTCGGCCCCATTCTAATCACGCCAATTAGGACAAATTTTAACAAGGTAGAGTGGGGTTTTTAGTGGCCTACGTCATATTGGAGATCTTGAATAAGGTGGTCAAGATTTCCTTCCTCAGCTATGTCCCCTCCTCTTGATTTTTGCGGCTCCTTGAGTGATTCTTGATTTGGGGAAGATTTTAGAAAGGATTGGTAGATGCAACGAGATCTCTTTCTTCTTTCCCTTCCTCTTTCTCCTTCTTTCCACACTATTCCTTACACAAAACAACTTTGCTTCCCAAAGTTCTTACATCTTGACTTTGTTCTTACTCCTCTTACACCACGGCCTTGCTCTTATCTTTCTTATACCTTGACTTTGTTCTTACACCCCAAGGGCACGCTCTTTTTTACTCTTACACTTACTCTCTCGATGGCCCAAATTGTTAGTTGAGATTTCTTCTAATCTATCTACTATTGATCTTCTCTCCTATTTCATCTTCCTCTTTGGTTGCAATGCCAAGTTTCTAGTTTGTAGTGTGTGGAGAGCTTGGGTGAGTTGTACGTGGAGTGATTGTGTAAGTTTGCAGGTTACTTTTGGGCTTCATCACAAAGTCCTCTCCCAACTTAGCCTTCCCCTTCTACCACGTTACAATGTCCTACCTCTAACTCCACTTGGATAATTTCCTACTTCTACTTTGCTAATGTCCTACCTCTACTTTCTACTTCTACTTTCATTTGTCCTTTAACTACCCTACTTTTCCTACTCTAATTCTACTCCTAAATGTATCTTTTCTACCCCCCCCCCTTTTTAGTTAGTCTAACTTGTAAGCTTTTATTTTTATTTTGGGGTGGGCAGATTTTAACACAAAGACAAAAAAAAACTCCAAAAAACGGGGCCTAGGCTTGTGCTACAAGCTCGGTGTGGCTTGGAGCTGCGAGCTCGGGCGGACTGGAGCTACCGGGCTCTAGGCGGTTTGGGCTGCCGAGCTAGGGGCCGGCCTAGGCTGCCGGGCTCTATAGGCGCTTTATTACCCACCTTTGGTAATAATGCGGACACCATCCCGATTCTAGCCTTTTATCCACTATGTTAAGATGTACGGGTGTTTTTGCAAGCACGGTCCATAGTGCCTTCCAAGCAATGGAGCTTTGCTAAGTTTCCTAGTTTTGTGGATGGCAGTAGTTGTAGCTATGATTAATGTGCAAGTATCCACTAACTAGTTGCTAACCCAAGAAGACAGCCTGGATAAATAAAAGACAAAAATAGCCTATTTGGACACTTCTTCTATCCTGTGTCCCTTCTATGTTGCTTTCCCTTGTGATTCCCCACTTGTTGACTGTCCCAATTGGTTGATGATTTTTAACCTTCTACATGAACTTCTATGTTTTATCCTTTGAATTGTTCTACTATTCTACTTTGATGTTAGGTCTTTTACTTCTACTTTAATTTTATGTCTAGCTTTTGACTTTTAACTTTAATCTCCTACCCTTCTATTTTAACCCAAATTTTTACTTACCCTTCAAAAATTACTTCTAAATTTTTACTCCAAAATTCTTGCTCTAAGCGTTTAGCCTCTAAATTTTTTTTAGGTTTTTACTTCCTAATCTAATTCAAAGATTTAACCTCTAAACTAAACTTCCACATTTTACGTCCTAATTCATGTTTAATTTTTCCTTCTAAATTAATCCTCCAAATTCACCTGCTAACTCTAAGTCTAAAGTTTAATTCCTAATTTAATTTCCTTCAAGTTTGCCCTAACTGGACTTTTTACTTCCTAATGTTTCCCTAATTTCTACTTCTGAACCTAAACTTCTAATTGTTGCTAATTTCTACTTATTAATTGAGATTTAAGAATTAATCAAGAAAATCAAGAGGGAATTAGGAAAGGGTAACAAGGATTAGTCTGAATGGCTTACCTCAACACTGCCGGTGTTAGAGATGACCTCGTCCACATCCATGTTCACATCCTCGTTTTCCATTGTAATTCTTTACTTTTTTTTTAATAATGCCTACGGCTTAAAGATTAGAAACTTACAATCGATTTAAAGCTAATTTTCTTCTTTCCACCTTTGGCCTCCCTTTCTTTTCCTTTGTTGGAACTATTCCACCAAATGTTTTCATGGAGGCCTTACACCACCAACTTTGACAACTAATAGGCATAAATGTGCCAACTTGCCTCTTACAAACTTTTTATGTCGTCATACCCCCATCCTCCTCTAACGGCTGCCAAGGCTTCATTTTAGGTTTTTTCCTATTCTTCCTAGTCTACTTGCTAGCTCACTATTTATCGTCTTTCTCCCCTAAGTTGCCCATATAGCCCTCCTCTCCTTTCCTTCTCCTTCTATCGTTGAATGGTTTTGCAGGTGTTGGACGGACGATTATCCTACATGGAGCTTTAGCCAAGATTGGACCCCATTTTCTCTTCTTTTCTTTTCTTACACAAGTTCTACTCTTTCCTTCTTTCAGTAGTTCCTTGTCAATTTTTTGTTTTAAAAACAAGCCCGACTCCCCATCCAAACTATGGACTTCAGTAGTCTTTTTTTTAGAATTTGATTTTTTTGCTTTGTAATCAGCCCCCTCCCCCCCCCCCCCCCCCCCGAGTCCCTGGACCCCGAGTTCCCCGAAGCCCCTTAACTAGCCCAAGCTCCCTGACCCCCTTGACCAGCCTTGCTGGTCATCTCGCCTTCTGATCTTGCCTTTTGGTCGTCTCATCTTCTGATCTAGCCTTGCTGGTTTGTCTCATTTTTTGATCTTTTTTTCTTTTGTTGGAACTAAAAGGATTTGAATTGGGGTAGTTTGGGCTAAAGGAAAAAAAAAAAAAAAAAAAAAAAAAACTTTACAATTAGCTAAGGTGGTATTACGGGGTTCTAGTACTCTCACCAATAGACGGTTATACTGATTCAACTATTTCCAAAACTCTTGGATATTTGGACACTAACAATAATATCCCCACGTGGATATTTGGACATTAAGGTAGAAAGATGGTTGGGATTTTGTAAAAAATGCCAAACTTTTCTAGACCCTATAATCGAAACTTTGCCGTCCTGAGTGTAACTACAAAAAAATGCCAAACTTTCCTAGATCCTATAATCAAAGCTTGGCCGTTTCGTGGGTAACTATAAAAAATGCCAAACTTTTCTAGATTCTACAATCAAAGCTTTGTTGTTCCCGAGGGGGGTACACGTGGCCAAGCAAGGGTTAGACAAAGGAAAAGACACAAGTAGAGAATGCACGTGACGAAGCCAAAGCTTTGCTGTCAACGGAGGGGGTCCACACAACAAGAGGGATGTTAGACAAAGGTGAGAAAACGTAAATAAGGGAACAACATGTTAGGACACAAAAATGACTGACAACTTCACACGCTAGAGGCCCCACAAAGCGGCATACGCCAATGTATGGAGGGAGGTTACTCAAAGGTTAGTACAAAACTCAAAAACTCTCAAAACGCACGGTTAGTTCATGAGGACCCATCAAGGGTAGGAAGATCCTAAAATAACAACAAAAGTACACACCAATACATACAAATGTATACAAGACAAGAAAGAAGGACCCCCAAGGACCTTCAAAGCTTAAAAAATAGCAACAAAAGGAACCAAAAGTGCTCCAAAAACACCGTAGAGGTTTTTGGCTTCAAACACCAAAATATCCAAAATGATTTGGACCCACGGATCCAAAAACAAGTATGAGGGTGATTTTAGAGAGGGAAGTAAAGCCCTTTTATAGATTTCCAAGGGCTCACTCCCCCCCCTAAGTTTCTACTAGTAACCTTATCAACTTGGATTTTCATCCTCATCCTCAAAGATTTTCATCCTAATCCTAGAGTTTCACTTTCTACTACATATGCTGGACCAACCTCCTAACTTTTGGAGATTAACTCCAAATGTCAAACAAACTGCACTATTGGATCCAGAATGCCATTTTTAGTCTAGGATCCCCCTAACCTCCGCACCAAGATCAAAAAACCAACATAGACTAGCCTAGAGTAAAAACCCAACCGCGATAAATTTCCAACTCTTAGGGGTTTCCTATTTTGATATAAGTAACTAGTCTGGGCTCTCCGGAAGGTGAAAGGGAGTAGAAAAGACTCCTTGTTGACGTTGTTTCGCCGTTGTGTGCCCCCGGAATGCCGGTCAACGTTGCGGGGATGTCATGACATGATTAATGCCCGAGGAATCTTGCCGGTTTGAGTATCTTTTGCTATTGGAATGCCGCAAAACTTATCGGAATGCATTATTAGCATAAAACAAGCTATCCTAATTTTTAGTGAGATTTTACCGCAACTTGGATAATTTACAAGAAATTTCCGCTAGAGATTAGAACGGTTGATTGTCCGGAAAAAGTTCTTCTGCAAGTTGGAAGATGCCGGGAATTTTTGTGGGACCTCTTAGGGAGCCTTGCAAAAGATGTGGAGGTGCGTTTCTGTACTTGGCACAATTGGTCAGTGGAGACCTAAATCGGTCGTCTCCTTGAATTGTCGATGGCGCGGGAATCTTTATCAAATGAGAGAATCTTGGCAAATGGATTTTGCCGTTGGACTTTTGGCATAGGATTCACCCTAGAACACCATCCTTGGGCTGTAGATTCCTCCACGGCCCCGTCTTGAGTTTAGTGGCTCCTGCATGCTAACAACTGGGGGGTCCGGGAATTCTTTGATCTAATGGGGAATTTGAAATCTAACCTAGGACCAGACATGTGGCTTGCTATGATCTTCTAGGACCAGTTTAGACATGCATCGCCACCTTTCAGTGGGATTTAGCCCTGTTGGAGCTATGAGACTACAATCCTCTAAAATCCGCTATCTTGTGGTTTAGACTCTATTTCTAAGCAAGATTTTTAATGTATAAAATTAAAACTAAACCAAGTATTATAATGAGTATGGTACAACCCTATTTTGGTTCTACAATCTTTTTATGGCTTTTTGTATAATTTTACCTACTCTAAATTGCAAATTTCAAAAAAAAGAAATTTAGAGTTTTAAATGACAATTTGGGAGCTCAAAGGCTCGGGCGGCCTTAGGTGCCGAGCTCTGGATTGCCGGGCTGGAGTTCGGGTTGCTTGGAGCTTGGGCTGCTGGGCTCGGGCTGCTTGGGCTCGGGCGGCCTGGTGTTTGTTTGTTTTTGGTTGAGGGAAATTTTGACGTGTGCTGACTAAACTGGCATGGGGGGCCCTTGCCAAAAGGAGAAACCTAATGTCTAACCAATCCTAATCCTACTCGAGCTTTTGTCTACCGTGACCCCTAAATTCTTGGATGTTAAACTTTGAAGGTTTCCAAGGATATCTTGGAAACTAAACTTTGGAAAGAATTAACCAGAGGGGGTCAAGGCTTTGCCGTCAAGTTGGGTTTAACACCAACTTTAGGATTTCCCATATCCGTAGGTCCAAAGCTTTGCTGTATGGCGGGTTTTTAACACACACTCTAGGACTAAAGAAAACTAAAAGTCAAAGCTCTGCCGTCTAAAGGGGGGAGTCACATATCTACTAACAACTTCAAAGAGGGAACTTTAACTGTTAGACCATGACAACCCTGGGGGGTCCAAAGCTCCGCCTTATCGGAGGGGGGACCACACACCAAAGGGCAAGTTACAAAAGGGAAGTTAGAACTTAAAGAAACAACCACTCCGGGGGGGTTCAAAGCTCTGCCGTCCCAGGGGAGAAGACACACACTAAAAAGACTCTCAAAGAAAGCTCAAAGGGTCCCCAATTCTGGTACTTAGATGTATGTACGAGACACGAGGGTTAGTAAATAAACAAATTAAAACACTAAAGGCCCTCCAAGGCGGCAACGCCAAGGCACAGAGGGGGGTAGCTTTAGGATTAGTACAAACTCAAAGGAACTCTCAATCAAAGTTAGTATTTCAAGCCAAGAACTCCCAATAACAAGTTAGTAACTAAACGACCCAAAATTAAGCCAAACAACACTCAAGATACCACAAGAGCTTATAAACACAAAAAAGAAGGACCCCCAAGACCTTCAAAAGCTGAAAATAAAGCAACAATAGAGCACAAAGTGCTCAAAAAACACCGTGGAAGTGCTCTTGGCTAAAATGCCAAAAAATCCAACATAAGTTGGACCTACGAACCCAAGATAAGAATGGGGGTGGTTTGAGATCAAAATGGGCCCTCTTTTATAGGTTTTCCAAGGGGCTCACCTCTCTCAAGTTACCGTGGTAACCTTATCAGCTTAGATTTTCATCCTTATCTCTAAGATTTTCACGACATTTGGGTTTTACGCTGGTTCAACGTTGTATCTTTTGGAGTTTACCTTGGAACTTCAAACGGATTGCGCCAATGGCTTTAGAAGGTCATTTTTAGTCCAAGGGTCTCCCTACCCCCTATTCCAACATCTGAAACCTCTCCTCGGTTAGTACTAACTGAGGCCAATAGAAGTATAAAAATCTAGATTTTGGAGTTGGCCTTTTTTGACTAAAGTAACTAGCTAGGATTGTCAGGAATGTCTGAGGGAATAAGAAAAGACCCCTTATTGACTTGATTTCAACTTTGTATGCGCCCGAGACGCCAGTCAACTTCACGCAAATCCCGCCACGTGATTAATTTGGAGGGATGTCGCTGATTGGGCCACCTCCCGCTATCGGAACGCCATGAAACTTGTCGGAGTGCAATATTAACATAAAAGAGACTATGCTACTTTTTTGTGAGATTTTACTGCAACCTGGGGAATTTTCATGAATTTCCCGTTGTTAGTTTAAGCGGTTGACCGTCCGAAAGGGGTGTTTCTCTAAGTTGGAAAATTCCGAAACTTCTTGGGGAACCTTGCATGGAGTTTCCCAAGAGATGTGCAAGTTCATAATTCTTCACCCCGCACACGATGATCTGGAAGGAAATTCCATCTCTTTTAAAATAACCGGCAGTCAAAGAATCTTTCACATGCGAGGGAATTTTGGCAAATGGATCCCGCTTTTGACCTCCTGGCATGTTTCCAAACCAAGAGCACAATCCAGCGGCTGCAAATTCCTCTGTTGGCCCATCTTGAGAAAATAACTCCTGTAGGCTAACATTTGAGGTTTCCATTATTTCAACGGTGGAATGGGGAAACTAAAACCCCTCCAAGGGAATCTATCCTAAGACTCATTTAGACTTCCTTCGGACTACTTTTAGCTAGGTAGAGTCACATGCACAATATTTTAGGCTATTTCAAGTAAAAACCCTCAAACCTTTGTATTTCCGCTACTTCTTGGATTCTAACCTATTTACAAGCAGGATTTAGGGATCTATTAGGGGAAAAAACCTATTATTGACCAAATGTTGTATGGGTATGTAACAACTCTAGTTTGGTCTTTCACTCTTTTTTGGTCTTTTTGTATCTTTTTATGACTTAAATTGCACAATAACAAAAAAAAGAAAACTATGAGTCTCAAGTGACGAATTTGGAAACTCACACCTAACTACTTTCAATCTTACAATAAGAAGAAAGATCACAAACTTGAAGAATGTTGAATGAGGATGTCCAGAAAGCATGCACAACAAAGTTTACCCAACCTATGAAGGTCTGTCTGACGTGTCGCTCTATTCAGAAACTGCTCTAAGGCAAGTAGCCATACTAGGGAGCAAAGTGCCAACCATAAGTTAAATTGTGACCAGTCTAAAAGGATATTCTCAAACTAAATTGAAATGACTACAATACTTTCAGATTTGTATGTTTAAAATATTCCAATGACCAAAAATATAAAATATAATAGCATCAATAGCCTGACAAAGGCGCAAAAAAGATTTGAATAGGACAAACTCCAATGCTTCCAAGCATCTGACCTGCAAAACTAGGAATTATTGACCTTGTGTAAGTCCCAGCATGGCGCAAACAACAATAATAGATTCTTTTTGCGGTTGCAGAGTCCAAGTATTTACCTAGTTCATAGATCTCAAAAGTTGATTAGGTCTCGTAATTGGCCAAATTACAAGGTAATTTTCTAAGGAAAGATAACCTGGTGGTCATGGCAAATTTCAGCGAGCAATGCATCTCCTCCCCTTCCACAACCTCAAATTCCCCTACATTGAATTCCTGCCACCCATACTCTATCACTCGGACGATGGGCAAGCAAAGGCAAGACTCATGCTTCTGATGGACTCTAGGGTCTAAGAAGCATTGGCGCTCCATCACTTCACCATCGTTCTTGCACATGGTGAATGTCACTGGTCTGGAACTCCACTTGCGGAGCATGCGAAACAGGATGCTGTAGGAGAGGGTGTAGGTGCATTTGGTTTTGCCTTTGGCTTTGTATCAACACACCTCTTTCAGCTCTCCTACCTCTGGGAACCTGCACAATGAGTCCAAGGATTTGGTTAAAGCCCTAAACCCCACAGATCTGAATAACTCTCTCTAGGGGCTCACCAAGCTCATTCATTGTCAATTTCATTCATTGTCAATTCATTAAGTTGGACTAATTCTAGGGTCCCAAAATTGTGACATGCATCTGCAAAACAAGGATTAGTATAGATTTATGGTTTAGATAGCGTACTCTGAACAATGACGTTTGTGGAATTCTGCCAATTTAACATCATATTCATTAAAATGAACCTTCCAAAACAATATTATTCATTTTTAGGACCAAGATTTGAAGTTGAGGTTAAATATATTTAAGTTGACGGGAATTCATCTTTTTAGTTGTAAGCTGCAAATTCCATTAAAATGAGAGTTTAAAGTAATCACGGCGTCTCTTACAAATTATGGCTGACAATGATAATATCAATTTTCTATATAAATGCATATTGTGTCCCTTGTTGAATGATAAGTCATGAGCTGAATGGTTGGTTTTAAGAGGCTATTTATCCCATTTAGGAGGTCTGGGTTTGATTCCCATTGAATCCGTATGAGCGGCTATGAGATACACATGACTTGGTGAGCTCTGCAGGCAGGAAAGTGGTAACAACCAACCAGCCCCATCCTCCGAACTGTGACAAGTGCTACATGTGTAAACAAAATAAAAGTGATATTCCCCACTACCAAGCTTTTGTACTCGTATTTTATTTTTAAAAAAATTTAGAAAGTGAATGAATAATGAAAATAATGTCAATTTACATACAGATAAGTAGATATGGTAATAATAAATACATTAACTATTATGTATTAGTTCTCTTACTAAGCAAAGAACTTAATCAGGATGCTCTACTCTGTACCACATACTATACAGCACGTGGCATAAAATCATATAAAATCATCTACGTTATGCTAATGCAAAACCAGGGTATACAACATCAAATAAAAACTATAAAACGGAAGCTTCAACACTACAAAGTATCTCTAGAGTACCTTGTACATCTTCAATCTAAAGGGAATGAAGATAAACTTTCCTTGATTACATCAATCTGGGCCATTAGGATTATAAAGACACACACTACTGTATCCTTTTGGACCAAGGTTGTCATATTGGACAAGTCGCCCGCCTGCCCGCCCGCTCGGTTTGCCCGTCCGATTGAGACTCCGCCCAACCAATGTAGTCAACATGTTGTTGACATTTTTAAAAATAAAAAAAATGTTGACAAGAAATTACCTAACTGTCAATATAGACTCCGGGCACACACTTAAGTCGGACAGGGCATGGACTTAAATAGAACGGGGCGCAGACTTATGGCGGGGCTCAGATCTAAGTTGGACAGGGCGTAGACTCATGTCAGGGTGCAGACAGAAGACGGAAGGGGCGCGGATAGAAATTGGATCTGGGCATGGACTTATGTCAGGGCATGGACAGAAGACACGAAGGGCTTGGACTCATGTCACGGCGCGGACAGAAGACGCCAAGGACGCGGACTCATGTCGATTCGCGGACTGAAGTCGGATTGGGCGCGGACTTTAACACAAGCGCCAACAGTTTTTGGTTGGGACGCGGATGCTGTACTCATCTTTCCCTTTGGAAGTGCTACATTGTTACATCCTTGCGTTTTTGAAGATGATAGATGACCTTCATTTTATAGCCAGGCATTTTTGGATTAAAACTTGGTAGATATATACACATTTATACAATAGACATTTGTTTATTATTTTGTATCTTCTATCTGCACCAAATGTTTGGGTTAGGATTATAATTGCATCATTCAAGACTTTGGACATGTATAGGTCATCAATTTCTACTTCATGCCAAAAGAAATAAAAATAGTAATTGGAAACAATAGTGTTTTTAATATATTTGTAGTTTTATATATGAAACAGTGTTTGGTTGAGGCAAATGTACATGATCGTCTTTGAGGATAATAGGTTAACAACGTTAACCTTTGCCTTCAACATAACTATCATCTGTAGAACTTTCTAGAGTGAAAAAAAGAAATTACGATCTTTGGTAACAACACTCAAACATACTCCAGTAGTACGGTATCATCCTCAATTTATCAAGAACATCCAGGATGGACGCCCTTTCTTGCAGATCTTCTTTTTGAAGGCTTTTCAATTTCATTTGTAGATTTGTATATTTCTACAACTGGTCTTTGCAAAAATAAGCTGGATCCTAGTCTTGTTTTCAGATTTGAGCTGCTATCCATCCTGTGGCATATGCATCAGCAGCTTTAGAGTATACATGTTTTTTGTCCATGACCTCAAGCAATTTAACTGAGCCTTGCTCTCCGTACAAATAGAACAATTTTGAAGCAGCAAACCTTTGAGCTGCTTTCTTCTTATCGAGTGCCTTTTGGTTTCGGTAACCAAATTTTGATGGCACGTTTCCTAGGACTTGGCTTGAGAGTTCCCAATCAAAAATCCCCAAATATACTGTACTTTTTTTTCATGGAGCAAAATGGAGCAAAACATTGGATGTAGATATGTCGTTGTATATGTAGTCTACCTTGTGGCATTTTCCCACAATAACAAGCAATGACAGTGCCAAGTTCACTCGATTTTTGCAAAATGTGGCAACCCATTGCAATTCCTCAAGTGTCAACTAGGTATCTGTCATCTTTACAATGTCATCCACTTCCGTTGATTCGAGAACTTTGGAATCGTATTTACTTAGGAAAGTAACTAAAGACCCCCCATTCCACCATTTTTGGATGCATGTATGTTAGTCTAATGATGCCGGGATGCTTCATCGGACATCTTGTAGCCTCAACCAACATCTTGCAACGTTTTTCCTTTTGATTTTTGGTCTTCAAGAGCTTCCCCGCAGACTCAAGCCAGGTGAGGATGTTGGAAAGTTTCATAAGCCGCATCTTCCTCACATGCTTGTACGCACCTTCTGCCTCTCATCTTGGCATTGTTACCACTTTTACTAATGGTGATAGCCAATACATCGATCCACTCACACATTCAATTGAAATTTTATCTTCCTGTATTTTTTCCCACGGTTGTTTTGTCTTATGGTGACTTATGCTAAAGTCCCAACACCATGTCTCAACTATGTGTAATTTCATAACAAATTCTACATCTACTTCATTCCAATTGCTCTTGTCCTCTTTCTTCTTCATACAATAATGCCAATTGTCTACAACATTGATAGTCATCTAAACCATCATATTATCCAAGAAGTCCGAGTATGACCAATAATCTGAGCAATTGTTGAATTGCTCAGATGCAGCAAACTTCTCGTCAAGCTCTTTCTAAAAATGCTCTAGCAACGCATCGTAACCGTCGACATTCCTGTTCACATAGTTTCTCTCCAACGATCCAATGCTTTGCACTTTGTAGAACTCCACCAGTATTAGCCTAGCTTCATTTAAGTACTCTAGTAGAGGCCAATTCGGATTCTGCAGTTTCTTTGCCCTCTTCTTCCTTGATGATGATGAAGGCTAAGATGAAGCTGACGCCATTGACTTGTGTATTGGTGGAAGTCTTTCTTCATCAATCTGCTCTATGTCCACGAGCAGCGGACGCTTCCCAGACAAACCACTTCCTTCTGCTTGCATATTGAAATCGTATTCTTTTTATATGATTGGTGAGTAATCCGAAGTGATTTTCATTGAAAAAAAACGACAAAAAAACCGGGTATGCTATTAGAGCCAAGCCCCAAGCTCTACCCATCTCCCTTACTAGACCACTAAGTGAGCTAACGTGGGAGGCATCCAGAGAAGGCTAGACAAGAGATAAGTGGAGTAGGGATGGGATTATATAGTCCCCGCTCTTGAACCCGTATGTGCCCGGCTATGTTCCCGCCTTGTCCCCAGCGTTTCCGCCCAACATCCACATACGCAAAGCTTGCGTTCCCGCCTATCCGGATAGCGTGCCCGCCCCTTCAACTGCGTTGCGTCCTAGTTGATTATGTCCCTGTCTGTCCATTTTTGAATCTCTGCCTGTCTGATTTAAGTCCGCACCCGTTGGATTAAATCTAGGATCGATGGCATCCCTGCCCTGTCCATTCAATCCGGTCAATGAAATTGCCATTTTTATTTTTTCGTATCCTATTTTGTTGAATTCAAGGGATAATTCTTGTTGGTTTAGATGAAATTTTAAGTTCCCTTTTCACACCCTATATTTTTGGATACAATTCCTTAATTCAAGTCAATTTTTTATTTCTCTTACACACCCTATTCTCTTGGGTATGTCTCTTTGGTTTATGTATGATTTTTATTTTTATTTTGATACCTTGTTCTCTTGATGAAGACATTAAGACACGTTGGTTAATATAACAAATTCATTTTGTTTCACACCCAATTTCTTTCTTTAAGTAGGTCTCTTTGGTTCAGGTGACATTTTTCTTCTTTAAATATCCTATTTTGTTCAATTTAGGGACTCTAGTGGAAAATTTAAAAAAAAATTATTGTTCACGCCCTATTTTCAGGTGTGATTCTTGTTTGTTTAGTTCAATTTTCCATTTCTCTTCTTGCATCCTATTTTTGGGAATACCGCTCTTTTTATTTAGGTAAGATTTTTATTTCTTATTTCACACCCTATTTTAATGGATAAGACACTTTGATTAATATAAATAATTATTTTTCATATCCTATTTTCTGGAGTATAGCTCTTTGGTTTAGATGAAATTTTTTTTCTTTTTTTTACTCCTCATTTTCTAAGATAAATCTCTTCGGTATAGGTGACATTTTTATTTCTTTCTGTAAACCTTATTCTTTTCATTAAGACATTAAGACACGTTGGTTAATACAAAATATCCATTCTTTTTCATACACTTTTTTTTTAAAGTAGGTATCTTTGATTTAGGTGCCATTTTTTTTATTTTTGCCTTATCCTATTTGGAAGGATTTAGGAACTCTAGTGGAAAAATTATTCTTATTGTTCACACCCTATTTTTGGGTGTAAATTATTGTTGGTTTAGATAAATCTCTTATTTCCCTCTTTGCACCCTATTTTTTGAAATACGGCTCTTTGGTTTAGGTGAGATTTTTATTTCTTTTTTCACACCCTATTTTAATGGATAAGACATTTTGTTTAATATAAATAGTTTTTCATTTTTCTGTACCCTATTTTCTGGGATACGTCTCCTTGGTTCAAGTGATATTTCTATTTCTTTTTACCCACCCTATTTTCTTGGGTATGTCTCTTTGATTTATGTGTGATTTTTATTTTGTTTCTCACACCCTATTTTAATGGATAAGACACTTTGGTTAATATAAATAATTTTTTTTTCATATCCTATTTTTTGAGGTATGTCTCTTTGGTTTAGATGAAATTTTTATTTCTTTTTTCATATCTTATTTTCTAAGAGAAACCTCTTTGGTATAGGTGACATTTTTTATTTCTTTTTTTAAACCTTATTATTTTGATTAAGACATTAAGACACATTGGTTAATATAAAAAATCCATTCTTTTTCACACATTTTCTTTTAAAGTAGGTATCCTTGATTTAGGTGCCATTTTTTTGTTTTTCCTGTATCCTATTTTTGGGGGTTGAGGGACTCTAGTGGAAAAAAGATTATTCTTATTGTTTGCACCCTATTTTTGGAGGTAATTTCTTGTTGATTTAGGTGAATTTCTTATTTCCCTCTTTGCACCCTATTTTTTGGAATATGGATCTTCGATTTAGGTGAGATTTTTTTTCTTTTTTCACACCCTTTTTTAATGGAAAAGACACTTTGGTTAATATAAATAATTTTTCTTTTTTCCATGCCCTATTGTTTGGGGTACGTCTCTTTGGTTCAAATGACATATTTATTTCCTTTTTCACACCCTATTTCGAGGATAAGTCTCTTTGGTTCAGGTGATATTCTTTTTTTACACCTTATTTTTTTTATTAAGACATTATGACACGTTGGTTAATATTATAAATCCATTCTTTTTCACACACTTTTTTTTATAAAGTAGGTACCTATGATTTAGGTGCCATTTTTTGTTTTTTCCTTATCCTATTTTGGAGGGTTGAGGGACTCTAGTGGATAAAAAGATTATTCTTATTGTTTACACCCTATTTTGGGGGGTAATTTTTTGTTGGTTTAGGTGAATTTGTTATTTCCCTCTATGCACCTTATTTTTTGGAATACGGCTCTTCAATTTAGGAGAGATTTTTATTTCTTTTTTGACACCCTATTTTAATGGATAAGACACTTTGGTTAATAGAAATAATTTTTTTTCCATACCCTATTCTCTGGGGTACGTCTCTTTGGTTCAAGTAACATTTTTATTTCTTTTTTCACAGCCTTTTTTCTTGGGTATGTCTCTTTGGTTTATGTTATATATATATATATATTTTACACCTTATTATTTTGACTAGGACATTGAGACACGTTGGTTAATATAAAAAGTCCATTCTTTTTTGCACACATTTTTTATAAAGTAGGATCTCCAAATTTTTGGACAAATAGCCCATTTTGGGGACAAAAGTTTGGAGGGATCTCTAAACTTTTGGGACGAATAGCCCATTTTGGGGACAAAAGTTTAGAAGGATCTCTACACTTTTGGGAACAAATAGCCATTTTTTGACAAAAGTTTGGAGGGATCTACAAACTTTTGGGACGAATAGCCCATTTTTTTGACTAAAGTTTTGAGGGATCTACAAGCTTTTGGGACAAAGAAAAAAAAATTTCACAAAAATTTGGAGGGATCTCTAAACTCTAGGGACAAATAGTACCTTTTTCTGAAAAATAGTTGGAAGGATCTTCAAAAGTTTGGATTCCTCAAATATATAAGATGTGCTATACACTAACTAGTAGGGATCAATGTTTGTTTTAGTCTTTTATTCATGATTAAAATAGTGAGCTCAACTATGTATTTATCTTTCGTATCAGAATTACTCAATTGCCTCTATTTGCGTATATTAGTCGCTGACAACTTTGCTAATGAATTTGCGTACCAGATTAAGTACTTCCATCGATTATTACTTTGATTAAAACCATAAACTAGGACCCTATTACCGTGAACCCTAAACCCTAAATCCTAAAAATCCTAAATCCTAATACTCTAAGTAGTTTTATCCTAATGTCTTGACCCGAAAGCCTGAACACTGAAAATCTAAGCGTTCTTAGCTTGATATCGTGAAGCCTAAACCTTAAACCCTAGAACCCTAAGTAGTTGTATCCAAATGTCTGGACCCTAAACCTTAAATTGTAACAATTTAAGCATTTTTACCCTAATACCAGAAAACCTAAACCCTAGAACCCAGAAAAAATAATCCTTGAAACAAAAACCTTGTTTCTCAAAACCTTCAGTTGTATATCTATTCTTGTCAACTTTGAACACTGTCACTATAAAGCCTAAACCCTCAGCCCTAACCTTGAACCCTAAAAATCCAAAGCATTGGTAATCAAGAACCTTGATCCGATAGATACTGTCGGGAATGGCCAACCGTATATAGAAATTTAATTATTTTCCAACCTTTGAATTGTAAATCGGTAGTACAGTATTGTAGTACAGTAGTATAGTATTGTAGTACAGTAGTACAGTATTGTAGTACAGTAGTACAGTATTGTAGTACAGTAGTACAGTATTGTAGTACAGTAGTACAGTATTGTAGTACAGTAGTACAGTATTGTAGTACAGTAGTACAGTATTGTAGTACAGTAGTACAGTATTGTAGTACAGTAGTACAGTATTGTAAGCAAGATTAATTAGAAGATATGAACATTGAAAATGCATAGTTGAAAACTCCGCTAGAGCACAACGTTAAGTGCATATTCCAATCCCGACAAACCATTAAATGGGTGGCAGGTACCGGTGCAACGACGCACTAACTTAATGCAACGAATTTCCAAAATCCCAAGAAGATTTTAACTAAATTATTGCATGCACCCCCTTCAGCTCCGCAATACTGCACTGATTTCTAGAATTTAGTCAACATTTTGAATTTTAGTATTGCACGCATTACCTCCCAGTGTGAATCCCAGTTGTCAGTGCTAGTTGATCTTATAGAATGCAGTGCAAATTATGACTGAAAGACCGCATCTTTAGATCCTTCTGGTGGTCAAAGAAGCGCACGCTTGAAGAATGCGCCGGAAACTCAAAAGCCAAGACTGCACATCCCTCTGAAATTCGTGGCAGGAAACCAGAGCTCCAAGATTCCAACAAATATCTGTCATAATCCTAGAACTCGGTAGAGCTTACTTTTTTGCACACGTAAAGACGTTGTGAATGCTGTAGAGTATTGAGTCAAAGCATTCCAATGTTCTAAGCGCTTTGAGGTGGATTCATAAGATGTTCAGTGTCCATCGCTTCATTCTGGGTACGATCTTTGCACTTTGCATTGCATGTCAGTGATGAAGTTTGAGTTTCCATTAGTCATTTTTCCAAAGTTGTATATTGTGTTTGAATGCCACTAAGGAATCTGAAAATGCAATGGCTATTGTCGGCTGATGGAGTCTACTCTGACGCAATTGAAATTGAGAATTTGCAGCCCAAATGAAGTTTATAGACTTTTTGTGATTCAACAAGTCGTATTGTGCATGTGTTTCACCTTGTGAATTAAGAACCAGAGACATTAGTCTATCATGATTTGCAAATTTGAAGAAAACAATGGACTTTTGCCTATGAAAGCGTTTATGCAGTCAGGTATTCCACAGCTATGAGTGGCTCGTACCTGGGTTCATCTTTCTATTGGAGGCCGGGCCAGGTGGGTTTTATAGTCAATAGCGTATGAAGTCTTTGGAGTTTAGTGGCTGAAGTCAAACGTTTGAATAGGTTGGCGCAATTCAGTATAATATGCATAGACGGAAGTGGTACGTATTTTAGGGGATTTACGGTGGCACATGTAGATCCAATACGGCCATTGTAATATATCACAATGATTTGTTGAGAACGTTGCGTGAATATATGAAAACAAAGGTATCTATGGCAACACCGTGAAATCTCACGATGTTTGTATTGCGACAGTCAGTGATGTCTGCATGAGAAGGTCATGCAAGGTGTACACCGTGATATCTCATGGTCCTTTCTTTATCTAATTGTTCAGTGCAATCTGTGAGGTCCCGATTCGTCATCCGGAACTCAATATTTTTTTTTTTCATTTCTTATAAGGGTGAGTGTACTTTTAGTTACAAAAAGCCCCCAAAAGAGTGTAAGACCAAAATAGGTATGTTACATGCCAACATAGCATTTGGTCCCTTATCATTAAGTTGCCCTCAACTAAACCTAATTCCCATTTTAAATAGGTGTAAACTGGGATTTCACGTGATTAGATGGGTTTATAGTAAATAGGGCTAGAATTGCCAAACCTATGGTGTAAGTGACATCTTAGGTCTAGAATTGGTTTGAGGGAATACCATTGAGGTCATATGTTTATTTTCGACGCTAGGTTTCACTTTCCCCATTCTATCAAAGAAATAGCAAAAATCCTAATTATTAGGCCTGTAGGAGTTATAATCGCAAGACGAACACTTGGAAAGAATCTAGGGATGCAGTATGTTGTTCTTGGATAGAAGTCATGTTTGGAAACCAACGGCAAATTGTTTTGCTAAGATTCCCCCCCTATACAAATGATTCTCTGATTATTGATTTCACAAGGAGAAGACAAGATTTGATTCTTCTATGACCTTTGTGTAAAGTAAGAAAATGAGATTGCACATGTTTTGTGGAATTATATGAGAGATTCTATAAAAAGATTTGGAATTTTCTGACTTACAGAAAATGCCTTTCCAAATGGTCAACCGCCAAAACTTTGGATGGAAAATTTTGGTAAATTACCTAGATTGCGATAAAATCTCACTAAAAATTAGACTAGCTTGTTTTATGCTAATAAGATGCTTCAACAAGTTTCAAGACATTCTGATAGTCAAAAGTGCCCCAATTGACAAGATTTTCCAACAATTGCCAAATTTGAAGAATCTGGTGGAGTTGACCGGCGTCCCGGAATTGGAATGGGGTCGAAGTTGGTCTTTTCTTACTTCCTTAGACCTTCTAAAAAACTTAGGCTAGTTACTTTTCTCAAAAAAGTCAAATTCCAAAGATTGGATTTTTATACCTTTTTAGTGTTCAGTTAATGCTAAGAATTATTGCGTTTTTGAAGTCGAATTAGGGGATGGGAGTATCTAACCTAATTAGCCTAATTTAGCCTACTTACTGAAAGTTTGATTCAGTAAGTAGGCTCAAGATAACCAAAGAGGTGTCCGGTTCAATGCGCTCTAAGATGCGACCGGTCCACCTAACCTGTACTATAATCACTCTAACAACCGTTAGACTCAGAACCCGCCTGCAGCAATGCAAACAGCACAAGGAGTCATCCACCTACCACCAGCTTAAACTACGCAGGATGCTAGGTTTATTGGCCAAGATGTGCTAAATAGTTCTAAAGCCAATGATTTCCAAAGTTCTCTCTTTGTAAAAGTTATGGTCTCTGACATAGAAGACATCCAGAAGACCTTGCCGGCTTTGGTAGTGCCATAGGAGGAGCAAAAACAGGCCTTCCTCCAATCATTACCCCGGGAGAGGTCTTGTCACCTGAGTCTAGCTCACACAATAGCATGCATCTTCACTCCTCTTAGGATTCTCCTCAATTCTCAGACTTGCAGAGTACGTTGAAAGAAACTGCCAAAGAAGTCCGTTTTGACAAACACCTTCCGACCCGCAGCGAGTTGGATGAAAATGAGTTCTAGTTTGTTCACAAAGGGACTCCTTTTCATCCATCGAGCTCTAGATCAATCTAAGAGCAGGAAGAGTAGTAACCCTTTGTCCCCCTACAAGTTGTGGAAAGATCTGTCCAGAGCAAAGGCTCCATCCATCAATAGACAACGTTGCACCAAACTTCCTAATGCTGTCTTCAGTCCTCTTCTATAGATTTGACTGCAACTCCGCCTTTGTTTTGTCAAGCAATTTATAGCGTAGATTGTGGTATAATGGCAAGGGGTAGGGCCAATGTAACTCTGCCATCCTCTTCACTACTTTTTTGAACGTTGGATTTGAGCTACAATAAATAATATGTTGGCCGCATAAAAGAACTTGGCCCAAATTGCATTTAAATTCTGTTTATTGGCCTTGTCAAATCCATCTGCTAGCTTGCTCTGCCTCTAAGGCCTACTGCTTGATCCCCGAGCAGTTTCACGTTTGCTTGATGTTTGTGTATTTGGATTTTTATAAGAGGCCACACAAAAGAATTCTTCCTGTGTTGTGCATGAGTCATCTTGTGTAGAACAAGGCGTGTATCTCCCATTTGAAACATCGCTTTTTACTACAGGCGTGCCATAGCCATCCACATTGTCTCTTGTAGATCTTTGTGGAATAGCCCCATTGCAAAGAAGAAATAGATTTTGAACTTGAGATTTCAATTGCGGACAAAGGCTTATTCCTTTATCTTTCAAACCTAATGTGCCTTTATATCCTAGATGGCTGAACAAATAGCTTATTTTCCTGGCAAACACCAATTTGCAAGCTTTGCATTCCACTTTACCAACTGACGGGGCACCATACCAATAAGACCAATCCGTGCTTATAGTCACAAATTTGGATTCTTTATACTAAAATTTTACTGAAAATGTCACGCAGTAATAATTTGATAAATTTTGTCAAAAATATGAGAAACAGTGTGTGCACAAACCCATGATAACCCAGGCCCTCCTGTTCACTGAACTATACATTACCAAGCAAGGGACACAAAAATTGTAGCACCTAGCCCTTGGAAATCAAAGCTTTCAGTTTCTCAGGAGTGCTTGCAAATGCCAAATTTCTGAAACTTATAGTTCTGAGGTTGCTAGTGACCATTTAATAAGAAATAAAGAACACTATCTCGGTCCCACTGATCACCTAGTCTCTCAATCAAACAAAGGGTCGGAAAAAGATTGGTATTGGGTCGGATGTATGGTCAAACAGGGCCAGACGCTTGGTCAGTTCAGGGCGGGGTCAGACGGGGCCGAACGAGCTCGGATAGTTGGTCTGCTTGTTGAAGATCAGACGGGCTTAATTGGTTGAAGGTGGAGACAAACAATCAGTCAGATGGTAGTCGGATAAGTTCGGACTTTAGTCAGTCGGCTGGCGCTTGCTAAGTCAAACGGGACCTCTGTCCGATCATTGGACGGTCAGTTGGTCGGTGCTGGATAGGTCAATTGGTCGGCCTATGGTTAGGGCTCCTTCCGGACCAATATGTCCTAGACAAATGCTACACCTGCCCCTCAAGATACCGATGGAAGGATCACAAGCGTGCACTACTTCCTTCTCATTCTTCTTGATGTATGCTCGAGGTGCACTCCTTGAAAAAAATAAGGATATAGGTGCAAACACTAGGTATTTAAATGGGGGATATTACTTTTTGTTCATTGATTATTCTGAGGTCTATCATTAGATAATTTTCTAATTCGAACCATTAAGAAGGAGGCATACATTAATTATAATTCCTACTTGACATGAATATTTCATATGCTATATTGGTTCAGTTTTTTTGCACTACTTGCAATTACCAAATTTGGTGTAGCATTTAGGATTCACAATTAGGGGGCTTCTTAACCATTTAGTGCTTTGAAGTCCAAAAATTCATATCTAATTCTACAAAGCTCCAAAGTTATGAAACAACTTGGATTAGATGCCAGTTCTACTCATCTTTCAAGGAGAATTTCCTAAAAAATATTTTAAGAAGTTTCACCTCCTCTAAATTCAATTTCAGCTCTTAAATGGGCAATTTATGGACCTCTTTCCTTTTAAGCTCAATTTGTAATCAATTTCTCATTGATAGATTTTTTGTAGTAGAATTGATATTCATGTAAAGCGCAGATATTTGCAGCTTCAAAAATCATAATCCAATTGTAGGCTTTGTCATTATCTAGATTTTATTTTATTTTTGAAACAAATGAAATATATTTTCATTGGTAAAAAGAAACTTATAAATCGGCTAGCCACAAGTGGCCAAGGTGAATTGCCTCCATCGCTTGTTCCCCCAAGTCATTCTAGGGGTGCATGTACGAAAAAAGCCTCCTACTTTGTACTTGATTAATTTATTTTGTACAACTCTCCTCGCTAATTTTGGAGCTTTTGATTGCAAATATAAATTCAAAATTTGCAAAATATATCACGCATTGCAAATTTTAAAAATCGACATTTTCCTTTAGGAACAAGTGGGGGGGCAGTTCACCCAGGCTTTATAGGTGGCCTGCCTAGAAGAGAAACAAGACGTATATGACTAGACCAAGTAAGACTAGGAAAGAGAAAAGACATTAGGCTATCTAGGTTGTAAGCTTAGTAAACCATTCCATTCTGAATTTTTGATGATATTGCTTTTGGATAAATGCATTTTTGAATGCACTCCCATAACTTATGTGTTCATAATTTATTCTTCACATGGAGTTATAACCACAACTTGCATATGGTAGGATGATACCCTCATTTAACTTTGACACTACAAGTGGTAGGTAAAATATAATAGATCATCATAGCTTAAGGAATCTAAAATAAAAAGACAATGTAGTATAAATGTAGAATGAAATGCCAGCTCTAAATTCATAATTAAGACTTTTGACCCACTAAACTAATAAAAAAGGGGGTATTTTAAGTCTAAATTTTTCCTAATGCATCCCATTATTCCACACCATATAGTATTTACAGTATATCCAATGACATTTTACATACGCTATAGTATAATCAACCAGTTTATAATTTTTAGCTCCAAAGTTTTTTTGGCACCCTATCATTTGTTCACACGTAGTTTGCTACTTCTAACATTTACTACACCCCTTGAGGATGTATGCTGAAAGCGTGTTGTAAAGGACCCATCCTTCCTCTGCTTCCAAGGTCCAATTCATGTGGAGATGTTGTTTGTTCTTTGCATGGTTCAAGCGCTCAAACATTGCATCCATGTCTCCTCAAAATGTAATGTCGGGGGACCCCCTCGGATGCAGCTCGAACATCTACTTCATCCACTAGAGAGAGCTCTCCACGACATTGCAGTCTTCATCCGACTTCATTGCTAATTTGAGGAGCCTTTTTGTTGCTCAAGATACTACGGATGTTTTGTCTTCAAGCTTCTGTACCCATGCCAACCACCCTTCCCTCATGGCTTGCATTTATCCAATTGCACTATTTATTTCAATCGTTCCAACTCAGACTGAGCACGGACATTCTCTTTGGTTGCCTCATTCAATTTTTGCTTCAACTCTTTGACTTCATTCCTTTCTGTTTGCATAGAAGAATCTTGCAATGCTAGGATAGGATTACAGATGGCAGTTTGAGGGTTTACTTCCATGCTTTTATGGCCCTCCACACCAACCACAGTTGCGGCTTTTTCAAAAGAAAGAGAGAGTTGATTGCTGTTTTGAATGTCTTGCACCTCTAATGTTATGGGCCCCAACTATACAACATCCTTATTCCGGAGTCCAAATTTGCGCTCATGGATCCTTTGTAGTCTTTCCAACTTCTTTTTCAATTCATCACAGTGTGCCTTCTATTTGTCATTAAAATTGTTCAAGGTCCTTAGCTTCTGATTTTCTTCTGCTAACTCAACCATGTCTTTCATTTTGTCATACTTGTCATCAAAGAATGGTAATATAGCCTTTGTGTACTTCATGAAAGCCACGACACCAATGATGAATTCAGGCAATATTTTGGCCAATTCCTCAACAAATTCCGTAACCTTTGGAAAACTTCTTTTACAAATCCCACTGCTGTGGTCAATGAGATTGTGGTTCTGGCAAATGCGCCCCAATCTATATTGGGTTTTGGAAAAGGAATAAAGCTGACAGGATTGCCATCAAATACAGATGGTCTTAGTCCTATTTCAAGTTCCTTCCATTGAGCGAAGCATCGCACCAATTCTTCCAATTCCTTCAGACTGGGCATGTGACGGAGAATCTCCAATTGTTTTGAGGAATAGCTGACACTCCCGGATACTTGCTTCCAATGTCTTTGCCATGAATGGTGAAATCCCTTGTCACGTCATCGGCTGGTTCTTTATTTCTTGCTAACCAATGCACTTGAACTAAAAGGCTCGATACTAGGCTCGTTGACCTAATCAAGTCTTTACTGAAAGATACATGTGTCAAGCTATCTAGAGCATTGCTCTCTAAAAGATTATCAATTGTAGCACTGGCCCTTGCAACTTATTACAGTTTAGGCACTACAAGAGAAATGGATGTTTTAAGTAAGTTTTTAAGTATAGTCCTAGACATAAGATTTTAAGTAATGACCTTTAAGGAGATTTTCAGCAGTATTTTACTTAAATCCATGCTTTTTAAATAAAATTTTGTTGGAAATCTCCTTAAAGGTCATTTCATAAAATCTTATGTCTAGGACTATACTTAAAAACTCACTTAAAACACCCATTTCTCTTGCAGTGAGGATCCTGCTGACGTTCTTGTAGCGGAAAATATGCCCCACATTTGTTTAGAACGTTCTACTCATTCGGAACCATATCTTTTGGAACCATAGTTTCTACGTTCGGTGTGCACATCAAAGCTGCTGGTGGAGTAAGGAACACCTCTCCCTCCACATCTCCCAAGGAAGCACGGCTCAATTTTATTGAGGTCTGCGTGGAAGCCAATGGTAATGCATCACTTGTGCCCTCACAAATGGTTGTCATAAGGAATTGGAGTATTTTTTAATACTCTTCTTAGTTTTGGTGTCTCACTTGGCCTTGCTTGTGGATTGTACAAATCCGGAATATCTTTATGTGCTCCAGAGATGCAGTGGAACCTTGGCTGTTGTTGGAAACGTGCTCCAATCCACCTTCTGGGCTGATTGGAGTTCTGCGTACACCATAGAGGCCAAGCTATAGTTTATATACCCCTTACTCATTGCTTTGTCCCTGAAGAGTGCCTTCTACACCTCCAACAATTGATGGAAAAATGCTGATCATTGCAATTCCATGGCTTGCAACTAAAATCGTGAGTGTGAGCAGCATGGGACTCCCGCGGCCACAACTTGTCGATGTGGTACATTTTTACATACTTCTTGCACATCTTGGAGTTCTAATATTCCGTTGCCTCCTTCTCCCAGTCTACTTCCACTTAGATGTTAGGATTGTCTAAAATCTCAAGGTAGAGCCCATGGGTGGCCCCATTCCGTTTTGTCTTCTTACTACCTTTCGCCCCTGAAGTCATCTCATTAATACCCGCAACACCTGCACTACTCATGACTGTAGCTTTGAGTTTAAAACCACTTCAAAAATGACTATAAGTGAGCCCCTTGAAACACGTGTATTTCAATCGAAAAAAGAGTGCATGTCGTTATGAAAAATGATTGACCCCAATTCTCCACCATGTAGGAGCAGCTGGCTTGTGAAGCAACAATAGAACATTCGACATGGTTCTAATACCTCTGAAGGAGAGAAGAATTGAGGAAAATGAGCAGCCCGTCCGATCTTATAGCTGTCGGACGACAGACCTAAGCCAGGTGTTAGGGTATGCAAAACTCAAAATAGGGAAAGTAGAATAGAATAGTGTTAAAGTAGTATAACTTTTTTTGACTTTATGCATAGGAATAGGGAAGTAGAAACAAAAGTTTAGGATTATAGATTAAGCAATTTCTAGACACACTAAAACTGTAAATAAGTTTCCGGAACCAGACGTAAACGCCAGTCGGAATCCGGAGAATTCCAGATTGAAGGGACTTATGGACCAGATTTTGGAAATTTAGGAAGTCCCAATTTTTTGGGGATTTTCAAAATTTTAGGAAATTCCGGAATTTTCGAGAGTAGCCAAGTTTCGGACTTTTAGGATCTCAATAGCTTTCGTGGAATAGTTAATTGGGCTGTTGCCCTGATTTTTTGGTGACTTTTAGGTCGCCTTGCTTTATATTTAAGGGCGGGCTGGCTTGCTGGCCTCTCATTTCCCTTCCCTTGTCATTCAATCTAAGTACTCAAGAGATCACCTTAGGATCATTCTCTTGGGTATCGCATCTATAGTCACTTGCGTGTTGGTGTGTAAGTGCGAGTGTGTAGGGGTGAGGAGGAATCTGGATCTTAAGTGACTGGGTCTGATTGATAGTGAGCGTTTGTGTGAAAGTTCTAAATTTGTGAAAGAGGATTAGTGCACTGTGCCTTTAAACTGCTGGAATAGTAATCCGGAAAGAGTGGAGTGGATGCGAGTCCGGAACCTAGGGAGGATTTTGTGCGGAGATAGCAACCGCCAGCGGAATATCCCCACCATCCGGAAGGCCTACCAACTACCGGATCAGTCTAGATTCTAGAACATACACCTCTTTGTCGATTCCGGAAGTCTTGATCTGTTGTTGTAGTGAAGGAAACAGGACGTGGTTCCAAGTGACCTACTTTCCAGATTGGCCATCCAGAAAGTTGTGAGAATTGCTACCCTCTCTTTCTCTATTACAAACTCTGTTTGGATTGTATGTGTTTGCTTAAAATATTAGTGGAGAGAGTGAAGATTATGAGTGGTGAAGTCCCTACCCCTCTAAAAGATCAACAGCGGACCCCCTAAGGGTGAAACAGGGATATATAAAATCAGAGTGTGACTAGACAAAACCCAGAATCCGGACAAGGACGGATTCTGGACTAGATTCCGGAAAGTAGTAAGGATAGATTCTAGAAAGTAGTGAGGAAGGATTTCGGATTGGATTCTGAAAGGTTGTAAGGAAAGATATTGGATTAGACTTTGGAAAGTAGTAGCAACCGGAAGAGAGTGAATCATTGAGACGGATTGCTTGGGTGTGTTTTGGAAGAGATCTGGATATCTTTAGTTTGCAATAACACCTAGAATTCCCTGGGACAATATTTCATGTTATCTTAGCACATTTTTGTGTTAAGGATACTTACGCCTAGATTGCGCATATGACATTAGGTCCGGTACTGAACTTGCACTAGACGTTGCTAAGCGGTATTGGACCTGAGGCCCGGCAAACGGACTGATAGCACGCCGTCCAATTGCTAGACCAATCCGTCCTATTGCCGAATCTGGCCGTCCCAACCTGAAGTAGATTAGGGTGGATTGTTGCTTGTCAGACGATGGCGGCCACTTCAGGTTTGCTATCCGATGCCCCGTCCGACCCCCTATCCGACCCCCTGTCCAATGCCGCGTCTGAATCATTCCTACCTTAGTCCGATCCTCCGTTTGACCCCGTCCGACCAATCGTTTGAAGTCATTGCTAAAGCGTATGAATATAGGATCCAGTGATCCACAAATCCTTTTCCAAAGACTCCTTATTCATGATGTAAGCATCCAATGCAAGTGGCATTAGAAGTTGCTGGATGCAATAATGTTGATTTTTGCAGAACCGGAAGACAATAATATTTTAACACCTAAATGTCCAAGACACCCAAATCTGGTATTTGCCAAACTTTGAAGTTAAATAAGACCTAATTAAGCTGCTTATTTAGTACTTAGTATTTTTTTAAAGTTCTTCTTCAAGTCTAATTTAGCACCAAAAATCTGATCTTGAAATAAATGATATTGATTTTTCTATTCAAGTTTTTGTACAAGGATATCCATTGCAATCTTGACTTCCCCTAGTGTCAAGAGCTCTTAGAAATGAGCCTCAAATATAGTAGATCTTGAAGAAAAAATCACATTCAAAATTCATACAAAAAAAACTGTAGATTGGATTTTAAGAAGCCATAAATTGAATGGAGTTATACAGCTTAGGCCCTTTAACCTATTATTTTTTTTGGTCACCAACTCTTTCAATTTGACTTGTGTAAAGAAGATTGAAATTTTTTTAGGTTTTTTTCACCTTCATGGTCAAACATATAACCTTTCACTCTATGAATGATATTGTTGTGTTTCATTTTCCGAGGAGATCTCTAACCTCTCTAATTTGAATTTGTATGGTTCCAATTCATCATGAGGTTATTTGAATAACCTAATTTGAAATTATACACTTATCGTTCTACTAAAAATTGAAACAACTTACCAAAATCTTGAATTTCTATTCCATTTAGAACAATTTCTTAGAACCCCCCCAAATGGAAGTAAGCACTTCAAATAAGACAGGACATCAACCTGCAGGCTATAGCGTCCACGCCCCTGTCAAAATAGATTGCCGCTCAACTACGTCCGTGCCTAGACAAGCTGCGTTCGCAATAGACTGTGTCCACGCCTAGAATAGTAAGGTATTCGCCGGCACACATGCATCACCGCCTAGAAAGGAAACGCCCGTGCCCAATTGAGTTCGCACCCACTTTTTATAACTCCCTGCCCCAACAGAGTTTGCGCCTAGACATTATAAGTTACCGCACGTCTAAATTTGTGCCCATATGATAACGTCTCTGCCCGGACCCATACGTCCGCGCACAGCGACTCTAAGTTACCGCCCATCTGAGTCCGTGCTCGGCAAATTACGTCCTTGCTCCCTCTCAGGAGTTTGCGCTTGGACACTATGAATTCCCACCTGATTACGTTCGCGCCTAGAACAAAACGTCTCTGCCCTAACCCATACGACCCCACTTGACACTGTCAAGTTTCCGCCGATATCAGTTCGCACCCAAGCAATGACATTACTACCTGCACCATATATCACCACCTCTAGCGTCCGCGCCTTGGTTCCAGCATGGATTGACACGTCACGTAGTGAAGGTAAATTATTTTAAATTTTTTTTAATTGGAAAAAATTCGGTGCCCAAGATGTCCAGATTGTCCATCCGTTCGTCCGATCCTGTTCACCCATCTGCTTGGGATGTTTGGTAATTGTCGCAGCACAGGGCAAGCAAATTCCCAGTTATACTCCCAAAAACTACTCTAAAGCATAACAAAATGACTCTAAAGATCAAACCCGCAAGATTCTGTGAAGTATCTAGCCTTATTTAGTCTCTAAGCTCAGTTCGTATCCATCTTTCTCCTTCCGGTTCTAACACCACAACCGGAAACACAACAACACCGAAAACTACAGTCAGACCCTTTTCTCCTTTCTCAATCCGTCCAACTATTCGATCCGGCTTGATCAACTCATATCCGCTCTTATCCTCATCCGGTTTAGTCTTACCTCTGTTTCACCATCAGAAGGTTTGCCGCTTGCTTTTGAAAGTGGCAAGCCTGCCACTCCTTCCGTGACTTATAGTGGTTGAAGATCCATTTTTCTATTCTGCAATTTCCTATACTAATCCGGATCCGATTTGATCCCTCATAGCAATCCAGAGAACTCTCCGGATCATAGGTCACACAAAGACCCCCCGTACGATCCTCTCATACTACAACGACCTTAGCGCCAAGATCCGTCTGTACATCGTTAGGTGGTTACAAGTATACCTGTCCGTTCCAACATCAACTAAAGCTCTTTTGTTTACCAACTAAGGCAGTGAGATCTCTCAGGAAATCGAACACTTAACCGGATTTCTCACTCAGGAGTTCTAGCACAACTAAGGAATCCCTCCCTATCCGCCTAGCCTAACAACGGCTGTCTCGCCCAGAAACCTAAACCTTAGAAATGTTGAGGAACTGAAATCCACTCCCAACTCTTTTACTACCCGCTCACTTGCACATAAGATCAAAACAAGAAAACTATAGGGAGAAATCACCCCCAAATGGACGTGCGCCTTCCTAACTCCTCACCATACAGCGCTTGCCATATACGGGAGAGACACACAACAAGAAGCCAATAGAAGGTACAAGCAAAATTTGGGCGAAAAGACTTGTAGCTCCCAAGCAGGGGCTTGCTTATATAAAACTGATTTACAAAGGCAAAAAGGCCCCCGGAAATTTGCGCGGAACTTCCGGATCCAATCCTAACCAGCCAGACCAAATCAACATCCGATCCGGTTCTAACTATCTTACACAAAAAATACATTCCTACCTACCTACCCTGCAACTCCCCCACCCAGTGTAGGACTCTTGGGTTCCGCGGTAGTTGGTTGAAGACTTCTGTCAGATTCCTGCTCCACTCCCCGATAGCAGGATCCGGAAGATCTGATCCTGGTGATAAGTCTAGCTGGATCGCTTGTCCAAGCCCAGGCCTTTGTTGACTCTTCTTTGATTCGAGAGTCCGATCCTTGAGCTCCCTCGGATTCGATCCTCCTGCGGTAAACGATTCCGACAGCGAGAGGTCCAAAATTTGGATCTCCCTGGAGTATATGAATTCGTTCGGCTTCTGGCTACTGACGTCCATCCAGTTGGCTACCTCCTTTGCCGCCACCATTGTCGCTTCCACCCGATTGGTGAAATTGGTCAAGATCCGAGATATCCGGGAATCGGATACTTTCTTCTCTTTGTGAAGTCCCTTGTTAAATAACTCCACCTTGACAGTGGCGGATCCGGAAGCTCCGAGAGTGGCCTTCACTGTCTCCGCCACCTTCCGTGTTGCGTCCGCCATCCCTCGGACGGCAGTCTTATCTTCTTTGAAGGCAACCATCTCTGCCTTCAAAGTGTCGATTTCCTCCTGAAGCCGACAAATCTTTGCCTCTTGCTTCCGGTGCTTGTTCGGATTGGTGATGTGTTGTGCTACCTTAGCCGGTAGCCTGCTATCTTCCGGCGCACCCACGAGCTCTTCGATACTGGAGATGATCCTTCTCTTGATCTCCCAATCCGCTCGTATTTTGCAAAAGATAGTGGGCAATTGATTGAACAGATCAATCGGGTCTTTGAAATCCGGCATCTCCACTTCCGGTCCCTGTTCAAGAGTCAACCGGTTGGTAGGAGGGGTTCCTCTCTTATGAGGAGGCGTCATCTTCATTCGCTTCCTTGTCCTAAGGTGCTCCTCCTCATCTTCTTCTTCTGTCTCAGATTCGGATCCGGATAGTTCCTCCGGTTTGTCATCCAAACCCGACTCCCCATACTTCAAGATGGATTCCTGAATATTCCATGTCTTCTCCTCCGTGTTGGTGAGGAGTTGGTTGTGCTGGTAGAGGTGAAAGAGATAGGGACTCAAAGGAGTGGCCCTACTCTTTTCAACTCTTGTCACAAGCTGAAACACCAAATTGCAAAAGATCCAGGCCCAATTTACCTTCCGTTCTGCGCTCAAGGCCCCAAAATAGTGTTGCCAATGGTCATCGTCACCCTCATTAGCTTCTCCGGGTGGATGATCGGAATCAGGAACTGAAGAAGGCGGAGGTGTCAGTCGTCTATGCAATCTGCAACCGCGTAGCCGTCCTTGTTGCTCGGCTCTCCATGAAACTTATCATGGATGAACTCAACCCTCCATGCCGCCATGCTTGAACTCCCTAACCATAAGTTGTAGACCTCTCTCCACTTCTCTTCTTCCCACTCGGTTGGGCGCCTCCAAACAGTATTGTCAAACTGATTTGACATTTTGCCCTTCAGCTCTCTCACCATCCGCTCCTCTCTAAACCCCCAAGGTTTGTCCATCAACCCCAAACAGCCCATTGCGTTGAGGTTGTTCATGAGCTCGGTTCTTGCCGGTTCCTCGGAAGGTATGACTGGAACTACTTTCCGGAGCTTAATCTTTGAAGAGGAACTGGGCGCTCCCGGTCTACTCTTGCAAAGCTGAGGCATGGACACAGACTTGGCTAGCTAGATCCTTTCCGGTCGTTACCTCACTCTCTCTTAGCCACACGTCCCATTCCTCACTTTCTCTTGTCCGATCTCAACCGAAAGTCAACACAAAACTTGTAGCCCACAAAATCTCGACCTCTCTTGCACTCAGATGCACTTGCACTTAAGTTTCTACGCACATAACGGCTCTGGCGCAGACAAAAGCGTTAAAGTGCTCAAGGTCAGCTCCAAAACTTGAGGGAAGTAAAGGAGCGGAAATGGGGATGACCAACCTTTATGTAGTCCCAAGACCCCTGACTAGTCATCATGACTTTTTCCGGTCCGGTCCATAGCAATCCGGTTGAATCCTTATCCGATTCGAGATAAATCCCGGATGTGATTCCGCTCCTAAGTACTAATACTCTGACCGGATCAGATCCAATTTACCCCTAATTGCATTAGCTTTGTCTATCTTCACTCTTCTTTTGCCTCCTAGCAAGATCCAAATTCTAATTACTCGTTTCCGTTCCAACTTTTAGATAAGCAAGGGAAAACCAAAAAGTCTGGTTGCGACAGTAACCTTGGGACGCCTGATGTGACAACCCTGAATCTTGGGGTTGGGGTTCTTCACCCTCTAATGCCACATATCCGTCATGGCAATTGCTAATTGGAACTATGGACGGGTCTTGGGGTTCGCAGTACAATCTACAAGACATTCTGGGATAAATGGAGTAAATATTCCCATATCCAAATTCATAGACTTTCTAGACATGAAGAAGTGGTGGGAGAATATTGTCCTACTCCATCTAACCCTTCAATTCATGGAGTAGTGTTAGGTTTAATGACATCCCAATTTTCATTGAACTAGGGAAGAGAGAAATCGATTATGACATTTTATAGGACATCAAGAATCAAAAGGCCAATGTTACTAACGGGTAACTTCTACATAATAATGCCAACTATCAAAAGCTGATCTGGGATGCCTAGACCAAGAGAAGGAAACAAAGATTCAAGCTTCTAACAGTAGTAGTTAACTTTGTCCAAGTTGAAGACTACAGACCACCAGAGCTTGTCATGGAGATAGAAGGATGTTCCATTCCTAAAGTTTTGGTAGATGGCAGATGCGGGGTAAATTTGATGTTGGAGGATACAACTTTTGACTTGGGATTTACCATGTTCAAAGCCACGAACCAATTTCTAAGATTTGCAAATTAATCCTGAGTTTTCTGATGGAAAGACTCTCTCAAGTACCAACCCAGATTGGAAAGGTAACCTATCTTCTTAACTTTGCTATTATCCTAGTAGACAAAGGAAGACCATTTCCTATGTTACATGGAAGACTTTGGTTGTATTCTGCAAGAGTGATTGTGGATTGCAAACACAAGGAATTTGTTATTGGAAAATCCAATATCCGGATTCCTTGAAAAAATGAGGAATATAAGGGAGAGACAAGTGAATCAGATGGATACACCACGGATTGGTCGGATCCAGAAGATTCTTATGCTATATTTTTGAACTTTGTTAAAGAATTTGATGAGATGATTGAGGCAGATTTTGAATTTCCAAAATCCATAGTGGAACTAGGAGAACCAAAGGAAGGAGAAGTCCTTGATACAATTTTAAGATCCATAGTAGGTCAAACGGAAGACTGATCACTTAGAAAAGCCAGTGTTCCATTGTCAGTTGACTGGATGAGAAAACAGATTTGTGAAGGCAATTTACCTACTGTGAATTTGACTAGGGGAAAGACCAATGTTCCATGGAATGAGTTCCATGTCCAGTCAAAGGAAACAGAAACGGATCAAATCAAGAATATAGTGAATCCCTCGGACTATGAGAAGGTGGAGATAGAAACAGGGAAGTCCATTTTCTTGGGGAAATCCCTGAGCAGAAATGAGAAAAGAAGCTATGTTAGACTGCTAAAGAAATACATAAATGTATTTGCTTGGACTCCATTAGATCTTAGCAGAATTCCACCGGATCTAAGAGAACATAGGATTGATCAAGTTAATGGAGTTGTTCCGATTAGACAGCGTCAGTATAGATTGAATCCGAAGTAGTCACTCATGGTATAGAAAGAAATTGACAAATTGTTGAAAGCCGGTTTTATCTATCTGGTTAACAATACAGAATGGGTTTCAACTATTGTGGTTGTTTCCAAGAAGGTGGAGATAGTGGGAAGGTGAAGATCTGGGTCTGCCAGGGTTTCATTTAATTGATAGATATCTTCCGCAACTTCCTTAGTCATTTCTTGGAGGTGTTCATTGACAATTTTGCTGTGTTTAGCAAACAAGACCAATACTTGGAGTTATTGGAGAAGACCTTCATCAGATGCAAGGAAACTAGATTAAAATTACATCCGGGTAAGTGCTTCATGGGAATGCAATCTGGGATTTTGCTAGAACATGTTAGCAAACAAGAATTGGAAGTTGATGTGGATAAAGTCAAGGCTGTTCTAGTCTTGGTAGCTCCTACTTGTATAAGAGAAATCTGCGGATTTCTAGAATGTGTTGGTTACTATATATCAAAATAGGCAAAACTCAAATTAGAGAAAGTAGAATAGAATAGGATTAAAGCGGTATAACTTTTTTTTGCTTTTTGCATAGAAACAGGGAATTGGGTGAAAACACACTACACTAGGTACGATTTTGGCAAGAAAATTTAGTACTTTTTTTGTTATTTTTTATACATTTTTTGTACATATTTTTGTATTTTGTATTGTATGTTCTTCAATATATATTTTTGGGGGGGTTTGATTGTTAGCCATCCTAAAGTCTAGATGTATGTTGCTTCCATCACCAAAAGACTAGCAAAATTTTTTTTGTTCCTATCTATTTTTGGCTACAAAAAAAAATGCCACATAAGCTCCTTAATTGGAGCAATAAATGCAAGTATGTTTTATTTGTTAGAAAGAATGTTTCACATACCAAATATTCTAACAAAGTATTATAGAATTACTCAAAGTTCATAGTCTGATTTTCCTCCACAAAGTACTTTTCAATTTTTTTAACATTTGTACAGTACTTTTTATTTTTCTAAAGTATTTTTTACAACTTAGGAAAAACATTCTTTCAATTCAATGGCCACCAAAAGCCAAAGTTGACAAGATTACTCACCCATTAAATCAAAATACAATTAAGAAAAAATGATTTTTTTAATCTTAAAAAATAATCAAACTTCAGTAGTTCCCCCAAATTGACCAAAAAGTACTATTATGACGTGCTTTTTAGGTGGGTGTAGTGTGCTTTCATCCACTTAGGAACAAAAGTTTAGGATCATAGATTAAGTGTTTTCTAGACAGATTAAACCCATAATTAGGTTATTGGAACCAGACATAAACGCCAGTTGGAATCTGGAAGATTTTGAATTATAGGGATCTACGAATTAGATTCCAAAATTTTAGGAAGTTCCGAGATTTTAGGAATTTCTGGGATTTTAGGAATTTGCGTTATTTAAAGGATTTCCAGAATTTTAGGAATTAGCCGAGTTCCGTACTTTTAGAATTTGAATGGCTTTCCGGGGTTCTCAAAATGGTTAGTTTGATCATTGCCTTGTTTTTTTGGTGACTTTTAGGCCGCCTTGTTTTGTATTTAAGGGTGGGTTAACTTGCTAGCCTCTCATTTCCCTTTCCTTGTCATTCAATCTGAGCATTCAAGAGATCACCATAGAATCACTCTCTTGCGTATCGCGTCTATGGTCACTTATGTGTTGGTGTAAGTGCAAGTGTGCAAGGGTTGAAGAGGAATCCGGATCTTGGGTGATTGAGTCTGATCATTAGGGTGCATTTGTGTAGAAGTTTTGGATTTGTGAAAGAGGATTAGTGCATTATGCTTTTAAACTACTGGAACGGTAATCCGATAAAAGTGGAGTGGATGCAAGTCTAGAATCCAGGGAGGGTTTCATGCAGAGATAAGCAGCCACTAGAGTCCCCACCCTTGGAAGGTCTGCTAACTACAGGATTAGTCTAGATTCTAGAAACACGCGCCTCTACCGGTTTCAAAATTTTTGATCTGTCGTTGAAGTAAAGGAAATAGAACATGGTTCTAAATGACCTACTTTCTAAATAGGCCATCCAAAAAATTTTGTAAATTTTTTACATTCTCCTAATTTATTACAAACTCTGTTCAGATTGTTTGTTTGTGTATTTGCTTAAAGTATTAGTGGAGAGAGTGAAAATTACGAGTGGTGAAGTCCCTACCCTTCTAAGAGATCAATAGCGGCCCCCCTAAGGGTAAAACAAGGGTATATAAAACCAGTAAGTTGGAAGAGACGGAACCGAAATACAATTGAAGACAGATTTTGGATTGGATTCCAAAAAGTATTAGTAACCAAAAGAGAGTGAATCGTTGAGATAGGTTTGCTTGGGTATTTGAGAAGAGATCTGGATATCCTTAGCTTGCGATAACATCTGGAATTCCTTGGGACAATCTTACCTCATTGTTTTGTGTTAAGGATACTTACGCCTAGACTGCGCGTACAAAACTATAGGAGGTTCATTGAAGTTATGCCAAACTAGCTAGCCCTTTGACTAAACTCTTGAAAAAGAAAGTAGACTGAAAGCCTTTGAGGATTTGAAGAGTAAATTGGTAAAGGCTCTTATCCTGTCTCCACTGGATTGAATCTGGGAATTCCATGTAACCATAGATGCATTCGGATGGTGCCTAGGAGTAAATCTTTGGCAGTGTGAGGCAAAGAAGGAGTGTCCTATCTATTATGCTAGTAGGCAAATGAGTCTAACTGAGAGGAAGTATACCACAGCTGTAAGGAAAGCCCTTGCTGTGGTTTATGCTTGTAAGAAGTTCTGGCATTATCTACTAAGATACAAGATCATTTTCCATATGGATTATGAATCACCTAAGTATCTAGTAAATAAATCGGATCTATCCAAAAAGATAGCTAGATGGATACTGCTGCTACAAGAATTCAACTACCAGGTAGTGGTGAATCTGGCAAAGCAAAAGCCAATGCTAATTTCCTTTCCAGATAGAGAGGACCGGAAGCAGTAGTGGGAATTTCAGAAAAATTTCCGGATGAGGTCCCAGAAAAGGAACTGGAGGGGTTGGAATCTGAAATTGCATTTGTACCAGAGGCGGTGGTGTACCACATTTGAGGGGGTGCGACTTTGGAGTTTCAAGATACTATTGACTACCTGATGGATACTCAATGGAGGAAAAGATCTTGTTTCATCACAAGGTGGCACCTTATTCCTTGATCCATGGGGATTGTTCAAAATCGAGGCAGGTAATCAGCTGAGAAGGTATTTAGAGAAGAGGGAGAGAAAGCAAGTGATGAGTGCACTCCTGTCGCAGCACAGGGCAAGCAATTTCCCAGTTATACTACCAAAAACCACTTTATAGTATAACAAAGTGACTCTAAAGATCGAACTCGCGAGATTCTGTGAAGTAGATAGCCGTATTTGGTCTCTAAGCTAAGTCAGTACCTATATTTCCTCTTCCGGTTCAAACACACAACCGGAAACACAACAACACCCAGAACTACAATCAGACCCTTTCTTATTTCTCCGATCCGGTCCACATTCCGATTGGGTCTGATCAACTCTCATCCGCTCATACTACTACCCGGTTTAGTTTTACCTCTGTTTCACCATTAGAGGGATCGCCCCTTGTTTTTGAGAGTGGCAGGCCCGCCGCTTCTTCCGTTAATTATAGTGGCTAAAGACCCACTTCTTCTTTCTTCAATTCTCTACACTAACCCGGACCCGGTTTGATCCTTCACAGCCACCCAGAAAACTCTCCGGATCATTGGTCACACAAAGACCCCCCGTACGGCCCTTCCATACTACAACGACCTTAGCGCCCCGTTCCGTCTGTGCAAAGCCAGGCGGCTGCAAGAGAACCCGTCCGTTCCAACCTCTACTAAAGTTCTTCCGTTTGCCCAATGAGGCGGCGAGATCTCTCAGGAGATCGGACACTCAACCGGATTTCACACCCAGGAGTTCTAGCACGACTAAGGAATCCCTCCCTATCCGCCTAGCCTAACAACAGTTGTCTCGCCCAGAATTCTAAACTCTAGAGCTACTGAGGAACTGGAATCCCCTCCCAACGCTTTCGCAACCGGCTCACCTGCACATAAGACCAAAACAAACACGCCAAAGGGAGAAATCACACCCACACTAGCACGTGCCTTCCTAACTCCTCGCCTCACGACCCTGCCGCACACGGGAGAGACACACAACAAGAAGCCAAGAGAAGACGTACGCAAAAATGAGGTGAAAGAACTCCCAGCTCCCAAGCGGGGGCTGACGTATATACAACTTGATTACAAAGCAAAAAGGGACCTCGAAATCCGCGTTGAAAATCCGGATCCGATCCTAACAAGCCAGACCGGATAATCATCCGATCCGGTCCTAACTAACTTACAAATATTTTACATTCCTACTAACTACCTATCCTACTCTCCAATTCCCCCGCCCAGCGTAGGACTCTTAGGTTCCTCGGGCAGTTGATTGAAGATGTCCGCCAAGTTCCGGCTCCGTTCACCGGCAGCTAGATCCAGAAGATCTGACCCGTGCGACGAATCTATTTGAATTGGCTGCCCCATTCCAGGTCTCCTGTGACTCTTCCGTGACTCGGGTGTATGATCCTTGCGCTCACCCGGACTCGATCCTCCTGCTGGAAACGAATCCGGCATCAAAATGTCCGAGAGGTGGATTTCCTGGGAAAATAAGGACCCGTTCAGCTTCTGACTGCTGATGTCCATCCGTTCGGTCGCCTCTCGTGCTGCCACTAAGGATGCTTCCACCCGATCGGTGAAGTCGTTGAGGATCCGAACTATCCGAGAATCGGATACCTTCTTCTCCTCGTGCACCCCTTGGTCAAATAAGGCCGCCTTGACTGCGGTGGATCCGGACTCTTCGAGAGTGCCCTTCACCGACTCAGCCACCTTTTGGGTTGCCTCTGCCATCTCCCGGACTGCTGCCTTGTCTTCCTTGAGGGTGACCATGTCCGCCCTCAGAGTATCGACCTCCTCCTGAAGTCAATGGATCTCCGTCTCCTGTTTCCGGTTCTCTTCCGGATCGGCCAGGAATTGTCCCACCTTACTCGGCAAATCGCTATCGACTGGTGCACCCACCAGTTCAGAGATAGTGCTCAAAGTCCTCCGCTTGACCTCCCAGTCTGCCCGTATTCTGGCCAGGACAACCGTTAACTGGTTGAACGGGTTGGTCAGATTCTCGAGATCCGGCATCTCAACATCCGGTCCCTGTTCTGGTGTAGACTGGGGGTTTGACGGGGGTCTTCTCTTATGAGGAGGCGTCGTCTTCTGACGCTTCCTTTGTCGGGATGGCTCCTCCTCTTCTTCTTCTTCCGTCTCGGGTTCGGATCCAGTCTGCTCCTCCACCTCGTCATCCGAACCCAACTCTCCATACTTCAAGATCAATTCCTGAACACCGTACGTCTTCTCCTCAATAGGAGTGAGAAGTTGGTTCCGCTGGTAGAGGTGGAAAAGGTAGGGACTCAAAGGAGTGGCCCTACTCTTTCCGATCCTCGTCACCAGCTGGGACACCAGATCGGAAAAGATCCGGGCCCAGTTCACCTTCCGTTCCCCGCTCAGGGAACCGAAAATGGTGTTGCCGAGGATCATCGTCACCCTCGTTGGCTTCTCCGGGTGGACGATCGGAACCAGGAACTGAAGGAGGTTACGATGCCGATCATTCTTACAGTCTGCAACCGCGTACCCGTCCTTATTACTCGGTTCCCCATGAAACTTGTCATGGATGAACTCGTCCTTCCGCCCGGCCATACGGGAACCTCCCATCCGGAAGTTGTAAACTTCCCTCCACCATTCTTCTTCCCATTCGGTCGGGCAGCCCCGGAGAGTGTTGTCGAACTCGTTCGACACCTTGCACTTGATCTCCCTCACCATCCGCTCCTCATGAAACCCCCAGGGTTTATCCATCAGGACGAGGCACCCCATAGCATTGAGATCCTCCATCAGCTCAGTCCGGGCCGGTTCCTCCATAGGAATGACCGGAACTATCTTCCGGAGCTTGACGTCGGAGGAGGAACTGGGAGCTCCCAGTCTGGTCTTACGCAGCTGAGGCATGGACACTAGACGACCGCTGGACCCTTACCGATCGCTACTTCACTCTCTCCTAGCCGCACGTCCCGTTCTTCACTTCCTCTCGTCCGATCTCAACCGGAAAGCACTCACAAAACTTGCAACCCATACGTTCTTTACTCTTCCTACACTCTCAGACACATCCAGCCAGAAGCGCACTTACATCAATGGCTCTGGCGCTGACGGAGGCGAAAAAGTGCTCAAGGTCAGCTCTAGAGCTCAAGGGGAGTAAAGGAGTGAAAATGAGGACGACCAGCCCTTATATACTCTCAGGACCCCTGGCACGTCATCATGACCTTTTCCGGTCCGGTCCATATCGATCCAGTCCAACCCTAATCCGTTTGGAGGTGAAATCCGGATATGATTCCGCTCCTGAATACTAACATTCTGATTGGAATAGATACAGTTTTCTCCTTACTGGATTATCGTTGCCTGTCCGTAGTTTCCTTTTGCCCTTCTAACCGGATATGGATCCTAATTACCGGTTTCCGTTCCGTTATTCAGACAATCAGAGGAAAACCAAAAATTCTGGTTGCGACAACTCCATTTCGGATCTTCAGGTGGACATTTTGCAACCATTACGATTGTAAATCCGATCCAAACATCTGGATACTGGTGGCCTTCCATGATCTGGGTTGTTAAGACTTTTGTAGGCAGTTGTGATCAGTGCCAGAGGACGAGGGCACCTTCATTCAGAATCCATTGGCCCCTTACCCCCATAATTCCCCTTGCTCTATTTGAGAAGTGGGGAATTGATTTCATAGGGCCAATCAATCCAGCCAGTTCCTGAAAGAAGAGATACGGGTCAGAATGAGGTAATAGGAGCCATTTTTTTGTAACCACTCCTTTTGGGAACTATTATTGATTATAGAACTCACATTTTCTTAGATTTGTCCAAAATAAATACATTTCATAGATTATAAATGTTATAGTGTCATGTTGAAACATTGTATAGTTTATTATGTCATCATGTTATCTTAATCAAGTACAAAAAAGCACATGTAACTAGTGCTTTTCACTCCTTTGTTGAATTTCAAACTAGGATATTTAGAAACTTTTCTAATGAAAATGATGATGTTTTGAATAGATTTTGTCATTGCTGACAACTTTGAATAATTTTTAGAACTAATCTTGATGAAATTGATGACGTTTTTAAGTAAAATATTTCATCAAAATTTCAATAGGACCCTCCAAAAGGAACAAGCATATAGCTTTAGTGGCTCCTATTAGCTCATTTGCACCCATACATCATTTTGGTCATGGATTACGCTACCAAATGGGTAGAGGCAAAGGCAACTAGGAAGAACAATAGTAATATAGCATCCTCATTTCTGTTTGATGAGATAATGATGCGGTTTGGACATCCCTTGGAGCTGACTAGTGATAGAGAAACCCATTTCCTCATTGATGTTATTGGAAATATCACAAGGACATATCTGATCAAACAACCAAAGACGACTCCTTCCAACCCAAAAGCAAATGGGCTTACTGAGAGAGCAAATAGGATCATTGGGAAGAGTTTGAACAAGACGGTTTCCGCACACAAGACGGATTGGGACCGTGCTTACAATACTTTAGATAAGACTACCATTGGGAATAGTCCCTTCTTTCTTGTTTTTGGACAAATAGCATTGCACAAGATAGAAATGGAGATTGAAACCCTGTGAATTATGCCCTCTAGAAGGGGAGATCAGGTTATGGATTCAAAGTTCCTGTTACTGGTGATTGAGGATCTGGAGGAAGCTTGCAGTGACACTCTTGAGCATACAATAGCTATTCAACACAAAAGAAAGAAGGACTTTGATGCAAGATTGCCAAAAGATCATAGAGTATTAGAAGGAGGACTGGTGTTAATATACAACAACCGTCATGAAGAGTTTTTGGAGAAACTACACACAAGATGGATGGTGCCATATTGGATAAGCCAGATCTTTCCAAATGGTTCTCTCCAACTTGAAGATCTTCAGGGGAAATGGCTTGGCACCCGGACCAATGGGTCCAGGATCAAGCATTACAACCTAGAAGCATTCTCTGAATCAGATTCAGATCCGGATGTGACTAATCTAGGTCAAATTTAAGACCATTACTTCAATATTTGTAGAGACACTCACATTTGAAAATGGAGTGATGTGGTGGCCCGGAAACTATACTAAGTCTAGTAAATATGAAAGTAGACAAAGGAGTTAGTATTGGTAAAAAATTTTGTTTTATCCAAGAGTAAACTAAAAGTCTTACCAAAATTAATGTTCCTTTGCTAGGAGAGTAGCGAGGAGAGTAGTGGTAAATAGATAATTAGGTTAAGAGGAGGAGCTAATGTTTCCTGTTCTTACCAAAAATTGAAACCGGATTGGATCCGGGATTGCTCTATATACCGAGGCCGGATACCAAAACCTACCAAAGGGTACCGGAACACCTACCGAAAGCTAGTCGGGAGCTTGTCAAATCCAACGGCCATATTAATCGGAGATTAGGGATGACCGTTCATCGGTTAGAATCTTTCGCACGAAGGAGGAAAAAGGCTACCCTAACCCAGCAGGCTCAATTTTGGAGAGAAGTTCTAGGGATCAGAACTCCCATCTTCATTCTTGCCTTTGAATTAGGATTATCTCTGTAGCGCCAATAGTGGAGTTGGTAACATGCAATTGAGTTAGGATAGAAGAGAGAGAGTTCCGTTCCCGAAGTCAACAAAGCGGAAGAAGGTTGGTGCTAGGCAGGAAGTTTTCCAGAGTTTCTCTTTTGTAGACTACTGAATGAGGAATTGATCAAGTGGAGTTTCAGCCCCTTGGAGAGCAATGGTGAAGGTTGAAGGTAACGAGGCGGTGCAGCTCAAAATCAAGACCATCTACCCGGCTATTCCAAAGGATAAGATAGAGCGGAGGCAGTTGGAAGAGGATTTGGTCCAGATTGGAATCGCCAGATTTCTGTATTGACCCTGGAGTTTGAAGGACAAGGAGATGATCCAGGAGCTGTTGAAGGAGTAGTCAAACGAGTGGGTCAAAACCTCCCGGGCTCTTCCCGGCAAATGGAGCATCAAGACATGGAAGAAAATTTACAACTTTCCGCGCACTGGAGAAGGATTGGCCACTCGGACGGATAAATGCGCAGAGGGTAAGTTTTCCAATCCTCCTCATATAAAGGATGGCTATGCAATAGCAGACTGCAAGTCCACAAGGAATAAGAGAGTGTTAGAGTTTCTGGTTCCTATTCTATACCCTGAGAGACCAAACCGGATAATAGTAACGTAGGCTAGTACAATATTCGAAGCACTGAGTGGAGAAAGGAAGGTTTTTTGGGCAGGTATTGTGAGGGACTTAGTTCAGAAGATGGTCGCCACCTTGGGAGGTACCAAGGCAACCTCTATTGGACCATTCTTCTTCCACCTGTACAAATATTTAGGAATGCTTGAGGTCCGGAGAGGGTAGTTTTAAAAGCAGCTACAACTATTTTGAAACTAAATATTACTCCACCTTGAGAAAGAGACAATGAGGATAGGAAGAAAGGATAGGAGGAGTCTGGGAGAGGATCGTCAGCTAAAAGACAAGAGTCTTTGGAGAGGATCCCATCCTTTGAAAAGAAGAAAGGGTCCCAGAGTGAGCAGAAGGGTTCTCCGGAACCGGAAGTCCAACGAGAGGATCCTCTAGAGAAGATTATTAAGGACCTGGAGAAGATTTGAGAGGATTTAGACAAGGAGAGATGCGCAGTTAGAAAGGTCTGTGGGCTACTTGGCGGGATCAAAGTGTCCGAGCTTGTAAAAATGATAGAAAGTTTGATCTCGCAAAAGGATATCCAAAAGTGGGAAACCCAGTTCAAAGAACTGGCCAATGTGTGGGAACCTGGAATCCCTATCTTAGTAAATATAATTATAGATAGAAGGATAATATTCCTCTTTGCAGTAATTTTTTTTGTTTTGAAAAGTGATTATAGACCGTACAGTGATTAGGACCGGAAACTAGAAGTTGGCTGATCAAGAATAGATATAACAGCTAATCATTGGTACCGAAAATCCGAACTGGAACCCGGATTAGCCTATACAGGATCAGGAAATTGGAATCGGGAACTGAAATCCCAACAGTGACCTACCTAACCCTAGGGGGACGTTCTAATCATGGACAAACGGTAATAATTAACGGGCTGGGTTAACAAGCAAACCCTGAATTAAGGGAATCATTAGGAAGGAATATGGTTGGCCCTCTTAATGGATCAGCTATTCAAATATTAGCCATCCAAATTTCCCTGCCCATATTGTAAACTTGGAGAGAGTATAGGCTTCCTGTTTCCGGTCTCCAGTTAGTATTGACGCAGGAGAGCGCAAGTACAGAGAGAGAGTTTGTGGAGAGCTTTAGTGCGAAGGGAGGATCTGCAAGCAGAGAGGTTTTGTGGTAAATTTTGTACAGCTCAGAGAGAGAGAGAGCATACTCCTATTCTGGGTTGTAAGTTCTAGACCGGCAGCATCCAGCCACGGTTAGAGATGGCCTCGACCCAAGGAGAAGGATCCGCGGTTGCTTTGCGATTTGTGACGCCTCCATTGCCAAAGGATGAGCGTGAGAAAGAGGAGTTACGGGCAGACCTGCAGCAGATGGGATGTGCCGGATTCCTGACCCAACCATGGAGCTTCAAGAACAAGGACATGGTGAGGGAACTGTCAGGCAAGTAGGCCAACCTCTTCGACGAACAAGTGATGGAGGACGAGTCCTCAGATGAGGAAGATGAAGAGGAAGAGGGTAAGGATGATCTGAGTGAGTCAAAAAGGGAAGGCGACAATGAGGGAAAGGATACGAGAGGACAAGATCGAGTGGAAGAGGAACAGACCAAGGAAAGTGATTCGGTCTGGAGAGATGAGCCCCTCGAGAGGATTTCACGAGAGCTGAGTGACTTCAAGGACCGGTACATGAAGGAAAGGAGAGTGATGCAGACCATCTGCACCACTGTAGGGGTCACTCACCCTAGCCAAGCCTTAACTCGAGTAAGCCGGCTCATTCGGGAAAAGGAGAGTCAGAAAGGAAAGGTGGAGCTGGCCAAGCAAGCCAGCCAACTGGCAGCACTAAGGCAAGAGCTACGGAAGAAGGATGAAGAAGTGGAGAGGGAGAAGAAATTCTCCACCCAGACCCGGGATACCCTATCCCAAATCCGGGACTTCATCAAACATCCAAGGGAAGTGGTGAACAAGGCCAACCTCTTCAACGAACAAGTGATGGAGGAGCGTAAGCAGTTGGCCCCAAAGTTGGTTTTGGCAATGGTAACTTACCACAAGAAGATGGAATCTACGTTGGAGCAGCTGCGAGAAGTAATGCGCGAAATCAGACCACAAGATGATCCTGTACTGAGACCAAAACCGAAAATCAAGCCAGCTTCGCAGCCAGCCAATGAAGACAAGATGGAAGGAAAGATTCCTCAGGTATTACCTAACCCATCTATTTCGGAGGAGCACAAAGAGGCCAAGACCAACCAGCCGGAGGAGACCGAGGTGGAGATCACCAAGGTCACCGAACCGGAACCCAATACGGTGGAGATAACGGGAATGACTGCGCTGGATCCGGCGAAGTTATAGGGACCGGAACCAGCAACCGGTCCAGGCGGGTCAGTCCCAGGGGAGAGCGCCAAGACCAAACAACTCAGTACCCTCTCACCTTCTAAGTCTTCTCCTAAGACTCCTGGAAAGAAGGTGCAATTTGGAGAAGAAGGAGGGATGACTAGCCTCATCCAATCCGTTGTCAAGACCAAATTGGAAGCCGGTCGCGAGCAGTCATCAGGATCGCACGGGAAGGGAGTAATCCGAAAGGCAACTGAAGGTGAAGCAACACCTCAAATCAAGGCGGTGAAACCTGTCCCGATGGTGCACAAGAGGAAGGCTTCGGAACCTCCATCGGCCAAGAAGAAAGCGGCCCGGATTCCGGAGGAGGAAGAAGAAGATGACACATCGGATGAGGAGGAAGAAGAGTCCGGGTCGGAGCAAGAGTCTGATCCTTACTTTGATCTAGACCTGGCATTGGCAGACACTCGAGCGATGAAGGCCAAGGCAACCAGAGAGAAGACCCAACTCCGGGCCCAACGAGCTGCTAGGCTTCAGACCGGAAAGAAGCCGGTGGCCCGGAAGTGACCAGCCAGGACGAGCGATTCACCAGCAAAGAAGAATAGGAAGTAGGTAAAGGACTGTAGCATAGAGAGTAGGGCTGCAGGCCTAATTTTGGCAGTAGGAAAATTTTAGGCAAGTAGGAGTTAGGACTCGGGTTAATTCCGAAATTATAGGATCTAAGATCCACTTTTGGTGGACACCTTTTTGGACTGTAGTTAAGTCAACTACTCTAGCAGTCCGGGAAGGAATGAAACGTGTCATTCCCTTGGCTGAAATTAGACATAGGCACTTTTTGAGTTAGATTGGTAGTTTAGTATTTAAGCTCGGGTTTTAGTTGTAATCCAGGTTCATTTCCATACTTTGTTTTCTCAATAGAATATTTGCAAAACCCATTGGTATTTTCTAATTCACAATTGTGTGCTACACGCTTTTGCACTTGTCCGTGTTTTTGTTTGAGCAGTGTGATTGCAGACTTGGGTCAGGAGGGAGTGAGCCCGGATGCAGGAAGTATCCGGTCCCTAGAGAGATTGAATAGCAAACATAATACAGTAGGATTTCCTATGAAGATTAGAGCGGGCTTTTGTCAAGAAGCACTCATTGCTCTCCCACTATTCCTGACTCTCCTTCTCTACCTAGATCGTGGATTATCCGGTAGTTCGTCGTTGTAGCCTTTGGTAGGAGAACTCAGACCGTCTTGCATGACCTGCTAGCCTGCGTAGCCCTTCCGGTCTAGTTGTAAGGAAGGTCTTGTTCTCAATGTTCTTTTCAAAGTTTTCTTTTTCAAGTTTATTCTGTGGAAACTCTTGACACATTAAAATCGGAGGGTAGGAGTTAAGCTTCCTTCCTTAATCCCAAAGTTGCGGATCCCTCTTGGTCCAGAGGTTAAACTCGAGTTTAAATATATATAGTAATTGCCTTAGATCGGTAGTATAATTAGGAAAGTGTTTTCCGGTTCCGGGTTATTGGAATTGGATCCGGTCTAGACTAGTACTTGGGGTTTTGTTTTGTATACCGATTAGTAACATTCCGGTCAATTAGGAGAACTACAACCCAAATCTCTGTAGAACAATACACGAGTCTTTTTAGGGCCAATTTAGACCTTAGAGAAGGATTTTGTGCTTTCTGTACTACAACACAATGAAAACCAAAAACTCCATCGGAAGTTAGAAAAGAGTATGGAGGGAAGAAAGTGTGGAAACTTTCCTCTGAGTCAGAAGAGACTCTTTGGAGGGTCCAGAGTTTTATAGGGCATTTCAAAGATGTACTGAACAAGACCAAGTGTTTTGATGTGGAAATCCACAAGGCCAGACCGGAATCAGCAATAAAGACCGTCATGGTTTTGGTTGAGTACTCAAATACTATTGAAGAGCTGATGTATGAGATCCGGAATGCTCTCCAACAAGCGGGTCAACTTCTAGATTTTGGGAAACCTCCCACATCTGTGAAGTTGAAGGACAAAGAGGAGGAGAAGACACCCACAAAAGACCCTTCCAAGCATAAGTTAGAAGGAGGAGAAGGATCTGTACATGGATCCGGATCCAAGATCAAGATCTGGAAGACAGAACCTGAGTTTTGGACGTCACAGAGAAAAAGCTCTAAACCTTCTCCGCAGAAGCTAAGCACGACAAAGGCAAAGGTTACTGCTAAACAAGCTTGGGAAGAATCTTCAGGGAATTACCATTTGGGGGAAAACAAATCGCCCAACCAATTAGCAAAGGAAGACAGCGGATCCGGATCTAGAACCAAATTTGAGTCTCAATCGGACTTGGAAGAAAAAGAGTAAGAGGATTTGGCCACTATTCTCCATCAAGCTTCAAGGAGAAGACTTTAGCCAAGGAAAAGAAGACAACTAAGATGTCTACCAGTAGGAAACAGCCACCTAAGAAGGGAGCCTCCAAGCATGAGGAACCTTCTTCCAAGTGGACTAAGAAGTAGTTTGGAAGTTGCTTAGGGTAGGCCTAGATCAATAGGTGAAAATCCAAGTTTTTGAGTGTTTGGAAGCTACTTGACAATGCTTTTCAGCTGCATGAACCTGGACTGTACTTTCTAGGATTTTAGGATCTGAGATCCACATTTTGTAGATTGGCTAGTAGAATAGGAAGATATCTGGGGAGGATAAGGAATGATAGCTGTCATTCTCTTGTCCTCTAATTTTGTTCCCTGGGGCCTTTTAGGGTTCTTTGGTGTTAGTATTTAGGGGCTGACTTTGGTTTGATGCCCCGATTGTTCTTACTTTTGTTTTGATTTACTTTGTAAATTGTTTTCTAGATTTCCAATTTACAAGAACTAGTCTGAAAAGTCTTGGCTTTGTAATGGTATGCCATCAGTGTTTCAACCATTATTAGTATGGGTAGCTGCTTTTGCAAGTGTTGGACAGAGAAGTAACCCTTGGATCCTGTCTAGATCCAATTCCAAGAATTGAAGTGAGTTGGTTGTAAAGCTGAGACTACTAGGATTGAAGTCCGACTGAGTGTGGTCACCTGTTAGCTTCCGTGTAGGATAGCTGCTCCTAGATTGGGTGTGTTCTGTAGTAAGGCAGGTGCATGCTAATTAAAGTGTTGATGAGGTCCTGCCGTAACTAAAGTGAGGGATCTGCAAGTGGTCGGGGTCACCTAGTTATCTAGTTACCAAATTCTGCCATGAAAATTGCATGTGGATAGTGTCTGCCGTTGTAGTAATGTGGGGATTATAGGGTTTTTTTGAGTGACCTGCTAGTGTAAATTAGTTTTTGGGTAGTTGTGAGGAAGAACTTACATCCTATCTTTTCTGTCTTTTGTTGTATTCTCTTAAGTGAAGTCTTTAGACACTATAATCAGTTGAAGGGTAGGGTATACGTTCCTTTCTTTAAACCCAAGAGCGGATCCCTCTGATATAGAGGTTAAACTAGAAATTGGTCACCTCGGTGACCGGATCCGGATCCAAGAAAGGTACAGGATCATGACACTCTTCTAGGTCCGGATGGCGTAAGTTGATCTGTATAAAGTAAGAGAGAAAGAGTGAGAAGTATTGTTTCTGAGAAGAGGAACAAGGAAGTATAGTATCCAGATTATCAATTCCAGATTCTTTTGGTCTTGGGATTGTTGTTCTGCATTGATCCGGTAATTTTGAAGAACCTACAAGTTAAAATCCTTTGGGAACAATGCACAAGTCATTTTGGGTGTTTTACCATTTTAAGCACCTAAAGGTAGGATTTGTGCTTTCTTGTGCTATGAAAGATTGCAATTAGCCAACACCAGTAACGCTCACCAACTCTCTCAGTCAAGCGGCACAAGAATATAATTGACGATTTACAAACTTAAACAAAGGAATCTACAGATTTACAAGGTGCAAGAAAATAGAATTCAATCTTTACATAAGGCAAATTGCAACCTGACTATTTGCTCATTTACGATTATTCAAATTGAAATTAGAATTGATTTAAGGAATACACTAATACACACATTGCCAATGACTCATAAACATATAATGTTTCTTTACTATGAACTGAGAAATAAAAAGAAAATTTGCCCTTCCTATATAGTCCAAGAACACATGGCCACTTGACCGATATTGGATCCTAATAGACACTGTGCTAATTGCCAACCTTTCTAATCCTATCAAATGGCCCTTTCCAAATCTACTTGAAGTACTTTGTCTATTCACATGCATTCACTAGCAAGTTGCCTTTTAAAAACTGAATTGAAATGCCAAACACAATGTAAAAAGAGATAAAGGTCTAAAAGTCAATTTGCTCAAAATTATCAAGTTTACATCTTTACACTGCACTAATAATGTCATTTAGTATTATGTTACTACTAGTATTTAGGATACTTTTACTATATTCACTCTAAATTTCAATAGTTTGCATTTAGAGTTTAGGATTCATCCCACCTCGTTGTCCTTCTTTTTGCCTCCCTGCCCTCGCCTCACCTTTGTCTCTGCCACCTCCTCCCTTTTGGTACGCTTCTTCTCTTTCTCTTTGCCTCCTCCCTTTTTTCTCCGCCTCTCTATCCATGCCTCGCCACCTCTCGCCACCTCTATTTGTCCGCATCTGCTTGATCGCCTCTAAACCATGAACGGCTTGACACCAGGTACTTCGAAAATCCATTGTACTTTTTAGTACTCAAGATTAGGTTGTCTGTTTGAGAGTTGCTAGAGCATTTTTCAATGTCTTGGCGTATCTTTTTAAATTTCTCCCAAGTTTAGTTTTATTCAGCAATGTGGAATGAATGCCCCAATTATAGTTGCTGCAATTTTAATGGTGATCATGTTGTCACTTTTATGAAGAATTGCGATAGTTGACTGGCTAGAAATCTCTTAATATAATGCAAACACTAATTGATTAGAGAAATTTTTTATACTTGGAAATGCATTTAAATCTTTGTAACAAATAGCACTTTATTCATCCCAATCCTGATTTCTTCCATTAATTTACAGACACTGATAGGAAAGACTTCCATACAAGGACCTACAATCTATACCCTTAAACGAGGGTGTTTGTTTTATTTTGTCTATTTTGATTAGTTTTGTTTTATTTCTTTTATTCAATACATTGAGATCTAACAAACCATGAGGTATTCGGCAATGCTCTTGATGCCACTTGAAAGCTCTATGCAAAGAAAGGTGCATGGATTTTGTTTTGTGGGTTTGGACTTATGGTGTGAAAGTTATTGAATTTCAAAGTTTTTAATTTTTTATAAATCTTAAAATTGAATTAAATTTAAAAAATTCGCTATCTATGTTCAAATGCCACAAAACAAAGCCCTTTCATCCCTATATACATACAATACAGAAAATTTCAATCCTTCGAAGAGCTGCTCTAGAGTGACTAATCAAGCTATTTCAAAGCTTGGTTTGTCATTCTAGAAAAGTGTCACATTGTGTTGCCAAGTTGTCAGCCAAGTTATCAACAATGCTAGCGTGCAAGCTTGGAGCGGTGACCTTGTGAGCTACAAGCGTGGAGCTTGTGAGCTTGGAGCAACCACCCATCCATCCCAAAAAAAAATATCTCAAAAAAAAAAAATTTTTAAAAGGAAAAAAATTGCTATTTATAGTAATTTTTGGGTACCTATGACTACTATCCCTATGACCGTAGATTTAGCTATATTTTTGTTGAAGTTTGCTGATTTCCATTTTCCAATAGTTCTAAGCTGGAATGTTCATAAATCGCTCATTTAAGAGCTAGAACTGAATTTCGGGGAGGTGAAATGTCATGAAATTAAATTCAAGAAATTTTCCTAGAAAGAGAAGTAGAATTGGCATCTAACTCAAGCCATTTCATATTTTTTTGGAACTTTTGTAGAATGAAGTACTCAATTTTGAAGTTGAAATGGCATAGGGCTCTAAAATCAGCCACCTCCTAAAATGTACACTACTTATACATTGCTGAAGGCTCTATAAAAGCAACATATACAGATAGTGTACACTTCAAGAGGTGGCCGATTTTAGAGCCCTATGCACTTTTAGAACCTCCTACCTTATATGTTGGACCTTTTGTGCATAGTTAATCACTTTTGTCTAGCACTATAAGTCCACTTCATGCAATTTTAGTTTTTTATAATACAACAATTACAAAGACTTTATCTAACACTACTTACCAAAAGAATGGTAGGTAATATTCAGCATCTACTACTCAGAAAAAAATAAAAAAAATAAAAAAAATAAAAAAAATGAATACACAAGTATATAAACAATTTCCATTACAAAGTTACAAAATCTTTCCAATCTTAGAAAAATGTAAATGAATACATTACGAATAAAGTACGCAAAGACATGTGGCTTTTTTTATTCCAAGAAATTGATTATCCCTGCTTGACTAGAAGTAACATCAACTCATCAAAGTTGTAACTTGGTGCATGAATGCATACGTCATCATGCATATCCATCTTGCAAAAGTATCTAAACAAATAGTACAAATGCTTGCAATTCACGTATTGCTGACGACCTCCGATTGCGTAAACAACCATGTCCACAAAATCTGGACATGTGCATTTGGGATACATATCCATTGTTATATGATACACAATTTTTATTGGTGTTTGCCTTTGTCTCTAATGACACTATTGCACCTAGGCCCGGAAAGGGAAGTAGCATCACTTCCACAATTTGTCCTCAGCGTTGTTTACGCTCTCTCACTTGTTCCTCTATTCCGGTGTTGGAGCATTTGCAAATCGACATATGGTTCTATTGTTTCAAATTGTTGGATACTAAGTCGCATTTAAAGGTGGCGGTTTATCATATAAAACAATCTTGAATACTTTTGACATGCTAAAGAGACGACATGGTGACAATGCAGGTCTTTCTTGAAGATGGAATCTAGCATGCTGTAGTAGCAAAGTTTCATCCCTTGTGAAATTAGCCCCCGTCAGGACAATCCAAATCTCCGGAACCTCATTCCAATCAATGACCCACTTGCGTTTTGTGCCTTTGTACATCATTCAATGTCATCCCAACAGAACCAGAAGTCCACCACTACCTCCTACTTACTCCCGTAATCTTCTTTTCTCCCGCAATAGGTGGAAGCTAGGATTCCATTCCGTCCCTTTGATATTTTTGTAGTGCACTTCATGTTTGACCCCATTGCTGAGCTTGACATCTTGCGCTTGATTTGTGGCTGAGTCTTGTAATGTGCCACTTTGACATGTCTCAATCACTTTCAAAGGCAATGCTGACATGCTGAGAAGTGTTGGGTGCAGGCTATTGACTTGTACCCTCCAAAGACCCAACAAAAGCAAAATTTGACCTTATTCAAACACGCGGTTGAGAGAAATTCAGCTTGTCTGGTCAATGTGAGTCTCTTGCATCGCCAATGGGCACATCCAACTTTCTTTTTGTGCTTCCAAAAATCTCCTCACCTTCTAGATGTGGTACTCAAGTTCCCACAACCTCTGATCTAAAAAGTGTATTTCACGCTTCTACAATTTTCTTGGGATCTCCATTTCGCCTAGCCACTCTCAACCTCAATTCCTGCTTTGATGGACCGGATCCAGACGAATTCCCTCTCAAGTTTGCACAATAATTTGTCATTTGTATCCATGCCCGAATACTATCATTGCAAGTAGCATCAAACAAATTATTTCCCCGGTTCCCGGACATTTGAAGCCACTTGTTATGAATTGTTTCTAACAAGTTGCACGAAGGCATGTTAGCCATCTTCTCTAAATTGAAACCTTGTAAAATCAATCAAAAGATAACATCAATTACCATGTGAAATTCTTTACGTCTAAACCACTAATCCTGAACATTCATGAATGCTAGGACACCGGTAAAATAAAAAAAATATGAAAGACATTCACCACTATATTAATGAAAATGTGCAACTCCTTCACAAGCGCTCTCTACCAAAAATTTACACTATTTCTTTTACAAATACTCAACCACTTGCATTGCCATTTCTACAAAAAAAGTATTGCTTCAAGGTACCAAAAAGAGGAGGTTAAGCTGGTACCACAAAACCTTTAGTCAAATCCGACTAATGTAATGTCTAAGTGGTACCAGCTTGACCTCCTCTTTTTAATATCCTTCACAAAATTTATCAGATTTTTTATGAAATTGAACCAAAAAATCTGGTGTAGAATAATTTCTCCACATCAAATGCAAAATGCAATCATGCAATCCAAAACTCAATTTCTTAATTTGACAAAGCACATTTATCAATTTTTAAAACAACTATATTATTTTAGAATTCAAGAATACTTACCATTTGCATGAAGCCAGCCTACTACCAATAACAAAAACATTAGATGTTTTTCAGCACCTTTGAAGGGTTGTGAGTTCCCTGGGCTGCCAGGGTTGAGGGAACAACCTTGCAACAATCCGCAGCAGTTGCGTGACGTGGCAAAATGATTGCCATGTCACCAAAAACAAATAAATAAATAAATAAATTTTGCTTATTTTTTCATTTTAGATTTTTCAAAAAAAAAAAAATCTGACACCGGACGTTTTTGATCTGCAAGGGGAATAAAGTTGGGGGAGCAAGCCTAAAATGGACCTTTAGTCCCCTTGAATCTCTTCTAATGTGCCAAAATGCCAGTCAATGGTCCAAGTGATGAAGTGCTTCTTCACTTGTAGCCCCTGATGACAACCACCACAATAAAATTGCAAGATAACATGTCTTTGCCAAATCAGTAGTCTCCGAATCTTTGTGTAGCTTGCACATTGTAATGTATTGACGCTGAAATGCTTTTTTGATGTGCTTTTTTGTATGTCTCTGAAGAGAGGTAGTCCAATGCAACAAACAGGGCCTCTCACAATTCTCCATCTTGTCAACAATTGACCCGGTGCCATAGACAATTTGCACTACATTCCAATTAGCCATAGCTCTATCGGCCATGAACCCCTTAAAGTTTGGGTCATCCACACCTTTCCATGACATCACATCATTCAAGCATCTCCAAAACTTCACTCAAATCTCCGTATCTTTGGATTGCATCTTGCATGTCGCAATAGTCATAACTTCCTTGTACTACGAAGGCAGCTCAAAGACAACATCTCCATTGAAAATAGTAGGCAGATACTCCACGATGGTACTTCACGGCATCCAAATCCATTGTTGACAACTTCTTGCAAGAATATTGAATGGTAGCTAGTCTCCTTAGGCACTCCATTATGCTCATACAGTCAACGAAAGTAGGGTGCAAAGGTGGATGCAACAATGAAGGACTATTACGTGGAGTTTGTAACAATGACTTCTCAATTGCAATCTCATTTGACCTGGTTGCAATTGCGCAAGGTTTTTTCACAAGTTTCAAATTTGGTTAATCTCTTTCCGATTCACTAGAAAACTCTATGATGGAATCTAACTTCTCAAGTTTCACTTTTCGGAGAATTGTACTGCTAGATAGCATTGTAAGCACTTTGCAAGGTGGACTGGGTGAAACTGCTTGACACATGTATGGCATATCCATTGTAGAATTATCTGATTGCCGGCTCACTATCTCTATGGATGCATCTAGCATGGACAAAGGAAGTCCATACGCTCTATAGTTTTTCAAAGGAAGGTACCAATAATGCCCTTCCTCTTTGATGGACTTGACTATAGGAATGGATTACTGTAACTCATCACATTCAAGCTTCTTCTCCTCTTCAACATAAATAGATGATTCTACAAACTTAAAGGGGACATGTAGGAGGTGACTTAACACTCTACTAGCAATACTTCCTTCTTGAATCGGAAAAACAAGGGGCACCTTGTGACAATCAACTCTACCACAAGCCATATTGGTAATATGCATACGCAATATTACAAAAGAGTGCAAACAATAGAATGTTTGGGAAGATGGAGAACTAACCTTTTGAAGCATATGAAGCAGAGTCACCGTCAATAATGCAGGACATTTACACGACTAAACTTGGCCGCTGAACATTGAAAGGGGGTGATAGAATTAGTTGGAGAACTGCCATTTACTTCTTCATGAGCACCATCCTTTAGATAAGCAATTAATGCGAACATGCGGCTTTGTCAGAGGCGGCGCCGATTCAAAAACCTAACATACTAGTGTAGTACATGGCTCTTGTTATTCCTTCAAGTGCAAACACCTTCTATGGTTGAGAGCAATAGGTTTCATGTACTGCATTCTCAACTCATACTTGTAGGAAAGATCGGAGCGGCGATTTCTATTCTGCGGTATAGAAAGAAGAAGAAGAAGAAGAGGCATAGTTCTTTGTACTTTTCATCTCCAAAGGCACTGAAGAGTTCTAGAATGAATAGAGGGAGGAAAGTGATGTCCAAGACAATTCAATGTTATTAGAGAATGCGTCATTTAAGTAACTCTAAATTATGCGTCAGTGAAGTTCTAGTTATTCTTCCAAAATATTATTCAATAGTTTTTTACTACAAGTTTGCCATGTATAATGAAGGATAATTAATTTCTATATGCTTATCCTAACATTCTATTTAAGTATCGCATTCACTCTTTCATTTATGCATTAGTGAAGTTCTAGGTTCACTTTAATTATTTAGTATAATATATGCCTAACTGTAAAAATTATTAGAGATTTTTAAGTAAATAGTGCAAACATTTGAACCCTTGTTTGAAAAAAAGAGATTACTTTCTTGAAATTTGGTCTTCTTTACTCAAAAAGGCAGTCTTCTTTATTTAGAAATTCTTGAGACTATAGAAATGTAGGATGGACAAAAGTTAATCATTTGGGATTAAAATGACAATTTCTCACTATAGCATTAATTTTGGACTCTACTTTTAGACACTAATTTGTCACAAATGTAGAATGGATGAAAGTTAATCATTTTGATGTTAAACTTGTTTGGTGCCCACTGCGCTCAAGACAGTCACCAAATTCCATTTTTTGTTCTCTCAGGGCTTTAGGCCAGGAGCTCTTGCATTTTCTGTTTTAAGGTCATCAATCCAGATTGTCAGAGATGAAGCACTTTCACAATATCTCTTAAGCAAATTTTAGTAGTAGAATTCAATGAACCAACTTGGATTGAATTAGAAGTCAATCTACCTGCACCCATTTGAAAGTCCAAACTTGCGAATCCTCCACGTGCCCTGAAAAAATGGCAGCGTAATGATCTTCTTATCAGCGCTCCTCCTGTATTGGGACACTTCCGGCGTTGAAGACTCTCCACCATCCACCACTTGCCTTTTTTACATACTGCAATCCGCAACTCACCTTGAACTATAGCTCTTCTCGCACATCTAAGTTTTCTTGTCAATTTTGCAACCGAAGAGGATGACAACAAGGACTACCACATCTTAGTCTAGAGAAGAGGGAGAAATGCAACCAAGTCAAGACGTCCACCGGTGCCAAGCAATGTAGGTCCAAATTTTCTTTCCACTTTTTTGCTTTCATTCCTTGTCACCAAAGTGCACGTCTGCACTACTATTCCGATTGGTTGCGCGCGAGTTCCTTTGTTCCACAATTTGCATGCGGCATGATCTCGGTTTGAAAATCTAGAGTTGAAATTCTGAGCTCTTGCCTTCGACTCCAAGCCTGAGGACTCATCCACTTAGACTGGTTGCCTGTGAGAAGTCTTGCTGTGGTCTTGTTGCACTAAAAGACTTTAGATCATTTCATATTTTGGCAATGCTAGCGGCTAAGAATACTCACTGAATATACATGTGACCTTGAAATGTTTGGATCCATCAAAATGGATTGATATTTTGTCTGTTAAATAACCCAAATAATGGGCCGCAAGTGTGGGAAACCAAGCTCATTCTATTGGTTCTCTAATTGATCTCAATCACTCCGCTTCTATATAAAGCTAAGGACTTGAATCTTGTTTCTTCATCACCTGATTTCATGATCTTGTCTCTTGTGCTTGCTCCGATGTTGGATCACTTAAGAGCCACTCTGGATTTGCCCGTACTCCAAACTGAATCCGCCTCTTGCATAATGTCCTTTAGTAGTGCGCGCAATCAAAGATTTCGTCGGGTTTTTCATCTTATCGCAGTGTCAACTTTAGCCGAGATTGCAGCCACATGCCCCAAGCTTTGTTTTGATGCGTCTTGACCCATTTTGGGGGGATCTGGCTGAAAGCTGCCAGAATCTAGTCGGAATCAACTAAGGTCTGGTTGAGAGCAGCCAGACCCCCAAAAAATGGGCCAACGCTTGCATCTCCTTCAATCCCTAGCAAAGAACAACTTTTACTGCTCTAATGTGGCGCACAAAGATACTAATCAGTTGATTCTAGTGCCTAGGTATAGATCAGGTGAAAGCAAGAAAACCTGGCATGCATGTGAAGCGTAAGTGCATAATCTGAATTTCAATGCTTGTTGTCGCAACCAAAATTTTTTATTTTCCCTTGCTTACCTAAAAGTTGGAATGGAAATGAGTAATTAGGATCCGGATCCTACTAGAAGGCAGAAGAAGATTGCAAATAGACAAAGCTAATGCAGTAAAGGGTAAACTGGATCTGATCCAATCAGAGTATTAGTACTCAAGAGCGGAATGACATCCGGAACTTATCTCAGATCGGATTAAGGTTGAACCGGATTACTATGGATCGGACTGGAAAAGGTCATGATGACCAGTCAGGGGTCCTGGGACTATATAACGGCTAGTCTTCTCCATTTTTGCTCCTTTACTTTCTTTGAGTTTTGGAGTTGACCTTGAGCGCTTTAACGCCTCCATCTACACCAAAGCCGTTGTATGCGTGGAAACTTAAGTGCGAGTGCGTGAAAGTGCGTGAGAGGTCAAGATTGTGTGGTCTGTAGATTTTGTGTTGTCTTCCGATTGAGATCGGATAAGAGAAAATGAGGAACGAGACGTGCGGCTAGGAGAGAGTGAGGTAGCGACCGGAACGGGTCCAGCTAGCCAAGTCCGTGTCCATGCCTCAGCTTTGCAAGAGTAGATCGGGAGCGCCCAGTTCCTCCTCAGACATTAAGCTCCAAAAAGTAGTCCCGGTCATCCCCTCCAAAGAACCGGCAAGAACCGAGCTCATAAACGACTTCAACACAATGGGCTATTTGGGATTGGTGGACAAATCCTAGGGGTTTAGAGAGGAGCGGATGGTGTGAGAGCTTAAGGGCAAATTTTTGAATTAGTTTGACAACATTGTCCAGGGGCATCCAATTGAGTGGGAAGAAGAGAGGTGGAGCGAGGTCTACAACTTCTGGTTAGGGGGGTCAGGCATGGCGGCATGGAGAGTTGAGTTCATCCATAATAAGTTTCATGGAGCCGAGCAACAAGGACAGATACGCGGTCGCGGATTACATAGACGACCGACACCTCCACCTTCTCCAGTTCCTGATTTCGATCATCTACCTGGAGAAGCCAAAGAGGGTGATGATGACCATTGGCACCACTATTTTTGGGGCCTTGAGCGCGGAACGGAAAGTAAACTGGGCCCGGATCTTTTACGATCTAGTGTCCCAGCTTGTTATGAGAGTTGGAAAGAGTAGGGCCACTCCTTTGAGTCCCTACCTCTTTCACCTCTACCAGTGCAACCAACTCCTCACCAACACGGAGGAGAAGACATGGAATATTCAGGAATCCATCTTGAAGTATGGGCAGTTGGGTTTGGATGACAAACCGGAGGAACTATTCGGATCTGAACTCAAGACGGAAGAAGAAGATGAGGAGGAAAACCTCAGGACGAGGAAGCAAATGAAGATGACACCTCCTCATAAGAGAAGAACCTCTCCTACCAATTGGTCGACTTCTGAACAGGGATCGGAAGTGGAGATACCGGATCTCGAAGACTTGACTGATCCATTCAATCAGTTGACTGGCATCCTCTGTGGAATATAAGCGGATTGGGAGGTCAAGAGAAGGACCCTCTGCAGTATCAGAGAGCTGGTGGGTGCTCCGGTAGACAGCAAGCTACCGGCTAAGGTAGCTCTACACATCACCAATCCGAACGAGCACTAGAAGCAGGAGGCAAAGATTCGTCAGCTTCAGGAGGAAATCAACACGTTGAAGGTAGAAATGGTTGCCTTCAAAGAGGATAAGACCGCCGTCCGGGAGATGGCGGATGCAACCCGGAAGGTGGCGGAGACGGTGAAGGCCACTCTCGGAGCTTCCGGATCCGCCGCTGTCAAGGCGGAGTTATTTGACAAGGGAGTACATGAGGAGAAGAAAGTACTGGTTTCCAGATAGTTCGGATCCTGACCAATTTTACCAATTGGGTGGAAGCAGCAATGGTGGTGGCACAAGAGGCAGCCGACTGGATGGACATTAGCAGCCAGAAGCTGAATAGATCCATGTACTCCAGGGAGATCCATCTTTCAGACTTCTCGCTGCCAGAATCGTTTGCGGCAAGAGGATTGAATTTGAGGGAGCCAAAGGATCGGACTCTTGAGTCAAGGAAGAGTCAACGAAGGCATGGGCCTGGACAAGCGATCTAGCTAGACTCATCGCCAGGATCAGATCTTCCGGATCTTGCTGCCGGGGAGCAAAGCAGGATTTTGGCAGACGGCTTCAACCAATTACCCATGGAATCCAAAAGTCCTACACTGGGTGAGGGAGTTATAGGATAGATAATAATGTATTTTGTATAAGATAGTTAGGACCCGATCGAATGTTGATTTGGTCTGGCCGGTTAGGATCGGATTTGAAAGTTCTGCGTGGATTTTCGGGGGCCTTTTTGCCTTTGTAAATTAGTTGTATATAAGCTAGTCCCTGCTTGGGAGCTAGGAGTCTTTTCGCCCAAATTTTGCTTGTACCTTCTATTGGCTTCTTATTGTGTGTCTCTCCAGTGTGTGGCAGGCGCTATGTGGTGGAGAGATAGGAAGGCGCACGCTGGTTTGGGGGTGATTTCTCCCTTTGGTGCTCTTGTTTTGATCTTATGTGCAAGTGAGCGGGTAGTAAAGGAGTTGGGAGTGGATTTCAGCTCCTTAGCACTTCTAAGGTTTAGGTTTCCAAGCGAGACAGCCGTTGTTAGGCTAGGCGGATAGGGAGGGATTCCTTAGTCGCGCTAGAACTCTTGGGTGGGAAATCCGGTTGAGTGTCCGATCTCCTAAGAGATCTTGCTGCCCTACTTGGTGAATGGAAGAGCTTTAGTTGATGTTGGAACGGACGGGTACGCTTGTAACCATCTGACTTCATATAGACGGATCTTGGCGCTAAGGTCGTTGTAGTATAAGAGGATTATACGGGGGGTCTTTGTGTGACCTATGATCAGGAGAGTTCTCTGGGTTGCTGTGAGGGATCAAACCGGTTCCGGATTAGTGTAGGAGATTTGAGAGTAGAAAAATCGGTCTTCAGCCACTACAAGTCACGGAAGGAGTAGTGGACCTGCCACTCTCAAAAGCAAGCGGCAAACCCTCTGATGGTGAAACAGAGGTAATACTAAACGGGATGAAGGTAAGAGCAAATATGAGTTGAATAGACCAAATCAGATAGTTGGACGGATCAAGAAAGGAGAGAAGGGTCTGACTGTAGTTTTCAGTGTTGTTGTGTTTCCGATTGTGGTGTTAGGACCGGAAGGGGAAATATGGATACTGACTGAGTTTAGATACTAAATAAATTTAGATACTTCACAGAATCTTGCGGGTTTGATCTTTAGAATCACTTCGTTATGCTTTAGAGTGGTTTTTGGGAGTATAACTGGGAATTTGCTTGCGCTATGCTTCGACACTTGTCCACCATGGTAGATGAAGGCTGAAGAGGAGATTTAGTCAATTTATAGTTTTGGTTGTTAGATCAAGGCTGTGGTTTTGAGTGTTGCCCTGAGTTGAAGCTTCAAGTTTGAGATCAAAGCTGACTGTAGGAAGGTGACATAATCTGAGTGCTAGAACGTTTGATTTTATCGGCTGCATCACTATAATTTTGTGAGACAAAGGCCTTTATTGTGCTAAAGCAAGAGCAAGTGGTTACATCCACCTTGTCGGTCCGTGATCGGGTCCAAATTTTAGTCGCCCCTTTTATGCATCAAGGATTTTTTCAAAAAAAAGTTAACAATACCCATTAGTGACCATTTTGAGGGGGTCCAACAAAAACCACCCAAAGCATAGTCGGATCCAACTAGGCTGTGGGTGGTCTCAACTGGCCCCCCTCAAAATGGTTACTAATGGATATTGATAGTCCAGCATATTTGTATTTGATTCCTAGCGTATTCATGTTTGTATCTCCAGCTTATATTTATTTGTATGCCTAGCGTATCCTAGCTTGTCCGTATTTGTATCTTAGAATATCTATAATTTTTATGCGTATTTTTTTGAGTGCCTTTTAAGATCAATGGTGTTAAAGAGGGAAGGGAAATGATTTTTTAAGGTCAAGGGCTTTCATTTTTTTAGAGAGAGGCGGAGTGAGAAATTTCATCCTTGAGGGGATGCATCTTTTTAGTAGATAGGTAGATAGTGAAGTGGCCTAAATGTAATGACAAAACATTTTGCCAACAACAGAACCTTATGACAAATTAAAATGCTATTTTTTATAGAATACAGCACAATGTGGAATAATCTTATGCAAGAATAAAACATAATGCCGGAATATATTTTTGAGATTTTTGTCCAGGCAAGTTTTTAACAGTTGTGCTGTATATGTTTTATTAATGCATGTGGTAGGATAGTTTTTTTTTCCATTTGCTAAAAGCTAATTAGTGAATCTTTTCAAATGGACACATATGATTTATTGACATTATCTTCTTTCCAACATCTAGAAAAAAGCGTATCGAGGAGTGAAGGATGACACTTCAACCTCCAATGTCCAAGAATATATTGTCGCAACTATTGACTTGGCTGCTCCCTTGCAACCTGTGGCTTTGGCACCTGCAAACATTCAGATTTCTAGCGACAACTCAAAAGATGAAGACCATGATGTTGAAATGGTAAGCTTCACTAACATTATGGATGCTGCTGATCGTGCAACAAATGAGTTTGAGAAAGAGCCTATAGCAAGCCATTTCTTAGAGTGCTTGCATTTCCAAAAAGGGAGGCAACTTGTGTTTTCTTTTGAGAATTTGGATACCGAGTATACCTCCAAGGAGGAGTCTTTCACGACCGTAACAAGTCCTTGTTTTTAAAAGACTGGTGACAATGTGACTAGCGCTCCTGCATACAAGCCCAAAGTGGTGCTACTCCATTATAGCTCAAATGAGGATGAGCATGTTGATATTGATGACGTTGGCAGTAGGTTTATATCATATGAGAGTTTTTAGAGTATGAGTAGTTTGTTGAAGCCTTAGTGAGGGTAGTTTGTATTTTGTATACACATATGCCTACATCTATTATGATAATTTGTTCCTTTCATTTTGTAGCATTTCTGTATATTTGCTCAATTACACTCTCTCCTTGATTCTGCAGCTTTGTTATAAGAATACCTGCACCTCAAGGAACACATGGTCATAGCCTGCTTTATAGGAGGAGAGATTCACAACTCCATTTGGAAAGCCTGGCTACAAGATCTAGACAGACTTCTCTACCCCAACCAGATTGTCATTCACAAAGAAGCAGGAAACAGATTTCACTATGTGAAGGTGGATAGCGCTGTAGCTGTAGATAAGGCCATCAACCGTAAAGTATGTGTTCATTATCACGCATCAACTACTTCAAATGTTTAAGTCTATTAATTTTTTTATTGCAGATGGAGGAGTCTCCAATCAATGAGACTCAGGATGATCGGATTGTAGAGACTTTAGTAACGGACGACACAACTCACCGCGATATTATTGATGAAGTAGAAGGAGATTCAAGGGGGGAGGATGTGATTGAAGACAAGGAGAAGGAGCTTTTCAAAGATGAGCTCTGCCAACTACAGATGGTTGACTCTGTGGCATTGCTTGCATCTTTGCGAATGAAGCCTGAAAAGCTTTTTCGCTTTTTTATCCCTTTGTGCAAGTTGGTTGCAATGCCAATGGTTTGGCCGACTTTGTCTGTTGATATAAAAAAGCTAGAGCAAGAGTTTTGTCATGTGTATGTACCAGGATCAGTGGCCTTCTATATTTCAACCACAAACAAGGCAGGTGAAAGCATTGAGTTCACAAATGAGGAGATTAGCACTTGAGGTTCACCGTGGCAAAAAGCAAACGACAAGTATGAGAATTCACATGCACCATTGCATTTTAAAAAAAAGACAAAGTTCTTTGTCTGTGATGGTAACCATCGCTTGCAGGCATGGATGAGTCACATTTCAAGACTCTATCCAACGGATGAGGCATGGCAAATATTAGTGGACTTTATAGTTCTCAATACAAAAGGGAAAGTGGAGCTTGTCATGCAGGTCATGCATGACATAAATAAGTAAGTTCATTTTCATAAGAATGAGGTACTGATCTAGTTTCTCTATGTTTAAATGTATTGGATACATTTGTGGCTATGGAATGTTTGAAATGAAGATTCTAAATTAATTGTTGGAATTACAGGTCGACAAAGGGTTCACATGTCAAGACAAACTTGGTCCACACTTTGCATAGGGTGCAAAAGTACGGCCTTTTGCCTTTGGAGAAGTTTGTGGAGATGTTGATGCTATCAGAGCTGCAGAAGTGTATGGCATCGAGTATTAGGAGAATGTGGTACTCAATGCCTGCTAATGTTTTCAAATCATTCATATTTCGAGTAAGATTTGGATTCTGTAAGTTGTAGTTCTGGAATTAATTATGACTTGCACTATGTTTTGATTACATAATTATCATATTTTTTTAATATGCTATGGTTGATGGTAGCAAGAGATTTCGATTGCGGCAGTTGTGGCAAGACAAAAATGCAATGAGATAATTCCAGTGAACGAGAAAAATGAGATCGGAATTGCTAAAGCCATGAGAATGGGAGTGAAAGAGAAGGCAAATAAGTTGTACATGAAAATGATTAAGTTAGTCGCGGTGGCAAATCCCGCAAACATTCGAGAGTTCTTGGATAAGGTGAGTCTCTTCTCTATGTAGAACTTCCCTTGCATCCTTTTATTTTGTGCAAAAGTTTGATATAAATTGAAGTCAATGTTGTTTTAAAGGTTGAAAAGCACTGGAATAATAATGAAGTTGCCGAGATGACTCTAGAGAAGTTGCAGCTTGATGCTACTTGCAGCACCACTCCTTTCCACAAAACAAAGTTCTTGAAGTAGTAGAACTGTTCGTGGCCGACTCATGAGGCTAGGAAATTCCCGGCAAAGCCAATTTCCAAGACACAATTTTTCTAAACAAATGCGTCTGATATGATGGGGTAAGTGAATAGGGAATTTTTTTGTAGGTAAAAGTTAATTAATTACGTTCATTACACTTTCATTGTTTTGGACAGAAGTAGCTAACACTGTAGATTGTAAAATCTGATTTAGCAAATTTCCTTGAAGATTGAGGATGCAACGGTGGAGTATTTTGAGGGCACTGTTAGGGATGATAACATCCCTCTCAATATGGAGGTCCCATAGAGACCTGAGAAGCTAGCAGATTACATAGAGGGATGGAGGATCAAGATTTGGGACCAAGGATTCATGGTGCATTTGAAGGGAGCAATCTATTCCAAGAAGGGTGACAATTTCTTGGTCTTTGAAGGCTCCAGCCATGCGGTTCGTAGAATTCTTTTTTGGTATGTTCATCCAAGTTTTTAATTTGGATTTCTATTTACAGTTGAGAGTATACTCCCTACATAGATGCATGGTTAAGTGGCTCAATTTCTTGTCACAATCTTGAAAACTTTAAACAATGCATTTTAGAACAGAGCTGTGGGGCACTTAAATTTATCTTTTTCTATGAAACAACTTGATTTAGGTAAATTAACTTGATATCTAGTAGGGACTTTTGAATAAAAGTGGATGTGACAAATTTGATTTCAGTAAAATTGAAAAGGACTTTTTAAAGTCCTTTGCGTTCATCAAACAAATTATAGATACTACATTTCTAATATGGTTTGAACTAATGTTTGTAGAAAACAATGGTATATAATGTAGACTTTCTTTATGTGTTTGCTAGGGACTTTTTAATGACTTTGAAACACTTAGTTTCTCAAAGTCCTTTTTTTATAGACAAAATTATCTTTTCCGAAAACAATTTTTTCTAAAGTATAATAATTTTCAAGGTCCTAAGGCGCTCAAAGAACTAAGTAAATTCAAAATTTGTTTTAATTTTTTTTTGTAGAATTTTAAAATTTCAGTTGTTTGACAATCATGCTAATGATGTTGCTTCTCACATTATTTAAATTTGAAAGCATAGAATTGCATTAGCCATTGTAGAGAGAGTAAAGTTTGCAATACGAACCACTACTACATCTTCATGCCCTTGCAATTGAAATAGATGTTGAATTAGACAGTGAGTTCAATTTATATGTTATAGTTGCATAATGTGTTTTTAGGTTCAATTCTTTTGTCCAAAGACTAGAGTTCATGATGCACATAATTTATTTAACAAATTCAATAAAAAGTGAATTATTATTGTCAATATTGTCAAAAAAATTGCCAATTTTATGAAGGTCAATGTAATTTTTAGCAATTGACTATGATAACTTAATTTTTTTGGATTTGTTGGATCAATTATTGTGACAAACCACTACAACAAAAATGATGTTTTAGAACTGCAAAATATGATTACAGCAAGTCGTAAAATCTTAGAATATGACTCATGCAAAATTCATTGTAGATGATTTGCGCTATGACTGGGTCCAATCATTACCAATGAGTCGCTTCAGACATGAGTCATATTTGCATTCATGTGAGTTGGAGGGTATAATTAGCCAAAATTAGCCATATTTTGCCAACGTGGCGTATATATTGACCATCCTTGATACATTTAACTTTTTCTTGAGGTGCCTGGGCAAATGGAAAAAAACCCTACGTGACATATGACTGCATGCAGTCATATTTTTGGTTGACGTGAAAGATGACTCTTATGAGTCATATTTTCCACTGTTGTGAAAGATGATTCTTGTGAGTCATATTTTCTGCAAAATGACTCTTGTGAGACGTATTGTTGGATGATGTAGAATTTGACCCTTGTCAATAAAAAGATTTTGTTGATTTGAAATATGACTCTTATAAGGCCATATTCATTAAAATGAGAGAAATTGGTGAAATTTAGACCTTAAGGCTCTTTGTTTCAAAGATAATTTTTTTAAGGCCTAGACAAATATAGGCATACTAAAACAATACAACCAATAGATTATACTTAAGATGCACAAAGCAAGATGGAAGCGTGTTACATTTTGAAAACACAACATGATTTGTAGTCCAATTAAAGGCAAATACCACACGATGACTAGGCCAAAAAGTATAGGGTATTAAAAGTGGGTCACTTTACATTAAAGGAGGTGAACTTACTTGAGAATCCATATACATATGAATCAATTATCCCACGTGCATATATGACTACTTCAATTATAAAAAATGAAATGTAGTTTATTCTGAGTGACCGGGTGTAAAATTGTAGAGGCAAATGTGCACTCATGAAGCACTCTACTTTGCTAAAAAATGGTCATTCTTTGTACGGCAATGACTAATCTATTAATAGTCATGATCATTTCACAAAGGCAGTTCCTTTGTGAATGAGAACCACTATACTAACCATTGTTCTTAGTAGAAGAACCGGTCTTGGAGACCTCCTTCGCCTCTTTCACTGCCTCTAGCACTTTCTGCTTGGCATACCCTCTAAGAACATCTTTGTGTCAAGAAGGCTTCACATACTTAGTTGTGTTTCAAGAGGAGCTAAACCCCTCAAGCTTCATTACGTCCTTCACCTCTCTTCTCCGCTTGCATTTGATTTGAGAATAATTTCATCACTAGAAATAGTTGTAGAGCTTCAAGGAGGCAGCCTTGGTAGCGATCTATGGACAGTGTTTACATATGGATTTACAAATGCAGTTGATCTTGAGGCGTTGGGCCGCTGATGCTCTTTAAGGACCGCTCTGTGCAAAATGGGCGTAGGAAAAAGCAAGGAACCGTCTCCCATGGGTTCAGGGGACTGGGAGTCAACAACGCCTAGAAGTTGCAGACTCTGACTTCCAGTCCAAGCATCGGATTGAAGCATCTTTTTTTCAATCTCCTCTGCTTGAATCTGGTTTGGGGTCGCTCTTCTGGAGAGAGTCATGCCCTACCTTGGGCGGTTTTAGTGCTCCATCATCAAGGAGGACATGTGTTTTGTCACCCCTGTTTAATTTCTGGTACAAGGTATTTGGGGTACGAGGAGTTGGCGGCTAGGAGCAAAGTGGACTTGGTGTTGAGTCTTTCCACTTCATTGGCGATGGCAAGAAAATTGGGGTCTTTGACGGTCCCCAACTGGGTGAGCTGTCCACGACGCCTTCCTCCACATTTCCCTTGGAAAAGTCTACAGCCGCGGAAGCAGCATCTGTGGCGGAGCCAAAAACAAAGGGCATCAAATGCGATGAGGCCAAGAAGCTCCCCCCTTCTGAGCTGAACCTCCTCAAGAGCAATGCCTCCGATCTAGACAAGAGGCTCCTTGTCATAGGTTCTTTTTTTTGGAGCATGTGCTTACAGAATCCTCCATACTGAAGCCACCCTAGATTATGTAGCAGCCTGGGAGCTCCCAAATTGTCACTTGGGACTCTGGATTTCTCTTTCTTAAGATTTGCAATTTAGAATAGGTAAAATTATACAAAAATCCATAGAAAGAGTATAGAACAAAAATAGGGTTGTACCATGCCCATTATAGTATTTGGTCTAGTTTTGATTTTATACCTAAAACATCCCCAAACCTCGCCCAGAAATAGAATCTAAACCACAAGATAGCGGATTTTAGGGGATCTTAGTCACATAGCCTCAACAGGGCTAAATCCCACTGGAAGGTGGCAATGCATGTCTAGATTGGTCCTAGGGATCCTTAGTGATCCATATGTCAGGTCCATGATTAGGTTTCAAATTTCCCATTAGATTGACGAATTCTTGGAACCCCTAGTTGTTAGCATGGAGGAGCCACTAAACTCAAGACGGGGCCGTGGAGGAATCTATAGCCCTAGGATGCTGTTCTAGACTAAATCCCATGCCAGGAGTCCAACGGCGAAATCGATTCACCAAGATTCCTTCATATGCAGAAGATTCTAGTGCCATCGACAATTTGAAGAGACGGCCAATTTAGGTCTCCACTGACCAATTGTGCCAAGTACGGAAATGCACCTCCACATCTTTTGCGAGGCTCCCTGAGAGGTCCCAGAAAAATTCCCGGCATCTTCCGACTTGCAAAAGAACCTTTTCCGGGTGGTCAACCGTTCTAACCTCCAACAGGAATTTCTTATAAATTACCCAGGTTGCAGTAAAATCTCACTAAAAATTAGGATAGCTTTTTCTATGCTAATAATGCGTTCCGATAAGTTTTGCGGAATTCCGACAACAGAAGATATTCGAACCGGTAAGATTCCTCGATAATTAATCACGTCACGACATCCCCGCGACGTTGATCGGCATTCCGAGGGCACACGACAGCGAAATGGCGTCAATAAGGAGTCTTTTCCTACTCCCTTTTACATTCCAGAGACCCTAGGCTAGTTACTTTTCTCAAAAATGGAAACCCCCAAGAGTTGGAAATTTACCACGATTGGATTTTTAATCTAGGCTATCCTATGTTGGGTTTTTGATCCTGCCACGGGGGATAAAGGGGATCTTGGACTAAAAATGGCGTTCTGGATCCAACAGCGTAGTCCATTTGACATTTGGAGTTAATCTCCAAAAGTTAGGAGGTTGGTCCAGTATCGGTAGTAGAAAGTGAAAATCTAGGATTAGGATGAAAATCTTTGAGGATGAGGATGAAAATCCAAGTTGATAAGGTTAATAGTGGAATTTAGGAGGGGGAGTGAGCCCTTGGAAACATATAAAAGGGCTCTACTTCCCTCTCTAAAATCATTCCCATACTTGTTTTTGGGTCCGTGGGTCCAAGTCACATTGGATATTTTGGTATTTGAAGCCAAAAAACTTCTACGGTGTTTTCAAAGCACTTTTGCTTTTTATTGTTGTTGTTTTTGAAGCTTTGAAGGTCATTGGGGGTCCTTCTATCTTACCTTGTGTACTCCTTGTGTGTTTTCTCTTGTGTTTTTTATACTCTTGTGAACTAACCCTTGTGTCTTGAGGGTCTTTTGTATTTTCTACTAATCCTAAAGCCACCTTCTTCCGTGCCTTGGCATATGCCGCCATAGGGAGCCTTTAGAGTGTGAGTCATTTGCTTTACCTCGTTATACTAACTCACGTGTTATCTTAATTCTAGTTCTTATCTTCTTCTAACATTCCCCTTGTTGAGTGGACCCCCCTACGGACAGCAAAGCTTTGACCCTATGTGTGTTTTCTTTAAAAGTCTCGTTTCTTTCCCTCTTCTAAAGTCTCTTTCATTGTGTGGACCCCCCTTGGATACGGCAAAGCTTTGAACTACTGACAAGGTTGAAGTCCTAAAGTGTGTGTTAAAAGTTTAGGCGGCGGAGCTTTGAACCCTCGGAGTGCCACCAAGTCCTAAAGTTGGTGTTAAACCCAACTTAGCAGTGAAGCCTTGAGCTTCCTAGGTGTTTAGTTCCAAAGTCTAGTTTCCAAGACCTTTGTGGAAACGTCCAAAGTTTAGCTTCCAAGATATGTAGGTTTCCTTTTGCGTCTAGTGAGTTTAGTTGTTCCTCAAGTTTTTAGTTAGTTTAGTTGTTCTCCAAGTTTTATTTTCCCCGAGTGTGTTTCCCCCAATTTCTCTTAATTAGCAAAGATCTAGTTTTCCCTTAGTTAGCAAAAAATCTAGTTTCCTTTAGTTAGTAAAAATCCAATTTCCCTTAGTTAGCAAAAGTCCAGTTTCCCTTAGTAGTAAAAATCCAATTTTCCCTTAGCTAGCTAGTCCAGCATCAGTTCAGCATCCGAACCAACAACAGTCCAGCATACAAAAAAAAAAAAATATATATAAATTAAAATTAAACTTTATCCCCAGCCAGCCAACCAGCCAGCCGAGAGGTAGGCAGGCAAGCAGGCTAGGCGGCTCTGCAGCCAGCCAACCGGGGCTATAGATCGGGCTCCTCCACTTTGAACTATTTTTTTTTTGTTTTCGGTTTTTATTGGTTTTTTGGGATTCTCTCAAACTAAAACAAAACAAAAACACAACAAAAGCATGTTGGACTAACCTATTGCTAGCTAGGGTTGGAGTAGAATTAGGGTCAAAAAATACAAAAGGGAAGAGGGAGAAAATAGCAGAGCACCACCATACCTGCGCACAAAAGTAGCCTCACTCTCACACTTACACACAATGGAGGGAGAGTAGGGAGGTAAGAGGCTAAATAGGAGGAGAAGGAGAGAGACGATAAATAGTAGGCTACTTAGAAAGGCTAGGAGGAATAGGAGAAAATCTAAAAAGAGGCCCTGGTAGCCGTTAGAGGAGATGGGGGGTATAACGACGTAAGAACTTTGTAAGAGAATAGTGGACACATTGATGTTGCATAGTTGTTAAAGTTGGTAGTGTAAGGCCCCATAAAAAGTTTGGTGGAATAGTCCCAAGGTAGAAGAAAATAGGAGGAAGAAAAGAAAAAGAAAGAAGTTATGGTGTAACATTTCTTTCAAAAATTAAGCAGTGAGCTTTGGGAGAGAAAAAAGCCAACAAATCATCATGGATGGAGATACGTATGAGCACATGGACGACGTCATCTCCAATACCGGCAGTGATGAGGTAAGCCATTGAACTAATCCTTGGTATATTTCCTAATTAGTTTGTGACTCTCTTAGTTAGGCTTTAGCCCAAGATAATCAGCAAAGTGTAGCAAGAATTAGAGGTTTAGATTCAAAAGCTCATAGATTAGAATTAAGGGTTTTTGGAAACATATTATGCTAAAAATTTCGCTTTGGATCGACCATGCTAAGTTAAGTCAAGCGGTTCAAAAGGGAAAAATTTTAGTAAACTTTGTTTTAAAAATAAAAAGAACAACTTAGGACTGGAGTTCAAAATAGGAATTAGCATTAATTTAGGAGTCAACAATCTAGAATTAGGTTTGGAAAGTGGAAGTTAGGAAGAAATCAAGAGTTAAAAGTCCAATTAAAGCTAATTCGGGGCGATTAAATTAGGAATCAGGATTTAGAATTAGAATTAGAGGGTTAATTTGGAGGTTTAACTTAGAGGTGAAAATTAAGCATGAATTAAGACGTAAACCGTGGAAGTTTAGTTTAGAGGTTAAAATCTAGAATTAAATTTAGGAAGCACAAATCTAAAATTAAAAATTAGAGGTTAAGAAAGGTTAGAGTAACATTTAGAAGATAGAGTTTAGGAGTTAAAATTGAAAAGTAATTTAGGAGTCAAAACCTAGAGTAACATTTAGAGGTTAGAAAATTAGAAGTAATTTTAGAAGTTAAAACATAGAGATAAGCTAGGAGTCAAAAATCTAGAGTAATACCTAGGAGTGAAAACTTAGAAGGTAGAAAGTTAGAATAATATTTTGAAGGTAGAAAGTAGAGTAGAAAGTCAGAAGTAAATTTCTGAAGTTAAAAGTAAAAACCTAGAAGTAAAATTAAAGTAGAAGTAAAAAAATTAACATCACAGTAGAATATTAGAACAAATCCAAGGTTCAACCATAGAAGTTCATGTAGAAGGTTAAAATCACCAACCAATTGGGACAGTCAACGAGTGGGAAATCAGAAGGGAAAGCACCATAGAAGGGACATAGGATAGAAACAGTGTCCAAATAGGTTGTTTTTGCCCTTTATTTACCCAAGTTGTCCTCTTGGATCAGCAACTAGTTAGTAGACATGTGCACGACTGATCATAGCTACAACTACTACCATCCACAAAACTAGGAAACATTAGCAAATTCCATTGCTTGGAAGGCATAGTGGCCTGCGCTCGCAACACCTTCTTAAATTAAAAGTGGATAAAAGGCTAGAACCGAGTTGTATTTGCTCCACTACCAAGGGTGGGTAATTTAGCACCCACACAGCCCCACAAATTTATCCTTGGTGTAAGGATGATTGAAAACATTGCAGTAGAAAACATCACAGCAATGCAAGAAGATAAATCAGTACAAAACAAACATAGAGGCTATGTGTTGAAATCAAATCTTAAAATTTTAATGATACATAAGAACAAAAAATTACACAAATCCCGAATTCTAAAAATGTACAATACATCCGAGAGACTACGTTGACACGGAAAAAGTATTTTTCATGATATTGCTTTCGACCTCGGCCTCAATCACTAAATTCATTCCGAGCAGGACAAAATGTAACCCTAAATATGCGGCAGATGCCCTCAACCCGATGAAAAGGAGGTCAATTCTATATAAGGATTTTGTCACGGGGCTCTCGCCAGCCCCGTTTGAGTCTACATATTCCCGCAAGCAACCTGGTAGACAGTCCTCGTGGAGTTGCGTCAGTCATGGCATGAGCACTCCTAACAAGATCTTGTCGTTATGCATATACATCTTGAACTTCCTATATGACTAAATGTTCATTTTTGTCGTACGGATTCCATTGGTTTAAAAAACATACAGATTATGTGGGCTTTGGAGTATTTCATCCGCACGTAAATGACATCCATTATAACAATTGGTCTATTGTGGGAACCAATTCCATGCGGATTTAGTATCTAAGTAATGCTTGATGAAAGCGTCACTAATTACGTTCTGAATCAACTTGTACGGAATCCGTGCGGCATGGACACTGATTGAAGGAATTTCTAAAAAGACTAAAAGGAAAGTTGTAAAATCTTTTGCAAAAAAAAGCAGTTTTTAACATTGCTAAAAATTGGCTCTCTGAAAAAAGAACAGCTCCTAACCATCACGATTTTGTCAAAAAAAAAAAAATTGAAAATTTTTACAAAATTTTTTCTAGAAATATATAAAAGCTTGCATACTATACCGCCAAAAAAAATTGAAAAAAAGAGTTTTTAACATCACTAAATTATCCAAAGTTTGATTTGGAAAAAATCCAACTCCTAGCCATGACAATTTTGTCAAAATAAATAATTTTCAAATTTTTCAAATTTTTTTCAGACACAAAAAAAATGCTTGCCATATATATTCCAAAAGAAAAATGAAAAAAAAAAGTTTTTAACATTGCCAAAAATATCCAAAGTCCATTGTGGAAATGAAAACAACTTTCAACCATTTCAATTTTGTGAAAAACAAACCACAAAATTTTTGAATTTTTTTGGGATGCACCAAAGAGCCAACACAATCTAATGTAAAAGAATAAATTTTTATTTATTTTTTATTTATTTTTAAATGGCAAAAGAATCCCCAAGAATGATGAATAGTTTTAAGTATGAAAAATCCACAACCATTTCAACAAGTGATTCATCACTCAATGCTGTAGTGTGTTGGTTAAGAATAACCTTTGTAAATGTGAGATTGTCCATTTCAAATTGGACTCCATGAAGCAAGATTAAGCAACTAATAGTAGGTGCAGTTTAGAACATTTCGGATAGGACAAAAAACCAAATTTTTGGTTGATTGGGATATTGCATAGATCTTTTTTTTATAGTTTTTTTGTTGATTTGGCACAAGTCAACAAAATGGTTAAATTTTTTATTTAATTCAAATAGTACATCAGGATATAGCTCATTTACAAATTGCCTATTGTGCCATTCAATTTTCTTTGCATAGTATAGAGAAAAATTGGATTTTTTTGTCTTACATAATTAATACTCAATTCTTATGCAATTCCAATCAAGCATACCAAATTTCAGTTCCAAACATGCAAAATTTCATTTTTGGTGAATTTTTAAAGCCAATTTGCATGGTTATATATAATACTTTATAGAAAACAATTGATGATAAATTTATTTAATTCAATTGCATAGATATGTAGGAAAGATCCGTATGCACATCTTTCATTTTAAAAAACATTCCCTTAATTGACAAAAATATGAGCAAGGAAGAGTTAAATGTGAGGCATTATATAACCAGACTTTGGTTAAATAGATATTTCTAAATTTTAACTAGATTTTGCTATTTGACTCGCACATTGTGACTAACTTTGTAAATGTGAACATGATGGTACAACTACTTTGCCAAAATCTACTTAAAATATAGATATATCTATTTTATAAAGTTTGGTTAAATGACGCCTCATATGGAATTTGTCCGAGATAAAATTGTTGTTACTTAAGGGGGTTTTTTTTAATATGAAAGATGTGCATATGGATGTTTCTTGTATATCTACACAATTGGATTAAAAGAACTCATCACCGATTGTTTCTATAAAATATCATGTTTAACCAAGTACATTGGCTTCAAAAATTCACCAAAATTAGAATTTTGCATATTTGGAACTTCAATTTGGTATGGTTGATTGGAATTGCATAAGAATTGAGTACTAATTATGCAAGATTGGATTTCTATGTAAATTGGAATTTTATTTTCAAACTAGATCATTCACAAATCTGTATTTTCTAAAGTTAGCAGACTTTGGTGGCCGTTTAGGCATAGTAGAATGACTTTTTTCAAAAAACTTTGAACTAACAAAAGTTGTTAAATCAAGATAATTTTTATCTCCAAAAAACCATTTGCAATTTGAAGTCTCCAATCATAAGTTATGAGCAAAGTTCAGAGAGGGGTTGGAATGTAAATTTTCTTTGACATTTTTAAACACCCTCTCTAAATTTTGTCCATAACTTTTTAAGGAAAACTTCAAATTGCAAACGGATTTTTGGAGATGAAAGCTGGCTTGACTTCCCAACTTTTATTAGTTCTAAGTATCTTGGAAAAAAACAGTTCTACTATGCCTAAACGGCCACCAGAGTCTGCTGAATTAACAAAAGAAAGGAAAAAAAGACGCAAGAACTATACAAGTAAATTTCTACTCTTCACTTAAACAATTGAATTTCAGCGTGGTATATTGACTTTAAGGTATTATCCTCTTATGTATGAGGTCTTGAGTTTACACCCAGCTCCCACTTGGTGGGATGCCCTGCCCAGGTATGGGAACTTCTTGGGTATGGGGTTGAAATTTTTTTAATTTTTTTTAATTTTTAATTTTTAGTTTCAAGAATAAAAAAATCTCAAACTTTTTTTTTAATCTTTTTTTTAATTTTTAATTTTTTTTAAATTTGTGCAAAACAACATTTATTCCATGAAGAAAATACACAAATACAGTGGTGTACAAAAGTGTCAAATTTGCACAATTACAATACATGGCTCAATGGTACGGAAATGGCACGACTTTCGTTCATATCAATCTAGTACACCAAATGTACGAAAGTCGTGCCTATTTTAATGCATAGAATCAGTGCAATAGTGGTACGCAGGTATGAATTCACGAAATCCGTACGACAAAAATCGACATTCAGTGGCATAGGAAGTTCGAGATGTAATGATTCTAGTTCTCTAGAAATATGGCGTTTCCGTTCTCATTGAGGACACACTTTAAGGGGGAGTTGTCTATGAGAATAGTATTGTCCATGTTAAAAGATGTAAGATCATCCGAGTCTATGAACAAGTGATCCCCAAGCACTTTGAGTAATAACAGCTTAAACGGATAGGTCTCGTGATTAAGAAATTTCTTTTTTGAGGTCTTAACTATCCTACACCTGTCTTGTCTTAGGATGTTGAACGGAAACTTAGTATAGTTTTGAAACAAGAATCCTGCCACGGGTTCCATGTTCTTCTTTATCATTGAGCTCCAAACTATGACGTGATTAGCGACATTGGTGACCTCGTCTAGAAATTCTCTAAAGCCCGGACAAACAAAGACGGCTTTGTTATCAACCATGGTGGGCTGCTTATTGCTTAATTCATTATTGTGGACCTCATATTTTTTTTTGTCCGTATATTGCGGCTTATTTATGCACTTGCGCAGCACTCCATTCAAGTCAAACACAATGTTCAACCACTTCTATCACGATGCGACCCTACCAAGGACACTCTCCATGGTACACTCTCTCCGCTTCCCCCCTGTACTACCTGATGCAAATATAATACAAGAGAGTTGTGGTTACTTGTGGAAATGCAGCATTATGAGAACCATAAAACGGCGATAAGCAGAAATTTCTACTAAGCGACTGCAGAACCCCTCCGTTAAGTGAATGTTTGAGTGCTTTTGGATGATGCACACTTCTAATATTTTTGGGCTGGTCACAAACATGGACAAAATCAACTCATTAGACATGAGTCCATTGATTATGTGTCGCTGATATTTATTTCAAAATATTATATGATACAACCGGAAGAACGTTTACTGATCACTAGCCGATTATGCATAAGTGCCAACTACCCTCTGTTCCAAAACTCTACACTATTCCAAAATAGGTGGTCACATGTGAGTAGTTTGTCAACGCCACGCAATCAAAGACTATTCACTTCCCTTTGAAAGGCAGAATGAACGGACACAATTAAGTGCCTTTGACTTGTAAATGACAAGAAGATGGTATCCACATCAAACATCCATCGCAGGAGCAATTCTCTGACTTAAGAATAATCATAAGGGTCTGAAGATTGAGGAAACTGTACTTGATCTGTCTCCATGGCCTCAGCATCATTAATATTCTCCCCATAGTTTAAAGTCTCATTGTCGTCATCGGGAGGATTTTCCATTTCCCATACTCCCTATGGAATTGGCGACAGCTTTGAAGAAGGAACAAGATTGACATTGACTTCCCCCTCCTACGTCTCCGGGATCAACTATGGTTGGAATTCCACGCCAACGGACTGCTGTGAGTTATCCTCGCTTCAAGGATCGTCCTGAGTCATGGAAGATCCTTGCAAGGTCGTAGCAGTATACGGCATCTCATCTAGGAGACTCGGCTCAGTTGCCCCAATGAAAGGAGAAAATACAGTTGCCTCTATGGGATCGGAGGATTCTGGATCCCTTGCTTGGAGGGGCTTTGGTAGAGCCACATCTTGAACATGAGGAGGAACAGGGACCGGGTTATCTTTGTGTCAAAGGTCATCCTCAGAGCTAGGCTTTGAGGCTTGAAAAATGGAGGCTTGAGAGAAGTCGCCGATGCCCTGTACACTACTGCTTCCCTGCTGTGATAATGAATGGCCTTGCAATGAAGCCGCAAGCTGTTGCTTTAGCTATTCAATTTCTTCCGCTTGCCTTTTATTCTTTTCTTCCACCTGCCTCACTCTTTCTTTCTCAAGCCTCTGAGCTTCCCTGTTCTCAGCCAACTCCTTGTTTCGTTGAGTCCAGAACTCCTTATTCTCCGTCTTCACTGGCACAAGCGGTAACGGGTCACCTGCATCTGGTTCCTTGGAGTTGACAATCGTCCCAGATGGTAGGTTTGACCTTGAAGCACCCGTAGACTTGTCGGCGTCAAAGGGCCCAATCACATTCTCTTCAAGCCCGCTGTAGTCAAAATCTTTAAGGTCGGAGTAGGCATCTACATTGCAGCCCTCCAAATTGACGAATTTCAGGATGGGTTCCTTGCCTTTGTCCTTCCTCTTGACCTCTTCATCTGCCTGGTTTTGCACTTGGAAGCCCTCCCCCAAGACATCCAAATCCTCACTTCCGAGGATATCATTATTCGTTCCAAACTCGTCAATCCGAGGTTGGTATTGTCTTTGTCCCCTACGTCTTCTCTATTGGCCTCTTCCTCACCTTCATTGACTCTTTCATCCTGAGTGCCTTCATTTGAAGACGCGGACTCAGAGTTCAAGTCCGGGGTTCCAAGAAGTTGCGGACACACGTAGTTGGCGAGGTAAGGCAAGTTGTTGTAAAGGAAATCAATGATGTCCGTTCTATCACCATGATTCGCTACCACCGTGCGGTAGTTGTCTCTTGTCTCCCTTGTATAGCGTAGCAGAAAAGGCCATACAATTGCAAGAAATACCATGAGTGTTAGTAATTCATTTAGCGGCTCATACATCACCATACACAAGATGTCTCAAATATTATCCTTGACTCAAAGATAACAGACTTAGAATACTCAGATGTCAGTCCATGAAGAAGCATGGAAATGAATGTGTTCCACAACAACAAAGTCGATTCAAGCACATTATCTTTGAGTCGAGGATAAACAAGGAGATCACCATTGATCCCAAGATGAGTAGGTTATTGCCTTGTTTATCTTCAACTTGAAGATAAAAACAGTAAGGTCAGGGAACTCTACCTTTGTGGCTATCATGAATTTGGAACTAGTGTAGATGCCCAAGACATTCTCTCCTTGCACGCAAAACTTTGGAGTATGTCTACGTAGAACTCCATCCTCAGCTCGCTCTTGTGCACCTCAATTTGGCCTCCAGGTGCTTCATAAAATCACGGTAATAGGAATTGTCCGACATTCTATAATGCTTTTGAATGGAATCAACACCCATGGGGGAGCCGTCCTCCCCCTTCTTGAAGAGAAACATGAGGGTAAAAGGAGTGACAACATGCCGGTTGCTCAAGCTGTCGAGACGCTCGGCTTTGCATAGAACGTACGTTGACCTTTTGATGACAAAGAGCTTCATATTCTCCTTTGCAAATGACATGGCCGCCTCTTCATCATATTTGTTTCCAATAACCCACATCCATACATTTGATTTACTCATACTTGGCCTTAGGTGATTATGTAGGAAGTTCAGAAGAGTTGAAATTGGTGGAGGATCACCGAATTCAGGAGCTGGCCTAGGAACCTGCTAGAAGTCAATAACTGCAATGGGCAGCTCCTGACTGTGGTACTCCCAGTTGTGGCTCATGCAAAATCCTTGCGGGTAGAATTCGTGTCCTTGGATGTAAACCTATCCATCTGGTTTTTCCACACGTTTCTTCAGCTTCACAAATTGTTGAAACATAGGATAGACCATCGAGTACGGCTTCTCCTTATAATCTGCAGCACTCTTCTTCTTCCCCTTGTTGGTCAGCCGCTTCACAAAGAAGTAGTTTGGGGGTGCGTTAAGGAGGAAATCCCACAACACAAATATGAAGAGGTGTTTGCGCTTCCAAGCCCTCCAGACCCAGTCGATGGCCTCTTCTTCCTTGTCCTTGCATTTCAAAGTTGGGTCAACTTCTATGAGTTCATCTAAGATGACCTTCTTGCACTTCTTGCACTCCATCCAGTCTGGCTTGCTTGAACAGTGTACCACTAAGTGAATGACCTTGTGGACAATGAGTTTTTGATAGGGCAAAGTGCGCCTAGATATGAGGCCAAGTAAATGAATGACATATTCTTTCATATCCTTGTCCATGAAATGCCCCATGTGCCTGAAGAACTCCCACTTGAGCGTGTAATTCCTTGGCCTGAATGTTTTGGACGCCTTATATTGCTTCATCATGCCTGGATCGAGAAGCAACCCCGCTATAGGACAAGTGATGAACTCGTCTCACATCTGATAGATGCCTTTAGCCAAGGTGAACATTTGTATTTCAATCTTGACGTTGCTGGAGGATTTCACTTGATTACTGTCCTTGTTCGGATTTATACTCTTGAAGTGGATCATGACAAAGTCTACAAATTTATGCATCCAAAAGGAATTGCAGATGTTGGTGTCAGATAGTGCTTATTTACATGGACTAGGTAGATATATTATTTGTCCTTGTGTTGAGGATAAGGATAAGAGTTTTTAATTGTGATTTATTTGTATGAAATATCCATGACAGAGCAATCACAGCAAACTCGACGACCAGGTGATTATTAAGAAAATTATCCTTGAGCCAGAGATAATATATTGATCACTAGCTTACCTTGTAGATGTCTAGGTCCACTTCGGCCTTGTTTCTGCGGACAGTTGTATTGCTTGCAGTTGCCATCGACTTGCCAAATGAATTCCATATATCTCTGCAAGCCAAGATCTGGTTCCTCCATGTTGGCTGGCTGTGCGTGATGTGGTTCATTGTATTGTGCTACCTCAATATCTTAGTCAGCTTGGCTGGATCTCTGTTCCAGATGATTCTTGCATTCCAAGTTTGCAGCTGCACCTTCATCTCCTCCACAATGCTTCCTTCTTGAAGGAATTTGGTGGCGGTTATACTATGTTGACCGTTTATGATAAAGAAATTTCCGAACTTGATGGCGTTCCAGTCCGTAGGACGCTCTTTCAAGAGCTTCCTATCTTTGTCCATCGATGTCAAGCATATCGTCTGACAATCCCTCATATCGGGTAGGGCTATCAACGCTTTCACTTTGTCATACACAACAGTCTACTCCAGCTTCCGGATGACATACTTTGGGCGAGGCAGAAAGCATTGATTTATGTGCATTGGGAATGACTTTTCCTTGAATAAGAAGTAGTTACCGTGGTTTTCTCTGAAGCTCTTCTAATAAGCTGCAACGACTTCAAATTCCGGAATTGGTTGGAGTTCCCCCTTCGGCATGGGCGCCACAATGGTTAGAGCGGATCCAGAACTACCCGCTGTTGTGGATCTTTGTTCTGCGGCTTGCTTTTGATGCTTGCTGCTCATTTCACCGGCAGTGGTATCAAGCATTTTTCTTTTCTGGGGTTTTGACCGTGCCCTTCCGCAGCCATTGCCTCCGCTCTGCCTTCCCCCTGTCTTCCTTCACGGTTCCCACCTTGGCTGGTCCCTCTGGCATCCACCACGGTTCCCACCTTGGCTGGTCCCTCTGGCATCCACCACGGTTCCCACCTTGGCCTCCACGGCGACCTCTTGATCTACCTTGCCCGACGGATGCCAACAGGGGTTCATTAGTATTTGGTTGAGTTTGTGGAGCCCTTCCACTCTGGTTTTTTTTGCGACTCGCCGCAAATGCTTCTCTAGTCCTTGAAAAAGGAAGTTAAAAATTTGGGATATTGTCACGGTGTCTTGCTTCTTCCATGGACTAAATGTCTTGTGTAAATCATCCGCCAACTCCTAATTATTGGAGGCAGTGAATTCTGCCACAAGATTGTCCAGGTTGAACTATCCACACTCATCATCCTTGTGCATGATGATTGAGTGACTGTGTGGTATTTCATCATTGTTGTCGTCAAGCGCCATCAATGTGAGGACTGTGTACTTTGTCTGGTGGTTCTCGATAAAGGTGACCTTTTCGTTCAGGTTCCAGTTCATGAAGGAACTCTTTCCCTTCTTGCGATGCCTCAAGTAGATGTAATCTTTGGAATGGTTGACACCAAATGTCTAAGATTCAACGACGGGCTTGAACTGCCACAACTTGCCGTAGATTCCACGAAGACAATTGAAGAAGGGCTTGTCTCCAATCCATTGTTGAAGGGCTCCAGGAATGAAATTGTGGATGAATAGTTGTACTCTTGTTCATCAGCCATTGTATTTCTTGTTTGCCTGTGAATATGGAAAACGTTAGTGCTTATTCATTGTATTCTATCTTCAACCCAAAGATAATCAATCTGATAATTGGGATGGTTGAGACAATCAATCTAATAATAGTGGTTCATGTCTAACTAAAAGTTTTGACAACATGCTTGGACTAAAATAATTGAGATGATTGCCTTTGTAAAATGCTTGGCGCAAGGATATCTGGATTCTTTGACGGGATTTTTCTAGAATTGTTTTCTATTATAATTTGATATGAGTTGTTAGTTTATCTTTGTGTCAAAGATAACTGGCTACGCTTCCAGAGTCTTTGGCGTCTTTTGTGAGTTTGAGCTATGGATATTTGCGGGTTAAAGATTTTTTTGTTTGCTAACTCAAGGTACTTTTGATTGATCCTTCTTGCCTCTAGTTTCCTGGATTATATTTGTACTTTGGAAGGAATGCTTTTGGTTTTGCATTAATAGCATGGCTTCATGTTGTATTATCTTTGACTTTTGTTGGAGGTTTTGCTATTTCATATGTGGTGTCTATTGGACCTCTATTGGACTTAGTGTTGCGGATTTGTTTTTTTAGTCTGAATAATTATGTTTTGAGGTATAGCGCGTACGTATTTATCTTCAATACAAAGATAAGTACTGACGGTAAGCTCAACATTCCTTTGGAAAGGAGGCTCGGTGTCTATATTTGTCTTTGTGGTGAAGATAAATGTGTATCCTGTGTTGACTGTGAAATGTTATATACAAGTTTTTGCTACTTACCCGTGTTTATCTTTGAGTCGAAGATAAATACGGACTCTGAGCCTATTTGTGAAGGCTTCTTATGCTCAACGTTTGTATTTATCTTTGACTTGAAGATGAGTAGAGACCCTGAGCTCAACAATTTGTGTATAATTTTGACTGGGTATCCTTGTTTATCTTCAACCCAAAGATAAATACAGACGCTGAGCCTTCTTTTTTGAATGTTAAGTTTAGCGTTTGCATTTATCTTTGAGTCAAAGATAAACAAGGATATCAAGTCAATATTTTATAGAAATTGTTGAGCTCAGCGTCCGTATTTATCTTCGAGTCAATGATAAATACGGACGCTGAGCTCAACAATTTCTATAAAATATTGACTCAAACCCTAACTTTCAACTGAAGCCCCTGCTAACAGACTTAAAACGTATAGTGAATTCCTCAATTGTGGACCAAAAAACTAACGCAATGTCATAAGAATTACAAATTTGGTTTTGAATGTAGGTGCGCTGTTTATACGGCCTCCAAATCAAAATCAAAATCGTCAAAAACTACATAACAAACATATATTGGTGATTGTGAGTGCTTTGTACAAATGAAAAAATGTTGTGCCATTACCAGACAATGTAAGATGAAACCACCCTAGGAAGAAACTTTAGAAATCCTAGCCAGAAACTTTGGGAACCCAACCCTGAATCCTAAACCCTAGCAAATTGGAGAAAGTCTCCTGCATAAAATATGAGCACCACGCTAAACCCTAAATCCTAAACCCAGCAGGTGCACCCAAGTGGCAACCAAAATCAAAAACCTTATCAAAAAAAATGCAAGCTACCCTACAATCAAAACTCCAAAAAAGCAATAACAACAAGCACACTCTGAAAAAAAGAACAAAGTCGCAATATTTGTAGCACTCAAAAAACATACAGCAGCAACAAGGCTCTAAAAACAAGAACAAAGTTGCAGTAGCTGTAGGAACTTGAAGAAACACATAATCAAAAATAAAAAAATACATGCTAAAAAGCAAAAGCCTCGCCCTCGCAAAATCCCAGCGTCAGTGTTCTCACAAACTTGCCCAAGCCGCCACCAGCAGCACACACAATCCTAAAACTGCTTCCAACGATCAGCACCTACGCCACCAGCATGCATGCTTCCAACAACCACAGAAAAGGGAATTTCATCAACGCCTTGCTCCTCGCGCAAGATGAGTGACAAGTGACGCAAGATGAGTTCTCCCAGCTTTTGCAAAGCAAATCAGCCGCCCGGGACCCCCACCAGCAGCATGCAAAATCAGAAAAATGGTGACTTTATGAGTGCCTCACTCCGGTTGCAGCATGCAAAATCTAGAAACCTAGAACTTCAGAAGCACCTCTCTGCGGTCACACTCTTCCGCAGCACTCTAAAACCCTACAACAACAGAAATGAAAGCAGCGGCATCGGGCTTCCAGCCACAAGTTCAATCCTTCCAAGCTATAAATTCACTCGGCCGTAGGTTTTGCAAATGCACATGGAAGAGGCCGTGATGCGAGGAGGGAGATGACCTCCCATATTGACGCTGAGCCACTTAAGGGTCAAGAACAGATTTGGAGTAGGTTCGATAGTAGGTTTGCAAACTAAGTTTGGAAAACACGGGCTTGGGAACTAGGCTTGGGAAGCAAGCTTGTTAGTTTGACTACTTATAGTAGTAAAACTAGGTTGCTCAATACTAAGAAGGTATTGCATGATATGTAATTTTCCGCATTTGGCGAGCAGCCCAATTAGCTCAAAAAAATTCTTTATAAAATACTTTTTTGAAAAATTAAGTTTTAAAATTGGTTTTATAGATCTATATATACTTGGAAAGCTTTGAATCATTCCATTTGGATCCACAAGTCAAAAGTTATGAGGATTCTTAGTTGGAGGGTAGTTATAGAATCTCTACTCTAAAATAAACTTTGAAGTCCTTTTTCTAACTCAATTTTCAATCTTTTTGAATAACTTAAAAAACATTGGGTGTATATTATTTATTACAACATTACAACCGTTGGGATTGGCATTTTTCAATTCCATAATTAAATTCTTGACAATTTAGTATTTTTAGTCATTCCAAATGATCCAAAGATTTTAAAGCATATAGACAAATTGCCTTGAAGAATGAATCCAAAGAGTAACCACCATTTTGGACATTTTTTCATACAATGTGACCTTGTGAAGGGCAGCTGCCTGGATTTTTGCAGTGATTAAAAAAGGATTTTTGTCAATTCAAACGCTATTATCTTGCAATCTATACGGTGGAAAGTTCTGAAATTTCCACATCTTCTTAAACTAGTGTACTACAAGATCCTACGGTTATATGTGTTCAAAAATGTTTTTTTCTAAAATATGGTACTTGTATTAGAAATGGCAGTTTTGAAGCGGTTTTGGTGAAAAGATAGTCAAAAAACCTTTAGGGGTTAATTTGTGGAAAGTTATATACACTTATGGCATAATTTGAAGTCCTCATAGTTTTCCACAATTTAAAATCCCTACAAGTTTTGGAATTCATTCATTGATTAGAATGAAATCAAAGCTTATTAGATATATATAAATATAGAATATGATTTTCAAATTTTTGTTTTGGGAGAAATCATTTCATTCATTGGGAGTGGTTAACCTTAATAGAAAGAAAAATGGGGAGTGGAACTGGGAGTGAGTGAATGAGATTTATATCATTGGAAGTGGGTAACCTTAATGATAAAAAAAATGGGGAGGAAGTGGAACCGGGAGTGAGGGAGTGATCTTTTTATCATTGGGAGTAGCTAACCTTAATGATAAAAAAAATGGGGAGGGAATGGAACCTTGAGTGAGTGAGTGAGATTTATATCATTGGGAATGTGGCTAATCTTAATGATGAAAAAAATTGGTTTAAAGTTTGGAACCAGAACTCCGGGAGTGAGTGAGTGAATTTTTGATGCGTTTGTATTCTCAATGTGAATATTGCAAAAATTAGGGTTTACAGCGATTGGGAGCTTTTGGAGTGGGTGGGTGTTTGGTTTAGAATAGTGGAGAATGGTCCAAAATTACAAAATTGTCAAGAATGTAGTTATTGAATCAGAGAATGCCCAATCCCAAGGATTGTGATGTTGTAAAAAACGATTTGTACCTAATTTTTTTTTTAAATTCCAAAAAATGAAGGTCAGTCAAGGATTTTCAAGAAATAACCTCTGATAAATCTTCTCATGAGCATCATTTTATTAAAAAAAAATGATTCAAAAATTATCACTTTCATATATACATATATAAATTCAGTTCTCTATTTTCATTTCATTTCTTCGACTATTAGGGTGCTTAATTTCTTTGGAATCTATTTGAATTCACTTCTAAACTGTTGATATATTGATACTTTATAGAGTGCTTTATTTCCTATAAAAAAATTTTGGAGCTTTATAAAAATCAAAAAATTTTGTATTCTTTAAAAAAATGAATTTTCTTTTATTCATTATACTAGTAATTTAGTAAATTATGAAAAATGTAGAACAATGTTCACATGATTTTTCTAATCATTTTTCATTTTGAATTCATTGAATGAAGAGCTTCATTTGGTTTGAATAATGAGGAGCTTTTTTTGGTGTGAATAATGAGGAGCTTCCTTTCATGTAAATACTACAATAAACTAATTTTTTTCTATTTTAAATGTTTTCCAAGTATAATTAGAACCCTTGCTCTTTATGTTTTACACAAAATTGAATTTAGAAGAAAAGGTAACTGATCATACTAATATATAGAATAGTCATTATTTTACTAACTACAGACATTATTTTACCAACAATAATTCTTTCAATAAAAGATGTAGTAGATACTTGAAACTATAATTGGGTGAAACTTTGTACATTTCTTAGGATTAAATGGTCTACACTAAAAGGTGCTCTTTCTCTTTAATTGAAAAATCATATGCAGAACTTAGAATAATAGGCCCCTTTACTAAAGTGTATTTATTAGTTTTTTTATTACAAAATCAAAATTATATGTTATTTTTAGTTGTTTAGATCTATTTATCCAATTAACCAAATCTTTGTGAATGAATGTAAGTTGAAAAAACTAATAAGACAAAATTCCACTAACACTGATTTGGAATTTTGTTGTATGAAGAATTATTTTCTTCATACAATTATTTCACATTTTCTTCTAAGCATTATTTTTCATCAATGATTCAAATCCTAGATTTTTGTGTTACATGTAATAAAAACAAGTTTATTTCAATTCATTTGTAAAGATTGAATATTTTATATTATTTGTGGGTAGCATTTATTCCCTTAACTATTTGTAAGTGTGAAAACTACATTTTGTACAAGAATATATGAGGTAACAGAGGTTAAATATAAGTCATTATTTATAAACATAGATATGAAGTGAAATTACATCATCTTCATTTAGGTTAAAGTAGATCAAAAATACTAAATAGGTTAAATACAAAATTGTGTCATTGTTGAGTTGAAGGATAATGGTTCTAATAAACACCATTGTCAAATTTAACCTCTAAAGGTTTAACTTGACTATGTTTTCACCATGATTGCTCCAGAAATGCCATTTGTAGTATAAATACCAATTTCTGGACATTGTACAACATACAGGAAAATAATAGTAAGTAGAAAGAAGCTAAAAATGATTTAAAATACTAACTTGTTAACAATGTATACATGCAATGGAAAAATTCCAAGATTTCCAGTGGTTGTAATATTCAGATAGTCAATCTACACTTTCTGTATTTTTTTTTTTCCAAAAGTATTCTAAATTGAATTAAATAAACAACTTCAAAGTTTATTTTAGAGTAGAGATTCCATAATTACCTGTGAACTATCAAAAACTTTAAATTGTCATAACTGTCGTATCTGCAATAGCTAGTGAAATCATTCCATAGCTTTTCTCGTGTATAAAAATCTGGGAAACAATTTCAAATTTTTATTTATCCAAAAAAGGATTACTTTGGAAGTTTTACTGCATATCATACCATAATTTTTTAACAATGTCGTTAAAAGTTATGAAAATCATTGGGGCTTAAAGTCACCCCTTGGGAAAATGTTGTATGAAAATTTCATAGAAGAAAAAGAAATCTCCATTCATAGTGATCTGTCCAAAATTGCTACATTGCTAAACAAACAGCACTAACTTTGGTTCTTTAGGGGTTATGAATCTCATGACATTTGCAATTGGATTCCACAAATTCCACAAGCTACAGAGCAATTATGGCTCCTTTTTATATGAATTTCACATGTAAATAAGGAGCAAGAATAAACACCCACATGGATTCTCCATGTAGGTGGGCATTAATTTATACAACTTGCACACTTTTTTCCTTCTTCAATTGTCATTAATTAAGTGTATGACATCTAGGATTGGATTCCACAATTTACATGGCATGGATTATTTTTAATTCCTTTTTTTCTTGTTACTTTTAAAAAAAATCTGAATCAATGATATTTTTTGAATTATAGGTAAAATAGAAACTTGTTTCATTATTGAATTTAGAAGAGAGGTTGTACAACATACCATTGAAGGCCTTCAGTCCTCATAGCTACAAGTGTTTCCAATATATATTGAATTTGTATTATTCTCTATTCATTTGTAGGATTTTTTTCTTCATAATTATACATAGGATCTTTGAGTACCAAGAAAGCACTCTGAAAAAGTCATGGTGACAACTTCATAGCATCTGGAGGAATGAGGGCAAACATCATTCGATTTATGAAATGCTTTTTAATGGCAATCACAATGACTGTAAGCAACAATGACTGATGGGCTCTACATTGATGCAAACATAAATACATCATAGAAAAACTTTGATAAACTCCTTATGGTGCACTAAATAATTTTGATTTATAAATAATGTAAGGAAAAAAATGAAGATAGTATTTTTGTGTAATTCTTCTTTTCAATCGAAATTTTAAAAACTTAAATGTCTCACGTAAATTACTAGACATTATCACCAAATTTGAAAAAGAAATATATTGAAACTAAATTGATTTATTTACAATTAGAATGAAAAAATTTAATGGACTTCAAATCTATATTCCATTTACATTCAATCTATTATACTCATATCTTAATGAACCTACACCTACAAATTCATGTAGCCATATTAAAAAAGGAAAAGAAACCTACAAGTAATGAATGTTGTCATAACTATAAGGTATAACAAAAATACATAATTGATTACTGTTCTTCTTTTCTAAATTGTGTATTTTATAGGTCTAAGTAAACTAATCTTAACTCCTAAAGTCCCATTCAAGGGCTTACATTTTGATAATTTCAATTCATTTTTCTCTCCAAATAAACAAAAAGCTAACATTCTGGAAGATCCGATTCTTTTCTTTTGAATTGTAATTGTACAAATTCAAACTATAAATGTAAAAAACCACATACAAAAAAAAAACACAACAATGTCATTTAAGGATTGGAAAATCACAATACACAAAAGAGGTGAAAACTAAAAAAATCTTTAAGCTATCTTTTTGCATGTCACATCTAAAGAATTGAAGACCACAAAAATTTTACGTTCACGTGTCTAACACATATAACGTCAATCAATTTTTCACTTATTTAAATCTACTATACAATTTCATTAAACAAATTTCTAATGTGAATTCTTCTCCAAGATCTAGTGTATTTGAGGCACATGTCCAATAGCCCGTAATAATACAAAAAGTCAAGATTGCTGTGGGTACCTTTGCACAAGATCTTGAACTCAAAAATCATAATCATTCATTTTATCTATATAAATTCAAGTGAATCATAAATTACATTCTTGTTTAAATATAATATGGACTTTTAATAACATGCCTAATACCTTTAAGCTTGATTACTTAAATCCTCAAGCCCTAAATCCTAAAATTCCTAAACCCTAAACTTTTAACCCTAAAAATCCTAAACCCTAAACCCCAAACCCTCAGTTTTGTCACATTATGCATTTCTATATGTCTAGGTTTGACAAAGGACAGTGTAAATTTTACCCCCTTTAGAAGATATGGTGTTTGGTAGTGGGTTGGCCCTTATAAGTGCCTAGAGCAAGTTAATGGCCTATGTGTATTTAGCCATTTTTAATTTGCTTAAAAATTACAGGATCTTTGATAAGATGTTGTTTAAACATTTATCATTTGATTTCCTAACCTAGAAAGCCCCTCCCACCCTCCCATATATCTAAGTCCCATATAGTAGTTGTGATAAAAATTTTGAGCCACAGACTTGTTTTTGACACTAAATTATAAAATTTGGCCTTCTTTTGGGGTTTTTTTTATGGTCTTTATTATTCCTCCAGCCATAGAAAGTGATTATATATTTCTTGGCTTAGTCCAAACTATACAAAGGCAATTGGTTATTCTTTGTATTAGTAGACTTAATTTAATCCAGCATGAAGGGTGAAAAATTAGAAGCTTTTATGCTAGGTGGAGTATAGCACAAGGCAACTTGACTTGACTAGTCTCCTTGGTTGTCACGTCACAAGTTGTATCATGCCTAGGCACTAATGGGTGGCTATTAGTTTATATGTGTGGTCCTAAATAATCTAGGTGTAGTGGAGGTCTGAATTTTTCTTATTTAGGATGCCTTCTTGGACAAGTCTGGTTGACTTGACTAATTTTTCTCCTTAGCGTCCAAGTCCTAATTACTTGGAGGCTTAAGGTACAATTTCTTGGAGCCTAAGGCACGCGTCTTTGGACCCAAGACTTGGACTAAACCTAACCATGGTTGACCATGATGGGTATAAAAGATTAAAACGACTCTTGTACCTGCACAATTGAGTTTTGGTGGCTGGCTCTCACGAGGTGTTGGAAGTGACTACAAGGGTTTGGTGTGAGGACTAGAGATGGCGTCTACACAGGTCTTTTATGAGACTCCATGTGTTAGACAGTGATTTAGAATTTGTTGTTTTGGTTTTTGTTTGATGTATAGAGCTCTGTCAGGTTGATTTTTCTATTGCTATTGCAATAATACGCTGCTATAGGCTGTAGACACCTTGTCTACGACTTACTAACATTCTAATGTTGGATTTGTCATGGGGACAAGTGAGGTCCATAGCCTCTTTGGAGAATTCATCATAGCGGCTCTCTCCAAGACCTTTACAACTGATTATGTTATTTTATTGGGGATCTAAATCACTTGGATTACAAGATTTAGTTTACAATATGATTTGAGACTATACTCTATTAAATTGACATTTGTGTCTAGTGGCAGTTTACTATTTAAAGATGCTGATTTGATCTTTATTTGGTTATTATACATGCATGTTTCTTTGGAATAGTTTATTAAAGAAGTCTTTTGATTGATGTGAAAGATATGATAGTTTGGTGACTGGATGTGAAAGATCTCCATTTTGTCTCTAACTTGTACTATTCTTTTTAGAAATAGATTTGTATGTTATTTATAGAAAAGGCCCTTTATAGGGATGTTCCTTCCACCCACCCAAGTTACCTATAAATGGATTAAATTAAATTATTCCATTTTTGTTGGCCGCTGCACATTAGCTGCATGATTTGAGTAATTTGTGCTGCCACTTGTTGCAAATAAAGACTTTAGACCAATCTTAAAAAGAAAACAGTTAATGTAAAGGGTCAAAGGGAGGGGGCCACAACCAACTCTAGAATTAGACAAGTACCAAGTCAGGCAATAATTGACATTCCCAATAATTGAAGCCAACATTCTCAAAGAGAATGTGGCTACCAAAATCGTTTAAAGTGAAATTCTCCTATTTATTTCCCCTATTCATATAAAGTCAAATCCCCCTATCTACAAAAGGTTGGCAAATAGAAGATAGCCTTTTAAATATATAAAAAGTACATTGTCAGTCCCGCCGCTTACCTTTTCATTGAAGTTTTCAATGTCAACGCACCCTCAACCGAGGGGATACCTCCCCCCTAAGTGTGAACCACCATATTGGTTCACTTTTTAGATAGTAGAAAATATAAACATTACGTATTAAAGTCCAAGTCCAAAAGTGTTAGGACAACGGATTAAGCCATGATCACAATTTAGGAAGTCTTCCGTGAGATAGGAAAAGGAATTTTAGGAATTTAGGTTGAAAATCTATAAATACAATTAGGAAAAAGTAATGGGAAAAATGTAGGGAAAAAATGGGAAGTTAAAGCTAAAAAGACTTTAAGCAAGATTTGATGAAGTAACCAAATTAGGCAAATGGTAAAACATTTAGAAAACTAAAACAAAATCCTACAAGTAGAAAATGACATTAGAGAAAAATTAGAAACCAAAAAGAAGTACCAAATATAAAAAACATAAAAGTAAAAACCAAAAAAATAAAGTTGGAATGAAACTTAAAATAACTTGAAACCACAAAAATAATAAATATGAAAAATATACAAAACAAGTTAGTAAACTTAAAACTACTACTAGAATACTAAGATAGTGTTAGAAATATTGAAATAGGATCAAAACAATAAAAATTGGGAAAAAAAAAATTAATTTAGGGGCGTTTGCACTAAATTAGCGCAATCTTCACTAAAGTGGCGCAGTTTGCACTAAATTAGTGCATTTTACAGTAAATTGGCGATTTAACTATATTAAGGTGGAATGAATTTGATTAGGGAAATTAGTCGTTAGGGTGTTGGTCATAGGAAAAAATTAGGGTTCCAAGCTCTCTCTCTCTCTCAACTTTTGTGTGCATGTGTTTTGAGAGCATTGTTGTGATTATGGGCGTCTTAAGTATGAATGATGAGGGATTAAGGTAGAAGCCAATGATTAGACAATTTATTAAGTAGGTTTTCACCATGAGAGGCAAAAGAATGGGTGAAAAATGGAATTTTCTTAGGTCAGATGGAAAAAGTGCTTGAGAATGAGGGGAGAATTTTGAGTGAGATTAGATTGCTAACTTTGACAAACTATTGCGAGAGTACAAAGAATTAGATGGAACTAAATTATAAAGGGGTGATGCGCCTCAAAGTTAACTTTCCAAAAAGCTATGGCTTGCCCAAATCAAAGCAAGGACGAGGTCGAGCCTACCAATTTTGTAAGAAGAGGTCAGTTGCCGCCGCCTTTCACAACCGCCAACTTTGACAGGCAACTGCGGAAGATTGACTAAGTGGATGGAGCTGAATTTTGGAGAGGTGATGCGACTTGAAGTTAGCTTTTTGAAAATCTATAGTTCACCCAAATCAGAGCAAGAACAAGGTTGAGGCGGCCAGATTACTGCAAAAAGGTCTCTTGCCTAGTGGGGACTGATTTCTTTTGATCCTATAGTTGTTGGTATCATGATACATTTCAATTGTAATAATAATTACATTATGACTTTGCCATGCAATGAGTGATTGAATGTTTGTGCATGAATGTTTGAATGGCTTGCATGAATTGCATAATTGGGGGGGGCTAAAAGAATACATAAATAGTGAATTGGAGAGTGGGTGAATGTTGTAGTATTGAATCTAGGAACTTAAAAAGAGTACAACATTGTCAATCCATGGTAGATGTTGGTATTTGAGGTAAGTGATTAAGTGTTGTATTTTTCATTTAGGCTAAAGTTTAGCACATTTGGGCCTCTAAATGTACTTTTGAGCTAGATTTTTATCTAGAAGGTTACCCTAATCTATGGGAATGCTTGATAAGATGCTTGAAGGATATTAGATGGTATCTGATGAACCATTGTGTAATGGAATTGTTAATGAGGTGGCAATTTCACCCACTTAGAGGTTTTAAATGCAAGTTTTTGGTGAGATTTTGGCATAGGAGTTGCCCTAATCTACTCTAGTCTATGATTGGGTGATTTTGGGGGTCACGGCACCCAATTGGTAATTTTAGGTGTGTTACCCTTGATTCATTTAGGGCATTTTAGGCCAATTTTGAATATTGTAATTAGGAGTCCATTGCTTGGAGGCAAAATAGGATAGAGGTTCTACACAATCCTCCTCAGCCAAACCATAGGGGTGATTTTTTCTTCACGCGAGAAAAATCACTCACACTAAGCCCGGAATGTTTTCAACGGTTTAAATTCCATAACTTCCTCCCATTATTTTCTTGCAATCCAGCTTTGTCTCTCTCCCCGAAGCCCCATCTTTCCTCAATCTAGTTCTTTTTTATTTTCCTTGCATTGCCCATGGAAACATTGCTCTGACGCAGACTAGGAATTTATGCTTCACAATTTATGTTAGTATTTGCGGAACCAGTATCCTTTGTGGGCCTTAGTTTTGCATTCATTCTCGTAAACGCATTATTTTGCATGTTGTTCATTCAGCTCTGTTTCATGTTGAGTATTTCCAAGTGCCAATTCTCTAGCTCCGCCGCCCTGTACTTGCATTCCATGCTACGTTTGATGTCCTTGGTTTCGATCAAGTTGTCTTTAGTGTTGTTTTTGGAGACGGTGCAATTGTCCACTTCTCTGTTGATTTCTACATACATATTAATCACCAAAATGTACGCAGCAAATAGCGTAAGCAATATCTTCTCATTCAAAGATACGTAGTACAGATTATCTTTGGATCGAGGATATTGATACACTAGAATTGATATCGCACTTAACTTTGACTCAAAGATAAACCTGACTCTCTGAATAATGACTACTCTAATACCCAAAAGAATAACTGTCGTTTATCTCTATTTCAGAATATAGGATATTGTGACCACAAGAACAATGAAGACCCAGAGGCAAAGTATAGATTATCTTTAACTCAACAATAAATGTATCTATATAAACGAAATGAAAATTCTACAAAGTATGTGTAGCATTTCTTAGTAAACAGTCAATAGAGAGGCTAAATTACCTTTGAGTTGAAGATAATCTATACAAGATAACTCCATCATACATAGGCCCGAGATTACACCTCTTATCAAACTTGAAATACTCTGCTAGTAATGATATGATCTTCACATATGCTCAAGTCAAGGATATATTTTGTTCATGTAATTTATCTTTGAGTCTAAGATAAAATAGTCAAACGTCAAGAATGTATTCCACTAATTTATCTTTGAGTCTAAGATAAAATAGTCAGACCTCAAGAATGTATCTTACTGGTTTATCTTCAAGTCTAAGATGAAATAGTCAGACTTCAAGAATGTATCCCACTGGTTTATCTCTGAGCCTAAGATAAAATAGTCAAACAATAGGAACGTATTTCATCACTCTATCTTTGAGTCTAAGATAAAATAGTCAAACCTCAAGAATGTATCCCACTAGTTTTATCTTTGACTCTAAGATAAAATAGTTAGACCCCAAGAATGTATCCCACTTGTTTATCTTCAAGTCTAAAATAAAATAGTTAGACTGGAGGAATGTATTTCATCAGTTTATCTTTGAGTCTAAGATAAAATAGTCAAACTGTTTGAACAAATCCCACTGGATTATTTTTGAGTCTAAGATAAAATAGTTAGACTGTAGGAAAGTAATCCATGAGTTTATCTTCAAGTCTAGGATAAAATAAACAGAATACTAGAAATTTGTCTTCTAGTTCATTTTTGAATATAAGTTAAAATAGTGAGAATATCAGAATGTATCCCACAGGATTATTTTCGGATCTATGTTGAGATAAGCAGCGTACATAAAATCTTTCTACTGATTTATCTTTGAATCTAAGATGAAATTGTCAAACTCTATGAATAATTCCAATTGATTTATCTTCAAGTTAGAGATAAAATTGATAAACTGAATGTGCATCAATGCAGTCCTTTGATGCCAGAATAATTTAACAATTTCAAAGTATTCTCATGGTTTACTAATTGTTTGATGTCATGTGCAAAATGGACAATCTCTTTGCAAACAAGTTTGCAGATCCGGTGCCATCTTTGCAAATTGCAGAATCAAATTGTAGAATCCCTTTGTAAAGCCGATGTTCTGTCGCGATGGATGTGGTCAATGCACTCCTGGCCCATTTCAAGGACCTATCTCAATGGTGTCAGCTTGTATGACCATGATCAGACGTTTTTGTACAAGGCCGCAATGAATGCATTAATGCAGCGTATTTGGGCTGAAGTTTGATCTTATGAGAGTTCTCGAGAGAGGAAAGAACTGAATAGCCCTCCCAAAAAAAAAGCCCTCCTTACCTTGCAGGCAATCACTGAGGTGTCTATCATGTATTGCTGCCCAAAGAATTGCTTGCAGCCGTTTTTGCATGGGCAGATTCAAGCCATTCAATCCCTCTTTCATGTGGATGGCAGGGTGAAATTACAAAAATCACGTTTCCTTGACGCGCACAAGCAAATCCACCCTGATGCTAATGGAAAGGACCTGATCACTTTGTCACATCATGAAGTTTGTCCCACTGCTTGGTACAAAATCCAATAGAATATCGCGGGCTACCTTCTATAGGTACAAGGAGATGTCGAAAGATGATAAGCAACCGTTGCACCATGGTAATCTTGGCTTGAAAATGCCACGTACTCATACATTACAAGCATTGGCTACACTTTGATTGATTGTTGAGAGGGAATCAGACCCCATGCCTCACAAACCAAGGACTCTTCAATCTGGGGAGAAAGTTCCATCCATGGTCCTGCCTTCGTCATTTCAATGGCGGGACCACTTGCCAGAGATTAACAGCGTCAATTCCACATTTGAGTTGCGACTAGTTTCAGCGAGTGGGTTGAGTAACATCCGGCGAGCTTCCTTTCCAAAATATGCTCCCAAAGGATGTGGTGACAATTTTGCTTGATGTGCAACATGTGATAAACTTAAGCAATTGAAGGCTGCTTGCACTCCACGTTCGCATGCGCAAGAAGTTTGGACTACAAAGTTAAAAGTCCACCTTGTTGGACAAGAGGCACACATGGAGCTGTATTATGGAAACCGTATGATGTTGGACAAGTATCCGGAGAAGATTCTGACCATAATTCACGACAAGATGGATCATTTGAAGACGACTTCTCCCCATTATTCTTATAAGAACAAGGGCACCGTTTTTTTCGTGAAGTTGCCTATTGCTATCACTGGCATGATTGCTCACGATCATGGAGACGTGAGATATGCAAACTACGGCTTAGACATCTTCTCGACGGACTCCAACCACACAGTTGGCTCCATTGCAAAATTGCTGCAAGATCTTGAGTCTGAACCAAAATTTTCCTTGCGTCAATTGTTTCCCCTTCATGCTTTGATTCATCCATTGTCAAAAACCATGTTGGAAGGCTCGGAGATTTGTGTAAAATCCCTTCCCCCTTGTCCTAAACAGGGGGTACAACCTTAGCATCTTCCTCCAACAATGGTTCTACAGCTTGACAATGCCACAGGAGACAACAAAAATTGATGGGTTTTTGCATTTTGCTCTCTTCTTGTATATAGAGCCGTTTTCCGCAAGGTATACATCAATTTCTTTATTGTTGGACACACTCACAAAGACATCAATGCTCTGTTTGGTCATTGGAGCAGTATGTTGAAGACAAATGACTACCTCATAGTTCCAAGGCTCATGAAGTTGTTCATGGATTGTGAAACGCAATGCGTAATTCCGTATTTCATTGAAGAGGTCCCTGATTTCAAACGGTACGTGGAAGGATGCTTGCATTACCAGGCGATGATTCTCTGCAGGGCCATTTTCAAGACCAACAAATCAAGTTCTATAAAGATTCAAATGGATGGCCCTTAATACATTTCTTTGTGGGGTGCAGTGGCTAATCATGACTTGTTTGGGGAATTCCAAAAGAAACATGCGATAGTGATGAAGTACTAGGAAGGTGTGAGAAGCACTCTGCATGAACCACTGGTATCTTGTAATATATTATGTGATGGATTCTGGCCAAATTCAATAGTCGTTGGTGAAGAAGTAGACCAATATTAAGACAATGGTATTGTGCTTGAGGGATTTGCGGAGGATGCACCCTTTGTTGGGAAAACGCCTGAACGTCCTCGTTCTTTGTTTTGTATAGGCTATGATGTGTATGCTGGTTACTTTGTTGTAGTGCGTCCTGCCGATGGTGACCTCCGTCCGTTTTGGCTTGTAAGGGCACTGACATACCCTAGTCTAGACCCGAGCCATGTCAAATCCATTCACTTGCAATACTGGACGCCTGTATCATTTGAGCACATTGACGAGAGTACATATGTTGGATGGGACACAAAATAAGGGAATTTATGGTGTGAAGACAAGGAGGTCTCCACAAATTGGAATCTAATGGATACCCTAATGACATCTTGGAAGCCTCGTGTGAAAGCGGCTACTTCAGATTTGCGCATCAAAATCCTCCAAACGCAAATCTGTATCATCAAAGAGTCCATGGATGCCAATGCTGTTGTTGTAGGAAACAATGCATCCTAGGCGCGGAGATGAATAGGTTGTAGGCATAAGAAGCCATTAGGAGTATTAAGAGTTTGTAGTTTAGTCTTTTAAATAGCTAAAAAGAAAGAATATTAGTATATATATATATATATATATATATATAAAATGAGAAAAAAAAAGAATTTGTGAGGAGTTCTAGAAGTTGATAAGTTATTTTTCAATGATAATTATGCCTAAAGAAAACCAAATAAGATAAAAAAGAGTTACATTGAATTAGGTAGGAAGGTCATATGTGGATTTACTTTGCAATTGTTTCAAAATTGTTTGTTTTCGATTTTGCATCATATAATAAATTTGTATTATTATTTGCGATATTATATTTTGTGCATTTTCCTGCTTATTAATTGGATTATCAATGTTCATGCTTGTTTATTTCTAAAGATAGATGCATTTAAAAGGTGATTTATGATGAAAAATTATGAATTTTGGTTCCTATGTGTGTGTAAATGTTGTATAGACAATCTTAACTAGTTAATTGTTTGTCATTGATGATCTTTGTTCAAATGTCATGGTAATCCTTGGAACACCCTTTCCTACAAAAAGTGCCAACTGATTCTATCCAAAGATATCCAAAAAAATATGTGATCTTTGTAATGGATACATAAACAAACATGAGTAATGAAATGTTTAGTGTGCAAAGTGACATAGGTTGGTGCAACTTCTTGTTTGTAAAAAAAAAAAGTTCTTCTGGTATAGTAGTCTCATTTTATTGAAGTATCTCAAATTAATGAATCCTTTTGTGTACTAAATTTAGTCACATAATTAAATTGAGACTCAAAATTTTTTCATTTTAATGAATATGGCCTTCTATAAATCATATTTTTGGATAATGTGGCAATTTATATGGAATGTTATTAATAATTTTATGGTTGAATGTAGTCATATTTTAAAAAGTATTGAGTCACATTTTTGGCACGATTGTGAGCATTATGTGACTATCACCAATCATATTTTCACCAAGATATTTTGTGAAATATAATTAAAGCAAGTGTAATTCCGGGTAAGTGAAAGTCACATTTCTTAGATTTATATGTGCAGTTTGCAATTGAAGTAACTGAGGCTTATGATAGTCTCCATCGTAAACTACACTCACATTTTCCATACATTTGAAATGAACTTGACGCATTGCATTTATACAAAAATATGATTTAGCAGCTAAATAAAAGACTCCATCCAATTAAAAATGAGTATATATGAATTTTGAAATGCATAGGAGACAATCATACTAGTAAAGAAAATGCAAAAAAGAATGTGACTCTTCTCAATCACATTTATTAGTCACTAATACAAAACACATCACAATGGCACTTTATAAATGCATATTTCTACACATTTATAAGACCTATTCTCCTCACAAAAATATGAAAATGTTGCCTCTTTGGTATTGCAAGTAGCCTCTAATAACTTCAATTCAACTTGGTACCTACATAAACAATCAAGGAGGTGAATTTTCAGTGAAATGAACAATATAGCTCAACCTTTAAAGATTCAAGGCAATACAAATTTGTTGTACAAGTGTAAGATAAGAAAAACTCATAACCACTATATTCTTAGAAAATCACAAATAAACAAGTAGAATGAATAACAATGGTAATAGAGGGAACAAGAAGCAAAAGGTGGCAAGTACTTAGAGGTAACAACAAGCAAGAGGTAAGATGCAACAAGATACAACAAAAAACAAAAAGAACAAAGAACTAAGATGCAATAAGAAGCAACAAAAAACACAAGTTAAGATGCAAAAAATGCAACAAATAAGAAGAAAAAGCAAGAACTAAGATGCATCTAGAAGTAACAAAAAGCATGAATTAAGATGCAACAATAAGAAATTAGAAGCAAGAACTGAAAAACACAAGAGGGAACCAAAAGCAAAAAGTAGGAACTAAGAGGTAACAAAAGGAAACTAAAAGCAAAGAGCAAGAACGAAGAGGCAATAAGAAAAAATTCAAAGTAAGAAGCAAGAACTAAGAAGCAACAAGAGGCAAGAACTAAGAAGCAACAAGAAACAAGAATTTAGAAATAAAAAAAACAAGAGCTAAAAGGTATTAACAAAAGACAATAATATAGAGGCAATAAGAAACAAGAGCTAAAAGGCAACAAGAAGCAAACCTAAGAGGCAACAACAAGCAAAATGTAAGATGCAACTAAAAATAAAGAAGAAGAAACACAAATAATCAAATGTTGCACTTTGAAGGGGTGGCTCCCAAAAAGTGGTGGCTAGGGTTTTAAAATCCTAAATTAGTGGCGGCTACGTGGAAGTGGCGGCTAGGGTTTTAAAACCCTAATTATGGGTCAAAGTGAGGTATTAAGAGCCACTAAGGACATGGACAAGGGTCCTTTTGGAGTTCCTTTTGAAATTTTAATAGAATATTCTACTCAAGAACTATATCAATTTCATCAAAATTAGTTCTAAAAATTATTCAAAGTTGACAATGATGACAACTTCTACTTAAAATATCATCACTTTCAATGAAAAAGTTTCTAAATCATCTAATTTAAAATTCAACAAAGGAGAAAAAGGCATTGGTTACATGAGGTTTTTTGTACTTAATTAAGATGAAATGATGACATCATATACTACATAATAGTAAAACATGAGGTATGATTATTTTGGAGAAATCTAAAAAAATTGAGCTAGACAATCAATAATGGTAAAAGCAAAGCAATGGTTACATCCAAGTTGGCTCCTAATACCTCATTTGGACCCTTATATGACTTGCCCTAATCATACACATGACTTGTTTTAGTCATGTGACTTGTCCTAGTCATGTACATGACTTGCTCTAGTCATTTGACGTATCCTAATCATATATATGACTTGCATTAGAAAAAACTTCAACCCTCCAGAAGGCCGCTAAGGAATTGATTAATGGGACCCCTTTGGTGCAATTTCAAAATGAATAAAAAATATTTTTTTTTGAAAAAAAAATATTAAAAAATAAAAATCTGATGTGGCACTAGTAGTGCCACATCAGCACCCAATTTTTAAGAGGAAAAAAAATTAAGAAAATTAAATAATAATTTTTTAATTTTATTTTTTGCCATAATTGCACCAAGTGAGTGCAAAACTCGCAGCCTTCTAAAAGCTGAAATTTTTCCTAATGCTCTTGTCATGTGACTTGTCTTAGACATGTACATGGTTTGCTTTTGTCATAAGACTAACCAAATATGGCTACCCTAAACAGCTAAGTTTTTTTAACAACCAAATTTGATCCAAAGTGAATACATGTATTGACACTAAAGTCTTAGATATGTAGTTCATGAATATACATGGGTCATTGGCATCAAAACTGCTTAGATGAAAACTTTTGTAAAAATTGTATCAAATTAAAAAGACAAACATTAAATGAAGACCAAATCAAATAAATAAATAAACATAGGAAATGTTAGGTTGCATACATATTAGAAGAAACTCACAATATATATGAAGAACTGGAACACGTATATATAGTTTTTAAAATTCCATACAAGAAGTTCCCTCCAATTAAAATGATTTTTTTTATTAAAAAGCATAAAAAATTGGATACCTTGTCCCATGCTATATGTATTGAAATAACTCACATAATTTGGTTTGTAATACTATTATTGTCCTCAAACAACATTCATTTCATGTATGTAATTATATTTTTGGATTTATTTTTGAAAAGACTATAAGAATTATCTACAATAAAACAAATTGTATTCCATGAAATTAGTCTAAAATGCATTATAAGTGATTATAATCAAGGCCATATAATATGAGACTATGGGAATTGCGACTAAAACTCTACAAAATGCATAAAGGAAAATTGCAAGGCATTAAGCACCTATAGTTATGTCCAAAAAAAATCTAAATAGATGCCATGCATCTGTCAAAGTATCTACGTCCATGCACAAAGTGTGTGAGAACAATTTTTTTTGATAGAGGCACTATTTAAAAGCATCTTTGAAGCAAAAAAGGAATTACGTTTTTATAATTTATATCCTTGTAAAGACATCCAAACAACCATCTTTAAATTGCAATACAAGCGCGCGTGTGCCAATGGTAAGTCTTAATCTTCAAATAAATAATTTTGTGACATTTATAGGCCTGCAGATTCTAAAAATGTGGCTTGTATGACATTGCTAAGAACATTTTTAAAAAAGAAACAAACTTCAATACACAACATATACATATACATGTATATATATATTTATGCATGTGAATATTTTATATATATCCTTGAGATAAAGCATGCACAACCATGTTCTTTGTTGTTGAGCTTTGAATTCTAAGTTGGATATTTAAGTGGTGTTCAATTGGCATTTTAAGAATCTAAGCAATAAACAAAATTTTTTTAATGTAAGTAGATCACATCTTAACTAAAATTGGTACAAAGTATAAAAATTAGAGGTTTTGGGTGGTTTTAGATGGCCAATCTAAGCCAAAACTCTAAACTTCCTATTCCAAATTCAGAAATTCAAATTTTTTGTTAACTTTAGTTGTAGAGCACTGTATGCCTATTCTAAAATAATAAAAATCTTTATAATGGGATATTTTTAGCAAAAATTATAGATGGATGAAGTTTTATTTCTAATTCATATTTCAAGACTTCATCCATGTTTGCGCCTAGCCTATAAGTCTAAATTAATTTTTACTTTCAAAATTGGATTCTGAATGTCATCTAAATTTTAAGGTTTCTTTCTATTTTGAATTAGATGAATTTTTATATTTTTTAATCTAAAACTAATACTCTTGACTATCTAATTTCATTGTATTTTATCCTCCTTCATTTTTATCTATTTTTAAATTGTGATATGTTATTAAAAACCTCTAGAAATTATCTAAGTAGTTTTGAATTTAGAGTCAAGATTTTAGTGAATTCTTAGAAGTGTGACTTAAACCTCTTAATTTCTAATGTAACTATGGTTTTTATGAGAAGAGAAATAACAAAGTGCCAAATTTAAGGACATGCCTTGGAATTTTTTTCCACCATATTTTTATTCTCCAACACTCATATTGTAATTGTAATTGTATCATGAGGCTTGCATTGATCCATTTTTGTTGCATTTTTGTGTCTCTTTGTATATACAACTTAAATGACGACTTTTATATCAAGTTGTATAAATTCTATCTATGATCTTATTTTTTTCTTTCAAACTATTTCTTTCTACTTCCCCTTCTTGGCTTTCTCTAAATTATATTCTATATTTTTTTCATTTTTTCATTTATTTTTTGGGATATTTTAGAATTGCAATCTTTGACTTCTAATATTTACTAATAAATTTCTAATTATTCTACAAATCAAACACATCTAATGACATAAACCTCATAAGTGCTAAATAAGCTTACACTTAAGACTTTAAAATTTCATTTGATCAACTATGCATATTATAGTCATCAAAAATTTTGATTAATACATAGTCAACCTTATATAAGGGGGTCAAATTAGTCTTCTAACTATGCCAAGTAACAACTTTGAACCTGTAAATCTTCTTCAAACTCTCAATACAAATTGCACTCTTCACTTACTCTTGCTCCATGGCCACTTGCGTATGGATTTTTCTCACACTCCTTTTTCTCCACCTTAGATTAGAGTTTTCCCAAGCTTCAAGTGTTTTTTCTAAACTCTACAACCTTCAATCTCCATCACTAGTTTAAATGCATTAGATTTCACTTTGTATCAATCATTCTAATTAGCTTCAATTTGTATTATCCATCACAATCAATGAACCTCAAGGCAAGTTCCAGTAATGTGCTAAGGCAAGTCCAGTTTCCAACTTGGGTTCTTAAGCTTGGTCTTGCCTTGGCGTTGTAGTTTGTTCATAAGCTTTAATTTTGGGGAGGTCACTCTTGGGTTTTTAGAAAACGAGGTGAGATAAAAAGTTGGGTCAATTTTAATCTTTGAAGAGTAAATTTATACTTTCTTTTATTTACCATAGCATTGTAAAAAAGGCCCGTGTACAAATATATATATAAAATAGGATTTAGGATAATGACTTTATTTTTTTTCTAGTAGAAAGAAAAGAGGATATTAAATTTGAAATTTCCTAAAACCTCCGTAATAGGCTAAATTAAAATAGTAAAGGCTGGACTAGTTTGGTCACCAATCATGTACTATTTGATGTAATTTTGGGCGGGAAGGAGAAAATTCTCTTGTAGTTTTTTGGCGGACCTGGGTTTGAGGTGTGTTGGCACTAAAATGGTATGCTTGATTATGTTGTTACTCTTCCAAAGTTAGAGCACTATATGATTTCATGAGGCAGTCAAGTGAAACTATATTCTAAGACTCCACATATTGTTGTGGGCATTCTTTATATATTAGTAATTTTGTGAATGGCTTCTTTTAATAGTAGATTACAAATTCTGTTATTTGCTTTGTTGTGGCTGATTCAATGCATTGCAAGGCTTGCTACTTACCATTTTGTTTCACAATGGAATTTATTATTCTCATAACTGCGTACTTCTCTTAAGTTTAGAAAAATAGGGGACCAAAAAATAGTAACTCTACCCATTTAAAAAAAAATAGGGTGCTGAAATATCCCTTGGATCTTTTTTTCTACAAATAGGGAAGGAAAAAAAAATGCAAGTAGATAAATATTTCCTTATAGAATATTTCATTAACACACGTGGTTACAAAACATAAGGAAGAGTAACCTCCCCATGGCTTTAATTTCTCTCTAATTTCCTTCTAAGTCCTATGAAAATTTTAAACATTTTAACTAAAATATAAACATATGCCTTTCTAAATTATTTGCTGCTAGTTCAATCGCTGGCATAGCACACAAAAAATAATGTTTTTTTAATAGACATGAAATGAAGTCACACCTACACTCAAAGGAATGACTCTTATAGCCAAATTGAAAGGATATTTTAGATTGCTCACCTTTTCTTTAGGTTGCTCTAAAAGAAAGAAAAATGGCTATCAAAAAATGTGGTTATAAAATATGACTGAGGCAAAAATATGACTGGACACTCTTCAAACATGTTTTCCGCCCAACTTTTCTTTAGGTTGTCTGAAAATTTTAAATTAATTAATTAAAATATAAACATGTGCCACCTCAAATTATTGGATGCTAGTTCTATAATAGATACAACACTCAAAAAAATATATTCTTTTTTTAATAGGAAATCCATGAAATAAAGTCACATTTATACAAGGAAGCCATTTCGGATTGTCCACCTTTTCCCTGGATTGCCGAAAAAGAAAAAGAATTTACTTACAAAAGAATGCAACTACAAGATATGACCGCAAAATATGATTGAGGCAAAAATATGATTGCTCGCTCATATTTCCCTTGGCTGACTCAAGAAAAAAAAATATCACTACCATAGAAAAATGACTACAAAATATGACTAGGCAAAAATACGGCTGCCCACCTATATTTCCCTCGGGCTGCCTCAAAAGAAAAAAATGTCACTACTATGGAGATATGACTGTAAAATATAACTTTAGCAAAAATATGCCTTGTAATATGATTTAATGTTCCCAAATATATTCCCTGCCGTTCTCTACAAAGTACTTTGGCGTTCCCAACGAGCGTATAGTATACACCCATGAGGTAGAAGGCTAAAAAATGACTGGCAATCATATTTAGCAGTCAGATTTTTCACCAAGGTGTTGGCCTCTAAGAATATGATTGCGAGCAATTGCTAGTCATCTCCAGTCATATTTTTGCAATCATAAAATATCCATTTTCTTGTAGTGAATGAAACTAAGTACTTTGTTGAAGTTGACAACTTTGGCAAGCCATTGCACACAATGTAGTAACTCTTTTTCAGAGTTGAAAAGTACATTCAAAAGCAAATAGAGTTATGTACATGTACGTAGAATTCTACATCAGATTGAAAACTAAATGATTTTGTACAATTTATAAGCAACATATGCAGGTACTCAATATTGTTCAATTTACTTCTTTGAACTTCAATAATCCATCCAATAGCCTCTAGTTGCCAATACAATAGCAATTCTTTGTGGCATGCTCTCATACAGTGCCATGCAATCCTCCTCACTGAAACTAGAAGAAACAATGCACACACTCCCACAATTCTTCAATTCCTCTTGGAGGTATAGAAATCCATTCAAACGTCATTTCAAAAGAGCATAAAACTACTTCATGGATGGGATTCAAATCTGGTGATTGAATAGGCCACTAGAGAAGTTGAAATGGCTGTGATTTAAGCCATTCCTGCACCATCTTACTTGTGTGTTTCGGATCATTATCCTGTTGAAACACCATGTTGCTTAGATCCAAATTATAAAGCCAGATTATAGACCATAACAAGTTTTTCAAAATAAATTTGTATACATACCTATCCATCATTCCTTCAATTATATGCCAAGCTCCAAGTCCAAAAGCTGTCATACAACTCCAAATCATGACATGTCCCCCGCCATGTTTAATGGTTTATTAAACATGTTGCGGTTGGATATGTTCTCCATCTGTAATCCAACACCATGGCCTACCATCGGAATTAAACCTGTTACTTTGGTCTCATCATTGAAGATAATGCGTTTCCAATCATGAATGGTCCAATTTGCATACCTTTGAGCAAATCTCAACCGTGCCAAAACATGCTTTTGTATCAATAGGGGCTTCTTTTGTCGCATTGTTGCACCCAAACCTTCATATCTCAAAGCACGCCTCATAGCTACAGTATTTTTACCTGATTTTTTTTTAATTTTAGTTGCTGTCTTTGATGCAACTCCAAGACGACCTTTTGTGAGCAAGGTCACATAGCGCCGCCTCTTTCTCGCAGTAAGAAGTCTTGGGCGCCCCTCTTTTTTGCTTTCCAATTTCTCCAGCAATTTCCCTTCTTAGATAAACAACCCAAGATTGACTCATGCCTACTACATCTGCAACTTTCTATGTTGAATTGCCACTTCAGAGTTGCTCCTGCGCCTAGAGCTTTTGCGACTGAGGTGACCGAGGGATAGAAAAAAGAACTACAAGAATCCTCACCACTACATAGTCTACAGATGTAGAGCTTCATAATGTGCTAAAGGTCTCACAAAATTGTGAATAGATTGGTGTGTAGATACAAAACAAAGTTCACTGGCGGCTATGAACAGAATTGAATACTCTGACCCTAATTGCTTCAACATCTCATTTTTCAGAAACCCTATTGCCTTCTGAAATTTTCTGCACACATATGAAGAAGACTTTCTATATTCATACTTTGCTCAATTGATTTAAGAGTGTGATTTCAATTGCCACAAGTTGCTTGCTAAAGTTGGGTTTCACAATGTTTTGTTTGTCATTGTATATGCATCATAAACTCTAGTCTTTGGATTAAGAAATTGAATGCATTGTCCAATTCAACAACTATTTCAAATGCAAAGCATTAAGATGTAACAACAGTCCATATTGCAACCTATACTCTTTCTACAATGGCGAATGCAATTCCATGCTTTCAATTCCTAAAAAAATTCAAATATATGTAAGAACCAATATCATTTGCATGATTGTCAAACTATGGGTATTTTAAATTCTATAAATGCCAATTTCCTTCAGTTTTTGTAAGTAACAATCTAAAATGATGTATACCAACATGTCAAGGTACAAAAAGTTTTTGGACTTCTAAGAAAAAATTGAAAAAAGATAAAGTAAGTCCAAATCATATTGAACAAAATTGAGTTTTAAACATGGCTAATTTGAAACTAATTTTCTTTCAAATCACAGCTAATTTTTTCTTCAATTTTTTATGGTAACATGTAACATATTGCACACTTCAACTTTTGTATATCTACTTTTGGACTTTGTCTATTGATGCTTGTGATATGGTTGTTTGAATGAAAACGTTTCAAATTTGTACTCAGGTTTGTTTGTGGATGTATTTTCATAACATTTCGCTATATTATAATATATATAAACATATATCCTCATTCTTATATTACAACTCATCACTTTCAAGTGAAAAAAAAAAGGATACAATTGTACTAAATTCATGCAACCTATAGAACAATGTATATCAAATGTTATACAAATTTATATAATTTTACATCAATGTGATGTATATTATTTTATATATATTCAATATAATGTAGTCCACACCAGAGTGTTTTTTTGAGGCAATTTAATGCCCAATTTCCTCAAAAAAAAGGGAGTAAATGTGTTAAAAAATGCCAAATTTAAATGATGGCTGTGCACACTATTGCCACAATGCTTCTAAAACATCATCCATACAAAAATTGCATACTCTAAATTGGCCTCCTTCAATTAAAACCCCAAGAATGAAGGAGCCATGAAATTCAGAACCTTCTTGAAAGAAATGCCACATAACCATTTGTTTGTCCGGAAACCAAAAAAACACACCTAGTCCACACTGTTATCTTAGTATCTCAAGAAAGTATTGAATTTTATCAAAGTCCCATCCATCTTTCATCCAGAGCTTCACATCAAATTCATCCAAATTAAACCAAATTAGTGCAAGGCATTTTGGCACACTAATTGAATTACATCGTGTAGTCTCAATAATTATGCAATCTGACATTCAAATTCGTGAATGGATAGAAATATAAAATTGTTGAAAACAAAAGCTAAAACTCTATCTCACCAACGTGCACAGTTTCTTCGACATAACAACAGGTCCTGATGGCTCAATATCTGAAATCTCAATAAGCTCTGCGTCTATGTTTTCTTAATCCTATGCTAGAACCGACTTGCGAGCTACAGGTTTAGCAAGATCATGGTTACGGTTCAACATCTCTAAAACTCCTCTTACAGCCTCGCGCTTTGTGATGATACGCTCGATGGTCAAGTCTCCTGCGCTCCAAATCTAAACCATCCCTTCTATTTTCATTCTCATACCGATCAGAGCTACATGAATAACCACCACGATCCGTGCTCGTCTCTTCGGTGTGCCCTTCCTTAACCCCGAGATCTTTATCCCAGCCAGCCTTTCCCACTCTAAACCCGGGACCAATTAAACTCAGTGAGTTTCCTAGTTTCGCCTTGGAGCGGAACTTCTTCTTGAGATTTCCAAATTCGTCATACATTTCACCATCGTCCTGGATTAACAGGAAGGACAAGTCATGCATGCATTGCTGGACAAATCCATTTACAAAACTGAAAGTGGCCACAAAACTGTTTTCTAACAGCTACAACGGATGAATATCAATTGAACTCGAGATCGAGCTCAAAGAAACGTGCTTCACAAACTGTATCCAACAAGGTGAAGACCAGTAAGGATGATAGCAAGGACTGTTCCGTCTAGATTGTTTATTGGAAGTACCACCAGTGGATCCTTCCCAGATCATTCCTTCCCTCAGATGACCTAGACCATACTTACTCTGATATGCTTGGTATGTTCTTTCATCCCAACTCTGAAGTCTAAAGCATGATATTTGAGAAAGGTAAAGAATAAACCTCCTCTTGTTCACGCCGTCTCCGCTTTGTCTCTTGAATTTCTGCTTCGTCAAACTCTTTAAAACCTCCTGCCCTGCCCTCTCTACATTGTGGCAATACCAACATGTAAAAAACACTGAAAATCCCACCAAGAACAATTTGACCCTGAGTGCCAAAGAGAACAGTAGAAATAATCTGTTACAACACAGTGATCTCATTAAATTTACTGAAATTCAAAGAGAATTTGCCTACATAATTATTACAAAATTAACTACAGTAGCTATAATCCACCAAATTCCTCTATAAAAGAGGGCTACCTAGAATTGTTATGAATAATATTAATTGCTATTCGAGTTTAAAAAAAATAGAGCTGTGCCCTTCAAAATGGACGATCATTCACATAACTACATGTTGGAACTAGATGCAACAATCCATTCAGCTTGGAACAGCTTAAAACTAATCAAGACACAAGCCATTGCACCAAAAACAACTAACACCAAAGTAGAAGTAGAAGTCCCAAGAATATGGACAATGAAGAGGATTCCATTCCATTCAAGTTGAATTGTTGATTTCATCACAGAAAATATTAGAAAGACAACATAAGTTACTGATGATTCAGTAGTCAACTAACACACCTGGCCCCGCCTTCATTATAGCCTGGTTTTGAAGTATTACAAATGTTGCACTTCAAGCGTTTAGCCCAATTAATATTTCCACACCTAGAAGATCCACAAGATAATAATTTCATCATTCCCGTTAGTCTATAAACAAAGGCCACTAAACAAAAACAATGTCACAATAAAATTAAGCATGGCTGGATAACATAAAGCATCGCCCAGTACAAAATCTAGCATTCATGAATCAATTGCAATGACTCAAACGTCAACACTCAAAGTGCAAAATAAATATACATTCAACTGATGCCTTCAATTGTTTGCTTTGAATGTCAGAAAGAACTCAATTAGAACTTGTGTTGAAATTATTCATTTCAAAATATTTTCTGATTGATGTCATGAACGTGCACATACTCCCATAGTTCTTTCTCGTTCCATTAAGGTTGAGAAATATTCGTGGAGATTGTGATAATTCCTGTAGTCACACAATCTTCATGAGGCACACTCAATTCGCCATTGACTTTACAAATAAATTTTTGATCATCTGACTAATAGTAAATCAAGAATATTTCTAAAATGAAAAGAAATATATATTTATTCAATATAAATTACAATAAAAGTTTATTCAAAGCCAATGTCTATACTGAAACATCGCAAGCTGTTACGTGTTATAATAAATTACCGATATTTCCAATTCAGACAAGAAGCCGAAGCGAGAGAGCGATTGCAGAAATCGGAGCAATTAGAGGCTGAAAATTTCAGGAAGCAAAAGAGCGATTGGAGAAACCGGAGCAATTAGAGACTGAAAAATTCAGGAAGCTAAGCTGATTTATACAAGCAAACAACACTGAAGCAGAAAACGACACAATTCTTGCAAATAGCATGCTAAAAACATACATTGGACAATTCCAGTCATTGGGCCCGAACAAGCCAGGTGGTCCACAAGGTCCTCGTCCCCCTCTAGCACCGGCATCGCCAGCTCCCCGACTCCGACCTCGACCGCCTCCTGCTAAGCCTCCATCACTTGCCAAATTACCTGCAGGGCGAGCACTCCCGCATCGGTTGCAAACGCCTCTAAATGCGAAGTTGATGTTGACACATCTGCAATCCACAAAATCAGTTATATTCTAATTTCTACCTAACAAAATAAAATTATTGACAGGAACATGAGGATCATATGAATGTCTAACCATACCCTAAGCATACAATCTACTGGCCTAAACTCTCCCTGGTTATACAAAGGGGGCAATCATGTCATCAAACAGAGTACAGTAAATCTTACTCGAGCCACCTAATCTCCCTCATCGATGACCAATATGACAAGCAGTTTTATCTGTTAATCGGTCCTTCAAGGTCTAGGTGTCCCATTCAACAAGCATCAAAATTACAAGTGCCACAACATCCGAATCTTATGAGCAAAGGTTTACTTGCAAAAGTAGAGCGGATTGTTTATTGGATACATGATACACGGTCGTGTGAGACGTCCTGAAGAGGACTTCCTGCTACCAAACTTGACACAGACCTGGAATTTGGACATGGCCAATCCCCCTCCTGTTGCCAAGGTTTGCCATCTGCACGTCCCCTTCTTATACCTCCCTCCAAGTCTACTGGTCCTCCAGCACCTCCAAATGTCCCCCCATATTCAGCACCATAATAACCGCCAACGTCTCCAGCAAAACCTGAACCTGCCCAATGCTCTGATACACAATTCATAGTAGGGTTCCCGATTGTAGGTGATGTAGCAACTAGATTCAGAAACTGCACAGCTTCAGTTATTGAGACACTTATTATGTTGCCATTCAACTCGGTGTTATTAAGCCACTCCACTGCAGCCAGAGCAGCATGCGGATCTTCGAAGACTATAGTTGCATCGCCATTGAGCTCTTGAGTACTCTTGTCACGGCATAACCATATCATTGGGGCACCAGATGTTCTATCTTTCTGAAAGAAGCATATTCCACGTCCAAGCATCAGAATTCCAAGCCACATCCTACAGAAACCTGCAAACGATTACAAAATTGCCTTGACCGGCCAATTCCGCACACAAACCTGCTGCAGCCGAGTAAAGTGAAGAAGGGATGAGAACGTAAATATACCATAACAAGACCAATTTGACCGAAGTGATCAGCAAGAAGAACCTCAGAAGTTCCAGGTGGTAAATTGCAAACGAAGATGGCACTGGTTACAGAAGGTGCAGTTCCCATAAAACTCATCATCCTTGCACCAATCTCAACTGCAGCAAGAGGACAAACATAATCAGCTAATTAAACTACTGGAATATTCCAGAAATTTGATAAATGTGCATCACACATCCGAATATTGTCGAAAGACCATTTCGCTTACGCAATTTCCAGAAAGTCATAAAACATACTATAAACGCAACAGATCAACTAAACTTCTCCGGTAAGCAACGTTCCTGGACACATTGAAGGTCACCTGAACACATTCCTCACGGGAGAACATTACCGAAACGAATGTCAAGAGTATCAAATGAGAGCGCTTCAGAGAAGCACGAATGACAAGAGAAAAGAATTCCTGAAATAAAAGCATCACACAAAACTCCTTCAGTTCCTGATTCACAGCATGTTCATCGCAAGTAATCAGATACAACATGAAATAGTTTCTTTAAAGAGCTGACCGGTCCAGTGGTACAAATCGAAGTCGGAATACTATGTGCCTGTGTCTTCGTTCTAAGAGTTTCGATAAGAGTTCACGGCAAAGGTCGAGCTAATCGCAAACGATGGATCAAGGCCAAGCGATTCCAGAGACCATAAAAGAACTGCCTGAACTGTTCAGAGTAATCGAGCGTACTGCCAGGGGATCAGTGCAGCATGAGAATAAGCGCGTGCTGGATCGTTCTCTGCAGGGGTCAACAAGATACACATCTCGGTCATGCTCGCAAGTGCATCTGAAGCCCGGTTCAGACCGAGACGTCCACAGCAACCGGACAAGGTTTAGGGCTTCGTCATTGGTCCATGGTAATGTTTTGTCCGCTAGGGCATTCACACCCGGGGACGTCCACTTGAGATAAAGTCCATGTCATCATGCACTCCTGCCAAAAGTGAAGCTCAAGTCCCACTTGTAGTGGACAAGTTTGGGATCACGTCGAGAGGTGATCCCAAACTTGTCCAGAGGATGAAACCCTCATTTTTCACTCGCGCGCCTCCAAGCTTCACTCATCTTTACCTCGGTGCGTTCAAGCTCGTGCTCTCCGTCAACAAAACATCTTTAAGTTTGGAACAGGTGCAAATTTGTTGCAAGTTGTATTATCATGTTTTTATAATATTTCTTTTTGAGTTCGTGACTACATGTTGTTTTCAAATATTTTTTGTTATTGGGGTTTTCATTGACTTGCGTCATTTTCAAAGCTTTCGCTATGGAGATTATTTTTCTCAAAAATCGTTATGTACTGTACTATTTGTAAACTTGTAAAGAATACCGATAGTTCTCCTGCATTTTCAAGTTTGCAGTTTTTTTTAAAATATAAAAACTCCTCAAACAAAGCAATAAAAGAAGTGGCTGTAAAATTGTAGTAATCAAAAAATGAAGAAATGTTTTGAGCTTCATTGTCTTTGGTCTTTTGCAGGTTTGAATACATTTGATTAAAAAACCTGTTACAATGCAGTTTTCTAACCTGATAGTATTAGTGAAGCATATGCTGGGTACTTTGTGAGCAGAGAGAAGAGTGATCTCTTTGAATTTGTAGAACAAAAAGTACTGTGGATGGATTTCTGTTTATCACCTCATTGAATACTGATCACAAGGCAGTTGCGACTTTTGACTCATTTTGTTACAAGTGCAACAGGGAGTTTGATCCTTACATCCGTACTAACAACAATAAGTCCACAAACTTTCAAAACCAAAAAAACAACTCATACACAAACTAGCTGAGGTTTTCCATCACTCCAAGCGCAAGCTCATTCTTCCTCTCAGTTTGCCGCCTGCACTGCATAATGGATGCATGTCTGGCGATAGTTTAATTAAAGCTCTGCAAGGGAGGAATCTCTTCCGGAAAAAAAGTAAGTGGATGCAGCTTTGAAGCGTGTTCATGGTCCGATTAATCCAGTGATTAATTTATTCGCTTTAGAGAAGGACATAGCTTTTTCTTCCATACTCGTGTGATATTTGGTAATGAGGTAGGAGGCTCATAAATCAAATATTGGGAAATTCAGGTTCACAAAACAAACAGTGGTCATGTCCTTGAGTCAATAAAAAAGTATATCCGGGACCTATCTGAAATTGTACCAAAAGTTGATGTGATTGAACTGGCAGGTTCTGGAAACTGGTTGTTTTTGAAATTTGGTTGCATGAAAACTTTCTGCGTTTAATGGGTACTCACACTTTCTACAATTAAATTGTTTTTAATCTTATGAAGAAAACTTTGGAAGCCTTCATCATGATGCTTGCTTTCATTTGTATCTCCTGTCCTGGCTGATTGGGTGATGGGGTTGGGCGGGGTCAACTTCGTTAGAATTTGAAAGGGAGCTCCAGGTAGCAAAGCTGCAAAGGCATTCAGGCATGGATTGTGGAGTTTCCTCTAGGAGTAGAAGCTCAGAGGCGTTCGTGATTTCTCTTGTAGGAGAGTATGGAGGGAGCTAGGTCAAGTTTCTGAGCTAGTTGTATTGGCAAGTAAATTTTTGAAGTTGAAATGGAGTGATCTGAAGGTTGCATTGGCAAGTTAATTTGGCGGATTTCATGTTCTTTCTTGTGTTCAGGCGGACCCCCTCCCCACCATGCTTCAATTTTGTTTGTTTTGTTTGCTTTTGTGGAGAGATGGCTGCTTTGTGTTCTGGATTGATAACTCAGATGCCTCACCACACTTCTCCAGCCCTTCTTGGGGTTGATTGATGTTGCAGATCATATTGTTTGCTAATTGTTTTCCAATGAGCATTGGCCCACACGAGTTGTTGATGTCGAAATCAGATGCAAGAACCTCTACTGGACTTGCTGATTGGTTACCTTTGAGAAAAATCAGCTGGATGGGTGCTTTGGTGAAGTTCTTGATTTGCATGACCTTGTTTTGGTCAGAGGAAGCCGGGGCTCCCTGGTGCAGGAATCACAACAAAAAGAGTCCCTAATTTAAGGCGTTAAGAGATTTCTGGTCTTTGGAGGATCATAGAAATCATCATCATATACCTACCACGAGTTTGACAACCCATTCTCCATTCTAAACAAAAGATACACACGAGAATTTTATAGAGATACAATTTTTACGAGTTACTCACATGCCAAAGGTTGGGGTGTCATCCAGGGTGCCTACCATCTTATTGATAAGCAATTCTGTATATTTTGCTATGTTATTGATAACAAACTTCCGGATATTTCAGGTTGTCAACCATGCATCACAGGTTCTCCTCAGACCCCCCCACAGACGATGGTGACAATGAAGTCCCACACTCTACTGGGGGGTTTTTGGATATGATGTACGGAGTATATAAAGGGGGTGACACTCAAGTTCCCGTTCTCAAAACACAGATGATGCAAGATGATATTCTTGAAGACAAAGACCCTAAACCTGTCACGAAGAAGCAACCGAGGGTGTCTAAGCAGAAATCCAAGAGCAAAAAAAAGGGTGGAACCAAGTCAAAGACCAAACCTGTTGACGTTGGAGAAAGTTCAGATGAAGAAGAGGGAAACAAATGAGGACCAAATTGGAAGGAGCACTGGGTTGTGAACCTCATTCACTTAAGGGGGACCATGCATGAGAAGTTCAACGGCATGAAGAAGCAAGGTTTTGTTTTTTTGCATTGTTCTCCATTAATATTTAGAATTCATATACTTTCTTTCATTTATAGTGTTATATTGATTGGCAATCATGATTTATCTCTAACTATGGTGGAATTGGCAATCATTAAATATCCATCTTTGTTTTTGGTCTTCTATAGGTGTAGACAACTGGAGCGTTTTGCACACTCATCTTGTGGCTGCTTGTCCCGATTTTGATCGTAGTGGCAATGTCTGTCGTAAGAAGTGGAAGAAGCTATATGATGACTACAAAGCAAATTATACCGCCAACGATATATCCGGCAATGAGAGAGCTACAAAGTCTAAATACTACTCTCTCATTGATGGCTACATGCACGATCGTGCAAATGTCCTCAAACATGTGCATGCCAGTGCTCATGATGAAGACCCGAATAGTGTGCAATAAGAAAGTCAAGAAGAGTAGGAGGACACTATGACAATTCCGGAACCTAAAGCTAGTATTTCTCAGCTTCCTACCAAAAAGAAACAGAGAAGTTGGCTACACAGGAGGCGATTGCAGTGATGGCTGAATAATCTGTGAAGCTTACCAATGCAGTGAAAGATTCCGAAGTGGCTAAGCTCAATCTTCTTCAAAGAATGCTTGCCACAATGAACGAGTTGGTAAAGAAGTTGTAGAATACGTGGATTTGAACATACCTTCTACTCTCCAGGAGTGTTGTGTGGCTTTTTTAAATTTGGCTTTGTTTTCTGTTTAACTTCTAATTTGGTTTAGGACCCGTGAAGGTTGCATTTCTATCCTCATAGTTTCAGTCAATGGTGTGTTTTGGACTCAGACTACAAGTGATAGCCGAATCTGTGCTTTATGTACATTTTGAAATAAATAAACAAAGTCCTGGTTAATTTTCTTCTTTGGTTTTCCTGAGCTGGATTTTTTGTTAACCTCGTTCTTGTGAATCACTTTATGACAATGATGGATACAACACTATATGTAAGTAAAGAGAGCTATGAAATCAAATGCACATTAAGATCTTCAATCCGTATTTGAGTTAAGCTACTATATTTTAAATTTTTCATTCGACAGATGATTGATCCAATCGAAGAAGTGGAACTTTTGAAATCATTTTTCACTGAATTTTTGTATAATGAAAAATGGAAGTGGCATGTATAGGATGTCGTTTTATAGTTTTGGACAATCATACAATTAGTTATGAATTTTTGAAGTTGAAATGCAGTAATCACAAAAAGCAACCACCTCTTCAAATAAACGGTATTAGTACATTAAATAAATAAAAATGAATCTCTACATCATGATCAATTTCATATCAATTGTGACACTTCAATAATGGCATGTTGACGGTCCAAAGTCCTAAGTATACAGTTTCCAAACTTTTTCTATCAAATTTCTCTTGGTATGAGCTTCAAGAATGCATCTTGATGTTTGCCACTATTATTTCTAGTTTCCTTAAAAATTTCATGCTATTTGATGTGATTTTGTAATTATTACAATTTTTATATATAAAATTTCTTTCAAAAGTCATATGAAATTCAAGTTTTTGATATTAATTACAAAAAAATGAGATTAAAATTTAGACATGCATTACTACTTTAGAAAATAAAATAAAAATTTTAAAAACGTATTTTACTATTTGAATGTAGGAATCCAATGATGTTTGACCAAGGTCAAATATGAAATGTTATTTAAGGGTTAAAAATGCAATCCTTCACACCCCAATAAAGTCCTCACATTCCTTCGTCTATTTAAGATATGAAAGTGTTTTTGAATCTAGAAACTTTCCGTGGATTACTTTTGAAAATGGAATTATAATATATAGTGGTATTAGAATAAAATGAAATTTTTATCATAAATGAATGTGATAACTGTATGATGAAATAAATTTTGCAAATTGAAATATGGAAATCTTTTTGTATCCTTCAATGCTTCAAAAAGAACATTCCAAGTTAACAATACTTTGGTATTTAGTATTTTAAGTATTTTGTCACATTAACCCCTAAAGGATAGTTTGTCCCCTCGGGGGACAAATCGGGTCCGGCCAGGTTCTTACTATCTCAATTTTTTGTAATTTTTCTTGGGATTTTTTGAGGTTGTGTATTTTTGCGAGAGCTTCGTAAATATATAATTTTTATTTCAATTGATGCCCAAGAGCAAAAGTTATGGCACAATAAGCAAAACTAAAGTTTGGCGGGCAGCCTTAAAAAAATCAAAAAAAGTCAAAATAATGTTTTCAAATTTTATTCTCAAAGATTATATTTTTGTCTACATGTGAAGCTTTGTTTCATTCAATTTGGACTAATTATGAAAAAGTTATAGGCAATCTTAGTTTTTCGGGCAATCTAAGCATCTTCTTGAAAAAATAACTTGTAGAATTCTTTTTTGAATCCAATTTTTAGAATTTTCCAAAAAAATTTGTTAGACAAAGTTAGATTTTTTTGCTAGAACAATCCCGCTGTTGGGATTATTGTGATTCAACTCCATCTAAAAGTTATTAACAATTTAGTTTTTTTTTCAATCTTGAACCCACCTCTATTTAACAATTTTTCAATGAATGAAAATTAAGTGCTTTTTATCCTAAATTTTTTTGGGAGATTCTTGACTCAACTAATTAACCTAAGAAAGTAGAAAATCAAAGTCCATAGTGCAAAGAATCTGAACTAAAAAGATTCAAAACCAAAAAATCTAGTCATGCAAGCTGCAAAAAACTTGTTTTCTTCACTTTAAATGCATTTATCTTGCAATCTACAAGGTCAAAGTTTCTGAAATTTCTTCCATATATTCACATACTAGTCAAGTACAAGATCTTACGGTTGGATATGCAAGAAAAAATAATTTTTAAAGCTCTTTCTTCTTTGCAATAGAAATGACAGTTTTGAGTAGTTTTTGATAGGAAAACCACCTTGGTCCTTTAGAGGTTAATTTTACCACATCAACATTTCTATGCAAGATTAAAATTTAAAAAAAAATATTTTAATCAAGAAGTAGATGTTAAAATTGAATGACTATTGTACGGAAGTATAGATGCAAGGGTTTTCATATGAAAGTCTTGACTTCCTTGTATTGGAGTCTCTTGGAAATAAACCTCAACAACATGAGGGCTTAGAGAAAATAAGACATGAAAAAATAATTAAATTTTTTTTTTTATTCATTTTAAACAATTGTAATTGATTAGGGATATGCATGTTAAATCTTTTAACTTCATTTGTTTTCTGTGACAAATTTCTCTAATGTGACAAGAAGAGAAGCACAAAGTTAGGAACAAAAAACTTTGAATGTAAAATGAAAATATGATTTTATTATCAACAAAAAAAAATTTTACATTTTTATTTCATTGCAAAAAAGACTTTCCTAACAAGAAAAAATCCTAAACATCATGGAATACTACAATGTGAACTTCAATCTGACTCCAAAGAAGATAAACCAACATGAATTTCACCTTGGTCCCCTGCCATATTCTTAAGCCATTTTCTATCAAATAATGATTTGGCTATGGCATCTTGACGCATGCTCATTTGCTCTCTAGTAGAAGATGGAGTTGAATTCCAACCAAGAATTTCAACCTCTTGTGATGGACGATTGTGGAACTCAGTAGGTGTAATTGTAACATTTTGAGCTTCCAACAATGTGGTTGATGCAGCAACAGCATCTACAGAAGTCCCTACATTCCTTTGAAGCTCAGTACGAGCTTCATTAACCCAAGACACATTAAATGTGTCATTATGCATTATAGTTAGATTATGGAGAATTAAGCACGCTGTAACATGAGTTGGCACATGCTCCAATTGACAATCCATACGTTTCAAGAGTATCCTCCAACGCAACTTCAATATTCTGAACGCACGCTCCACACACATTCGAGAACTTGATTGAATAAAATTCCAGTGTTGTTGTTGGCGAGTGAAACCGTCCTTGTTACCGAGGTAGGATGTAAACATCCATGGGCGAGGTTGATAAGCAGCATCACCCAATAGAGCATAAGGATTCAATTCCCCTCTAAAACAATATTTACCTATGTGGGATTTATGGAATAGATTATAGTCATGTATACTACCACACCATCCTATATCGTAATCCCAAAAACAACACGAATGGTCTACAATACCTTGTAACAATACAAAGTGAAATCCTTTCCTACAGTAATAATCAGCAGCATGTTCTTCAGGAGCAATAATTGGAATGTGGCTTCCATCTATAGCTCCAACAATATAAGGTATTCCGTGGAGAGATTCAAAAGTTTTGCTAATAGATTGCAAGCGTGATGGAGAAGGCCATCTAATGAAAACATTCCTACAAGTTTTTTTTAGAGCATGGCAAAATGCTAAAACAATTTCGTGTACGGTAGAGACATCAACTTTGAAGCTATCAGCTATTATATAGAGAGGTGAACTTGAGGCTAATCTGGTGATAGCAATTGCAACCCTAGTTTCCGCAGAAATAGCTTTCCTCCGGTTTGTATCTTTTTTTAAAAGTATTGGCCCAACTTGCTGATACAAATATGTGAAAGTTTGTTTTGTCATCCTGAATCTTTGCTTGAAAACGATATTGCTGTACGAACCCACTAAATCCATATCTGCATACCCCGGGACTCTAGTATAGGATTGACTCCTCCCTTTTTTTGACCCGCCTTTTTCATTTTCAAGCATAAATTGTTGTATAAGAAGTAGAGCGTTTTGATTTAAACTTAAGCTAGCCTCTACATTGACTAAGAGATGTGAAAAATAGAGCAATGAAGGACGCAAACTGTAAAATCATGACTGCAACGAGCTTTCTCTGAGATGGATCCATGGTAGACAAACAATAATGTAACATCACCATACACTTTGTGAAAGGATGACCCTATGGAGAAGAAGAATATTTATGGGGCTATTATCTGTACCCTATTCAAACCACTTTGAACATGGAGTTATGTAAGAAAAGTTTAGTTAGGTTTAGTTTGTACTATAAATAAATGTCCTTTTAGTCAAAAGTAAAGTAGTTAGCATAGTTTAACTTCACTCCTAGAAACAAGTACAAATAGAAATTGTTACTATTCAATATCTATAAAAAAAAAGTACTAGAAGTAGAAGGAAGTCTAAGTTATCAATGGCCAAGGTAAAATTAATAAAAAATATTTGTATTCAAAATTAAATTTTTACCTTCAAAAATAATATATTAATGTAAGGCACCATGAAGACAAAAATTGGAGACAAGTACCCTACATTCTTGGATCTTAGCAAAGACACTAACGTGAAGAAATGTATCTAAATTTATTATTGTCTTTTGCTACTGAACTCTCTGTAATTGTTTTAAACTTATGCAGTTTATATATTGGAAATTGTTTCACCACTAATAAGAGGTAGCTGAGGTGTGCAGTAGGAGATCAAATAAATGGCGAAGAAGTTTAGTTCTACATTATGATTGAATGTTTAACCCCTAGAGTTCCATGACTATATTTTCATCAAAAACACTCAAAAATTGCCATTTTTAGTTCAAATATCAAATTCTTAAAACAGAACTTTTTTGACATATATAATCATAGGGTCTTACAGTAAATTGGTTTTAGAAGATGTGGAAAAAATTTCAGAATTTTCCACCATGCGGATTAGAAGATATTAGCAATTGAATTGGCAAAAATCCTTTTTTTGGTCCTGCGAAAAACAAGGCAACTGCAGTTCACAAGGTCACATTTGTAATAAAAAATGTCCAAATGGTGGTGCTTCTTTGAATTATGTTTTTGATACAAATTGGCTACATGCTTAAAATTTTTTTAAATCATTTGGAATTGTACAACATATACAAAAAATAGTAAGTAGAAAGAAGTAGAGAATGATCCAAAATACTAAATTGTTAAGAATTTAATTATGTAAATGAAAAATGTCAATTCCAATGGTTGTAATGTTTTAATAAACAACCTTAATCCTATGATTTTTTTTTTTCAAAAAATATTAAAAATTGAGTTAAATAAACAACTTCAAAGTTTATTTCAAAGTAAAGAATCCGTAACTGCCCACGAACAAAAAAAACTCATAATTTGTTAGTCATTTGTAAAAATGGAAAAATTTAAAGCTTCCCACGTGTGTATCACTCTAGGAAACCAATTTCAAATTTTTATTTTTGAAAAAGTGATTTTTTCAAACTTGTCCAGACTGCCCGCTTGGTGAAAAAAGTAATATATTAGGCCATAACTTTTTATTCCTATTTTGAAATGTCATGAAATTTAGCGCACATGACAGATATTCCTTGTCCCCACCTTGTATTAAAATTTCAGCTTAAAATATGAAAATCTCTAGTCCCAAGTATCTATCCAAAACTACTGTGTTGCTAAAAATAGCAGGCTAGTCCTTTAGGGTTAAAAAAAATTTGAATGTTTTAGAAATTTTTTTTAGTATTCATAGAATATTTTAGGATATATTTACTATCTTGTTAAAGTATATTTAAGATTTTATTGCATTTATTCTTTTAATATTTTTACAATATTTTTAGATGATTCATCATATGAAAGACCAAAGAATGAAGTAAAAAAAAATGAACATCATCTAATTTATTGTTCATGTAAGAAAGTAGTGCGTTGTGGCAAAGGGGTAATTTTCACTTCATATGTGTCATTTTCAAAACTTTGGCATGAAAGATGGTAAAATGCAATGCAACCGGACGTCCGGTTCCAAGTGTGAAAGCATTCACTGGACGGACAAAATGCTTGATGATATGGCAATTTCCCTCCACGAGGTAGCGGACGAAGTGGTGGACATTGGATTTCGTCCACTTCCTGTAGACGTCCCGGTCTGAACCGGGCCTGAGACTTGAGCGTAGACTTCATTTCCACAATCAAATGGAGGTCCTTCACTAAAAAGCCACTACCCTAGAAGGGTGGAGAAAGATGGTTTGGTGCCTGTGAGCCCTCGATCCCGACCAGACAAAGATCGATGGCCACATTTCGTCTCAAGGACTGGGTGCCTTCGCACATGGGTTCTCAACCGTTAAAGAACAAACCTACCGGAAGGGCATGGCTTTAGGGTCAAATCTTATTTTTCACACAATTCTTGGTTTTAAATGTTTTAGACCTTAACTCAAGAAATGTAGGACCCTTGCTTGTTATTTTTATTTATTGCAAATTCCCATGTTTGATTTCCCCATTAAATAGGCCGCACATGTAGTTCCATTCATCTACTCTTTATTCTATTTTGGCTTTTTTGAAAATTATTAAAATTATAGTTATTGTGACACTCTGAAGGTAGCATCTTAAAAGCTTAAAATGCATCATTATGGAAATTTTTCTATCAAAAGTTCAAAGATCTTAAGGCCAATGATGACTTTTAAGACTATAATACTATAAATGAAGAATGCACCTATTGGTTTTAAAATTGAATATTAAGCAAGTCCACCAAAGCCTTTGAGTGCACTCTTAGACATTAAGATACTTTTATTATGATCTATTATTCTTCATATAGAAGCCTCTGGAAATTTCTATTTGAAGATAACAAATGGTGCATCATCCATATTTTTTTTCATATACAACAGACATCGAGACATATTTCAATGTGAAATTTAGTACATAGAGAAAACAAAGTATGAACTATAAGTTCAATACAATCATATAGTAAAATACAGATGCAATTATGATGAAAAATATTAGAGGGGATCTAGCCCATGCAAAGGGCTGCAAGTTCCCGGTTGCAAAGAATGCGCAACTCTGTGCCATAGCAAAGTAGCACAATAGTGTGACGTGGCCGAAGTTTTGCCGCATCTTTCTTTTTTGGATTTTTTTTGGACTTTTTTTTAACTATATATATATATATTTTAGTAATTAGGGTTCTGACAATAGCCCGACATTCTTTCCTTGCATTGGGAATAGACTAGAAAACGGGCCTGAAACGGCACTTCAATGCCCCCAAATAACATCTAATGAGGGACCTCTTTTATTCACATATTCAGAAGTTCAAATAGCACAAAAGGTGTCAAAATTTGCTTATTACTAATGATCTATGGAGCATTTCTAATATGTCTTTGTTTCATCCTTTTAACATTCCATTTAGATTTTTCCTCCATATGCCCCTTTAATTCTAATGTCACTGATATCTACCAACATTATTTAATTATAGTGATCATATAATCACTGCGTTCAACCTCAAACTAAAAATAGTTCCTTTCTATAGGCAAAGTGGCTTTTTGCAGTTTGAATACAGCTTGAACTTGTTACATAAGTGACTTTTGGAAAAAATACCAACTTGGATATGATATCATGTGGAAGAAGATGTCAAAGAATCTCATACAATCTCAAACAAAGCATCAAAGACTATACACCGACGTAAAAAATCTTAAAGAACATACAAAAGAATGATTGCATTTCAAGCTACTCCCTCCCACATGCAAGATGATTTATTCATCATTATTATTGAAGAGAGTGATGTCAATGAAACGACCACCACCTTTTGCAAAGTGATGGGAACCAATTGCATTGCAATTAGAGAATCCAAATCTATTCAGAGATCTTCCACTGACATCCAATGACATTCCAAGAATTTATAGCTTACTAAAGTTGTATACTAACTCGAGCCCTCCAATCGTGAGAAATTTTCTAATAACAAGCACCAACATATATGTCAATGACCAATATCAAGGGATTCCTTGATGACAGTTATTGAGTGATCTAATGATGTACAATCTAAAAAATTTATCCTTTTATATGTAATTATATTTATAAAAGTACGACAATGCATCCTATTCCTATATACAAGTCTACATAAAGGTGCACATACATTACATTTATAGACAAGGAATAACTCATTTACTCATTAATTATGAGAAATTATAGTTTGATTACATATTGAGCTTAGAAATAATTCAATACTCCTAGTTCTTCATCATAATCAATTTCCAAATATGTCTTTCAAAATTTGGTATCCCAATTCCAACTTTGAAGCATCTAGAAGTCAACCACCAGTAAAAGCGGATCTTTCCCCACATAATTCATTACATCTTGATCCAAAAGAAAGAGTCCTCCTAGCCAAGATTGAAGCTAGTCTACAAAGAATGTGGCTTCAATTTGACTAGACCACTATGATAAGGCCCCAATGTTTTTTTTATATATGTTTTGGTGACATCCACCTATTTTTATTTCAACAATAACATCAAGCATGACATCAAGTATAATATGGGTTAAATTATATAGTGCACGGCAAGGAATGAACAACTTTGTGGACACTATTGAAAATGTTTTTAATAGACTATCATCTCCAAGTAAATCCTCCCAAATATTAGTCAACTTGGTTAATTTAGCACACGTGGTTAGATTCTTCAAAAAAATTGGCTTTATAGGATTCATTAGGTTCCTAATTGACGCTGTAACACACGGAGATTGTATTATTATATACTTACATCTTTTTATGTGAATAAACAACCCAACAAAACTATTTCCAATAGCCTGAATATTTCTATCAATTCTATAACTCCAAAAAAGACTGTTGCTATTTGAAGAAGCCAATTAAGGAAGTAAGAGCATCTAGTTCTAAGTTCCCCCAATCTCTTGTCATCCTTTCTATAAGCTGTTCTATGAAGAAAATTCCCATTCAAATCAAGTCATTTAGTAAACACCCTAGGTATCTTTTTTATATTATCAAGGATCCTCAAATTGACTTCAAGCTTCTTGAAAAATAATAAAGGAAGATGAAACTACATATCTACATTAATAACACTCTACATGCACACTACCTATATAGAGATCACTCTATTCTTTGAGTTATATGAAACTGAAATATTTCAAATTCATATGGAACTTACAGCAATCATATTTTGTCATATCATAGTCAACAAGGGTTTGCCCTTTCAAATGGGTCTCTAATATAGTACTTGAGCTTTGGAGTCCTTTCCATCATTTCTAAAGACCATTTAATCTTGCAAACTAAGGTTGGTCAATCTTAATGTCTGCATACAAAAATTTGTGTGATGTTATATATACTTCTACATGTTGAGTGTTCTTAGAAAGATTGATCCCTAATTAACAACCTCCATAGTCTTACCTTTTCATCCAAAGTAATCTTGTTATAGAAATTGTTTGATTTCATTGCTTTATTTTTGCTCTCTTTATCCATCACCTCCTTTTAGATGTTTAAGCCACCTCCTTACATCCTACTTTGCCTTTGTTCTAGCTTAAGACCTCCTACTTACGCCAAATGAATATTGTTTCCTTGATCAAAAGTTTTACTCCAACACCTTCTCCATGACCATCATTCCCTTTCTTAGCCAAACTTCTTTTAGAAAGGTCAATTCATGTTGATGTCATGTAAAGATCCTAGATGTCAATCTCTACATCCTACGTCATTTTTTCTTTCCTTGATTTTGTATCCTAAGGTGGATTTTGATCAATACTTGTCACATTAGGAGATCCTCCAATGTCAATCTCTATATCTTTTGCCTCCCTCCAAGGGGCACTAGAAGAAAAAGAGGAGTTTTACAACTCCAAAATACAACTGGTTTTGAGTTGCATTAGACGCTTGCAACTGGTGATATTTTAGAGGCCTCTAGTTGCTTTGGACAACTTTTTTAGTTGCATCATAGTTGCAAGGCAAAACAGATTGTTTCTCATTTGGCAGCTTACTTGGAACTTCATTGACACACTTTATGACGTGGTTGCTTACGTGGTATTCACTGCCGCTTGAGGGCCGTAACTAAGTTGCAACTTGTTTGTGACTTTATTGCAACTTTGATGTGATTGGTTTGCAACTTCATTTCAATTTTCCTTTGATCAACTACTTTGCAACTACTTTAGATATATGTATGACTATGGGACAATGTAGCCGTAAGCAGTTTGCAATTTATTTATAACATATTTGCCACTTCTTACCAATTGGTTTGCGACTAGGATATGACTTCTCTACGACTTTTATGATTACCTTATAGGTTCTATGCAAGTTTTTTGCAACTTATTTGTGACTCGCAAATCATGTGTGCAACTTGTTTGCAACTACATTTTACCTCCTATGCATCTTAATGATACATTTGTGCAACTTATTTGCAAGTTGTAGTTGACCACATACAAGCATCTTACAACTCATTTGCAACTGAAATCAACTAGTATACAACTCATTTGCAACTGAAATCAACTAGTATACAACTCATTTGTGGCTCGTAATGTCTTGTACAATATGTCATACACAATATACCATACATAATATCATACATAGTACATCATACACCACATATGATACACCATACAGAATACACCATATATCATACAATACTCACCACTTTGGACAATTATGTCAGATAGATCCAAAGGCCACTTAACCCCTAAAGGTTTTTGACTATGTTTTCAACAAAACCGCTCCAAAACTGCCATTTCTAATACAAGTATCAAATTTTAGAACACTTTTGAACACATGTAATCATAAGATCCTGTAGTACACTGGTTTAAGAAGATGGGAAAAAAATTTCAGAATTTTCCACCATGTAGATTGCAAGATAATAGCATTTGAATTGACAAAAATCCCTTTTTAATCACTACAAAAATCCAGGCAACTGCCCTTCACAAGGTCACATTTGTATGAAAAGATGTCCAAAATGGTGGTTACTCTTTGGATTCACTCTTCAAGGCAAGTTGGCTACATCCTTGAAAATTTGCAGATCATTTGGAATTGTACAACATATAGAAAAAAAGTAGGAAGTAGGAAGAGGTAGAAAATGACTGAAAATACTAAACTGTCAAGAATTTAATTATGGAATTGAAAAATGCCAGTTCCAGCAATTGTAATGTTGTAATAAACAATATATACCTAATGTATTTTGTTTTATTCAAAAATATTAAAAATTGAGTTAGATAAAGGACTTCAAAGTTTACTTTAGAGTTGAGATTCCATAACTACCCTCAAACTAAGAATCCTCATAACTTTTGACTCGTTAATCCAAATGGAATGATTCAAAGCTTTCCAAATACATATAAATCTAAAAAGCCAATTTCAAGTTTTTATTTTCTTAAAAAGTGATTTTTAAAGAAGTTTTTTTTGGTGCCTGGATTGCCCGCCGAGTAATGAAAATGACATATCATGCAATAACTTTTTAGTCATGTAGTCAAAAGTTATGAAAATTGTTGGGCCTTATAAAGCTACTCCTTGGGAAACTGTTATATGAAAATTTCAAAGAAAAAAATTAAAAACTCTGCTCGTAGTGAGCTGCCCAAAAACACTATGTTCTCAAAAAAGCATGTTCAGCGCTTTAGGGGTTAATGTGATTATAGAGTGTTAAGAAGACAAGATATTTATACAAGTGGGGTGGTATGAGGTATGACAAACGATATGGGATATATAAAACGGAGGAATTATATTAAAGTAAAATTCCAAACCGCATTTAGGCATAGTAGAATGTTTTCCTTTTAAAAACTTTGAATTGTGGAAAGTTGGAAAAATAAATGAGCTTTAATCTCCAAAAATCCATTTAAGATTTCAAGTCATTCATCAAAAGTTATAAACAATTTTCAAAGAGAAATTGGAAAGAGCATTTTCTTTGACATTTTCTTGCATCTTCTTTAAATTTCATCCATCCTCATTATATATGGCGAATATGAAAATATGTTATAAAATTATTGTTTTCTAGATGATGCAAGGAAAGAAGGTTGAAAAGTAGTATTATATAAAAAAAACTTGTGCTCAATAGAGATTTGTAGACACATTAGATGTGTTTGTTTGACTGCTTAAGCACATCACTATTTAAGCTTCTAGTTTGACTGCTCTAGAGGATGTGCCTCCTCTTCCGACTATTCCATCTTTGATCAAAGCCATAGATTTATCTATAGAAGACAGTCTCTTAGCATCTTCAAGATATTGAGAACTTTGTACAACTCAAATACCATTTTATTGTTCTAAAGTTTGAAATTGTCTTTGTACTATATCTTATTTCAAAAAGAATTCATACACAAATGTATGCAGTTTTCTACCATTTATGAAAGAAAAAGGCAAATTAGAAATGAAATGTTGCATGACAAATTAAGGATAAATTTTATTATAAAATATGATAGCCATTATTTGGAATTTTAAAGTGTGGGTTTGAACTAAAATGAACTTGGTGTAGGAAAATGATACATTGCATCTTTTGCATCTCATGCAACAGAAGAATACATGGTGAACTTGAAGCCACAAGATGATAGCAAAACAAGGTTGGTCAATTCTAGTTAATAAACAACAAGTTCCACAGAATTTCAACAAACAACTCTAACTGCAATTGTTTTGTAGTCAAATTCTTGTTGTTTAGTAGTCGTTTCTAAGTTGTACTATAGTTGACCTATACTAGTTTTCCAATCATTTTGTAGTTGTTTTCTAGTCACCATGTGGTCATTTTTAAATTGCCATCTTGTCATTTTTTAGTTGTATTATAGTTGTTTTGTAGTTCCATGAGAAGTTTTCTTGTAGTTGATTTGTAGTTGTTTTGTAGTTGTAGATTAGTTGAATTCTAGTTGTTTTGTAGTTGTTTTGTAGTTGTAGATTAGTTGAATTCTAGTTGTTTTGTAGTTGTTTTGTAGTTGTAGATTAGTTGAATTCTAGTTGTTTTGTAGTTGTTTTGTAGTTGTAGATTAGTTGAATTCTAGTTGTTTTGTAGTTGTTTTGTAGTTGTAGATTAGTTGAATTCTAGTTGTTTTGTAGTTGTTTTGTAGTTGTAGATTAGTTGAATTCTAGTTGTTTTGTAGTTGTTTTGTAGTTGTAGATTAGTTGAATTCTAGTTGTTTTGTAGTTGTTTTGTAGTTGTAGATTAGTTGAATTCTAGTTGTTTTGTAGTTGTTTTGTAGTTGTAGATTAGTTGAATTCTAGTTGTTTTGTAGTTGTTTTGTAGTTGTAGATTAGTTGAATTCTAGTTGTTTTGTAGTTGTTTTGTAGTTGTAGATTAGTTGAATTCTAGTTGTTTTGTAGTTGTTTTGTAGTTGTAGATTAGTTGAATTCTAGTTGTTTTGTAGTTGTAGATTAGTTGAATTCTAGTTGTTTTGTAGTTGTTTTGAGTTGATTTGTAGTTGCTTCGAGTTGATTTGTAGTTGCCATTGTAGATGTTTTCTAGTCAAACTCCAATTGTTTCCTAGTTGAACTATAGTTGTTTTCTAGTGAAATTGTAATCAAATTTAGGTAATATGCAACTAGGCTTTGACAGAGTGGACTCCACAGAACATAGGGTTGTCCACATCGACAACTCTAATGAATAGTGGATGTAGAATTCTTCATGTTCATTTTGAATGACTACTTTGTTACAATTCTACAACCTAGCATTTCATTCTACAACTACTCTGTAACTACAACAACATACACGTTGAAGTCGGTGCAAATAGAGAAAATTACAGTTACAGGATAGTTGTATAGGACACTTAGTTGCATATAAGTTGTATATGGCCGGTTATGGCGGACACAATTTTCTTCTAGTGGGGGAATGCTGGCATGTGAGTGTAGAGCGGTGAGCGGCAAGCGAGAAGCGAGGATCCATGAGAGGGGAGGTTCAGAAATTGAAGAAAAAAATAAGAGCGAGAAAATGGATGGAAAATTGGATGGAAGTTGATAGAAACATGGGCAATTTTGTCCAGAAAGAAATCTTAAAATTGGGCGTTTTTAGGAAGAAAGTGGATGTAAGAGATGGATGAAAGTCTTTAAAAAAATGGATGAATGTGGTTTAAGGATATAGACGGAAGTTGTTCCAAAAAATGGATGAAATGTGGTGAAAGAAATGGATGAAAGTTGATGAACAAATGGATGAAAGATTGGATGAAAGTGGCAAGCAATTTAGAGTGAAAAATGATCAGAAGTAAAGGTGGAGCATGGTTGCCAGATGGTGTTTGTGCATCAATGTTGGATTCAACACTTAGAGCATGATCGTTGATTTCAAGACTACTACACCTCCAATCTCCATCATAGGGGCTTACTGAAGCTTTTGCATAAATCTTGCATTCAACGATTCAAGAATCATTATTCTCTGCATTATCATTATATGCACACTAGTTTGTAAACTTCTTGACATTCATCGTGCATCTCCTGCAATAGACAACGAACTCATCCATGTAAACCCAAAAAATAATGAATTGCTTATTCCATGGACCACAATCTCACAAGCACATATCTTGGTGGTTGAGAGAGCAAGCAAGTCACAAATTTAGAAGTGTTAATCAAGGAGTGTGTCATTTGGCTGAAGAAAATGCACAATGAATATCAGTAAGTTGTTGAGCAAGTTGGATAATGATTATAGTGGTCTCATCACGGGTCAAATCAACTAAGCAAATATGACATTGAACACTTCAAATTAATAGAAGAGATGGTCCCTAGTACAAATAGAAAATGAATTCTCCAAATTGGCTGTCAATTATATGCACTCAAATTACTATAGTGCTACTCAACAATACGTCAGTGAAAGTGGGTTGAAGAAGAACTATCCCCACTATATAATATATGAGATCCAAGCTCTGCAACACAGAGATTATGACAATTACATGCATGCTGGGATTCATAAGGGCGTCAAAGATAGCCTTATCCTCTTAAATTATTAGGAATGCACGACATGTGGCACAAAGCAATAAGTTTGTCACTTATTGCCTTGTCTTCTTCAAAAGCTAGAACAAAACGACACATGGCATAAATCCCTAAGAACAATGCAACATGTGGCATGCAATCCTAAGAATGAAACAATACATTGCATCAAAGATCTCTTTTCCCACTTCAAAAGCCATTACTAGACAATGTATGGTACTATGAATGGAAAATCCATGTCCAAGAACAACGTCTCTGCCTCGGTAACATGCTGTAGAGACCATTGATGCAAATGACAAGCCTCAGCTACCATAAGGTGGAGGCACCTAAAATCATCAAAATAAAAAATTTAGCGTAGGTGGAGAGACCTACAATCGTCAAAACAAGAAATTCAGGGTAGGTGGAGGCACTTCTTCCTTAAAATAATATTTTTATGTATTAGCGAAAGTTGTCCCGAATATAAAAAAAATAAAAAGATTTTTTTGGTGGTAGTATGTAATTTTTTTAATTTCAAAAGCTGAAGCAAATTAGAATTCGAAACCTGTAGGGCACTTTACTGGATGCTTATGGACACATTTGGGGACAATCTAGGGTCCAACAAAGGAGTGAGTTACGGGAATGGGTACGTGTGACATACTCTTAGTCAGTACAAAAATCATTGTCTACATAATTTGCATTTGGAAATCAGCGTACACAAAATGAAGCTAATGTAGAAGCGATACTACTGTCATGAGGTTAGAGAAACATTCAAACACAAATCAGGCCCAAGGAAAAAATCCCTGGCACAACTTGCATCATCCACAGCATGAGTACAGAGTCTTCAAAAACAAATAATATAATATAGCATCTAGGTGGCAATCACCAAAATGTATTGAAAAAAATCATAGTGCCGCAAGGTATTAATCCAAAGACATTTGGTTCAAGACAAACTATCTTCACTATCTGATGTCATTGAGTTTGAATCTACTGTATAATACAATCATCTACAAACTTTAGAACGCGAGGATGTACCAAACATGCTCTAGCAATTGGTCTAAGGTTCAAGTCAACCAAATTGCTAGCCACTACGTGTGCATATACATGGAGCTCAAATGATTTAGGGGGACTTGGGGAAAATTTCAGCCCTAGCAAAAAACAGAATGTATACGAATTTTGTCACTTCTTGGACTTGCCTATACAAACCAATTAACCACATATTAGATCAGAGGAAGTTCACATTTAATATGTACCAATGAAGTAGTAGTCCAAAGCAAAACGTACTTATTGAATTGGTTGGTCTTTACAATACCCTGGACTGGTACCTCCTCGTCACCCAAATATGCAAATGCAACTTCATTGACTTCTGCTCTAGGTTGCGAAAGGACAGATGCACGCATGATTGGAGCAATAAAGGCATCAAATACAGCCTTGTCCTCCTCAAAAGCAAAACTATGACGACACGCAGCATAGCAAGCTAGAATGCTTGAACCTGGGAACATTCAAAACATATATAGAGACCGATATATGAGGTATAGGTCCAACTTTGTCAATGTCATCGAAAAATCATTGAAATTGTTAAGTTACAAGCAAAAATTACTTGTAGATGCTGTGCAATCCACCACAGCATCTCCTGATTAAGTGAGCCCTTCCACGAGCATCTGCATGAACTCGTGGGCCTTTTCTTGGGGACCTTGCCAAAATTTTCCGCCATTCATGTTCAGATCTTCATTTTTGCAGAAGTTCTACAAAAAGTCGTCTTGACCCACCATGACACCTACTGCATGATGGAATGGGACAAACGGGAATGGAAATTCTAGATCATTCTTAAGGCCTGATTGTTTGACTACAAGAGCAATAGTAAAATGCATAGTCTGCAAAACAAATGATGTTAAATTCCAATACAATAGAAGTAAAAATTAAATGGAAACTTGTATGAAGGTAGAAGGTTTGTTACTGTCTTCGTTGGATTTGCTGGAGACGTCAGATGGAGACGATTCATGCTGGTCCAAGTGACAAGGAGCTTGAATTTGTATTTTGCGCAGCATTCAAGGAGGTGGCTTCTGTGCTGGCAAGATAGGGTTGGATACATCACCAGCAGGGCCATGCAATCATGAAGGTACCCTACAGCAATGTCAAATACAGGCATCAAGTAGTCTTTGGGGTTGAACTTGTTCTACTTCAAAATTGGTTCCGGTGTAGCCGAAATTAAAGGCAAATGGAGTCCTTTAGGGATATCTATAATGATCAGGTCCACCGCTGACTTTGTGATAACTTTTCCATTGAAAGATTGGTCCTTGTCACTAGCATGCTATAGGAGACATCAAAATGGAAATTTCATTTGATTCAATGGAATACATAGTAATTTATTGAGATCATGGGCATTGTCACAAACCAAGATTCCATGAATATAGAGGCTAGGAATAAATAAGTTCTTACCATCTCTAGAAAGGCCTCCATGTCAGCTATGGATTTCAAATTATTGGACAGAGTACCCAAGGACAGATTGGGGATGCACTTGTTGATGTTTGCAATATGTGCCAAGTTCATCAATGTGGGTATAAGTCCATGTACCAAGCGATCCTGAGGGAGGGAGAAACCAGATGACGTGTCCTTCATGACCGCTGTGCTCATCTGAGGTTCATGAATTGGAGTCTTAGCCTTCTTCTTTATGCCCTTCTTCTTGGCTTTCTCTTTTTTTTTCTCAACCTTGGATGCCATCCACTTTGTCTTGGTTTCTTTGGTTCTCTTCTTGACTTCCTTCCATCTCTCCTCTTTCTTCTTGTTGGCAGCATCCCTTTTTGTAGTAACCTTAGCTCGGGCCTCTGGGTCTAGTCTTGCAAACTCGTCGAACTTAAGCTCTACGGGTGCGGTTTTTTGGATCGTCTAGAAGAGAGTCTTCTCTTTTGGTGGCATGGTCCCCAAAACACACTCAAGATACCACAAGCAGGCCTTTAAATGAGGTGTTGTTTGATCCTTAATTTGCATGGCAAAGAACATGCAATTTTAAAAGGACCTATCCAACCAGGTAGTAAGAAATGGGGGCAGGTCCGCCTTCTGAATGGCTTTTTTTCGTACAATTTGAACTTGAAGTACCTGAAAAAAAAATCAGTCAAGACACAATCCCATTAGATTGAAATGCAAAAAATGAACAAAAAAAGCTTTGCAAAACCTTGAAATTGACCTTGTGGGCAAGAAAGGCTAATTTGAGTCTACAAGTTGAGCAACAATATACCTAAATCAATAACTTTGCCATGACCTTAAATGAAATAAATTAAATTAGATGTTTAACAAGGATTGAAACAAAGATTTGCACAAAATTTATAACATCGCCACCAATTCCTTGAACCCCAAAAAATAAATAAATGGGAAGTAGAGTGCTTCCCTCTAAGCCCAAGAATTGGTCTCTCGGGCTTGAGAGGACCATCAAACCTCTGAAGGCTTACAACACACTTACACACCTGGCACAGGTGGCCACCGATTCATTGAAGTTTGTACCAAAAAAATGGGGAGTGGAGTGCCTTCCATTCAACCTGAGAATTGGTATTTTGGGCCCAAGAGGACCTTTAGACCTCTCAAGAGTTGCAACACACGTGGCACAGGTGGCTCCTAATTTGGAACTTGCCATTGTGCAGCACTGACTCTCGGAAACAAAAAATTAATGTGATGGGGAGTGGAGTGGCTCTCTTGGTGCTCGACAATTGATCTCTTAGGCTCAAGAGGACCTTGAGACTTCTCAACTAATGCAACAACCTCTTCTTGTGTGGCTGCTAATCTATAATTGAGAAGATGACCATTGATTCACAAGAAAAAAAAATGGGGAGTGGAATTGCTCGTCTCGAGTCTAATAATTGGTCTCAAAGACTTTAGGGGCGTTTTCTAGGCCCCAAGAATTTATCTGATCAAACTTGCCAGATCCCTTGACGTGCCACGCCAAGAAACAAAAATCATGAACTGAACCAACTGATGACCAATACAAATAATAGAAAATGATAGGAAATTGAGAAACGCTAGAGAACTCAAAGATTGCAAAGCATGGCATTAACCCTATTGTAAACAAATGGTAGGACTATTGATTAATGGTTGTTGCAGTCAAGTTGAAGGCTATCACACAGTATCTATAGATCAATTGCTTCACAATCAACATTGCCCCTTGGAAGTCTTTGAATGACCCGGACTTCTTAAAGTAGTCCGACCCCTTAAAGTTTCCCGTGTATGTCATGTTCCATAGCTTCATTCTCCAGCACTCAATGTAATCTGGAAGTAGTTGCAGCTCTGCTAGAACGGACATGTCGATCGGAATGTTATCCAAATGGCTAATATTGTCAAATATCTCCGTCATTGCTTCCTCCATCTGCATAGACAATGTTATGTGAACAATAGATTAAATGTTTGCTTGTACTATTAGTCCACTAATGCTAGGAATGAAAAGCAAATACGACAACCAAAATTAATGACAATCAAAAATGAAATATATAGAGTGTAGTAACGTAAGAATACCTACCCCTGCATACCAACATGCCTTTCCAAGGAACAAAACTCAGCAATCTCTCTTTGTTAACCAGACGAGGTAGAAAACGTCTGGCTTTTTGAGTCGAATTGGAGGCCTTCATCTACTTTAGCCACTTAATCTTATGCGTTGGATTGACATTGGTGGTTGAAATCATATTCAACTTCTCCACACTAGAAGAAACCCGCATTTTTGGTGGCGTTTTTTAATTTTTTCAGACGGATTTTAGATGACATAAAAAAAAAAAACTTTTTTTTTTTTTCAATAATCATGTTTAATGTAACATCCAGATTTTCAGTAACCATGTTTAATATAACATCCAGATGTAACATCCAAATAACGGCCCGCCTCATCACAAATTGAGACATAGAAGACTCAGGCCCCCTCCTTGTATCCGTGAGTGAACTGATTCTTTAGCATAGTGAGGTCACAATGAGCATCAATTGGAGAATGGGCATAGGCACCTCCTACCTAGCGGGATTTTCATCCTAGATATCTCGATTGGTGTTAACCTTAAGACCTTAGAGGATTGAAGTGGTTTCTAAGGTCTGGGTCCTCCTAATATTGTCTTCCATGTAATCTTGGTGAATTTTTGGAATTTGGTCTTCAGAGATCTAGTCCATGTCCATAGTACTGCCAATTTGCTATTATGGTTTGCGAGCTTCTACTATTGTTAGGGTTGACCCGGAAGGGCATACCATTGAATCCAACTCCACATTATTCTGTAGGAAGGCTGGTTTAATAAAACAATTAGAATTGGACAATCTTCTCCAGACAAAAATAGGCAGCGATTGATATGATTTTTAACATAAAATATATGGGATACACAACATACATATATTACTAAGTGAGATAATACACATAGTATATGAAGCAAAACGCATGTGCTTTAAAGGGAAGAGATCACAGGTAATGAAATGAAATGCATAAGGTAGTTGTTTTGCTATTAAAAAGCATGATGACCTTTAAAATCGAGACTGTCTCAAATGGCACATATGCAGGGCTCATTCAAGTATTTGTAGAGTCTACAACAAAAAACTAGAATATCTTCATTGAAATGACATCCGGAGGTGATCTCATCATCCTTGTGTCCGCAAGTGTAGAATATAAATTTGTCTCCTGAGTCTAGCAATAAAACTACTAACTCATTAGAATCTTAGGAAGTACATGTAGAGGAAGGAGGCGTCAAACGACCCTCTCTATACATGTCATCCATCTTAGAGTCAGTAGCCCACAAGAGATTGTCAAGATTTACTTGGGGTTGATTGATAAGGATGTTAGGGGCAATGCCTGGCATGACTATCAATGGTGTATCCTCCACAGCACCTCTCTCTCTAGGATGATTAACAAGCGCAATGTCACCTTGACCCTGTTCACAATCTCCACATATTAAGGGATGTATTGTAAATATTGAGAGGACGTTTAGGTCAATCAGGTTGCTTTTCTGGGACCCAAGAATTGGTCTTCCGAGCCCGAGAGACCTTTTGGTGAAGGAAAGTCTAGCTCCAAATTGGGCCATAGAAGCGCAAGGTCATCAAATCCAGTGACTTAACAAAGAACAACAAAAAACATAAAATGAAAAATGAAGTGAGTACTGTGAGTCCTCTCTAGCAAGATTGTGCTCCAAAGCTTTTTAAACTTAAATTGGAGGCAGTGGAGAAGAAACAATCGTTGGTGTACAAAATATGATTTGTGTCTTTGGAAAGCACTGATTTCAGAAATGAATTTGTACTCCTGTGACCCGAGAGTTGGTCTCTCGAGCCCGAGAGACCTTTTGGAGAGGGGAGTGGAGCCCCAATCCTTGCCACAGCAGTCCAAGACCATCCATATTTTCTAATGCAATGAAGCGCATTTACAAAACAAAACCAAGGTTAAGCCCACAAGCTCCTCTCCAAAAGGAGTCTGCTCAAACATTTAAGGAAATACAAATTACTCAACCAAGAAGCATTTGAAATCATAGAATCCTACTGTGATTTGATTCACTGGAATGCCAGAAATTTTGAAATGATTCTTTCTCTTTGGAACCTGAGAATTTGTCTCTTGGGTCCAGGAGACCTTTTGAGGAGGGGAGGATGAGCCCTAGTCTTTGCCAGGGCAGTCCAAGGTCATCCACATTTTTTGTTGCAGTCAAGTACATTCATAAAGTAAAATCAAATTCTCGCAAATCCTCACAGTCCATGGGCTCCTTCCAAAGAGGAGTCTCCTTGAACGTCTTTACAAAAACAAATTATTCAATAGCAAATGATTTGTAACAACCAAATGCTATTGCAATCAGCAATATTGGAATTCTAGAAATTCTAAATAGTTTTGCTCTTCCAAGACCCAAGAGACCTTTTGGGATGGGGAAGTGGAGCCCCGAACATCGCTAAGGTTGTCCAAGGGCATCCATGTTTCTGACGTAGTGAAGCACGTTTGTAAAACAAAATCAAAGTAAGCTGAGCCCTTGCATTGTATGAGCTCCTCTCCGTGACAATTCTAGTCAAACTTTTTTCAAATTAAAAAAATTTGAAAACAAAGAAGGATTGGGACCCTTAGAATTGTAGTGCGATTTGTATCACTAGCGCTGCAGAAATTCTGGTAATATTTGCTTTCCCAGGATATGAGAATTTGTCTCTCAAGCTTAAGAGACCTTTTGAGGAGGGGAAGTAGAGCACCAAACATTGACATCCACATTTTTTGACAAAATCAAGTACGATTATAAAAAAAAAAAAATTCCAACGAGTCCTTGTAGCCCATGGGCTCCTCTCCGAGACATTTCTAGTTGAATCATCTTCAAATACAACAAATTAGCAACAGAGAAAGATCTAATACCGTAGATACAAATCCTAACTCAGTTTGTATCACTGGAAAGCCAAAAATATAGAAAAGATTTGCTCTACCTAGACTCAAGAATTGGTCTCTCAGGCTTGAGAGATGCTCGAGAGACCTTTTGAGGTGGGGAGGTGGAGCACCAAACATTGACAGGGTTGTCCTGTAAGATACATATTTCTAACACAATCAAGCACAATTATAAAACAAATTCAAGGTCAAGTGAGTCCTCAGGATCCTCTCTAGAAGGAGTTTGCTTGAATTTTCTTTACCAATGCAAATCACTGACAGAAAAGGATTTGGAATTTTCAGAATGCTAATGCGATCTCTATTGTTGAAACGCCAGTAATTTTGAAAACTGTTGTTCTTCTGGGACCCGAGAATTGGTCTTCCGGGCTTGAAAGACCTTATAGAGAGGGGAGATGGAATACCAAAATTTGCCATTTTAGTCTTGTGTCAATCATATTTCTGTCACAATTGCGCGCTTTTGCAAAACAAAATAAAAGTGAACTGTGCCCTTGCAACTGGCGAGCTCCTCTACAGAATGATTTTGCTCAATTGAGTCTTAAAAAAAAGAGTCTTATATAAAGAATATTTGAATTTCCAGACTCCCAACGCCATCTATATCTACGTTGTACCACAAACTTAAAAAAAATTTGCTCTTTTGGGATCCAAAAATTGGTCTCTTGGGCCCGCGAGACCTTTTGAAGAGGGAAGGGAGAGCAACACACATTGCCATTTCAGTCCAAGTTCAATCATGTTTATGAGGCAATCGCACGCGTTTGCCAAACAAAATAAAAGTAAACCGTGCCCTTGCAGTTGGCGGGCTCGTCTACGGAATGATTATGCTAGATCAGGTTTTAGAAAAAAATATTCATGAACAGTGAATATCTGAATTTGCAGAATCCTAACACCATTTATATCCATGTTGTGCCGCAAACTTAAACTAAATTTGCTCTCCCGAGACCCAAGATTTGGTCTCTCGGGCCCGAGAGACCTTTTGGGGTGGGGTGGAGGAGCAACACACTTTGCCATTTTAGTCCAGAGTCAGTCATGTTTTTGACGCTATTGTGCACGTTAGGAGAACAAAATAAATGTGAACATGGTCCTTGCAGCGTATGGGCTTTTCTCCAAAACGATTCTGCTCGAACATTATTAAAAGAAAGACATTATTCAACAAAGAAGAATCTCTAACTGAGGAATCTTGACGTGATTTATATCACTGGAATGCCAAAAATTTAGAAACATTTTGCTCTCCTGAAACCCAAGAATTGGTCTGTTGGGCCCAAGAGACCTTTTGGCCATGGTAAGTAGATCTCCAAAATTTGGCAAGGTTGTCCAAGGTCATCTGCGTTTAAGAGAAACTAATAAAAACAAATCAAAATGGGGCAGCTAACGGACTCTTATCCGGATCGATTGACCTCAGATATTTAAAGAAAAAAGTGGTTTTTGAAGTGGAGACTTTGCAGTTGATTCTGCTCAAACGTGTCCCAGTTAGTGAAGAGGCCAAAATTATAAATTAAGATTCGTCTCCTGGGTCCCGAGAACTGATCTCTTGGGCCCGAGAGAGCTACTGGCAAGGGGCGCTGGAGCTCCCACAATTACGTTTGCTGACCAAACTCATCCAAGATCGAAAAGACAATGCAACTGAACAACACAATTATGTTCGCTGACCAAATTCATCCAAAATCAAAAAGACAATGTAGCCGAACACGATTTTGTACTTCAATTTCTGAGATCTCTTCTAGCTCGGTGGTGCCTCTGGGACTCCATCTCCGGGTCGACCTCGGCGCGACCGGAGGTTGCTCACCATCTTGTAGCGCCTGGCAATCACACACCCCAGACTCAGAAGAACGGACAAACAAATACAAAGCATGCACTTCATTCGGGGAGAACTCCACAACATGAACTTACAAGAGACGGTGGGACTCAGAGACAAGCTGCGGCATCGGTGTGTTACACTACAAACAGGAGTTAGGGTTGGTTAGGGTTGGTTAAACGACCATTGCAACAGGTTGGTTCGGCGGGTGGTTCGGAGGTTTTAAGGTTGTGGGTACGACGGGTTGGTTTAGGGTTCATGGACTGATAGGCTACTGTGTCCTCATAGTTTGGGCTCATTCTTTTGGAGAGTGTTCGGCCTTGGTAATCACCCTAAACCCTCGCCCAATCAAGTGAATTGTTATATTATATATTCAATGACTCGTATTCTGAATGTTTGATTTTGTACTGAAAATCAGACAGCACTAATTACTAAGGAAAGTCTATGATATAGATTTATTTCTCATGTTAAAACCAGGGCACAAATCTGACATGGAGCCTGGAGAAACTTGGTGTGGCCGAGCAAGGAGTTCACCGTCCCCGTCTTTGGGTGCTACCTCCTCTGTGAATTTAGTAACTTACCATTTAATCTCGCGTTCAGCCCATGAAATCAAAATCTTCCATCTCTTCACTGTCCAGGCGTGAGGCTTGACTGCTATGTCCTACAGAACAACAAGAATTTGACTATTCAATAATTCAACTACAATGAGGCAAAGATTTCAACATTCCCTGAAGACAATCATTTCCTTTCAAGTTGCCTCTTTCTTTCATGAATGTCAGAAAAGTGAATGTACAGTGTATGAAGTGTGTTTGAACAGAAGAATAGTGCAAAGATACAAGCAACTTTCAAAGCAACAAAATGATATTAATTTGAATTGCAAAGGTTTTAATATCTTACAGATGCTAAGAGGCTATCCTCTGCAAGTAATTTTGCGGCCCCAACCAAACATGGAACACTAGGAAGAACAGGCACATCCTTTAGTATAGTTAAACCAGAAGCTTGAATAGTGGTGCTCACAAATACATCTGATGTGTCTACAAATTGTTGTCGAGTACAAGCTTCTTTATGAAATACTACTTTCCAGCCTACCTTCTTTACATCACCAGAAAAAAAATACTTGGATTGCTTGGCTTGAAAATATAAAAGGATCAAGCTCCCTACGCATTTTGTGGCAAGAATTCAATAAAAGGAAACTGGCTTCATCTCTAAAGTATGTAGGATTTCCTTGCTTGTATTTCCTTGATTGTCTGTTTTCTTCACCATTCACACCTCATCAATATCACGAGGTTGCTAAGAGAACCATAATGTAGTTTCAATGTATCTTTCAACACTCTGATGTAGTGCACAGATACCTTGTAGATCTTGTAGATCAAGGTTTGGAATTTGGAATATAGATGCAACTCCGCTATCATGCGTCTGCAGTTGCTTGGAGGCGTTGTTGTCCACTCTGAAATGATTTCCAAACGCTTTCATACGAGAGTACCGAAGAGCCTTCTGCAATGGTTTCTTAGATAACAGCATCATCCTCTGCAGTATGTGCGTCACGTCACCCCCATTGTGCAGAACAACCGTTTTTATCCAGACATGAAGCGGGTGGGTGCTTGAATTTATCTCGCTCTTCCTTCCACTTCCTACATGTGCAGTACAGAAATTAAAAAACACCATAGTTGCTCACCTGCATTACTGTAAAAATATTGTCGTCAAACAGTTGCATGTGAGTTGCATTCTAGTTGCAAGTGAGTAGCCACATGTTCTGTCTCTACTACTCAAACCAGTTGAAAAGTTCATTGTATTTTGATTATTCAAAACAATTTTAAACCACTTGTGTTTCGGAATTTTTGGCTTTGAATTAATGCAGCAAATTCGTAATTTTTGGCTTTGAATTTCGGTGTCGCAGTGTCCCAGTCCTAGCTACACTCCCACAATCCCTTCAGACATACTGACATGAGTTCAAAATGAAACGAACGCAACCGAGACGTACAGTATGTTTCACCAGTTCCACCAGTTCCACCAGTCACCACACATTGACTCATAATTCATAAATGCTCACCCTCACCATTAGTTTCACAAGAAAGCCTCAGGCAGTTCCAAAGTCCATCAATTTTGCAGTTCCCGTCCGTGTAGCACATTCAGTTTCCATTTTTCAATTGATTTCAGGCAGTCAATAACATTTTGTTCAACTATGGCGAATGCGAATCAAGCTGACGACTTTGCGAGCACTGCCGGCGAAGTCATCACTTGCAAGGGTACCAATTCAATTCAAATGACTTATTTCGTTCATTCTAGCCCCATTTGTTGCAGGCAGCAGGTTGAAGAATAATGTTTGTAGAATTGGAAATGGAAATGCCGCGGCTTGTAGTCAGTTGTCTTCAGCTTTAGTATGATCATTCTAAGCTTGAGAAACTAAGGTAACGACACGATTGTTTGTTTGAACATGGTTCCTATTACGAAACTAACTATCTAAGTATATGTAGAGTTTTGTTGAATTGGGAGTCGAAAGTGGATTCGGGATTCTCTTGTAGCTTGTAGTTTTGGGACACCGAATGAAGGAACTATCAGTTTTTGAATTGTTGAAAATAGGTGTACCAAAATCATCGGGTAATTGATTGTCGTCAATTACGGATCATAAAAATGAAATGTTCATGTTTGATTGTTTAACAAACAACTTCGTGATGCAAGTTCTGCAGTTTTTTAATAGCAGTTTGTTAGTGCCTGAGCAGAACCAGAGTCAACTCTTTCCACGCATTATGGGCAATGAAGGAGCCGGGTGAGTTGCCGCCATGGTGGAGTATTTCCATTCTGAAATTGATTTTGCAAGGATCGGATATGGTCTTGCGTTTGAATGTGCACTTCATAACATTTTCTTGAGGAGGACCTTCCTCACCTTGCTTGGAATATCGCCAATGTGACAACCAATTCCACTGTGGCTGTGTTTGGATTGGGCACCATTGGACTCGCTGTAAGAATCTCAAACCTGATCAATGCAGCAAATTCGTAATTTTTGGCTTTGAATTTTGAAATGAGAGCACAGGAAATAGGATTTTGAGGTTTGGGTTCAGATTTAGGGTTTTAAGAATTGGAATTAGGATTTCAGGAATTGGGGTTTTCTGTACGGGATACAAATGATCTTACTACTGCTAAATTACAAGAGTGATCATCCGCGTTTTTTATATCTGTGTCAGAAGGACTATTTAATATCGTCTAGGGCACCGTTGCATCCTTACCGTTTCCCTGCTATTTAGCCCTCCGTTTTGTTCACCGAGTTCTCATGCTTGTTTTGTTGTGTGTTTATCTGTATATCGTAAATGTTTGTTTCTTTAAGGTAATTTATATTCATGAATTAATTCCACATTACGTTCCTATTATGTATCTAAAGGTTTTATTCTTTGTCCTCGCTCATATGCAGGCTGCTGACAGACAGCAGGATGGAATCGATATCAGATCAAGTGGAAAGGACAGTAATCTAAACGATGAGAATGTTCTTGAGTTTAAAGTAAGAGCAGTGCTTACACTCTTGCGACAGTGATGGCGATCATGAATCTTGCTTTTTAGTTTTAAGATCTGTGTATGGACTGGTATGAAATTTTTGGAATGCATTATAGTATGAAGAAAAGGAAGAGGTACTGAGAATGTCGCAATAGCCGCAAATATATGATTGTTTAATCCAAAACGTGGCCTCTACCGTGTTTGGGCACCAAGACATAAAGCGTGCAATATTACTCATGCTATTTGGCGGTGTCCATAAGCAAACACATGAAGGCCTCAATCTGCGGGGAGGCATCAATCTGCTGGGAGACATCAATGTCTGCTTGTTGGAGATCCCAGCTGTTGAAAATCTCAGTTCGCAAAGTAGGAGTTTCTTCTCATTCCTTCAAAGCCTTCAATTTTCAACTTTGAAGCCTTCAGTTGCTCCCATTCTTGCCAGTTTTTGTTATTCTTATGGCTGGTGGGAGAGCAACGTTATTCTTTTGCATTGATTTATCTATTTTCCTCTTTAACTTTATATATAGCCTGGATAGCAAAAATTGTTGCTTACTCTTTGTAGTTTTTTATGTATATATGCGTTTCTGTTTTTTTAGGTACGTGGCTAGATTTCTTCCAAGAGCTGTTTACATCTGGAAAATAAAGCTCAGCAGCAGGTCTCACTGCTAGCATTGTTAAAGAACCTGAAACTGGCGAATTCTGCATTGAGGTATCATACTGCACATACTAGCAGCCCAAAGCAATAGTTGCTAATCTATGAAATCTAGTGGTATCTTGGACTCGTTAAAAGAAGTTGAGGATGCAGAGTTGGCTAGTGACTCACTTTTCCATTACTTGCTTGTGAAGTTTCTTACTTATCTGGTATTGTGCATACACAGGCAGGAGCATTGATTCTAGCAGACAATGGCATATGCTGTATTGATGAATTTGATAAGTTGGACATCAAGGATCAAGTATGTTATATTCTATCTTTGACTAAAGAGAGGATTTCTATTTGGTTCAATGTTATAAAAGTCGAATCACGTGATCTATAAGTCGTATAGGAAGGTGAAATTTTTAAGTTTTTTTAAGCTTCTCCACCAAATACGTCTTTCAGGGAGCCTGATTTATCCCTCGTCTACCAAATTGCAGGTTGCAATCCATGAGCCTATGGAACAGTAAACAATAAGTATAACCAAAGTTGGCATTCAAGCTACATTAAATGCTCGCACTTCTATCCTAGCTGCTGCAAATCCTTCAGGGGGTCGTTATGAAAAGTCTAAACCATTGAAGGTGAGTTGGTAGGTCTTTTGTGGCATCTATCTTAAACATTCTCTTGGTAATCTTCTAGTCACTAGATACTGAATGATCATATTCATGTTTTGTGCCAATATAACGTTGCTCTCCCACCAGCCATTCTTTCGAGATTCGACCTGGTGCATGTAATGATTGATGAACCAGACGATATAATGGACTACAACATAGCTCGCCACATAGTCAGCGTACATGAACATCAAGTACAGGCTCTCTCTCCTGAATTTACCACTGTGCAATTGCAGCGCTACAGTACATATGCACAAAGCTTGAAACCACAGGTGCGCTTAATCTTGGTTAAATTTTTTTCGTGACTGGAGAACTGGTCGGAGGTCTAAAAAAGGAATTTCAATTTACCGTATCTGTTACTACTTGCTGACAATTTACAGTTTTTCCTTGTTGACTACTTCTACTCGATATCAGATGCTTGAGTCCTAAAATGACATTTCGTGTACGTGAGCTTCGTTGTCTGCGATTTAAAATTGGCCTGATTTCAACTTTCTACAAGGGTAACACTAGCATCCCGCACTAGATTGTATGCTATCGGATTGAGCATAAATATGAACTCTGTGACTCAGGTGTTGTAGGAATTAATTCTGTCTTCTCAACTCTTTTATACATGTGAAACAGATATCTTTAGGCGTGAAGATTGTCTTATAAGAACTTGTGTTGATTGAGGTTAAATGGAATGAATTCCTTTTCGACCTGCATCATTATGTGACCTCCAAACCAAGACCCTCTTCTGAAAAAGAACTGTCCTGTCATTGGTGTATTCTGTGGGCATGCTGAAACTGCATCTAAGAATTAATGTATATGTGCAGCAGTTGTCCGCTGAAGCACAAAAGGTACTCGTGGAAGCATATGTTGCACTCAGGCGTGGTGATGCTCTTCCAGGCAGCCAAGTTGCATACCGGATTACTGTCTGTCAGTTGGAAGGGCTTGTTAGACTATCAGAGGCAATTGCTCGTTGACCAGATTTTCAATTTTCTGTTTTAGGTTTTGAACAACATGAGTCCGTATACTAAAGAAAATAGCAGTGTGACTTTGATTTATTTTTATACTTTTGTACGATTTGCAATTTCAACCAGTGCCTTGAATGAGTCCTAGTATTCACCGACTCACAAGTAGTAACGGTAGTTGTCTCTTAACCCTAGAGGTCGAAGACGCTTAATTTGGGCCTCAGTTTTGTTAGAAGTTTTGAATAAGCCATTGAGGGAAGGAGAGGGGATAAACTTTATTATTCTTTACCAACATATGCAATCCTCTTCACGGATCTTAATGATATCAAATTTGGCTTTATCTGAATTACGTTTTCCATAATATGATGAATTGAATTGGTCTTTATATTTCCGTGAATCCTTGGTCCTTTAGGGGTTGCTTCCATTTTCCTACGCAGCTTGCTTGCTTTGTATGTTCGTGTAGCCTAACAATCTTCTTGTGCATTTGGTTCAGATTCCAGAGCAGTGTCAAGGTTGATTTATGCAAGGTCTCTCGCTGCCGCAGATATGTGAAAATCTGGTCAAAGCAGCAATCGAACCCTTGAACTGTGGTTGGAGGAAGCTTGATGATTGAGATTAAACGACACTAGGAGTATTACAAACAGTCTGGTATGCAACACGTGCTTCGCTGATACAACCTATCTTCTGCAATCCTATGGTCCTTGATTTCTTCCTCCAGGAGATGATTTCAATTCTTTTCACAAGGCACTGGTGAGATAAAGCACCTAAGTGTTATTATTAAGTGCTGTATTGACGTTATTCTATATTTTAAGTGATATATTTAAACTGCTTCGTCAAGTTGTTTCTAGAACGCACAGAACATTTAGAGTCTCCTTCTATTTGCTTTTGTTATGCTGATGCTACTCTGGAAAGGTTTTAGAGATTCCTACTTTCTAATGTCATTCGTCTGTTGCATTGAAGCTAGTCACGCGCTATGTTTGGTTTAATCCATGGCAACTACCATGTCATAGCTATTTTGTATTATGACAATAATGAGCATTTTCACTACATTAGTGCTTGGTTTTTGGATCTCAAGAAATTGGTGACTTACTCTGACCTTATGGTGAGTAGTATATCCTGATGTCTGAAGGGGATTGTTGTGGCTTTGAATCCCAGGCAAATTCTTAGTAGGCTACATGACAATCGGTGGAGAGAAGGAGTACTACTTGGCAAGCGTGTGCCCAGAGCTCTATGCACCCCCTGGGGCTTACATTTCAATACTGGGTCTAAAAGTCCAAGGTCAATTCCTCGCTGGTAATTAAGTACGACGTTTTCGACACCTCATATCAATATAATCCCTTTTTAAAATACTTGCTGGCCGGCACTTTCCATCGGACTATTTTTATTTAGATGTACTTAATTTAAATATTGAAGAGATTTGATTGTTTCCTGCAGGGGTACTGGAAAAGGTAGGTGTGCAACTATAGGTACAGCGTATAGGAAAGTACAAAAGCTTCGGAGATCAACTCATGCAAAAAGATATGTCAGGCCAATTGAGAATTATTAACAGCATTATTAGACGACATCTATGCAAATTCTCAAACAAGTGTCACTTGCTAGAGGTACTTTGTTTTATTACTGAAGTGAATGATGATATGAGAATTGACATTTGTTTCGTAACTGAAGCTCTTGAATGTCCATCAATGTTGAAATTTTAGTAGGACGATTTAGGTCTCGTTTCAAGGTGCAGAGCATCATCGAGGTCAAGCAGCGCATCATTCTTCCAGCAGAGCGCTAGATTTCTTCATTTTCATGTACTCATTGTTGGTCGTTATGGATGCATGATGAACGTTCGCATCAGAGTAGAATGTTTGAGAGCTTTTTTGCATACGAAATCGAAGATCGTCACTGATTTCATACTGATGCATGCGCAGGTAAAACAAAGCAAGATGTTGAGGCTCTATTTGAAGTTGACCTGCTCAAAGAGGGTGGGTGGATCACGGATATCAAGTATACTGACAAGGTTGGTTAAAATTATGTAGTCTAATCTTTCCAACTGCTTTCATGAATATTGCTATTTAGCTCCTAGACCTGAATCTCTGAAGGACTAAGGAGCGCTTTCCGGATTTATGTTTTTATTTGTATTTTCCTTTGGTTTTCCAATTTTATTAAATATTGATTGTAAAAAACAAGGGAAAAGTAGATTTTTAAAGGGTATCGTATTTAAGTTTATTACTTGAACTTTCTACTATGTTATTTATGTTACTTAGATATTGTGTATGAAGGAGAGAGTCAATGTAGAGCATTACTTTAGAGGTACTAATTGTCGGCAAAGGTTTGCCCATCTTCGCCTTGATCCTCTTCTTCAGCATTTCCTTAGTCTGTCATTTATAGGAGACTATCGTTAGTCTCCTCCTTCGTTAGACTTTGCCGACAGTACAATATAAGTATGCACACGTGTTGCTCTGTTTAGAAAAATGATGTTTCTTGTGAACTGATTCTTTGTGCAAACATGAGCAATTCTTGGTTTACATGTTAAGGTCTTTGAAGCAACAATGACGATATTACCGCATTCATCATTGACTCTCTCCGTATTGTCCAGGAAATACTCGAAAGTCAAAATTGTGGACACTTGGCCTGGCCGGTGGAGGCAACCGCATTGCTGTCATAAGAGCTACGGGAGCTATATCACGGAAAGAAGGTGGTGGACTAGGATATGTTGGTGAAGGCATAGCCAGTGATACCTTCATTGAGAAAATTCGATTTGTGCGAGGTATGCGAGCATTTGCTGCACCCCTCAATTCATTTGTGCTCTTCCGTTTTCATGTCTGTAAAATTAGTGCAGTCTTAGTGTTTAGGCACCGGAACAGTAGCCGTGTGAAGGTTTGCACTGGGGGACGGTGTCGTGTACAACAGTGAAGGTAAAGTTTCAATAAGAAACACATATATAATTATATTTACCTATATGGTAGAGACCCCAGTAAGATTTTTTTGACAGAAACTATATTTGGAATCATTTGAGATTCTGTGTGCGAGATTATTCAAAATGAGAGAGCTACGTGTATTCCATGACTCCTCAAAGTACTTAATCCTCGAAGCTCTTTGGCCGATAATGTGGATGCAGAGGCTAAGCAGTTCAAGGCAGTCAAAATCGCATTGATAGCGGTGGTGGCGATGCCCTTGCTTCTGACTTGTAAGTGCCTAAACTAACTCATTACTATTAGCTTTCACAGTTTTAAACCAATTGTGTCCTTGGGAATATCATGTTTGAAAGATCTGTTAATAAATGGGATATAGTTTGTGAATGGGATATTAATTGCAAGTTGGGATTGTACTTGCCACGATTTTCAGGATGTGTAGGGAAACCAAAATGTTAGCTGAAAAGAAGCCAGTGATTGCCTCTATGGCCGATGTAGCTGGAGTGGTCTTAGTGGAGCCTCTTACGATCACTAGATCAATAGGAGTAGTATCAGGTATGTATGAACGTGTTATTTCCTTTGTGTTGTTGCTAATTTACGGATTGGCAATAGACCTGATAACCCTGATTCTTAGTATGGCTGGTTTTTGTTCTTTTTACAAGGTTGAAATTTGTGATCTACAAGCATACATAACACCCCTTTTTTGTGTCAATTTTCTTGGCAGCCAAATTTAATCTAGGAGAATTCTATGAGCGAGTGGGTTTTGCGAAGGAGTATATTTCATGGACAAGGGTACCAATGGTCATAAGCGCCAGTTGCTCCTCATAACCAGTGAGCATCATTCGTGGTCTAGATATGTGCCATGGAATTAGTTTCGCTTATATCCAGCTCAGATTATTTAGGACATGTCTTGGACAAAGGTTTTCGTTCTCAAGGAATTCTGGAAATGAATAATCAAAAATCCTGGTTGTTTCAACAGGTCCTAGAAGGCCGTTTTTACCGTTTACAACATCCCTGGGTGGGAGTGGTTAACCGCTCTCAGTAGGACATCAACAAGAATGTGGACATGATTGCAGCCAGACGCCGAGAACGAGAATACTTTGCGAGCAACCAAGATTACGATCACCTTGGTACCAAGATGGGTTCTGAATATCTGGGTAAACTCCCATCAAAGGTATTGAACCGCGTTTCCTTCAACTCCAGGGTGACTAGTGAAGTCTTCATGTTTCGACACCAACTTCTTTATGCAGGAGCTGAAAAGGTTTCTTTCAATCCAAGGGGAGCTTGCTCAAGAATCCATCGAGGCCTTAGAGAGGATGAGAGATGACGGTAAGAACACCACTTTGAGGATGGTGGACATGGAAGCGAGCTATTTAACAGTAGATTTTTTCCGAAAACTTCCTTAGGAAGGGCGGCAATGCAGCTGCTTCAGAATCTGATCGTTATACTGACGCCACTTGCGACGAATTGGTAACGAGAATTTTCTAAATAATTTTGCTAGCGTACCCTTACCTTTGAAACAAGTTATTGTGAGATGTGAATACAAGAAGGACGATCTGAGTCTTACTGGACAGTTTTATTGATCTTTCTTAGTGACCTTTCTTTTATTCGAGAGCCTAATCCTCTATTTGAAAAATACTTTTATTCATTGCAAGGTTCCAACGTGTCCATCTACATCGACATGGTTTGTGATCAACTGAGAAACTCTCTACCCAAAGCAGCTGTTCATTGTCATGTCCGAGAAGCAAAACATTCTTTGCTGGATCATTTTATACTTAAGTCGGCAAGCGTGACATTCTGTTACATTGACCCATTCTGTTACATTGACCTTCACATTCAGAACAACATGAGTAACAAGTCTGTCAGTAAAATTAGACTGTTTCAATAGATGGACATTATTGTAACTATGGACATAGGGAGGCCTATCCATGAATATGAGAGATTCTCTCAAAGATGTGGTCTATAAGTTTTTGAATTAGTTTCTTGAAACTCTGTTAGCAATCCTAATCAAGGTTGATTTCGCCCCGTCTTTCTGAAATTTTTCCTTTTGGCTCTGCAGGTAAAGCAATTGTCAGCCATGCTGAATGGAGGACCCTGCTTTGATGGAGCGTAGAGTTCAGCTGTCCAAAAGGCTCGAGCTGTACAAATTAGCCAGAGACGAGATCGATGCCCAGCCTTTGTAGACAACGCACTACACCACAATCATCTTTTTTAGGTCATCACTAACAATTTTGAAAGTGTGTTTTGTGACACTACCGATTCATACTGTGGAAACATCAAACATATTGCAGCTCATAGATGTCACGGATAGACAACATTCCTAAACGCTGTAGTAAGTGTTGTATCAACATACATATGTTGATCAAGGCACCAGAAGTCCATCCATTCTTACTACCTGTTTGGTTATCTTGATGCATTCTAACTTGAAGTCAAGTCATGCCCTTTCAGTAAATTCTTTAGATGAATTAAAAGCGACTTTTGCTGTGTTTTGGTGATGCAGCGGGCAGTGTCAGAAGCCCTCTATCAATCAACTGCTGGCATGGGTAGTGGTGATGCAACCAATCAGAAAGAGAGCGTGGATTTTCCCCTCTTGTTTCCACGAGGGGGTCAAATGTTCCCACCAGGGGGTCGGATGTTCCCAACAAGGGGTCACTTGTTCCCATTCGTAGGGTCTTCATCGGAATGTTTCTGGCTGGCTGCCTTTCTCTGCCAACTATGCCAGAAGGTCAGGCGTACTATTGTAGTTGCCTTTTGCTTTTGCAATTAGCAGTAGTGGTACATGTTTGTAGCAGAGAAGTTGGGCACGCTAACGTTCGAGGAAAAAATACTGAGCTTCTTGCTCTTCACTTGCATGTTCACGTTGGTTGCACAATAAGTCTCTCAACTGAGTATCCTGTTTTGGTGATGCAAGTATCTGTCTAACATAGGGTTTGCTATTTTTCCTTGTATAGTGAGCACACTAGCAGTGTTCATACGTCCTTTTTATATTTAGAAAGTTATAGTTGTACTTACGGAGCATCTCATTTCTTTTAGGGTTTGGTGTTTTTCCTTGTATGCTCTGCCAAAACTTTCATAGTAGCTGTATTCAGACTTTCACTTTATGCTGCAAGATTGCACGTATTTGCTTAGCCACTCTCATTTCTTTTAATCTAGGTGAGCAACAATCAAAAAAATGGAGTTTGGTGATTCTGAGAAATTGGAGTACAAATTGGCTAGAGATGCCAATGTGGCAGCTATAGCCATCCAAATGAAACTAGCCATCTTAGCAGCCGATGCAGCGGGAAGAGAATTGTAAATTTTTTTCATCCAAAGATTTTTTCTTCAAAATTGAGTAGTACTATTTGTAGTTGTACTCTACCTCACTGTGGGGAGATCCTTCGGATTCAAGAGCCAAATCTGTTGTGAGTGATTAGGTTTATTTTTTGTATATCAAAAGTTTTGGTGCAATCACACTAGGAAGTTGTGGATCACTATTGAAGGTACTATAGACAATCCCATTTCAAGGGTATAGTAGCCACAATTCCATAGACATGTTGCCAGGGGGAAAGCAGCGGTGAATATGTAGAGTAGGTCGATGGTTTTAGATGTTTCACAAATTGTCATTAGTTACATTTTCAATTACTATAATTCTCACCTTAACCCCTAAAGTCCCATTGTCCCCTTGGGGGACAAAATGGGTTTTGGGCACACTACTATGGCTTCAATATTCATCATTATTTTTTGAAACTTTTTGTGAAGATAGAAAAACACATTAGCTTTATGGAAATATAATTTTTATTTCAATTGGTGCTTGTGAGCAAAAGTTATGGCACAAAAGGTCCTTTTTTTTGGTGCGGCAGGTAGAAATCTTCTCTCACAAAAAAAATATTTTAAATATACTCAATTTGAGTTGTTTTTGACAGAAAAATGCCTTGGGACTTTAGGGGTTAATCTTAGTCTTCCAACCTAGTTGTAATGTTGCCTTTATGTTAGATGGAAGAGCAAAGTGTAGGTTCCATGGAAATACTAGAGTTGCAAGCATTAGATGTATGTGGATCATCGATAAACAGTACTTGTCATAATTTGGATTTGAACATTGTATTATATCCATATTAGTTGCGTATTAGTTGGAAGTCAAGTCACTCACTCTAAAGTTGCAAAGCCATTGGAAGTCCCATATTTGAATTGTAAAATTGTCACATGTAGTCACATAAGAGTCTCATAGGAGTCATAGAAGTTGCATAGTAATCATAGTAGTTGCATAAAGGTCTCATAGTAGTAGTGATCACATTAGTCGTATAAACCTCTCATAGGAGTCGTAGAAGTTGCATAATTGCAATACTATTATTATGCAGTATATTATTGTTTTTTAGTTGTCTATGTATTGCAGACAGTATCTTTTGGAGTGTATGCCAAATTGACCACCTTTGATAATAGATTAAATAAGTTTTATCAATTCAAAGTTGAGATGCTAACAATACAAGGATTGTGGAAGTTATACAATTGATGTTGCAACAATATTTGCAAGAAAGGAAGTTAATAGCAGAGGGTCCTTTTAGCAATGGTTTAGTAGAAGTTGTACCCACAATCGACCCTTATGAATTGTTACACAGTGACTCCATTATGGATTGTAGAGGTCAATTTTGCTCAGCAACAAGTGATGGTAAAGACAACATACAAGGACATAAAGAAGTTGATGTAAAGAACAATGTGGAGGTCAAAGAAATTAACGGCAAAAACAACATAGAGGAGATCAAAGAAGTTGATGCCAAGGGCAAGGATAATGTGGAAGAGCACTCATAAGGGAGCTTGAAGAATCAAGAAGATGGAGAAGAAGATAACAGTTTAATAGATGAAGCCCATGACAAAGGGAATAGAGATGGAGGTGTCAAGGAAGATGGCAGTTCAAAGAAGAAAGATGCAAGAAAGTTTGGTATGCAACTGAGAAAAAAGGCTCAAGAAATGAAAGTGATTTTGTAGCATGTGCTTTGAATTTGTAAACAAGAGTATCAAATTTGATATATGTTATGTATTCACTACTTCTGTGTTGTATATTAGAAGAAGGCTCCTATTGCATGAGAGTTAAAGGTTAAGATCCAACTACGACCATTGATACAGAAGGATCCTCTCTTTAAACAAAAACTTGAGGTGATTTATTATTTCCCATCAAGCATATTTTAGAACCCTTATTTTTTACAATACTACAAGATACTAACCAGTATCATTTTATCATATGAATGCAATTTGGAATTGGACAAACAATGGAACTTCTCAATTCAAAGAACTCAAAGGAAATAGTGGTTCATGAAATTGTAACAATTGTAGGTAATGGACCTGACCCACAACTTTATCATAGACAGCCTATACAAAAAGGGTGGTACAAGCTTGATGTAAAAAATGTGGGTGCAAAGTCCTCTAATTTTATGCATCTCAACTCAAAAAGAGATCAATACAAATTGAAGGATGTGGTGGGAGGGTCAACTCTTTGGTATGAATAGTACATCATAGACCCCAATACCCGCATTAAACTTACCAAAAAAGGTTGGACACTTTGAAAAAGGAGAAGCAAAGGAAAAGCCCTACAATCTCTGGAAAAGCTGGTATCTTTATAGTTATGATTTATAAGTATTACAGGAACTACTTGATGTTGTCTTATTGTAATGTTTGACATAGACCTTTGTTCAGCAAATGAGTTAATTGGAGACGAGTTGTGTAAAAGTTGTGTATGAGAATATCAATCAATATATGTACCAATATATGTACAATGGTTGGCAACAAGTTATAAAGACATTATAGATGACTTGCAAATGAGTTACTGACCAGTTGCATAATGGTTGGCTTTAAAATGTAAAATGCTTTAAAAATTGCAAAAAAATTGTATACAAGTTGGCCATCAGCTATGTCTAAATAGCAAGACCATTGCAAGTGAATTGCATCACAGTTATATACAAATTAGAGAAGGTGCTCATCAATTGCATATGAGTTGCAAATCAGATGCATATGAGTTGGATACAGCCTACATTTAAGTCACAGGGCAGCTGTTTACAAGTTGGTCATTAGTTGCAAATGGATTGCATACAAGTTGGCTAGAATTTGCATTTGAGTTGCAAAAAAAACTACTAGTTGGCCATTAGTTGCAACAAATGATTCGTGAAGATGCATGAATTGCAAATTGGCTACAACTTACATTTGAATTGCAAAAACAACTATTAAGTGGCCAGTAGTTGCAATAGATGATTTATGAAGATGCATGAATTGAAAATTAGTTGCATATGAGTTGGCTACAACTTGCATTTAACCCCTACAATTCCAAGGCAGTTTCTAGCTCCAAAACCACTGAAAACTGCCATTTCTGCTGCGATCACATTCTAAACCAAAAAAAACTTTAAAAAAAAAATCTAACCATAGGATCTTGTACCTCACTTGTCTTAAATCATGTGGTAAAAATTTCATGAAGTTTGACCGTACGGATTGGAAGATATTAGAATTTGAAGTTTGAAAAAGAAGCTTTTTTGAACTGCGGCCTGCAATTTCAGATGACTTTGACGGCCATTTGTGGATATTTTTTGCACTACACACCATTAAATTAAATTTTTTTTGTGTTGAACATTTGAGTTGAGAGACGAGGAAAAAAATTTGAGAATGTCAAACCCTGATTTTCACATATAAAAAAATTATTAAATAGAAGCAGGTCCAAAATTGAACAAATCACTAAATCGTTAATAGCTCTTAGGTGGAATTAAAATTCATAATCCCAACAGTGGGATTGTTTTTGCAAAAAAACTTAACCTTGTCAAAAAAAAATTTCAAAAAAATTGAAAATTGCATTCAAAAATGAATTCTATAAGTTGTTTTTTGAAGAATATGCTTAGATTGCCCAAAAAACACAATTGTCCATAACTTTTTTGTTCTAAGTCCAAATAGAATGAATCAAAGCTTCAAATGTAGGCAAAAACATGATCTTTGAAAAAAAAAAATCAAAGAAAAAAAATTCAATTTTTTGAAGTTTTTTTTTCTGCCCGGCAAACTGTTTTTAAGACTCCGAATGGCATAACTTTTGCTCCTGGGCATCGATTGAAAAAAATTATATTTTTAGAAAGCTAATGTGATTCCCTATCTTCAAAAAAAGTTTCAAAAAATCAAGCCAAAATTTTAGGTCACATGAGCCTGCCTGAAAACCCAAGTGTCCCCCAAGAGGACTTTGGTCCTTTAGGGGTTAAGTTGCAAAAACAAGTACTAGTTGTCCATTACTTGCAACAAATGATTCAAGAAGATGCATGAATTATAAATTAGTTGCATAAATGATTCATCAAGATGCTTAGGAGTTGCAATGCAATTGTAGATAAGTCATATAGATGATTCATTGAGTTGTATGAATCATAAATTAGTAGCATTTGATGAATCATCAAGATCCGTAGGAGTTGTAATGCAGTGGCTAATAAATTGCACATAAGTCAATGAAGTTGTAATGCAATTGCAAATAAGTTGCATATATGATCAATAAAAGTATAAATAATAATTTGCAAAAAAGTTGTGTACCATCCATAAAGTAATCGGAATTTGCATGGATAAGTCATAAGCTAGTTGCGAAGCAATTGATAAATAGTTGATAAAAAGTGGCAAACATATTGTCTATAAGTTGCAAACTATTAGCAATTACATTGCCGCCCACTACACACACACCAAATCGAGTTGCAAAGTAGTCAAAGTCAAGCTGAAATGAAATTGCAAACCAATTGCAATTGAATCGCAATAACTACCCAAAACAAGAGTGAACTTAATTATAAATTGCAAATGAGTGAAAAGCAAGTTATGCATTATTTGCCCTGAAATTGCAAACAAATAAATTGCACCACTAATTTCAAGCAGTAATAAAAACCATGTAAGCAACCACGTCAGAAAGCTCATCAATAAAGTTCCCAAGTAAATTATAGAATGAGAAATTAAACCATTTTGCTTTGCAACTACGGTACAACTAGAATACTTGTCCACAACAACTTAGGCCCTCCAGATTCTCACCAGTTGCAAATGTCCAATACAACTTTAAAATAGTTGCTCTTTGTAGTCGCAAAACCCCTCATTCTCTTTAGTGCTTGCACAAGTCCTGACTATGATATGAACTATTGGAAAATTGTCCTCTTGCTTGCCAAAACATTGTTGCGTGGATGCAAATTTTTCTTCAATTGGGAAGTGCCTCACAACAAAACATTGAACCTTCAAACTTCAAAGTGTCTGAGGCCAAAACAAAATTTAACATCCCACTCAAAACAACTTAAACTTCAAATTGCTTTGAGACGACATGCCAAGTAGATGAGATGAACTAAAATAGAAGTTTATCTCTCCAGAAGGACAACCCTATTACGCCCAAGGCAATCGTGATTATAGTTTAGAACAAACTAAAATACATTCTACCTTCAAGGACAATGCATTCAAGCCAAAACAAAATGTAACTCCAATGAGAATAAAAAATTTCTAGCTTGTTTTTTGACAGCTAGCCAAAAGAACCAAATTGAAGAAAAGCTAACAAACTAGCCTATTGTGCAAAAAACAAGCATATCTACACAATGGAAGAAGGTTTACAAAAAACAACAAGGAAGGGGTTTACAAAAAAATTGACCTACAGCACTTTGTTTGCAACCAAATGCATCATCTTCGCATTGTCTCTGCCAGCAAAATGTTTGCGCACTACGCCACAAGATCTCCAATGCACTCTCTTTTGCGGACTGAAGTTGAACGCCTTCCTTTTCCCAAAATTTGAATACCCTGCGTGGCAACAATGCACTCTGTGTAGAATGACATACTTTGCGCACAACAACAAACTCCAACGCACTCCGCTCACTAACTACAAGAAACTAGGAACCACAGTGATCAAGAAAACACAACATAGTGGTACCTGTTGTCAAGTTGGAGAAGCACATGACATTGGGAGAACAGAAATTGAGTAGGACATTGTGGGAAGGGAAGGCAACAACGAGGAGAGGAAACCGGGTTCTAGAGCCTGTCAACATGCCGTTGTCAAGTAGGAGACAACGAAATTTAATGATTGCCAATCCTCATCATCATTACTTACATCATGAGAAAGATTGATTAGAAGTCCATGGGTTTAGGGTCAATTATTATCCTCACTTAACTAGTACGCTTATTATAAGTGAACACTAAGTAAGGTAACTTAGTTTCTCTTTTCCATTCATAATTACTTCCATGTTTTGAACTCCGTTGTTAGTTATACGCTTCAAATACCAAAGACTAATTGCCAAAAAAAATAAAATGTTCTCTTAAGTAAAATCAATCAGAATATAGTTCAAGAAATTATTCAAATTGTATATAAAACCTTCAATCATGAAGTTATACTATAATAGGGTTTAGCAATGTTAGGTAAAAAAAATCATGAAGTTCAAAGCCTTTATTCCCATTAAAAAAAACTCTACAAAAAAACAATTTTCCAAACAGCGCTCCCAAATTGAATATTTTTTTGGGACACTGCAAAATGACCTTGTTGTACTAGAATTACTCCAAAAGTGATGGTGGGAACGGGTCAAAAAAGATTTGACTACTTGAATTGCAAGATGCTTTCACCATATCAGAAGAAAGTTTCTGGACACCTTCTTCAATTATTGCTATTTATTTGGAATTGAAGTAGCAAAGCGTGTGCCTCCCAACTTCGTGATAAATTCTTTTAACTACCAATTTTAGGTTCCACATTTTTTGGGGCTAGGGTTGGCTTTCCATTGCATTCCAATTCAATGATAAATTTCTTTGGCTTACAGTTTTAAATTCCACATTGTTTATACCTTGGCTTAGCAAAGGAGGATTGCTAGCATATGAGCCTGTGAGCAAGGTTTTTTTTTGAGAAAAAATAGTATTAGGGAACTATAATCATCAAGGTAATTTTGTTTTTTCAATAATATTAGTATATTTCTCTAAAATTTTATAAACTTACAAATCTCTTTTAGAGATATTCATGGCAGCAACATATTGCACTCATATTTCATAGAATTCAAGCAATGCAAAAGTGTGAAGTGGAAAGGTGGATGTTTGGTTGGTGTCTCAATAAGTGTGTCACATGGATGATTTATGGATTTAAGGGTAATAATTTTAAAGTGAATATCATACAAAACATAAATATTATTTATGGAATTTTTGATAAAAAGCATAAGAATTTGATTAAGAAGACATCTTTCTATTATTGGAGACAAGCAATGTCCATTAACATTTATTTTTGGACTCTTCAAGATAAATATATAGACTGGCACAACACTTCATTTTAATACGTATGGCCCTTGTTTGGAACATAAACACATAAAAATGATTTATAGTAACAACTGTAAGAATAAATGAAAACATTTATTAATTATATATAAATTCTTTTTTGCCAACATCATTGTATTTCATGTAATTATGGACTTTTTTTGAGTGAAAATGAGGTCTAGTCTTTGTTGGTCATTTTCAAATGGATTCATTTTTTTTTCCATTTTTTCCCATTTTTTTTTTTTGGAAGTTCTAAGTGCACATATTCTTCCCCCAAAAAAAGAGAACAACTATGAAGGCTCAACCACTTATGGCTGTATGAAAATTATATTTAGTTGGTTGATCTAGTTATATAAAAGTTCTTTGTAGTGAATAAATTACTAACAATTGTGAGACACCAAATTATGCATCCACTTGCAAAAAAATATGCCCAAGATGTAGCCATAAAACACACAAATCCAATCATAATGAAATCAAAACAAAATAGTTTGACTCACAAGATATGTCAATCTATGAGTCTAAGTCACAGTGGATTTGGCCATGAAGTCCTCTGTAGTAGATGAATCAGAAGTCTCTTTGCCCTCAGATGTTGACCTATCAATAAACTCTAAAACATTTAAAGCATATGTATATTTATGGAGTTTAGGTTTAGAGCAACTAAACTCAACATACTGTGATGCCATGTACTCAGCATACACGGGAAACTCGAGTGGCTTCTCTGGGCTTAAAATAAGACTCCATTTCTTCCTTAAAGGCTGTGATTGTACCATTGCTTGACGACTGCAAAAATAAATAAAATAATATTAGACTCATGCAATATGAAAATAATCATATACAAAAACAACTTTAAAATGTTGAAACTTACTTACAAAGTCTATCTCTCCGAACAAACTTCCGAGCCACCATAGTCATGGCGTCCAGATCTTGAGAGGCCACAGTTGGTGGTGGCGGGTCTTTCACTTCCATTGCCATTGAGGTTGGATTAGTCTTCTTTATGGGTAGGAATACGACATTGAAAATATCCTTGTACTCCTCTAGGGCCACAATGTGGCGCCCTGTGCCACAACATGCTGTAATAGATGCACCTGCAATGAGAAGTATGCATTTAATTAACTTCATGATTCATTATAGGAATTAAGATTTAAATACTTAAATTTCAAATTTGGAACTTACCTGTAGATGTTGTGCAATCCAAAACCAAATCTCCTTCTTTTGTTGTCCTTTCAATGAGGAATTGCAAAAATCTAGCGTCCATTTCACAAGCCCCCCGCCATGGAATCCCTATTTCTTTGTTGATCAACTGGATGTTCTCCGTCGTATAATTCAGTAACATGTTGTGCCATAAGAAGTCCACTCTCCCCTTTACCATCGCCTTAGTGCGCTTGAAAGTAAACTTGGATTTCTGGGTGATTGCAAGAAACACTTAATGTATTATATCACATCTTAGTTTTTTATTTTTGTTTTGGCCATAACTTTTGTCTTTTAGCTCCAAATGACTCAAAATTTATAAGGAAGCTACTCATAACTATCATATACTTTAGGTAATTTTTTAGTGTTTTTCAAAATACTTTTCTATTTTTAAACAACCCCGAAAATTTCTCACAATGGATGATTTAGGGGGTTTTAGCACTAATTGGAACCCAAGAAAACGAAGTTAAAGCTGAAATTTTGAGAGGATGGTCTCTTAGTATACTTTTAGCTACTGTCCAAAGGAATTATAAAAATAATTATTTTTATGTGGTGTAAAGGTCCACAAAAAGAGCTTCTTTCAACATTTTTTTTCAAAGATACAAAACAATATTTGGGTGAATATTTTGGTCAAATCTCATCACCAAGAAGTCTTGTCAAGTATTAAATTTTTTTTATAATTTTCAAAAAAATAAATTATTTTTATAAATTAAAATGTTAGAAGTGGTATTTTCTTCACCCAAAATCTATGTGAATTCTATGTCCAAAAGTCTAGTGAAGAAAATACCACTTCTAATATTTTAATTTGTAAAAAATAGGATTTCTTTTTGAAAAATTATATAAAAATTGAATATTTGAAAAGACTTTTTGTTGATGAGATTTGACCAAAAAATTCACCCAAATATTGTTTTGTATCTTTGAAAAAAAATGTAGAAAGAAGCTCTCTTTGTGGACCTCTACACCACATAAAAATAAGTATATTTAAAATTCCTTTGTACAATAGCTACTGGTCTACTAAAAGATCATCCTCTCAAAATTTCAGCTCAAAATTTGTTTTTTTGCGCTTAAATGGTGCTAAAACCCCCTAAATCAACCATTGTGAGAAATTTTTGGGGTTGTTGAAGAATAGTAAATTATTTTTGAAAAATCCTCAAAAATCAGGTAAGATACATAATGTTTATAAGTAGCTTTTGTATAAATTTTGATTAATTTGGACCTAAAATCTAGAAGTTATAGCCAAAAAAAAAATCAAAAACTAAGGTGTGACAAAACGCAACAAATAGTACAAGTGTTTCTTGCAATCACCCTTTCCATTCTGTCCAAAATCCTCCACTAACATAGTGATGGTGAACTTCAAAGTCTGCAAGCATTTGAAAAAAATGTACATTAAAAATAAATAAGTTAATTTACAAGGCTGTTGACGTTTTGTCAATGGCAAAGGTCAAGTCCATACAATTCATATCCAACCAATCAGCTTTCTCTACAAACTTAGGGTACGCCTCACACAATCCAACAATGTTGCCCTTCAAAGCGGCGCATTATGACATTAGAAGAGATTTGAGGCCTCCAAAAGCCCGCAAGTTATCTTGCGTTCCCGCAACATTCCCACATTGTGGAACGCAAGAAAGCTGCTGGGCTGATGTGGTCGAAAGAGTGTCACGTCATTTTTGAAAAAAAATAAAAATAAAAGAATTTTTTTTGCCTGAAATTATATTTGGGAGGATCATTTTTTTTTTTTTTTTTTTTTTTCTGAAAAAAGAAAATTCTGACAGCCTGTGTCGGCTGTTTTCAGATCTGGCCAAATTAGGGAACGGGCTTGAAACGGCCCTCCAATGCCCTCCAATCTCTTCTAATGATGAAATAGAATCATACAGCCATAGTCTTGCAAATGGTTCTCTATAGAGGAAAAAGCACAGTTAAAGGCCTCAGCTCTGGATTGGAATCCCACGACGACACTGAATTCATTGGAGTAGACACCTCGGGAATTGGAAAATTCTCCTGGCAATCAAAGATAATCAAGTCCACTCCTGGATGTTGATTTACAACACCATTGTACGTGCTAGCCTTTCTTGTCGCCATCTGCAAATTAAGAATTCCCAGGTGAACCAACTTTTATAGAATCATTTACGTCATTCAATGATAATATATATTTGCCAATTTCAAAGAACAAAATCTTACCTTCTTCAAGAAATTCATAACCTCAACGTAGTAATTTGAAGCATCAAGAGTCATGTCATCTTCAATGTCTATGATTGACGCGTTCAGTATCAACTCCTCTGAGGTGACATCATCATCATCAGCAAGGTTAACTACTTGAGTACTTTGTGTGACCATATTTTTTGTGAGTTCTAGAAGCATTGCCTTCCTCTTTATTCCACTTCAAGTCCCAACTTGCATTTGTGAATTCTGATTGACGATAGAAGACGCTGTAACTTGGCCGCTACCTTCAAACTTCTCTTGCCTTTGACTTTCACCTTCCTCCTCCTTCTTTTCCTCCTTTTCTTTCTCAGCCAGCTTGATCAAGTGCTCTGCTTCTTTCTTTTTGTTTGCTTGAGTCTCTTGTTCTTTTATTTCCTTCTTCTTGTCAGCTACCGTCCTCCTCGCAATAACCCTTCTCTTCTGCGTGTCAGTGAGCTTAGCAAACTTTGGAACATCCAAATCAATAACACCTAGTGCATCTAAGGACTTACATAATACTGTCTTAGATGGATGTGTGAATGTACGGGACAATCAAGGTACCACCCTCCATCGGCCAAGTGCTCAATTGTGAAGGTCCAAAGCTGACGAGGGGTATACAAACACTAGTCCAAGCTCCGATCAAGCCACATGACCAAGAACAAAGGAAGATCTTCTCAAACAATGGCGTTCTTTAGAAGAAGCTCAAGTTTGAAGTATCTGCATTAAATACATGACAAATCATAAGTGAAAACATGTCAATTACAAAAGAAGATATTCAAATTTAAAAATTCCTACAAATGATGACTTATATCTAGGAATTCACCAAACACTGGATGAAATTACATAACTAATATCAAAAGCATTATTGTCAAAAAACAAACGTAAAAAACAAAACGCAAAAGAAATGATGAATAATGTAGTGACAAAACCTAAAGTTGGGGTACCGTGAGGTCCTCCAACCTTCGGTTTTGTCATTTCATTCTTCAAAGTTCATCTCATAAAAATCTAAAACGTCAATTATTTTTGGTGTCACTATCAATGCTAGGCAATTGCACGTTGCGGTAAACCAAAGTTGGCAAGAAATTAAAAAAAATCCTTTAAAGTTCTTTCTATGTCTTGCATGTATTTTAAAAAGTAAATTAATATTTTGCTATAACTTCTTCATATTGTGCTCAATTTTTAGATGAAGAAATTTAATTGAAACTTCGTTTGTACATTTTTCTATAACAATTTAAAAAATGACATCATATTTTGATATATTTCAAAAAGCTATAGAAATTAGTATATTGAAAACTAACTCAAATGAAAGATAGGTCATCTTAGGAAAAACTATTTAAGCTATTGAGATAAGATAGATTTGTGTAAAGTTGATTTTAAATATGTCTAATGTATCTCCAAAAATTTGTAGTATTTCTCATTAAAATAATGATATTTGAATAGTTCATCTTTGTAAATTTAGGAACATAATTAAATACATTTCAAAACAAAACATTTCATTTCATATAAACCTATTTATATATAACTTCTTCTTTTGTAAAGTATTTGAATTTTAAATAGATCAACGCGTGATTATCTTTAATGCTATGGATTGTGACAATATGTAAGAATATACTTCAAAGTCCTTTATAATTGTGTATAATGGATTAAACAAAAAATTCTTTTATACTTTATAGATCATCAAGTGTATAACAATAATACGTGTCCTTTTCTACATTCTTTGACTTCAATCTTTTAGAAATTGTTTAAATGTCAAGAAAACCCAGAGACCTATAATCTATAAATTTCCATAGTGGATCATCATTGTATGCAATTGCCCTACCTTTAAATTCATGAAAATAGAAGACATTGCTAAAATTCGCAAACTTACCAAAAAATTACTCTTTGAACGGCCTCATCAGATCCTTCATATAGCACAAAAGAATCGAACTTCTTGAACGAGTTTTGGCCTTTCAAATAAGGTCCAGATCCATGCTCCCAAATCTTCCTCCTCCATCCTTCAATGTACTCCAAAAGATACTCAGGCTCAAGCGGGGTTGCCATGTTAATCATGAGGCCATCATTCTTCACCACATTGTCAAAGTACTCAATAGCCACATCCCCAATCTGTATGATAGCCCTATGAATTTTCTTTTAAGCACTTTGAAGACAAATGGTAACTAAGATTCTTGAAATGCACGAATTTCTAAAAATTTCACTTCACACGCACAAAATTCGAAAAGAATCATACCCCCGCCCACCAAATGCACTTGTTGAGGAAGGGCAAAAACTTCTCTTTTGAGCATGGCTCCACTAGAAATCGTCTTGCATCTTGAGAGGGTATGGATGAATTCCACCAATTCATAAACTTTATTTTGTGCAGTAGTGAGGTGTTATATGTTGCAACCATCTGCAATTTTTTGAGCGTCATCTTGGGAATTTAATTTATCAATTAGTGCTTCTCAACCTGCAAAATTTAATTGAAATTAAATTCTAACAAATTTTGAATGCAAAAGAAATCTAGTACAAAAATTTAAGGATTTTTGAAGGATATGCACCTCTTCAAGAAATCCTTGGCCATGTGCGATATTTACAACAGCCAAAAATTTCCTCGTCTTCAAATACAATTTTGAGGTCTGAGATTTTGCTGCAATCCTCATAGTGTTCGCTACCCCATCTTCATACTTTTCTTCAAAAGGAGTCACCTTACTACACTTGCGAACGGCAGCAACCACATCCTCTGATATCTCTTGCTACACGAGCTCCAAATATTTGATTTAGCAAACTATACTAAATTTGAAGGTATCGGATTTAAGAAAATTACCAAATGATAGAAATGAAATATATATCATGCATAAGGAATTTTTACCCAAAAAAGAAATGTTGTGAATACCTCTTAAAGCATGGAGTACCATGTCTTTCTCCCTTGATGGGCAACACAATTTCTCCTCTCCGATGGTCTCAACATCTCTTCAAAAAGTTCGCACTATGAGAGTCCGTATTTCTGCACTCGGTACAAAGTATGAACAAGGTTGGTCTTCAGGTGAGAGTATTCCGTAGATCTGCAATTCCCACAATTATGAATTATATGACTTCTAGTATTTTTTATAGATTTGAGAACATAAATATATTAATCACTAGACACAAAATAAAGCCAAATATCCATTTCAATGAAATACTTACTTGTTAATGTCATGCATTATTTGCATGACTAACTCAACTCTGCTCTATATATCCAAAACAATGCAATCAATCACATTGTAAAATTTGGGATCCTTTGAATACTTCTGTGAGTGAATTCTACCGTAAGGCAAAATCCATCCACAAAGTTAGGCCGAGGGGAAGTGTGTGGGATCCTAATCTATGCACCTCCAAGCAATGGACTCCTATAGCCAAATTCACTATTAAATTCTCAAGTAGGGCACCTAAAATGGGCTAATTTAAACCCTAAAAGAGAACTCCAGCACAAAATGCCACTACTAAAACTCACCACTTCCTCATGCAATGACCCAAATGAATTTACAATTCACTTTAGGTGTCAATGTTTACTCTAGAACCTAAATTTCCTTCAAAATCACGATTAGAGCATCCAAATGAGCCCTAAATGAGATCAAACCTAAATTTTAGCACACAATCCATCCAAAACAACTAAATTTCCATGTCTAGTCCCAATTGTATTCTTTTTAATGTAACCTAACTCAATACTAAATCATTGTACCATTTCTTTGGCACTTTGGAATTTACTCTTTTATTTTCATCCCACACATCCCACACCTAATCCTAGTGTAATTCAAACAACGCTTCCACATGTGCCCCAAACCCTAAAAATTCACTCTCATGCATCCTTCAATATCCAATTTAACAACATATGCATTTACAAACTCTTTCCATGATTCAATGCAATGAAAATTGCAAGCATTCCATAAGATTTAGGCAAAGTTCCATCAAAAATCTCAAATTGGGCTTCTTTCTAGGGTAAAAAACCTCCTACTGGAAAAATGTTTGCCGTGGACTCATTTGAGCTTCAAATGGCACAAGAATAGTCCCCTTGAAAAACTAAACTCCTCATCTTGCTTCCCTCCAATATTCAGCTCCTTCCGCTTCACCAGTTTCTTGCAGTCACTGTCCAAAGTTGCAGCTCAAAAAACCCTGCGGTAGCAAACCTCCCGCCACAAAATCTATCACCACCACTATATTTGAGCTCCAAATTGGGTGACATTGGTCTTGATCAAAAATTAACTTAAAGGCGCAGTTTCCCTCCAAATTTCAGCTTCTGGTTTGAGGTCAATTGTCCATGGCAGCTCGTCAAAGTTGGTCGTCCTTCCAAGTCTTCCAACCTCACTCTTCCTTCTTCCCTCAAGACAACTTCCCATTTGACCTTGGTAAGTTAGCTTTTTCACCCATCTCCCCTCATGAAATGATGAAACCTACTCGACAAATTGCATAAGTTTTATTCCTAACTCATTTCCCTAGTCTTCCTACTATTTTTTGTTCATTTCCATCACATTTTTGCACCAAGCTCTCAAAACACACATGCACACAAAAGTTGAGAGAAAGAGAGAGAGCTTGGAACCCTAATTTGCCTATATCCAACACCCTAACGACTAATTTCTCTAATCACATTCATCCCACCTTAATTTACAGTTAAATCGCTAATTTACTGTAAAATGCGCTACTTTAGTGAAAACTGCACTAATTTAGTGCAAACCCCCTTAAATTAATTTTTTTCCCCAATTTTACTATTTCGATCCTATTTTAGTGTTTTTAACACTATCTTAGTATTCTAGTAGTAGTTTTAAGTTTACTAATTTGTTTTGTGTTTTTTTCATATTTACTATTTTTGATGGTTTTCAAACTACTTTTAGTTTCATTTCAACTTGTGGGATTTTAGTTTTCATTTTTTTATGTTTATTTTATTTTTTACTTTCTATTTTTTTGGTTTTTATCTTTATGTTTTTTATATTTGGTACTTCTTTTTGGTTTCTAATTTTTCTCTAATGTCATTTTCTATCTGCAGGATTTTGTTTTAGTTTTCTAAACGTTTTACCATTTGCCTAATTTGGTTACTTTACCAAATCTTGCTTAAAGTCTTTTTAGTTTTAACTTCCCATTTTTTCCCTAGATTTTTCCCATTACTTTCTCTTAATTGCATTTGTAGATTTTCAATCTAAATTCCTAAAGTTCCTATTCCTATCTCACGGAAGACTCCCTAAATTGTGATCATGGCTTAATCCATTGTCCTAACACTTTCGGACTTGGAATTTAATACATAATGTTCATATTTTCTACAATCTAAAAAGTGAACCAATACGGTGGTTCACAACTTCCTATCAACAAGGTTCATCCAAGCAATTCGACGGTGGTTTTCATCACACACAAAAAACTTCAAGTTCTTCATGAACTTAAGTTTTGGCACCAACTCCAGCTGGTCATTGAAATTGTCATTTAGATTCTTCCACAAGGAATTCCAAACATTAATCTCATCCTCCATGAATTCGGAAGTATGGCCCCCCTTGTTTGTGGTAGAAACATTAAAGACGGCCGCTCCTTCTTGATACCCGTGAACAAACTCATTCTCGAGTTTCACAATGTCGAACACCAAGGTCGGCCTCACCATTGGCATTGCTACTAATCAGATTAATACAATATGCAATTGTGAATGCTTCTGAGGTACCATCCTCAAACTTGCAATGGTGGCCACGGAGTCCAACTTCTGCAATCGCCTAAGTTCATCTTCGAGCAACTCTTTTTCTTCTTCTCAATCATCAATATCCTCCATAGGAAAATCTTCTTCCTTATTGACATCAATTTTTGGCTGCACAGTCTCATCTATTGTAGGTGTTACAACTGGTAGATCATCTTGGGCCAAAGCAAGGAGAAACTCATCCATGTGCAATACCAAGCATTGTACTTAAAACATTGAAGATAGTTTATTAAAAATAATAAAATTTCAATTGCACATGCAAACTTTCATATAAAGTAATACTTTACTTCAATAGATGTAATAGATCACAAAAATGCTTACATTAAACAAGCTTCGGATATTAGTCATAACTATATCTATGATCAACAAATACAATTAATGCCTCACCAAAAAGATTGCCATTCCATTCAAATGGAATGAATACTACATTCTGAGTCTGAGCTCAAGTGAATGAACACAACTTCCTGCCTGCCCACTGTGACATCCTGCTTCATCAACCGGGACTCACTGTTTTTTTGTTTTTGTTTATAGTAATTTTAAATGTACTTTTAGTTGCAAAAAGTCCAAAAAAGAGTGTAAGAATAAAATAGGTGTGTCACATACCAATATAGCATTTGGTCCCTTATCAGTAAGTTGCCCTCAACTAAACCCAATTCTCATTTGTAAGTAGGTATAAAACCGGGATTTCACGTGATTAGATGGATTGATAGTAAGTAGGGTTAGAATCGCCAAAACCATGGTGTAGGTGACTTTTTAGGTCTAAATTTGGTCTGAAGGAATACCGTTGAGGTCATATGTCCATTCCCGACGATAGGTTTCACTTTCCCCATTTTATCGAAGAAATAAAAGAAGTCCCAATTGTTAGGCCTGTAGGAGTTACAATCGCAAGACAAACACCTGGGGGGAATTTGGAGATGCTATATGTTGTTCTTGGGTGGAATTCAAATTTGGAGGCCAACGGCAAAATCGGCTTGCCAAAATTCCCCCAAACGCAGAAGATTCCTTGGTCAACAATTTCACAAGGAGAAGACAAGTTTTGATTCTCCTATGACCTTTGTGCAAAGTAAGAATATGAGCTTGCACATGTTTTTTGGAATTCCATGAGAGATTCCATAAAAAGATTCGGAATTTTTTGACTTATAGAAAATGCCTTTCCGAATGGTCAATCGCTAAAAACCTAGACGGGAATTTCTTATAAATCACCCAGGTTGCAATAAAATCTCACTAAAAATCAGACTAGCTTGTTTTATGCTAATAAGATGCTCCAACAATTTTCAAGACCTTTTGATAGCCAGAAGTGCCCAAACCGGCGAGATTCCCCGCTAATTGCAAAATTTGAAGAATCCGGTGGAGTTGACCAGTGCCCCGGGGGCACACGGAATTGGTATGGGGTCAAAATTGGGTCTTTTCTTACTCCCTTAGACCTTCTAAAGAACTTAGGCTAGTTACTTTTCTCAAAAAAGTCAAATTTCAAGATCTGGATTTTTACCCCTTTTTGGTGTTCAATTAGTACTAAGTATTATTGCGTTTTTGAGGTCCAATTAGGGGGTAGGGAGACTTTTGGACTAAAAATGGACTTCTAAAGCTAATGGCGCAGTCCGTTTGTGATTTGGAGTTGTTCTCCAAAAGTTAGAAGTTTGGACCAGCGTAGAAAGTCAAAAATTAGAAGATTAGGATGAAAATCTCAAGTGATAAGATCACTAGTAGGAAAAGAGAGGGGGGTGAGCACCCTTGGAAATCTATATAAGGGGCTCACTTTTCTCTCACAAACACCCCTTGGGCCATTATTTTGGCTTTCAAAATACGTTGGTCCATTTGTTTGGACTTTTTTGGCCATTTTTGAGCCTAAAGTTGTAAACGTGTGTTTTTGGAGCATTTTAAGCTCCGTTGTTGTTAATTTTCAAGCTTTCTTTGAAAGACATTGGGGTCCCTTCAAAGATTGTCTTTGTCTTTGAGATTTTGACTAACATACTAACTTGACCGGTTGTTGTAGCAATTTGAAGTTATTTTCTACTAATCTTTGTACTAATCGTAGTTCCCCCCCTTTGTGCCTAGCGTATGCTGCCTTGGGAGGCATCTAGTGTTTCTTTGAAGGTCTTTTGTGTTATAATTACTCTCCACTAACATGTATTTGTGTTTTAGAGACGTACTAACCAAATTGTACTAACCTACCTTTGTCTAAAATCGTTCTAAGTTTCTTGCAAACCTTGGCACACGGTGAAGCTTTGACTTTGCTTTGTTCGAATTGTTTAGAAATTTAGAGATTTTTCTAGAATACGGCAAAACTTTGACTTTGCCTTGTTCGAATTGTTTAGAAATTTAGAGATTTTCTAGAATATGGCGAAGCTTTGACTTTGCTTTGTTCAAATTGTTTAGAAATTTAGAGATTTTCTAGAATAGGGCGAAGCTTTGACTTTGCCTTGTTTGAATTGTTTAGAAATTTAGAGATTTTCTAAAATACGGCGAAGCTTTGACTTTGCCTTTTTAAAAAGAAAACCTCCAAAATATTAGAATATCAAGAGTCGTTTCCCTTTCTCCCTTAGCCAGGTGTATTAGACAAATTAGTTTGTTGTTTATTAAAATACCCAAGAACCTCCGGTCTGGACTAGAAATGAAAACAATTAAAAACTAGAAGAAAGGCTTGTCAGGGTCCAGAAGGCGGAGCAGTCGCCCAACTCCAGCACGAAGAAGGTCCCAGCCCCCCACGGTCTACCACGTGGCGCCGTCCCGGAAGGACTGTCAGGAGACGAACAGGGCTCCAGCTGGCCAATGATCCCGACTGCTGCCAGGGCTGCTCGGAGGCTCTGGACTGAGCTGCCAGGGCTGCTCGAAGACCTGGCCTGGGTTGCCTGGGTTGAGTTTTGGGGGGCTTTGGATTTGAACGGACCTTGTTTCTTTTCTCTCCTCAAATTCTTGTTCCTTGAAAATTAATCTTGCCTTTTGGAGTGGGAATAAATAAGAAAAAATCTTAAGCATAAAAAAAAGTAGGGGGCAAAAGAACCTCAAATTGCAACGTTTCCATTGCAAAAAGAGGCTCAAAACCCATAGGAAGTAGAACACTTGGAACTTTCAAAATCACTTGGAAAAGTGAGAGAGATGAGGTGACCATTTAAAAGATGAAGGGAGTTTAGGAAGTAGATAGGATTAGATAGAAATCTAGGAAAAACGATTAGAGCCATCAAAATTTGGATAGAATAATAATTGACTAAGAATTCAAAGGGTCAATTATTGTTCAAAGTTGACTTCAATTATTTTATTCCAAGACCAGTCAACTTTTGGGATATTTAATAATTGAAGTAGAATCGTACCAAATGAAAAGGAAGGAGAAGCAATAGAAAGAATTAGGAAACTTGTATTAAATACCTATTTTCAAGCAGTAAGCAAAATTTCAAGATAGCCCTTGAAGATGGCGGACCGGGAATATCTCGAGGAGCTACTCTACAACACTGCAGATGAAAACCAACTTGAGGTAAATTAATAAACACTTCCCTTTCTTTTAAATTGTTTAGATTAGCAATTTTAAACACTTAGCCGAAGTTGGAGACCAATTCAGAGCATCAAACCTAAAATCTTTTTCAAATTTAGATTTTGAAACCTGTAGATTAGAATTAGGGCTGTCCAAAACCATCTTACACTTAAGATTTGGAATTAAAACGAGTGAGATATAGAAGAATGAAGTTTAAGACCTAAATTGGATGAAAAGTAATTAGAAGATAAACAAGACAAGTTGAATCAAGAATAATAAATTAGAATTAACTTAGATCTCAAAAATGGAAGTAAAAATTAATTATCAAATTAGGGTTAGGAGTAATCAACGAATGAAGTTTTGAACACCAATTAGCGGTCAAACTTCATCCATCAATAATTTTTGATGGGATAAGTGAAATATTAAGCAAGAGGACATTCTAGGAAGCTTAAGTTAGCATCTAGAAGGAACAAACTTAAAAACCCTAAAAATAGTAATTTTCCAAAGCTTAGTTAAAATCTCAAGGAACAAGGGTAGAAATATTTAGGGTGCCTTAACCTAATCAAAGGAGAAAGTTAGGATTAGGAAGTCAAATTAGGATCCTAAAGTAATCCTAAAGTGGTTTGAACTTTGAGAAATACCACAAACCCTAAGAGATATTCAAGGATGAAATTTAGGTCAAAGAATGGATGAAGTTGACCTAAAATCATCCATCCAAGTCAAAACTTAGGGTTTAGTTATGTCTTGATTCTCTAAGAACAAGGTTCAAATTTCAAAGCCAATTGAATTAGGAAACATCACCGAAATTGTGGATGAAGTTTAATTAGCCCCGGAAGGGTTAAACTTCATCCGCCCATAACTGTTGCTAGGAGAAGGGGCTAGGGTCGAGTTTTATGTTTTTAGAAATTGCATGAGATGCTCTATGACTTACAAATTTAGATAAATTCAGATTGTAACTAGGTTGAGTTCGAAACCACCGTGACCTCTTTTGACTAAAGAAGTTAGAATAGAAATCATCAAGTACTTTAAATCTTTGGTTTTCATGTATATTGTGGATGTTAGGAACATAGGAAAAGAAGATCCATTGCTTGGAAGGCACAATGGATTGGCGCTAGGCACCTGTAGATCATATAAGAATCCACACGAAAACTGGAGCCCGGTTGTGCTCTCTTATTTACCAAGGGTGGGTAAATAAACGCTCACACCCACATTTCCACTACAAGCAAAATCACAATATTCCTCCATCTGAAGACTACAAACTGAGAGAAAAGATAGTGTCTCAGAACTATACTCGGTGTTTGAACTCTCAGACGAAAACAGCGGCTGCCTGCACTTTCTTTTCTCTTGGCCACTAAACCGACTCAGATGTGGCTGTTCCACATAGTCACAGGCCCTGTCACATGCATCTAGAATATTTCCCAAACTTACCACTTCCAGGATTTCTATTGGCACTGATTTGTTTGAAACATTGAAATTTTTTTTTTCTTGGACTTCTTGGCACAAAAGGGCTTACCACATCTGCAATAGGGATTGCCACTGTTGCCACAAGCAATGAAGGTACTTGCCCACTTTGATCATCAGTTGTCTCGACTTGCACAATAAACAGACCCTTTTTGAATTTCACCATTTAAGTCTCAAATTAAATTTTGTGCACTTGAAGAATTTTGAAACAAATATTTGAGACTACAAGTGGCAAAGAATCAGAAGAAAAGATTAAGCCTTCAATGATCATCCATAGAACACAAAAGATCTAACAATAATTGTAGCCTTGTACTAAACTATAAGAGAACAACAAATCTTTATGTCATAGCAAATTGAATATAAAGCAAAAGCTATTGCATTGAAATATATAACTAAAGGAATATTTATATAGCCACTTTGATATGAGTCCCAAGAAATTGTATATATAGTTCTAATCTGAATACATTAGACTCCCTATGACTTGTATCATTATTCACAAACTTTGCAAAAACAATATAAAACAGAATTTATCATAGTCAAAATCGGTAACAACCGACTAGCAATCAAGACCTCAAACAAACGAATACCTTAATTGCTAGCATAGAATCTAAAATAGAAATAATAATGATCCAGTATTTGGTATATAAATTAGCCCACTATTACAGATGTAGTAACCAAAAAAATAATGAACAAGAAGTAACCAAGTTTCCAAGAATCATTGAGCTCGCTATCTATAAATAGAAATTGTAAGTCTATCAGTTTCAAAAAATGAATTTACGTTTGGATAGTTCAAAATACAAAAGAATATATACACCTTATTTTATGTAGAGTCGTCATAATGGGCTTCCACTACTTCCAAATTTTGAATCCTTAAATTGAAATTTTTAATCTACAGTTTGATAATCCCAAATATAGATTTCAAGAAGTATCCTAACCTTTGCAAAATATCTGAATCTAAAACCTATAAGTTCATTATCCCAAATCCATAAAGAGACACTGAAAATCATTGAAATGAATGCACATAGAGACTGATATGAATTGAAATATTATAATCATTGCAATAGAGCAAGTCTCGCAACTACAGAGATACATCAGAGACCAGTAGCCTGCACTGTCCGTTTTTAATACTAATTATAAGCTAATTATATTCTCCTACCAAAACTACTTCCTTGTCAAATATTTATATATATAATTTATCACTATCTGAGCAATCAGTCTCTCAGCTCTCACTTTCAAATCAAATTAGCATTAATCTCTAAATAAATGGCACCTTCTACCTTCAGATAGGATTTTTTGCAAAAATGCAGGAAATCAAACCAAAAATGAGGGTAGTGCGAGCTACCTCTATGACCCCCGTTGGATTTGACGGATGTCATGGGGGTAGCTCGTGCTACCCTCGATTTCAGTTTGCAAATGTTAAAGTTGTTAGATACAAAAAAGAAACATATAAAAAAGATGATAGACTAAATTCAAACTACTCTCTTTGAATGTCCAAGATGCTCAAGTCACAACGGTTGACAAATAATGAAGTTCTTTTGAGTTTTATGGACGATCAGAAGCAACAAATCACGTTAGCAATTGAGAGTAAAACTTGGCCATAATGCTACACCCTATGATTAGAAACAAAAAAATTTGGAGTTTTGTTTTACAGCCAATTTTCATTAAATTTTAGAAATCGGTAATAGGGGTAGCGCGAGCTACTCCCATGACCCCTGTTGGCCCCGACAGGGGCCACTGGGGTAGCTCACGCTACCTCTGTTATTTGTTTCTTTGGTGGAGGTGATTCGTATTTCCAAGACTCTGGCAGATCATCCAAAGAGGTTTTTTTTAGAATGCTATCTCATAGACTGTCTTATCTCTGCCATTTATAGGTTCTAATACATACAAAGACAAACACAACGTTGCATGGCATGGCTTCAGGATCCTAGAGATGACGCCACATATATAATAAGTTTTAAGCCGGACCTGCAAACCAAATTTCTGACTGAACTCAAAAGGGATTCGATTTTTTTTGGTAAATACGTGCTTAAACTAGAAATCGGGGTAGCTAGGAAATTTTATATATGGTTATAATTTGAATACATTAGATTGCTTATGACTTGTATCATTATTCACAATCTCTGCAAAAATAATACAAATCAAAATTCATCATATACGAAATCGGTAAAAACCAATTAGCGATTAAGACCTCAAACAAACAAATATCTCAATTGCTAGTTTAGAATCTAAAATAGAAATAATGAAGACCCGTTATTTGATACTTACATTTGCCTACTATTACATGTTTAATAATCCAAAAACTAAAAAACAAGAAGTAAACAATTTTTTGAAGAATCATTGAACTGTTTATCTACGAATAAAAATTGTGAATCTATCAGTTTTAGAAAATAAGTCTACGTTTGGATAAATTAAAATATCAAAATATATGTAACTTATTTGATGTAGAGTCATCAAAATGGGCTTCTACTACTTCCAAATTTTGAATCTTTGAATTGAAATTTATAATCTACAATTTGATAATCCCAAATTCTGAATTCAAGAAGTATCCTAACCTTTGCAGAATATCTGAATCTAAAACCTATGAGTTCATTATCCCAAATCTATCAAAGGGACAATCAAAGTCTTTGAAATGAAAGCGCATGGAAACTGATACAAATTGAAAAACAAACCTCATTGCAATAAAAGAGCAGGTCTTGCAACTGCGGAAGTACATAAGAGAGGGAGAGCTTGCATTGTCCTTTTTGACTAATAATTCTAAGTTGTTTATATCATCTTGCCAAAATTACTTCCTCAGCAGATATTTGTATAGAAAATCTAAGATAAATTATCAATACCTGAACAATTAGTCTTTCATCTCTCACTTTCAAATCAAAATTAGCAATAATTTCAAAAGAATTGGCACTTTTTGCCTTTAGATAAGGATTTTAGCAAAAATGTAGGAAATCAAACCAAAATTGAGGGTAGCACAAGCTACCCCCATGACCCCCGTTGGAACCGTCAGGTGTTATGGGGGTAGCTTGTGCTACCTCCAATTACAATTTGCAAATGATAAAGTTGTAAGATACTAAGAAGAAACTAATGAAAAAAGACTATAACTCTACATTCAAACTACTTTTTCTAAAAGCTTAAGATGCTCAAGTCATGACGGTAGAAGAATGATTAAGTTGTTTTGAGTTTTATAGACAATCAGAAGCAGCAAATCCTATTAGCAACTGAGAGTCAAACTTGTCTATAATGCAAAATCCTAAGATTAGAAACCGAAAATTCTAGAGAAATGTCACACAGCCAATTTTCAATGAATTAAAGAAACCAATAATAGGGATAGCACAAGCTATCCCCATGACCTCTATTGGCCCCAACAAGAATCATTGGAGTAGTTTGCGCTACCTCTGTTATCAGTTTCTTTGATAGAGGTGATTCTTATTTTGAAGACACAAACAAATCATTCGAGGAGGCATTTTTTAGAATGATATCTCACAAATTGTCTAATTTGTTCCATTTATAAGTTCTAATGCATATAAAGTCCATTGGTTACAAGAACCCAAACACGACGCCGCTTCTAGGATAACACGGCATGGCTATAGAAACCTAGAGACGACGCCGCAAATATAAAAATTTTAAGCCAAACCTGCAAACCAAATTTTTGACTGAACTCAAAATGGATTTGAATTTCTTTAATTTTTAAATGCAAGCTCGAACCAGAAACAGGGGGAGTGCGAGCTACCCCCATGACCCCCGTTGGCTATAACAGGGGTCACTGAAGTAGCTCGCACTATCCCAATTTCCGGTCCTTGCAGCGTGTTGTGATTGCTTCTTCCAACTACCCCGATTTTAGGTTCTTTGCTTCGTGTTGCGATTGCTTCAAACAGGCACCTCCTTCACCAAAGTTAGACTTCAAATTGGAATTCGGAAATGAAAAATTCATAATGCCAAAGCTGCAACCTTGAGTCATGAGGAAGTTGAGAAACATCAGAGAATTTTTTTGAAAAAAGTCACCAAGAACTGACAAAGCAAAATCAGGGGTAGCTTAAGCTACTCCCATGACCCCCGTCGGCCCTGACATGGGTCATTGGGGTAGCTCACGCTACCATTCTTTTTGGTTTGTCAGGGTGGCAGAATGTCTTCCGGCTTGGTTTCGGGTAACTTCTTGCGTATAAAAATTTCATGCGGACACGGCAATGTTGACTAAAATAGCTACCCGGAAGTAAGTTTATAGAATGCAGTTTGATTTAGGTTTTACAAATTTTGGTTCAAGCTAGTTATCTTGAACTCAGACCATGACGAACAAGCAAACTTGGAACCTTAGCGTGATTGTGAAATTCAAATTGATTTGTACAAGAAATTTCCTTGGCTAGATCCGTTGCTTGGATTTGTGATAGCCTTATTCCTTATTTTCCATATCTAACAGAGATTTTTCGACAAATAAGGAACCATATTCCTGGTGACTGCAGGCATTACTTTACTTATGCGTGATTTCTAGTGGGCAACTTTGAAATTCAACTTGCAAGGCTCGTTCATATCTAGACTCTTCGTGCAAGCTGTCATCTACAGATTTGTTCTTAAATCAGAAGTTCTTCAATGACCCCTCATGGCAATTGTAGCAATCTAAATTGACGACCACGATCAATACAAACTGAAGCAGGACTTGAAGAGCAGTCGGAGTTGGAATGCCAAAGATCTATCAATTTGAACTCAAACGCACAAGATAACACATCAAAGTTTATGAATCATAAGTTGCACAACAATTGAAAAAGCATAAAAAAAGTGAGGCTAAGTAGATGGTTTCTCACGTTGATTCTGTCTTTGATTTGTGGTGGAGGTGTGATCTGTTGGTCTGGCACGTCCTCCTCCCTTGCACGGCTCCTTATAGTCCTCATGTTCTCCATTTGCTTATTGCTCTAAGGATCACACATGAAGAAAATTTGAAATCTTGCAATGCCAAGGGAAGCCATAGCGTTGCAAAACAGGGGTAGTTAAGAATTTCAAAAGGCTTGGTGGAGTCTTTTTGGGGAGAGCAAGCAAGAATCACAAAAATTGGTGCAGAAGGAATTTATCCCGAATCTTTGGAAAAGCCTTTGAGATCCCGCCATCTATGCAAGACAGGCGATTGAACTTCCTAAACTAGATCCAGTGCAAAGATTAACCGTTGTTCAAGATTAGATTATTGGTTCATATCGATTTTGATGATCTGATTTCAAATAGGTAAGAAGATGCATTACTAGATTAGAAGATTCAAATTTCAATTTTGTAATGGATTTCAATCCAAGCATCTTGACCCCATGCACCAAATCTAGCAAGCTACAACCCAATTCATCCAAAAGAAGTTCTTTTATTAAGTGAATGGCAAATATGGACAATAAGCATTTTTGAAAATTTTCAAGACAGCTGATGTTAAATTGTTATCAACATTGTACAAATAGAATTGAAACTGGTCATGATTTGTAGTGCACAGTTATACCCAGATACGGATATTATCTTTGAAAAATCAGCGTTGATGAAAGCCAAGAGAAGTCTGACCATGCATGACTCAAAAATAGAAATAAGTACATTCTCCTAACTTGGTATAAGTATCTGATAGCTACTTTCATAATCTTTAGTAGTCTCACTCATATTAGTTTTGAAAATATTATATAATATTAATGTAGTGTTAGATTTTTTCTATAATTAGATGGTAAGAATTACTACATTCAAGTGACAGAATCTGACATTCCTTACATTATGCTAAAACCTTTTCTTACTGTTTCTTATGAGTTATAGTTTGTTCATTTTCAAATGCGTAACGCAACTTCTATCCATGAGTAATTCTAGTTCACTTAAAGTATAATTTGTTGCTTATATAACCCCTTAGTGACACTTTTCAAACTCTTTTACATGCATAAATTATAAATCAGTATTCAAATTTGTTTATTTTAAAATACTAAATTCTGAACAATTGTAGAAGAAAAAGTGCCTTCATTTTATCAGATAATGAGTGAAATATGTAATGAATATGAGAAGACAATAACTCCCTCTACTATATTACCCTAAACCTAAATCTTTTGTGAATATGTGGGTCTGATTACCTATTATTCTGAAATTGGATATCATTCAACCATTGCGTTAAATTTTTTTAGAAATGATTAATTATTATACAGTCTTCTGAGCTCAATAGACCTCAAATATGAATTATTTCCCTTCAATCTATATTGGTGTATGGCCCTATTTAGTATTATTTCTATTGTTTAGGTAATTTATACAAGTTTTAGTAGTGTTATAATTTTTTGGATTTTAGAAATGAAGTCTATTTTAAATAGGTTATAAGAAATTTTAGTAATTTTCAAACGTATTTAAATCAAACAAATAGTGCTTAATAATTATTGACTTTTGACACTATATATATTACATAATGTAACTTTAATCATTTGTGATTTAGTATTGTTTTCCATTCATTTGAAGAAGTTTAGCAATAGAAGAACCAGTAGAATCATAATTTATATATATCATCATTTTAAATATATGATAGCAAACATATAATTGAATCCTCAATAGTGAATGCGTGAGTAATGGCCATTTCTAAATTGAAGTTTCCTTTCCCTTAGTAGATTTTTATTTAATACGTATTATTATTTATCCAAATGAATAAAGATTCACTAATCTACTTTTATTACAATTGCATGTATTAAAAAGGGATGAAATTTATGTATTCTAAATCCCTTAAAGGTAGCAAATATGGAACCAATCAAATCATTTGCATTACTGTCTCTATATCATTCAGTACAAAACTGGAAGACACTTAAAACGGACCAACCATCTTATTATGGATAGGAGGGCCTAATGAAATGTTCTTCGTTGACATGTATAGCGAACTCAAATGCACTATATCATATTGTCAGTTTTATCATCTATAGCATTAAATTGAGATGAAACAATAAATAGCATGAAACAATTGAGATGAAGAGTATTGAAGGAATACTATAAGATAAGCACATGATTCATAAAAAGATCACAAAACTTAAAAGGAAGGGATGAAATGAGAACAATAGTGATTAAAAAAACAAACAACAACAACAACAACAACAACAACAACAACATAATATAGAGAGGCTTACAAACTTGACTCCTTGTCCTGAACGACTTGGCACACCATTGGTCTCCTCAGACATCTCTTGAACGAGGTTTAAGTTCTGCACTCCAGAAGCCTCTTCTATGCCGCTAACTCCTCCTCCTCAGCGAAGGACCTTCTTTAGGTTCCCGAGCATTGACTAACTAGTTTCCGAAAGTTGTTTCTTCCCACGAGTCATTCTTGATCTCTGCAACCCCTTGGAAGATGAAAAGTAAAGTGAACTATGCTTTCAATCCTTCTTTCTCTACTATGGATCAATAGATGATGAGATGAGGTTGTCTGTAGGCATGAGGGAAGGCAAACTACATCCTAACTTCCACTACAAATTGTCTATGAGCATGAGGAAAGGCAAACTACATCCCGAATGTTACTATAGATTGTTTGTGCGCATGAGTGAAGGCAAAGTACATTCCAACTCTCACTACAAAATGCACTAGGTATTCTTATCGCACCGCATGAAAAGAGACTTCCCTCAAGAGAAGTGGACAATACTTATACGAGCTTGGAAGCACTGAAGACGTCGTTGGCACTAGCACTTCTCAAGGTAATGTAATAACCACAATCGGCACTTGAACTGACACACTTGGTAGGTGAAAACTAATTCAATGCGTCATCAATCTTAAAGATCCAAATGTAACTAATTACAAAAATACTCTGACACTGTCATAATTTTTACTGATGTAGTAGAATTTTGGGATCTATGGTTATTAATATTGGTGCGCCAGAATTTGAAATGTACACACTTTTTATATGACTGACATATCCGCCCTATATACCTAAAGAGCATCCAAAATTAGGGTGAAAATAATGTGCTTGAAAGGTGGCTTGACAATTGCGATTATTATTGTTACTAAGTGTTCATGTACTTGCTTCCATCAAACTATCTTCTTTTAGAAATAGCTATAAGGGCACGACATTGGCTGACGTACTTTCACAATGATGAATTGTCTATCACCCCACCCTCAGTTTCCAGTTCTATCATTTTCAGTCGCCTCTGGCCGTGTGGTTTGAGTGATGGTGTCAATTTGTGTAGATGGTCAATAGGTCCCCCTTATATTTTTGGTTGATGCCAAAGGAATTGCAAAAATACATAGCCATTTACTTCATGTGTGCTTTATTTGTGGGGTCATCTATCTATGTTGAGGAAGAAAGGAAGTCGGAATCTGGAGAGCTACAACAATTTATTCCTACCAGGAAGTGTCTGGAACAACATGATCACTGCTGGTACCTTTACGTAGGAAACTATAGAGCTTACGGCTCCCTCTCTCCATACTACCTATGTCAACCGAGATATTAAGTCGTCAATCAGATACATTGACAGTCAATATGCCATACATCAAACACAGCGTTTCTCCTAGTCCACCTTGTGAAGTTTTCCCAATCCTTCAGCAGATTTCAATTCTTCGGGTAATGAAGGTTGAGAAGTTAGATCCTATTGTAGAGTTGTCTAGCAAATCGGAAGGAGAGTCTCCTGGTATGATACTTCTGAAGCAGTCGATGTGTGTACAGACTTTTGCGGATGAAAAGGCTCTTCTAAACTTTGAATGTGGCACCCCATCCAATAATCTTACACAATCTCTAGGATCATGTCCACCATTGCATCCAACTTCAGTTGAAGGCATTAATATACTAGAGTGTCTAAAGAGATTAGGTAGTATGCACCGCTCATGGAATGAGTTGTCTACAATGGATCTAAACGCCTTGAAGCATCATCGTGTTCACCCTGTAGAGATTTAATAGAGAGGATTTGTGGATTTATTGCGGAGTAGGTGGTAAAGACACCGTCGGCCACCAATTCTGCAATTGCTTGCTCTGCTAGAGAGGACTTCCTTACAAACTATCTATTTCACAATGGAGAGGGAGAGAAGGAGATGTTGAAGGGGGAGGAAATAGAGGAGGTCATGGATTGCTTCTAGTATTTGAGCAATCCAAATATAAGGAATGTGATATCTCCATTCCGCTCAAACAACCGGGGAGGTGTCATAGACAACATCATGACCATGAAGAAAGAGTCTCGATTTGAATACATTCACGACGGCGTTTTCCCTGGCTAAAGAAAAGAAAAGGTGTATTTTTTCAAGATGCTCACCAAAGGACTTGGAAATGGAGTGGATTTGGTGAGATGCATGCAACGCAGAGAGAATCTGCAAATTGCGTGGATGATGTTCAACAACGTCAAGCGCGTAAAGGAATAGACTACAATGGCTTCCCACGTATACGATCCTGAGTACAAGAAGGTGATGACCATTTCAACATACAATATGCAATCCAAAGATACTAAGATCCAGGTTCAGTTTTGGTGGTGCTTAAACGCTGTAATGTCACGGCACGGAGTGGATCATCCAAACTTTAAGGGATTCATGGCGAACAGCGCTATGGCCAATTGGAATGCAGTCCACATTGTCTATGGATCTGGTTCTGCAAATGACAAAATGGAGAATCAAGAGAAGATGTGCTTGTTGCATTGGAATACATCTTTTCAAAAAGACACTCAAAAACACATCAAGGAACCATTCCAACAACAATACAACACACTATGCAAACAATACAAAGATGTGAAGACTATGGATAAAGTAAAGACACGTAATCTTGCAATTCGGTCATGGTGGTTTTCTTCTGGAGCTACCATTGAAGATGTACTTCATCAATTGGAGCATTAGCTTGCATTTTGTGATTTTAGGTATCGTCAGTGGGGAGGCTTTATGCAAATGGTACGTGCACGTTCAACTTAAATTTTGATATTTCATGTTTTTTTGGAAATTTCTGCGTGTAAAATTGTAAAATAGTTTTCCCCACATTGAGTTTGAAATTGGCATGCATGATTTCTAAAGGAAGAGTTTTTAATACCCATGAAAATGAAAAATTTTTTTTGAAAAAAAAAATATTTTAGATAAATTTTGAATGCTTGACCAAAAATAGAGGTACTGCGAGGGGGTCCAGAAACACCCGTTGGATCCGACGGGTGTTTTTGGACCGCTTTGCAATACCCCTATTTTTGGTCAAATTGCCCTCCCTAAAAAAAAATCATAGGAAGGCAATAGATATTGGTTGCTTGACATTCCAATTGTCAAGTTGGCTAATTTTTGCCAGTGCTTTTTTGTAGAGTAGATGTAACGATTTTCTTGTATTGGAATGTCCTTCATTTCATGTGAACTACATATGGACTTAGTTCTAGCAGTTTAGAGTTTTGGTTGATGGTGATGTATGGCACTGAAATAGTGCTCAGGTTTCTTGTAGATGGCTTTTTAGGATTTGAACTTGGCGGATATGGCTTCATGCAACCTATCAAAAACAGTTCACAATAAGTGGCTTCAAATGTCTGGCAACCAAGGTAACAATTTGTTTGACGCCACTTGCGATGATAATATCCGTGCATGGATGCAAATGACAAACTATTGTGCTTATTTAAAAGGACATTTCTGTAGATCTGGTCCATTGAAGGGAGAGTTGAAGTTGAGAGCTGCAAGACGAAGCAAAGACCCCCAAAAAATGGCAAAGGCACTAAACACAATACTTGGAGCTGTTGATGTTGGAAGTTGCATACCTCATTTGGAAGGACAAGAGATCTTTGGAAGCACAAAGAGGAAGTTGGATGTTTCCATTGGCAATGAAAGAGGCTCACGTTGACCCGACAAAGTAAAATTCTCACAACCTCGTATTTGAACAAGCTCTAGTAAGCCTTCTATGGAGTCTTCCTAAGGTGAAGAAAAACAACTTGAGGTACCACCATTCCAACATGTTACAATTGCATAAGAAAGCGATTGTGACACGTCAAAGTGGCACACTGCAAAGATCAACCACAAATCAAATGTAAAATGTCAAGCTCAACAATGGACGTCAAACATCAAGTGCACAGCTAAAATTGCAAGAAGGCGGAAGGAAACTCCAACTCCAATTGTGGAAGAAAGGAAGATTTTGGAACTAAGAGAGAAGTGGTGGCAGACTTTTGGTTCTATTGGGATGACATTGAAGGATGTGTAAAAGGTACAAAGCGGAAGTAGGTTATAGATAGGTCTAAGGTACCAGAGGTTTGGCCTATTTTGACAGGGGCTAAATTTTGCCGAGAAGGGACATTGTTGCTACAGCATGCTAGCTTTCAACTGCAAGAGCATCCTACATTGTTGCCATAATGACTCTTCAACATGTCTAATATCTTCAAGAGCAACTTGTATGATCAATTGATGCCCCAGGATACAGATGTATATCCAACAATTAGAAACAACTGAACCATACAACAAAATGCAAATGCACCAATTACCTAACAACAGTATCACCTTACAATCACCTTACTCCAATCCACACCACCTACTCTACAACATACGATATAAAATCACATAAAATCACCTCTACTTATGCCAAAACATACGGACCATAAAATACTAACTACCAAACTTAGCTTAAAATACTACAAAGTATCTCTAAAAAATGCGGTGCATGCTCAATTGGAATCATACAAACACAAACTCCTGTTGATGACATCAACTTGAGCTGCAGGGATTTGCAGGACACATTCCACTGTGTCTTTTTTAACCTTAGACCTCCATGCGGTGATGAGAGCATTTGTGTCCTTCCAAACAGGTTCTTGGGCCTCGTCCACTTTCCAACGCAATCCCTTAACAGAGTCCCAACCACTATAAAATTCTTGAACATTTCTCCCTCGTGCCGTTGGCTTAAAGTATTGAATCAAGATACAATTTGGATGCTTCGGGTTCGTGAAAGGGGCAAATAAAGCTCTGGCAATCCATACGGGTTTTGTATCACCATCAGCAGGTCGAAGGGTGACGAAAAAACCTTTCTCAACATCATAACCCACTCGAAAAGATGGCAAAGGACAATCACAACGTTGCTCCACGAAGACATCATCCTCAGCAAATTCCTCACAAGCTTCGCCATTGTCATCAAATTCGTCCTCCTCGATTGCTTCCAATTGGGTAGAAGGCCAGAAGCCCTCTTTCAGTAGTTCAAATGGTACAATAGGCTCCAACAAACATGCTTTTACTGCTCGCCAATAGAACACCAAATGCTTGAAGCATCTCCTATACTCTCCACTCCCGTCTTCATTGTATAATGCCTCCCAATACTTGATGAATCTAGAAATCCCCTTGGAAATGTCATCCATACCCCTCATTGGAAGGTGGGCGACAGGCACTGGCTCTCCACGAGGCCATAGACTTTGCCCTTTTGAGTCTTCTTTCCACAATTTGATCCCCCCTTCTTCTGGGAGCCAATCACTATCCGTGCAGTACCTCTTGTACTTCATGATCGAAACACCCGTTGAGTTCAAATAGAACTTGTACTGTTGTGCTTTGGTGTGGCCAACAAGTGCTTCATCCCCTTCTATAAAGGCTTTGAAATCCGGTACCTCCTTGATCAAGTGAGGAATGGTAGTCACAGAATCCACATCCATGAAGGATTTCATGAGGGCTGGGATAGTGGGGAAGCTTTCTTTCTTCAACTGCACGCTCCATCTGCCAAACAAAGCATCGATGTCGTTGTGCGTATGACCGACCAACATGGAACTTACATACACTTCTCGAAATATCTTCTTTGCAATGAAGAGAGACCAAAATGCAAACACATATCAATTTTTGTTGTCTCCTGTAGCGTTGTCCATTTAAACATTGAGAACTGGAGGAAGGGGAGTCGCTCCAATCGGGACTTCTGGCGGTGGCCGAAGTGATGAGTTGCACATTTCAACTCCTTTCAGCACCGCTTCAAATAGAGGAGCAGAGCTCGGCCCAACAAACAAATCCCTGGAGGAGTACTTTGGGGGGAGTTCAAGGTCTCATAAGAGCTTAGCTAGTGAACCCACTGTGCAGTTGGAGTCGTGCAAGAAGATATCTAGACTATAATGTGCATAACGCACGTTGCCATGCCCGTGAGCAATCATTCCAGTGACCAAGACCAGCAACTTTGTGAGTCCATCAAGTTGCTTGCTCTTGTGAGAGAACACAGGAGACGCCGTTTTGGCATGATCCATTTTGTTATGCATGATCGTCAAGCATTTGTGAGGGTATGCAGTTGACATGTACTGATTTGCATAATAATTATATCGATGAGCTCGAGCACATGTATTATGCTTGTCTAGCAAATGGTCCCTTTTCTGTCGCAATCCAATGGGGGCAGTCCTTCTGTGAGCTTGAAATCTATCACAGTCCGCGCAACGAGCAAAATTATCTCCGGGCTTCTTCACAGAGTACTCAAAAAAATTCAATTTCCTAATTTTGCTGATGCTTGAGGTGGAGACATCCTTTAGCCCAAATACAGCATTTGCTGCGTTGACGTCAAGGAGTACATTCTTCCATGTGAAGGTGGCCGGCAAAACCTCGGACACGATCTTCTCTCCAGAATGAAGAGTGTGTGTACGATGCGGCATGTGGTCAGCTGACTTCTCAAGCAAACACTTCAATGTCGCAGCGGCCTACAACAAATGTTTCCAAGATTTTTGCGTGCCCAAATTTCTATGTGATTGAGCTTGATCACCTCTAGCAGCATATCCCTAAAAACGATGGAAGGTCATCTCCAAGACACCTGCAATATGCCGCCATGCCGCCATATAGACCTTGATCTCTTCAAGAGTGACCACTCTCTTACCCTGACTGTCACGGTGGACCTGCCAATGCACGTCCAACTTCATGTGGTAACGGAATTCGAAGGTCGTCTTGTGGTACATACGCTCACGGAAGGCAAAAATCTTCTCTCTAGGAAAAGGTTGGATACAGTTGCTCAAACAACACGTCTTGCTCAACACGGAATTGATAGATTCCTGAGTGAGAAGATTGTCGGCTTTCACACAAATTTGAGGAGGTGGAGCATTCCTGACGACGCTCGTATATGGTCTCGCAGTTGACGATGACAGTTGCGACAGTCTAGCCAGATGACGATTGTACTTGTCGCGAACCTTGTGATCACTCAAACATGCCCCATTCAGAAAGACACAAGTAATTGGCCATGCACAAAGTGAGTACTTCCAGTCTTCAGGAACATCCTCGACCTGTAGCGACTTTGAAATCTAAACTGCGATGAGTGAATCTCCTAGAGGACCATTGCTACCAACAACGTGATCATAATTCACGCTGTGACAGATTCCCTCAGCCACAGGCTGACCATTGGCATTGTGCAGAAGAACAATCTTTGTGCCCCAAAGTCGACGTGGGACACCATCACAGTCAGGTATGACAATGTCTTCAACCTGTGTATTCTCCACCTCACCTTCATCCGATGAATACTCCACGACAGGCCGCCGGAAAGCATCCATAATACCTACGCACAAAAAACGTGATGTTCAGTGAAGGAATATAATTCACAATGCAGGCCCTAGGAGCTGTCAACAAAATCAACTCGAGGCGAGTTAAGCCACTACCTAAATCTAAGCTACTGCAGCATTTCTTAATCACCGTGTACAAGAGTACGAGTCCTCAATATACTGGACACAGCAAAGAAGATTATCCAGAGGCAGATCACGTCCGACAGAGCTCATTTAACTCGAGTCGAGTTGAAGACAACAACGGCAGAACATAGGACTTACTAAAAAATATCCTCACTCCCAAATCACCCGCACACATCAGACCAATTGGACAGGAGATAGAATTGGTAACAAGCAGACTGAATCTGATTTCACAGACGTGACATCCATCACTAGTGAACTCGATGACCTGATCCAATATATCAACCAATACCGGCACAAAAGCTAGCACAAGTTCTGTAAATTCTGGAGGTATTTAACTCAGCCCGAGTTAACCCCAACGACAACTAATATGTATCCAAAGAACTGCCACACCATGACTATTTAACTCGTGTCAAGTTAATTTTGGTGAGACATGGACCGTATCTAGATAGTTGTTATTCCGTGACGATATAACTCGGGTTGTGTTGAACCAGTATACTCCACTTAACTCGGTTCGAGTTGAATCTTGTGTTACCATGTGGATATTGCTAGGCTTATTAGTTAACTCGAATCGATTTAAATGTCCATCCCGCATTCCACGGGGGGTCATATTTTACAGTTCGTCAGATTCAATCTTGGGAATTTCAACGACAATGTCGAGCTGTCTCACTTTCTCAGGATACCGTAAGCAACCCAATTGCCTATAGACATGGTGCAAGGTTGATCACAAGTAACAACAAAGAATCCAAACCAATCTGAAACATCGCAAGCATCAAACGCATTGCAGAAAAAAAACATAAAATTCCTACAACCAGCTACATGATAACTTCACGATTTGTGACATCAAATACTGCAAATGCACAAAAGAGATTGGAAGAAGGATCCATTTCAACACGGGCACGAGGAATGCACTGTGCAGAATTAAATGTGTAATGCAAGACAAGGACACCTTCGGTTGAGAATACAAAAAGAACTACTGCATACCCAGAATCTCATGGATTGAAGCAGCAAACAAAACAGACCCCAAATTCGTGAAGTAACATTGCGGCAATAGCTCCTACAAAATCAAAATGCAGATGAGCTAGAGCCCAAGAAATCAAATGGAAAGAGCTCTGAAAGCACGGAAATGAGTCATACTGCGAGAAGTAAAGGAGGTCTGTGAATGTGGGCGGCGACAAAGAGAAAGAGATGATGGAACCCCGTCACCGGCAGAGAAGCGGATTGATGGACAATTGCGGGACGGTGAGAGTGAGAATGGTATGCTAGAAGGTAAGCGAGGGAATGTACGCGGGATTTTCAAACAATCGTCTTCAAGGCCAAATCAAAATAGATAGGCACTTTTCATTGCCACTGGCAGCTATAAGCATTCAATGCTGACGACATAGAATCTTCCAATTCCAATTTTGGCTGAACAATTATGTCATTCTTTACAGCTTTTCAACCGCACTAAGAAGATCCCATTTCCAGAAACTATTGTGAGAAAAAGTTAAATCCATCGGCGGCTACAGAAAAAATAACGGAAGGAATCTGAGTGTTGTGCGATTGTACATGGTCGAGTCAGGTTTCTGAGGTATAGCAAAAAGGTTCAGGGTTTGGTTAGGGTATAGGGTTCAGGATTAGGGTAGGATTCAGGGTCAGGGTCTTTAGGGTAAGGCATGAAAGCTCTTGGGAAACAAAAATTGCTAACCAGTCATTGAACCCCCTCAAATTCGATGAATATGTTTTCACCGAAATACTGAACATATGTCATTCTGAGTACAAGTACCCGATTCTTGGGGATTTTTTTTTTCTCACATATACCAAAAAGTTTTCTACTATGGTGAACTGAAAACATGTGGTAAAATTTTCAGAATTTTCCACCACATGGAGCCGTGGACTGCAACTTCCAACATTGAAATTCAATGAAAGCATTTTTTTGGCCCTCTGGAAAACAAGGGTGCTACACTTCAAATGCCCACATTCCTATGAAAGAATGTCCAAAATCATGGTGCTTCTCTGGAATTTTTTTCCTCGACAATTTTAGTACATGCTTAAATTTTTTTGGATTCATCTGGAATTGAGCAGCGGAAAGGAAAATATAGCAATTCAATTGTACCACATAGATTGCTACTCATCTTTGCAAAAAAGGTTCATGTAACCCCTAAAGTTCCATGACTATGTTCTCACCGAAAATGCTCAAAAACTATCATTTTGAGTACAAGTATCCAATTTTGAAAAAATAAATTTTTTGGCATATGTAATCGTAGGATCTTGTAGTATGGTGACTTGAGAACATATGTTAAAAATTTCAGGAATTTCCTCTGCCTGGATTGCAAGATATAAGCATTCAAAGTTACTAAAACCATGTTTTTGGAACTGCAAAAAACAAGGCAGCAGCACTCCACAAGCTCACTTTTTGATTAAAAAAATTCCAAAATGATGGTGCTTCTTTGGATTCCTTTTCCTAGCCAAGTTGGCTACATGCTTGAAAATTTTCACTTCATTTGAAACTGTACAACATATAGGAAAAGAATAGTAAATAGATAGTAGTAGAAAATGATTCAAAATACAAAATTGTCAAGAATTTAATTATGGAACTGAAAATTGCTGATCCCAATGGTGGCAATGTTGTAATAAATAATCTACATCCTTGGATTTTTTTATTTTTTTTAATTATTGAAAATTGAGTAAGATAAAGGACTTCAAAGTTTATTTTAGTGTACAAAATCCATAACTGCCCGCAAACTTGTAGACCCTTTTCTTGGCCCTTTCCTGGATGCAGGGACTAAAACATTATACCACATTTACATTTTATTTGTTAAAACAATAGGTTAAGTAATACACCACATTTTGAAGTTTAGGGTGATGGTGTAAGGCAAAACACGTTAAATCCGGCATTCAAATTGGGACCCGCAAGGTGAAAATGCAGAAATTCGTGGGGGTAAACAAAAAATCTTGCCCCTATTTGAGTTGTGTCTACAGATAGATGTTAACCTCCCCTAGCTAATTTGGGGCCTTTGATTGCAAATATGAAATCAGAATTAAAAATAATAATAATATGTGAAAAATTAAAAATTCCTGCATTTTTTCGAGGGATAAAACTCCTGTGTTTTCCCCCTACGGGTCCCAATTAGAGCTCGGGGTTTGTAGTCAAAAACTCAGAAATTGCTGTTTTGGTAACTCTGAGTCTCACAAGCCATGGCCTTCAGGATTTTCCACCTGATGATTGACTTCAAAGAATGACCCATTCTTCAACCTTGTCGCAAGTTTCTAATACAAATTGTGCTGGCAAAGCCTGTAGGAAACGAAATGAGCCCCACGCAAGTACTTTATAAGACCACTTAATTAGGTTATAAGGAAACAAGATTAAGATTAATGAAATTTGATAGGAATAGTGCAGTAGGTCAATAGAGTACCAATTCAACATATTTTTTGCCGGTCTCTCCTTTCTGTCTTCTTGTCTTTAGAAATGACTTCACAAAATAGATGCTTCCTGAACGTTGGATTTGTACAAGAGCATCATTCATGTTGGTGACCTCTGGTTTCATGGAAGGCCACATAATTGGCTTCATTTTTTGCCTCACAATGGAGATGCTTGTGCCTGTGGGTGATTGACCAAACTTACTACAACTTACAAGCCGGGATATACCTGCTCGCCACAACTTAGCCATTTCTAATGTTGCAAGAATTCTAAGAGCCGTACTAGACGATCGTTGTTTCCCCTTTCTTATTAATCTTTTCTCTGTTGCAAGTTAGGATGTCAAAGTAGGACTGAACAACTTTTAGAAATGTTTACTGACATTCATGTGCCAAAGCAAGAATGATTAGTTAGGTACTGATGCTTGCATCTTGGAGCACTCTAGGTTAGAGCTACACAAAGAAGTAGGAAAAAAACGCACAATACATATGCATTGACCTTGTCCAAACAAATTTCAATTAAGGATTTGATCATAGTTCATAAATGCAATACTCATGGTTCAAGGGTCGTGTAAGTTAATGCTTGAAACCCTACTTCTTGAAACTAAAGCTCACTAGAAACATTCTTAGTTCTTTGATTGTTCTATCGTCCTCACTATCAATCTCTTTGTGATTCATATGAATCCACATTAAGCTTAATCAGTTACTTCCCAAAATTAACTGTCTTTTAACTAAGTAAACAATGTTCAAGGATTGTTGTGTAGGTTGAAATTAACCAAACATTGCAAAGATGGTGGGTGCTGAACAATGGCTTATGTAAAAATAAAAACAAACAAAAATCAAATTAGGCGCACGTAACTGAGTTTGGGTTGCGTCTTCACTGATGAGTATGCTGCTGCTGCACCTTGGAAGACTGATAGTACAGGCTTCCCAATTTAATCACCGTCCAGGCACTTCACGCCTCGGAAGGTACCAATTTCCTTCTCAGTTCCGCTGAACAAAATTATCAATTGTACATATTCTTGGCTAAAAATCTTGCTTGCAATCACTTGAATGATTTAAAAAAGTTAGGGGAAACAACAATTGTTTTCTATACAAGGCTCTTGGAATTTTGAACAAGGGTGAAGAATGGATCATTGAATGTTGCATTGTCACACCTGAAATCAATCAATGTATGTATGGACAACTACACTCACAAATAAGAAAGCCACAAGCTAAGCCTTGCAACAGAGCTAATTTTTCTCCACAAAGGAGCGCGGTCCTACATAAGATTTTGCACATTCACAAGTGGAATAATTTGAATGTCCACGGTGGAAATGACGTCAAGCTTTAGAGCGAAAGCTTCTTTGTAATGCAAAATATTATTGTGCAATGCCAAGGTTGAAATCATTCATAGGTACTGCCATATAAGTTGCTGAATATACATATGTTCCCAAAAATTGGCTCATTGGAAATCAACCAACACGCATGTAGCAGTGCTTACAAGTGGGAAGTTCTCAATCAGAGGTCCGTTGAGTCAATTCCTAAACCTATTGACAAATTCACTGAATTGAGACAGACATGAGAATTATCCTCAACACTCCAATTTAACGTATTTAACATAATTATCTGATCTACAGCAAATGAATATTCCACGATCTAAATTGAAATGACACTTGAAGTCAATGTCATAAATTTTATGTACAAGTCATGAAGACTCTTCAAAAATCATGAAAAGCCATGGGTGTTAAAAAACAAAATGTTCTATATTTTGACTTGTAGAGGACCTAATTTTATAAAAGAAGACCTAAAATTTGAATATAAAAATTAAAAATCTCACATATCTATAGTCCTTTCTTACCTATTTTTATTGGGTTTGGAAGACAGAAGTAATTAAATTTATTCATATGTGATAAGTTTGTAAAGATGATGAGGCACAAGACAATCAACAAAATTTTGTTTTTTTTGCATGGCAAAGAACCTTGACTGTAGAAGTAACTATAACACATCCCATGTAATAAGAAAAATTCAATCATCAGATATTATGCACTCTTTAACTTTTGAAAGTAATATAGAACAAAATGATCTTAAAAAATTGAATGCTCCCTCTGTTTAAAAAGAAAACCAATGTTTCCTTTGTAAAATACAAACGAAACACCAATTTTATTTTGAGACAGAGGGAGTGATTGCTATCTTTTTGGGTTAAGTACACTTACTTATACTACATGTGAATGATTTCAAAAATGCACGTAAGTGTATAGTAAGAACACTACGGTCCAACAAGTTGTAAATGATTGATATTTTTGAAATCTATGATCATAATACGAAACTCATTCCATTCTCACAAGTTCTGACTTCAATTATGCTCAAATTTCTTTTTCGCCCTTCTACTTTAACCCCTGAAGGACCCAAGTCCTTTTTCTGCTTGCCCTTTTCTTGTCGAAACTGCCAATTCTATAGGAAAAAAAAAAAATTTGAAAAAACTTGAAAAACATTCGAAATTCTCACATGTAGCCGTAGAATGTTACACCTAACTAGTATGAGAGTGTGTACAAAAACTTCCAAAATTTCCGACCGCATAAATTGCAAGATATCTGCGTTTAAAGTAAACAAAACAAGTTTTCCAGCACATTGCGGGACTACATTTTTTGACTTTGATAATTTTTAACTTTGATAATTTTTAACTTTGATAATTTTTAACTTTGATAATTTTTAACTTTGATAATTTTTAACTTTAAATTTTTGCACTACAAAGTTTCAAGCTTCAAAATCTTTTTAGTAGAGAATTGAGTTTAGAGTCTAGCAAAAATAAAAATTTTAAAAAGCTTCATTATTTATGAGTGTTACTTTGACATTTCTTTATATAAAGGACCATTTATATATTAATATATTGGATATGTTCTACAAATTAAATTTTTTTGTAGTTTATTATATGGAATACTACCTGGTCACTTTAAAATTTAGAAAATATTATCTAAATAAGCAAATAGATTCAATAAAAATAATCATGTACCTTATTCAATTCGTATTTCTGTGTCTAATAATATTGGAATTGAGGACTGTAATCTTTAAATAAGTATTAGGATTTAAGGTTTTGCTTCATTAAGCCCTTTAAATTCAAACTCTATGGCTTCTGATATTGGTTGTCATTAAAGTGCAGGGTCCAATTTTATAGTAGGATCCCTTTTGTAATTGCTAGAGTGGTAAATAGTCTTCTAAAGAATCTTTAGTGGATCACTGTATGTATATTCTATACCCTTCGTCACACAGGCTGGGGTATAGAGTGTATATATAGTGATCCACTCCAAACTTTGGAGTCCATTTGTATGGTACTTGATAAGCATTTGTGTAGACTGTGTTTAAGAAAAAAATCCAAATGGTTCATGCTCTTCAATGCATGGCATTTTAAAAAAAGAATGAAAGTGCCCAAAATCAAATGCAGTTGTGATTTTCATGAACATTTTCCGTGGAATGAATTTTTGTACATGTGCTTCTTGATCTACCATTGTTTGTCATTACAATCAATGTCTTTAATGATGCCAGCTTTATAGCAAGCTAGTTTATCAATGCTATCATTTCAGCACATCTAAAACTTTTTAGGAAATTCAAATTCTGTCCAAAAACTCTAATTTTAATCCAACCGTTATGATTACTTAGAAACATTCATAGCATATTCGAATTATGTCTACAAATTATAAAGTGAAGTCCAACCTGCTAGAAGTTTTGGTCATTGCTTTTTATAAATTATTGAAACTCAAATTGATATATTGTTGGAAGCACAAAATAAGTTTCTTCAATTATATGATACATGGTATTTCAATTTAATTATTCAAAAAATAAGATTATAGCTTTTCTTTCCATATGATTAATTGTAGATTTGCACAATTATGTTTCTCTTTGCTTTATAGTTGTGGTCAGTAGTCTTCGTAATTGCTGACCTCGAACTCAAACACTTCAAAGATGGCACGAAGTTCCTATTCAGCTTATCGTACAATTATTGCAGCTGTCTTTTAGTTGTTAGAAGACTGTAAATCCTAAAACCTTTTTTCCAGTTTCATTTTATACTTTCATTTCCTTACATTGACTTTCAAATTTTAGAAATTCGTATATATATGAAGTATAAGAAAAGAAATTGTAATATTGTTTTCAAGAATGGCACAATTTTAATTTTAGCATATAATTAAATTACAGGTTTCTTTGAAGGAAAATTGGCAAAACTTTTTTAAACGGTACACAAAAATCCCTATATGAACTCTTCAGATTTGTTCCACAAAATGAGATGCTTTATAATTATTGGACTTTTCTCACATAAAAGATTGAATAACTTAAGCTTATAATTAAGGATGGGCTATTCTCCATGAAAATCATCCAGTGTGCATACACTACTTAAAGATATTAACTAAAAGTACTGGATTGAGGTCAAACTACTATTTGAGACCTACATTTTGTGCAGTATTTTTCAAAAATGAGCAATTGCACGAATGTTCCAGAATGCTGCGAAGATTATTTGTCTAAATTGGCAAGTTCTAATCATGAATTTCCAAATGTCTTTGGTAAAACCATTCCTAAACCTTCATAACTTTTGACTCATTGATCAGAATGGAATTTTTCAAAGTTTTTTACGTATATATAAGTCTAGAAAACAAATATCAAAGTTTTATTTCTGAAAAAAGGTATGTTTTTTAATTTCCTCTATCTACCCAGTTACCAAAAACCCCCACATATTAGGCCATAACTTTTGACTCACATTTCCAAATGTCATTAAATAAGTGCATCTAAAAAATAATCCTTGCATGGACATTGTATTAAAATTTCAGCATAAAATGTAAATGATCTATTGTCATATGTACATATACGTGCCCAAAATTTCTATATAACCACAAAATGCATGCCGCTCCGGTGCTTTTGGGGTTAAAATGGCATGGTCATAAGGATGCATTTAACCCCTAGAGGACCAACATGCGTTTTTGGGTTGTATAGAAATTTTGGCCACTACGTGTGACTAGAGATTTCAATATTATAGGCTAAAATTTTAATAGAAGGTGGGTGCGAGGAGTATCTTTTGTATGCATTGAATTTCATCACATTTGGAAATGTGAGTGAAAAGTTATGGCCTAATATGTTACTATTTTTTGAAACTAAGCAGTCTGGGCAAATAAAAAAAACTCACTTTTTTTAAAAATAAAAACTTGAAATTGCTTTTCTAGAGTTATATGTATATAAAAAGCTTTGAATCCTCCCATTTTGATCTATGAGTCAAAAGTTATGAAGATTTTTAGTTTGTGGGCTGTTCTGGATTCTCTACTCTAAATTAAATTTTGAAGTCCTTCATCTTAATCATTTTTCAATATTTGTTGAAAAAAATAAAATTAAAGGATATAGATTATTTATTACACCATTGCAACCGTAGGATTAGAATTTTTCAATGCCATAATTAAATTCTTGAGAATTTAGTATTTTGAATCCTTATTTATTGCTATGTACTTTCTATTTTTTTCCTATGTGTTTTACAATTCCAAATGAAGTGAAAACTTTTGGGCATGTAGCCAACTTATCAAGGAAAAAAAATCCAAACAAGCACCATCATTTGGGACAATTTTTCATCAATAAGTGAGTTTGTGAAGTGCTATTGCCCTTTTTTTTGCAGGGCCAGAAAAATGGTCGTAATGAATTTTGCTGACACATGTAATTGTAAGTTTATTTTCAAAAATTCGGTGTTTGTACTAAAAATGACACTTTTTGAGCATTCTTAGTGAAAACATAGTCATGGAACTTTAGGTGTTAAAGTGACATAAGGCCACGGTGAATGGGCCATAGTCAAAGGGTCACGATCAAAGGGCCACAGTCAAAGGGCCACGGTCAAAGGGCCATGGTTTAGGGTTCGCAATGGGTGGCGCGGTGCAGGGTTTGGAGCTATTGTCTGGAAACCCTGGCCCTGATCCGCCATTCTTGGCAACTCCTGTGCAACTTCATTCCTTCCGTGATTTTGTGCTTTTGCAAGATTTTGCGTGCTTTTGCGTCAGAGGTTCCTTCATTTTTGCTGCAACCTGCGCTGATCTTGATTTCAAGGGTTCCGGATTTGCACGGCGTCCTTGTCAACCTCTTGCTAGGCGACTTGGGCGTGCTTCGTGGTACGTCGTCGAGGCGTGGAGGTGGAGCTGGGCAACTTGGATGGCTGTCTGTGTTGCCTCCTCGTGTAAGCGGGAGCTCTTGCTGGGCGACCTGGGCGTGCGTCATTGTGTATGCGCCTGGGGTTTTTGGTGGAGCTTGGCTGGTACGTGCTGGACAAGAGTTTTTGTTTGCTTTCATTCTGTAGAGGTGACTTTGTGCATTGAATGTAATTGCTTGTGCTTGTGGACATGCTGCTTCCGTAAGGTTCCCACGTACTTGCATTGTGGTGCACTGGTTTCTGTTGCAGCTTAGAATTTTGATTTAGCTGGGTGTCCTAGTTGTGGAAATGGTTTTCTCAAAATTGGATTTTTGAGGTCTGGGCACTCAATTGGATTCAATAGTCTTCTGGTTTTGGTTTAGGGTTTGTAGTTGAATTCTTGCATTTTGTTTCTGGTTTCTTGAGTTTTTGCTAACTGCATTAGTCTTGTCACTAGGATTTGCATTTGTTGCTTGCATTAGATATATGTTGAATTGATTTCCAGTTCTCGTATTCAGTTTTTGTAGTTTTCTATGTCCATTGCTACGTACAAGTTAAACTTCCGTCGAGTTAAATGTAGGAACATTTGTAATAACCCCAAAAATGTAGGTTTCAGTTGACGCGTATTTAACTTGACGGAAGTTTAACTAGATAGATGACATAATTAAGGTAGCGAGTTATAGAAATTTAACTCGAGACGAGATAAGAGGCTTCAAAGAACGAAAGTTTCATCTCAAACGAGAGCGGCACACCAACATCAAAGATGTACGAATATAGATAAAACATTGAAGTTGTGGAGAGAACCAACACCTTTAACTTGGCTCGAGTTAAAAAACACATCCCAAACCCTACAATCAAGAAGGTACAGCAGCTAAAGCTAATTCGACAAGAGACAAGAATGCTAAATTATTAACCAAAGACATAGAAGGCATAGGAATACACAAACATCAACAATTGATTAAGAAGGTTTAAGTTGTGTCAAGTTAAAAGGCCCTCCAGTATGAATCGTGAAAAGAGAACCAAAGACGTCAGCCCCGTGACGAGTTCACCAAGTTAGAGAACTCCCAATGGTTTGGGATAAACGATCTTCACTTGGATAACAGAGGGCGTCATAAATAAGCGCTCAGTATAACAGGATTCACCCGGAATGATAAGTAGGACAATAGAGCGATGTCAGCGGTGATGTCTTGGTTTTAACTCGATTCGAGTTAACATGTGCTCTTGTCCTAGACTTGTAGAAATGGAGGTGCAGACCAAGGCACTAGAGGTTTACTTGAAGCGCTTTGAGATTCTAGACAATAACAGAGACGAGTACGGCAAGACCAACATGCTTGGGGAATGCTGGAAGTGGAAAGACCCTGAAGAAGTCGACCACTGGACACTTGCTTGTTCCTATGAACTCGAACCTGTCCTTTAGGACAAAGTACAAAAAGGTCAAGGACAACCTCTCAGTCACACTTACGGAGGTTGTAAGAGAGGTCACTACAGGGCCAAACGGGTTAATATTTGTTTGCTGCAGGATGCAGGACCCAGATCAGACTGAGGAGTACATCTTCTCGTACGTGCTAAACAACAAGCAGATCACATTCTGTGTTTCCGACTACTACAGGACACTGGAGGGGACGAGCTACCAGGGGCTGCAGAAGAAGATTGAGCAGCATATGAAGGAGAAGAGGTGGAAAGCAAAGGATGGGAGCCCTCTGACATCCGTCACTCTAGCTTCAAGAGTTGTCATGAAGGCACTGAAGTTTGTCCTCCCTGACTGCTACTCCGCAAAGGACTGGCTTGAGAGGGTAAAGAGGAAGGCTGCTGTAAAGATACAGCTGCATCACCTGGATCCGAAGCTGAAGTTCTTTGACAACAAGGGAAATCCGAGGAAGAAGGCATGGAAGGCCTTCAAGCAGGATTACAGAGTGAACAAGGCCACGAAGAACACGTTGCTCATTGGTCCAGGGGAACACTTCTTCTCTCAGGTGAAGATGCCGTTGAATAAGAAGAAGACACTGGAGGAATTGTCAATTACAGCCAAGGAGTTCTTCACGGTCTTCTTGGCGAGCAAGGGCAAATTCGTGAAGCTTGAAGCTAAGGCGTTCTTTAGGCCCTATGACATGGACGATGACGAGCTCGGAGAGTGGGACGTAGCTATATGGGATGAGTCTGCGCAATCAAGAGTAAAGCTGGCGGTCATCGACTTCAGGAATATCCCTGGAGTTATAAACAAGGGTGCCAATGCTTCGTACTACAACAATTTTATGACCGTCCTGGAGGAGGATGTCAAGGTGGAGCTCACGGACCCGGAGGTCTGGCTGTGGATTGCTGGTGAGAAGGATGTTGAGGTCAACCTGCGGAGTTTCATCAGGACATCTGATTTCGGCAAGTCGTACTCAGTTGGCTACGCGGATTATCTGCCATCCGCATTCGAGCACATTGGGGACGTCCATGAGAGGAGCTCCAAAGCAAAAGATCCGGTCCAACTGTTGTTTTTGGTGAAGGACGGGGCAGCTGTGAAGACCCGCCAGATTCCCAAAACATTCGCTGTGGCACCAAAATCACATTACAATACGAAGCGGCAGAATGTGGAGGTGGCGTATTGGATATATAATACGGAGCTCCGCATGGAGTTTTATTTGAGCGTCCTTCAACTGTTTTTGTCGTCGAGAGACGTGGTGGTCTCCTATTTTGCGGGAGGAAAGATGATATCTATTGCTTGGGTGAGTTCGACTTCAGTTTTGGATGCTGATAGTTTAGATGTCTGAATCCCTCCTCTTTAACTCGGGTCAAGTTGACTCCCTGTTCGCACGTCCTTTGGATCTCTAGCGGCCATGTATTCTTCTTTAACTTGGTTTGAGTTGATCATGCTTTCCTAACTGCTCTTTGGGCTTGTTATGCAGATGCTGTCGCTGGATCACTTCTTTATTGGTGAGAGCAAGAAGAAGAAAGACTTCCTAAACTTGTGCTTGGAGTCGGAGAGTATGGACAAGGATGAATTCCTTGAGTCGGCGTACTTTGTGGAAGAGCATGAAGATGATGGAAGTAAGGGGAAAGGTGTATCCACCTCAGAAGCTAAGGGGCCGTCTGTATCTGGGAGGGGGAAGGAACCAGCCGATGACGACTGCATCGAGATTCCTGGGGGGTTTGAGAGTTTTGTTCCTCTGAACATCGATGCGGACACTGATGATGTGTTGGAGTTGACACCGGGAGCAGTTGGCGAGTCGACACATGTGCCTGAGGGTAGTGACATGCGGGGATCATCTGGTTTGTCTGCTAGACATAATATCAGTCCTGAATCCCGTCCGCGTATGCCACCGAAGATGAAGCCCGACTTACCAGCGGCGATTGCTCCATTCTTGCAGGAGTGGATAATGGACTTCATAAAGAAGAACAATGAGAATGAGGCTAGGGCTCGTAAGGAGGACCGTGAGGCGCAAAGGAAGGAAAACAAGCGGGCACGTCGAGAGAACAAGAACATGATCAAGGAGATCATGCAGAGTATTCCCGAAATTGTATCAAAGGTGGCAACGACAACCGTGAGCACGATGTTCAATGCGAGACCGTTGATGTCCCTGGATTCGGCTGTAGGAACTCCTCAACTGGCGATTGCCAATCATCCCCAGGGGTCGGCTGATAGTGCCAAGCAAGCTCGCACAGGGTTGGAGATCCTCACTGGAGTGCCACCGACATCGCTGAACTTGCTGACCTAGACGTCCCCGAGTTCTCATCTAAACCAGGTCGAATCTGATCGGCGTCCCGACAATATGGAGGTGGATACAATTTGGCAGGATGCGGCAATTAATGATGCTGCCCCAGCGTCTGGCGATGCTCTACGAGTTGCGGCCGAGGGATCCCAGGACAAGGATCCAGTTCTACAAGTCAAGGAGCAAGATTGCGCTGCCCCTGAGATTGGCAGAGATTAACTCCCTGAAGTCGTCGTCGAGCAAGGTGTGGAGGAAGTGGAGAATGTTGCAGCGCAGGATGAGGAGGATGTGGAGGATGTTGCCGCGGACACCAGCACCGACCCCGTCCCGCCGGATGTCGCCGAATGTGGATTAGAGGCCGAGCAGTCACAGGGGCCTGTGACTGAGATTCCTCTAGGTTCTTTCCTATGACTCTCTCAGCCTTTTCTTCAACTTGATTTGAGTTGAATTCCCTTTCTACGTTCGTAGGCATTTCAGATTGCAGGAGTAGGCTGATAGGCTAGACTTTCCTAGTGCGCTGTATATAATGTATTAGTCCATCTCCCAGCGAGAAACTGTAATATATAATTTTTTCTCACACATCATTTCTATGCTTGATATTTCGCAGCCACAGGCTCGTTGATTTCTGAAATTGTTGTTCTCTCTATGGCATCCAATTCTCAAAATGCTGCTGTGGATCCGGAGATTCCCCTTGCATGTGTTCTCGACGTGTCTGTTGCTATTAGTGGTGATCCGGTGCTGGAGATACCTCCATTATTTCCTGAGGAAAAGAATGTCAAGGAGCATGCTATTGATGGTAGAGATGTCGGATTATTGAAGGATAGGTCAGACGATCCTCTTTTTCAGTCAAAAATGCCCCGATTGCACACTCGGGTCGAGACAACCACAGCATCTCTGGTTGCCATGGTCCAGGATGCGGTATGTATATAGTGATGTGTGTGTTTGAGTGTCCTTGCTGTGGTCTTCTACTTGGCACTCTTGTTTTTGCTTTCTCCTCTTCGTGGATGTGGTTCATTGTCTTGAAAGCACGGGTGGAGTACCCATTTTGTAGTCGGAAGTGCATCCTTTTAATTTGCACTTTTTCTCTTTTTGTCATGAGCAGGGTAGCAGTGAGAGATCCCATGAGGCGGAATGCCACAATCTTCCTCCATTCACTTCCAGGATGACAAAGAAATGGCTCAGCGTCATCCTAGATCTGAATGGACTTCTATGCATGTGTGACGTTGTGAGGTACCACCTGAAGGAAGGGAGGTTATGCGATCCCAGTGAAGTAGTCCCTGATGTAGAGTACAAGACCTTGGAAATTAAAAGGGTCACTTGTCGACCCCATGTCAGGATTTTTTTGCAAGAGTTATCCTCCATTGCATACGTCCACATCTGGAGCTCCATGAAGAGATCCTATGTCAAACTCGTTTGCAAGTTTCTATTTTACGGCATAGAATCCCCATGTTATATTCTTGGCCAAGAGCAATGCAACGTTTTGAAACGCAGCGGGAGGAATGGAAGGCTAGAGGACTACAAGATAAAAGGGTCGGACAAAGTCCTCTACATGAAGCCATTAGAGAAACTGCACAATTTGATTGATTCCATGTTCACCAAGGAGACCACAATTGTTGTGGACGTCAAGCCGGAGATGCACTTCGTGAACAACCTTACGAATGTGGTGCTCTTGGATCCGTGGTCGTTTGAGGGTCTGGGAGCGATAGATGGATTCCTCATAAATGAGCTTCTCCCGTGGTTTAAGAATCTGTACGTAGAGAGGCCATGGGAGTTGAATTCTTTTTGTAGAGGCAATGCTCTTAGAGGCGTCCACCTTATGAATGAACTCGACATGGTCAAGTACAATGACTTTGCCAGGGCATTGGAGGTCTCCAATTTTCTTTACGATGAGTGGAGTGTGAGCAACAGTAGGCCTTACATTTCTCCCCAAATGTCCACTCCTTCTTCTGGCAAGGAACTTAGGCTACGAGACGTTTATTTCCGTCTTTGTCCGCCTCCTCGCACCATGTCCAATCCGTTGCCGCGCAAGGAGTGTAATATACAAGACATTTGGGTCTATTGTAAAGCGCCTCCCCGCAAGAGGAGTTTGTAGGCCCTATAGGATTTTGACCCTATATTACTGCAATGCGAGTGCATCTTGTGTCAACATGAATCCAATATAGTCGTTCATTACAGTGGAGACCTCTGTTTTGTGCTCAGGATTTGGATGTTGCTGAGGCACCCAAAAATGGTTGTGGAGACAAGTGCCTGGCCTCAACTGATTCACTTGCTGACTGTGGAGAGTTGAGTTTATCGCAATATGGGGTTTGTCATATCATGTATTCAGCAGCCACTACACAGTCAACCATGGATTTTTCAATGAAGGACGTAGATGATGGTGTAGTTGATTGTCCTCCTAGTGGAAGAATGCATCCTATACTAGTTCACTCTCCATCTCCTTTCAAGTCACGTCCTCAATTGAAGTCTCCAAGGGATCGCTCTCAAATGAATTCTGAAACGCAAAGAAAGCTCTACGATGATGAAGTGGATGGTGTGGCTGTTGTGGAGGTACATTATCAACAATTTTTGTCTTTGTATACATATTTGTTTTTAAGTAATGCTTTGCAGACGTAAGTTGTAGATTATGAATCTGTTTTAAAATTTCTATACTTACAGGTGGAGGACATGGTGCCTATGTCTCTTGCCATCTGTGGCAATACTTTTAAGGATGTAGAGTCTGCAGTCCACAAAGACCGGACTACCATATCTAATGGCATGTTGCCTCCTAGACCTCGTCCATCTTCATTGGGCGTTGCCAAATGACAATGCAAAACACATGATGGATTGCTTTCCCTTTGTTGTTGTCGTCGTCCGTGGGACGCTTGGGAGGAGAGGTCCTTGATGAAACAACGGCGGGAAAATGCTCTCCAGAGGTCCAGTGGTAGTACTGGATATAGTCGAGGACCAGAGATAATGAAGGCAATGGAGATGTTGAAGAACAGGTCGCACTCCTAGTGTGTAGATTATGACTTTCCCTACAAATATAGTGAGCCTGTATTATTGTGCTCTCTTAGGAATGGTGTTATTTGTAGTATCCTTGCTTATGTCTAGGCCAAAGTCCAAGTGTCCATTGCATTTTCCAATTACTTTGGCTTCCACGTCCGTGGGTCACTTGGGATTTGAGGTCCTTGAGAAAACAACGACAAGAGATTGCACAAATAAGATTTGGTAGTAGTAGTGGTTATAGTCAAGGGCCGGAGATATTGAAGGCAATGGAGTTTTTGAAGAGTAGGTCGTCCTCGTAATACATAGATGAAGACTATAGAGGACATTTTATTCTCTTCATTAGAGTGGTATAAAATTTTGGTTAGTTAATCAAATATTAATGAGTCATTTAAAGACTATGTTTGAGACATCACCACTATTACAAAGTTTATGGCTTGTATTTGAAGAATGAAGTAAATAGTAATCTTTCAGTGACAACTAATTCCACAACGAATAGAGATTGAGAAATTGCAGCAAGAGAGACTTGTAGAAACAAGGTATTCCAAACTCCTTGGCAAGTATCCTTATAGACTACAGTTTACACTGCGGCATATAAGAACACTTTTCAAGGAGAGTGGAATACCTTGTTTCTACAAGTCTCTCTCTTGCTGCGATTTCTCGGTCCCTATTCATTGTAGAAATAATTGTCGCTGAAAGATTACTATTACTTCATTCTTCAAACATTGAAGTTGACTCTTCATTAGCAATCGGCTTGTAATGGTGGTGATGTCTCCAACACATTCTCACTCCAAAGACAATGTACTTTACTATTAGGAGTGGAACAGCTTATACATTCATTTACTTGTGGGAAGTCACATTTCATAGTGATTGTACAATTATATTTGAAATGCATGTACATTCTTCAATTCATTTCGATAAATTGTAATGTCATTTGTAAATACTACATGGTGTTGGAAAATTGTGCTATTGATTGTGTGCTTTGTGTGTCATTGCATTGCTTATTTTGCATTTAAATATGCAGCTTCTTTTTTATTGCAACGCTTTCAGGCAACTATAAATAGAGAATTCTTTGAATTTCAAACTTTAGAGTAGTTTCCAAGACTCCCGTTTCCTTGGAAAACTCCCAAACTAATGAATATGATGTTCTTCTTGCCTTCATGATATTTGTAGGTTTGGCAAATCTTTGAAATCTCTAGTTGGAGATTCAATATAATTCACTTTGATTATGGATTCATTCAGTGAATATGCTATTGATGCAATAATTCCATATGTAGGCGGAGAACATGTGGAAAGTGAATCACAGGAGTCTTGCAATGAATTTGATTTGTTTGTGAGTGGTGATTGGGTTAAGCTATTTAATTATGGATTTGGTAAAGTCGGAGCAAAGATTGTTAAGGAAGTTTGTCGCTAAGGCTAGTGGCTGGGTGTGACCATACTTTTGGAGCCCGGGATTTATATTTTGGTGCGGCCTCATTCTATAAAATTAGAATTTCAAGATTTAAAATACTTATATTGTCACAGGGATTATAGAACATTGTATGATGTTCAAGAGAATGTCGTGTTGTGGAGAATTGCCGGCGTTGTAAGAGCGTCAATGGATTCCATAATGGATCCATGTCTGTATATTTGTGAAAGGTCTGGTATAGACTTGATGCACATCGGAAAGACACAAGAGGACTCCTTGTTTCCTTGGGCGTATCATTTGTTGGAGTCTAGAAGATCATTTTCAAATTGAAACACTTGGTGACGGCTTTGTGAGTGTGATAGTCCTTGATGTTTTTGTGGGTAATATAGAAGCCATAATGTCTCACGACATGTGGCCATTGTTGGAGTGTTGGTTTCTCAATAGTCATTTGTTGAAGGAGTAGTGGATCATTTTGCCACCGTTTCCAATATTGATGACCTTCTTGCTTATCTTGGAAGTAGAATGAAAGCACCATATTGCTTTATAGTTTGTAAATCTACTATACAGCTAAAGAAATCACAATATACTCAAAAAACGACAGAAAAAGAGATTGAAAAAATCAGCTCAAAAAAGTGCTGCAGGTGTCTATGTTGCTAGCATTTTAACCACTAGTTTACGCTATTGGGTAGGCAGAAATACTAAAAGTTGCTTGAGGACCTCTAAGAACATGAGATTGCAATAGGAGGGCAACTTCACAAAATTTATGGGGATCGGAAGCAGAAATTCATTACACTACAGGGACTCAGGGAGTGGAAGTCTGTAGCACGGCATGGTATAAAATTCACGATATCCCAAAGTCTACTTACCACAGTTACATCAAGATGTATAACCACGGCATGAATCTGGGGACAAACAAAAGCAAAGGGATGAAGCGCCCGAGGACTCAGATTGTTCAAGTTACTATGACAATGAAAGCCATTATTGACAAAAATGTTGATCAAATGCCCCACCAAATGCACGGCATTGGTAATGGCTGAGTGGAAACTCTTAAAATTTTACCTTCATGGAGAAATTGGAAACGAGTCTAAGCGGAGGCCAACAATGTAAGCCTCTAGTTTTTTATCAATGTTGTTAGTGATTTTGAGATCTCTTAACAAGATCAATGATTATGAGATCTCATGATCTTTCTTCTAGAGCATTGCTTGTCATTTGCATTCTTTTCCCCTTGCTTACATCATTTCTGAAGCATACTATTTCTCAATGTGCAATTGAATGCTGACTACGGTCTGCCTCTCGTTAGCCAGTTGACTAGTAGTAGAATCAAGAAGGAGCACTTTAACAAAGTCTCCATTAAGCTTGTTGGAAGTTTGTTTGCAAAATGTACCTTGTGTAACAATCTATAGCAATATATCCTAAAGTCCCCAAAAGGAAGCCCCCAGTACGTGGAGTTTGTAAAGTAGAAGATTCATTATTTGAATCACCACAATGCTATAGACTATATGCATCTTGGCTCGAGGAATCCAAACAAGATCTCCAAAGAATTTTATGTATAATTCAGGATAAGATGGATGCATCAAAGATAGCTCTATCAAGAATGCGGGTGACAACAAAGGCCACGGCGGGTTTAGGCATCTTCTAATGAGCGTTTCTGGAATGGTAGCTTATGGTCATGGTGACAATGCGTACACCCATTATACTCTAGCATGCTGGCCAATAGACTCCAACTTCACCATTTTGTCTTTGGTGAGATTGTTGCACCAACTGGAGGGTCCATCAAATCGAGAGGCAGGCAACCTCTTTCAATATCCGTCGATGAACCCAATGTTCAAGGCACTACTTAGAGGAAAGTCTAGATGTATGGACAACCTAACCCTCACTGAACTAGGAACTCAGGTTAGAAGTAGCACGCTTCCTGCAAATTTATATCTTCAGCTTGACAACTTTGGTAAGGATAGCAAAATAAGTATCTTATGGTGTTCTTGTCCTTGCTTCAAGGAAATTCAAGTTGGTTTTATTAGTCAGATATACTCACAACTATATCAATGCCTATTTTAGCCACCTTTCCAAGGCCTTGAAGACCAAGAACACGTTTGTTGTCGCTGACCTCATGAAAGCCTTCATGCAATCCCAGGAATTGTCATTTCTACCAAAATTTCTACAGGAGTTGGGAGATTTCAAGTTGTTTGTGGAGGGTTACCAAATCAATGGTTTGAAAAGATTAATTGAATTGGAAGAGATGCACCTGTTCAAGTTCTGTATGGATACTGATGGGGTCCCTATTGTGAATTTCAAAAAATCAGCGGTTGATTCAAAGTAGATGATGTTTGAGAAACCTTCTCAATGCCTGTGGTGGAGAGATTGTAATGGTTGGCCTAGGTTCCCTCGCAACTATCCAAACCCTATTCTATTTAAGCCCATGTAGGTAGCAAGGTTCTCGTAGCGAGTGGAAATTAAGAAAAGGCAAGGGAAATGGCGGGGAGAGATACCATGAACAAGGGTTTCATAACGGTAGGACTCAAGAAATACATTCAGTATTGGCAAAATAGAATGTCAAAGTGCAAGGGATTTGCAATTGTGTTCAATCCATACATAGAATATTAGAAGTGTGTCCTAGATGAGCTAAAGGAACCACTACCTAAGTGTCTAGCTTTTGGCCACATTATGATTGGAGGGTGGCGTGGAATGGACTCCCTTGCTCAGAATCAACGGCCAATCCCATAGATGTGATTTTGGAGAAAAAAGAAGAAACGGAACCTTTTTGCAACCTTGCCAAGGGAAAGCTTCAATTTGTGGTTGGACATATAACCAAGCTCATGGGTACTTTTCAGGCCGGAAGTCCCAAAAACATGTGTTCTTTGGCAAGGAAGAGCATTGTCTACCATATACAGATTGGAAGGATATGCAAGTAACAAAAAATTCTTGCTTCAATACTGCCAACCGGATAACTCCAAAAGTATACTAGAGTTGAGATACCAAAATTGCTGGTAAATGGTTTGTTGAAAATTCATCCCCTATCTGGGTTGACGCAACTTGTGCAGTGTATGCGAATTGGTCCACGATAGTGGATCCAAAATCAAAGACGATGCCTAAAATGAGTTAGGAGGCTGCCTTAACAAATTTGAATCGGGCAAACGTGGTGGACCCAGGGTTAAAAGCCTAGTCCAGGATTGTCATTGCCATTGTAAAAACACCCAACGCGGCACTGTGCGGATCATCGCGGCCATTAAGATATCTCACAATGCATTGTACGGGTCATTGCAGCCATTGTGAGATCTCACAAGGCTTTGTACATCGAGTTAGCGCAATTGCATGTTAGGTTTTCAAGGTACACTCCTCTATTTGAGTATGGTTGTCATACGATTAGTTTCTCCAAGCTATTGTTTGTAACATATATTAGCATAAAAAATCTTTATGAATATATGAATTTGTTTATGGTGTTCATTTTTTGCTTGCGGCACAAGGGCAATGACTTGATATTTGAACTGTGAGCTATCTTATCTTTCACCTATTGAAATGGAAGTGGTTCATGTTTTTATCAATGACAAAATATAGTGTTTGGATTATGCATGTACTAAGATTAATCTAAATATGCATTTTTTTATCTTTCACAGTCAATCACTGTTGGAACTCTATTGTATCTGGAAGAAGGGAATGGGAAAGTATTTAGGACCTTTTAGTTATCAAATTGCCAGTTCCAGCTTGTAGAATTGATTCTAAATAGATTTGTTGCTGTAGTAAGTAAAGATTGTGGGGATTTCTTGATTGACCAGCTAGTTCGGAGTGACTTCCGGTCCAGTTGTGAAGAAGAACTTGTATCTAGGTTTTTATGTCTTTTTCTTATTTTTTTGAGTGGAACTTGAGTCACTTTAATCTTGTGAAGGGAAAGATATACATTTCCTTCCTTAAACCCAAGAGCTGATCCCTCTGATATAGAGGTTAAACTATTGAATTAGTTATTTTGGTTACTAGATCTAGATCAAGAAGAAGTACAGGATAACAACACTCCTTTTGGTTCCACATTCAACCAATTGAATATAGAGTTTTTGATAAAGATAGGGAGAGGAATAGGATAATAACACTCTTCTATGTTGGACTGTAATATGATGATTTGTATGAGTTGAGAGGGAGAATATTTTAGGAACAAGGATCAGGAATTCTAGTTTCCGATTTTTAGTTCCGGATTATTTTGTATTGTGTTTGTATTTCGCATCCTATTCCGATAATTTTGAAAAAACTATGAGTGAAATCTTTTATGTATGATATCTGAGTCATTTAAGGTGTTTAATATCATTTCAACAACTAAGAGGAGGATTTATGCTTTCTTGTGTTATGACATTCAACAACATTTTTTGGAGGTATTCATCAATGATTTTGCTGTGTTTAGTTCTCGAGCATTGCATCTCAAGTATTTATAGAAGACTTTCCAAAGATGTAGGGAAACAAACCTCAAACTACATCCAGGGAAGTGTTTTTTTGGCATGATATCCAGCATTCTATTGGGTCACGTCGTGAGCCAGAAAGGGTTGGAGGTGGATACGGACAAGGTTAAAGCTATGCTTGCCTTAGTTGTTCCAACTTGTGTACGAGAAATCCCGGGATTTCTCAGATGCATTGGATACTACCGATAATTCATCGAGGGATATGCACGGATGGCAATCTCGTTAATTGAGTTGCTGAAGAAGGATATGGATTATAGTTGGAATCTGGAAATGCAGAATGCTTTTGAAAGTTTGAAATCAGCTTTGGTGAAAGCCCCCATCTTGTCTTTACCCGATTGGGCAAAGGAATTCCATGTCACATTGGATGCTTCCAGATGGTGTCTAGGGGCCATCCTATAGCAATATGACAAAAACCAACGGGAATGCCCCATAAGCTACTCTAGTAGGCAAACGAGTATCGTTGAAAGGAAATACACTATCATGGAGAGAGAAGCTTTGGCAGTGGTGTATGCTTGTAAGAAGTTCCGGCAATAGCTTTTTGGATATTGGATTGTGTTCCACATGGATCATGACTCCCTGAAGTACGTGGTCAACAAGCCGGATCTTTCCGAAAGAATAGCTAGGTGGGTGCTTCTGGTTTAGGAGTTCAATTATGAAGTAGTGGTCAAATCCGGAAAGTCCAACGCAAATATGGATTTCTTATCAAGATTCCAAAGGAAGAATGCACTAGAGGATATTTCTGCTGAGTTTTCGGATGAGTTTCTAGAAGACAAGGAGGTATCAGTGTTCCACCTCAATGGAAAAAACAATTCAAAATTTCAGGATATCACCAACTACCTTACGGCGCAAGGATATTCGGAAGGACTGAACCAAGATGAAAAGAGTGTTTTCCAGCAGAATGTAGCCCCTTACTCGTTGATTAAGGGGACCTTGTTCAAGATGGGAGTGAATGATCAATTAAGGCGATGCTTAAAAACCAAGGACCGAAAGAAGGTTATGAGGGCGTTGCACTCTGAACCTTCTGGAGGTCACTTTGTCGCCATCACTACAGTGAACCGGATCCGTACAGTCGGATATTGGTGGCCGTATCTGATACGCGATGTCAAGACATATGTGGGAGGTTGTAACCAATGTCAACAGATGGGAGCCCCTTCCTTCGGGAACCACTGACCGCTAACTCCCATTATTCTACTTGCACCATTTGAGAAATGGGAGATAGACTTCATTGGCCCCATTGCTTTGGTGAGTGCTAGAAGGAAGAGATACATAATCTTAGCCACGGATTATACTATCAAGTGGGTAGAAGCACATGTGACCTGGACTAATTCCACCCAGACGGCTGCTACTTTTTTGTTTATAAAAATCATAATGAGATCTCGGCATCCACTAGAACGAGTCAGTGATAGAAGGTTGCACTTTCACAACGATGTTATTCAGGACATGGCCTCAAGATACCTGATCAAGCACCAAAAGACCACCCCATATAATCCAAGGGCAAACAGATTGACGGAACGGGCTAATGGTATTGTAGAGAAGTCCCTGAATAAGATGGTGTCCAAGCACAAGACAATTGGGATATGAAGCTTTCGTCAGCTGTTCACGCTTACAAAACATCTGAGAAGAAGACAATAGGATGAAGTCCCTTCTTTATGGTGTTTGGGCAGGAGGCTATTCACGGAATAGAATTGGAAATGGAGACTCATAGAGTCATGGCCACCTGGCATGGAATACAAACCGCTGATCCAAAAATCCGACTCATGGCAATCAAAGATTTGGAAGAAGTAGAGCACTGAACATCCTTTCAAACAATTCTATGCAGATGGAGGATCTTCAAGGAGTATGGCTTGATACCCCGGTGAACAAATCTCAAGTCAACTAATATGAGCTGGATCCAGAATTAGAAGATGAAAGAGAGGATGTTTGCAGGGACTCTCTCATTTGAAAAAGGGGTCATGTAGAAGTACAAAAACTCAAGATACTATTAGATTAAAACCGATTAGAAAAGGATTAGGGTACTCAAGATTTTTCAATTTGTTTTGGTAACACATAGAAATCCAGTTCAACTATGAACAACTTGGGATTAGTTAGTTTCCGGATTGTTAGAATTGTTAAAACCTGTTAAGTCACTAGATGAAGGACGGTATTCGGAACCTAGAACAGTCCCGGATCGAGTGAATCTACAGCCTAGACTTCCAGTCTAAAAAACCTAGGGCACCGTTACGGGAATAGTCTCCTATCCGTTATCCTTCAGGAACTGCTGGTCGATCATCGGGTACTTAACCTCTAAATGCCCAAGGCATCCAAATCTAATGTTTGCAAAACTTTGAAGTTAAATAAAACCTAATAAAGTTGCTATTTTTAATAGTTTATATTTTTAGAAAGTTCTTCTTAAAGTCTAATTTTAGCATCAAAAATCCAATCTTGAAATAGACGATAGTGATTTTTCTATTCTTGTTTTTGTACAAGGGTATCCATTGCAATTTTGACTTCTCGTAGTGTTGAAACATCATATTTATTAAAATGGGAAATTGGGACCCTCCCAAAATAACATTGTCCATTTGTAGGCCCAGAATTTGAAGTTGTTTTGAAGTACATTTTGGTTGAAGGGAACTAAATTCTTCCATTGGAAGATAAAATTTCCATTACAATAGGAGTCTATGGTAGGGTTAATGCATCCTAGTATCTATTGGGCATTATTACTTAAGCAATATTTACATATAAGTACACTGTATTCTTTGTTGATTACCAAGTCATGAGTTGAATGGTTGATTGTATGAGGCTATTTATTTCATTCACGTGGTCCGAGTGCGATTCCCATTGAATTTGTATCAGTGATTGAGATATACATGACTTGGTGTTGCCTGGTGACCTTTGCAGGTTGGAAAGAAGTAACAACCAACCAGCCCCTATCCAAAATTGTGACATGTGTTAACAAAATTAAAAGTGGTCTTATCCACTATCAATCTTTATACATAATATGATACTTTGAAAAGAAATTTATCAAGTCAATAAATAAGAAAAACAATGCCATATAGACAATGCATTGTATAACAACAAATAAATTTGAAACTTTGTAAAAAAGTAGATGCTCCACTAGGTGCTTCATACAATATAGAAAATAATCGAATATAAAAAATCAAATCAAAACACTCCAATCAATAAGATACTTTCTATAACACTAAATATATAAATAATCATAAAAAATTCTTCAAGGTTATGCGAAGCATTACCATGAAAAAAAACCGCACACAAAACTAATAAAAGTACCTTAAATACTATAAAGTTTTTCTATATTGCCTTAGACATGCTCAATTGGAATAAGAGTCTAGACTTTTGTTGATAACATCAACTTGAGCTGCGGATATTTTTAGGACACATTCGACGGTGTCCTTCTTCACCTTCAACTTCCAGGCTGTGACCAACGCATTTGTTTCGGCCCACATCGGGTTCTGGGTCTCATCCACTTTCCAACGCAATCCTTTGGCGGAGTCCCATCCAAAATAACTCTCTTGAACATTTCGGTGGTGAGATGTGGGCTTAAAAAATTGAATCAACACACAATTAGGAAGATCCGGGTTAGTGAAAGGATTAATCAAGGCTCTTGCAATCCATATAGGCTTTGCATCACCATCAGCTGGTCAAACAACAACAAAGTATCCTTCGAAAACATCACAAGCCAGAATTGGAACTTCGAGAACATCACGTGCATCATACAGAAGAATACTTGGTGGATAGTTCTATGTCTTGCAGAATCTTTGCTAATGAACCAACCGTATAGTTTGAATCGTGTAGGAAAATATCAAGCCCGTAATGAGCGTAACGCACATCTCCATGCCCATGAGCTATCATACCCGTCACTGAGATCGGGAGCTTCATGAGTCCATCAAGTTGCTTACTCTTGTGTGAGAAGATAGGAGACGCAGTTTTAGCATGATCTATTTTGTCATGCATGATTGTCAAGCACTCGTGAGGATAGGCACTTGACCTATAGCAATTTGCATAATACTGATCGCAATGAGCTCAAGCTATAGCCAAATGCTTCTTCAAACAATGGATCCATTTGCGTTTTAGGCCTGCTTATGCAGTCTTCTTCAGACTATTATATCTGTCACACTTAGAGCAGTGTGCAAAATTGTCTCTTGGTTTCTTAGCTGTATACTTAGGAAAGTTCAATTTTTTGATCTTGCTAATATTGGAAGCTGAGACTTCTTTCAACCCAAAAACAGCGTTTGCTACATTGACCTTGGGAATTGTCTCCTTCCATTTAAAGGTGGCCGGCAAAAGCATAGACATCTTTTTCTCTCCAAAAGGAAGACTGTGTGTGTGATGTGGCATATGATCTGCCGACTTCTCAAGTACACATTTCAAAGCAGTCGTAGCTTTGATGTATGCTTTCGAATCTTGTGCATGCCTAAGTTCCCGTGTACTTGAGCTTGTTGACCAGCTGCAGCATACCCTTGAAAGCAATGGAAGGTGGTTTCTGATACACCAGAGATATGATGCCATGCCACCATGCAGACGTCAATCCCTTCAAGAGTGACCACCCTCTTTCCCTGAGTGTTCCAACGGACTTGTCGATGCACGTCCAATTTCATGTGGTACCAAAATTCAAATGATGAATTGTGGTACATACGTTCACGGAAGGCCTGAATCTTGTCTCTTGGAAATGGCTGCACGCAATTGTAAGAGCAGCACGTCTTGCTCCAAACTGAATTAATCAACTCATCTGCCAAAAGCTCTTTGGACTTCACACAGGTTTTAGGAGGAGGAACTCTAACAGATGTTTCATATGGCCTTGCATTTGAAGATGATGCCTATGACCAAAGAACTTCACGGCAATTGAAGCCATGTCGAACCTCATGATCTCGAAGACTAGTCCCTCTCAAGAACACCCGGTCAATGGGCCATGCTTGAAGAGAGTATTTCCAATCCTCTGGAACGACTGCAAAGTCAAGGGACTTCAAAATTTGGACCGCGACTAAAGAATCCTCTAACGGTCCATCGCAACCTAGAACAAGGTCGGACCTCACGCTATGACAAATTCCATCCGCCATTGGTAGACCAGTAGCACTCATGAGGATGACAACCTTTGTACTCCATAAACATCATGGGATTCCTTTGCAGATTGGAATGCCAACATCCTCTTGGGGAGTATTTTCAATATCTCCTTCATTGGAGGTGTCAACCTCTATTGGCTGTCCCAAGTCCATGGTATCTGGACAGAGGTTACAAACATTCGTTAAAACCCGTAGCAGTCATAATATATAAGGAGTTCATCTCGAGTGGAGGTGAATACACATCCTCATTAAGTCAAGCTCACCGGTAATCACATTTGTTACCAATCATCTTCGGTTCATCTCGAACCAAGATAAATTGCTACTTTGGTGATTCCAATAATATTTAGTAGTCTAGATATTTAGTAGTCTGGATTTGTAGTAGTCTGGAATTCATCTCCATTCAAGAGGAATTGCTGATCAGATGTTAGTCAAAGTACCTGAGAATTTTGATTAATAATGAGATCATGTTGACCTTCGAGAACTGAACAGTAATCTAGAATTAAGCAGTCTGGATTTATAGTTGTCTGAAATTCATCTCTATTCAAGATAAATTTCTGATCAGCCGTTAGTCAAAGTACTTGAGAATTTTTGATTAGCCGTGAGATCATATTGACCTCCTAGAACTGAACAGTAGTCTGGATTTAAGCAGTCTAAACTTCAGTAGTCTAGATTTATAGTAGTCTGGAACTCATCACAAATCGAGATGACTTGCTGATCCGTCGTTAGTCAAAGTACTTAAGAATTTCGATCAATAATGAGATCATATTGACCTCAGAGAACTGAACATATTGACCTCCAAGAAGTACAAGAACTGAATATAGAACCTCAAATATAGAACCTCCAAGAACTGAACAACAATCTCACCTACTGGACTTTTGTGAGATTTTTGTTCAGTTCATTAATCAGAACCTATTTGTCTATTTGTGATCTTAGTCCACTAAGATTCTTGTTCAGTTCTCAAAACTCCAAGAACTAAATATAGAACCTCCAAGAATTTCAAAGATTGTCGATCAATATCAATTCCCGAATTCAGTCTACAATATCAGTCAACTCAATTCATGTTGGTTTCTATAGGTCTGGTTTGGTTACTCATCGCCCTTCTAATTGAGTGCTGAATTCTAGAATTTTTGCTCTCAATCACAATTGTTCTACATAATCAGGTCGAATCAAACGAAACTATCCTAAACCCTACTGTCTGCAACTCCAAAAAGTTCTTTCTATTTGGAGCTTCCAAGCCAGGAAAGTGATCAATACTGTACGCTGCAAGTAGAGCCAGAGGTGCTGCACATTTTAACGCATTTAAGCTCTGGTCATCTCGTCGCTTAAGTACTAAGTGACAAATTTCAGAAATTCAGGAATGTACGACAATTTTGACGACGTTTTTAGATGAAAGCAAAGATGTATCAAATCCCAAATTTGTTTGTTTTCCTCAAAATTCAGAGATTGCATGACAATTTCCAGAGATTCAAGAGAAACACAATCCTCAAGAAGAACTGACATCAATAACCCACTTCAACAGTACACAGAAATCTAACATTGAAGAGCATTGACAATTAGTAACTCTATCACAGCTACTTGTAGTTCAGATAACGCTGGAAGGACAAGAACGCCTCGTGAATCTGCTTGAGATGAACACCCGAATACCTTGGAATGGGAGACCTGCAATCTCCCAAATTCAACACAAAGCCATAATCTGTACCAAGACGCAACCAAAGGAGCCTCAATGCCACTGAAGAGAGACGCTTGAATGCACCAACACGCAGTGTGTGCGCAAGCAGAGGGGCCTCAATTGCACTGAAGAGAGCTGTATTCTGTATCAACATGCGGTGTTTGAGTGTGCAAGGGGGTTCAATTGCACTAAAGAGAGGCTCAGAAACAACTTAAATGGCGGAATTGAAGAAGCTAAAGAGGGCAATGCTACAGTACAGCAAGCGGAAGTGAACACCAAACAAAGGACAAGGACTGGAGTGAGAACAAGCGAAGGGAATGTGTAGGACAATTCCAGAGGGAAGATGGAGCGGCATTTCCAAAAGGTCCTGACAAAAGTATAATAATACACGATACGTGGATTTGTGGAGGCTTCTACGGACATGGAAATTTAATGCGTCATACTTTGAATCTTCTATTTCAATCAAGCGCAAAATGAAAATCAAATTCTAGTCAGTTCTTGAGCTACACGTCTGTCATCCTTCTAGAATGCAGGTGCTACAGGCTTAACTTAGGGCGGCTAAGTTAAGGCGGTGGGCTTGCAGATGATGGTTTTCAGAAGTGCTTGTCATCTTTTAGGTAGAGGCTTCATGGGTTATGAACCGTTCACTTGCCGTTCACGGGTTATGAAAAAGCGGATTTGCTGCTTAGAAGGTGTACTTATTGTTCACACGTTTCAAGAATGCAGTATACTGTTTTCATAAGTGATTTTTTAATGTCATTTGAAAAAATAATAATTCCCGTAGTATTGTAATTGCAATATATATAATAAACCAATCTTTTAACAAACAATGAGAGGAGCCATGTTCTAATAAACTATTAGAAGAGTGACAGTATCTAATGTTAACTAATTAAGGTCAAGACTTGAAGGACAAGATCCAGGTTCAAGGTATAAGGGTTACAATTGAAGGTATAGGGTGTAGGACTGAGGTCAAACTTCCACCAATACTTCTGAAAACTCTTGTAATTTAATTTATTCAAAGTTCAACAATAATTTATATTTCCCTTCTAGTTTCGTGTTTTTTAAGAAAATGATAGTAAAAATTCTATTTGCTCCTAATGTTTTGTATTATTGCATTGGAATTCACATGTGATAAGTAAATGGAGAAGGAGTGGATAATACTTACAAAGTGATGGAGTCTACTAATCTATAAATCATTGATTTTGGATTCAATTGTGATTTATTTTTTCGAAAGGTGGGGGGGAGGCACCAAATACAAAGTGATGGAGTCTACTTTTCTAACAACTATTGAGTTCGGATTCACTTATGATTTAAAAAAAGGAGGGGGGAGACACCAAATACAAATTGATGGAGTCTGCCTTTCTATCAACCATTGAGTGAGGATTCACTTGTAATTTTTTTTTTTTAAAATGGGAGGAGGCACCAAATACAAAGTGATGGAGTCTACTTTTCTATAAACCATTGAGTTTGGCTTTCCTTGTGCTTTAAAAAAATAAGGGGGGGAGGCAGCAAATACAAAGTAATGGAGTTTACTTTTCTATCAATCATTGACTTTGGATTCACTTGTGATTTTTTTTGAAAAGGGGGATAGGCACCAAATACAAAGTGATGGAGTCCAATTTCTTATCTTTGAATTGGGATTCACTTGTGACAAAAAAAATGGATAGGCAGTTGAAACAATTACAAAGCCATGCAATCCAATTATTTTTTATTGAGCTTGGATTACTTTTGACAAAAAGCAAATGGAGAGGGAGTGGCACCAATTAGTAAGTGATGGACTCTAATTTTATTATCTTTGAGTTGGGATTCATTTGAATTAAAAAATGGTGATGGAATGAACCAATTACAAAGTGATATTGGGATTCATTTCTAATAAAAAAAATGGGGAGGGAATGAACCAATTACACAGTGATGTTTGGATTCATTTGTAATAAAAAAACAATGGGAAGGAAACAAACCAATTACAAAGTGATGCTAGAATAAATTTCTATTAAAAAAATGGGGAGGGAATGAACCAATTACAAAGTGATGTCGGGATTCATTTCTAATAAAAAAGATGGGGAGGGAATGAACAAATTACAAAGTGATGTTGGGATTCAATTCTATTAGAAAAAACGGGGAGGGATTGAACCAATTACAAAGTGATGGAGTCCAATTTTATTATCTTAGAACTGGGATTCATTTGTAATAAAAAAAATGAGGAGGGAATGAACCAATTACAAAGTGATGTTAGAATAAATTTCTAATAAAAATAATGGAGAGGGAATGAACCAATTACAAAGGGATGTTGGAATTCCAATTTTATTATCTTAGAGTTGGGATTCATTTGTATTAAAAAAAATGGGGAGGGAATGAACCAATTACAAAGTGATGCTAGAATAAATTTCTAACAAAAATAATGGAGAGGGAATGAACCAATTACAAAGTGCTGTTGGGATTCCAGATTTATTATCTTAGAGTTGGGAATCATTTGTAATGAAAAAAATGGGGAAAGAATGGACTAATTACAAAGTGATACTGGGATTCATTTCTAATAAAAAGAAATGGGGAAGGAATGAACCAATTACAAAGTAATGTTAGGATTAATTTCTATTAAAAAAAATGGGGAGGAAAATGAACCAATTACAAAGTCATGGAGTCCAATTTTATTATTTTAGTATTGGGATTCATTTCTAATAAAAAAAAATGGGGAGGGAATGAACCAATTACAAAGTGATGTTGAGATTCATTTCTATTAAAAGAAATGGGGAGGGAATGAACCAATTACAAAGTGATGTTGGGATTCATTCCTGTTAAAAAAAATGGGGAAGGAAATGAATCAATTACAAAGTGATGATGGGTTTCCAATTTTATTATCTTAGAGTTGGGATTCATTTGTAATAAAAAAAAATGGGGAGGGAATGAACCAATTACAAAGTCATGAAGTTCAATACTGTATTAAACAAAATGGAATCATGACTCAATCTTATCCACTTCTAAATATTCCTGTAGAACCACTCTCCATTTTCCATTTTGCAAGAAAGCCCATATCAAATAGTTGGGCAAGTATGAATTTTGTTTTAATTACACCACTAAATGGGATCAATTAGTTAATCACTCACTCAAATCTATTTTCTTTACTACTTAATGGTCTCAATTAGTGTGTAATTTTAGGGATCATGGACCATTTTCATATAAAATGAAAATTGGAGCCAAGAACACTACACATTCCCATTTTTTTGAACAACACTTATTCATGATTTATTCTAGTGTATAATTTCAATGATCATGGGCCATTTTCATATAAAATAAAAATTGGAGCCAAAGAGACTTCATAGTCCCATTTTTTTTAACAACACCAATTCATGATTTATACTAGTGTGTAATTTCAATGATCATGGACCATTTTCATATAAAATGGAAATTGGAGCCAAGGACACTTTACATTCCCATTTTCTTTAACAATAACAATTCATAGTTTATTCTAGTGTGTAACTTCAATGATCATGGACCACAATCAAAATCAAACTAAAATTGAAACAAAAGAAGGGGGGGGGGTCCTCAGAGACTAATACAAGCTTCCTTCCACACTCGCAAGGCGTGAGAGGACGATCCATTTGGTCTTCGGGGTTGTCTGACTATGACAAACAAGCCCTCTTATAGGAAGTTTGCCACTACTTACCAACCAATATGGGATAATTAGAAGATTGCGTCCTTCCAATCACAGGCATCATCAATTGGTGCTAGCTGAATGATTTATTTTCTTGTAGTCAAGTTTAACTACCTCAGTTTATTTTGGATCTCTACCTAGGACTTTATTGGTTTTTTGAATTCAACTTAAACTAAATTAAGTTTCAAGTGAACATAGAAGCTCTTTCATGTCATTAACATAAAGTCTTCTCAAAAATTAGTTGATTTAGGACCTCTACCTACTTTGAGGGTGTTGTCAATTCTATAATTAAATTATATTTGAACACAGTAATTCTTCATGTCATTAAAAAGGTCAATAAAATTGGTTGATTGAGGACCTCTACCTACTTTGATGGTCTTGTCAATTCAATACACAAAAAATGAAAATGAACAGGGATGCAGCAGCCTTGTTATTGTAAATAATGAATCAATAGGTTCTAAAAATGCCATTCTCATGAATTTCCAAAGAATAAAAAACAAATGAACTCCTAAGTGCAGTTGGCTATTTGGCTTGCATTCTCATCCATTTTGCAAAATGGCACAAGCAGAAAATGAAAATAATAATGAAAATAATAATGTACAATTCATGATCCTAAACCTTATAATTCAAAGAATTGAGCCAAATTACATTAGAAATTAATTTAAAAAACATTTTTGAATAGATTTTTTGTTGATTAACTTCCTTATTAAAACAATAACACCATTAGGTGTATTTGTATATTATCCCATTTTGGAGATATTAACGATTTATTTTTTTTCTCAATCTTTGACGTACTTGTACTTCACAATTTTCTAATTTAACTTAATGAAGTGTGTTTTAGTGGAATTTTTTGGGGATTCAATACTTTGTACCAAACATGGGGAGGGAATGAACCAATTACAAAGTGATGTTGGAATTCATTTCTATTAAAAAAAATGGGGAGGGAATGAACCAATTATTAAGTGATGTTGGGATTCATTTCTAAAAAAAAATAGGGAGCAAATGAACGAATTACAAAGTGATGTTGGGATTCATTTCTAAAACAAAAAATAGGGAGTGAATGAACGAATTACAAAGTGATGGAGTCCAATTCAAATAGAAATTTTGAAGTTTGAAATGCAAAAAGGATTTATGTGAACCAAAATTGGATATGGTTAAGGAGATCCTAAGACTCCCCTTTTGATCACGCACTCCCTAAGTATTGTTGGAATTCTCACGGTCATCTAAATGTATTTTCTAATAAATATTTGAGTTGAAAAATATGCCATTTTAGGTTTATTCTCAACCTCTTCTAGAAATCATTCCATATTTCATTTGAGTTGGAAATTTTCGCAATAGAAACCTATAGTCATTATCAAACAATGCTCAAAATTTTAGGTTGAAATTATAGGTTATTAGAAACCACTTGTTCGCACATGGTTTGTAGTAGTAGAACCAAGTGCCCTCCCCAAGTTCCCACATTCTTATGACAAATTTATATTTGAGAGTTTTAAAAAATTATTTGTACAAATATAACTTCCTAAAAATCTTGTAGTCATTGCAATGGGAATTGTTTTTACAATGTTATGCTATGATTTTGACCAACTCCATAATTGTTTAATATTAACTTCTTTTCAATCAAGCATGACTTGCAAAACTTTTCTTTCTTTTCATTTATCTTTGAAATCACGAAAAAATAAAAGATTATTACCAAAAAACATTGCATTTATAAATATCGTATGAAAAAAACATCATGGAGTTTTTTTTTTCCATTATAAAAAATTACAAATTCCTTTTGATACTGACTAGAATTTCAAGAACTTTATGAAAAAAAAAATGTCATTCAACTAGCAAATTAATATTTGTTAACCCAAAAAAGACAAAGTCTTTCTTTCGGCAAAGAAAAGTATTTCAATTTTATAATTATATTTAAGCTTGCCTTGAATTGCTTCCTACTCTCTTATATTTGATTTGGTCTCATATAATTCACTTTTTGCTTTCAAATTATATTTTTGTTTGAAAAGTACAAATTATTCTCTGTTTACATATCTATGAATATTTATATATATTCATTTCATGTTTATGTTTTCCTCTGTATTCACCCCTAAAGGCCCATTCTTCCTTCGAAGGACAAATGGGATTTTGGGCAGGTACCTACGGCCTGAATTTTTGTTATGATTTTCCAAAATATATTTAGAAGATAGAAGAAGTACTAAGCTTTGTGGAAATATAAATTTTTTTTAATCGGTACCTGGCAAAAAAAGGTATGCCCAAAGAAGCTCCAAACAGGGGACGGGGGGCAATAATTAAAAAATTGCAATTCTTTTTTTAATTTTTATATATAACTTTTTTCCTTATAGTTCATATTTTTGCCTATTTGGAAAGCATTAACTCATTTCATTTAGATTTTATTTGAGAAAGTTATAGAGAATCTTTATTTTTGGGCACTTTCAGCATCTTCCTCATAAATAGAATTGCTAGGATTCATTTCAGAATGCAATTTTAACAATCTTCCAAAAAAAAGATCCACAAGGTTTATTATCCAAGGTTGCACAATCTCACAATTGGGATTACTGCTTTTTAATTTCATAAAAAACATATCATATTTCAGCTTCCCCTTCTATCTCGTATCTACTTCTATTTAACAACTTTCTTTGTAATGAAAATGTATTTTTCTGGAATTTTTTTTAACCTGCATTCTGAACTTAGTTTCCTACTATAAAGATTTAAATCTTGAAACTCTGTAGTTCCAAAAATTTCAGTAGAAAATGTTCAAAGCCAAAAAATCTCGTTCCACTAAGTCTTGGAAAACTTGTTTTTTCCACTTTCAGCACAAATATCTTCCAATCTATGTTGTCAAAATTTCTGAAATTTTTGCCATATATTCTCATATTTGTTAGGTATAAAATTCAACGATACTTGCCAAAAAAATATTTCCAAAGTTTATTAGTCTTTCCTATAGAAATGGCAATATTGAGTGTTTTTTGACAAAAAAATGGACTTGGGCCTTCAGGGTTCAACATTTATGCAATTCATGTTAATGAAATGTTTTCATAATAATAAATTAACTATGAATAGTCCACTCTTGCAATACAAATCAACTTACATCATTGAGGTTTATACAGAACTTCATGAAATTATAGTAATTCTACCTTTTTTATATTTTTATTCCATCAATTAAATTGATAAATATTTTTGACAAATGTATGTACATTAATATTCATGCAATGAATATTATTTTTTTCTCTCTCTATATATATATCATCTTATAATATTTGCAATAAGATTGAAATCTGAAAAAGTCATTGAATATATAATCATATTACATTTTCATACTTCTTTTCCATCAATTATAAAGCATAATATTTCTATAAGATTTGTATATATATATATATATATAAATGATTATTCTATGCTTTTAATATTATATACACAAACATTTTTTCCAAATATTTGCAATGACATTGATTTCTTGAAAATAAAAATACTGTGTTATTATATATACTTTAAGAACATGAAATCATATAATAATAATTATGAATAAAAATTTCATTATCTACATTTGAATGGACAAAGAGAACATTGAATATGAAGATGCATGTGGTTTCGTTTTGGAGATGATGTTTGCTGATCGAGAAACAACAACCTAGTTACTGCCTTTTCCATGACATTCCGTTTGCTGAACATGGCACACTGAACTTTGGAACATAAAAATGAAGACAAAATGGTTAGTACTGTCTCAATAAACACGAAGCACGTAATGAGCTCCTGTTTTTGACAATTCTTTACAAATACTTTGAATGTAGTAGTATCAAATTTGTGCTCTTAAGTTCGGCCTCACTTGTTTTCTTATGTCATACAAAGTCAAAGCATTGTTCTTTTTTGTTTGAATTGGGATGTTTTGACATTCGTGCCTGTTGCACATAATCAAACAATAGATGTAGAAGGCGTTTTCCATTATGGCTGACATTGCACAGTACACTGTGTTGAAAAGAACATAATTGTTGGCATGCTTTGCATATAACCTTGGAAGTCTTTAAAAAAACAAAAACATCTGTTTGAATATACTTTTGTATTATATACATCGTTCTAGACAGCAAACCGTCCTATAATACTGACGTATTCAATTACGCTAAGGACTAGCTCAACAATGAGTGACACTTATAATATACCTTCTAGTCATTCATTCCTTCATGCTCTTGTACTATTGCATCCTTTGATACTCTAATGTACGTTCCTCCCAATGCCAGTGCTTCTCTTGGTGCCTCATTATCAAATGCTGTGGCTTGCAATCCTACATAATCATCATCATTTCCCACCTGAATCACATTGGGAGTGTGCTATTCTACTTGCAATTGTCCCCTCCAACCTCTAACATCGGTGCAACATACAATCTTCCAACCGCGTCTGTGTGGATCGTTTGAGAAAACACTTGTTGGCAATGTAGTGGAAATGCAAAGGAATCGGCGTGCACTTTTCCATCCATGTGGTTGAAGTTCACCATGCAGAACCTGTACTTATCTCTTTGGATGGTCTGATAACAGACATCAGTGCTGGCCTTCACCCAATCACATACTAAAACTGTAGTAATCCAACTTCAGTATTTCTTCTATATAACCGGCGTAGTCATCAGTGCTTTCCACGGGTCTCCCACCCACTAGACCCCAACGAAGTTGTCTTGAAGATGCCGCTGCTTTGCATGAGTCCCTTGTCACTAGTCCGCCCTCCGAACTACAAACGTGCAAGTGCATGCCGAATGCGTACATTTGATGATGTGATGTGGCATACCTCTTTGGAGGTTGTGCATACTGTATGACGTCTAGATCTAGAGAATGACTTGCACGTTGCGCACGCTTAACGCATGCCCTCAGCCACTCACGAAAACTTGGTAATTTTGTCAGTCCACTAGGATACTGTGTGTGTGCTAATGGGCGTAAACGACGAAATTCCAAATGGAATGCTTCCCTTGCTTGCCAACAACAAGCTTCAAATGGCAAGAATATACTTCCTGCAACATATACAACATTTATTTGTAGATCTTCCACCTTAGCAGTGCTCCTCCACAAACTCAGTCAAAAGTAATAGGAAACAAGGTTGAGCACAAGATTTTGCGTAGGAATGTACACACTCCTTCATCATTCATCAAAATGCTTGTAATGAAGAAGTCCAATGAAATTCATATATTTCACTGAGATTCTCCCTTCTATATGACTTGTCCAACATCACATCTTGTACTACTATAATGAAGAGTTGAAATAACGGTGAGTTTGCTTGCATTAAAGTGTTCAACATTGTTATTCTAGAAAACTTTTTGTCTATTACATTCAAAGGTTTATAACACTCACTCTTGCAAGAGTTGTAGAGAGGACGTCTTGTCAAGAACAAATGCATGCGTGAAGCCCCGCACTTCATCAGACATTTTGTGCTTTTTGTGCTCACTAGCATATAAAACCTCATGATTCATGTGGGCGTCCTCCACGGGGTCCCATACACGTTGTACAATTCCTTCATATTGCTTCATGTACTCTGTGCAAAATCCAAGAGCGTCCTCCATTCGATAGCCTTCTACTATACTTCCTTCGGGATGTGCTAAGGTACGCACATGGTCCTTCAACGTCTTCATATACCTCTCTATAGGATACATCCATTGACAATGAACTAGCCCGCATACAAATAGTTGTTGAACTAGATGTACAGGCAAATGTATCATGATATTTAAGAATGTTAGTGGAAACTCCTTCTCTAACATGCACATTGCCATTACAACATTTTGCATGAGCTCTTTTTGGATAGATTGTCGTACCTCCTTCTCACAAACTTTTTGGAATACTCTGCAGATTATAATGATTGCCAATCAAACATTCTTGTCCAATATATTACAAACGGCAACCGACAGAATTTGTACAATTTAAATGTGCCTTCTTCAGTATTTCATGGAAAATCTTCATTAAGATTCCCTATGTGCTTTGGAAATACAACATTGTCTTTGCTTTAGAGCACTATATCTACCACATAATGTGTCCATGTACTATACAAATATGCATGACATTATGTTTTGCAGAAGACAAGAGTAGAACACTATGAATGTTGCACATGCTGAATTTTGCATCTTCTTCCCTTGAAATTTATCTTCTGCCTCAATCTCTGGTAGCTGTACACTTCAATGTAGCTTGTGCTATACTACGGTTTCATGGAAATGGTTTTACACTTTTATGACAAAATGACAAAAGCTCATGTGTATTTGCTGCATAAAAACAGGGTGGTCATGTGTTTTCATGTATTGCAATTTACCATCCTTTAGTCGCTTGTGGGTGGAGCCCACATAGTTTGTGGGTGTACGAATACTTGATATGATGTCTACAGACTCTTTGCGCTCCTCCGGTTGCAGTACATATGGTGCGTGTGGCATGTAGAATTCATCTCTTTGGTGGCGTGCTGGTTGCAGCCACAATTCATCTTGGATTTGTACGTCTTGCACATCCACCCAACTTCCAGGATTGTCATTCATACCCAACAACGTCTTCACAATATTTTTGCACAATTTTTTTTTGCAATGCATGACATCCAATATGTGTGGAGCAAGCAAGTGCTGCACCAATTATTATGTCATGCACATTAGCAAGGACATGATTAAAAGCATAGAACTCAAATCAAATTTTCCACTTTCTATTCAATTCTGTGTTGAACTTCTACCTAATCTAGAAGATGCCAAAAACATGCCCTACCACATTGTTGTGCAAGTAATGACTGCTTAGTCATATATGACCTCAAGTAATACTGCATTCTTCAGTATAATCTCATCAATAACCACCTCCCTCTTGTTGCACAGTCATTGTGTTAAACACCAACAATACGAAAGTGTAGATCACCTTATTTATGCATTCAAATGATATACCCCAATCTTATAAAACAAAGACAATCTTGTTGGAAAAATACCTGCCAATAGGGGAGTACATATAACAAGCAGAGGAGCTTCACGTTGGTCACGCGCACTGGATCGTCTTTTGCATTTTCCTTTCCACCTAGATCGAGGTACAATTGTCTCCACATAGCATAGTTTATGATGTCTTGCCCAGACATGATAGGAGATTGACAACAACGTTCCACTTTCCCATTGAATTGACAATTTTGGCGATAAGGATGATGTTGAGGTAAATTTTCGACGCTTGCCGCCGTACACTATCTTTGAACCCCGCGTCTTTTGATTTCCTAGAACGTCACTGGTCTTTGCCATCCTCGCTTCCATTTGAGGTCCACATGAAACACAACCCTTGTAACCTTTACAACATAAACCTAAATTAGGCTGTACGCTGGAAAATTAGATATTGTCCACATGAGCTTAGCTTGTAGCGTGAACCGCCGTGATCCTTTAGCTTTGGAGAAATCCAAGGCTGTCACTTCCTTCCACAGTTCATTCAACTCCCTCAATAGTGGTCGCAAAAATACACCAATACTTTGCGATGTCGGTGAATGCTTTTCCAATATAAGTATACAAAACAAAATGAAGAACTTCTCTGTTACAAACCACGGCTCAAAGTTGTATGACAGTATGAGAACTGGCCAAGTTGACCAATTTGTATTGCTGAGTTTGAACGGATTTATGCCGTCTAATGCCATGGCCAAACGCATGTTTCTGCTTTTTTATGCCACAGTTACCAAATGCTGCATCATTGTCAATATGCTTCCATGCAGGATTGTTGACAACAAATCGCATGATGTCATCATTGCTTACATGTTTCATATAACCCGTGAGCATCCCTGCTATTTCGGTTGATCTCCACATTCTTTTCAGCCTTGGTATAAGCAGAAAGTTACAAATGACCTTAGCTGGAATTGTAGTATTACCTTCCAACCACTGTGACTTTGAACACGTGGGACATCTATCCAAAGCAGGGCTTTTTTTTTTGGCTTTCTAGTGCCAGATTGCACCAGAAAAAAAAATCTGGCTAAAAAAGGTTATAAAAAATGCCAAAAAAATTGGATGAAATCGCCAGACAATTTTGAAATTAAAAAAAATATTAGATGAAATTGCCTAATTGTGGATGAAAACCATACTATACATCCAATAAGTGGATGAATGTTGCAATCTGGAGCACCACTGTAACATTTTATATTGCCACTATGGTACTTCTTCAAAAATGAAAAAAAAAGCCTTGGTCCAAAGTTGTGTGCTCCTGGTCAAATAACACACATCCATCAAAACATGTATGGATGTTGTGGTACTATAAATGCAACCTTCTAATTGTCTTTCTTGCTGCATAATGGCTATTCGGCAACTTATTGCCTTCCGGTAGCAAGTCCACTGACAAGTAATGAAGTAGTTCATCTCTAAATTTGTTGCTCAATCGAAATACCACACACATTCATGATTATAATCATGGCAGACACCACACTTGTTCGAGCTCCTGCATATAGCATTGTTGTAGCCTATTCATATAAATCTTCCAACCCATCTAAGTTGTCCGCATTCACGTCCACATTGTCATTCAAGTCTTTTGCATCCGACGTCTCTCTGTGCAAGGCGTCTCTTTAATCCAAGGCCTCCATGACTTGCCTTTGCACGTTGTGGCACTCGTCAAGAACAACAGGATAAATGTTTGCTGGTTTACTATTGGCTACGTTACATACATCATTTTTGACATGAGCATCTTTTGCATCCGATATGTCATGCTCAATTATGTCATCGTCATAGGCAACATCTTCAACCCAAATGCCGTGTGCGGGATAACCTTCCAATGGGTCCCCCCCTACATGGACTTTGTTAGAAATTCATCACGACCCACCGGAGCATGATGTTTGCATATAATTTGAATGCTTTTTAGAAGACCACCGTGACAATTCTTGCAAGGGCAAGGGTATGCATGCACGTTTTTCTCTGTCGCAACACGCAACTTGTTCTGCAAAATTAGGTCATCAATAGGAATGTGTCGCAATGTTTGACCATCACTAGCAATGCGCACTCTAGTAGGGCGTTGATGATCTTCCTGAACCATTGCTGATATCCACAGCGCCTCTAATGGTGGACGCCCAATAAATTTGAATCTTTCTTCAGCTGTCCACATATTCAGAAACGAACAGCATGGGCAAATTGGAGGTTAGAATTGTGAGTGCACATTCCTTTTGCAGAACAATAGGAGTTCCTAAAATGAGGCTAATTGTAATTGTCTTCTTCTTCCAATAATGATTGAGGTCCACGTATAAACTGACATCTTCACATGCATCTATCTTATCATTTTTGAAAACTTCCCGTGTAACTGAAGAGTAAAAATTAAAATATTTCCTTTCCTTTCCTGCTACTGTGCTTGCAGCCCCTATGGTCACTTTGCATGTTTGGTCAGTGATAGCTTATTCGGTTGTAATTACCATAGCCCTCTTCATATTTACCTCTATCGTATCAATGGAAAGGATGGTCCTTGCCCTCAACCTCACTTCACTTTCCATGAAATTGTTCATAATGACTGATCTGCAAGCGTGTAAGCAATTCACATGTAAAGAGCTGTCTCTGTTCTTCTACTTCTGAATGCCTATACAGAAGTGGTACCTATGCTTATTATGGCATTGAGCTGAGGACATATTAAATGAAAGTGCCATGATCTTTGTTTTCAGACATCTCTGAGACTTCATATGAATTTCTTTGTACGGATTTCATAAGAAAAACAGGTATTACGCATTTGTTGAAAACCTTCTATGGATGTTACGACTCCCATGTTCAGCATCGTAGCAATTACCCATTCCTTTAGTGGTATGGTAAGGCGGTTTCCTAATGTCTATAAAAAGCCATTATTTGACCAACATACAGCACACAACTCTTCTACGGATCAGTACTATGCAATACAGTTTTTGTACTTACAAATATGGTATAACACAAAACTAGATTCTCAAGATAAGTGGAATGGTTTGTTTCATACTCGTCTATATCATTCTCCTCATAAATGCAGTCACTTTCGTCCATGGCATCGGTGTTGGAAGTAAGCTCCCCTTCTATGACAACGGTCACTTTTGAGATGTCTTCAGACATACCTGCAAGCGGCACTACAAGGGAGCAGTGTCAATTTGGACATTTTTTTGTCAATTTTTTGTCAATTTGGACATTATTTTGTCAATTTTTTGTCAATTCGGACATTTTTTTGACAGGATTTTGTCAATTCGGACATTTTAGTCAATTAGGACATGTCAATTTGGACACTGTTTTCATGTAGTGCGGAATTGCAAAATGGTGGTCCACACGTCCCCTTCAGCAGGCTCTAGAAGCGCACCTTGTTAGTTGAAGCTTCACATTCTGCACATTTAGATTCCCAGCATTTGTGCATGAAGTTGAAGTTCAACGTGTCTCTTGAAGCATGAAAACAGTCTAGAAGACCATATGACTGCTCACCTCTAATTCAGTGACATACAAAAACAAACACTTTTATAGCTTTAGTTTAGCCATATCCCGTCCACATTGCAACAATATCCTCATTCACTAGCACCATTTGCATCAAAGTAAACTTCTGCACACTTCCAAGTAATTCAGAATCAAGATGCCATTAGTCCGTTACCGTATCTGGCATGACGGATAGCAGAGCAGTAGCAATGTGCATGTCCAAGTCATTGGTCATACAGACTACCGGCCTTGGAATTCAAGAAAGTTCACTGAACATGCAAGAATGTATGCTCATTAATGTGACTATGCACCTACATTGTTTTCCCTTATTGATTTATAAGCTTCATGCCTCACCTGTGGCTTTGCTATTACATAGAAAAGGCATGCTGCTGGCATGTATAGTGGACATGAAGTAAAACATAGCCAACTACAATGGCATGGAAAAGAAGTTCTGTAACATCCAGTAAAGTAGCTTTCTTAAACTAAAATGATTGAAGCATTCAGTAATCAGGATACCATTGAATCCTCTTCAGCGGGTGCATAATTGCATTTGTTTTCACTTCATTTTGTCCCACCAAAAGGCTTTCTAATGGCCAAAAAAAAATTGTGACGTACTACCACACATACATCACTGAGGATTTCTTTGACATTCGCAATATCTAATTTGGTGTTTACCCGCCAACAAATGGTCTGTATAAAGACTAGCCATAATGACACTGAACTTTCTGGAATGAAGTGTGCCTATAGCAGACATATGAAAAAGGCATGCACAGAAGAAGCAATTCTGTGTATGGAGAAAAAGTAAGTGTCAGTGCACCCCCTTCTCCATCAATGTTGCAGACTTGCAAATATGCAGAAAGGAAGTGTTCAACAAAAAATAACAAAGGTATAGAAGAGAACATCCTCCCGAATCAATCACCACTTGCGTAAAGCTGTTTTGGGGGAACAGTATGTTTTACTGCACATCCAATGAGGCAGGGCACATTACAGTATAGGGCTCAGCGAAATAGTTCTACAAATTCCATGTGTTCCAGGCCTATACACGAACATGTCAGAGTACAATGTTGCTACAATATAGTTCCCTGGAAAACCCTAATTCTATATTTCATACCTCTGCGAAGGGAGTCTACAAATCCGGACATGGCGATAGACAATGATTTTTCTGACCGACAAAGTAGTACTGGCTTCCGCAGTTTCTCACCTGAATAGTATCTGTTGCACTTTGGCGTCTCAGACTCTGCCCTCTGGAATTTTGATAATTTTGTAGACCACGTCCTTGCCGCCACTTCTTACAGCACCATGCCCACAAAGACTGCACATTCTGCCATTGAGCAAGAGGTCCGTCAAAGCCAGCAATTGCTTCTTCCTTGCAGTTCATCGTCAAATTGTATGCCAAAGTTGTCCTAGAAAACTGAGAACTCGACGGTGAGCCACCTGCTGCACTACTCTCCCTCCTGTACCTACTAGTTTGTCCTTTGAATTTAGTGCAATGGTGGAGCCTCTAACGCTAGAGCGGATGCATTGATTTTTGGCTGCGTATTGAGGCCATTAATTCTTACGTCGGCAGGATAGCCCTCATGCAGCAACGAACAACGCACAGGCATAGGATGGGGTGGTCATAGGGTGGGCAGGAGCAGAAGTAAGTTTCTTCCTCCCCTTCAAAAAGAGAGGTGTCGTTGTTGGAGCACCACATTTTTGCAACGAGCTTCAGGAGTTAGTCCCCGCACTTGCATGCTGCACCATATTTGCTTTTCAGGCAATCTTTCCATCAACGCTTTGACGTTGTGCTGTTCAGATTGTTTGTTGTATGAGTGATTCATTGTCTTCCTTTGGTTCTTACTGGCTATGTTGTTCCGTTGTTCAGCTTCTGTAATTTGTTAAAATTGATCAATCACTGTAGTTATCTTCTTAGCAGTGTTTTTTTTTTGGCGATTTGGTGCAAAATTGCACCAAAAATTTTGACCTAGCACCAAGCCTATAGGAAACTCTTAGTAAAATTTTGGATGAAATCGCCAAAAAACTTCAAGTTCAAGAAAAATCTTGGATGAAATTGGCACATTGTGAATAAATATAGAATTATAGATACATAGTATCACATATTTTATCCAGTACGTGGATGAATGTTGAAACTTGGGGCACCATCGTAACATTTAATATCACCACTTTGCCACTTCATGGAAAATGAAAAAAAAAACACTGCTTCTTAGTGCATCGGTCAGTACGTGTTTCATTATCTTTGTGCAAATGATGCAAGAATTTGCACTTGCTAGTGGCAGATCCAAGCTTCTGTATAGATCTTGAGTTCCACAATCATTGGAACACATGGGTCCATGAATTCTATGCCTAAGGCACCCCGGAATTGCGATCAGAAACTGATAGCGTCGTTTTTGGAAGTATAGAAGCATTTGTATAAAGAATCAATAGTCATTGTTGTTGGCAAGTGTTAATCTTTTACCATTTGTAGTCAGTCTTGCTTGCTGAAGGTGACAGCTTTTGCTTGCCATAACTGCATGCACACACATTGCTAGAATGTCATGTATGTTTAATTGAACTTTGATCTTCTGTCCCTCATTGGATGTCATTACCTTGTGCAGGTACAAGAAGAAGACTTTGTTTGTTGGAAACCTCCACGCGCTAGAATGGGCCTCCGTCGTGGAATGCAACCAAAGCGGTTGTTGTCAGCTATAGATCTTGCGCCCAAAGACAACATTGACAGAGACGCCAACGTCTAGCGGAAGGGCAAGGGTCTGCAGAAGCAACAAGTTGGCGAAATTAGAAGCAAGCGACAAGAAGAGGGGCGCTTGTCCGCAAGCGCTAAAGGAAAGGGAAAGGCAAAGGCTATTTCATAATCTCCTCCTTAGAAGAAGCTGAGGAGCATGTTCAACAAAGAGCATGCTTCATTGGAGGACAACGACAAGTCCTTTGTTCTTGTCAAATGTTTTTGTTTTTTGAGTCAGTGGTTCACATGAAAGCACGTGTTGCTGTTCTTGTGTCTGCTGTTAGGATGAAGTTTCACAGCAAACTTAAGAGAATAATTGATGGACATTTCTCAGAACATGTAGCCTTGGCCTTTGATGTCAGCGGCTCACAAATCATGAAGGAACCGTTGAAGTTGCATGATGTTCCAGATGGTGCCATCTGCCGTATATGTCCTTCGTTGGTGCAATGTCATAGAGGTCATAGTAATCTCTTTCCTATGTATGCGCAGTGGCAATTTCGAGGCCAGTAAAGCAAATAGCAATGAAAACAGCACAGATGAGGAGGACCATACCCCCAAAGCAGTGCTGTGTGGTTGCCAAGTGGGGCGCAACTTCATGTTCAAACCAATTCAGGTTGATGAGCAAGGAATACCGGCGGCGTACTACATAATGTCAATTAATAAATCAAAAATAGTAAATGGATTATAATACTAAGGACGTATCAATTTGTATCAGACAATGTTAGTAGTGTTAGAATTGGCACTGACAGGAGACGATAGATCATAATGCATTATATTGCATGATCCCTGACATGCTTGCAATTATATTTGTACATCTTTAGATAATTAAAGTATTTTTTCTTTGATGACAATATGAATAACAAACATATTAAGCTGTCACTTACTAATAAAATTGAACTCCAATTTTGTAGAGAGGAGTTGTTGACGTTTTATAGAATATAAAAGGTTGTAGAGTGGAATGAAGTGGTATGTAGAAATGTGTATTGCAATGAGTGTGTGATGTAGTATGGAGGATTGGAGGATGTTGATATCATAAGGCCCTACTAGTTTATTATTTTAGATGCAAGGATACTTGTTTTCTCCATTATTAGCGTTGGACACTCCAGTTCAGAGTAGGAAGAAGAGGAAGAAGAAAAGTAGTTTTTGTTATTCAAGTAGAAGGCAATTGTTAAGGGCTAGAATGATTAGACGGTTGCCTCGAATTAGTGCGGTTGATCCGTCTGGTACAACCAGGAATTTGACATATGAAGGTATTGTTTCATGTGAGGCAATTGGAGAGGATAACGTGGAAGTTCAATCCAACTTTTGCAAAGCTCAACCAAATATTGCCTCAAGTTGTAGTGATTGGGATCAAGACATTAACAAAGAGGAGGAGGAAGAAGATGAACAACAAACAACACCAACAATGGAGCTAGAGCAAGAGCTACAAAGTACAAATACAATGGTAACTGATATTGAGTTTGAATGTATGTGAAATTTTTTCTTAGAGGCAAATTTTGCAACTTTGCATCATTTTGTGCACGTCTGAAGCCTGATTCCAACGATATATAGCATGTAAGAAACGGACACAAATTGAGTATTTTTTTGCCTAAAAACTAATTCAGCATCTTGGAATCTTCCCTGAAATGTTCAATTTTTGAAGATTTTTAGGCGAAATCCAACAATTTTATTTTCAGCAATTTTTGCCGATTTTTGTAAATTTGCTCAAGTCTCCAAAAATTTTGAAAAAAATTGGAGTAAATTTGACGCATATAATCTTGGGTATAAAAATTTTTGGCCTGAAATCTAAAAAACTGTAGAAGTTATTTAGAAGATTCCTTTGACCTATATCTACCAATCTCTTCCTTTTTTTTTTTTTTTTTTCTTTTGGAGACTGGTTTCACCCTAACTCTTGTGTTGTCTTTGAACGTTGTCTTTGAAGGCATCAAGGCAACAACCAATGGAGGAGGAAGAAGAAACTATCACCATAGAAGAGGCGAAGGTTGCGGCGGAGGTTGCAGCAGAATCCAAGCAAATAGATGGGCAAGGAAGAAATGATGAGACAAGTGCAAGGAGTGAAGGAAATCTAGGTATGCGGCTCTTTTTTTTGGCCTTCCCAAACCCTAGCCGTTAATGGCTGTGCTTTTTGGAGTTTTGATTTAGGGTAATATATGCTAAGATTTAGTCTAACGCCGCAATTTCTTTTGCCTTCTTTAGACCCCCGTCGTTAACGGTAGCCCTTTTGGAGAGTCAAATTTTCTTTCTCTACACATTAAAAATTAGGTCACACACTAAAAGTTTTCACCTTTTTGCACCCCCGCCGTTAACGGCAGCCCTTTTTGGGACATAGAATTTCTTCCATTGCACATTAGAATTTGAATTCGTTGCTGAAATTTTCCACCATCCTATACCCCGGTTGTTAACGGCAGCCCTTTTGGGGACATAGAATTTCTTCCACTGCGCATTAGAATGTGGATTCATTGCTGAAATTTTCCACCATCCTACACCCCCTCCGTTAACGGCAACCTTTTTGGAGACATAGAATTTTTCCACTGCGCATTAGAATTTGGATTCGTTGCTGAAATTTTCCACCATCCTACACACCCGCCGTTAACGACAGCCCTTTTTAGGACATAAATTTGCTTGCTATATATATTAGGATTTGATTGAATGTTATGTCAAATTATATATTAATCTTTCTTTTGACGTCATTGCAGAGATCTTGACACAAGGAGATCCAGAAGCACGTGGATTAGATGTTGTAAATCAGCTTCTTTCTAAAGATCAACTGGAGTTACAATTGCATGGATTTTTGAAGGAGACTGTCAACATGTCTTCTCTTCTTGAGCGGTTGAGGTAGCAACCAAGGGCAAAGGCAAAAATCAACATTCTTTTGTGTCGTATGATTTCTTTGCCAATTGTGAGGCCCTTTTTGAAGAATGACATTATGAACCTTGCTACACATTTTGTTACTTGCGGTTACATGGAGGGAAATGGAGTCTTTTATGTAGCCTTGGAGGACAATGAGGGAAAGACGGTAGATGTCACGGATGATATTGTTAAATCATGGAGTGCCAATTAGATGCGAGCAAATGCTGCATTTGAGAAAGAATTGGAGAATGATGAAGATCTCAAAGTCTTTTTGGGCAAGATGTTTATGGTGTGGGATGGCAACCATCATTTGCAAGCATGGTTGCCTATTATCAACCGCAATCATGTAGATGACTTCATTTGGCATTATGCTATTGAAAGTATTATTTTGAAGGTCGATGGAGACATTGCAACTATGTTGGCAGCATTACACGAAGTAAATTGGTAATCTCTTTTCTTTCTTTATCAAGTTTTGGTTTATTTCGCTTTTTAATCACTAAAGCTTGTTTGGTTTGAAACATTGCAATTGTCATTATTCTACCATTTTTTTCTTGATGTTCACTTCTCAAATTTTAACACAATACACCTTGTTTGTCTAGGAGAAACCAAAAATCCCATGTTTCCATAAATCTTGTTTACAGGCTTTATCACATTCAGCGTATTGCTGGCCAACCACTCTCATATTTCAAAAAACTTGTCTCCAAAGAGGATCTTGTTGCAGCTGAAGCAAAATAAAAGTCAAAACAAAGAACATGGTTCACTCTCACTCTTGAGACTCTAAATGGAATCTTATACTAGGTAAATTTCTAAAGTGCTATTGGCCATTTCATATTTGTTTTCAATTTTCATGTCTTTTTTTTGTTCTTGTTGTGCATTTAAATTAATATTATATTGCTCTATTGTGCATATCATTTGTCATCATGTGTCATTTTTCTTATTCTTATACATCATTATTTTATGCAGCAAGAGTTGGGAGAGTCTGCTGCGGCTGCTCAAAGGAAATTTTATGAGAGGTATCCCAATCCAGCAGAGTGGACTCCAATTGCAATTCAGGAATGGGTCTCCAAAGCTGTTGACAAGGTCAAAACAGCTTCTCATTTTGAATAGAGGAAAGAACTTCCTATTGCAGATCCTAAGCACACGACTGCCTTCTTGGAGCAAGTGAAGTTCCGTTATGAAATTCATGATGAAAGTCCAGAGATGACTTAAGAGAAACTTTAGATGCTAGCAACTTCAGCAATGGACACTTCTATGAAGATCAAATGGTTAGAGAGGTGGAACAAGTCTCCTACTCTTTGTGAAGCTCTCAAATTCTCTAAGTTAAAATTCAATGATATTGACTTCCCCGAGTGGCTTCATAAAGCTACATGGTGGACTCAGGTGAATACTTGTCTTCTTCTTACTGTTTTAATATTCTTCCTTTGAACCTTTTCATTCAATCATAACATTTTTCTAATCTAAATTTTCTATGTTACAGTTGGCTATTGAGATAGAAAAGCTATTTGATGCTACACTCGTTGATCTGGGGGTGTCTATTAACTATCTTCTAGATGGTATGGATCCTTTGCTCACAATCTTTGATTATGTGGAGTCAATGCATATACTATTGTAGGATGTTGCGTTTTTTTGTGAATTTGATGTGGATAAGGGGATCCACAAGAACTATAAGATTGAGAAATAACTGAACTTCAAACCAACTATGCAAAGGGTGCTTTACAGATACTTCAAGTATATTCTTTTTCTTGCTAAAGCCATTTCCAAATCTCCCACTTTCTTTGCAAATTACTTGGACAAAGAAAGTGAAGATTGCATGTTCACAGAGGGGATCATGAAATCTTGGGATCCCCTGTATTGGGAAAGGTGTGGGTGGTATTTGGATTGTCCTCTCAAAAGACCTCCCACTTTTGACATTCCCCTTCGAGATTCCATTAAGTCCGCACTCAAAGGTACAATTGTAGTTACAACGGTAGATAAGGATGCAACGAAGAAGACAAAGAAGACAAAGGCTAAGCCAAAGAAAAAAGTAGTACAGCTTCATGATTCCAATGAAGATGTGCCAGTTGAAGATAGTCTTAAGAACCTTGTTGTTACTAGACCTTCTTCTTCAAATGTTGAGGCAACCCTCCCTCCTTCAAAGAGGCAAAAAACTATTTCTACTCCCGTGGTTTTGGTGCCCACCTCCTCTCCTATTTTTGAACTTCCTCCCTAGCTTAAAGGTATGATGGGTACTTTGGCTCCTTTGACTTCCCCTCATACATCCTTGGATTTAATCTTAAATGATTCTTTTGTTAGAAATATCGAGGAGAAGAAGAAGAATGGTACATTTGGCGCGCCATATGATGACATTGTGACTTTTTTATTAAAGGTGAGTTCATTCTTTTTATGTTTTTTTTCTGTTTTATGCTTCACTGTTATAAAATCTTACATGTGTGTTCTACAAAATCCGTCCCTTTTAATTCATAATGTTTTGTGCCTTCAACATCTTCAATTATAAATTAACATTCTATAAATTTGTCTTTGTAGGTTGGTGAAGGCAAGGAGTTCATTTTTGATGGCAGAGTTCAAAAGAGACCTGTTGTGGACCTCATCATTGCGGATTATCCAGATGGTTTTCCAATTCCAGGGGTTTCAAATCCTTCATTTCAAATTACCCATTGGAATGCCAACATTCCAAGTTTTCTTTACGTAATGATGGCATTTTGTTTCACCTATCTTCATGATGATGGAGCATTCCTTCTATTTTATCCTGATAGTTTAACGATGAATAGAGAAGTGGCAGGATTCTTCAAAAACTACAAGTTGAAGGTCAAGGATGAGTGGACTATCATTAATTGCTTGCACTTGGCTAATCCTATGAACCCAACTAAAAATGTAGGTAGCAATTTCAAGCTTTCATTTTTGTCATTGATTCAATTTTTATTGTATTTCCTTTGATTTTATATGCACTTTCTAATTTAATTTGATTTTCATTTACAGACTATGAAGTTCAAAGCTTTATTGTTGGTTCGATCATTTGCCTCCTCTATTACAAGGCATCCTCAAGAGCTTGTGATTACTAATGATCTCTCTATTCCCAAAGTTGATTTAGCCACAAACAACGTCCTCTTCAACTCTATTATTACAGCAACTCAGTTATGTAGAAAGGAAGATGGCAAGCTATGGAGGGGCGCAAAGAAAAAGTCTGAAGTTCTAAAGAAGATTTTTGTTCATGGCCTGAGTCCTGTAGGTGGCATTGTGGCAGACATGACTGCCTCTACAAGTATTGTAATCTACAATGTTGGCTTACTTCTTTCTCTATTTTTTATTTGACTTTTTTTTTACTATTCTTCAATTTTGATGTTTCATAATAATTGTATTGTATTTCATTTAGGTTCTTCTATTAAAGCGGCTCATTCCTCTAATCGTCATATCTTTGCATTAGAAAGTGATGCCAAACTCTTTGATGAAGTACTAAAGCCTCTTCAAACACCTACAACCATCTCTAAGAATTTTGATTCTACTACCACATGCAATAGTATGGACATTGATGATGACTCTCCAAGTGAAGACATTGCACTACTTGACTTATGTAAGTAAGTTCTACTTAAATTATTCCTTTTCAACAACTTCAATTATAAATTCTACATCTTGTCTTTTAATTTGTTACTACATTTTCTAATACATGGTTTATTGTTTGTAGTTGGATGACTCCATTGCCAAGGCAAACCTTGCCTTTTTATCAGCACCCTAAATTTCTTAGAAGTCCTTCTCTTAGTCCACATGGGCTTCCTATTTATGCTGAAGATTTAGCATTAGCTTATGCAAATGATTCATCTGATTCATCTGATTCATCTGCAATTTCTCTATCACCTCGTAGATCTTATGATCCTAGAGTATGTTCTTATTTTGAACTCAGTGCATCTGAGTCAAACAATATCTAAGTTCATTTTCATGATTTGATATTTTATTCCTGTTGTCTTGTTTTTCAAATTGAATTTGCTTATTCCAGAGATAGCAATATTGCAAAAATCCCATTTGCTGCCATAAAACTTCACCTTGTGCCTAAATTGAACAATACATTATGAGCCTTGAATTATACTCCACCACTAAACTATATGAAATTCAAGGAAGCTAAATTAAACCTGGAATTTAATGAATCTACTACCATTGAATTAATTCTGTAATTTATTTTTTTTAAATGTCTTTTATTTAATCAATATATAAAACTAACAAAAATAGTTCCAAAAAGAAGGGCATCAACAAGAAAAATAGTTGTTTAGGTCATTTGGGATTAACACATTTATTTGGTATATAATATATGACTACTGTGTTTATTTTAAGTATTACATGTTCAAAATATGTTTAGAATTTTTAAAGCATAGTTATAAAAATAAAATAAAACAAATTAAAATAGGTGGAACATTTTCATCCTTTAAATTTACATCAAGTTTTTGGTATAAAATCACATAATGGCATATTCATTTGTTGTTCATTTAGACTGTAGATTTTTCCATATAATTCCACGGTCATAGGTCTCCAATAAATTAACAAATCCTAAACTTTAAAAAATGGAGGCTCACAGGCTCACACACTCACACGCTCACAAGCTCATATACTAGCATCCCCGGTGTGCTCCGTTGACCGGCACTGAAGAGCCTGCAAGTTGTCCTAAGTAACGATTGGATGTCTTTGTATAGTATTAGCTCGGCTTGAGCTAATTTGTAATATAACTTGTATGTAGCGGAAGACTCTAAATAGCGGAAGACTAATTTTGAAAATCAGAACTGCTACTGGACTGAACTAATGTGTTCAACATTTTGGTTATCACATTTGCAATCTAATATCCTATACGTCAAAAAACAAGGAATTGAGTTCTGACAAATTTCATTTTCTTGTATATTCTTGTATCGTAGGCCCTACTAGTATCATAAATTTGGCCTCATTGCCCACTTTACAAACATCACAAAGTCGTCTCCAATTGTCTCCCATTAGCATTTCCAATGGTGAGATTGTTCTTGCACAAGGGGTCATTGGGGGCCCTACTTGTTGGCGCCATTCCGTATGCAGGACCAGATTCTTTGCCTGATGAGACATCTATTCCGGATAGCTTGCTCCTTGACGTTCAAATTCTTGATCCCATTGTTCCCGTGCTTGAGGCATCCGTTGAACGAGGTGTTAACTATGAACAAAAGGTAATTCTTGCTTCCTCAATGATATGTTACTTCTTGGCTTGTATTCTTTTTTTTTTGTTCCTTTTTTTTTAGTGCAATGGTTTGGGATTTTTGTTTGCTTTGTGTGAACCTCAAATGTGTTAGTCTAGCATATTAACTAGTTGCACATTTGACCCTGTGATAGCAGGGATCAAGTTCTCCTGGTCTTCGTAGAAAGACGTCAAAGGAGGTCAAACTTCCAATGACGTTCAAGGTGACTGAGAAGTGGCTCAACGTCGTCCTAGAATTGAATGGAATATCATGTGTCTATAAAGATGCTAAGTTTAGGGATCTGTCCAAAGCCGTCGGTGGGGCTAGGATGCCGCACTCTACCACAATTCTTGTGATTGTGGGGCCAAACAAAGTGTATGTTCAACCAGGTTGCGAAGAGTTCCTTCCTCAGTTAGGAGAGCTAGCATTTGTGTTCGTCTAGAGTTCCATGGAGCAGTCCACCGCCAAAGAAGTGAGTCTCTATCTGTTTGAGGACCAGCCAAAATCCTTCCTTGTACTAGGTTAGGACGCTTGCACTACATTGAAGTGTAGGGACAATTTTGTCAAGTTACTTCTTTTAAAGAGCCCAGTACAAGTAAAGAGCTTTTCTTGAAAAATCTTAGTTACTTGTTTAGTGGCCTTCGAGGAGATTTTAGACCACAGAATACCATCATAGTAGACAACAGCCCAATTAAGTACATAATGAACAAGGTACAGAATGTAATTCTCCCAGATACTTGGAGTCAAAGGGAAAATGGTCCGAAGGACACGTTTCTCCTTGACGTCCTTCTTCCCTTGTTTTGCCACATAATAGGCGCTCGAGACGGAGGGTTGAAGTTGTTTTGGGAGAGTAGTAAGGGAAAATTGGGTCGTTGAATGTTGTGTGACAAACGGAGTCATCAAGAATATAATAGGCTCATGGATGTGGTTAGAGTGTCTTTTCCTTTGAAATAAAACAATATTTCTAGGTGATGGTATTGTTTGGATCTACCTTACCCGTACGGCTCTTAGATCAAGACTTCTTTTGTTTTTTGTTCACTTTAGGTTGCATCACTTCTAAATGTAAATAGATTTCTAAGCATGGTTGATTTTCATTTTGTAGTGATTGTATAATAAATTTAACAAGAAAGCCTTATCCTTCCATTTTTGATTGCAGAATGACTACGTTGGTTTAGGTCTGGTCAACCTGAAGTGTTGGTCTATAATTCTGTCTAAATTTCCCTACATGAATTGGATTATGCTCAGTTTTTTGAATCCCTATGCACTTCTTGGTCAAATTCTTTCTAAATGATACTTGTTTCCAAACTTTTTGTAACTCAACATCTCCAATTGAGGATGCTAGTCTTCCTTGAGTTGCAAAGCATCAACTGCTTTGTTTCTGGACTATAGCCAAAATGCTATCCTTAATACAGGAAACTTTTTGTGCTCCGCTGCTACAGCCAATTTGACAATGAACTTTTCAATGATGCCCATGGAAGACGATGTGGTGGACAGTCCTCCAAATGGAGCGCCTTGCTTGCCAAAGTTCTGCTCCTTGTCTCCTCTTAGATGCAAGGATCTTGTTGCATCGCGAATGTTGTCTTCTCCTTTGGAGAGAGGCACGCAACAAAGGCTTTATGAGGTTGCCAAAATTCCAGTCTCCATGGTTGTGGTGAAGTCAAATTCTCCATCAAGTGCAGGTCCCGTTGGTAGCCCCTCTTTGCCTCCGCCTCGCTTGCGTAAACACAAATGGTCTCTAGGCGTGCGAAAGACCAAGACACACGATAATAAACCATTGAGTCCTTCCGCCCCTTCAATTCACAATATGTGGGACCGGAAGTTCTTAGAATTGCAGAGGCTCCAATGGTTGCGGGAGTACAAGCAGAGGAACAATGGATACAGTCAAGGGCTGGAGATTCGAAGGGCGATAGAGTTGCAAAAAAGTAAATTGCACATGTAGATTCTGTTCATATTGTAGATTTGGAATCTATCATACTACTAAAATCACAACGACCTCTATAATATCACAATTCAATTTTGAATAATATTGTAGACATTGAAATTCTATTGCTTTTGTAATAGCCATAGGATACTTTCTATTATATATTATGTATTGTTTTCATTAAATATTTGAAAATCAAATGGATACTTTTAAAAAAATTTCAAAGAAACTTTTCAGACAACAAAACAAAACTATAGATAAATTCCATGTCTTTTTAAAATGTGATATTAAAGAATAAGGAAGCACCAACCGCTAGCATTGCTCTACATATTCAGATGTGAAGATTCTACTTACATTGTTCACTTCATTAATCAATTTTTATTGCAATGTTTTCATCTTTGCAAAGGTTATTTTGTAAAAATTATGATATAAAGATTTTCTTTAATTACTTTATATTGCACTATATAAATTTTTGCAAAGAATATTGTAATAGGTCGTCAATATTTTCATTTAAAAATTATACATACTTTGTTTATCTACATTCTATCACATGAAATATTGGTGAAAGTAATATATTTAATGTGTAGCAAAGCAAGCGCCAATCGCTAGTACACACATAAAAGCATTGTGCAATTAGTGTATAGAACTCAGTGCTAGAGTGAATCACATTCACGACAATTACATACATATTTCATGATTCTTTTAGTGAGCATTGCAAACCATTAAAAATTACAAACCAAGTAGTCAAAATATCACATCTTTATTGCTTGTGGTAGTCATTTGACTAGTAGCTTAAACAGATGAGTGCAAGGTGGTTAAAGAATGAAGTGGATGCTGAGCTTTGACTTGGATTTGGGCACAAATAGTATAGAAACAAAAATATCCAGACGTTGCTATAAGGGCATTCATAAATGACGCTCCAAATGACAGTGTGTAAAGTGTGATTTCTGAGAGTCCTAGGGTGGCATGTAGATGTTTTGTTTCTATAATTTTTGTGCCCTGATTTAGATCAAAGCTCAACATCCACTTCATTCTTTAACAACCCTGCACTTGTCTTTTTAAGCAATCTATTTGTAGTGTCTAACACAGGCAATAAAAATGTGATATTTTGCTGCCAGGAGTGTAATGGTAGGTTATGCTTCTATTGGATTTTGTTTGGCAAGGCAGGAATCTATCAATTACGTGTATATGTGATGATTTTTTGCAATTAATGGTACAGCATACCACAAATTTTGCATGACATTTCCGAATTTTTTATTTGCAAACTTGTTTTGGATGTCATTGCATTGCATTTTACGTGTTTGCAAACTTGAAATTCTTCTGTATTTCTCCCTTATATGCCTCCAGTGATTCCCATGTCAATTAAACTGGACTTCCATTTCACTGGAATACTCCCAAAATAACAAATATAATGTTCATTGCATTGTGAGCATGTTTGCATGATCACGCCATTTGAAGGACACTCCATTATACTTTGCTCTCTTGGAGTTGAGTTTTACCTCATCTGATTTTATAGCAGATTTGAGGCATCTCACTTCTCCCGATTGTAATCTGTCTTTAATTGTGATAAGGTTAAGTTTATTGCCTCCAGTTCTTCCATCAAAGTCTTCACTGTTGTGGTGGCAACATCAACATCATGACGAGTGTCATCCATAACACTTTTGAGCTTGGCTTTGTCTTCTTCCAAGTTCTTGATTCTTGTGTCTATTGCTCACTCAATGTTGATTTGGAAAACCATAAGTGCATTAAAGATGTCTACAGAGCAAGCACAAGTCGTTTTCGTAGAACCTCCAGAGCCCTTAAGAAAACAAAACAAAACAATGAAAAATTTAGTAATGTCGAAGTGCTAAGGGAATAATCAAGCAACCTCTAACCAAAAATACAAATGTTTTTGAAGTGTCCAAAAGGAATTCAAAAAGTCTCATAGACCTTGGTGCCATTTTTTTTACCAAAAGTGGAGGTATTTCTAGAACTGGATTATCCACATTTGTAGAATTTGGTGTTGGATTTTCCACATTTGTAATATCAAGAGCTAACGTTTCTACAGTTGGAATTGTAGGAGGGAAATTTTCTACATTTAGAATATCAAGCGCTGCCAATTCTTCAGTTAGAATTCCTCCATTGTGAATTTCCATGGGTTCATTCGAAACATGGTTCATTTTGAAGTATTCCGGTTTCACCTTGCTTCCATTGGTGTTCTTTGGCTTTATGGATCCAATCATTTTTTTATCTGAGTCAGGACTGTCTAGTCTTCTTCTTTTTGCCTCATCCTGCACATGAAACAAATCATACAAGTTACATAAGAAAAGATAAAAAGTACTAAGCACTAAGCATAAGCATAAATTTTATGAATTAGTATACAAAATGTAAAAAGAGAATATTGAAAGGGTGTTGCCAACTATAATTGTGATCTCAAAACAAAATAACATTGAACATATTTCAAATTTGATGTTTACTAATTCTAAAAACAAATAAATAAAAAAAATAAAGATAGAAGGGTGTGATTTGTAGACTCACAGGCTCAAAAGGTGTTACAAAGAATACAGAGGCAATGATTCTTGAACCAAGTGACTTGGAAAGTGGATTTAGGCTTGAACTTATAGGCTATCTAGTGAACAGATTGATGATAATGGAAGGGAAAGCGTGAGCCCAATCTGCATGCACCTTCTTCACTCCTTTTGTAGTGCGGTATCAATTGACTGAGGTGACGGCAAGTTCCGCCCAATCCACTGAGCGTGAGCCGTGATGATGCTTGTATATAAGCCTTTGGCAAAAGTGGAAGCCAACATTGTTGTTGAACGGCTTATCAACTTGATCAATTCTTTTCCATAGCCAAGTCACATGATCGATGAACCTTGGATTTCTGGAGATCTTATAACCATTGTTTGATTTCTTATTCCCAAACATATCTACACACTCTTGCTTTGAGATGTGTTTTTCTGTATGAGTCTGATTGGGAATTAAACCTTAGCCATTGAGTCCATAGACAATGACAAACTAATCCTTATTCTCGTAGTATAATGTCAATGTTTGGTCACCAGCTGATTTGTCTTCCATCCTTTCCTTCAGCTAAGTTCCTTCAGTTGATTTCTTTGCCATCCTTTCACTTCTCCAAGAATTGGGCATGCAGTGTCTGGCGGTATACAGTGAAGTCCTCCAAATCTTTAGCAATCCTTTATCAACCCTATGGAAGACAAGAATTTTAGGAGTGAAAATAATTAGAACCAGTCCCATTTGTAGTAGGACCTTTTCCCTAAATCCCCTGCAAGCATTGGATGCAAAGATCTAAACCCTATTGGACCCTAGTTCAGCATGTACAATCAACAGACAGTCACATCTTTGAAGCAAGACATACCTTAAGGAAAATATTGTTGTTTAAAATCAGCAAGTTAATCATAATCATAATCACAAATTCAAAGGCAATTTCGAACGAGTACAAATTATACATAAAATAGAGCAGGGTTATTACGTCTTACTAGCAAAGGTGCTTCTAGACTGCAAATACTCCACGAGATACTATCCACTGCAAAATTGGTAAACACAATTTCATTAAGTTGCTTTGATTCTATGAATGTGACGAAGTGAAACCTCGAGCAAGATAATACCTGAAACAATTTTAGGACTGTCACGGAGGGAAATGGAAGGTATTCTAACTAGAAGGTATTCTAGCTAGAAGGTATTCTAACTCTGCAGAATACCTTCTAGCTGCAATGCAATCTTCCTATTACCCCCCAAACCCTATGAGTATTAGAATCAGATGTTTTATTGAAAATTGTCAATGCATTATCGTGTTTTTATAGAAGGTGATGACGTTTGCTCCACTTGAGACTATACATTGGAAATTGAATGGCTCCAAGTGCTTGTTTCCGCTTGACTTCCAACACTACATGCACGGATTGAGTAAATTCCAATGCAGAGTAGCTTGACTTAAACCTTGAAATGCCAATCCAAATTGTATTCCATTGCTTTCTACAGAAATTTACCTCATCATTTTTGTGCAGCTCTAATTGCACCCCAAATCCCTACCTTACAAACAATCTATTAAAGACTGAAACAAACTTCATGACTGACAAAAGCACATGTCCAGTGTATAATTCCCTCAACTAGGGCTCAGATTTAGTATTACTAGAGAGACAGCAACCCTTAACCCTGCCCTAAAACTTCTGCTAGGAATTGTCAACAAGGAAAGGTATCACTTCCACTATAGATTGAGATTAACTTATCCACCTAAAAGAAGCAAGCTACTCCGTGAAGAATTTCTCTTGAAATTACTCTGTATGTCATTGCTATGCTAACTTCCTTTCCAAGTAGTAGCATATTGGTAGCAACATATTGGTAGTGGCCAATTCCCCTTTGATTCAAATCAAACCTACTGTGAGTTGCAAAACCAGCTATGTTATTGTATAAGAGATGAAAAATATTTTACTTGCATTAAAATGGCTTGAAACGCCCACCACCATAGTAGCTAGCAAAGAACAACAACATTGGCAACTAGCTCAAAACAACAGAGTTGAGATGTTACCACATTAACGGTACTAATTGGCCTCACACAATTGAATTTGAATACACCTGAGCTCACACTGAAAAAGAGACCTGAAATCCATAAGGTGACCACATCTAAACCCAACACTCTAAAATCTAGCATGGAAAGTGCATGCAGGTATGTGGAGAGTACAACATCTCAACTTCAAGTTGTAGCTTGTGTCGCTTTTATTAGGTCATCTACCACTAAGTCTCACTATAAGAAACCCGTGTTTTAGGGGATGTTTTCACTATTTTTTGGAATGCATTTTTGTGGACATTACAATTGACAATCCATGTTTTACATCAACAATGATGTTCAATAAAACATCAAGATGTTCAATAAAAACATGGGTTGTTTTATTTAATGTCCACTAAAATGCGTTCCAAAAAATAGTGAAAACATCCCCTAAAACACGGGGTTCTTATAGTGTCTGTAATCGCCTAAACTTGTAAAATGATCTGGGACTGAAAGTGATTAATTAATTGCAAAGAGAGAGAAAGCAGAGTGCGGTGGATGTGTTGCACCCGATCACACCAACTGACTCTGAAATTGCGGTTTTTAAATAAAATCTCCACAGAAATTCAATTGCTTGCTTCATCAACTTCAATGCAAAATACTTGGAGCAGCAATGATGTAGCTTCTATACAAAAGAAGGACCTAGTTCAGTATGTACAATTTAGCAGCCTTGAAGTACTTGAACTGCAAAGCCACAAGTCGGAAGAAGAAGCTAAGTTGCAGAAACATTTGAAGAGAGCTGGAGCTTCAAAGAGTGAAGATGAAACTAAAAAATTGTAGTCTCCAAATAAGTGTGTATGGAGCTCCTATTTTTCCTTGAAAAGGTGGCGTCATCATGCCAAACTTGTGGGACTGCAATGATGAGCAAGAGCAAGATTTCACTTATTTGGTAATTTCTTTTGTGCTGATGACAAAATCCTCCATCCAATTAGTTCTCTGTCTCTTGTTTCATGAAGAAATCAACACATTGCCTTCATCAGAATGTCAATCATTAGAAAGGACGGGAAGGGATGAAGTAATGTTGTATTTTGAGATAATCATTAAAGACTCACTAATTAAAAAAACTAGTGTACGCTTAAGCTTCTTATGATTTGATACTTAAGCTAAAATGTGATTGCCTTCCCTCAACCCTTAAATGTTTCAGAGATCTTAGCTAAACTTCAAGAATTTAATTTTAATGCTCAACACTCATTTAAGCAATTCTATATTTTTCTTGGGCAGCATTGTTCAAACATAATTAATTTACTTTTTTCAGTTTCAAAAACATTCAAATAAATTGTACGTTCTTTCTAGAAAATTGAATTTTCTATAAATATCATAGTAATTAATAAAAATGAGTAGTATAGAATTTTGAAGAAAAAGGAAGATCATAGTAAAAGACATTCATTTGCGGTGTAACTGATATGCTAGAAGAAATTCAATAGAAAATTTTTTGAAGTCATTTATTTTAAACTTTAATGATGCTTCCCTGCAAGTATTAGAAACATTATAATTTAAATAATTTTGCAAAAGAAAGGGTAAATAAAAAAAGGTAAATTGAAAAGGTAAACATGATAAACTAAAAAAGGTAAACATGGTTCAATTTGTTTTAGGTGTTCAAACATTTTTAATAACTTCAGGGCACATTCTAATGTCCTTTTAAGAGTAAGAAAAGAAAAAGGGAAGGATAAGTTTTACACATAGCATAGAATCATGAGACAAATATGAAGCAGAGTATAGAATCACAAAACAAACATGACGAAGTTGCCCCAGTCATACCTATAGTATCATGTTCTCACCACCAGCTAGGAAGTTGCTTCTCATGAAACAACAAATTTGAGGAATCTGTTGTCCACAATGCACATTAATTGTAGCCAAAACCTTTCAAATAAAAGCTAAAGGTAACCAAGATTGTTTAGGCTAAGCATTCCCAATCTCAAATGATATTTCAAAGACCCTGTGAGTCTCCAAAATTGAAAGCTATAAACACTGTAACCAAACGCCTTGTTCCCTAGAGAAGACTAACCCAAACATGTTAGAATATGTTTAGTAATTACAACTTCTAAAAAATCAAAAAATAAGACCAGAGAATAAATGTATCAATAAAACATACACTTGAAATAGAGCAAAAACTTGCAGACCTCACCATTTTCCATTCCTCAGAAAGTTGTAAGTTGTCCCATACTGTTCCAATGCTAGTTACCTGCACACAGCACAAATTCCACTACCTTGCTATGCGTTTCAATGGGCTCCCACTCCATATCATCTTCCAATAATTTTGTTCTAAATGTGCTTCTTTAGAAGCTGTCCCATCTATGAACTTGAGCAACCCTTCAAGCTTTCTAAATCACCATTCAAGACACAAAGAACACTATCCCAATTAAAAAAAGTAAGATTGCAACAATTTCACAAATGAAGTGTTAAAATCTCAATACCAATAGCATGACCCTCATTTTATTGGTTTTACCACAATACCAGCTTAAAATGACTCTGATATTGCTTCAGAATAGCCGTCTCCAGCTTGCTAAGGTTCAATGACTGCAGGCAAACAAAAAGAGATCACAAGTTAGTATTCAAATAACCAATAGTTCTTACTATCTTTGAAATAAAAATAGTGTTAAAATGAACACTATAAGAAACCCGTATTATTTTGTTATCCCTAGATTTTCCATATTGATGTCGTGAATAGTATCTTGAAATGTCTAAGTGGACATCCAAAATTTTGCGTTGCTTGAGACACGCAAATGACATCAGATTTAACATAGGACATTAGCATGCTGAGGACCGGATGTCCAAAAAAATATGGGTCAACGGGGTCCTCAAAGCATGCCATGTGGTTGCCACCTATGTGCCACATTGGCGCGGAAAGCCACATAGGAAACTTTTTCATCCATTGCCCGGCTATGATGTGGCACGGAACGTGGCGGCAAGAAAAGTGATATGGCACCCAGCAAGGATGATGTGGCATGCTATGTCAACACATTTTTTTTGTTGTCTAAGAATTTTTCTTGCTGTCTTTGAAGACGTCAACTTAGACATGAATACATTTTCTGAGACATAAACTCAAACGTCCAGACGTTTTCATAGACGTATTTCAAGACATCACCTTAAACGTCCAGATTTCTTGTGACATCAATGTAAACATCTACTTTTCATCATGAATACCTCTAGCATTGTTTGGTATGATTTAGGAGGACAAAATGATGTCACGATAGACGTTCATGTCATGGAATGCACTATTTGGCATGATGTTAATATGGACAGTCTCAAATGTCTCATATGACGTCCACATGCATGTCATATTGTCCAATATAATATGTCATACATAGTACACCATATATTATACATCATACATCATCTACCATACACAATACGCCGTACAAAATACATCATAATTGGCAGTTATGTCACATGGCTTCAGAAGCCACTTGATGTGAGTTTATGGAGGGGAGAAGATGGGCTCTTTATAGAAGTGGAGTGGTAGAGGGGAAGACAAACTATATAGGACATTGAAAACACTAGATTTGAATTTTGGTGGAGCAGTACACAAATGTCCAGCAAGATGTTTTTTGCATATCTCAAAGGCCTCTCTGATGACGTCTCCATAGACGTTATACCAATTGTGACTATGTTTTTTAAAACATCTAGAAGTCTACAAAAACGTCCAAGAAAACATCTCAATGTTTTATAAGATGTCTTTAGTGACATCTCTACATCTACTCAGACATCTCCAATATAAGTGTAGAAAACGCAAAGAGACAAACTCGCTATGCTGATGTAGCATACACATCAGCATAATTTTATGCCACATCAACTAATTTACATGTGGCATGCCATGTCATATGCCACATCATCTTATTTTCCCCCAAAACTGCCCAATGGCTGCTTGATTCCTTTCTTTTTAACCTCGGTCACTTTCACCCAAGAAAAAAGTAATTTCTACAGATTTATCTTCTATAAAATTTTTTCCTTAAAGCTAACGTGGCAGTCTATATTTTTGTGGATGGCTCGCAAGACATCGATGAGTCCCTAAAAATGTCATCAAAAATCCCGATGTTGATGGTAACACCAACTTGTTTTCATTCAAATTTGTTGCAGTCATCTAGAACATCCTTGGAAATCTTTAAATCGCAATCCTTCTCTTTAACATCTTGATGTCTCTGCAGACATTGTATGTTCGGCTTTGGACATTGTATTTTTTTGCTTTGACATCAAAAAAAAACCGGGATTCTTATAGTGGAAGTTGGATTGCATTTTTTACATAGTCTAATTTTACTTTTGAAGTGATGTCTTACCGGTAAGCACTTGCTTGACAAACCTCTCCCTTCATCTCGACTGCCTTCAAGGCCATATTCATTAAAATGAGAGAAACTGGTCAAGTTTAGACCTTAAGGCTCTTTGTTTCAAAGATCAATTTTTTAAGGCATAGATAAATATAGGCACACTAAGACAATACAATCAACAGATTATGCATGAGACAAACAAAGCAAGATGGAAGCGTATTACATTTTGAAAACACAACATGATTTGTAGGCCAATCAAAGGCAAATACCACATGATGACTAGGCCAAAAAGGATGGGTATTAAAAGTGGATTACTTTACATTAAAAGAGATGAACTTACTTGATAACCCGTGTACATATGAATCAATTATCTCACGTGCCTATATGATTACTTTAATTATAGAAAATGAAAAATAGTTTATACTAAATTGACCGAGTGTAAAATTGTAGAGGCAAATACGAACTCAAATTGCGGACTCTGACTTTTAGTCTAAGCATCGGATCAAAGCTTCCTTTTTTGATCTCCTCTACTTGAATCTGGTCCGGGGTCACTCTTTTGGAGAGAGTCATAACCTACCTTAGGCGGTTTCAATATTCCATCATTGAGGACATGTGTTTTGTCACCTCTATACAGTTTCTAGTGTGGGGAATTTGGAATACGGGGAGTTGGCGACTAGGAATGAAGTCGACTTGGTGTTGAGTCTTTCCACTTCATTGGCAACGGCGAGCAAATTGAAGTCTTTGACGGTCCCCAACTGGGCGGGTTGTCCACGACGTCTTCCTCCATATTTTCCTTAGAGAAGTCTATAGCCACAGAAGCAGTGTTTGTGGCGGAGCCAAAAACAAAATGCCTCGAATACAATGAGGTCAAGAAGCTTCCTCCTTCTAAATTGGACCTCCTTGAGAGCAATGCCTCCAATTTAGATAAGAGGCTCCTTGTCATAGGCTCTTTCCTTTGGAGCATGTGCTTAGAGAATACTCCAAACTAAAGCCACCTCAAATTATATAGCAGCCCAACAAATTTATCTTCGGTTCAGGAATAATTGAAAATATTGCAATACAAAACATTACAGCAATGCAAGAAGACAAAACAGTATGCCACAAGCAAAGAGCCTACACGTTGAAATCAAATCTTAAAATTTTAATGATAAATAAGAACAAAGTATTACCAAAAATCCAAATTCAAAAAATTTACAACGCATCCTAGAGTCTACATTGACACAAAAAAAGTATTTTCCAAGATATTGCTCTCTTCCTCGGCCTCAATCACTAAATTCATCATGGGGAGGACAAAACATGACCCTAAAGATGCGATAGATGCTTTCAACCCGTTAAAAAGGAGATCAATTCTATATGAGTTTTCCATTACAAGGCTCTTGCCAATCCGGTTTGAGTCTAAATACTCCCGCAAGCAACCCGGTGAATAGTCCTTGTGGAGTTACGTCAACCATGGCATGAGCATTCCCAACAAGACCTGGTCTTTATGCATGTAATGATTCCAACTCTCTAGAAATACGGCGTTCCCGTTCTCATTGAGGACTCTCTTTAAGGAGGAGTTGTCTATGAGAATAGTGTTGTCCATGTTAAAAGATGTAGGATCATCAAGGTCTATGAACAAGTGATCCCCAAAAGCTTTGAATAATAACGGCTTAAATGGATCGGTTTCATGATTAAGGAATTTTTTTTTTGAAGTCTCATCCATCCTACACTTGTCCTGTCCTAGGATTTTGAAGGGAAACTTAGTACAGTTTTGGAACATGAATCTTGCCATGGGCTCCACGTTCTTCCTCATCATTGAGCTCCGAACTACAACGCGATTAGCGACATTGGTGACCTTGTCTAGGAATTCCCTCAAGCCTGGACGAATAAAGACGGCTTTGTTACCAACCATGGTAGGGTGCTTATCGCTAAATTCATTATTGTGGACCTCGTGTTTCTTTTTACCCGTATATTAGGAATTATTTATGCACTTGCATAGCACCCTGTTCAAATCAAACACAATGTTCAACCACTTCTATTGGGGTGCGACCACTACCAAAGACACTCTCCGCGGCACAATCTCTTTGCGGCCCCCCTGTACTACCTGAAGCAAACAGAACACAAGAGAGTCTTGGTTACCTGTTGAAACGCAGAACCATGAGAGCTATAAAACAACAATAGGCAAAGATTTCTACTAAGCGATCTCGCGTTTGGAGGGGCTTTGGTAGAGCCACATCTTGAATAGGAGGAGGAATAGGGAATGGGTTATCTTTGTGTTGAAGATCACCCTCGGAGATGGGTTTTGCGGCCTGCAAAATGGAGGCTTGAGAGGAGTCGCCAATGCCCTGTACATTGCTGCCTCCCTGCTGTGATAGTGGAAGGCCTTGCAATGAAGCTGCAAGCTGTTGCTTCAGCCATTTAATTTCTTTTGCTTGCCTTTTATTCTTCTCTTCTACATGTTTCACCCTTTCTTTTTCAAGCCTCTGAGCTTCCCTCTTCTCAGCCAAATCCTTGTTTTGTTAAGCCTAGAACTCCTTATTCTCCCTCTTCACAGGCACCAATGATAACGTGTCACCTACATCTGGTTCTTTATAGTCAACAACCATTCCAGATGGTGGATTCGTCTCCAAAGCACCCGCAGACTTGTCGGCCTCAAAGGGTCTAGCCACATCAACTTCAGGCCTACAATAGTTAAAATCTTCAAGGTTGGAGTAGGTATCTACATTGCTGCCCTCTAAATCAACGAATTCCTGGACGGGATTCTTCCCTTTGTCCTTCCTCCTAGCTTCTTGATTTGTCCAATTTTGGACTTAAAAGCCCTCCGTCAAGACCTCCAAATCCTCACTTTTGAGGATATCATTATTTGTCTCAAACTCGTCAATCCCAAGGTTGGTATTGTCTTCATCACCTAAGTCTTCTATGTCGGCCTCTTCCTCATCTTCATTGACTTTTTCATCCTGAGTGCCTTCTTTCGAGGGCGTGGACTTGGAGTTCAAGTCCAAGGTTCCAAGAAGTCATGGACGCACGCATTTGGCAAGGTAAGGCAAGTTGTTGTGAAGAAAATCATTGATGTCCGTTCTCTCACCATGATTTGCTACTGCCGTGTGGTAGTTGTCCATCTCTTGTCTCCCTTGTATAGTATAGCAGAAGAAGCCATACAATTGCCAGAAATACCATAAGTGTTAGTAATTTTTTAGCGGCTCATACATCACCTTATACAAGATCCCGCAAACATTATCCTTGACTCAAAGATAACAAACTAAGAATACTGAGAAATGAGTTGATAAAGAAGCATTGCAATGAATGTGTTCCAATACAACAAAGTCAATTCAAGCACATTACCTTCAAGTCGAGGATAAACAAGGATATTACTATTGATCCTATGATCTGCCTGTTCACTAATGGATACTCAACCTTGTTTATCTTCAACTTGAGGATAAAAAGAGTAAGGTCAAGGAGCTCTACCTTTGCGGCTATCATGAATTTGGATCTAGTGTAGATGCCCAAGACATTCTCTCCTCGGACAGCAAAACTCTGGAATATGTCTATGTAGTCTAACTCCATCCTCAACATGCTCTTGTGCACCCTCCCTTTGGCCTCCAAGTGCTTCATGTTGTCCTTTTATGACAAAGAGCTTCATGTTGTCCTTTGCAAATGAAATAGCCGTCTCTTTGTCATAATTGTTTTTGATAACCCACATCCATACATTTGGCGCGCTCATGCTAGGCCTCAAGTGATTATGTAGGAAGTTGAGAAGAGTTGAAACCAGTGGAGGATCACTGGATCTAAGAGCTAGCCTACAAACCTGTTAGAAGTCTATAACCACAATGGATAGTGCTCAACTGTGGTACTCCCAGTCGTGGCTTGTGCAGAATCCTTGGGAGTAATATTTGTGTCCTCGGATGTAAACCTCTCCATCTGTTTTTTCCACACGTTTTTTCAGCTTCACAAACCGCTGAAACATAGGATAGACAGTCAAATGTGGCTTCTCTTTATATTCTGCAGCTCTCTTCTTCTTCTCCTCATTTGTGAGCCGCTTCACAAAGAAGCCGTTTGGCGGTGCATTAAGGAGGAAATCCCACAATGCAAATATAAAGAGGTGTTTGCGCTTCCAAGCCCTCTAGCCCCGGTCAATGACATCTTCTTCCTTATCCTTGCATTTCAACGTCACGTCAACTTCCATGAGTTCATCTAGGATGACCTTCTTGCGCTTCTTGTGTTCCACCCAGTTTGGCCCGCTTGAATAGTCCACCACTAAGTGATTGACTTTATGGATGGATGATATTTCATTCTTGACGTTGGAGGAGGTTTTCACTTGTCCAGATTTATGCTCTTGACACTATAAGAAACCCGTGTCTTTTGCGGAGAGGCAATTTTGACATGAGTGCGTCTCGAGTGGTGTCCAATCGTGTCAGCATAGATGTCACTTTTTTTGCGTCATGGCAGACACGCAAAAAACATCAAAAATCTAAAGGGACATGGACATGTCAAGGGTTAGACATCAATGGGGACATGGATCCAAGGCTGCTAAGATTCAGCCATGTGGCTGCCATGTTAGCGCCATGTTAGCGCCATGCCAGTAACAGAGGCCACATCTGCACTTTTTTTATCCGGGCTGTTGGTGACATGGCAGATGATGTAGAACATGACGTGTCCCCAAGAAAATGTAACATGGCATCCACCAAGGATGACGTGGCAGACCTAGTCAGCATAGTTTTACGTCATCCAGATGCTTTTTGAGACATTTTTTGGACGTCAAATTAGACGTCCAAATGTTTTTTCGGGACGTCAACTTAGACATCCAGACATTTTTTGCGATGTCAACTTAAACATCCAAAATGTTTTGCGACATCATCTTAGACGTCCGCATTCCAAACAAGAACACCTCTTGAAATGTCCAGTGTGATATGAATGAACAATATCATGTCACCTCTGATGTTCATATGATGCAATGCATTGTTTAATATGATATTAATATAGACAGTGATACATGTCATATAAAACACACATATGCATTTTATAATATCCATTATAGCATACTATACACAACATCCCATACATAATATTATATACACTATACACCATATGCCATACACAACATACAATATACTATATATAATATGCCATACATAATACACCGTATTTGGCAAATACATCATATGGCTTTGAAAACCATTTATTATGATGTAAATAGAGAAAACAAGACAAGCCTTTTATACAATTGGGGTGCCAAGAGGTAAGACAAACCATATGGGATATATAAAACGTATAAATTGTATTACAAATAGAAGTTGCATGGAGATGTCGTGGAAGACATGTAAGATGCAGTCATCTAACATATTTTTTTGGATGCTTAGAAAAACAAATGTCTGTTGCAATTGGTTACTGAAAGAACAGAACCGTCCGTCAGAGCAACACAATGTTTTCCCCTAAATCTGCTCGTACTCTCTGCAACATCAACAGGAATCCAACACTTCAAGCCAATTGTCCGTAGACAATCCCATGTCCTATTGGACATCAACGTCCAGACCCAGACACCAGAAACGACACGGGTTTCTTATAGTGTAAAGCAAATCAAGACGGCTTCTACAAATTTATGCATCCAAAAGGAATTGCACACATTGGCGTCAAATAGTGCTTATTCACATGGACGAGGTGGACACATTACTTATCCTTGTTTTGAGGATAAGGACAAGAGTTTTTATTTGTGAATTATTTGTAAGAAATATCAATGATAGAGCAATCACAGCAAACTCGACAAGCAGCTGATTTGAAAGAAAATTATCCTCAACCCAAAGATAATATGTAAATCCTTGGCTTACCTTATAGATGTCAGGGTCAACTTTGGCCTTGTTTTTGCAAACAGCCGCATTGCTTGCAATTGCCTTTGGCTTTTCGTATGAATTCCATATATCTCTGAAAGCCGAGATCTGGTTCCTCTATGTCGGCTGGTTGTGCGTGATGTGGTTTGTTGCGTTGTGCCACCTCAATATCTCAGTTAACTTGGCTAGATATTTGCTCCACACGATTCTTGCATTCCAAATTTGCAGCTCCACCCTCCTCTCTTGTACGACACCTCCTTCTTGCAGGAATTTGGCGGCGGTTATATTATGTTGACTATTTATGATAAAGAAACTTCCGGACTTGATGGCATTCCAGTCCATAGGACGCTCTTTTAAGAGTTTCTTGTCTTTGTCCACTGGTGTCAAGCATATTGTCTGACAATCCCTCATATTGGGTAGGGCTATCAGTTCTTTCCACTTGTCATCTTCAACAGTCTACTTCAGCTTCCAGATGACGTACTTTGGAAGAGGCGAAAGCATTGATTTACATGCACTGGGAAAGACTTTTCCTTAAATAAGAAGCAGTCGCCGTGGTTTTCTTTGAAGTTCTTCTGATAAGGCGCCATGAAGTCAAGTCCTGAATTGGTTGGAGGTCTCCCTTTGGCACGGGAGCCACATTGGTGAGAGTGGATCCAGAACCACCCACTGTTGTGGGTCTTTGTTCCGTGATTTGCTTTTGACACTTGCTGCTTGTTTCACCGGCTCCGATGTCGGGCGTTTTTCTTTTTTGGGGTTTTGAACGGGCCCTTCCTTGGCCACTGCCTCTGCTTCCACCTTTGCTGATCCCTCTGCCTTTTCCCTAGCTACCATCGCAGTTCCCACCTTGGCTGCAATGGCTGGTCCCTCTGCCTTCCCCTTGGTTGCCATCGCGGTTCCTACCTTGGCCGCCACGGCGGCTTCTTAATCTACCCCGCCCACCGGACGCTGATAGCAGTTCATTAGTTGCTGGTTGTGTCTGTGCAGCTCTTCCACTCTGATTTGGGGCAACTTGCCGCAAATGCTTCTCTAGCCCTCGAAAAATGAAGTTAATAGTTCGGGACATTGTCACGGCATCTTACTTCTTCCGTGGACTAAATGTCTTGTGTAACTCATCCGCGACCTCCTCATTATAGAGGCAGTGAATTTTGCTACAAGATTGTCTAGGCCAAACTGTCCGCACTCATCATCCTTGTGCATGATGATTGAGTGGCTGTGCAGTATTTCTTCACCATTATTGTTGAGCGCCATTAGTGTGAGGATAGTGTACTTTATCTGGTGGTTTTTGATGAGGGTAACCTTTTCGTTCAGGTTCTAGTTTATGAAGGAACTGTTTCCCTTCACACGATGCCTTAAGTAGATGTATTTTTAGAATAGTTGATGCCAAATGTCCAGGATTTGACGACGGGCTTGAACTGCCACAATTTGCCGTAAATTCCACCAAGATGATTGAAGAATGGCGCGTCTCCGATCCATTTGTTGAATGTCTTTAGGAATTGAAGCATGGACAAGTAGTTGTAGTCTTGTTCATCAGCCATTGTATTTATTATCTGCCTGTTAACATGGAAATTGTTAGTGCTTGTTTATTGTATCTTATCTTTGACCCAAGGATAATGGATCTGATAACTGCTTTTGAATTTGATTATGGTTCATGTCTAACTGAAGGTACTAACAACATGCTTGGACTAAAATAATTGAGATGATCTTCATTGTAATATCCTTGGCACCAGGATATCTAGATTCGTTGACATGATTTGGTAAGATTTGCTATATATTATAATGTTTGTCTACTATGTATTTTTTTACAGTTTTCTGATTTATCTTCAGGTTGAGGGTAACTGGCTACGCTACCAGCATCTTTGACTTTTTTGTGAGTTTGAGCTGTGTGTATCTCGAGTAGAAGGTAGATTTGTTTTACAAATCTTGGTACTTTTGTTCATGGTTGTCACGGTCATGTCACGTCTAGACAAACGTGACTCTGACGAATTGTTAGGATCCAACCCCAATGTTCGTCAGGATCCAAAAAAAAAAAAAAAAAAAAATTTTTTTTTTGGATGGTCCTATCGTCCTTGTCGATGGCTGGTCCTTCTCATTGACGATTGGTTTGTCCAGATCGATGGACAATTCGTCAAAAAAAATAAAAAATAAAAAATAAAAAATAATTTTTTTTCTTTGATCACGGCACTTCCGGATTGTCGTTAACGAACATCCCGACGTGAAAAGCCAACATCACATCAGGATGGACAACCTTGTTGTTGTTTGATCTTGCTTGCTACTAGCTCTAATTTGTATTTGTTTTTTTTGGAGGAATGATTCTGGATTGGCTTTCTTAGTTCTGGCTTACTATGATGTATTTTTGACTCAAAGATAACTTTTGTGGGTGGACTGGCCATTTCATAAGTGGTATTGATGGAACCTCTATTGGACTTATATGTTCTAAATGTTGCGGTTGTATTTGTTACTCTGAGTAATATATTCTGAAATGTTGTGTATTTGCACTATAAGAAACCCGTGTTTTTTTTATATCAGAGCAAAAACATGCAATGTCCAAGGCTAAACATACTATGTCCGCAGAGACATCAAGATGTTAAAGAGAAGGATTGCGATTTCAGAAGATTTCTGAGGATGTTCCCGATGACTGCGGCAAATTTGAATGAAAATAAGTTGGTGATACCATCGACATTGGGATTTTTGATGACATTTTTAAGGGTTCATTGATGTCTAACGAGTCGTTTGCAAAAACATAGATTGCCATGCCAGCTTTAAGGAAAAAATTTCACAAAGGATAAATCTGTGGAAATTACTTCAATCATGGATAAAAATCTGACCAAGTTAAAAAAAAAAAGGAATCGGGTAGCCATTGGGCAGCTTTGGGATAAAATAAGATGACATGGCATATGACGTGGCATGCCACGTATAAATTAGTTGACGTGGCATAAAATTATGCTAATGTGGCATGCCACGTCCGCATAGCAAGGCTATCCCTTTATATTTTCTACACTTATTTTGGAGATATCTAATAGACGTAGAGATGTCACTAGAGACATCTTATAAAACGTTGAGATGTTTTTTTGGACATTTTTGTAGACTTTTAGATGTTTTAGGAAACATAGTCATAATTGGTTCAACGTCTATGGAGACATCATTAGAGCGGCCTTTGAGACATGCAAAAAACATCTTACTAGACGTTTGTATGCTGCTCCACCAAAATTTAAATCCAGTGTTTTCAATGTCCTATATAGTTTGTCTTCCCCTCTACCACTCCACTTGTATAAAGACCCCATCTTTGCATTTTCTACACTTGTATTAGAGATGTCTAAGTAGATGTAGAGATGTCACTGAAGACATCTTATAAAACGTTGAGATGTTTTCTTGGACGTTTTTGTAGACTTCTAGATGTTTTAAAAAACATAGTCACAATTGGTATAACGTCTACGGAGACGTCATCAGAGCGGCCTTTGAGACATGCAAAAAACATCTTGCTGGACGTTTGTGCGCTACTCCACCAAAATTCAAATCCAGTGTTTTCAATGTCCTATATAGTTTGTCTTCCCCTCTACCACTCCACTTGTATAAAGAGCCCATCTTCTCCCCTCCATAAATTCACATCAAGTGGCTTTTGAAGCCATGTGACACAATTGCCAATTATGATGTATTTTGTACAGTGTATTATGTATGGTGTAAGATATATAGTGTATGGTATATTATGTATGATGTATAATGTATGGTATATTATGTATGATGTATAATGTATGGTGTATTGTGTATGACATGTTATATTGGACATTATGACATGCATGTGGACATCATATGAGACATGTGAGACTGTCCATATTAGCATCATGCCGAATAGTCCATTCCATTCCATGAACGTCTAATGTAACATCATTTTGTTCTCCGAAATCATACCAAACATTGCTAGAGGTATTCATGATGAAAAATAGATGTTTACATTGAGGTTACAAGAAATTTGGACGTCTAAGGTGATGTTTCAAAATATATATGAAAAAATTTGGACGTTTAAGTTGATGTCTCAGAAAACGTACAGATGTCTATGTTGACGTCTTCAAAGACAACAAGAAAATTCTTAAACAACAAAAAAATATGTTGATGTGGCATGCCACATCATCCTTGCTGGATGCCACGTCACTTTTTCCAGCGCCACGTCACATGCCACCTCAGATGCCATGTCATGGCCAAAAATGGATGAAATTTTTTTTAATCGGGCCGCTTGTGTCCACTTGGTGCTTAGGTGGCAGCCACATGGCAACCTTTGAAGACCCCGTTGCCCCATGTTTTTTGGGCGTCCAGTCCCCCAGCATACTGATGTCCGACGTTAAATTTGATGTCAAACCCGAGTCTAGAGCAACTCAAAATTTTGGACGTCCACGTAGACATTTCAAGACACCAATCACGACATGAGCATGCAGAATCCAGGGATCAAAAAAAAATACAGGTTTCTTATAGTGTTGTATTTATCTTCAATTCAAAAATAAATACAAACATTGAGTTCAACATTCCAAAAAATTGAGGCTCAGCGTCCGTATTTATCTTCATGTCAAAGATAATTATGGATACTATGTTAACATTCTTGAAACAAATGTTAGGTAGTTGCCCGTATTTATCTTCAACACAAAGATAAATATGGATGCTGAGCCTATTTATTAGGCTTTCTTATACTTATTTTGGGTATTTATCCTTGAATCGAAGATAAATACGGGCAACTAGCTAGCATTTATTTTGAGAGTGTTATCTTGAAATCTATATTTATCTTTGACTCAAAGATAAATACAGACGTTGAGCCTCATTTATTTGGAATCTGTATTTATTTTTGAGTCAAAGATAAATACAAATCCTGAGTCAACATTTTTTATAAATTGTTGAGCTCAAAGTCCGTGGTTATCTTCAAGTAAAAGATAAATACAGATGCTGAGTTCAATAATTTATAAAAAATGTTGACTCAAATCCTAATTTTTAACTAAAGCCCCTGTACATAGACTGAAAAATTCTAAAATGTCTGCTGAATTCCAAGATTGTAAGTGAGAAAAATAACGCAATGTTGTAAGAATTACAAATCTAGTTCAAAATGTAGGTGCATTGTTCATACGGCCTCCAATTGAAATCGAAATTGTCAAAAACCACACAACAAACATATATTGGTGACTGTAAGTGCTTCATACAAATGAAAAAATTTAGTACCACATGATGTGAATTGAAACCACCCTAGCGAGAAACTCTAGAAACCCTAGCTAGAAATTTGGGAACCCTACCCAGAATCCTAAACCCTAGGAAAATGCACCCAGAAATTGGAGACAGTTACTTGCATAAACTATGAGCACCATGCTAAACCTTGAACTCTAAACCCAACAGGTGCACCCAACTGGCAACCTAAATCCAAAACCTTATTCTCAATTGCAAGCTACCCTACAATCAAAACTCCAAAAAAACAACAGCAGTAACCATACTCTGAAAATAAAAACATAGTCGCAGTAGTTGTAGCATTCAAAAAAACCAATAGCAGCCCAAGGGCATGAAGCGGAAACACCAAAAACTTTAGAACAAGCTCTTCATCCTCTTTGTCATCACATTAGCCCCTCGCTCTCGCAAAATCCAAGTGTCAAACTTTTGTTCTTCCAAGCTTGCGCAAACAAAATCACCGCCCCTGAGACAGCCACCAACAAAATCCATGCTTCCAACAATCATACCAACGAGAACTTCATCAGCACCTTGCTCCTATTGCACGGTAAATCGGGATGCTAAAATACTGTCTCCTAAGCTTTTGCAAAGCGAATTACCCCCCTAGGACACCCACCACCAGCACGCAAGATCATAGAAGCGGGAATTTCATCAACACCTCGCTCCGGTCGCACTCATAAGCGGTATGGCAAAACCTTACAACAAGACAAATGGTAGCAGCGGCACTAGGCTTCCAATTGCACGAAATGCAAGCTCAATTTTTGTCCTCCCAGGCTTTTGCAAACGTAATCATACACCCATGACAGAATCAAAATGTGTGACCGCAACGCAGGAAGGGAGATGACCACCCATACCGATGCCAAGCCACCATTGAGGTTCGAGAGCAGGTTTGAGAGCAGATTTGGGAGTAGATTTGGGAGCAAGTTTAGGAAGCATGCTGGCTTGGGAACTAGGCTTGGGAACCAGACTTGGTAGTTTGAGTACTCATAATAGTAAAATTAGGTTGCTCAATACTAATTCATGAATCTAAGACAATTATACATAAGTATTGTCTGTAACAATACAAAAATGCAGTACTTTTGAATTAGGTATTATTGTATTTAAGACTCATAAAATTATGTGTATAAATGGAAACTAAAATAGACTGACACCTCATCTTAGTTTGACTTTTCAGTTGGATTTCCTTGTGCAAAAAAAGCTGCTGTAGAAGCTATCAAAATAAAAAAAACATTTCTATTAAGAATTGAGTTAAATGAATGAGGTGTCAGTCTATTATAGAATAGAGGTTTCAGAACTATTTTCAAACAAAAACCCTCATGAATGTCATCTCTTTAATGAAAATGGAAATGATTATAAGATTTCCACACTTTAATAAATTAAGATCACTAGTACCATAGTATTAACCCCTCAATATGCATGCCCTTTCCTAAGTATCTCAAAGTCTGCTCTTGGATGAACAAAATGCCAACATTTTGATAAGTTGCATCAATTTTTTTAAAACTGTAACCATACAAATTCAAATTAGATATGTTAGAGATCACATATGAAAAGAAAACACAACAATATCACTTATGGATTGAAAGATTATAAGACTTGATCATGTGGGTGTTAAAACTATGAAAGAAATTTGAAGTCTTTCAATCCTCTTTTCACATTTAAAATTTAAAATTGAGGATACTAAAAAAGTATGAGTATGTAAAGTACAACATGTGTAACCCTAAACAATTTATGGCTTTTTAAAATCTACTCTACAAATTTTTAAATTAAATTTCTAATGTGATTGTTTCTCCAAGTTCTAGTGTGCTTGAGGTTCATTTCCAAGAGCTCTCAACACTAGAAACTGAAGATTTGCAATGGATACCCTTGCACAAAATCTGAAATAGACAAATCATAATTAGTCATCTTCAAAATCAGACTTTTGATACTAAAACAAGACTTCATCAAGAACTTTAAAAGAATAATAATCATTGTAAATAATCATGAAGAAAGTTTAGGCATCCCAAATTACAAACAAGGAGGAACAATTTTGGTCCCCTTGGGCCTTGAGTGGTTAATCCCTAAATGCCCAAGGCACTAAATTTTGGTGTTGACAAAACTTTGAAGTTAAATAAAACCTAACCAAATTGCTATTTTTAGTAATTCATATTTTTGTAAAATTCTTTTTGAAGTCTAGTTTTTGCTTCAAAAATCCGATTTTGAAAATAATTGATTATGACTTTTCTATTCAAAATTTTGTGCAAGGGTACCCATTGCAATCTTAACTTTCTGTAGTATTACGGGCTCTTGAAAATGAGCCTCCAATATACTAGATCTCGGAGGAAAAATCACGTTAGAAATTCATTTAAAAAACTCTAGAGTAGATCTTGAAATGCCATAAATTGATTGGAGTTATGCACATTAGGCCCTTTAACTTCATATTTTTTTAGTGACCAATTTTTTAGATGTGATATTCAAAAAGAGAGTTGAAAGATATTTATAGTTTTAACACCCTCATGGTCAAACATTTTAATCTTTTGATTCCTAAGTGATTTTGTTGTGTTTTCTTTTCCTACATGATCTCTAACATGTCTAGTTTGAATTTGTACGATTACAATTCAAAAGAAATTGACAGAGTTTACCAAAATATTGACTTTTTGTTCAAATTAGAGAAAATTTCTAAAGGCTCAAAATAGGCCTTGGGCATTTAGGGGTTAAGAATCAAATTTAGAGGATAAAGTTTGTATGCAATTTAATGCATTTTTCAGAAATTTGTGGAAAGTTCTAGGGACCTTTAATTCGTGGAAAGTTATGTATACTTATGGCATAATTAGAAGTTCTCATAGCTTTTCACAAATTAAAGGTCCTTAGAACTTTTGCAATTCATTCATTGATCAGAATGAAATGAAAGCTTATTAGATATATATAAATATAGAATATGATTTTAAAATTTATATTTTGGAAAAAAACGTTTCTTTCATTGGAAGTGGCTAACCTTAATGATAAAAAAAATGGGAGGGAGTGAAACCGGGAGTGAGTGAGTGAGATTTATATCATTGGGAGTGGCTAACCTTAATGATTAAAGAAAGGGATTTTAGGGTGTGGAACCGGGAGTGAGTGAGTGAATTTTTGATGAGTTTGTATCTCAATGTGAATTTTGCAGGAATTAGGGCTGACCGCAATTGGTAGCTTTTGGGGTAGGTGGGTGGGTGGGTGGGTGGGTTCGGATAGTGGAGAATGGTCCAGCATTACTAAATTGTCAAGAATGTAGTTATTGAATAAGGAAATGCCAATCCCGAGGATTGTAATGTTATAAAAAACAATTTGCACCTAATTTTTTTTTTAATTTTCAGAAATATTAAAAATGAAGGTCTATCAAGGATGTTCTTGAAATAACCTCTAATAGATCTTTACATTAGTTTTATCTTAATACTAAAAGAAACAGAATGATTCAAAAATTTCCACTTTTGTATAGATATATAAATTCAATTATCTATTTTCATTTCATTTTCTCGACTACTAGGGTACTTAATTTCTTTGGATTCTACTTGAATTGACTTCTAAACTGTTGATATTTTGATACTTCACAGAATGCTTTATTTCCTATATTATTTTATTGGAGCTTTGTAAAAATCAAAAAATTTTGTATTGTTTAAAAAAATGAATTTCCTTTTATTCATTATACTAGTAATTTCGTGAATTACAAAAAATATAGAACAATGTTTATATGAAGTTATCTAATCATTTTTCATTTTGAATTCATAGAATGAGGAGCTTCATTTGGTGTAAATAATGAGGACCCTTTTTTGGTATGAATACTAAAGTAAATTATTTCTTTTTTCTAATGAATATTTTTCCAATAAAATTAGAATCCTTGTGCTTTATATTTTATACAAACTTGAATATGGAAGAAAAGGTAACTAATCATACTAATGTATAGAATAGTCATTATTTTACTAACTACAGACATTATTTTACAAACATTTCTTTCAATAAAATATGTAGTAGTTACCTGAAACTATAATTGAGTGAAACTTTGTACATCTCTTAGGGATTAAAGGGTCTACTATTAAAGTTGCTCTTTCTCTTTAATTGAAAAATCTTACCCAGAACTAGAATTATAGGCATCTCCACAAAAGTGTATTTTTTTATTTTTTTATCATAGAATCAAAGTTATATGTTACTTTTAGTTGTTTAGATCTATAATTTATCCAATTAACCAAATTTTTATGAATGAATCTAGCCCTTGAAAAAACTAAGAAGACCAAATTCCACTAATAATGATTTGGGGTTCTTTGTATGAAGAATTGTTTTCTTTATAGTTACAATTATTTTACATTTTCTTCTAAGCATTTTCATCAATTATTCAAATTGTACCTTTTGGTGTTACATGTACTAAAAAAAACAATTTTTTTAGTTCATTTGTAAAGATTGAATATTAATATATTATTTTTGGATAGCATTTATTCTCTTAAGTATTTCTAAGTGTGAAAACTACATTATTTACAAGAATATTTGAAGTAATAGAAGTTAAATACAAGTCATTATGAACATAGATATGAAGTGAAATTACATCATCTTCAGTTAGGCTAATGTAGATCAAGAATACAAAACAACTAGATACAAAATTGTGTCATTGTTGAGTTGAAGGAAATGGTTCTAATAATTTTCCAGAATTATTGAAAATTGAATTAAATAAAAAAACTTCAAAGTTTACTTTAGAATAGAGATTCCATAACTACCTGCAAACTACCCAAAACTTTAAATTGTCATAACTTTTGTCTCTAAAATTAGAACGGAATAATTCAAAGCTTCCCTTGTATATATAAATCTAGGAAAAAATTTCAAATTCTTATTTCTCAAAAAAAAGATTTCTAAAGAAGTTTTGCTATCCAAACAGCCTGGTAAGCAATGAAAACTGCATATCATACCATAACTTTTTAACAATGTAGTCAAAAGTTATGAAAATTACTGGGACTTAAAGTCACCCCCTGGGAAAATATTGTATGAAAATTTCATAGAAAAAAAAAGGAATCTTCATCTGTAGTGAGCTGTCCAAAATCGTTACGTTGCCAAAAAAACATTGTTTTGTCCTTTTTGGGTTATGAATCTCATGACATTTGCAATTGGATTCCATGAATTTCACGAACTACAGGGCATGGCTTATTTTTATATTATTTTCACACGTAAATAAGGGATAAGAATTAAACACCCACATGGATTCTCCATGACAGTGGATATTAATTTGTACAACTTGCACATTTTTTTCCTTCTTCACTTGTCATTATTTAAATGTATGACATTTGGGATTGAGTTCCACAAACTACATGGCATGGCTTATTTTTAATTCCTTTCTTTCTTGTTACTTATCTTCTTTTTTTAATGTGAATCAATAATATTTTTTGAGTAGGTAAAATAGGATCTTGTTTCATTATTGAATTTAGGAGAGAGATTATACAACATACCATTGAAGGCCTTTAGTCCTCATAGCTTCAAATGTTTCTAATATACATTTGAATTTGTATTGTTCTATATTCATTTGTAGGACTTTATTCTTAATATACATAGGAGCTTTGAGTACCAAGCAAGCACTTTGAAAATATCATGATGACAACCTCATAGCATCTGAAGGAATGAGGGCAAACATAATTTTATTTATGAAATGCTTTTTGATGGCAATCATAATGATTCTAAGCAACAATGACTGATGGGCTCCACATTGATGCAAACATAAATTCATCATAGAACAACTTCAATAAATTTATTATGGTGCACTAAATAATTTTCATTTGTAAATAATGTTAGGGAAAAAGTGAAGACAGTACTGTTGTGTAATTCTTCTACTGAACCAAAATTCAAGAATCTTGAATGTTCTCCTAAATTATTAGACATTATCACCAAATTTAAAAAGAATATATTAAAACTAAATTGTTTAATTCACAATTATCATGAAAGAATTTAATGGACTTCAAATTTATATTCCATTTACATTCAATCTATTATATTCATATCTTAATGAACCTACACCTACAAATGGATGTAGCCATATTAAAAAAGAAAATGAAGCCTACAAATAATGGATGTTGTCATAATTATGAGGTATAACAAAAATAAATAATTAATCATTATTCTTTTTTTTCTAAATTTTTTACTTTAAAGGTCAAAGTAAACTAATCTTAACTCCTAAATTCTCATTCAAGGGCTAACATTTGGTAAATTCAATTCATTTTTTGCTTTAAATAAACAAGAAGCCAACATTTTGGTAAGTTCAATTTATTTTTTGCTCTAAATAAACAAGAAGCCAACATTTTGATAAGTTCAATTCATTTTTTTTTAATTCTAATTGTACAAATTCAAACTAGAAATGTTAAAAAACATACAAAAAGAAAACACAACAATATCATTTAAGGACTAGAAGATTACAATATATAAAGGAGGTTTTAACTAAAAAAATCTTTAAGCTATCTTTTTGCATGTCAAATTTAAAGAATTGAAGACCAAAAAAATTTGACGTTGACGAGCCTAACAAATATGACAAAAATCAATTTATAACTTATCTAAATCTACTGTACAATTTCATTAAATGAATTTCTAGTGTGAATTTTTTTCCAAAATCTTGTCTAGTTGAGGCACATGTCCAATAGCCCTTAGTAGTACAAAAAGTTAAGATTGCAGTGGGTACCTTTGTATAGAATCTTGAATCTAGAAAATCATAATCATTCATTTTAACTACATAATTTCAAATAAATCATAAATTGCATTCTTGTTTAAATATTAACTAGATTTTTTAATAACATGCCTAATATTTTTGAGCCTAAATCCTTAAACCCTGAAGTCCTAAACACTAAATCCTAAAAAGTATGAACCCTAATTCCTAAATCCTAAACCCCAAACTCTAAGCATTGATTTTTATGTTAAAAATTTGGATTTTTTTATCCAAAGTTTTAGATGGGACAAATTTGGACACATTTATATGTATTTTTTAGATGTATTGCTTTAGGGAATATGACATCCCTTTCAATTAAGAAAGGAAACTGCTTGTTCTTTAAGGATATCTTTATTTATTTATTCATTATGTAATAATAATAAGGGCTCATACTTATTATTAATAAAGTATTAATATATTAGATACTATTATCTTTTATTTCAATTGTCCCGCCCACCCTCCCAATTTTAGTTTGAAAAGTATGGCTTTCAAAACCTCAATTAGCAATTCAATTAGCCATTTAGTTACTATAGACTGATTTGATGAAGGCCGTATGTGATTGCCTTCATCCCAGTTAATACAAGCTAATCACCCAATTATTACAAAGTTAGTAACTGACCATTATGAACATGTACACAGCTTGTGTGAATGGAATCAAGGCATGATTTGTGACATGAGTCACCTAATTGAAACTCCAGCTCATGAGTCCGGGTTGCTAGACCAACAAACTCAGTTGGGAGTATAAAATAACACTTTGGCAATCACTGTTCCTCACACAAACAGTGTTGGATTGGTTACTTTATTACTAGTTGCACTACCGCATAAGCTTTTTCTCTGTGGTTTTTGGAAATCACGATGGCGTCAACACAGGTCCTTTTGTTTCCTTTGAGTGAATAATTTTCTGCATATTGTCTTATGTAATTTTATAAGCAGGCGTAGTGTTTGATTGACTGTGATAGCGATAACAATCAACCGTGAACTTAAGACACCTTGTCTACAAATTGTCTAACATTGTTGTGTTGGGTGTTTCATGGAGACAGGTGAGGTTCATGGCCTTTGTGAATGATTCACTATTCCAGCTTATTTCAAGATTCCAAGACAAGTTAGATGTATCACAGGGGTTTAAGTCATGTTTCTATGTTTAGCATGATTCATGTCAGTTCATAGTGTAGTTTCCAGTGATTGAACAAGTGACTTATTGGAAATTTGCTATAGACATCGTCCCAATAGGAATTTTATGATTAACTTATTCCTTGCCAAAAATAGTCATGTGTTAAACTATGGAGCTATGATTTGATAGAATTGATTTCTATCTTGTCTTTTATGTGTGATTATATCTTATTATACTTAAAAAGTAGGAAAAGCCTTGAACAAGGATGTCCCTCCTACCCTCTGGCATGACGTGAGTAATTTGTGCTGCCACTATTGCAAACAAAGACTTTATTTGTGTAAAGTCAAATCCCCCCAATCTACAAAAGGTCGGTGAAATGGAAGATGGCCTTTTAAATATAGAAATATACATTGTCAATCCCGCCACTTACCTTTTCATGGAAGTTTTCAATGTCAACGCACTCGGAACCAAAGAGGTACTTCCTCCCTAAGCCCGGAAAGCAGGGTTGACGAGACGTTGCGTCCCGAGGGCAAATTACGTCCAAAAACTAGACGTCCGGACGTGCGGACATTTGGACGCAGCGGACGCAGCGGGCGTCTGGGTAAAACAGCAGACGGTCGGACTTTTGGCGGACGGCAGGGCAGACGGGAATGCGGACGGTCGGAATTTTGGCGGACGAGTGGGCGGACGGTCAGAATTTTGGCGGACCGCGGGCCGATAGTTGGAATTTTGGTGGACGAGAGGGTGGTCGGTCGGAATTTTGGCGGACGGGGTGGGGTGGGGGGGGTGGGGGGTGGACGGGTGGTTTATACTTTATATAAAGATTAATAGCGCAAAATTTTGAAATTTTGGTGAAGGTCTATACTAAGGGGATTGGTAAATTTTTCATATGATTCTAGTTTTTAATATGATCTGCATTTATATTGTTTATGGATATGACTGTGTTTAATTATGGTTAGGTAATTTTTTCCTAAATTTGGAGTGAACTATTTTAACTAAAAAAATTAGGTGTGAAAAAAATCAAAACTTTTACACCAATCGAAGTGTCAAAAATATTGCACCAAATGCCAACCGAAGAGTGAAACCAAAACATATAGGATGTGAAAAAGAATGAAAATTTCAAAACAACCCCAGTGTCTAACCGGTCTAATAAAAAAACAAGGATGTAGAAGTAGAAATAAAAATATCACCTAAACCAGAAGACACCTATGACCTATCCAAAAAATTAGGGTGCAAAAAAATATGATAACGTTCAAACCAAACCAAGTGGCAATCCTCAAAACCTTAGGATGTGAAAAAGAATGAAAAATTAGGAATCCATTGATGCACTCTTCCCCAAATGAAATTGAGTGTGAAAAGTAATCAAAACTTCTCCACCAACCCAAGTGTCAAATTTAAATATGTAGGATGTGAATAAAAATGAAAAATTTCTAACCAACCCAGGTGTCTAACACTCAAATCCTAAGCTTACTTAAAGAAAGGAGGTAGTTTGGTAGAAGAAGAAAAATAAATCAAACCTACACCAAAGAGACGTAGCCCAAAAAATGGGGTGTCAATAAATATGGAAATTAGAAAATTTATATTAACCAAAGTGTTTTATTCCAAAATATAGGGTGTGAAAGAAATCAAAACTTTATCCCTAACCCAAGTGTATAGCCCCCTCAACAAAAATGATGTTTAAGAAAAAAAAAAAATTGAACCAAAGAATGCTATACCAAAAAATAGAATGTGAAAAATAATTGAATACATCAGCACCAACCCAAGTGTCAAACCAAAATGTACCTGATGTGAAAAAGAATGAAAAATTCCAAACCAAAAGGTGGTGTCTAACTTGGGGTCTTAGGGAAAAAAAAAAAAAGTGGAAAGAGAAATAAAAATTTCACCTAAAGTCCTCAAGATGTAAACAAAAAACACCTATCCCAAAACACCGAATGTAGAAAGAAAGGAAAAATGGTCATTAACCAATTTTCACAATTCCAAAAAAATTTGGGTGTGAGAAAATATGAAGAACTTTCGGAAGATTCCAAAGGTCAAACCATAACAACAGAGGATATAAAAAAAAACAAATAAAATCACCGAAACGTAGATGTACTATCCCAAAAAATTGAGAGTGAAATTTTTTTAATAAACGCAAGTGTCAAAGTAAAAATATACAAGATGTGAAAAGGTATTTAAGTTTTCAAACCAACCAAATGTCTAACTCCGGGTCTTATTACCAAAATATGGCTTTGAAAAAGAAGAAACAAAATCCCTAAATCTAGGACGCGTATCCAAAAAATTAGGGTGTAAAACAAACACACACACACACACACACACACACACACACATATATATATATATATATATATAAATAAATTGTTTCCCCCAAATAAAATGGATGTCAAAATGAAATGAAATTCCCATATGGTTTTGCACACCAAAGAAAATTGTAAATTTTTTCATTACATAAAAAAGCATGGTAGTGCTACAATAAACACTAAAAAAAACCTTTTCCCACTGCATGCTATTTGTACATATAATATATGCATATGAATCCCTAAGTCTGCGTCTCTTCAACTCCTATTTAAGGATAGTAATCATCATCTCCTTTCACGTTTGCCCCGCTACTCTCACATCCTTTTGTCCATTTGTTGTCTTCTTTGTTGGATTCGTCTTCCATGTCGTCTGATGAAGAGCATCGAAGGTTCCATCCTCCCTCTTGTACTTCTTTCGAAGTGCGTGACCTCTTTCTTTGGCCCTTCTTTTTTTCAATTTTTATATTTAATATGGCTTTCCTCTTCTCTTCCTTAGGACATGGGACCAGTTTCATTTTTGTCTATGAAACAGGCCATCGTGTATCAAGGGGAGTTCTACCCACATTCTGTTTTTTTGTTGCAGAAATTGCAAAAGGTTGCATAACTCTTTTCTTATTGCAAACCTGGTTTTCAACGGCTTCAATAAACTATGCTTTGTCTCATACTTCCGAAATATAGCAAGAGGCATGTGCCTTTTCCTAAAGAAGTTTACCACAAGCTCGGCATCCTTCACTGAATTTGATATCCATTTCTACCCCCCCCCAATCTTTGAGCAACAAATTCAAGGTGTGCACCATGCATCCTTGGAAGAAGATGTGTGGATATTTACTCGACACCAAATTCCATGCTGCCGAGTTTGCATTCGTATTATCTTCAGTCATTTGCACCATGTTTTTGGGACCCACTTGCTCTATAAATTTTTCCAAGATAGCCGCCAGATACGGCGACGTCTTTTTTTCTCCACTTGTATCTACGGATCCAAGGAAATGCTCACCAGTTGAAGATACGAGCATGGCATTTATCAATGGGCGGTTCGTCACTGAGCTCCATCCATCAATGGATAATGTTGCTCCAAACTTCCTCACGCTGTCTTCAGTTCTTCGATGCAACTTCCCCGCAAGATCAACCTTCGCTTCTTGAAGCAATTTATGTCGTAGATCATGGTATGAGGGCAGAGTGTACGGCCTTGCACACTCAGCTGTCATCTTCACTGCTTCTTTGAAGGCTAGATTTCGAGCTACTGAAAATGGTACGTTTGCTGCATAAAAAAAATGGGCCCAAGTTGCATGCTATTTGCGTTTATTGGCTGCTTGAAAGCCATCCAATAGACTGCTTTGTGTTCTAGGAGGTCTACTGCTTAATGCCCTTGGAGTCTCCCTAAAACCGGATGTTTCCGTCAGTGGTGTACCTTTGGAACCCACAAAAACTTCTTCTGGTGCTGTGCTTGAATCTTCTTGCATAGAACGTGGTGTGCCTGAACGGGCCCTTGAGAGATCACTTCCGGATATAGGCATGTCGTTGCCATCAATTCCATGCGCAACAGGTTTTTGTTGGAAAAGCCCCTTGCAACGAACAAATAAACTTTTTATTTCAGATGTCAAACAAGAGCATAAGCTTATTCTTGTATCACAAGAACCGGAGGGACCTTCATATTCCAAGTGACTCAACATACGGCTCACTTTCTTGCTGAACACACACTTGCAAGCCTTGCATTGTACATTACCCATTTCTTAGACCCCGTACCAACTAGAAAAATCCTTGCTCATCCTAACCAATTCTAATCCTTGATCCTGGAAAGATCAAAAACCATGTGCACCGTATAAATTATAAAAGAATGTCAACAATGAAAAAATCAATGCCTCCACAAAGCCTTGCAAAACAAGGCCCCCCTTTCCACCAAACTATACAGCACCAAGCAAGGGACACAAAAATTCATTTGCAGCGCCTAGCCCTTGGAGATCTTAGCATTCAGTTAATCGGGAGTGCTTGAAAATGAGTCCTTCCTCATACTTTATACTCTTCAGCTGGAACTGACCGTTGGGAAGGAAAACGGACTTCCCGTTGTAGTCCCGACGGTCAGACGAACTCGGCGGACGGACCTAGCGGACGGACTTGGCGGACTTGGCGGACTCCACGGTTGGAAAGTCCCGTTGGACGGGCAGGTGCTGGCGGATGACAACTGCGGTCGAACAGGGCCCACGGTGGTGGACGGGGAAGACGTTTTTGGACAGCAGACATGGTCGGACGCTTCGGACGTCAACTCCGGTGGCGGACGAAGGCGACACCGGCGGACGGGTAAGACGATTTTGGACAGCAGAAGCAGACGGATGCTTCAGATGCCAATTCCGGTGGCGGACGGGGAAGACATTTTCGGACGGCGGACGCGGTCGGACGCTTTGGACGCCAACTTTGGTGGCGGACGGGGTCGACAGTGGCAAATGGGGAAGAGGTTTTCGGACGGCAGACGCGGTCAGACGCTTCGGACACCAACTCCGTTGGCGGACGGGGCCAGAGGTGGCGGACGGCAGATGCGGTCGGATTTGTCTGGTGCTAATCCGCTGTCGGTTATTCGGTTTAGGGTTGCAAGAATTTGAAAAATTGCATTCAGAAATGAATCCTACAAGTGATTTGTTTCAAAAAAATGCTCTGATTGCTCGAACAAGAATGTCCATAAGTTTCTCATAACAAATCCAACTGAAATGAATCAAAGCTTTTTAGACAAAGATATAATCTATGAGAAAAAAATACTAAAAAATTAAAAAAAAATATAGAAATTTTTTGGGCTGCCTGCCGTCCCCTGTGTTGAGCTTATTTGGTCCTAACTTTTGTTCTTAAGCACCGATTGTGAAAAAAATTATATTCCCATGAAGCTAATCAGTTTATCTACCACCCAAAAAAGTTTCAAAAAATCACGACAAAATTTCAATCCGTAGGTACCTACCCAAAAATGCATTTGTCTCCCAAAGGGACAAGAGGCTTTTAGAGGTTAAAGTAAAATTCCAAAAATTTAAGGAAGTCCTTGGACATTTAGGGAATATAGAAAATGCGTGACAAATTGAATGTAGCCATTGATTTTCAGAGTTACGCGTACCATATTTGAAAACTTCTACATTTCTCGTCCCCACACCCACATACACTTATTTTATGGCTAATGAATTATTCATTATCTAAAATATAGGGCAAGGCCTTCTTCATTCACATAATGACAAATTTTTTTATAAATGGATAATGCACTACATTTTGGCCATGGATTTAAATGTACTGCTTGCCGTACTTTAAACTTTTATATAGTCTTTCTTTGCTTAAACACACATTGGAATTTTCATAGTCATATACAATTCAAAGTTCCAATTAATCACAATATGACGTTCATTTTTCAACACAATTGAGAAGGTCATGTTCAAATGAAAAGGAAGTCTCACCATTTCCCAATGGAGCAAAATCCTCATAGGTTTAAATGATATACTTGTTACATAGCCAAGATAATTGTCACAAATCACAATTGCCATAATATGGAATCCAAAATAATAGATATTGAAAAGACATCAACAAGTATCGTACGTAAATAGAGAGAGAGAGAGAGAGAGAGATAGATATAGATATATAAAAAGAAGCATAGATACATACATATTAAAAGCCAATCAAAAGCCAAAACATATCGTACGCATAGTCATTTATTAGTACTCACTCCTCCTAGCATCCAAACAACTATCCATAGAGTGCCATAATTGTAAATTTGTAATAGACCTATATGTCCATGTCTATTTCAATCTATCACTGGTACTGTCGTAGCATAGAAAGTACAAAATCCTTCTCTAAGGCCTTAATGGACCCTAAAGTGACTCGTGTATCGTTCCGCAGAGATCTCGGTGTAATTCTACTAAGTGGCCGGAATGCAGTGAATTGGTATCCCAAAACAAACCCCAAGTACTAGTCTAGACCGGATCCAGCTCCAGTAATCTGGAACCGGAAACTCCTTTCCTGATTATATATCCGGTCTAGAGTATGTAACTATATGTAATAAATTCGAGTTTAACCTTTGGACCAAGAGGGATCTGCAACTTTGGGCTTCACGAAGGAAGCTTAATTCCTACCCTCCGAGTTTTAACGTGTCAGAAGATCCACGATATAAACTTAAAAAGAAAACTTTGACAAGAACAACGAGAAAGAGACCGTCTTCACAACTAGACCAGATGGGCTACGCAGGCTAGCAGGTCACGCAAGAAAGTCTGGATTCTCCTAACAATTACTACAATGACAGACTACAAGACAACCCACAGCCTAAGTAGAGAAGGGGCGTCAGGAACAAAATGGGAGAGCTATAATACTTCTTGACAAAAGTAGCTTCTTGACAAAAGCCAGCTCTAATCCTCGCAAGGAAATCCTATTGTATCCTGTCTAACAAGCAATCTCTCTAGGGACCGGATACTTCTTGTATCCGGGTTTCACTTCCTCCTTACCCAAATCTGCACGATCTCACTGCTCTCATGATAACACGGACAAGTGCTAAATGGTACAGTTCACAATTGTAAATTGGAAAACTCCAACGGCATTTGCAGAAAATTGGAAATACAAAGTCTGGAAAATGCTACCTGGATCAAACCTAAAATCCACCTTTAAATACTAAACTATATTTCAAACTCAAAAAGCGCATAAGGCTAAATACAGCTAATGGAATGACACGTTTCATTCCTAACTTCATGTCTAATTTAGGTAACTTAAGCTACAGTCAAAAAGCTCCCACTAAAAGTAGATCTTAGATCCTAAAAATCCGGAATCAACTTGAGTCCTAACTCCTTCTAAATTAAAAATATACCTACACATCTACTTGTCAAAATTAGGCATGTAACCCTACAGTCATTGTCGGAACCTTCACCTACTTCCTACTCTTCTTCACTAGAGAAAACCCTGCCTTAGCTGGTCCCTTCCGGGTCAAGGGTTTTTTTCCGGTCTGCGGCCTGATAGTTTGTTTGGACCGGACTTTTGCCTTCTCTCTGACCACCTTTGCCTTTGTCGCTCGAGTCTCTGCCAAGGCCTGATGGGATCCGAATAAGGTTCAGAATCTTGGTCGGTACCGGATTCCTCTTCATCATAGTCGTAATCCTCTTCTTCTTTCTTCTCCTCCTGAACCTTGGTGGATTTCTTCTTGGCCGACTGTGGTTCAGGAGCCTTTTTCTTCTGCGAGACTGGAGCAGGCTTTGCTACCTTGCTCTGAGGAGTCGCATCTCCTTCAACCGGTTTCCTGATTAGGCCCTTACTCGGTGAGTTGGATGAAGTGCCGCAACCGGCTCCAGTCTCTGTCTTCACCACGGACTGCATCAGAGCCGTCATCTTCCCTGCATCTCCAAACTGCACCTTCTTTCCAGGAGTCTTGGGAGAAGACTTGGAGGGTGAGAGGGCATTGATTTGCTTCACCTTGGCACTCTCCCCTGGAATGGACCCTCCTGGTTTGGTTGCGGGTTCCGGTCTCTGTGCCTTTGCTGGATCCGGTCTCGTCACCTTCGTGACCTCCAACTCGTCATTCTCCGGATCCGGGTTGATGACTTTGGTGATCTCCACCTCAGTTTCCTGCACCTGACTTGTCTTGGCTTCCTGGTGCTCCTCCGGTACAAGTAGGTCTGGTTGCTCGTGAGAAGTCTCACCTTTACCCTTGTCCTTTGTTGTTGGCTACTGAACTGGTTTGTGATCCGATTCTGGTCTCGGTGCAAGATCACTTCAAGGGTTTACCTTGCGCATCACTTCTTGCAGCTACTCTAGTGTGGACTCCATCTTCTTGTGATAAGTCACCATAGCCAGTATGAGCTTCTGATACAGCTGTCGTCCTTCCACCATTACTTGTTGGTCAAACAAGTTAGCCTTGTTGACAACTTCACCCGGATGGGTGATGAATTCCCGGATTCGGGAGATGGTGTCTCACGTCTGCGTAGAGAACGTTTTCTCCTTCTCCACCTCTTCTGTTTTCTGGCGCAACTCCTGTTTAAGAGTGGCCACTTGGCCGGAAAGCTTTGCCATTTCTTTCTTGTTTTCATTCTGCTCCTTCTCTCGGGTAAGCCGTATTACCCGGGTTAAGGCTTAAGCTGGGTGGACGGCGCCCACTGTGGTGCAGATGGTCTGCATCACCCCTCGCTCTATCTCGTACCGGGTCCTGAAGTCGCTCAATTCTCGGGTGATTCTCTCTAGCGGCTCGTCTCTCCAGACCGGATCGGTATCTATGGTCTGCTTTTTCTCTACTTGACCCTTTCCTCTTGTTTCCTCACCCTTATCATCATCCTCACTTTCATCGTCATCGTCCTCAGACTCGCTCTGCTCATCCTCATTGTCTCTCTCATCTGAGGATTCTTTTTCTTTTCCGGTCTTAGGATCTAAGTCCGGAACTTCAAACTCTACCAGGGCAACAATGGCCTCATACTCTACTTCTTCATCTTTTGTCATCACCCCCTCAGAATGATACAGATGAATCAGGAATCGACAGCTGGCGGAGGGCTTGGCTTTCCCAATATTATTCACCATTTTCAGTACTTGGTCCTGGATGACCACTCCCCAATCTACTTTCTGGTCTCCAGACAATGCGCCAAATATTGTGTTGGCCAATATCAGAGAAACTCGGCTTGGCCTTTCCGGGTTGAGAATGGCCAAGACATATTATAACAACCGCTTCTCTCTCTGATTGATACAATCGGTGACTGAGAATCTGTCTTTCTTACTAATTGGGTTTCAGAACTTACCCACTATATACTGGTGTTTCCGGGATGCACTTCCTTCGCCTTTGGCGTACGCGCAATCTAGGCGTAAGTATCCTTAACACAAAAATATGCCAAGATAACACGAAATATCGTCCCAGGGAATTTCCGGATTCTATGTAGTATGTTCTAGCTATCCGGCTTTCTATCTTTTTTTCTTCTCACTTACTTCTTTTCCGGCTTCCTTCACAATCCGGATCATAAACTATCCGGAATCCGGTTTACGTCTCTGCTTCCAATCCGGTTTTCTATACCTCTGTTTTACCATCAGAGGGTCCACTATTGGTCTTGTAGAGGGGTAGGGACTCACCACTTGTTGTTCTCCTACAATTCTAACAAACACAAATAAAAACACCCAAGTACTCAAAGGGTTGTAGCAAGACGAGAAGATCCGGATCCTCACAGCTCCCGGATGGTAAATCCGGAAAGCAGGTCACTCAGGAATACTTCACTCTCCCTAACTACAACGACAGATCTCAGAGTCAAGTATAAGGGGGTGTGATCTTTCTAGAGGTTGAATGAATTCTAAGGTTGGCAGATCTTCCGGACAGGTGGGAACTTCCTTGGGTGGGCGCTTACCTCCGCACGACTTGACAACCGGACTCGCTTCCCCGCTACTCAGATCCGGACTACTCTAGTAGTAATTTAAAGACACAATGCTCAGCTCCTAAGTTAACAATCCAACAACATTACAATAGCACATTCTCAACTTAGACCGTATTCTCCAAAATCCGGATTCCTCCTTACCTGTCCTTTCTTTCCAACACCCAGACCACAAGTACACGCAATCTGGATACACTGATAAAGCCAAACTGCATACCCGAGGGCTTAGATTTTGAAAAGGGAATGAAAGACAAATGAATATCAACTAGGAGGGAATGAGGGGCAACTAACTTGCCCGCCCTTAAAAACCCAAATCAAAACCAAGTCAACACCCTAAAAACAACAAAGGGCAGCCCAAAAACCAGGGCTACCTCACACACACACCAAGGAAATCCCGATTAACCAGGAAAGTCCTTCTCCCTAAACTTCCGAAACCCGGGCCCATGCTAGGATTCCGGTTCCGGATCTAACTAAATAAATTCTAATCCACCTCCACAAGTAATCCCCTTTGAACTACTTGGTCATCCGAGACTTCTTTGAACTCCCGGCTCCCTGCTTGGTTGTCGATTTATCGGAACCTTTGGCTGGCATCATCTTGGCAGCTCGAGGCGGATTTTGTCGGGTCGCAAGAGACATCTCCTCTTCATCCGTATCCTCCTCAGACTCAGTAGCGGATTCAAACTCACCGGATTCAGAGTCCTCAATCTCTTGCTTCGCTGGCTTCTTACCTTCCGACTTCCGCTTCTCCGACTTCCGGAGTTTGAGTTGCTTTCTAGGTTCTACCATCTCCAGTTCTTCTTCCGGATCCGAGATTTTGACCTCCACTATTTCCGTCTTCGTGTTTTTTCGGGTTTTCGGCTTGAGTTCCGGTCTTGCCTCTGGAGTCGGATCTCCCAGATCGATCAACTGTGTCCCCCGTGTTGGTGATGGTTCCGCCATGTGGGGGAATTTCTCCGGATGCTCCCTTGCCAGATTTATCGTTCCCATACCTTCTAAGAGGTCCCTCCGGATTGGCAATCTCTGTCGTGTCTTTCCGGATCCCGCCGCAGACTGTGAGGAAGGACTAAAAATACTCACCGTTCCCCACTTCTGGAATTGACCCGAGGAAGGTACCTAGGGCAGCTTGAAGAGAGACTTCAAGCCTGGATCTTCTTTTGTTCCGGAAGTTCCGACTCCATACTTGACCGGCGACTCCATGAAGATATCCGGAAGTGGCCCGAACTTGTCCTTGGCCACATCCAGAGGTCTCAGCAGCTGCCGCATCTTGTCCAAAACGGTCTTCATCTTGGCCTCGTAATCGACCAAGACTTGCAACACTTGAGATCCGGTGACAATGCCGTCAATATCGAGTTTCTTCGTGAAGAGCGTAGACCGGATGACCAAATGTTCCGGTTGTTCTACCAACCCCTTCAAATCCAGACGAGCTTTAGGGCATCCGTCTCCTTCTTCTGGGCTGAGATCAACTGTCCCTCCGTCCAATAAAACTTGTTCTTGTAGTTATCCCGTTTCGCCTTCAGCAGTGCGATCTCCTTGTCCTTTTCTTGGAGTAGTGCCGGATCATGTCTCTTCCGGATTTCGTTGAAGATCTGATCCGTCTCAACGTTCAATTCGCTGGCGACGCCCATGATCACCCCTGCCATCTCAGCGTGCATCTTCCGGCATTGTGCCATCCACCGGGCTCCGGCATCATAGAAGTCGGAGACATCGATATACTCCGACGACAGCTGGGTCAGGGCCGGATTCGATTCCGGCACGTCCATACTTGCTCTTCGTGAGTCCGGATTGGTTACCTTATGCCGCTTCTTCTTCTCCAGCGGCTTCGGTTCCGGATGCTCCTCCTCTTCTTCTTCTTCTTCAGTCGCTTCTCGCGTCGGCTTCAACTCCTCCGTGAATCCGTATTTCAGGATTTGCATTCTGGTCTCATACGCAACTTGTTCCGGCGAGGTCATGTAATCATAATAATGATACAGGTGGAACAAGTACGTACTGACTGGACTCTGCTTGGCCTTCTCGACCGCCATCGCCATCTTCTTGACTTTCTGGTGAATTAGGCCTGCCCAGTTCACGACCCGGCCTTCCAGTGCTCCGAAAATCGTATTCGCAACTGTGACCGTAACTCTCGTTGGTTATTCCGGATATACTATGGGAATCAGGAAATTCAGTAACCTCCTATGATGCTCATTGATACAGTCACTAACGGAGAAACCCTCCTTGTGGTGCGGTGGCTTCTTGAACTTTCCTTCATGAAACTTATCCGTCCGGGTTGCGTTTCCGGATCCGGACTGCGTCAACCCGTAAGTTTCCGCCCACATCCCTTCCGTCCAGGACAATAATCGCCCCCTTGGCGTCGGCTCGAACTGGTTCGGCGCCCCAAAAACTAACTCTCGAAGAAAGTCCTCGCTCCTCACCGTCCAGGGTTTCCGGATGAACCCTATACACCCTAGTGTGGACAGATTTTCCTCTAACTCTAAACGTTCACCGGGATCAGATGGAATGATCGGGTATAAGAGTTTGACAAACGGAACTGTCTTCTGCCCCTGCGCTGTTGTTTCCGCCATTGAACTCTAATTCGGTGCAATTGGCACCCTCCTTTCCTTCTCTCCCTATCCGGCCTAACTCACCACTCTTTCACTCTTCTAAGAGAAAACACACTCCAAAACCTGCAAGCACACACCTCCTCGAGCGGAAGAAAGAGGGAGAAGAATGAGAAGATAATCTGCTTAAGTACCCGGCCAGTGATCGACACCCGTTGGTTCGGTCATTTAATGCGCCGCCTTTTTCAAACAAATCCCTAGTTTCCGTAGGCCGCACCCCTAGTTCGTAGGTTTGCCGGAATCCGGATCTCCTTCCGGTTTCCGGATCCGGTAAAAGTCCGTCTCTTACTCCTTCTACAAGTTTTTGTGAGCCGAAACTTTCTGACTACCTAGTTTCTATTAAATGTTCCGGTTCATGGTTCCAATACTCCAAAATTTTGAAAATATTTACGGAATTGATCCTAAACTAATCCAGGTTTCTAAATAATGACATTGCGTGCTCCCACAACCTTTCTGGCCAAATAGATAGACCTTCCTCTACATGTCCGCCGTCTATCGCTTAGGCTTTGCACAGATTGTGGTCGCGGCGCGAGTTGGCGCTCCAGGCCTCAATTCCGCCACTACTACTTCGCTTCTGAAGTTCCACGGTCGGATCAGGAACCCAGCGCACCCCATCTGCTCCAGGTCTTCCTTCAGCTTCGCCAGCTCCAGCTCCTCCTTGGGCAATTGTGGCGTCACATACCGAAGTGAGATGGTGGCTCCCCGCTCTGTCTTGCAGCCATCTCTCCTTCCGTTAGGATGCGGCCGAATTACTCTCGAAAATCGGAAAAAGAGTGGTCCTCACGACTCTCTCTCTCCCTTTCAGCTATGCAAGCACTAACGCTAAGCTGGAATGCTAGCAGACCTCTCTCTTGCGCTTAATGTTCTTCAAGCACTCTCTTCCGCAGTCTGTCAACTCAAAGCCCAATACTGATGCACAGACCGGAAACTAGTAATGGTGCACGTTGCTACAACTTTCAGTCAAGGTAGGAAAATGTAAGTGACCAGTCTCTGGACGGATGGGGTTTAAGAGAGCCAATCCTAGCTGCTCCTAATGATTCTCCTAATCCAGGCTTTGCCCGTTAAACCTGCCCGTTTAGGATTTCCGTTCACTAATGATTAGAACGTTCCCGTAGTTCCCTAAGGTTAAGTAGGTCACCGTTGGATGCCGGTTCTTGTTACCCCTTTCCTGATCCGGTCTAGGCAAATTCAAACTCCAATTCTTTGTTTCCGGTACATTTGGTTAGCCTTTACATCGATTCCTGATCAGTCCACTTCCGATTTCCGGTTCTAAACATTAGACGTTCTATAACTATCTTAAAATCGAAAAAATTTACTGCTAAGAAGAATATTATTCCTTCATTTATATTTTAAATTAGTAAAAGTGGATGTTCAGGTTCCAACAGGTACCCTATTTCAAAATACGAGAAGGCCCTTTGTTGGTGTGTTGCCCTCCTTTAGCGGCGCTTCTCAGACTTTCTCAGCAAGCCACGGCCCCGGGACTTTCGACACCCGGGTGACTTATGGATTTGGTCTGCCGATCAGTAACGGCAAATTGCCGTGCTGCTTCCAGAGAGTAGTCATCGTCATCTTCCGCCTTCCGTTTCTTGTTTTGTTTAGAAGTTAAATCCACGGACTTCAACTTCAAAGCTGTTAAAGCAAAGTCCACCTTTAATAGCAACTCGTTCACCACTTCGTCATCACTTTTGATATGCAACGCAGTACCTTGGGTCTCTCCTTCCAATAGGAACGTTCTCCACTGAGCTATGATGTCGCCGATCCTCTTGTCAAACATCCGGGCCACCTCTACTAAATGGTCTTTAGTGTTTGATTCCACATCTACGTCCACGAGAGAACAAACTTCTGCAGCTTCTTCCAACTTCGACAAGAAGAGGGCTCTACCTATCAAAATATGGTTATATGCTGCATATTGATTGCTGAATTCTTTTGAAGCCTCCACCTCTGACCATTGGTCATCTTTTCCTTTATGCACCTACTTCTCTGGAAAGCGGAAGAATTTGTCACGTTGCACGCTCCAATGCCCTCTCATGTTGCGACAGAACAATTCACAAGCCTCAAGATCTTCAACTGAACGGGCTTATAACTCAACCTTTCTATTTTGGGTCATCCACATAAAAGAATCCACTGGTACAATTGACTAATTGTATAAAGCATGTCTCTATTCTGTTGGATCTCAATTCAATGTTTTACTCCAATGTTGGTAATTCTGAAATTTGTAAGGCGCTTGGCCTAGTGGAAGGGTCCATCTATTGTATTCATGGCCGGGAGGCATAACCTCTAGGAGACCAAACAATTCATAGAACCTAGGGCTCAAAGGAGAACGGCATTGTGCACAGGCCGAGCTAAAATGTGATGCTGTAATGATGCAGGTGATGTGGAAAGTGTGGTGACAGTGGCCCATGCTTATGGCTCTTTCAGGGCCAAAACTTTCTTGACAAATAGCACAAACACCCTTCAACATTTCATGACCTCCATCAAAGCCATGCACTGATGTCTTGTCCTTCTTGTTGATGTGTGCTGAGAGCGTTTGGTAAGGGACTCATCCCTCCTCTAGTTCCAAGGCCCAATTGATGTCTTTCTCCCCTCCCTTTTCTGTGCGGTTCAGTCGCTCGAACATAGCCTCCATGTTTCCCCATGATGTAATTTTTGTAGACCGCCATGGATGTTGCTCCAACTCGTTCTTCAACCTCTTCAAGAAGCCCTCCACGATCTTGCATTTGTGTTCCGAATTCTTTGCAAGTCTAAAAAGCCCATTCATTGGTCGGGATACTAATAAGGGTTTGTCTTGGAGTTGTTGTATCCATCCCAGCCATCGAGACTCCGATCTGCTCTGAGGCCTGCACTCATCGATGACCTCCTCCACTCATTCCATTTGTTCCAACCTGGACTGAAGAACGTCATTTCTATGATTTACTTCCACCAATTCTTTTTCCAGTTGCTCCCACCCTTTACCATTATGCATCGTAAATGTGTTGGGTGCATCAACTCCTTTGCCCTTGTCTAAAGGAAGAGACAATTGATCGCTCTCATGAGTTGGCTGGGAAAATTGTCTTCCATTGTATAGGGCCTTCAATCTTTTGTTCTGATCCTTCAAAGTTATCACCTGCCGTTCCAAGGCGTCGCACTCTCTCCGCACATCCTGATAATTTTCCTCTAATTCAACTGCGGACTTGAAAACTGGCATTATTTGGTCGGTGAAATGCAAAAAACCCTGGGCACCTTTCACCAGTTCAAGAGCAACAGTTGCTATGTCATTGGCGAGGTCCGTAATCACTAGACCAAGTTCAACGAGCGAGTTTGCACCACATGACAATGCCAGAGTAATTTCCGGCATTTCTCCCAGGTTACATGCTGGTAGAGGTGGCGTATAGCTAGAGCCCGCCTCGGTGGGGCCGGACTGCTGTCTACAATCTATCCGCCGTCTTTCAAATATTCTCCACTTGGAAGAGAGCTGAAGGAAGTCATCCAGTCCCTACGCATATTTCATAACCTTATTTGCCTCCGTTACCGGCACGTTTATGAATGACAAGTGAAACGCCACGTGCGGAAACTTCTTCCGCACCTCATCTTCCCCCATGGTAGGCTCCGTGTCCAAGTTGTTGGGCTGCTCCACGTTGGTTCCTAACGGTTGCTCTTGAATGATCGGACTTTGTGTTGGGCTTTGCGGCGTTTCGGGTGTATCCACTTCACCGAGATAAACACCTACAAATTTCAAGGGATCTAGAACACCACTGTCTAGAATCTTTGTAATTGTAACATCGATCTTTGCTAATTGTTCTTCAGTGACTTCTTTTCCTGACGAAGAAGGGCCACCACATGCTTTCACAAGGTCCCATTTGTTAGGAACAATGCTTGGCTCACCCATGCTGGTAACTTCATTTGGTGGAGATATAGAAAATGTCGTGGGAGGCATGACCTCCTTTCCGTGCACAACTGCAAAGGAAGCATTGTTCAGTTTTGTTGCTTCAACGGGTTCAGCCTCCTTCACCCACAAATCGGGAATATCCTTCTAGCCGGTAGGAAGCAAGAGTGGATTCTTTTTTGTCGTTGGAAATGTGCTCCAGTCCACCTTCCGTGCCAATTGGAGTTCTGCATACACCATGGAGGCCAGGCTGTAGTTTATGTATCCCTTACTCATTGACTTGTCCGAAAATAGGGCCTTCCACACCTCATCCAACCGATGGACAAAGTGCGGACTTGTGCAAGTCTTTGGCTTAACACAAAAATCCTTTGTTTGATGTTCGTGTGCACTCCGAGGCCACAACTTGTTGATGTGGTACATTTTTAAATATTTCTTGCACAATCAGAAGTTCCAGTATGTTGCTTCCTCTTCCTCCCAACCGCTCTCCGCCAGGATGTTAGGATCATCTAAAATCTCATAGTGAAGCCCATGTGCGACCCCCTTCACTTTACCCTTTTTCTTCTGGTCACCTCTTGAAGTCATCCCATCAGTACCCGCAACACCCTCAGCGGCCATGACCGAGAACTTGAATTTTTAAGTACTTGCAATGAAATAATCTCTGCACGGGTAGTCTTGACACTGGTGTTTGTGCAAAAAATCATCAAAGATTTGCTGTAATAAGAATTGGACCCCTTCTCTCCACCAAGTAGGCACAGTGAGCACCACGCTAAATACGTGGCAACAACAGAACATCCGACTTGGCTCACAACAAAGTGGCGGAGAGAAGAAGTGAAGAAAATGAAAGCGACCGTCTGCCCTTATACCCGTCCGACCAGACCTAGAAGCGGTCTGGCGCCGGACCGGCGAACGACCAATGCGGATGCACCCCGGACGTGCTGTCCGCCTGCCGGACCTTCGCCGTCCACCTCCACCTCCGCAACGTCCGACCAACTTCCCGTCCGCTTCGGGGACGGCCGACTAGCTGCGCGTCTGCTTCGACACCCTCCACACCACGCCGTCTGCTTCGGCTCCGTTCAACCGCTGCAGCGTCCAGATCCGACCGCCTAGTCCGTCCACCCATTTCCGTCCGCCTTCTCCGTCAGCCCTCTCAACCAATGTTTCCGTCCGACATGTTCCGTCCGCCGAAGAAGCAATGTTGAAATTATTCTTTGAATATTGGATTCCAGAATAGATTTCATTTTTACCCACAGATACCATTCAATGCAAAAAGCATCCAATGTGACAATTCATGTGAGAATGTTTAACAATTTTCTGTCCTCTCATTTTAACCCCTAAAGGACCGAGGCCCTTTTTGTGCCCAAAAACATTCAAAAACTGCCATTTCTATAGTAAAAAGTTAAAAAATTTGAAAAATGTTTTTTTTTCCTCATCTAACCATAAGATCTTACATCTAAGTAGTATAAGAATGTGTGGAAAAAAATTCAGAATTTTTGACCGCACAAATTGCAAGATATCTGCATTTAAAGTGAAAAAAACAAGTTTTTCAGCACATTGCAAGACTAGATTTTTTGACTTTGAACATTTTTAACTTAAAACTTTTGCACTACAGAGTTCTGAGCTTTAAATGTTTGTAGTGGGGAATTGTGTTGAGAGTCTAGGAAAAAAAAAAAAGCTCAAAAACACTTAATTATCGTTCTCTAAAAAAATGTTAAATAGAATTAGATACTAGATAGAAGGAAAATCTAAACCATTCAAATATTTTGAATGGAATTAAAATGCACTAACCCCAATGGTGAGATTGTTCTAACAAGTAATATATAGCATGGGAAAAAAAAAAAAAAAATTTGAAAAATTGCATTCAGAATGCATCCTAGAAGTTATTTTTTTGAAGAAGATGCTGTAATTGCCCAAAAAACAAGAATGTCCATAACTTTCTCATAACAAATCCAAGTTTAATGAATCAAAGCTTTCCAAATAGGCAAAAATATAATCTATCAGAAGAAAATATAAAAAAAAAAAATTCAAATTTTTGTCCATTATTTTTTGCTGCCTGGGCTGCCCGCCGTCCCCTATTTTGAGCTTATTTGGTCATAACTTTTGTTCACGGGCACCAATTGTGGAAAAAGTTATATTCCCACGAAGCTAATCAGATTTTCTACCTTTTTAAAAGTTTCAAAAAATTCACAGAAAATTTCAGCCCATAGGACCTGCCCAAAAACGCATTTGTCTCCCAAAGGGACAATGGTTTTTTAGGGGTTAAAACGCCTAGTATACTAAAAACCCAAATTGTAAACCCTAAATCCTAGACCCTAGACCCTAGACCCTAAAACTCCCATAAGATAAAAGAATGAGGGCAAGTTTTTGGAGATTCCCGTATTAAATTTTAACAAATGATGTCTACACTAAATACTCTAGGATTTTACAATTGGAATTCATATTGAACTTGTAATTTTTTTGTATTAGACTCTGTAATTCACACTTTTTAACATTGACTAAATTCCAATGTGGATGAATCGTTGTTTCTAATGGTGAATGACAAGGGACCATTGTTTAGGATTCACCTTATAAATTTGAAGTAATAATTTTTAGCCAAAATAGTCTTTGATTGTACAAATGGTCCCTTGTATACGACTTCTTCTAAATTTTTTTTTATCTTCGTACTCTTTGTTTTTAGAGGGGACTTAAATGGAGTGCATATGAATTGTGGTTTGTAATGGCCAATGAGAAGGGACCATTGTTTAGGATTTCCATTGTAAAGTTTAAATAATGCCTAACGATTGGAGCTTGCTTTGCTACGCATTAAATATATTACTTTCATCAATTTTTCATGTCATAGAATGTAGATAAACAAAGTATGTATAATCTTTAAATGAAAATATTGACATCTTCATACAGTACTCTTTGGAAAAAAATGATAGTGCAATATAAAGTAATTGAAGAAAAGATTTATATTGTAATTTTTTCAAAATAACCTTTTCAAAGATGAATACATTGCAATAAGAATGAATTAATACCGTGAAGTATGTAAATACAATCTTCACATTTGATAATGTAGAGCAATGCTGGCGATTGGTGCTTCTTTATTCTTTAATATCACATTTTAAAAAGACATGAAATTTATCTATAGTTTTGTGGTCTGAAAATTTTCTTTGAAATTTCTTTAGAAGTATCCATTTGATTTTCAAATATTTCACAAATTATATATACAGTATATAGTAGAAAGTAGACTATGGCTATTACAAGAGCAATTCAATTTCCATAATATTATAATTCAAATGGAATCGTGATATTATAGAGGGTGTTGTGATTTTAGTAGTAGGATGTTTAGACAAAATAGTTGTGGATTGTACAAATGTTTCTTTTTTTGAAACTTCTAATTTTTTTTGGGATCTTTGTACTCTACGTTCTTCAAGGGATTGAATTGGAATGCAGATAAATAGTGGTTTCATATGATGAATAACAAGGGATCATTTTTTACCTAACACCCTCCTTCTCTTAGATTCTATATCCTTGCAATCAGCCTTGCTAAAATAACAAAACCTCTAGCCAATACATGGTTGTACACGAGTAGCAAATATTATTTGTTAATGAGGAAGCTAGTCATGTACTTTGAGGGTTTGGAGGGCAGAGTTTTGAGTTTTGAACGTAAATGTTTGTGGTTGGATTCCACTACAAACATCCCGATTGGAGACACAAAACTCCACCCCTCCAGTAAGTAACAAAACCCTTCATAAGCAAATCATCATCCCTCCTACATACAAACACAAATTCCCGGGACGTTTTTTTTTTTTTTAAGTGATGGGCTACCACAACCAAACCAAATTCCCCAACAAAAGGGGTGACATCACCGCACAAGGGAGAGGATGTCACTTGGATTCGAACATCAGACTGCCTCCAACCCAAATGAGTTGTAAGAAGCCCATGACTTACGGCCATCCCCTCGATGGTACTATAAGGTCTCTTCATTCCTACAGGGAACGCCCTTTGGTGTGACATTGTGAGTCCTTTGCAATTTTATCCTTTATTTTAATTTATCCCGAAGCCTCCAATATAAAACACAACCTGTCCGTTGTGCTCTCCCGTCTTGCCGTCCGCCCTGAAGTCTACCGCTGCTGCTGGAGCGTCCGACCAATCGGGACCCCGTCCGCCTCGTCGACCCTGCCGTCCGCCTCGCCGCCGTCTCCGTTCGCCTTGTCGTGGTGTCCACCGTATGCGTCTGCCATGTGCGTCCACATCCGACCCCCTAGTCCGTCCGCCCATTTCCGTCCGCCTAGTCCGTCCGTCCATTTCCATCCGCCCTCTCGACCGATGTTTCCGCTTGATATGCTCGGTCCGCCGTGGAAGCATTGTTGAAATTATTCTTCGAATATTAGATTCCAGAAAAGGTTTTGTTTATGCCCAGAGATGCCATTCGATGTAAGAAGCATCCAATGTGACATTCATGTGGGAATGTTTAACTATTTTTTGTCCTCTCATTTTAAAAGGCTTTGTATATCATAAACCAAAATTTTAAATCCTAAATCCTAGACCCTAGATCCTAAAACTCCCATAAAATTAAAGAATGAGGGCCAATTTTTGGAGATTCCCGTATTAAATTTTAACAAATGATGTCTACACTAAATACTCTAGGATTTTACAATTGGAATTCATGTAGGACTTGTAAATTTCAAATAATGATGTTTGGTTGAAATAGTTGTGGGTTCTACAAATGGTCCATTATATGAAACTTCTTCTCATTTTTTGGAATGTTTGTACTCTACATTTTTAGAGGGGCTAAATTTAAGTGCACATGAATTGTGGTTTTTAATAGTTTCATACAAGGCATTTTTGTTGAGGATTCCCCTTGTAAATTTCAAATAATGATGTTTGGATAAAATAGTTGTGGGTTCTACAAATGGTCCCTTGTATAAAACTTCTTCTAATTTTTTGGAATGTTTGTATTTTACATTTTTAGAGGGACTTAATTTTAGTGCGGATGAATTGTGATTTCTAATAGTTTCATACAAGGCATTCCGTCCACCATGACGTCTGCTGAATCGACCGGGTGACCGTCCGCTGCCTCCAACGGACGGTTGTTTCCCACATGCCGAATGATGGCGACCGAGAGGGTCACCGACTTATCGATCTAAGACGGCGTCACTTACAATGAGATATTGAATGATCAATAGATATTGTTTCTGTGGTGTCAAGACTGGAGCCATGATCTAAAAGCGACCATTTAACCCCTAAATGCTCAGGGCACCGAACCCAAATCTGGTGTTTGCAGAACTTTGAAGTTAAATAAAACCTAACAAAATTGCTATTTTTAGTAGCTTATATTTTTAGAAATCTCTTCTTGAAGTCTAATTTTAGTACCAGAAATCTGATTTTGAAAATTAATAACAATGATTTTTCTATTCAAGTTTTTATACAAGGATACCCATTGCAATCTTGACTTCCTGTAGTGTTGAGAGTTCTTGGGAATGAGCCTCAAATACACTAGATCTTAGAGAAAAAATCACATTCAAAATTCATTTAAAAAAATTGTAGAGTAGGTTTTTAGAAGCCATAAATTGATAAGGGTTATACAAGTTAGGTCCTTTAACCTCAAATTTTTTTGGTCACCAACTTTTTAGATTTGACTTGTGTAAAGAAGGTTGAAAGATTTTTGTAGTTTTAGCACCCTTATAGTCAAAAATTATAATCTTTCACTCAATAAGTGGTATTGTTATGTTTTCTTTTTCTATGATATCTCTAACATGTCCAATTCCAATTTGTACGGTTACATTAAAAAAAAAATTGATACAATTTATCAAAATGTTAGCATTTTGTTCAATTTAGAGCAAATTCCAAGAAACACAAAATAGGCCTTGGGCATTTCGGGATAAGGGCTGGGCTGCCTTTTTTGTAGGTTCGACCGAACGCGGCCCCGTCCGCCTCGCAGACACCCCCGTCTGCGACGTCCAACGTCTGTGTCCGCATTTGCAACATCTCCGTCCGTGTTTGCGATGTCTCCGTCCGCCATGGTGACGCCTCCGTCCGCTACGACACCGGCCCCGCAGTCCACGTTCCGCGTCTGCCTTCCAGCACCGTCCACCTGTCCGCGCCGTCCGCCTTTCCCCTCCGTCCGCTTTCTTCGTTTGTTGGTTTGTCCACCCGTCGTTGGTGGCCGTGCGATCTATCGGACGGTGATTTCTGTCCGTTGGATCCTGGCGTCCGCCTCCAGGCCGTCCGATGCGATCGTACGCATCTGCCTCGGCTCGTCCGCCATCGTACTGAATAAATAGCATGGCGAACTGCTCATTTCTTCACAACCGTTTCCTTCCCGGAGTAGACGATCCAGTGCCCGATTTTAGTCTGTGGCTCTGCGCATCCCTTCCGGTCAGGTGCGCGAATGGTTGGGCTTGAAGGTGGGACTACTTCACGCAGTTTATTTCAAGTGAGTATGTAAGGTTTTTTTATTATAATTGTGTAACATTTCGTCTGCACATTGGAGAAATTCATGTGAACTTGGTGATCAAGAAAGAGGATTTAAATCAGATCACCATGCCTCGCGATAAACCCTCAAAAAATAGTAAGAAGGGCAAGTCCCAAGACATAAATTGGGATGATTGGGCCAACCCGAATTGTGTAGCGGAAAGTGGATGGGAGTCGTCATCCAATAAAACTTGGTCTTGCACTACGTGCAAGAAGTACGTGAAAATGATTCACCTCGCCAAAATTAGGCCAAAAGAATGCACCATTGTACAAGTTCCTCGTTGGGAAGGTGCACAGTCGTCGTGCTTGAGCAAACACTTCATCCACCGATACGATGAAGTAACGCGGAATGCTAATATATGTGACTCCAAACCGAATATCATGAACTATTCCAACATGGCCATGGTTTGGGCGGAGATTGTACTCCACAAAGATGTAGATTGGCGCACCATTTATGGAAAATCGGTGACCAATTTGAATCGCAGTGAAGCAACTATTTATACAAGCTGGACTCAACTAAGTGATTGCATGCCAGAGTGGTCCAATCGAGGGCAGTTTGGATTTCTTGCAACAGTGATGCCGGATGCCGAGGATGAATACTCAAACGATGACGACAATGATGATGAGGGTGCAACGCGTGTGACACTTGTAGAGAGGCACAAGCGTAAGGAAAGCCAAGAAGACATTGAATATGAGCAGCAATTGCAAGAAGCAACGCGTAGGAGTCTGGAAGACCGTGGGTGACAACAACGGGAACATGGGTCATACCGTCGCTGTGATTCTAACCAAGGGGGCTCGCAATACTATTATGGATCCTCTGCTAGTGATTCTAGCCGAAGGGGCTCACAGTACTATTCTGGATCCAGTGCAGGTGCTTCATATACACATCATGAACATCAGGGATCATATGAACGTGAACGCGATGCACATGATCCACAAGCTGGGGGCCGTGGTTCATACTACGATAACAACCCTCAAATTGGCTCTTGTAGCGGAGGAGGGAGCCATGGAACCACGCGCTATACTCCTTCTAGTGAGGGCGGGTCCCAGTACGATTCGGGGTGTATTCCAGGTGGTTTGTATGGGCATTATGGAAGATATGATACCTGTGGTTCAACTGGAGGACCATCTGTACGAAATCTTCCAGTTCCCCCTCCAACTTTTGAAGGTCCTTACTACAAAAATTATGGACAAGGAGGTGCATCAACTAGACATGAAGACACCTACGGTGGAGGACCATATCTCGGAGTTTATGGGTGAGGGTCTATCGCCTCAACTCAGGGAGATGACACCGATTCAGATTCTGAGTGAAGTATGTTGGACTATTGTAGGCACTCTCGTACATTATGGTCCAGTGATTGTAATTAGCTGCCATATAATTATAGAATGTGGCAAGCGTAGTAATGTGATGATGGTAAGTATTACGGAGTTCTTTTTGAGTTTTGAAGAAAACACAATACATCACAATGTATACGTAGAGTAGTAGATTAGTAGGTTAGTGTATTTAGCACTATTATCGCAAACCATTGATGTATAATTCGTGGAGTTTTTGATAATGAATATTGCATTGGACCGCTTTCTATTCTTTTGCCATGTAAATGTGAATGTGCAATAGTGCATGGGTGATGAATATATAATTTTGTACATTTGAATTGAATAAATGATATGTGATTGCTACTTATGTAGGCAATCAAAGTAGAAGAATTCATCATCAATGTTTGTCCATAAATGCAATGAAGTTACCATAAAAAACATATAACAACATTCAAGCTGAACTTCCCTTTTTGGGGGGGGGAATTTGATATGCATGATGAAATTGGGAGAGGTTGGATTGATGGAGGGATAATTATGTTGACATCAATAAAACATTTGAACCTATGAAGTCCCAAAGCAACTATTCTGCCCAAAATGACATGAAACTACCATTTTGGATATTGACCCTTCTATTGCCATGCAAAAGGATAAATGTGAAAACTGCCCCCTATTTTGTGCCGCTTTAATTTTATATTTCTTCACATTTTGTAACTAATTCGGGGCCTGTGATAGCGAATATGAATTCAATGTTTTCTAAATTTTATCAAATGTGAGAAACAATGAATTTCAATGTTTTCTGGAAGGTTAAACCTCGAGGCAATATAGTTGTCAGTTCTTCCTAAAACCCTAACCATAGGATCTTCTACTTCACTTATCTGAAAAGATGTGGAAAAAATTTCATGAAGTTTTACCGTACCGATTAGAACTTAGAAGACATTAGCATTCAAATTTGAAAAGAAATTTTTTTTGGGTTGTTGTCTTGCAATTTTAGATAACTGTAATCTCCATTTGTGTTATTTTTTGGGCACTACAATTTCAGAATTTCAAATTTTCTATGCTGATGGATTGAGTTTAGAGTCTAATAAAGAAATCAAGAAAGAAAAAATTGGTCTTCATTCTTTGAAAAATTGTTAAGTACAAGTATATCCAAAATTGAACAAGAAAACAAAATTGTTGTTTTCTTTGGAATGCAATTGAAATACAATTGAAATATAATAATTCCAATGGTGAGGATTGTTGTAAAAAGACAATTTAATCCTATCTAGAACAAAAAACTAAAAAAATTAAAAAATTGCATTAAAAATTGAGTTCTAGCTTCGATAAGTAATTTTTTGAAAAACTTACTTAGATTGCTCCAAAATAAAACTAGTCCATAATTTTGCTCTGAGAATCACTTTCTCAAAGTGGCAAACGGCGAATGGGAACCTGCCATCCGCCTTTCGCGCCAGCCGTCCGAGTAGCCCCCCTCCGTCCGCCCTCCCCCGTCCGCCCAATCCCCTCCGTCCGCAGGCAGCCATCCGAGGAGTACCCCTCCGACCACCAAAGCCATCCAAGGAGTCTTGCTATGTCCGCTTCCCTGTCCGAGCAGTCGACCTTCCGTCCGCCACCTGCCGTCCGAGCGGTCGACCTGCCGTCTGCCACTTGCCGTCCGAGCACGCGCGATCTTCGTTTGACTTGGCTCGCGGACCGTCGGATCTTGCGGACGGCGGACCGCGCGCCTCATTTGGGCCGTCTGATGCGTCGTCGTCCGACCGCCTTGCCGTCCGCCCGACTATAAGAGGGGCGGACGACCCGCCCGCTCCTCACTTTTGTTTTCTCCCTTGCATCTTGCAAGAGCGGAGCGGAAAGCATGGCTTAGGTCTCCATTGGTTCCTTTCCAAGGGAAAACAGAAGTCAAGATTTGGAGGCCGTCTTATTGCTTTTTTTTCAAACTTTGGCGTAAGTGTCTTTGGAAGCGAAGTTCTTTGGGAATTTCAAAATATTCATTCATACGAAGAAGTCCATCACGATGGTGCGAACGAAGAAGGCAACAAAGAGGAAGCACAAGGAACATGAGCGCCCATCGAGCAGTGCGCTCGATAAAGAGCAGCCTTCTTATGCATTGAAATGTTTTTGATCAAATGCACAGTCGACTTCTATGAGACGGAAAGCACTATGTCCCTGCATACCAAATATATTCAGTACGGTGAAGAGGGTTCGGAGAAATTCAAGGCAAATATGTGGAAACGATTCATGGATGCAGTCAACGTTTTGGAATGGCAACAAGAGACAGAGAAGAGGGGCTTCAACCAATTCTTGACAAATAGGGTCCAAGATTCATTGTGGAATGCAAAGGACACCTTAGTAAAGTATGGGAAGCGTCACCGTGTAGGTGATGAAGCCTTTGAGCAAGTGATTCTCAGAGCTGAATTGTTTGTTAGCCGTTCTGCTCCGTTCGCAAAAAGCCAGAATAGACAAGGGTCTCTGCATTGGTGGAAAAGCGCTGATGGAGTTGTTGAACTGGGTAAGGGTAGACGACATCTCATAGCGCTTCCTAACACGGCAAGAGTGATTCCACAAGACGAAGAAGTCCAAAAGGGCGGGTACGCGACAATTCAGAGGGTCAGGATTGAGGGTTGTCCAGAGATTCCTAATTATTGGGAATTTGCAACAAAGATATCCAACCAACACATCATACATCCTGAGCTTGCAAAATTGGAACACCAGAATGAGTCAATGGCAGTGAGAATTCCACATGTTGGAGTTATACGGTTTGCTATTGTTCATGCAACAAAGTATAAAGGGTACTCGTATTGGTGGAACGGCGGAACATTACAACAGATGCTGAACCTCAATCGCTCTATTGCAGACAACATACATGTTCACTTGATGTATAGCAATCCAATGGATGCAGAGACGATTGACGCTTTTCGCCTAGCTCGGTTTAGAAAGAAACGGACGGAGCTTGCATGGACATTACTACACATCATGCGAGCAGTGCACGATTCAGGACATCTTCACAATGATATCTCTCTAGACAACATCATGTTTCACTTTCCAAAAGAAGAGTCACGTGTATACATTGGAGTTTGCGATTGGGGAATGACTACCTTAGCAGCAGAATCGCCTAAATCTTTATATGTGTTCACTTCAGCAAGTGACATGAAGGAGGCTTTGTCTCGAAGGTGGTGGTTGAATCCCAAAATAGCATATCTGCACGAGAGAAATGGAGATGCAATTATCATTCCAAGTTTGTTACGTCAATCGGAGGAATATGCGGTTTGCAAATTAGCTCGGCGAATCAACGGGGACTGCATGTCCGACGAGTACTGGAAGTTGAATATGGAAACGGACAGTATGAGCAAGTTCAACCACCACACATTGGCGTTAGCGTTTCAAGATTATTTGGAGCGGCCTTGTCGAGAAGGCCCGGAGAAAACAGGCAGTTTAGCCCACATCATCAATCAGTTCTGCAATACTTTTTGTTGGCTTGTACCTGATGAACATTTTCGATGTTCATATGAATAGTTTTCCATAATATATAGCAGGAATTATGCCTATATTGTTAGTAAATGTAAGAATCTGGATGTATGCACGGAAACTGTATGTTATGTATACAACAGCACTATATGATAATATAAGTGAAATTTCATGTACTTTTCAAATTCTCTACTCCATTCCAAATTTTCAATTACTAATGATTACAGTCTTTACTCTTTAGTGACCCTGAACATCTATTCATCTTGAATGAGAATAGCAATATTAGATGTTGAAGGATGTTGGTTTGGATGTAGGTAAAGATGTGGTCCAAATCGTATGATGTATTTTGTATCGATGGAATAGGGAAATCAAAATTGAATTAATTTCAGGGAGTGTATCTTTTATTCTTTAACCTTGAAAGTACAAAAAGGATAGCTTCATGAAAGATTTAAAATTTTCTTGGTAATTCGATCAAAATTAGGTTGACATTTAGTATTGATGGATGTACGTGATACAACTATGAAGAACTAGCATTTCTTTTTCATCATTAATAGAAGGAGGATTTTTTTTTATGAGTTTGGGTACTGAACTATATATTTTGTGAGATTACATGCTAATTTGAATTTTTTATGAGTTTCAGTTCTTCAATGAAAAATTTTGCACCATTTTATTGGAAGTCTACTTGTAGCATTGTCCAATTTTGACAATGATTGATTTTGATTTTTATGTTCAAGAGCTTATACAAGGGTACCCATGGCAATCTTCAATTTCCGCAATGTTGAGCATTGTTGTAAATGCACCCTTCCCACAACAGATTTTGGAGAAGAAAACACATTAGAAATTCATTTACCAGATGGTGGAGTATATTTTCCAAAGCTATAAGTTCATTGCAGTTATCCATATTAGGCACTTTAACCTCATATTCTAGGCTGACCAACTATTTAGATTTGACATGAGAAAAGAACATTAAAAGCTTTCAAATCACTTTAGCAATTCTAACCCCTGAAGGGCCATTGTCCGTACAGCGGACATTTGGGATATTGGACAGGTAACGTTGGGCTGATTTTTTGTCCATATTTTTTTAAACTTTTTTCAAAATAGAAAAAATGATAAGCTTCGTGGGATATATATATATATATAATTTTTTAATCGATGCTTGAAAAGAAAAGTTATGCCCAAATGAGCTCAAAACAAGAGAGAAGGGGCAGCAACAAAGAGAAAAAATGTAGGATTAATTTATCAATGGAATTTTTACGGGAATTTTTACAATTTCTCCCCAACAAAATTCCACAAGGTTTAGTTTCATTGCTACAACAATCTTACCATTGGGATTAGTGCATTTTAACTCCATATTGAACATATGAAGATTTTACATCTTCCTTCTATCTTCATTTTTACAACTTTTTTATTAATGAAAAATAGTTTAAAATTTTTTTTTTTTTCTCCTAGACTCTGAACTCAATTCTCCTCTATGAAGATTTGAAGCTTAGAACTCTGTACTGCAGAAATATTGCATTAAAAATGTTGGAAGTCCTAAAATCTTGTCGTATAGTGTGAATCAAATTTTGTTTTCTTCACTTTAATTGCAAATATCTTGCAGTAATGCAGTATCTAGTATCTACGGCCAAAAATTCTAAAATTTCAGATACACATTGTCATACTAGTGAGGTATAAGATTCTACGGATAGATGTGCCGATCTGGAGATAAACTATTTTTCAGTTCTACTTGATGTTTCTTATAGAAATGTGAGTTTCAAGTGTTTTTTGAAAAAAGAAGAGTGTGCATCCTTTAGGGGGTCACAACCTCATGATGAAACATTATAGTCTTTCTATTTGTAAGTGATATTCTTGTGTATTGTTTTTCTATGTGATTCTTAACCCCTGAAGGCCCAATAGGCCAATACCTTTTTTCTGCCAAAAAACACCCAGAACTGCCATTTTTTAAGCAAAGAGTGACAAAAAATTGAAAATGTTTTTTTTCCACATCTAAATGTAGGATCTTACAAGTAACTAGTATGAGAATGTGTAGAAAAAATTTCAGAATTTCTGACCACAGAGATTGCAAGATACCTACGTTTAAAGTGAAAAAAACAAAATTTTCAGCACATTGTGGGATTGGATTTTTTTATTTTGGAAAGTTTTAACTTAAAATTTTTACACTACAAAGTTTTGAGCTTTGAATTTCTATACTCTATAGTGGAGAATTGAGTTGAAAATGTACCCAAAAAAATATATTCAAAAAAACTTAATTTTCATTGTTGAAAAAATTGTTAAGTAGAAGTAGGTCTGAGATAGAAGGAAAATCTAAAATATTCATATATTTTAGATGGAATTAAAATGCACTAATTCCAATGGTCAAATTGTTCTAGCAAGTAAACTTAACCATGCAAAAAACAAGAAATTGAAAAATTAGGAAAATTGCATTCAAAAATGAATCCTATTAGTAATTCTTTTCAAAAAGATGCTCTAATTGCCCAAAAAACAAGAATGTCCATAACTTTCTCATAACAAATCCAAATGAAATGAATCAAAGCCTTTTAGATAGACAAAAATATAATTTATGAGGAAAAAAATACTAAAAGTACTAAAAACAAAAAATTTGCATTTTTTGGCCTACCCGCCGTCCCCTACTTGTTTGGTCATAACTTTTGTTGCCAGGCACCAATTGTGCAAAAAATTATATTCCCATCAAGCTAATCAGTTTATGTACCTCCCAAAAAAGTTTTAAAAGTCACCACAAAATTTCAGCCCATATGGACCTGCCCGAAAACGCATTTGTCCACAAAAGAGACAACGGGCTTTTAGGGGTTAACATGTCTAGTTTGAATTAGTACGCATCCACCAAAACCGTCCAAGAATACGGCGGACAAGAATCGGACGCCAAAGCAAACGGATTTGGCGGATGGAGCAAATTGTCGCGGTCCGGACAGTCAACGCCGCAATGCACGAACGCTGCATCCAAGCACCCTTTCCTCGATGGATTTGGCGGATGGGACGCTAGAGGACTGGCAGACGCTTTCTGCGACCGCGGCGGAGTGGACATTGGACGGGCGTTATTTTTTTTAAAAAAAGGAAAAAATCCCCAAAAAAAAATGTCACGGGACGTCCGCCACCCCCCTGACATCTGGACGCGGACGCGGACGCCCAGACATTCGGCCAACCCTGGTGTATCGACTCACCATCTCCAATTTCCGAGCTTGCACTTGCTTGTATTTCAGCGGTATGTAGTCTGCATCCATTGGAAAGCGAGGGGAATATGTCAATTGCAAACACCTGTACTACATTTTTTGTTACTTGTGCAAGGTGGACCAGAAGAAGGACAAGTTCATTCACGCACCAAGCCTCAGTATGGATGAAGTGATGAAACTATTAGAAATGGCAGGGATGATGAGAAATTTTGTTTGAAATGCTAGTATTAAGCTGAAATACATCGTTAGTGACTAAATCCACATACTGTTCTTGTATGTGGCAAAGTAGAAGCTTAGGCTTTCAATATTGAGTACTGTGAATTCCAAATCTACTTCTTTGAAGTACTATATGTGTATTCAAATTTGTAGATAATGACTATCATTCAAGCAAGGTCAATGAATTCCTCACTCTATGTCCAATGCTCCATTTTGCCAAATGAATGTGACTTAGACCCTTGGATGGATTGAAAATTGAAAAATGTTCATTTATTCATGACATTGGAATTTGTCATTTATCAAATGTTTTGAAGAAGAAAGTATAAATGACTCAAAACTATAGTGTAGACCTCTAATCCAGCAGTGAAAATATGAATATGAGATAAATTTTGTTGATTTGTTGTTGATTTTCTTTCCCATTTCATTTACATCCCTTTTCCCTATTTTTTTGATTCATTGACCACCAATACTAGTATGTGAGCGCAGAGTGGTGATAGGTGCTAAAAACGGGGAAGAGTGACAAGACCAAAGTTCTAGGGTTCCTATTCATATGTCCCATAATGATTGGCATTCTAGAATGCGCCACTATAAGAGGTGTCACCTTCGATGGTCTTACATGACAAGGTACCGTGTGGGGGAATAGCCTTTCTCCGTCATTATGTGGAGAATTATATTCCCACCGGTTCTCTATCATTTTGTTGAAAATTCTAATTGAAGCATGTATAGATAAAGCACGTATAGAATAATAAATAAAGCATGTATACACTTTGCCTCAATTGGTTCAAAACCCTCCCTTTGTTTTCTTTTGAAATCCATGCAGACCCTAAACCTTAAGAGTAGACTCAATAAGAAATGACTCCCATTCTCAACAAGACATTGTCATTTATTTTTCTACATTTTTGGGGACAATCCCGTGGTCACCACCAGACTTCCCCATTTTTTGGGGAGCCAAGGATTCTTCAAAACATTAGCCTCCCAAAGAAATGACTCTCGGTCTCACCACGTGGAGGATTCTTTTCTACTACAAAGAATTCGAACACCACATAAAATATTCACTTATCCACGGTCGTAAGGCATATGGTCATAGGTCCCATATTTACCATTAATAGCAAAAAAAAATCAATTTTTTACCCAAAATGTATCCAGGTTTTTTTTCCAAAAAAATTGAAAGATCCAACTTATTTTCAAAAGATCCGAGGGCTCGCAAAACCTGCACTCACCGCTCTCAAGCTCGCGCTTTTAGGCTCACAAACTAGCGTCGTTGATGTTTTTGGTCACTATTGTATGATTTAAAATTTTGTTTTTTTAGGATATAGGGTTTAAAGTATAGAGTTTAGGGAATAGGATTTAGATTGTATACAAAATAATGAAATTAGGTTGCCCCATACCAATTTCTCGACAATCCACACTATAGAAATATTCACAACTTTTGTGCAATGATGCATTCAATTTAAAGCCATGTATATGGCATAGATTTGTGTACCAGTTCAAGATTTAATTCAGAGAGTGGCATGCACCTCCATGTGGAACAAGCATTGATCAATGAGGTAAATTATCTCAGATTAGGCAACCTAATTAACAAGGCAACCTAGTTTCACTATTTTGTGTAGGTTTTAATTTGTTGAAAAATAAATTTAATGACCCTTTCTTGCATACTTTAACCCCTAAAGAACCATTTGTCTCCTTAGAGGACAATCAAGTAGGTTCCTACTGTCTCAATTTTTAGTAATATTTGTTTGGGATTTTTTGAGGTTGTGTATTTTTGCAAGAGCTTTGTGAATATATATTTTTTTAATTAATTGATGCCTTGAAGAAAAAGTTATGGCACAATAAGCAAAACTGGAGTGCGGCGGGCAGCACAAAAAAAATCACATAAAATCAAACAAATTTTTTTTCAACTTTTTTCTCAAAGATTATATTTTTTTCTACATGTGAAGCTTTGTTTAATTCAATTTGGACTAGTAATGAGAAAGTTAAGGACAATCTTAGTGTTTCGGGCAATCTAGGCATCTTCTTGAAAAATAACTTGTAGAATTCATTTTTGAATGCAATTTGTAAAATTTTTCAAAAAACTTGTTGGACAAGGTTAGATCTCTTGCTAAAACAATCTCACCGTTGGGATTATTGTGATTCAATTCCATCAAAAAGCTATTAACAATTTAGTTATTTCATCAATCTTGAACCCACTTCTACTTAACAATTTTTTAATGAGTGAAAATCAAGTGTTTTTTATTCTAAATTTTTTTAAGAGATTCTTAACTCAACTACTTAACATAAACAAATAGAAAATCAAAGTCTATAGTGCAATAAATTTGAACTAAAAAGATTCAAAGTTAAAAAATCTAGTCCAGCAAGGTGCAAAAAAACTTGTTTTCTTCACTTTAAATACATATATCTTGCAATCTGCATGGTATAAGTTTTTGAAATTTCTTCTACATGTTCATATACTAGTTAGGTATAAGATCTTATGGTTGAATATGTAAGAAAAAACAACTTTTAAAGCTCTTTCCTCTTTGCAATAGAAATGACAATTTTGAGTGATTTTTGATAGGAAAATCACCTTGGTCCTTTAGGCGTTAATGTTGCATTGGATGCTTGTAGCATTGAATAGCAGTCTTTGGAAGCAAATATATGATTTCTAGAATCCAATGTTTTAGTAAAGGTGGCTGGCTGGATGGACAAGCAAGTAGTTGCTGAGCGGATAGGGGGAACGGGGTGGACGACTGGCGGATGGCTAGCGGACTCCAATTTTTGAAAGGATCCCCTCGTCGGAATTTTTGGCCAAATCGGATGCATAATATACCATTGGAAAGCCCTCAACAATATCTTTCTAATGGTATAATATGAAGCACACAACAACGGACGGACAACGGACGGGCAGATAGGGGGACAGCTGGGTGGATTACAAACTGGCGGACGGCCTAGCAGACCCCAATCTTTGGAAGGGTCCCACCATCGGAGTTTTTGGCCAAATTGAACAAATAATTTACCATAGGAAAGCTCTTGACAATACCTTTCTAATGATGTATTATAAAGCATATAATAGCAGACCATCAGGCAGATAGGTGGACGGCTAGTTGGATGGCTGGGCGGACTACAAACTGGTAGACGGCTTGGCGGACCCCAATCTTTGGAAGGGTCCCATCGTTGGAGTTTTTGGCCAAGTTGGACGCATAATATACCATTGGAAAGCTCTTGACAATACCTTTCCAATAGTGTATTAAGAAGCACATAATAGCGGACGGCTAGTCAAACGGCTGGGCGGACTATAAACTGGCGGATGGCTTGGCGGACCCCAATCTTTAGAAGGGTTCCACCGTCGAAGTTTTTGGCCAAATTGGACGCATAATATACCACTGGAAAGCTCTTGACAATACCTTTCCAATGGTATATTCAAATGCACATAGTAGTAGACAAACGGGCAAACAAGGGGACGGATCGTTGGAAGGCTGGGCGGACTACAAACTGGCAAACGGCCTCATGGATCCCAAATTTTAGAAGGGTCCCATCATTAGAGTTTTGCCAAGTTGGACGCATAATATACCATTAGAAAGCTCTTGACAATACCTTTCCAATGGTATATTGTAAAGTATATAATAGCGGACGAACAAGCAAAAAGGCGGATGGCTGGGCGGACTACAAACTGGCAAGCGGCCTAACGAACCCCAATCTTTGGAAGGGTTCCATCATTAGAGTTTTTGGCCAAATTAGACGTATAATACACCATTAGAAAGTTCTTGACAATACCTTTTCAATGGTGTATTATGAAGTAAGTAATAGTAGATGGATGGATAGACAGGCGGAGGGCTAGTCGGACGGCTTGGCGGACCTCAATCTTGGGAAGGGTCTCTCCATTAGAGTTTTTGGCCAATTGGACGCATAATATACCATTAGAAAGCTCTTGACAATACCTTTTCAACGGTATATTATAAAGTACATAATAGCGGACAACCTAGCAAAATTCAATCTTTGGAAGGGTCCCATTGTTGGAGTTTTTGGCCAAATCAGATGCATAATATACCATTGGAAAGCTCCTAACAATACTTTTTCAATGGTTTATTATAAGAAATACATTAGCAGATGGATGGCAGACGGACAGCGACCGGCTCAATGGACGGACCACAGACGGGGCGGCGGACAAGGTGGACGGCCTGGCAAACAGGGCGTACGGATGGCAGAGAAGGCGGTCGAAACGCTCGTCGAATTAGATGGGGCATTGATCAGAGCATTGGTTAAGGTGGATGGGCCATCGGACGGGGCAGTTGGACCATCGGTCGGGTTAAATGGGGTGGCGGTCGGGCTATTGATAAAGGTGGATGGGATGTTGGTCGGGGTGGACGGGGTGACTGTATACTGCCGTTCGCTACAGTAAGCCGTCCGCCCGTTAAAATTATCCAACGGTGGACGCAATTTTGCTTGGGACGTAGCGTCTAGTCAACCCTGGTGCATGCACAATCGAAATCATTCAAACACAAACTCCCATTAATGACCTCAACTTGAGCTGCGGGGATTTGAAGGGCACATTCCACTGTGTCTTTCTTAACCTTAGACCTCCATGTAGTGATGAAAGCATTTGTGTCCTCCCAAACAAGTTTTTGGGCCTTGTCCACTTTCCAACCCAATCCCTTAACAGAGTCCCAACCACTGTAAAATTCTTGAACATTTTTCTCTTGTGCCTTTGGCTTAAAGTATTGAATCAAGATACAATTTGGATGCTCTAGGTCTGTGAAAGGAGCAGACAAAGCTCTCGCAATCCATACATGTTTTGTATCACCATCAATAGGTCAAAGGGCTACAAAGAATTCTTTCTCAACATCACAACCCACTCAAAAAGATGGCAAGAGACGATCGCGACATTGTCTCATAAAGACATTTTCCTCAGCAAATTCCTCATGAATCTCACCATTGTCATCAAATTTGTCCTTTAGTAGCATATCCTTGAAAACAATGGAAGGTCAATTCTGAGACACCTGCAATATGTCTGTGAAAATACGGAAACTCCAAATAGATAAGAAACAGAATAGAACTAAGTTAGAATAGTCTAAAATTTTCAAATTTTGTTATTTGTATCTAGAAGTTTGAGTCAACTACAAAACAATTTGGGATTTGTTGATATCTAGATTGCTAAAATTGCTAATCCGGATAAGTTATTCGGTAAATGATAGAACCCAAAAGACGGATTTGGATCCAGGAGACTTATGTCCTAGACTTCGGCCTAAAAATCCTAGGGTACCATTATGGAAACGATCGCATACCCATTCCCTTGGGAATTTTTTGGTCGAGCATTGGGTACTTAAAGGTTGTCTCCTCTCATTCTAATCTCTCTTTCTTTGCAGACTTCTAGTGTGCACTTAGTGAATGAAAGTGTGGGGAGTTAGGACCGTGTTAGGGAGGGATTAGTGAGGTCAATGCCAATTGCTTTGGATTAGTTGAGTTGGTGAGCTATGGCGGGTCTAGCCCGAATGCTCTATTTGGCAATTCTTAAGGACCTAGACGTACGGAAACAGCTAGAGGAGGACTTAGAGGTGATCGAATGCGCCGGGTTGTTGCAGCAACCCTAGAGCTTAAAGTGTGACAAGATGATTGAGGAACTTGTAGCTGAAGTTGCAAATTAGTATCAGTTGATTGTGAGAGGCCAATCCAAGCTCTGGACAAAGGATGTGTGGCCGGAGGTGTATTCATTTTGGAAGACCAGATTCGGATTAGCTTTCTGAAATGATAAGACTGGGCAGAGTAAGTTCCAAAGTCCGGCCCATTCCAAGGAAGGTTACAATATTCACAATTGTATCAATGATACGCATAGACCAATGTTGGAGTTTTTGATTCCAATCATGTATTCGGAAAAGACAATTCAAGTTACGGTCACGGTGGTGAATACCGATTTGGAGCAATGGAGGGTAGATCCGTGAACTGGGGGAGACTCATTGCCAATGTAGTCTCTAAGTTAGTTGTGCATGCCACCGCCAAAAAAGCTAGTCCACTCAATTTGTATCTGTTCCACCTCTACCAACTGAAGGAAGTTTTGAGCCATTCGGAGCTGCAAGCGTATGTCCACAAGAAGGAGGTTTTGAAGTACAGTTTTACGAATGAAATCCAACCGGAACAGCATACACAAGTTGAATCTGAAGAGGAAGAATTGGAGCAACCGCACTTGTTGAAGTGAATCAAGAGACGGAAGTCAACAGATCGGGCTGCATAAGGCAAGCAAGTGATTTTGGATGAAGAAGGGCAATCCGATTATCCAAAAAATGAGCAAATGACGGAATTCTAGGGACATGGACTTCATTGGATCCACCAGTGCCGGCATATCCACAACAAGATGTCGGACTATATCACCAACACCATGTCCCTATTGGAAGTGGGCCGACTGAAGCAAATAGCAGACGCAATCCAGCAAAGGTTGGATCCAAGGGTGATGAGAGAGACATTGGACGCTTCCGGGTGATGTCTAGGAGCCATCTTATGGCAGCATGACAAAAACCAACGGGAGTGCCCCATCTACTACTTCAGTAGACAAATGAGTCTTGCAGAACGGAAGTACACCACCACAAAAAGAGAAGCTTTGGTAGTGGTGTACGCCTATAAGAAGTTCCGGCATTATCTTCTCGGATACCGGATCGTGTTCCACAAGGATCATGATTCCTTGAAGTATTGGGTCAATAAACTAGACCTTTCCGGAACTGTTGCAACCAGATTTTTTGGTCTTTCTTTGCTTACCCAAAAGTTGGAACAGAAACGGGTAATTAGGATCCGGATCTTGTTAGGGGGCAGAAGAAAACTGAAGATAGACAATGCTAATCCAGTAAGGAGAAAATTGGATCTGATCCGGTCAGAATGTTAATACTCAGGAGCGGAATCACATCCGGAACTTATCTCGGATTGGATTAGGGTTGAACCGGAAAAGGTCATGATGACCAGTCAGGGGTCCTGGGATTATATAAAGGCTAGCCGTCTCCATTTTCACTCCTTTACTTCCCTCGAGTTCTGGAGCTGACCTTGAGCGCTTTTACGCCTTCGTCTGCGCCAGAGCCATTGTGTGTGTGTGAACCTCAGGTCGAGTACATCAAAGTGCAAGAGAGGTCGAGATTGTGTGGGTTGCAGGTTTTGTGTTGTCTTCCGGTTGAGATCGGACGAGAGGAAGTGAAGAACGGGACGTGCGGCTAGGAGAGAGTGAGGTAGCGATCGGGAAGGGTCTAGTTAGCCGTCTGTGTCCATGCCTCAGCTGCGTAAGAACAGACCGGGAGCGTCCAATTCCTCCTCTGACATCAAGCTTTGGAAAGTAGTTCCAGTCATCCCTATAGCGGAACCGGCGAGGACCGAGCTCATGGAAGATCTCAACACAATGGGCTCTCTGGTGTTGGTGGATAAACCCTAGGGATTAAGGGAGGAGCAGATGGTGAGAGAGCTGAAAAGCAAGATGTCAAATCAGTTCGACAACACTGTCCGGGGCCGCCCGACCGAGTGGGAAGAAGAGAGGTGGAGGGAAGTCTACAACTTCCGGATGGGAGGTTCCGGCATGGCGGTACGGAGGGCAGAGTTCATCCATGACAATTTTCTTGGATAGCCGAGTAGCAAGGACGGATACGCGGTCGCGGATTGCAAAAGTGACCGGCACCTCCATCTTCTCCAGTTCCTGGTTCTAGTCATCCACCTGGAAAAGCCAACAAGGGTAACGATGACCATCGGCAACACGATTTTTGGTTCCCTGAGTGGAGAATGAAAGGTGAATTGAGCTTGGATATTTTGCGATCTGGTGTCCCAGCTTGTGACGAGGGTTGGGAAGAGTAGGGCCACTCCTTTGAGTCCCTATCTCTTTCACCTCTACCATCGCAACTAACTCCTCACAGATACGGAGGAGAAAACATCGAACATTCAGGAATCTATCCTGAAGTACGGCGAGTCGGGTTCGGATGACGAGCTGGAAGACCCAATCGGATCCGAACCTGAGACAGAAGGGGAAGACAAGGAGGAGCACCTCCGGACAAGGAAGCGGATGAAGACAACGCCTCCTCATAAGAGAGGAACCCCTCCTACCAACCGGTCAACTCCAGAATAGGGACCGGAAATGGAGATGCCGGATCCTGAAGACTCGACCGACCCGTTCAATCAGCTGATTGTTATTCTGTGTGGGATACAAGCAGATTGGGAGGTCAAGAGGAGGACCCTCGCTAGTGTTGGAGAGCTGGTGGGTGCACCGAAAGAGAGAAAGCTGCCGGGTAAGGTGGCACAATATCTCTCTAATCTGAATGAGCACCGGAAGCAGGAGGCAAAGATTTGTCGGCTTTAGGAAGAAGTCGACACTCTGAAGGCCGAGATGGTAGCCTTCAGAGAGGACAAAGTCGCAGTCCGGAAAATGGCGGAAGCAACCCAGAAGGTAGCTGAGTCTGTGAAGGCCACCCTCGGAGAGTCCGGATCTGCCATTGTCAAGGCGGAATTATTTGATAAAGGGGTGCATGAGGAGAAGAAGGTATCCGGTTCTTGGATAGTTCGGATCCTGACTGATTTCACCGATTGGATAGAAGCGTCAATGGTGGTGGCCAGGGAGGCAGCCAACCGGATGGACATCAACAGCCAAAAGCTGAACGAGTCCATATGCTCCTGGAAGATCCAACTTTCGAACCTCTTGCTATTGGATTTGTTCGCAGCCAAAGGATCAAAATCGAGGGAGCCCAAGGATCAGACGCCCGAATCAAGGAAGAGTCACTGAAGGCTTGGGCTTGGACAACTCATTCAGTTGGATTCATCACCAGGATCAGATCTTCCGGATCCCGCTGCCGGAGAGCGGAGCAGGAACCTGAACGAGGTCTTTAACCAACTGCCCGCGGAACCCAGGAGTCCTACGCTAGGTGGAGGAGTTGCAGAGTAGGTAGGTAGGTAGGAATGTAACTTTTGTAAGATAGTTAGAACCGGATCGGATGTTAACCCAGTCTGGCCAGTTAGGATTGGACCCGGGTGTCCCATGCGGATTTCCGGGGGCCTTTTTGCCTTTCTAATCAAGTTGTATATAAGTCAGCCCCTGCTTGGGAGCTGCAAATCTTTTTGCCCAAATTTTGTGTATGTTTTCTTTTGGCCTCTTGTTGCGTGTCTTTCCCATGAGTGGCAGGGTTGTGTGGTGAGGAGTTAGGAAGGCGCATGCTAGTTCAGGTGTGATTTCTCCCTTTGGTGTTCTTCTTTTGATCTTATGTGCAAGTGAGCGGGTTGTGAAAGAGTTGGGAGTGGATTTCGGTTCCTCAGCATTTTAAGGTTTAGGATTCCGGGCGAGATAGCCGTTGTTAGACTAGGCGAATAGGAAAGGATTCCTTAGTAGTGCAAGAACTCTTGGGTGGAAAATCCAGTTGAGTGTCCGATCTCCTGAGAGATCTTGCTGCCCTAGTTGGCAAACGGAAGAACTTTAGTTGATATTGGAATGGACGGATTCACTTGTAACCGCCTAACTTTGCACAGACAGAACTTGGCGCTAAGGTTGTTGTAGTATGAGAGGATTGTATAGGGGGTCTTTGTGTGACCGGTGGTCCTGAGAGTTCTCTGGATTGTTGTGAAAGATTAAACCAGATCCGGATTAGTGTAGGAGATTGGAGAATAGAAAAGTGGGTCTTCAGCCACTATAAGTCACAGAAAGAGTGGCGGGCCTGCCACTCTCAAAAGCAAGCGGCAAACCCTCTGATGGTGAAACAGAGGTAAAACTAAACCGGATGAGAGTAGGAATGAGTAGGAGTTGATCAAACCGGATCGGATAGTTGGCCGGTTCAGAAAAGGAGAAGAGGGTCTGATTCTAGTTTTCGGTGTTGTTGTGTTTTCGGTTGTGGTGTTAGGACCGGAAGAAGAAAAATAGATACTGAATGAGCTTAGAGACCAAATAAGGCTAAATACTTCACAAAATCTCACGGGTTTGATCTTTAGAGTCACTTTGTTATACTTTAGAGTGGTTTTTGGTAGTGCAACTGGGAATTTGCTTACCCTGTGCTGCAATAGAACCCACTTGATCATACCCCCACCCAATACATTATCCCAACCCCTAAACTATTCGTCCACCCAGCATGTTCAAAGGCAATTGACGGCCAAGCAACCTGTAGTGAGCTTGCGCCCAAAAATACCCCGCCCAAAACCCAAAACCCCGCCCAACCTTAACGTCCAAATAGTAGCCCAAAAACTAGCTCAAGCTCAACATTTCCCTCCCAAAACCCACCAAAGAATACCTGCCCAAAATCCACCAAAGAACGATCCATCCCGCATGCAACTAGCCCATTCTAGAAGTCTACAACAAGCATGCGCCCATGGGAGCACTCAACAAAGCAGGCGCAAGGAAACAGAGAAACCTACCATTGCGGTTTTAGCGCAGGATCTGCAGTTGAATTTCATCAATTTGGAAGCACTTGTCGCCAGCCAAGAGTGTTTTTTTGTACTGTAATGAGCACTCAACAGCCAACTTGGAAATGATGGCACATAGTTGCATTCCAACATTATCATTACTTTGCTAATCATGCTATTATCCAAATACTTCCTCATAATCCTTCTCAAGTAATCCTTCTTATTTGAGAATCGCGTGCAATGAATGCTGAAATCTAATATTCCAATAAAAAATCCATCAAAATAGAATTGATGTAACCTTATGGGCAAAGAGTTGTCAACTCACAATCGACTTAGGGCATCAGTAAGCCCCAAACCACAATGCTGAATCCTATTCAAAACTGTGCATATTTGTCAATTGCTTGCTCAATTGTGACAAGCAGCTTGTAAACAATGTCATTCCCAGAAACACGGTGGTTACATTGAAGCATAGGGAACTTTATAGCTCTAATGTACTCAGTATTGTGATGAGCCAAATGCAATTTTCTCAAAAAAACATAGGACTGTGCCCCAGATCCATACCTTTGATAGTACCTTCCTTGAATTACCTTGTCACCAACGGCAAAGGACTTGCCCCACTTGTATTCAAATGGCTCAATACAGATAAACATCTTTCTAGTACAGACGAGCACATAAAAATTAACATTTTCCTCGTCATCAACAGCAGCCGAAATAGAAAAATTGTCCCCTAATTCAAGTAAGGACCCAAAATATGCACCATTGACGCCAAACTCGTCCCAATTTTCCTCGTCAAATTCAGCACTAATAACCCCTCGAACATAGCCAGGCTGATGGACAACTAGAACCTCCACTTCCCGTGACCTAGTCCAGGCCAAATTTTCACAAGCCTCCCAATTTGACTCAATACAAGGAGGGCAAAAGCATGCCAAACTTCTTTTCGGAGCTTGTGCACATCCAACTTACCCATAGATCAAATTTGATGCACATCTCAACATCCCTTAATTGGTTCACAGTCGTACTTGGTCTCTTTGTCGACATCCTCTTTTAGGACGTGCCAAAATGTTCGTTGTACTGGTGTTTTCTCACTTGAGTAGCAAGATTTGAGCCTCACGCTCAACTTCTCCCACAAGAACTGCATTACAATCTCGGCATCCTGTAGTTTAGGGCCGTGCACATCAAGTTGAGCATTGTGCAAGTACCGCTTCAATACAGCCCCTGTGCCATCATGAGGTCCATTTCCATGACCAGACCCAAAGAACAACCAAACACAATTGCAGCCGTTAATAATCTCTGGATATTGACTAACAAAGTACCAAGGAATTTGGCTTTTGAATTGCCCAGCACATTCGTTGCTCCATATCCAATGATTTTTTGGAGTGAAGTCTCCCTCCAGAATTGAGTCCCAATGCATTTGTAGACAGTGCTGCACAAAATAGCTGTCATGTTGTTTATCATCACTGATGTAGAAGTGATACTGCATGATATTCCAAGTACTCTCGTCCTCAAGATTAGGGTGTGGATTTTTGACCGAAGAAATGTGCACAAGAATACTCACTTGATAACTATGCCAGTGCATGGACTGAGCTTCATTTTGGACCTCAAAGGAATAGTTTTCAGCAAAATCTATGACAGAAATCATGGTATCAGCCGGGAAATTGGGGAGGCATGTCTTGAACTGGTCATCTTTCCATTTTGCCACAAAAGTGTGGTGTGCAAATGCTTGCAGCTTTGGTTTCAGGTAGTTCACCAGCTCATCCAAGGTTGTTTCTATGTAAACTAGTTGCAACTTCTTTCTCTCTAGTCCTTTCTTAGTAGTAATAGTCTCAAGCGAGAAATGCCTCCACTTCACAAGTTCAGCGTTTGATCCCTCCTCTTCCATTGGGCAGATGGATAAAAAATCTACACCACAATTAATACACTCTCCAAAAACACATTTCCTTGCATGCCTCTCATTGTCATCATTTTCAGGGCATAGTATGGCCTCAAGCATGGCTGTCACTCCAGAAAAGGTGCACATACTAGCACAACAATGCCCTTTAGCTATAAATTGGCAAACGTCCTCACAATCACAGAAACAACCCTCCAGAGGGTGCAACCCAACCTTCACTCTCCTGTAATTAAAAGTAACCCTCAACTCTTCCATCTCCACATGATACATACAACAACAAACATTTCATTCTTTTAGTTTCTTGACAAACTAGGGTTGAAAGGAATTAAACATGCGCTTGCCTATAATTACCCTTGGATTTGCTGCTTGGAATCTTAAGCAGAACTCCATCTGCTAGACAGATAGCACATGCTATTGTTAATGAATTTTGACTGCCTAAATCCTAAACCCACCCAATCATAGTCACTCATACTGCATCCTGACATCCCACTGAGTTAATATAGCCCATGCGAGTACTTAGCCAATTCTAGCATGTACCCTTAGCCACTATGATTTCAACATTTTTCTCTAGAAGTTGAAATTTTGTTTGTAAAGTACATGAAGACCATGGCATGCACCCCAAGTCAACATGAACCAACCTAAACAGCATACAAGTTCACTACTGTCCCTACAATACATTCATAATACACTGTGACTTCCTAAACCAACAAGATTCCATTACTGTGCCTGCAAGATTGTAATACCCTCTATGACTATGGACAAACTCCATCACTTTCACTTCCCCTATCCAGTCCTGAATAGGGGATCATGACAGACCCTTGAAATTCATACAAGTTCATGCTTCACCCCTAAGATACGTATGTGCTATCAAATAACTTTAGAAATCAAGAGGACTCCATTATAGTGCCATGACGTTCTCCTTATGATTCTAATTGAATTCTACAGCAGACCTAACTCCTTGTTCTTTCTCCTCGACCCTAACTATAGCTCCCAAGTTCCTACAACCATTTTTGAATGATTCCGTGTACACCCTAAGCCATCTCTAACTCCCTGATACTTCCAAGCAATTGTACCTATACACCCAAAATTTCTCCTGACATTACAAGTCTACGAGGTTCAACACAGTGGCAAACAAATAGGTTTACATGCACTTTGAAAAACATACCCCCGATTCAAGCAAGTATTGGCAATGGTGTCTCTCTTAAACACTAGGGGCAATCCAATGCTTCACAACTTCTTTGCGATTTGGACTTGCTTGAATTTCAGCAATCCACCAAGTAATCATTCCTGCCTTCATAGAGTCGCTGGTGGCATCTCTTCTCATTTTTCTCACTAAGAGTGCCCACACAATCTACTGTGTGTTCTCCAATGAACTCCACCGTTGCATTGCTGATTGTACATTGCAAGGGTGACCTCCCAACAAACGCGCCTTCTATCTCTTCGATGTGGAAGCGTCTGAGTTGACTGTAGCTGTCAAGATCGCATGCTTTGTCACAAGGTCGGCCCTACATCTTGCGTTCTTTACCTCCAACAGTGACTGCATCAAACCGGCTATAATTTCCATCTGAGCCTAAAGCTGAGCTGCAAGCCTCCGAGATTACGGCAAAACAATGGCTACAAGTCCATCTGACCACACTGCCTACAAAACGGCTTCTTGGTGCACTAAGTCTAGAAATTTATTCAAAGTGGAAGACACAAGATCAATGATGACTTTTGCATCACAATGAACACGTCTTTGATTCAATCTTGCCCCAGTTGTAGAAGAGTTTTGCCTCTTCCTGATCTCTTCCTTGACAACCCATTTCTGCAACGCTGCCGTAGTCCTTTTTCTATTTCTACACTCTTATTGCCGTTCTTGTTGCCGTTCTCGCTCCCTCTTTCTACGATCCCTTTTGTTGGGACCAGGACGTATGATCCCACTTCTTCTTGTGACTGCTTTGGCGCTTCCCATTCCTTCCGAAACAATACAAATGTTGTCCAAAGAACGAAATCCTAGCCTATCCTAATCCGATTAAACCTACAGATTTTGATGGTGATCAAAGACCAAGTGACATACCCTATAAACCCTACAGATTGCTATCCACCCTCAAGCAAGAATGCTAGACACCTAAACCCTAAATCTAACATTTCAGAGTCCCAATGCAACCAGGAATACAACTCCATTGGCAAACCCTAAACCATTGACGAGACAACACCGGCCAACACATTTTCAAGCAGATAGGAAGACGGTTGTACCCTGAATCGAATACCTCACAAGACGAGTGCACCAAAGACAAAAATTCAATCTACAATCACCAAAAGCACTAACCTTAAGACCACCTAACCCTAGAACTATAAACCTTCCACATCGAGAAGGGCAATAAAGTAAAACCATTAGACACTCCTACACTAAACAACCAGTGCATGGAGGAATAGAACTCAATATGCAATCACCAAAGCGTTGACGGACCAATAGCAATGACTTAAAACAATGAACCCTAAAAAAAGGTGAAACAATCTCAAGCAACATCGTGAGTGTTCTGTACTCTAAACTAACACTTCCCAGGCTGAATTTGCCATAGCACGGAGCAGTCACAACATGATATGTGAACATACATTGCGCACACGACTAGAACTCCATTGCCAAAAACACAAGTGCTTACAAGAGCCGTTGTGGATTGCTCCCTCCCGACAATCCTAATCCTAACAAATGGAATTCATCAAACAGACAAGTGACGTTGCCCTACCCTGCTTGCCCACTCTGGGAAACTCTGCTGAAACACTGCAAATTCTATTTTCAACATCACGCCCACTTGGAGATTTTCCTCTCATGCAAGGTTCTCCAACAGATTGGAAGAAGACCTTTTTTTGACCCTTAAATGGACTTTGGAAAAAAAGGCTGAAACTAGACCCTTTAAAAGTCTATAACTACACATCTACAAATGATTCTATTTGAAAGGAAATGAATTTTAGGATTCTAAACCTAAAATACAACATATGGTAAGTTGATATTCCAATAATATGTTCTTCCTCCTCATAAAAAATCCCAAAACAAAATTACATTTACTGTTTGCCAAAGTCCATATTGAAACTTCAAAAGTCCCTAACTTCTACAATTTAAGATGATCTTCCAAAAAATAAAGCACAATCTTCAACACAATTAAGTTACCTATGTATGTACAAATTTTTACATGCAATGATGTAAGTTTATTATGTCTATTTCATCTTGCAATATAATGTACTTCATGAAAATAGCAGCGTGATAGAAAATGTGTGCCACCAACCGTGCATTCACCCTCCTGAATAAATAAGAACTCCAGGCATTGACAGGTTCTCAGCATTCTTTTCTTCTTTTATTTCAAATTAATTTATGAACTTCACGGGATTGTGTTATCGTTCTTGACGTCTAATTTATATTCATAATACAGCTTATTCCTACTGAAAGATACTCCTTTTTTTACAATTGTATTGGCATTCTTACAAATATTATATAGTCATTGTAGAAAGCATGGTAACCAAATAGTAGGTTACTAAAGGTCATTCTAGGACTTGAATGCAAGGTCTTTCTACATCCATGCCCCATAATCCGGTATAGAAATTACAACGTCAAATTGATCCATGCGTCTTGGGCCACATTATCTTCCATAAATGATTTACCTTACTACATCAATTCAATAGAAGTTCATTCATTTCATGTACAATGTGCATCATTTGGAAGCGGTTGACATAATTTAGCCCCTCAAATTAGGCATATTTCATTTGTCCCTCAGTGGCTACGGCAATGAATGCTTGACTTGAAATGGATGCACGTCCTACTCAGCAACTCATGAAAAAGAGGGTTGGATGTCCTCAAATTTGGAAGTTGCTTTTGTTTATTGGAATAAGAGGGTGCATAGGGTTGGATTTATTGCAATTAGTTTTAGAAAACCTTGAAAGACCAATTATTGAATCTAGAGTTGAAAGCGCGTCAACAACCATTAAATTATTGCACACCAATGAAACTAATGTTCAGTATCAAAATGTGACAGTTCATAGCAATGCCATAACTAAGAAATCAATAGAAAGATACCAATCTTGATAGATAATTGCGGCCATGATGCTCTACTCTTTTGAAGCCAAAGAAATAGAGCCACAAATCCGCAAGCAATTGCCTTCAAACATTAAAGTTGCATTACCTACTATGTCAAGTCTGCATTGATGGTAACCCTCCACCAATCTGCCTTTCTCCAAGCTTAGGGCCTATAAGTCTTTAGCTTAGCCCACAAGTGCACCTTGTTTTTGAAAGACCGGAGGTAGATATTGTGAGGAGGAGCCCAATAGAACTTACACAGAGGTGCATCTACAGACCGTTGGAAAAAGATTGACAAGTGAGGACATTTTTGTGAATTTTGACAAACTTCAAATATAGAAGACCAAGTTTTTTCCAGGTTGGGTCATCCTAAAATGGCATAAAGAAAGCCAAGCTTTAGCTACACTCTCATTTGATAGTAAAGCCAATCTAATTTTTCTTAAATTTCCATTCCTTGCTCAAAGGTTCACATGGGTTTCTCTTGGTAGCTCACCGGTTGCATGAAGTCCCACTACTCTGGTTTAGGGAACCACAACATGAAAGAAGAAGCCAAATGAATCCTGAAATAGCAAGCAATTTAATCTAATGAATTTCATATTAGGCAGTGCAAAATTAAAAAGAAGGTTTAGTTTGGGAATTCTGAAAAAAGGAAGAAGCATAGTTGAAGTTAATGGCAGCTTGTAGAAGGCGCATACGGTGCATCTGCTGCCTAAAGGCATAGAATTCGGAGAGTTTAGCAGACTACTGTAGTCATGCACATCCCTTGGATGAACAAGAGAGTTTGTTATCAAGCAGGTGGATGAAACTCCAAAGTGCTTAATCTTTGGGATTTAGCCGCTACTTGGGGACTCCATTTTACACTCCAAATTCCAAGGTATGGTTTTTGCTTGAGACCTTCTAATGGATCACAAACTAATATTCACAAATGCAAGAGGACAAACTAAATGAAGTGTTACTTACCTTGATGTGGTTACTTTACATTGTAGGGGTTGTCATTAGGTGCACCAAAGGAGGGAAAGTTGACGCCTCAAAGGAAGGTTCAGTTGAAGCCATCTCAAAAGAGAGTCCTGTATGCAATGCCTTGGTTGTTGTTGTCTTTCCAAGAACACCTTCATACATTGCAAATGATAAAGACAAGGTTGTAGGCCTCAGCATTCGGCAGTGGGAATAGTCGTTGGATCCTCAACTTTGACTAGAGCTTCCAAAACCTTGTTTACACTAGAAGAAATCCACATCTTAGGTGGAATTTGTAATTTTTTTAGACGGATTTTAGGTGACATGAGAAAAACAACTTTTGTTTTTTCTTCAATAATCATGTCTAATGTAACTTTCGATGTCACTTAAAATCCGTCTAAAAAAATCACAAATTGCCACCTAAAACGCATGTTTCCTCTAGTGTTAGTCAATCCACATGAGGTTGTGGTCAACAAGGATCCATTAGACGCCCCTAAGAAAGATGTGAGACGGCATTAAGTTCATTTTGAGGGTTTAAACCGATTTTGTCCATGGAGGTCTTCTTTCATTGCAGCGGAGAGGACTACAACAAATAGAAGAAGGTGCCATAGCAAATCAAGTTCTTTGGGGTCTAAGGGTACTTCTTCAAATCTATCAGACCTCAACTGGAATCCTAGGACGGAGCTATCTTCTAGCTTGTATAAGTGGCTATTGTACTTAGATATTTATAGCAATTTAGATAACAGTTCATTCTCCAAGAGAGCGTATACCCCCTTCATTCCTCTTGGGAGAAGCTCATCTCCAATCAGAACAAGACAACCACCAGGGTTGACGGGACGTTGCATCCCAGGGCAAAGTACATCCAAAAACTAGACGTTTGGATGAGCGAACGTCTGGACGTAGCAAACGCAGCTGGTGTTTGGGTAAAACGGCAGACGGTTGGAATTTTGGCGGACATGAGGGCGGACGGTTAGAATTTTGGCGGACATGAGGGCGGACGGTTAGAATTTTGGCAGATGGAGGGTGGATGGTTGGAATTTTGGCGGACAGGAGGGCGGACGAATGAAATTTTGGCGGACGGAAGGACGGATGGTCAGAATTTTGGCGAACGGGAGGGCGGATGGTCGTATTTCTGGCGGACAGGACGGCGAACAAATCGGAATTGGGTAGACAATGGGATTTTGGGTGGACTGGAGGGCGGGCGGTCTTATTTTTGGCGGACGACTAGGCGGACAAGCCAATATTTGGCGGTTGGACTGTTGGATAGTCCACGTAGTAGCGGACCACTGAGCAGACGGGCCAAGTCCTAGTGGACGGTTGGTCGGATGATTAGTTTATAGGAAGACGAACAGCAAAAAATTTTGAGAATTTGGTGAAGGTCTAACGAGATTGGTAAATTTTTCATATGATTTCAATTATAAATATGATCTGCATTTTTTTTGCTTATGGATATGATTGTGTTTAATTACGGTTAGATAAATTTTTCCTAAATTTGAAGTGAACTATTTTAACGAAAAAAATAAGGTGTGAAAAAAAATCAAAACTTCCACACCAATTTAAGTGTCAAAAATATTGCATCAACCAAAGAGTCAAACCAAAACATATAGGATGTGAAAAAGAATGAAAAATTTGAAACCAATCCAAGTGTCTAACCGGTCTATTAAGAAAATAAGGATGTAGAAGTAGAAATTAAAATATTGCCTATACCAAAAGACACCTACCAAAAAAAATTGGGTGCAAAAAATTTAATAATGTTCACACCAACCTAAGTGCCAAGCCCAAAAACCTTAGGATGTGAAAAAGAATGTAAAATTTGGAATTCAACGATAGACTCTTTCCCAAATGAAATTGAGTGTGAAAAATAATCAAAAATTCTACACCAACCCAAGTGTCAAATCAAAATATATAGGATGTGAATGAAAATGAAAAATTTCAAACCAATCCAAGTTTCTAACACTCAAACCCTGGATCTACTTAAAGAAAAGGAGGTACAAGAAGAAAAATAAATAAAACCTACACCAAAGAGATGTAGTCCAAAAAATGAGGTGTGAATAAATATGGAAATTAGAAAATTTATATTAATCAAAGTGTTTATTCTAGAAAAGAGGGTGTGAAAGAATCAAAACTGTATCTCCAACCCAAGTGTTCAGCCCCCCCAACAAAAAAGATGTTTAAAAAAAATTCCACTTAAACCAAAAAGTGCTATACCAAAAAATAGAACTTGAAAAATAATAAAAAAGAAGTGAAAGTGGAAGGACAAATAAAAATTTCACCTAAAGTCCTAAATCAAAAACACCTACTCCAAAAAATAGAACGTAGAAAGAAAGGAAAAATGTTCATTAACCACATTTTCTTAGCCAAAAAAAATTGGGTGTAAGAAAATATGGAAAACTTTTGAAAGATTCCAAAGGTCTAACCCTAACAATGCAGGATATATATAAGAAAATCAGAAAAATTCACCTAAACGTAGAAGTACTACCCAAAAAAATTGAGAGTGAAACTTTTTTACCAACGCAAATGTCAAAGTAAAAATATCCAAGATGTGAAAAGGAATTTAAAATTTCAACCCAACCAAATGTCTAACTTTGGTTCTTATTAAATAAAAATGGATTTGAAAAAAAAGAAAAAGATATTCCTAAACCTAAGACGCATACCCAAAAAATTAGGGTGTAAAACACACACATACACACACACATATATATATAAAACAAATTGTTTCATCCAAATAAAATAGATGTCAAAATGAAATGAAATTTCCATATGGTTTTGTACACCAAAGAAAATTGTAAATTTTTTCATTACATGAACAAGCATAGTAGTGCTACAATAAACACTAAAAACAACCTTTTCCCATTGCATGCTATTTGTACATGTAATATATGCACATGAATCCCTAAATCTGCATCCCTTCAATCCCTATTTAAGGACAATAATCATCATTTCCATTCACCTCTGCCCCGCTACTCTCACATCCATTTGTCCATTTGTTATCTTCTTCGTCAGATTCCTCTTCCACTTTGTCTGATGAAGAGCATCCAAGGTTCCATCCTCCCTCTTCTACTTCCTTCAAAGTGCGTGAACTCTTTCTTCGGCCCTTCTTTTTTTCAATTTTTACTTTCAATATGGCTTTCTTCTTCTCTTCCTTAGGGCATGGGACCGGTTTCATTTTTGTCTGTGAAACAGGCTAACATGTATCAAGGGCAGGGTTGTCTTCTCAACATTGCAACAAGCGCAACAACTAGACGTCACACAACGTTTTGTAGAGCCCTTGTGACGTCTAATAGAGTAAACGTCTAGTTGACTTTTAAATAAATCATTAAAAACACACAATTTTGACATATTAAAGTTTCATTTTAATATTGTGTCTTAATTTCATGAACACATATCATATTCTAAATTCATAGTTATAGTGAGATTTAAGAAAAATTTAGCTACTGAAGATGGAATTACACAACGGGATGCAACGCCTCTCCATCACTTTGTCTTATATGACACGCAACATCAGATGTCCTACATGACACCAAACCCCGCCAACATGTCAGACAAGACAACCTTAATCAAGGGGGGTTCTACCCACATTCAGTTTTTTGGTTGGAGAAATTGCAAAAGGTTGCCTTTTCTTATTGCCTTGAGTGCCTTTTTTGACCTCTTGTTTTCTTGATGTGTACCCTCCCTAAATGATTATTTTGATTGCATTTTCAGATTGTGGCATACGGGATGATAAACTTCTGTTGCGTCAAGGTGGTGCATTGTGAAAAGCGTTTTGAAGCGCCATTGCAGCCAAGGTCTCATGCTTATCATCATTGATGGATGATACTAGACTGTGACTTTGATTGATGGAAGACACCTTCTCTTTTGGAATCTGAGCAAGCTATTTTCTGAAACTTAAGTTCTTTGAACCATCTCAAGTTCTGCTATTGCTTGCAAATAGGACACGTGGAGGAGCACTACATGGTCGTCTTTGTGGTTCTTCCCTAAGTTGTTGCTTGCCTTTGCCTTGGTTGACAGAAATTGGACTTCTATACTCCATCAGAAATCCATCACCATTCTGATGCATTTCATTTGGTTTGTCCTTTCTTGCTGTGGGTTCCGCACTTTTTTTTCTTGCCAACGGCAAGATAATTTCATCTTCTGTATTGCAGACTTCCTGTTGGACCTTCATGTCACCTCCTCCACCCTCATTTTGTTTGTCATTCTCTTCCTCTTGCGCCCCTCCTATGGATGGAGATTAGAAAATCCAAATGACTTCATCAATTCCATCGGTTCCACCACTGGACATTGTTGTCCTATTAGCCTCTACTACCTCCACGTAAGCATCCTCATTTTCTGATAGAATCTTTTTGCTATTCAGAAATGCAGTTCCACCCACAAATCTGGCTATCGAAAGTATATGGTCATCATACCCATCATTCTTTTCTTCCGATCCAAACTTGAATCCATCTCTATCATTGCTTTCCCGCTCTTCATTGGTCTTGTTAGGACTACGGTAGTACGATTCATCATGCAAATTTTCCATGTTGGAATTCAAGACCTCGTCTAGCGGGTGAGGCCTATCATCCATCACTTCCAAACCGGACCCTGACTTTGACTCCTTGGAGTCCACATTGTCATGGTACCACTTCTTCTCATCCTTCTCTTTTGATGTGGCCACGACTTTGGAATTGTTGTACACATACACCAAGTCCATTGCTCTGTGCGTCGTCAACTTGTTGCAAGATTTGTTGTGAACATAAAAGTAGCTACTCCAATTTTGTTCACAAAAAGATGATGATATCGGTTGGGCCAATATCCTCTTGGCAATTGGAGCAATGAGTTCTCCACATGCCCCCTCAAAGTCCCACCAAGAATGCGCTGACAGCATTTGTTCACCCGGCTCCAACATGTTGTGGAACGCAAGGTCCCTATGTCAAAAGGCTAAAAAGTCTTTGACCACCGCTGCATAGTCTTTGGGGTCACATATTTTCTCTACAACACGCTTGCAGCGATCAATTGCATTCTGACTGTCAACTAGTTCTTTATTGTGAAGAAGGTACAGGTTCAAAAGAACTCTTGCATAATGTAGATCAGTCTCTCCATTCTTGTGTCGATCTTTGAACGCTGCCACCAACGGTTCTGCCTTCTCAGCATCCAAACAAAAAGGCTCTGTTTGTAAACTTGTCGTATGCGCAGTCTAGGCATAAGTATCCTTAACACAAAAATGTGCTAAGATAACACGAAATATAGTCCCAGAGAATTCCAAGATGATGCTACACATTTCAAATTTTTCGGATTCTCTTTTCTCCTCAATCCAATCACCTATTCACTTGTTTCCGAAACTTTTAACTATCCGGAATTCAATCCGAATCCGGTTCTACTCGGAATCCAGTTTCCACTTCCAAATCAATATGGTTTCTTTCACCTCTATTTTACCCTCAAAGGGTCTGCTTTGATCTTTCAAGGAGTAGGGCTTCACCACTCTAGTTCTCACATTTGCTAAACTTGACGAACACAAACAAACACTCAAATATTTAAAGGAGTTGTAACAAGGAAAGAAGATCTGGATCCTCACAACTTCCTAGACACCTGATCTGGAAAGCATGTCACTCAGGACTCAATCCATTCCTTACTACAGCAACAGATCACAGGATTCCGGAACCTATCGAGGGTTGTTTGTTAAGTGCCAGACCGTTCCGAGGTTGGCAGACCTTCCAGGAGAGTGGCAACTTCCTCTAGGTGGGCGCTTACCTCCGCAGGGGTTGACAGCCGGACTCGCTTCCGCTACTCAATCAACCGGATCACCGTTACGGTAGTTCAAAGGCACTGTGCACTTTCACTCAGTCAAGAATCTAACACTGTCTCAAATGTACCTTTCAAATGGAACCGACTACCCAAGACCCGGATTCCTCCTCACCTGTCTTCCCTCACACTCTAGTACAGTCACAAACATTCAGACCAACACTTGAACACAAAGATGGAAATCCGAAAGCTCACTCAGCACTTAGATTAAAAGAAAGGAATGGAATACAAAATGAAAATCTGCTAGGAGGGAATCCCAACACAACAAGCCTGCCAACCTTTAAAAACCCATAAAAAGCCAACACCTAAAAGCCAAAAAGCAGCCTGGAAATCCGAACAGCCAATCAAAAAACCACCTGGAATACCCGGAAAATCCATTGCCGACTCATTCTAAAAATAAATCCAGAACCAGGGTCTCAAGCGCAAAAAACCCGTTCCGGAACTAGAGTTCAAATCCTAATCCAAAATCCAAACATCTTAACTAACTACTTCTTCTGCAGCTTCTTTGAATTGCTGCCGCCTTGTGTCGCTCCCATCGTCTTCGTGGGGGTGTTCCGGACACTTGCCCGAGTCTGGATTGGGCGTCCAATCAGTGGAGTTGCCATGACTTCCGTTTCCTTGTCATTGGATAGGACTAACTCCCTATCTGACTCCATCTCAATGGATTGCCCCAATGAAGCTCCAACCGGATCCTCGTCATCGCCTTCTTCCTCTTCCTCGGATGCTCTTTCCATGTGGGTGAATCCTTCCGGATGTGTCCAGGCCGGATTCTCCACCACAGGCATCCGGCTCGTCAAATCCGTCCAAACCAGAGAAACCATGACCTTGAATCCTACATTCTCCTCTGGTATCCTTGCCGTGCACGTGGGAAATGTGACAAGGACCGTCTTCACCGGAGTGTCCTGAACAACCAGAGCTTCCGGACCCTTCTTGGTAACCTCCGCGGTTAACCTCTCCTTCCTTCGTGACGGCCCCGCCTGACTTGCAACTTGAGCCACAACGTCCTTCAGCAAGGCTTGAAGACCTTGCTCCGATATGGGAGTCCTTCCGACGGGGATCGGTTTGGCTGGAGTCCTCCACAACTACGCACTCTGCACTTCCGAAAATTTGGTGAAGTCCATGATTGTCGGATCGAGAAACCCCAACAGCTTCCTCATCTCTACCAACATGTTCTCCGTCTTGATCTCATAATCCACCAAGATCTTGAGGATCATGCTTCCGGTCACTACGCCCTCTTGAATTAACTTATCATTGAAGAGCCAGGCGCGTGTGATTTGATCTGCGGGCTGTCCCACCAAATCTGTCAGTGTCTTCACTACATGTATCGCATCCAATTTTCTCTTGAATGCAAACTTCAGGGCTTCCTCTGCAACACCCAAACTGGCCTTGAGTTGGATCTTCTCCTCCTCCAGTTTCCGGATTTGTTCATCCTTCCTACTGAGCAGGGTCGGATCCGGACGCTTTCTAAACTCACCCAAAATCTCATCCGGCTCCACCTTCAATTCATCCGATACCACGCATACAAAATCAGCCAAGTCCTCGTACCGTTTTTGGGCCTCTTGGAACCACTCTACTCCGGAATCGAACAACTCGTTCCCCCTTAGATCTGCGAAGGTTCGGCCCGGTTCCTCCGTTTCCGGAACTTGCTGCTTCCCTCTTGAGTTTGGGTCAGTCGACTTCCACCGCGAACTTTCCGCCTTCTCCGTCCTTCGCGGCATCACTTCCAGAATTGCTTCCTTGGCTTGCTTCTCCGGATCCGGAGCCAGGCCATACTTCAGCATCTCCTCGGCTATCTTGTAGTTCTTGGTTTCCTACTCGCTCACGATCCCGTTGTGGTAGTAAAGGTGGAAGAGGTAGGTGCTGATCAGGCTCGACTTGGCCCTCTACATGCCGTCCTCCAGTTTCTGCACCACAGCCTTCAATATTCTCCCCCAGTGTACCGGCCAATCCTCCATCGCTCCGAAAATCGTGTTACCCAACGTGCTGGTGAGCTGGGTCGGCTTCTCCGGATACAGGATCGGAACCAGGAACTCCAGCACCTGCCTCTGCCTCAGGTCAATGCAATCGTGGATCGCAAATCCTTCCTTCCGATGGGGTAGATTACGGAACTTCTTGTGAACGTAACCGTCATTAATCAAGGCATAACAGAAACCCGCCTTCCGGAACGAGTAGACTTCCGTCCACATTTGCTCGGTCCACTTTGTCGACTTCCCTCGCTCCGTCAACTCAAACTGATTCGGAGCTCCAGTCACGACTTTGTGGATCATCGCCTCGTCCTTCAGATTCCACGGCTTGCGGAGCAACCTTGCACATCCCATGCTGTCTAGATTGCCCTCCAAAAGCATCCGCGCCTTTGGATCCGCAGGTATGACCAGATTGAGCCACTTGGCTGTAACTGCCGGTCTGCGAGATTCCTCCATCCATGCCGACAGAATCCTACTAACCCGGTGCAATCGGCACCCTCTTCTCCTTTTCTCCCTATCCAATCTTAACTCACCACTCTTTCACTCAGCTAATGCGCGCTCCAAACCTGCAAGAACACACGCATCCTCGAGCGAAAGAAAGAGAGAGAAGAAATGGAGAAGAACGGGCTTAAGTAGCCAGCCAGCGACCGACATCCATTGGGACAGCCCATAAATGCGCCACCTTTTGCAAACGGAACCCTAGTTCCTAGGCCGGAATGTAGGACCTAGGTTTTCTGAATCCGGATCACCTTCCGGATTATGAATCCCGTTAAGATCCGTTCCTTACCCACTTTACAGTTTTTGCTAGGCCGGATTTTTCCCAATTTCCTGATTTGGCTAACTGTTCCGGGTTACTACGTCAATATTCAAAATTTTTGAAAAACCTCACTAATCTACTTCTAAACTAATCCGGAATTCCGGATTTTGACATTTTGTACTCCCACAAAACCAAGGACATGTTCTTCTAAGTTTCTCATAATGTACAACGCCTTCCTCATGCATGGTGTTTTTGCATCCAAATCACATAGACTCCATACAACTAAGGCGGTTAATTCTCGCACATTGGTCCAACGATCCTAAGAATGCTCGGCCTTGACAATATTGTATACTTGCCGAGACATCGTGCGTGCTTTGCCTTTTCCGCTGTCATTGAGTGTGTTCACATATATAATCCATTGTGGGTCCACCACACTCTGTCTCGTTGCGCTCTTCACCTCTAATAAGCGGTCAATCATGATAAAATAAGAGGCAAATCTGGTTTTCATCGGCTTCAATAAACTATGCTTTGTCGCGTACTTGCAAAATATAGCAAGTGGCATGTGCCTAATCCTGAAGAAGTTTACCACGAGCTCAGCATCCTTCACTGAATCTGATATCCATTTCTGGCTCCCCCAATCTTTAAGCAACAAGTTCAAGGTAAGCACCACGCAACCTTAGAAGAAGATCTGTGGATATTTACTGGACACCAAACCCCATGCTGCCGGGTTTGCATTAGTATTATCTGCAGTCACTTACACCACATTCTTGAGACCCACTTGCTCTATACATTTTTCCAAGATAGCCGCCAGATATTGTAACATCTTTTTTTTTCCACTTGTATCTACGAACCCAAGGAAATGCTCACGGGCTGAAGATACAAACATGGCATTTATCAATGGGCGATTCTTCACTAAGCTCCATCCATCAATGGACAATGTTGCTCCAAACTTCCTCACGCTGTCTTCAATTCTTTAATGCAATTTCCCCGCAAGATCAACCTTACTTCTTGAAGCAATTTATATTTTAGATCATGGTATAAGGGCAAAGGGTATGGCCTTGCACACTCATTGCTTCTTTGAAGGCTGGATTTTGAGGTACTGAAAATGGTATGTTTGCGGCATAAGAAAAATGGGCCCTTGTTGCATGCAATTTGCGTTTATTGGCTTCTTAAAAGCCATCCAATAGACTGCTTTGTATCCTAGGAGGTCTACTCAGAGGTCTACTGCTTGATGCCCTCGAAGTCTCCCGTTCACCAGATGTTTCCATTAGTGGAGTACCTTCGAAACCCACACAAACAACTTTATCCGGTGCTGTGCATGAATCTTCTTGCGTAGAATACAGTGTGCCTGCACAAGCCCTCGAGAGATCACTTACGGACATGGGCATGTCGTTTCCATCAACTCCATGCGCAATAGGTTTTTGTGGGAATATCCCCTTGCAACAAACAAATAGAGTTTTCATTTCAGATGTCAAAAAAGAGCATAAGCTTATTCCCGTATCATGAGAATCGGAGGGACCTTCATATTCCAAGTGACTCAACATTCAACTCACTTTCTTGCTGAATACACACTTGCAAGCTTTTCATTGTACTTTATCCGTTTTCGGGACTCCATACCAACCAGAAAAATCCTTGCTCATCCTGACCGGTTCAAATCCTTGATCTTGGAAAGATTAAAAACCATGTGCACCGTGTAAAACAATGTCAACAATAAAAAAATCAATGCCTCCACAAAGCCTTGCAAAACAAGGTCCCCCCTTCCACCTAACTATACACCACCAAGCAAGGGACACAAAAATTTATTTGCAGCGCCTAGCCCTTAGAGATCTTAGCATTTAGTTCATCAGGAGTGCTTGAAAATGAGTTCTTCATCACATTTAATGCTCTTCAACTAGAAATGACCGTTGGGAAGGAAAATGGACTTCCCATTGCAGTCCCAACAGTTGAACGGACTCGACAAACGGACTTGGCGGACGCCACGGATGGCAAGTGCTGTCGGATAGACAGGTGGTGGCGGACAGCAACTACAATCAGATGGTGCCGATGGTGGTGGACGGTGCCGACAAAGGCAGACGACAGATGCGATTGGGTGCATACAACGCCAACTACGGTGGCAGACACGGCTGACAATGGCGAACGGGGAAGACGATTTTGGACGGCAGATGCGATTGGACGCTTCGGACGCCAACTCCAATGGCGGAAGGGACCGATGGTGGCGGACGGCACATGTGGTCGGTCGCTTCGGACGCCAAATCCGCTGTCGGACAGTATCAACTGTGGTGGACTGGACCGATAGGTTACGCTGTCATTTTTACTACAGAATGCAAAAGGCCCCAATTTTGTTGGCAACAATACTCACGTTAAAAGAAAACTAGGTACATGGCAATTTTCAATTGCTTATATATATTTTTTTAAAGTGGAAACTCTAGTTCTACCATTACAACCACATTTTTAAATTGACTAATTTTGCTTTATCTTTTTAAGGTTTCTTGCAAAGATACCATCACAATCTTGACTTCCAGTAGTAATGTAGTATTGAGGGATTCTAGAATAAGCTTCCACTACATTATATGTTGTAGACAAAATCACGTTACAAAGTAATTTAAAAAGATTGTAGAGTACATTTTGAAAAAACCATGAATTAATTGGAGTTATAAAAATTAGGCCCTTGCACTTCATATTTTAGGATGACCACCTACTTGGATTTGACATGCCAAAAGAGGATTGAAAGACTTCAAATCACTTTTGTAGTTTTTACACCCCCCTGATCAAGAATTATACTCTTTTAATACATATATATATCTATATATCTATATATCTATATATCTATATATCTCTATATCTATATAGATATCTATATAGATATATAGAGATATATAGAGATATAGAGATATAGAGATATAGAGATATATAGAGATATAGAGATTTAAGGATATATAGATATAGAGATATATAGAGATATATAGATTTATAGATATATAGATATAGATATAGATATATTTATTTTTTGAAGCTTGATTTTTTACTTTGTGTTTTTTTTTTATTTTTTATTTTTTATTTTTTTTCTATGCAATTTGTAACATGTCCCTTTCAAGTTTGTATAGTTACAATTTCAAAAGCATAAATACAACTGTTCACCATATTGACTTTTTGGTCAATTTAAAGCAAAATTCTAGAAATTTAAGAAAGTACTTGGACATTTAGGGAATATAGAAAATGCGTGGTGAATTGAATGTGGTCATGGATTTCAGAGTCATGCGTATCATATTTTAAAAATTCTACATTTCTGGTCCCCACACCTACTTATACTTATTTTATGGCTAATGAGTTATTCATTCTCTAAAATATAGGGCAAGGCCTTCTTCATTTAGATAATGACAAAAATTTATGTAAATGGATGATGCACTGAATTTGGCCATGGATTTAAATGTACTGCTTGGCGTACCTTGAACTTCTATATAGTCTTTTTTTGCTTAAACACACATTGAAATTCTCAGTCATATACAATTTAGAGTTCCAAATAATCAAAATATGAGGTTTGTTTTTCAACACAATTGAGAAGGTCATGTTCAAATGAGAAGGAAGTCTCACCATTTCCTAGTGGAGCAATTTCCTCACAGGTTTAAATGATATACTTGTTACATAGCCAAGATAATTGTCATGAATCACAATCAACAAAATATGGAATTCAAAATAATAGATATTGAAAACACATCAAAATGATTTGCGTTGTACGCAGAAAGAGAGAGATAGAAATATAGATATAGATATAGATATAAATATAGAAAAAAAAGAGTAGATACATACATATTAGAAGCCAATCAAAAGTCAAAACATATCGTACGCATAGTCATTTAGTAGTACTCACTCCTCCTAGCATCTAAACAATAATCCATAGAGTGCCATAATTGTAAATTTGTAATAGACATATATGTCCATGTTTATTTCAATCTATCATCGGTACCCTATTTTGAAACACAAGACGGCCCTTTCGTTTCTTGTTTTGTTTGGGAGTTAAATCCACTGACTTCAACTTCAAGGCTCTTAAAGTAGACTCCACCTTCAGTAATAACCTATTGACCGCTCCGTCATCACTTTTGATTTGCAACGTGGTACCTTGGGTCTTTCCTTCCAATAGGAACATTCTCCACTGAATATGATGTCGCCAATCCTCTTGTCAAACATCCTAGCCACCTCTACTAATTGATCCCCAATGTTTGATTCCACATCTACGTCCATGAGAGAACGAACTTCTGCAGCTTCTTCCAACTTCGACAAGAAGAGGGCTCTACCTATCAGAATATGGTTATATGCTGCATATTGATCGCTGAATTCTTTTGAAGCCTCTGCCTCTATCCATTGGTCATCTTTTCCTTTCTGCACCTGCTTCTCTGGAAAGCGAAAGAACTTGTGATGCTGCACGCTCCAATGCCCCCCCATAATGCGGCAGAACAATTCAGGAGCCTTGAAATCTTCAGTCAAACAGGCCCGTAGCTCGACTTCTCTGTTTTGGATCATCCACATGAAGGAATCCACCGGTTCCTCAAACTTATTGTATACAGTATGTCTCTATTTTGTTGGATCCCAATTCAAAGTTTTCCCCCAATGTTGATAATTTTGAAATTTGTAGGGCACTTGGTCTAGTGGAAGGGTCCATCTATTGTATTCATGGCCGGGAGGCATAACCTCTAAGAGACCAAACAATTTGTAGAACCTAGGGCTCAAAGGAAAACAACACTATGCACAAGCCGAGCTAAAATGTGATGCTATAATGATGCATGTGACCTGGAAAGTGTGGTGACAGTGGCCCATGCTTATAGCCCCTTCAGGGCCAAAACTTTCTTGACAAATGGCACAAACACCCTTCAACATTTTATGACCTGCAACAAGACCATGCACCGGTGTCTTGTCCTTCTTGTTCATGTGTGCTGAGAGCGTTTGGTAAGGAACTCATCCCTCCTCTAGTTCCATGGCCCAATTGATGTCTTTCTCTCCTCCCTTCTTTGTGCGGTTGAGTTGCTCAAAGATAGCTTCCATGTTTCCCTAAGATGTAATTTTTGTAGCCCCTCATGGATGTTGCTCCAACTCGTTCTTGAACCTCTTCAAGAAGCCCTCCACGATCTTGCATTTGTGTTCCAAATTTTTTGCAAGTCTAAAAAGTCCATTCATTGCTTGGGATACTAATAAGGGTTTGTCTTGGAGTTGCTATATCCACTCCAACCATTGAAACTCCAATCGACTCTGAGGCCTGCACTCATCCATGACCTCTTGTACTTGTTCCATTTGGTCCAACCTGGATTGAAGAACGTCATTTTTTTGATTTGCTTCCACCAATTCTTTTTCCAGCTGCTCCCACCCTTTACTATTACGCATCGTAAATGTGTCGGGTGCATCAACTCCTTTGCCCTTGTCAAAAAGAAGAGACAATTGATTGCTCTCTTGAGTTGGCTCGGAAGACTGTCTTGCATTGTTTAGGGCCCTCAGGGTTTTGTTCTGGTCCTTCAAAAATTCTACCTGTTATTCCAAGATGTTGCACTCTTTTTGCAACCCGTGATCACTTTCTTCTAATGCAATTGCGGCCCTGTAAGTTGGCATTATTTGGTCGGTGAAATGCAAAAATTCTTGGGCACCTTTCACTAGTTCAGGAGAAAAAGTTGCTATGTCATGGACAAGCTCTGCAATCACCGGGCCAAGTTCAACGAGCCAATTCGCACCACATGATAATGCCAAAGCAATGTCTTGCATGTCTCCTAGCTGACATGCTGGTGCAGGTGGCATATAGCTGGGATCTGCCTCAGTGGGGCCGGACTCCTGTCTACATTCTACCCGCCGTTTTTCAAATATTCTCCACTTGATAGCAAGCTGAAGGAAGTCGTCTTGTCCCTACGCATATTGCATAATCTTGTTTGTCTTTGTTATCGGCACATTTATAGATGACAAGTGAAACGCCACGTGCAGAAACTTCCTTTAAACCTCATCTTCTCCCATAGTTGGCTCCGTGGCTAGGTTGTTGGGCTGCTCCACGTTGGTTCTTAATGGTTGCTCTTGAATGATCGGACTTTATGTTGGGCTTTGCGGCATTTTGGGTGTATCTACTTCACCGGGATAAACACCAACAAATTTCAAGGGATCGAGAGCACTGATGTCTAGATTTTTTGTAATTGTAACATGGGTCTCCGCTAATTGTTCATCAATGACCTCTTTCCCTGACGAAGAAGGGCCACTACATTCTTTCATAAGGTCCTACTAGTTAGGAGCAATGTTTGGCTCACCCATGCTGGTAACTTGATTTGGTGGGGATATGGAAAATGTCGTGGGCGGCAAGACCTCCTTTCCGTGCACAACTGCAAAGGAAGCATTGTTCACTTCTGTTGCTTGAGCGGATTCAGCCTCTTTCACCTACAAATCGGGAATATCCTTCGGATTGGCAGGAAGCAAAAGTGGATTCTTTTTTGTCATTGGAAACGTGCTCCAATCCACCTTCCTTGCCAATTGGAGTTCTGCATACACCATGGAGGCCAAGCTATAGTTTATGTACCCCTTATTCATTACTTTGTTCAAAAATAGGTCCTTCCACACCTCATCCAATCGATGGACAAAGTGCTGGTTTGTGCAAGTCTTTGGCTTAACACAAAAATCCTTTGTTTGATGTTCGTGTGCACTTTGAGGCCACAACTTGTTGATGTGGTACATTTTTACATACATCTTGCACAATTGGAAGTTCCAATATGCTGCTTCCTCTTCTTCCCAACCGCTCTCCGCTAGGATGTTAGGATCATCTAAAATGTCATAGTGAAGCCCATGTTTGACCCCCTTCACTTTACCCTTTTTCTTTTGGTCGCCTCTTGAAGTCATCCCATCAGTACCCGCAACACCTTTAGCAGCCATGACTGAGAATTTGAATTTTTAAGCACTTGCAATGAAATAATCTCTGCACGTGCAGTCTTGACATCGGTGTTTGTGCAAAAATCAATCAAAGCTTTGTCGTAATAAAAGTTGGATTCCTTCTCTCCACCAAGTAGGCAGAGTCAGCACCATGCTAAATACGTGGCAACAACAGAACATCCGACTTGGCTCACAACAAAGTAGAGGAAAGAAGAAGTGAAAAAAATGAAAGCCACCGTCCGCCCTTATACTCATCCGCCACTAGTCCTAAAAGTGATCTAGCACCGGACCAGCGGATGGCCAATGCGGACTCGCCCTAGACGTGCTGTCCGCTTGCCGGACCTTTACCGTCCGCCTTCGGGATGGCCGACCACCTTCCCGTCCGCTTTGAGGATAGCTGACCGCTTGCCCAACTACTTCGGAGACGGCCGATTGCCTACGCGTCTGCTTTGGCACGCTCTGGACCACGCCATCCGCTCTGGTAGAAATCCCGAATGTCAGTGTCTATTTTGGCGCTGTCTGACCACTGCGGCATCCACTACATGTGTCCGCCATGGTGACTGCATCAAACCGACTAGTCCGTTGGACAATTTTTGTCCGCCTTCTCCGTCCACCTTGTCCACCGATGTTTCCGTTTGACATGCTTGGCCCATCGTAGGAGCAATTTTGAAATTATTCTTCAAACATTAGATTTTAGAAAAGGTTTCGTTTATGCCCATAGATGCCGTTTAGTGCAAGAAGCATATTATGTGACATTCATGTGGGAATGTTTAACCAATTTTTTTCCTCTCATTTTAAAAAGCCTTGTATACCATAAACCCAAATTCTAAACCTTAGATTTTATATTGTAAACCCTAAACTTCCATAAAATTAAAGAATGAGCACATTATTTTGGCGATTTCCCTATTAAATTCTGACAAATGATGTCTATATTATATACTCATGGGTTTTTCAATTGGAACTCATGTAGAATTTGTAATTCTTTTTGTATTTGACTTTCTAATTTACAATTTGGTTTAGAAACCACAATTCATCCGCACTTTTGAATAATGATGTTGACATGAAATAGTCGTGGATTAAACAAACGGCCCCTTGTATAAATCTTCTTCTAATTTTTTTAATCTTTGTGCTCTACGTTTTTAGAGGGACTGAAATGGAGTGGGGATGATTTGTGGTTTCTAATGATGAATGAAAGTGGACCATTGTTTAGAATTCTTGTTGTAAATTATAAATTATGATGTTGACACAAAATAGTCGTGGATTCAACAAATGGCCCTTTGTATAAATCTTCTTCTAATTTTTCTTAATAGCAGTGCTCTATGTTTTTAGAAGGACGGAATTGGAGTGGGGATGAATTGTGGTTTTTAATGGTGAATGAGAGGGGACCATTGTATGAGATTCCCCTTGTAAATTTTAAATAATGATGTTTAGACAAAATAGTCGTGGATTGTACAAATGGTTCCTTCTTTAAAACTTCTTATTTTTTTTTAATCTTTGTACTCTACATTTTTAGAAGGATTGGATTGGAGTGGGGATGAATTGTGGTTTCTAATGGTCAATGAAAGGGGACCATTGTTTAGGATTCCTGCTGAGAATTTCAAATAATGATGTTTAGAAGAAATAGTTGTGGATTCTACAAAGGGTTCCTTTTTTGAAACTTCCAATTTTTTTCATCTTTGTACTCTACATTTTTAGAGGGACTGAATTGGAGTGTGGATGAATTGTGGTTTCTAACAATAAATGAAAAGGGATCATTTCTTACTTAACACACTTCTTTCTTTAGACCCTACATCTTTGTAATCAACCTTGCTAAAATTACAAAATGTCCAGCCAATGCATGGTTGTTTCGTACGTGCAGTCCATGACGAAGTATCTTTAACACCAAAATGCGGTAAGATAACACAAAATATCATTCCAGGGAATTCTACTACATTATTGCAAACTAAGGATGTCTAGAGCTCTTCCAAAAACACCCAAGCAATCCGTATACACGTCTTTGCTTTTTTCTCTGGATAATACTTCCTTCCCAATTCTAATCTGGATTCGTCCTTGTCTGGATTCCGATTACTTTTAATTACACTCCGGTTTTATATTTCCCTGTTTTACACTCAAAGGGTCCACTATTCATCTTTCAAGAAGGATAGGGACTTGCACCACTCGTAATTCTCACATTCAAACATACACACACACAGATACTTCCAGTTTTGTAATAGGGAAGACAAAGGCAGCAATCCTCACAGCTCCTCAAAAGGCCTTTCTAGAAAGCAGGTCACTCAGAATTTACTCCCTAACACCTTCACTACAACAACAAATCAAAGTGTCGCAACCAGAATTATTGGTTTTCCCTTGCTTACCTAAAAGTTGGAATGGAAACGAGTAATTAGAATCCGGATCCTGCTAGAAGGCATAAGAAAACTGAAGATGAACAAAGCTAATGCAATAAGGGGTTAACTGGATTTGATCCGGTCAGAGTATTAGTACTCAGGAGTGGAATCATATCCGGGATTTATCTCGGATCAGATTAGGGTTGAACCAGATTGCTATGGACCGGACCGAAAAAGGTCATGATGACCAGTTAGGGCTCCTAGGACTATATAAAGGCTGGTCGTCCCCATTTTTGCTCCTTTACTTTCCTCGGGTTTTGGAGCTGACCTTGAGCGCTTAAACGCCTTCGTCTGCGCCAGAGCTGTTGTGTGCGTGGAAACTTAAGTGTGAGTGCGTCAGAATGCAAGAGAGGTCAAGATTGTGTGGGCTGTAGGTTTTGTGTTGTCTTTTGGTTGAGATCGGATGAGAGAAAGTGAAGAACGGGACGTGCGGCTAGGAGAGAGTGAGGTAGCGACCAAAAAGTGTCCAACTTGCTAAGTTTGTGTCCATGCCTCAGCTTCGCAAGAGTAGACCGAGAGAACCTAGTTCCTCCTCAGAGATTAAGCTCCGAAAAGTAGTTCCGGTCATACCTTCCAAGGAACCGGCAAGAATCGAGCTCATGGATGACTTCAACGCGATGGACTATGTAGGATTGATAGACAAACCCTGGGTGTTTAGAGAGGAGCGGATGGTGAGAGAGCTCAAGGGAAAAATGTCGAATCAGTTCGACAATACTGTCCGGGAGATGGCAGATGCAACCCGGAAGGTGGCCAAAACGGTGAAGGCCACCCTCGGACCATCCGGATCTGTTGCTGTCGAGGTGGAGTTATTTGACAAGGGAGTACACGAGGAAAAGAAAGTATCTGGTTCCCGGATAGTGTAGATCCTGACCGATTTAAAGCGGCAATGGTGGCGATAAAGGAGGCAGCCGACCGGATGGACGTCAGCAGCCAAAAGCTGAACAAATCCATGTACTCCAGGGAGATCCATCTTTTGGACCTCTCGCTGCCGAAGTCGTTTGCGGCAAGAGGATCGAATCCATGGGAGCCCAAGGATCGGACTCTTGAGTCAAAGAAGAGTCACATAGGCCTGGGCCTAGACAAGCGATCTAGCTAGACTTATTGCCAGGATCAGTTCTTCCGGATCTTGCTGCCGGGGAACGGAGCAGGAATCTGACAGAAGTCTTCAACCGACTACCCGCGGAACCCAAGAATCCTACACTGGGTGGAGGAGTTGTAGGGTAGGTAGGTAGGAATGTACTTTTCTTGTAAGATAGTTAGGACCGGATCAGATGTTGATCCGATCTGGCCGATTAGGATCGAACCCAAAAGTTCCGCGCAAATTTTTGGAGGCCTTTTTGCCTTTGTAAATCAGTTGTATATAAGCCAGCCCTTGCTTGGGAGCTACGAGTCTTTTCGCCCAAATTTTACTTGTGCCTTCTATTGGCTTCTTATTGTGTGTCTCTCCCGTGTGTGGTAGGGCTGTATGGTGAGGAGTTAGGAAGGCGCACGTCAGTTTGGGGGTGATTTCTCCCTTTGGTGTTCTTGTTTTGATTTTATGTGCAAGTGAACGGGTAGTAAAAGAGTTGGGAGTGGATTTTAGTTCCTCAGCATTTCTAAGGTTTAGATTTCCGGGCAAGACAGCCATTGTTAGGCTAGGCGGATAGGAAAGGATTCCTTAGTCGCGGTAGAACTCTTGGGTGGGAAATCCGGTTGAGTGTCCGATCTCCTGAGAGATCTTGTTGCCCTAGTTGGTAAACGGAAGAGCTTTAGTTGATGTTGGAACGAACGAGTACACTTGTAACCGCCTAATTTTGTACTGATGGAACTTGGCGCTAAGGTTGTTGTAGTATGAGAGGATCGTACGAGGGGTCTTTGTGTGACCTGTCATCCAAAGAGTTCTTTGGATTGTTGTGAGGGATCAAACAAGATCTAGATTAGTGTAGGAGATTGGAGAATAGAAAAGTGGGTCTTCAGCCACTATAAGTCACAAAAAGAGTGGCGAGCCTGCCACTCTCAAAAGTAAGCGATAAACCCTCTGATGGTGAAACAGAGGTAAAACTAAACCGGATGAGAATAAGAGCGGATATGAGTTGATCAAGCCGGATCGGATAGTTGGATGGATCAAGAAAGGAGAGAAGGGTCTGACTGCAGTTTTCGGTGTTGTTGTGTTTTCGGTTCTGGTGTTAGGACCGGAAGGGGAAATATGGGTACTTATTGAGCTTAGAGACTAAATAAGGCTAGATACTTCATAGAATTTCGCGGATTCAATCTTTAGAGTCACTTTGTTATGCTTAAGAGTGGTTTTGAGGAGTATAATTGGGAATTTGCTTGTCTTGTGCTGCGACATACAAAAATCTGGCGCCGCTGTCGGGGATTCTAAAGCTTTTGGCTTTATTTTTATCTCTATTAGCTAAAAGTCAGTAGTTGATTTGATTTCCATGCTGTCGTTAGAAATTCGGTTTTCAACAGAGAGAGAGAGAGAGAGAGACCGGATCTTACACTTATGTGAAGAAGGACAAGAAGTGAGAGGCAATTGAGGAAGGATCAACATGGAGTATCGTCTGGACCAAGTCATAGTGATCCGGATATTTCGGAACCAAAAGACCAACCTATTTTTGTGCCTGCACCTGGAGAAGGAAATGAGAGTCCGAGATGGGGGAATACACCTCCAACTTCTGAGCGAGTATTGGAACTGGAAGCAAAAGAGCCGTTGCCAAAAGGAGACAGAATGACCGGGTTGAGGTACAAGCGCTTCAAGGTGACGGAAGCCAGGATGCGGATGAGTGGTTGTGCAAGTTTCAATCCACCGCACTTGCCAATCAGGAAAATGAGGCTACCCAACAAAGAATCTTCCAAGGATTATTGAAGGGGGAAGCTCTCAAGTGGTACCAAGACATTCTGGAGTTGATCCGGAATAACTGGGATTAGCTGAGAGCGGACTTCCTACAGGCTTTCCAAGAAGTAGGTGGAGAGGCCAGAGCATTGGGCCGGTTGAGTACACTTATGATGAAGTCAACCGAATCCGTCCGAAAGTATGGGCAAAGGATAAAAGCGCTCATGCAGAAGTTGACTTTTGAGATTGCTTTTGGCCTACAAGTGGAGTGGTACATTGCCGGATTACCCAAATCTATGGAATTCCTGATCCGACAAACGAGACCAAAGACACTTAGAGAAGCCATGGATGCAGCAACCAACTATGAGAACTCGGCACAGTCACTCCGGAAGTCTCTGAGGAGAAGCGAGAAGAAAGAAAAGGAGAAGAGTAAGAGGAGTGACCGGAAGTCGAAGCATTGTAAGAAGGTTTTGGATTTGAAGAGCAGTTCCGAGTCATCCGGATCGGAAGTTTCCGATCCAGTTTGTCAAGTTCAGAGGAAGACTAGAGCACGTTGCCTCCCTGAAGTTCGTCCAAGAGGGGTCAGAGAGAGAAGACCGTTGTTAAAGTCAAGATGAAGGATTCGGATTCGAAGAAGTTTATGAAGAAGATCCAAGAATCTTTGGAGGCAATCAAGGTCAACCTTACTAAGAACTGGAGACCGCGACGGATTGTCCCAACTTCTTGAGCCAATGTCTGGTGCGAAAGATGTGGAGAACCGGGTCACTATCCGAGTGAATGCCAGAAAGCAGCCCCAAAACAAGTCTACTACGTGAAATTGACACTCTCCTTTGTTACCTCCAACCAGCGTAAAAGAAGTCTGTGGATTTCTTGGATGTGTGGGCTACTATAGATGGTTCATTGATGGATATGCCAAGAGGGCTATTCCACTCACGGAACTTCTCAAGAAAGATACAGAATTTGTGTATCCGGAAGAAGAGATCTACTACACCATGGTGGCCGAGGAACAGGAAGAAGTCTACCAAGTTCAACCAACTTATGGGAGAGGAAAAGGTATTGTTGTTCCAATCCGTTCCAATGCATTGAACCAGAACTTTTTACCTGGACCTACTCAAGGCCCAATGATGCAGCCACCTATGCAAGTACCTGGATATTCGGATGGACAAGTGGTGATTTGTTATTGTTGCGGAGATCCAGGACACTATGCTAGTAGTTGTCCTAACAAAGGACAAGGGCAAAGTGCACCATGGATTCTGCCGTGCCAAAATTGCGGAGACTATGGACATAGTTAGCAAGACTGTTCAAAACCAGTGCAACCGCAGCCGGTTTACAAGCAAGTGCAAATTCTTCCAAGGGAGCAGACCGCACTAAACTATGGTCACTCAGCCGGAATGGAGAATCCAGAAAAGTGACGATGTGAGGTGGAGTTGCCAGTGGGAGCGGAGAGCATGGTCAACCGAGTATCCACCCGCAGTTCCACCAGGAACCAAACCAGACGGTCCGTTAAGAGAAGCAAGAGGAAGTCAAAGAGGAAAATGGAATCGAGTAGCAATACGGATCCGCTTTTGCAAGAGTAGAGGCCGGAACCGGAGGTAGATCATTTGGAGGAAGGAATAGACCATAACCGAATTCCAATACATATTAGTGCAGAGATTCGAATAGAAATCTCTAGACCGGATATCATGCGGAACCAGAAGACGGTTACTTTTAGTGACACCCCAGTGATCATTAATCCGGATGTGAGTACCCATGAGTATAACATCATCCAGGATATTAAAGATCAGAAGGCAAATGTGACTATCGGATAGCTTGTGCATGACAATGTGATGTACTAGAAGCTAGTTTGAGACGCCTGGACACGAAAACCGAAGAAGAAGGTGAAACTACCAGCAATGGCAATGAACTTTTCTTGACCATAAGGTGCCGGAGCTCCAGAGGTCACTGTAGAAATAGAAGGATGTGTGATTCCCAAGGTTCCAATTGATGGCGGATCGGGAGTTAACCTGATGCTAGAAGACACAGCATTTGACTTGGGATTCACTACATTCGTAGCCACGGAACAAGTTCTCCAGATGGCGGACCAGTCTCGAGTACATCCGGTTGATAGACTTTCACAAGTGCCAACCCGGATTGGAGAAAAGGACTATCTGTTGACTTACGTCATCATTCGTGTTCATAAAGGTAAACCCTTTTTGATGCTACTCGGAAGACCTTAGTTATATTCTGCTTGGGTGCTTGTAGATTGGGGAGCCAAGGAGTTGGTGGTACGGAAACCTTCCACCCGGAGTCCTTGGGCCATGGAGAAACATTTAGGAGAGACCAGCGACTTAGATGGCTACACAACGGACTGGTCAGATCTGGAAGATTTCGCCGCGAGCTATTATGTAGATCTGTTTGAACACCAATCCGAGGCAAATTATGGATTCTCCAATGCTATGTTAGAGCATGAACCGGGAGAAATCCAGGAAACAGTGTTGGAAGATCGATCCTTAGGGGAGTCAAGTGTTCCACTCACAGCTGAGTGGATTGCTCAGCAGATCAGGAGCAGAAATCTTCCGACCGATGAGGGTGAGACAAGAGAATTTGGTTGGGAAAATTTAGCTTCCTTTCCAGAGGAAGTGTACGCAGAAAAAGTCAAACCGGTTGTTTCACCCATTGATTATGAGAAGGAGAGTATTGGACCCGACAAAAGTTTCTATCTTAATAAACTCTTGAAAGATACGGAGAGATCCAATTATATTCAACTTTTAAAGGAGTACCTCAACATTTGTGCTTGGGAGCCATCCGACCTGAAGGAAATTCCTTCTCACCTAGGAGAGCATTGCATTGTCTTGATGGAAGGATCCATTCCGGTCCGACAGCAACAGTATCGGCTCAATCCCAAGTATTCATTAATGATTAAGGAGGAAATCAATTGACTGTTGGAGGTGGGATTCATCTATCCGGTCCACAACTCCAAATGGGTTTCCGCCATTGTGGTTGTTCCAAAGAAGGTTGAAGCGGATGGGAAAGTCAAGATCCGAGTTTGCCAAGATTTTCGGAAATTGAACTCAACCACAAAAGAGGACTATTTCCTTCTTTCGTTCACTGACATTATTTTGGACCACGTCACTGGACATGAGTGCTACAGCTTCTTGGATGGATTTTCCGATTATAACCAAGTATTCATCTGGTGGTGCGATCAGTTGAAGACGACATTCACGATAGAATGGGGGACTTATGCCTTCACTCGGATGCCGTTTGGTCTGTGTAATGCACCTAGAACATTTCAGCGACTCATGATGGACATCTTCAAAGACTTCCTTTGGCATTTTATTGAAGTGTTCACAGACGACTTTGCGGTTTTTAGCAACCAAGAAAGTCATCTCGAGTGTTTGAAGAAGACATTCCAAAAATGCCGAGAGACCAGTTTGAGACTACACCCGGGAAAATGCTTTTTTGGAATGGGATCCGGAATTCTACTCAGTCATGTGGTAAGCCAAACCGGATTATAGGCGGACCTGGAGAAGGTAAAAGTGATGCTTTCCCTGTAACCTCCAACCAGCGTAAAAGAAATCCGTGGATTTCTTGGATGTGTGGGCTATTATAGACGGTTCATCGATGGATATGCCAAGAGGGCTATTCCACTCACGAAACTTCTCAAGAAAGATACGAAATTCGTTTGGACCGGAAGGAGACAACAGGCCTTCGAAGATCTAAAGACCCAGTTGGCTTAAGCTCCAATCTTGTTAGTTTTGGATTGGACCAAGGAGTTCCATGTTACTATCGATGCATCCGGTTGGTGTTTGAGGTCCATCATGTGGCAATTTGACACAATGAAGCGGGAGAATCCGATTTACTATGCGAGCAGACAAATGAGTTTGGCGGAACAGAATTACACGACCATGGAACAAGAAGCGCTAGCAATGGTGTATTCCTATAAGAAGTTTTGGCATTATATACTAGGGTACAAGGTAATTTTTCACGCAGATCATGATTCTTTGAAATACCTTGTGAACAACCGGATTTGTCAAGCCAGATTGCTAGATGGATTTTGCTCTTACAAGATTTTGATTATGAAGTTGTAGTCAAGCCCGGAAAGGCAAACGTTAATGCGGATTACCTCTTGAGGTAGAGAGGACAGAAATCCGTCACGGATATTTTTGCCGAGTTTCCGGATGAATTTCCGAATCCGGTGGCGGCTCCGGTAGTGATAGAAAATATAGATTCTCATTTGGTCGAGGTCTTTTACCTCAACAATGAGTCTATTTCCAATTATCAAGACATCATAGATTACTTAGTGAAGTCTAGATATCTAGAATGATGAGTCATGAAGAGAAAGAAATTTTCCAAAGGAAAGTGGCTCCTTATACTTTGATTAGAGGAGTTCTTTTTAAGTAAGGAACGGATGACGTTCTCAAGTGATGTCTAGAACCTCCGGAACGGAAGAAAGTAATCCAAGCTCTTCATGCTGGAAGTTCAAGAGGGCATTTTGCCTTTGTAAGTATAGTAAACGGGAACCGATCAACCGGATATTGGTAGCCATATTTACATAGAGATGTAAGAAATTTTGTTAGGAGTTGTGATCAGTGTCAGCGGATAGGAGGACCATCCTTCCGGAACCACTGGCCACTGACTCCTATAATTCCTCTAGCACCATTTGAAAAATGGGAGATAGACTTTATTGGACCCATCTTTCCGTACTGTGGACGGAAGAAGAGGTATGTTATCTTAACCACGGATTATGCAACCAAATGAGTGGAGGCCAAAGCAACACGGAAGAACGATGCAGAGACTTCAGCAAACTTTTTATTTAAAGAAATCTTCATGCGGTTTGGTCACCCACTCGAGCTGGTCAGCAACCAGGGTACCCATTTCCTCAATGATGTCATTGTTGACTTAACGACCAAGTACCTTATCAAGCACCGGAAGACGACTCTTTACAATCCTAAAGCAAATGAATTGACAGATCGAGCAAACGGAATCATTAGTAAGATCTTGAACAAGATGGTTTCCGCTCACAAGACGGATTGGGACCAGAAACTACCTTCAGCAGTCCACACGTACAACACATCAAAGAAAACCGCAACCGGAAAGACACCGTACTTTTTGGTCTTTGGTCAGAAGGCAATCCATGGGGTTCCCGAATAGTTTGGATCTTGACCGATTTCATCGATCGGGTGGAAGCGGCAAGGGAGGCGGCAAGGGAGGTAGCCGACTGGATGGACGTCAGCAGCCAAAAGCTGAACAAATCCATGTACTCCAGGGAGATCCATCTTTTGGACCTCTCGCTGCCGAAGTCGTTTGCGGCAAGAGGATCGAATCCATGGGAGCCCAAGGATCGGACTCTTGAGTCAAAGAAGAGTCAACAAAGGCCTGGGCCTAGACAAGCGATCTAGCTAGACTTATTGCCAGGATCAGTTCTTCCGGATCTTGCTGCCGGGGAACGGAGCAGGAATCTGACAGAAGTCTTCAACCGACTACCCGCGGAACCCAAGAATCCTACACTAGGTGGAGGAGTTGTAGGGTAGGTAGGTATGAATATACTTTTCTTCTAAGATAGTTAGGACCGGATCAGATGTTGATCCGATCTGGCCGATTAGGATCGAACCCAAAAGTTCCGTGCAAATTTTTGGAGGCCTTTTTGCCTTTGTAAATCAGTTGTATATAAGCCAGCCCTTGCTTGGGAGCTACGAGTCTTTTCGCCCAAATTTTACTTGTGCCTTCTATTAGCTTCTTATTGTGTGTCTCTCCCGTGTGTGGTAGGGCTGTATGGTGAGGAGTTAGGAAGGCGCACGTCAGTTTGGGGGTGATTTCTCCCTTTGGTGTTCTTGTTTTGATTTTATGTGCAAGTGAACGGGTAGTAAAAGAGTTGGGAGTGGATTTTAGTTCCTCAGCATTTCTAAGGTTTAGATTTCCGGGCAAGACAGCCATTGTTAGGCTAGGCGGATAGGAAAGGATTCCTTAGTCGCGGTAGAACTCTTGGGTGGGAAATCCGGTTGAGTGTCCGATCTCCTGAGAGATCTTGTTGCCCTAGTTGGTAAACGGAAGAGCTTTAGTTGATGTTGGAACGAACGAGTACACTTGTAACCGCCTAATTTTGTACTGATGGAACTTGGCGCTAAGGTTGTTGTAGTATGAGAGGATCGTACGAGGGGTCTTTGTGTGACCTGTCATCCAAAGAGTTCTTTGGATTGTTGTGAGGGATCAAACAAGATCTAGATTAGTGTAGGAGATTGGAGAATAGAAAAGTGGGTCTTCAGCCACTATAAGTCACAAAAAGAGTGGCGAGCCTGCCACTCTCAAAAGTAAGCGATAAACCCTCTGATGGTGAAACAGAGGTAAAACTAAACCGGATGAGAATAAGAGCGGATATGAGTTGATCAAGCCGGATCGGATAGTTGGATGGATCAAGAAAGGAGAGAAGGGTCTGACTGCAGTTTTCGGTGTTGTTGTGTTTTCGGTTCTGGTGTTAGGACCGGAAGGGGAAATATGGGTACTTATTGAGCTTAGAGACTAAATAAGGCTAGATACTTCATAGAATTTCGCGGATTCAATCTTTAGAGTCACTTTGTTATGCTTAAGAGTGGTTTTGAGGAGTATAATTGGGAATTTGCTTGCCCTATGCTGCGACACAGAGCACCCGGAATCGGTAGGGATGCATGTGACTAGAATCTAGATTGATCTGGTAGTTGGCAGGCCTTTCAAAGATGGGGAATATTTTGATGGCAGTTGCTTACCTCCATACAAAACCCTTTCTGGGTTCCGAACTCGCATCCACTCCACTCCTTCCGGATTACTATTTCAGCAGTTTAAAAGCACATTGCACTAATCCTCTTTCACAAATCCAGAACTTTTACACAAATGCACCTTATTGATTAGACCTGGTTGCCTCAGTTCTAGACTCTCCCTCATCCGTCCTCCTCACAGCTCAACACCCTCATGAACATTCCAACACATTTGTGCACATAGTCGGAATAAAAAGAGTCCACCAAGTGGTCTCAGATTAAAGAAAGCAAAAGAACATAAACAAATGCATTCTAATGGGCTAGGATGGAATGAGAAGGCAACAAGCCTGCCCTCCTGTGGGCACTTTATTCCCACCCTTGGAATAAAGTGTACACAAGGCCAGGTTCTAGTTTTTGTCATAGTTAAATCTCTATTGGGTGTTAACACGTATAACCCAATCATGCCTTCCAAACAATGGATCTTTTGATGTTGTTCCTAGTGTTAGCTTTGTCCACAAAAATTGCTATAAATCCAAAAGATGTTAGTATTGTTCAAATGGTTTTTACTATGACCGATTAAACTTTGAATTGGTATTAGCCTAGAAGCAAATAATCGGAATGGTTTAATGGGTAGGGTTTGGTTTACCCTTTCCAAATGGTGAAGAAAGCTAAAGTTAACCTAAATTCCTAACGGATAATTGAGGCTGAAGTGATTTTTAATTAATCTCTTTTGGGTAATTTTTGATAATTTCTTACCCTTACTAATAGAAGACAAATTCAACTTGTTTCTAAACTAAGTAGTTTTACCTTAGAGATGTTACTTCTGCACTTGTTGTGGTAAAAATGTAATTACTTTTTACTTTTTGATGTAAGGTAATTTACTAATGAATTTTGACCGTGTCAATTCATCAAAATTCTTACGTAATTTTTTTTACCTTAAGTTCCTAATTTTTTACTTCTTAGTTAATTGATTTTATTGATGAATTTTGACCGTGTCAGTTCATCAAAATTCTTATATAATTTCTTTTTACTTTCTACTTCTAATGTGAATTAGTATTACTATCAATATTTGATTTTTATCTTATAGGTAAAACAAAAATACTTTTGACTTCCTTGGTAAAAATTATCATACAATTGAATTTTGACCGTTATCCGGTTCACCAAAATTCTTCCATAATTTCTTTTTTACTTTGGAAATTCGGAAACTAATTCTATTTTGATCTTTGGTTTTCACTTTAAATAACCTAAAAAAAGTTCTACTGGTTAACTTCTATTTTTTCCTTCCTACTTTTATTACTATTTTCTATCCAAAATAAATGTTGGGAATTTCTAGTACGATAGCTATTTGGAAATTATGTTAAATTCTTAATAATTTGAGTCAATTTTCTATTGTAAATTTTAAACTCCTTGATAAATTGGTTTTGGATAATTCTTTCTAATTTGTTTCCTAATTTCTATCTTAATTTCAAATTCTTTTATCTTTTGGAATTTTTATCCTATTCCTAATTGCAAATGTTTCCTAGAAGCTATTCAAATTTCTTGTCTAATTTTAAGTTTCAATTCCTATTTCTTGTGGTTCTTTATGTTCTAAATTGCATTCCAACTTCTTAATTCCACAATGTTAATCCTAATTAACAATCCTAATCTATTTTACTAATTTGCACATTTAAATAACAAAACAATAAAAGAAAGGATTTTTAAAAACTTACTCCAAAAATCGCGGATTTGATGTTGCCATCCTTGTTTACCATCATTGTGATCTAGTTGTAGTCAAAGGTAGCATCCATGTCGTCTTTCCTTTTCTTTTCTTCAATATAAGAAAAAACCGTTTCTTTTTCGTATTTTTCTTTCTTTTCTTTTTTCTTTATAATTTTCCTTCTTTTGAAGATATTTTTGAAAGCAAATCTAATCCTATCAAATCTAATCTTATGAAACTTTTGCTAATGACGTAAAAGTCAATCTACTAAGAAATAAACTTTGTGGAGTTTTTCCTACTAATACTAATTTGGGAACAATTTCCAAAGTCAAACTATTCTTTATTTTGTTTTTTCTTCTTCTTTTTCTTCTAATCTAATAAAAAATGTGGCTGATAAAGTCAACTATGCCTGGCTGATAAAGCCTAATATTGACTTTTTTGGGTCTCCAAATCTTTACTTCTATAACTATCCAAATTCTAAACTTTCTGAAGTATTTTGTTGCAACAACTTGAGAGACGAGTGCTTCTAGTTCATAAATGTTTGAAAGTGAGATCCAGAACAGGATGATTGCAACTCAGATGGTTTGTTTGTTTTGTCTTTTCAAGAGAATTTGATCTGTCTGGAGAGTTGCAGCTCCAACCGGGTGAAGAGACCAAATGACCTGGTTGACTTTGAGGACTCGGATTTGATGCTTGATTTGGCCACTTGTGACTTGAGATGCTCTGGTGCTTTGAGGTGGGCTGATGGCTTCAAAAGGAACTGGGGATAATTCTGGTTTTGGAAGAAAAAAAACGAACTAGCTTCAACTGGAACTGGAGATAATTTGGTTTGGAAAGAAAGTAACTGGCTAATTTTCTTGGCAAAACTGAACTCCACACTCTGAGATTTGAAGGAAACTAGGACTGGGAAGACAATTCTAAATCCTCCTTCTCCCTTTTTCTCTAAAAATTAGACTAACCCTTGTTGATAATTTTTTCTAGTTGAAGGAAGAAAGGTGTTGGACACCTAGCATGTATGGATGTCCAAGGCAGATCGGCCCACAGTCTACAACTAACTGCTTTGGGGACCGATCTAATGTTTAATGAACGTGTACTGGCTGCCTTGATTGGCCCCGTTAATTGTGCACAGACTCTCGACCAACTGGACTACCGGTTGCTTGGCTTGCTGAGCCTGCTTGGCGGCTCGGTGGTCTTGGCCAGTACCGGCTTGGTTTTTTTGTTGGTTCTAGTTCTGGTTCTGGTTTTCTGGATTTCCTACAAAAATCCACCCTGGCCGTTGCTCACCAATCTGGGTCTCTTTTTAGAGACCCCTTCAAACAAAATCAAGACGGAATATTAGTACCACAAACAAAGCTTCGCCGTATCGGGGGTTACCCCAAAAATACGGGAATGAAAATTTGTTTAAAAATCAAAGCTTTGTCGTCCGGGGGATTAGCCCCAAAATTCTAGCAAAATTTTGCAAGAGTTTAGTTCCACATGGAACAACGAAAGTCTTGGATCCAACTCCAAGTTTCTCCAAATAAAAAAACAGACTTGGACCACTTATTCCACGTCAAGGCTTTAGGGGGATTTTCACAAACCAAAGGTAGGAAATCCCACACAAGAAGCTCAATGGAATGATTGTTAGTAAATGCAAGGATTTGAATTCAATAAGGCAAACTCCAAAGGATTCACACTACTGGCATAGCCAAGATTCAGTGTGAACGTCTTTTGGGATTAGGACACAAAGACTTGAAATTGATCAAAGCTTTAAAAATGCTCAAAAAACAATAAAGTAAGCAAGCTTTTCAAAGGGACCCCAACGTCCTTTGAAGTAAGCAGCAAAGACATATAATAGCTTGAAAACACAAAGAGATCTTGAATTGAATTGAAACAAAAGAGTTTTTTGGCAAAATACCAAAAAATTTTACAACTTGGCCGCGTATGGCGCAAATAACAAAATGCAAAAGGGGTGTGAAGTGAGGGGAGGGGGAGGCCTTATATACTCACTCAAGGCCTCACCTTCCCCCTCAATTTCCTAATTCTACTTCCTAGGTAATTTCAAGTTTACTAATTAAAATTCTACACTACTGCTGTGATCACTCTAACTTTTGGAGAAATGCTCCAAACTCTAAACCAATTGCACCATTGTCTTCAGAAGACCCAAATTAGTCCAAGGGTCTCCTACCCCCTATTTCCAGACCGTTTTGTATGTAAAAACCAACGTTCAGCATATCGCTTAAAAGGGTAAAAAACCCAATTGTTGGAGATAATTTTATCTTCAAGTTTTGACTAGCCATGGTTGTCCAGGAGGTCCAAGGTAGTAAGAAAAGAGTCCAAGTTGACTCTAGTCAGAATTCGGGAGCTCTTGGTGTGCCGGTCAACGTAACGAATCTTTTAAAATCCGTTAAAATTCTGTTAGCGCCACCGGTTCTGGTACTTGTCGGGATTGGAATGTGATGGAATTTGGTCGGGCGCTTTATTAGCACTAAAAATTCTATCCTCATTTTTAGTGGGATTTACCGTCACTTTGGGATTTTCTAGGAATTTTCCAATGCGTAAAAACACGGTTGACTTCCCAAAGAGTCATTTCCGCAATTTGAAAAATTACGAAACTTTTTGGGAAACTTCTAGGAAGTTTCCAAATGCCATGTGAAAACTTACAACTTCTTTTGCACTAATCTAAGGCATGTGTGATTTACAACCTTCTAATTTAATTCCCACCCGGGGGGGGAATCATTCTTAATATAAGTTAATTCCCTCCTGGGAGGGGAATCATTCTTGATCAAGGGGATCTAGCCCTCTAGCTTCTTTATTATGCTCCTGGCAGGTTTCTTGGTCAAAACCTCCGTTTTTGGCCCGCGGATTGCTTGTAATCTTGGTTTATGGTTTTATCTACAGTGGTACATGACTTCTTTTCTATCCTCTATTTTCTATCCTAAGTATTTCAAATTCCCTTCAAAAGTCTATTTCTGGGTGGTTTTGTAGATTGGCCATCAAGTTTAATTCCATTTGAACTATCAAATGTTCTCTGAATTGCTTAAATAGACTTGATATTAGCTCATAGTAGTAATTAGAGTGGTTCCAGGTTTTTCGGTCAAATCATTTTTTATTTGTAGGGATTTCCTCCAAATATCACGTGAACATATTTATACTATCTATTTAACCCTAATTAATCCTAAATATGAGCAAAAAGCAAAAAAAAAAATTTTGAAGTTCAAGCGCTAACTTGGGGCTTACATATGGCGGCCATCTGCGGTACGATTAGAAATCATGAGAACCCTAAAACTCTTGCTATTGCTATGTTGGTCACACAGTCAATTTTTTCCTATCACTCGGCGAAAAGAAATTTGAACAAGGATAATTCAATCATGTACAAATGTGAAGATATGCAATGTGTCAAGAATAATTCTTGGACAAGTATCTAAATGTGGACCTAAGAACCTTGATGGTTCCTATTTTCACTCCTTGGTTTATTAATTTATTTGAAATAATTTTTTCATGGTTTTCCATCCACCTCAGTTGGAGCTAACTTGGATCTATAGAAAATAAAAGATAAAAATCCATCCTTCCGCCTCAGTCAAAGCTGACTTGGACTAAGAGGGGGTAGAAAATAAGATAAGGAAATCCCTGTCCTTTTATGACTAGCGAACTTGGACCTATAGATAAAGTTGAACTGAATGGACTTTGAATCTGTCTAAGTATGCTTCTAATTCCTTCATTCTTTTCACCGACCATGTCTAGATGAAGATGTCGCCGTAATATTGTAGTACTATAGTGAACTCACTATGTGAGAGAGCATTCATAATGTTCGTATAGGTGTTGAGCTCCCTTTACTATTTATCTTGGTATTAAATTGAGTGTGTTAGAGGTTGCGAGAAGCATTCATAACTGAACGAGTCCAATTCACACAAATCCAATCCAAATAAATATATAGTAAAGAAAATCCACTCAACACTACATACAATTGTACTATAAGCTAACCGCTCTTAGCAGGCCCTACAGTTACGAGTACTAGCGCTTGATCTGCACAGATCAATGTGCTAACTATCTCCGAGGAGGTTGGTTGTAGCTCAAAGAAGTAATCTTCAATTCATTTGATGTCAGATGAATGTCTCTCCCACATGGAATAGTTGTTGAAGAAGGTGGCGTTTCTGATCCGCTCCTGCCGTGTTTTCTTGTTATGGCTCGGCTACTAGTAGAACAAGGGATCAGAGCGCGGATGGTGCACACCTTCACCTTTTGGAGTGGTGAAGAGTGACACACGGTAGTCTTCTTTGTCCTGACACGACTCACAGGCTGTAGTGTATTCGGCGATATATTGCAGCTGATGGTTGTGAGTCTGTATAGACAATACAAGCCGACTTGAGATGCCCTCGCAACAATCCAAGGTGAGAGGGCTAATGCCACGATGCCACGTACGGAAGTTACTGGATTTGGTGTAAGGATTCTCAAACAGGTGTCGAAGGCCGACAGTTGAGTTCCCAAATCGGAAGAGCTCTCTGTCACAAAGCACATGTGACAGAGAGTATTGTATGTCGAGGTGTAGCAACTCTGATAGCTCTTTATGAGTCATGTAGGAGGGATGTTTAGCCTCGAAACGTGCCTTCACAAACTCATTCCCGAACTTCCAAGCAACCAGCACCACCTTCCAGAAGAATATCAAACAGCTTGTGATTTCCTCTTCGGATACTCCAAATGTGCCTGATGCGTGGGCGTACGCGATCACTGGGGTATGTCGGTTTGGATCTTGCAGATATTGTCATGCCAAGTGCTCCCAAAACTCGAAAGATACTCCCAAATTGGTAGGGCCAAGCAGTAGGTCTTCCAAGGGAAATACCTTGTTGCCTTTGTCATTGCTATTGCCTTCTTTAGGGTCAAGATAGTCCTTGCAAGGCCAACCACGGCGGTTCTCCACCCAGCTCTCAAATAGAGATAGGTCATCTTTTGCCCTTGGCTGGTATGCTTGGAGAATCAACACTCACTTTAGAAGTAATCTTCCCTTGATAATTCAACTTGAAAAGTTTAGAATGTCTTACCCTAGCACCCTAGTGTCTTCACCAAAATGTGGCTGACAGTTCGAATCATATGCTAAATGGTCAATATGTTGTCGAAAGAGAGGCTTGAGCAATGTCTTAGTCAATGACTAAAGACTCCCGGCAGACGCACCTATTATGTGGGCGCTTTATTCCCACCCTTGGAATAAAGTGTACACAAGGCCAGGTTCTAGTTTTTGTCGTAGTTAAATCTCTATTGGGTGTTAATACGTATAATCCAATTACACCTTCCAAGCAATGGATCTTTTGATGTTGTTCCTAGTGTTAGCTTTGTCCACTTCTAATTGCTAAAAAATCCAAAAGATTGGCATTCAAAGTTCATGACATTTGAGTTACTGGTTCTTTAAACTACAGTCCATGGGTAATAGATTTCTTTTTCTTTCAAATTTATATTCAAAAAAATGGGAGTCTAAATTTAGTGCGCTCAAAAGTTCTTAATGTTTGGGTCATTTACAACTTGTACATTTCTTTTTCCATGTTCTTTGCATTCAAAGTTCATGACATTTGAGATTCTGGTTTTTTAAACTACAGTCCATGGATAATAGATTTTCTTTTCTTTCTGAATTATATTCAAGAAATTAGAACTCTAATTTTAGTTCACTCATAAGCTTTTAATGTTTGGATCATTTGGAACTTGTACATTTTTCTTTTTATGCTCTTGGCATTCAAAGTTCATGACATTTGAGTTCTTGGTTCCTTAGACTACACGGCTTGGGCAATTTTATTTTTTCTTTGTACATTTTATTCAAAAAGTTGGGGCTCTAAGTTTAGTGAGCTCATAAATTCTTAATGTTGGGATCATTTACAACTTGTACATTTCTTTTTCTATGCTCTTGGCATTCAAAGTTCATGACATTTGAGTTTCTGGTTCCTTAAACTACAGTCCATGGGTAATAGATATTTTTTTTCTTTCAGATTCATATTCAAGAAAATAAGACTCTAGTTATAGTGCACTTAGAAGTTCTTAATGTTTGCATCATGTACAACTTGTACATTTTACTTTTTATGCTCTTGGCATTTGAAGTTCATGACATTTGAAACTATGGTTCTTGAAACTACACGGCATGGGAAATTTTTTTTTTCTTTGTACATTTTATTCAAAAAGATGGGGCTCTACTTGTAGTGTGCTCAGCAATTCTTAATGTTTGGATCGTTTACAACTACTACATTTTTTTTTTCCGTACTCTTTTCATTCAAAGTTCATGACATTTGAGTTTCTAATTCTTTAAACTATAGCCCATGGGTAATAGAATTTTTTTTTCTTTCTGAATTTTATTCAAGAAAATAGAACCCTAGTTTTAGTGCACCCAAAAATTCTTAATGATTGGATCATTTACAACTTGTACATTTCTTTTTCTATGCTCATGGCATTCAAAGTTCATGACATTTGAGTTTCTGGTTCTTTGAACTACAATCCATGGGTAATAGATTATTTTTTCATTTTGAATTATATTCAAGGAAAAAAGACTCTAATTATAGTGCGCGCAGAATTTTTTAATGTCTGGATTATTTACATCTACTACATTTTTCTTTCATGCTCCCAGCATTCAATGTCTATGACATTTGAGTTTCTGATTCTCTATACTATAGGGCATGGGTATTAGATTAATTTTTTGTTCTAATTTATATTGAAGAAGATGGGGCTCAAATTTTAGTGCGCTCAGTAATTTTTAATGTTTGGTTCATTTACAACTTGTACATTTTTATTATCCATGCTCTTGGCATTCAAAGTCTGTGTCATCTGAGTCTGGTTCTTTAAACTACAATCATAGGGTAATAGATTTTGTTTTCTTCTTGAATTATATTCAAGAAAACGGGACTCTAAACTTAGTGCACTCAGAAATTCTGAATGTTTGGATCATTTACAACTTGTTCAATTTTTTTATTCATGCTCTTGGCATTCAAAGTTCATGACATATGAATTTCTGATGCTACAAACTACAATTGATGGATAATAGGTTTCTTTTTCTTTTTAACTTATATTCAAGAAAATGGAACACTAACTTTAGTGCGCTCAGAAGTTCTTAATGTTTGGATCATTTACAACTTGTATATTTCTTTTTCCATACTCTTGGCATTCAAAGTTCATGACAGATGAGTTTCTGGTGCTATAAATTACAATCTATGCTTTAAAGATTTTTTCTTCTTTTTGATTTATATTCAAGAAAATGGGACACTAAATTTAGTGCGCTCAAAAGTTCTTAATGCTTGGATCATTTACAACTTGTACATTTCATCATCCATGCTCTTGGCATTCAAAGTTCATGACATTTGAGTTTTTGGTTCTTTAAACTACAGTCCATGGGTATTAGATTTCTTTTTCTTTCAGATTTATATTCAAGTCATTGGGACTCTAATTTTAGTGCCCTCAGAAGTTCTTAATTTTTGGATTATTTACAACTTATACATTTCTTTTTCCATGCTCTTGGCATTCAAAATTCATGACATTTGAGTTTCTGGTTCTTTAAACTATAGACCATGGGTAATAGATTTTTTTTTCTTTCTGAATTATATTCAAGAAAATGGGACTCCAATTTTAGTGCACTCATAAGCTCTTAGTGTTTGGATCATTTGCAACTTGTACATTTCTCTTTTTATGCTCTTGGCATTTAAAGTTCATGACATTTGAGTTTCTATTTCTTTAAACTACAATCCATGGGTAATAGATTTTTTTTTCTTTCAGATTTATATTCAAGAAAATGGGACTCTAATTATAGTGCGCTCAAAAGTTCTGAATTTTTGGATCATGTACAACTTGTACATTTAATTTTCCATGCTCTTGGCATTCAAAGTTCATGACATTTAAGTTTCTATTTTTTAAACTACAATCCATGGGTAATAGATTTCTTTTTCTTTCAAATTTATATTAAAAAAAACGGGACTCCAATTATAGTGTGCTCAAAAGTCCTTAATGTTTGGATCATTTACAACTTGTACATTTCTTCTTTCATGCTCTTGGCATTTGAAGTTCATGACATTTGAAACTTTGGTTCTTGAAACTACACGGCATGGGTAATTTTTTTTTCTTTGTATATTTTATTCAAAATTATGGTGCTCTAATTTTAGTGCGCTCTTTAATTTTTATTGTTTGGATCATTTACAGTTTGTACAACTTTTTTTTTCATGCTCTTGGCATTTGAAGTTCATGACATTTGAAACTATGGTTCTTGAAACTACACGGCATGGGAATTTTTTTTTTTGTTTGTACATTTCATTCAGAAAGATGGGGCTCTACTTGTAGTGTGCTCAGCAATTCTTAATGTTTGGATCGTTTACAACTACTACATTTTTTCTTTCCGTACTCTTTTCATTCAAAGTTCATGACATTTGAGTTTCTAATTCTTTAAACTATAGTCCATGGGTAATAGAATTTTTTTCTCTTTCTAAATTTTATTCAAGAAAATGAGACCCTAATTTTAGTGCGCCCAGAAATTCTTAATGTTTGGATCATTTGCAACTTGTACATTTCATTTTCCATGCTCATGGCATTCAAAGTTCATGACATTTGAGTTTCTGGTTCTTTAAACTACAGTCCATGGGTAATAAATTTCTTTTTCTTTCTGAATTATATTCAAGAAAACGGGACTCTAATTTTAGTGCGCCCAAAAATTCTTAATGTTAGGATCATTTACAACTTGTACATTTCTTTTTCCATGCTCATGGCATTCAAAGTTCATGACATTTGAGTTTCTGGTTCTTTGAACTACAGTCCATGGGTAATAGATTATTTTATCATTCTGAATTATACTCAAGAAAAACGGACTCTAATTATAGTGCGCTTAGAAATTCTTAATGTTTGGATTTTTTACAACTACTACATTTTTCTTTCATGCTCCAGGCATTCAATGTCTATGACATTTGAGTTTTAAGTTCTCTATATTGCAAGGCATGGGTATTAGATTAATTTTTTGTTCTAATTTATATTGAAGAAGATGGAGCTCAAATTTTAGTGCGCTCAGCAATTTTTAATGTTTGGATCATTTACAACTTGTACATTTCATTATCCATGCTCTTGGCATTCAAAGTTTGTGTCATCTGAGTCTGGTTCTTTAAACTACAGTCATTGAATAATAGATTTTGTTTTCTTTTTGAACTGGATTTAAGAAAATGGGACTCTAATTTTAGTGCACTCAAAAGTTCTTAATGCTTGGATCATTTACAACTTGTACATTTCATTTTCCATGCTCTTGGCATTCAATGTTCATGACATTTGAGTTTCTAGTTCTTTAAACTATAGTCCATGGATAATAGATTTTTTTTTCTTTCTAAATTATATTCAACAAAATGGGACTCTAATTTTAGTGCTCTTAGGAGTTCTTAAAGTTTGGATCATTTACAACTTGTACATTTCTTTATCATGCTCTTGGCATTCAAAGTTCATGACATTTGAGTTTTTGGTTCTCTAGACTATACGACATGGGTAATATTTTTTTCCTTTGTACATTTTATTCAAAAAGATGGGGCTTTAATTTTAGTGCACTGAGAATTCCTTAATGTTTGAATCATTTACAATTGGTACAAATTTTTTTTTCATGCTCTTGGCATTCAAAGTTCATGACATATGAGTTTCTGATGCTTTAAACTACAATCTATGGGTAATAGATTTTTTTATTTTTATTTATTTTTATTCAAGAAAATGGGACACTAATTTTAGTACGCTCAGAGATTCTTAATGTTTGGATCATTTACAACTTGTACATTTCATTTTTCATGCTCCTGGCATTCAAGGTTCATGACATTTGAGTTTCTGGTTCTTTAAACTACAGTCCATGGATAATAGAATTTTTTTTCATTTAGATTTATATTCAAGAAAATAGGACTCTAATTTAGTGCACTCAAAAGTTCTTAATGTTTGGATCATTTACAACATGTACATTTCATTTTGCATGCTCTTGGCATTCAAAGTTCATGACATTTGAGCTTCTGGTTCTTTAAACTACAGTCCATGGGTAAAAGTTTTTTCTTTCTCTCTGAATTATATTCAACAAAATGGAACTTTAATTTTTGTGCGCTCAAAAATTCTTAATGTTTGGATCATTTACAACTGGTACATTTTTCTTTTCATGCTCTTGGCATTCAAAGGTCATGACACGTGATTTTCTAGTTCATTAGACTACATGGCATGAATAATTTTTTTTTTGTTTGTACATTTTATTCAAAACGGTGGGGCTCTAACTTAGTGCCCTCAAAAATTCTTAATGTTTGGATCACTTACAACTTGTACATTTCTTTCTCCGTGCTCTTGGCATTCAAAGTTCATGACATTTGAATTTCTAGTTCCTTAAACTACAGGCCACTGGTAATAGATTTTCATTTCTTTCTGAAATATATTCAAGAAAATGGGACTCTACTTTTAGTGCACTCAAAAATTCTTAATGTTTAGATCAATTACAACTTGTAGATTTCTTTTTCCATGCTCTCGGTATACAAAGTTCATGACATTTGAGTTTTTGCTTCTTTAAACTAGTCTATGGGTAATAGATTTTTTTTCTTTCTAAATTATATTCAAGAAAATGGGACTCTAATTTTAGTGCGCTCAAGAATTCTTCATGTTTGGATCATTAACAACTTGTACATTTCTTTTTCCATGCTCTTGGCATTCAAAGTTTATGACATTTGAGTTTTTGCTTCTCTAAACTACAGTCCATGGGTAATAGATCTCTTTTCTTTTCAGATTTATATTCAAGAAAATAGGACTCTAATTATAGTGCGCTCAGAAGTTCTTAATGCTTGGATCATTTACAACTTGTACATTTCTTTTTCCATGCTCTTGGCATTCAAAGTTCATGACATTTGAGTTTCTGCTTCTTTAAACTATAGTCTATGGGTAATAGATTTTTTTTTCTTTCAGATTTATATTCAAGAAAATGGGACTCTAACTTTAGTGCGCTCAGAAGTTCTTAATGTCTAGATCATTTACAACTTGTACATTTGTTTTTCCATGCTCTTGGCATTCAAAATTCATGACATTTGAGTTTTTGATTCTTTAAACTACAGTCCATGAGTAATAGATTTTTATTTCTTTTAGATTTATATTCAAGAGAATGGGGCACTTATTTTGGGGCACTGAAAAAATGTCAATGTTTGGATCATGTACAACTTGTACCATTTTTTTTTTCATGCGCTTGGCATTCAAAGTTCATGACATTTGAGTTTCTGGTTTCTTAAACTACAGGCCATGGGTAACAGATTTTCATTTCTTTCTGAAATATATTCAAGAAAATGGGACTCTACTTTTAGTGCACTCAAAAATTCTTAATGCTTGGATCATTTACAATTTGTACATTTCATTTCCATGCTCTTGGCATTCAAAGTTCATGACATTTGAGTTTTTGGTTCCTTAAACTACAGGCCATGGGTAACAAATTTTTTTTTCTTTCTGAAATATATTCAAGAAAATGGGACTCTACTTTTAGTGCATTCAAAAATTATTAATGTTTGGATAATTTACAACTTGTACATTTCATTTTCCATGCTCTTGGCTTTCAAAGTTCATGACATTTGAGTTTCTGGTTCCTAAAACTACAGGCCACGAGTAATTTAATTGTTTTATCTTTTTGAATTATATTCAAGAAATGTGTTACAGCACAGGGCAAGCAAATTCCCAGTTATACTATCAAAAACCACTTTAAAGTATAACAAAGTGACTCTAAAGATCAAACCTGTGAGATTCTGTGAAGTAGATAGCCATTTATGGTCTCTAAGCTAAGTCAGTACCAATATTTCCTTTTCCGGTCCTAACACAACAACCGGAAACACAACAACACCAAGAACTACAATCAGACCCTTTTTTCTTTCTCCGATCAGATCGGCTTTCCGATCTGGTCTGATCAGCTCACATCCACTCTTACTACCATCCGGTTTAGTTTTACCTCTGTTTCACCATCAGAGGGTTCGCCCCTTGATTTTGAGAGTGGCAGGCCCGCCGCTCCTTCCGTGACTTATAGTGGCTGAAGACCCACTTCTCTATTCTTCCATTTCCTACACTAATCTGGATCCGGTTTGATCCTTCACAGCAACCTAGAGAACCCTCCGGATTACCGGTCACACAAAGACCCTCCGTACGATCCTCTCATACTACAACGACCTTAGCGCCACGTTTCGTCTATACAAAGCCAAGCAGTTGCAAGTGAACCCGTCCCTTCTAACATCAAATAAAGTCCTTCCGTTTACCCACTAAGGCAGCGAGATCTCTCAGGAGATCGGACACTCAATTGGATTTCCCATCCAGAGGTTCTAGCACGACTAAGGAATCCCTCCCTATCCGCCTAGCCTAACAACGGCTGTCTCGCCCGGAATCCTAAATCTTAGAGATGTTGAGGAACTGAAATCCACTCCCAACTCTTGCACAACGCGCTCACTTGCACATAAGATCAAAACAAGAACGCCAAAGGGAGAAATCACACCCGCACCAGCATGCGCCTTCCTAACTCCTCACCACACAACCCTGCCACATACGGGAGAGACACGCAACAAGAGGCCAAGAGAAGACATACACAAAATTTGGGTGAAAAGACTCGCAGCTCCCAAGTAGGGGCTGACTTATATACAACTTGATTACAAAGCAAAAAGGCCCACGAAAATCCACGCTGGACATTTGGGTCCGATCCTAACCGGCCAGTCCGGTCCAACATCCGATCCGGTCTTAACTATCTTACAAAACTTTACATTCCTAACTACCTATCTACTCTCCAACTCCCCCACCCAGCGTAGGACTCTTGAGTTCCTCGGGCAGTTGGTTGAAGACATCCGCAAGGTTCCGGCTCCGCTCTCCGGCAGCTGGATCCGGAAGATCTGACCCTGGCGATGAATCCAACTGAATTGGTTGTCCAGGCCCAGGTCTCCGGTTACTCTTCCTTGACTCGGGTGTTTGATCCTTGGGCTCCCTCGGATTTGACCCTTTGGCTGCAAACAAATCCGGTAGCAAAATGTCCGAGAGGTGGATCTCCCGGGAGTACATGGACCTGTTCAGCTTCCGATTGCTGATGTCCATCTGGTTGGCCGCCTCTCTCGCTGTCGCCAAGGATGCTTCCACCCGATCGGTGAAGTCGGTGAGGATCCGAACTATCCGGGAACTGGATACCTTCTTCTCCTCATGCACCTTTTTGTCAAATAATTCCACTTTAATTGCGGTGGATCCGGACTCTCCGAGAGTGTCCTTCACCGACTCGGCCACCTTTTGGGTTGCTTCCGCCATCTCTCGGACTACAGCCTTATCTTCCCTGGGGGCTACCATGTCAGCCCTTAGGGTGTCGACTTCCTCCTGAAGCCAACGGATCTCTGCCTCCTGCCTCCGATGCTCATCAGGATCTGACAGATACTGGCCCACCTTACCCGGTAAATCACTATCCACCGGTGCACCCACCAAATCTCCGATAGTAATGAGAGCCCTCCTCTTGACCTCCCAGTCCGCTTGTATCCCGCACAGGATTACCGTCAACTGGTTGAACGGGTCGGTCGGGTCTTTGGGATCCGACATCTCCACATCTGGTCCCTGTTCTGGAGTGGACTGGGTGGTAGGAGGGGTTCCTCACTTGCAAAGAGGCATCGTCTTCATCCGCTTCCTCGGCCAGAGTTGCTCCTCCTCTTCTTCTTCTTCTTCCGTCTCGGGTTCGGACCCGGTTTGCTCTTCCTGTTTGTCATCCGAACCCGACTCCCCGTACTTCAGGATAGACTCCTGAAGGCTCCACGTCTTCTCCTCCGTCTCGGTGAGGAGTTGGTTGCAGTGGTAGAGGTGGAACAGATAGGGACTCAAAGGAGTGGCCCTACTCTTTCCGATCCTTGTCACCAACTAGGACACCAGATCGGAAAAGATCCGGGCCCAGTTCACTTTCCGTTTACCACTCAGGGAACCAAAAATTGTATTGTCGATGGTCATTGTCACCCTTGTCGGCTTCTCCGGGTGGACAATCGGAACCATAAACTGGAGGAGATTACGGTGCCGGTCGCTCTTACAGTCCGCGACCGCGTACCCGTCCTTGTTGCTCGGCTCCCCATGAAACTTATCATGGATGAACTCGTCCTTCCGTCCCGCCATGCCGGAACCTCCCATCTGAAAGTTGTAAACTTCCCTCCACCTTTCTTCTTCCCATTTGGTTGGGCGGCCCCGGAGCATGTTGTCGAACTCGTTCGACGCCTTACACCTAATCTCTCTCACCATCCGCTCCTCCCTAAACCCCCAGGGTTTATCCATCAACACGAGACACCCCATCGCGTTGAGGTCCTCCATGAGCTCGGACCTGGCCGGTTCTGTCGTAGGAATGACCGGAACTACCTTCCGGAGCTTGACGTCGGAGGAGGAACTGAGCGCTCCCGGTCTGCTCTTACGCAACTGAGGCATGGACACGAACGGCCACTGAACCCTTATCCATCGCTACCTCACTCTCTCTTAGCCGCACGTCCCGTTCCTCACTTCCTCTTGCCCAATCTTAACCGGAAATCAATACAAAACCTGCAACCCACACGCTTTCTACCTTTCCTACACACTTTGACATGCCTAGCCGGAAGCGCACACACATACAACGGCTCTGGCGCAGACGGAGGCGTAAAAGCGCTCAAGGTCAGCTCCAGAGCTCAAGGGAAGTAAAGGAGTGAAATTGAGGACGACCAGTCTTTATATAGTCCTAGGACCCTTGGCAGGTCATCATGACTTTTTCCGGTCCAGTCCATATCGATCCGGTCCAACCCTAATCCGATCTGAGGTGAGATCCGGATGTGATTCCGTTCCTGAATACTAACATTCTGACAGGATCAGATCCAGTTTCCTCCTTACGGGATTAGCGTTGTCTATCTCAAATTTCCTTCTGCCCCTCTAACCGGATACAGATCCTAATTACCCATTTCCGTTCTATTATTTAGATAAGCAAAGGAAAACCAAAAAATCTGGTTACGACAAAATGCGACTCTACTTTTAGTGCACTCAAAAATTATTAATGTTTGGATCATTTACAACTTGTACATTTCTTTTTCCATGCTCTTGGCATTCAAAGTTCATGACATTTGAGTTTCTGATTCCTAAAACTACAATCTATGGGTAATAGATTTTTTTTTCTTTTTGAATTATATTCAACAAAATGGGACTCTAATTTTAGTACGCTCAGAAATAGTTAATGTTTGGATCATTTACAACTTGTACATTTCTTTTTCCATGCTCTTGGCATTCAATATTCATGACATTTGAGTTTTTGGTTCTTTAATCTACAGTCCATGGGTAATAGATTTCTTTTTCATTTAGATTTATATTCAAGAAAATGGGACTCTAATTATAGTGAGCTCAAAAGTTCTTAATGTTTAGATCATTAACAACTTGTACACTTCATTTTCTTTGCTCTTGGCATTCAAAATTCATGACATTTGAGTTTCTAATTCTTTAAACTATAGTCCATGGGTAATAGATTTTTTTTTCTTTTCGATTAATAGTCAAGAAAATGGGACTCTAACTATAGTGAGCTCAAAATTTCTTAATGTTTGGATCAATTACAACTTGTACATTTCTTTTTCCATGCTCTTGGCATTCAAAGTTCATGACATTTGTTTTTTTGGTTCTCTAAACTACACAACATGGGTAATACTTTTCTTTGCTTTGTTCATTTTATTCTAAAAGATGGGCTCTAATTTTAGTGCACTCAAAATTTCTTAATGTTTGGATCCTTTACAACTTTTAGATTTCTTTTTCCATGCTCTTGGCATTCAAAGTTCATGACATTTGAGTTTCTGGTTCTATAAACTACAGGGCATAAGTAATAGATTATTTTTTTTTTCTAAATTATATACAAGAGAATAAGACTCTTATTTTAGTGCACTCAAAAGTTCTTAATGTTTGGATCATTTACAACTTGTACATTTCTTTTTCATGCTCTTGGCATTCAAAGTTCATGACGTTTGAGTTTCTGGTTCTTTAAACTAAAGTCCATGGGTAATTGATTTTTTTTTTTCCTGAACTATATTTAAAAGATGGGACTCTAATTTTAGTGCGCTCAAAAATTGATAATGTTTGGATCATTTACAACTTGTACCATTTTCTTTTTTCATGCTCTTGGCATTCAAAGTTCATGACATTTGACTTTCAAGTTCTTTAAACTACATGGCATGGGTAACAGATTATTTTTTTGTTCTGATTTATAATCAAGAGAATTGGGCTCTTATTCTTGTGTGTAGAAAAACTATTTATGTTTGGATCATTTACAGCTTGTACATATTTTTTCATGCTTTTGGCATTCAAATTTCATGACATTTGAGTTTCTGGTTTTATAAATTACAGGGCATGGGAAATAGATTATTTTTTTGTTCTGATTTATATTCAAGAGAATAAGGCTCTAGTTTGAGTGCGCTCAAACGTTCTTAATGTCTGGATCAATTTCAACTTGTACATTTTTTTTTCATGCTCTTGGCATTAAAAATTTATAACATTTTAGTTTTTGGTTCTATAAACTACATGGCATGGGTAGTAGATTATTTTTTTGTCCTGATTTATATTCAAGAAAATGGGGCTCTAATTTTAGTGCGGTCAATAATTCATAATGTGGGGATTATTTACAACTTGTAGCTCTTTTATTTCATGCACTTGGCATTCGAAGTTCATGACATTTGAGTTTCTGGTTCTATAAACTCTAGGGCATGGTTATAGATTATTTTTTTGTTCTAATTTGTATTCAAGAGAATGGGGCTCTTCTATTTGTGCGCTAAAAATTTGTTAATGTTTGGATGATTTACAACTTGTACCATTTTCTTTTTTCATGCTCTTGGCATTCAAAGTTCATGAAATTAAAGATTTTGGTTCTATAAACTAACAGGGCATGGGTCATAGATTATTTTTTTGTCCTGGATTATATTCAAGAAATTGGGGCTCTAATTTTAGTGCGCTAAAAAATTCTTAATGTTTAGATCATTTACAGCTTGTACATTTCTTTTTCCATGCTCTAGGCATTTAATGTTCATGACATCTAAGTTTGGTTCTTTAAACTACAATCCAGGGGTAAATGATTTTTTTTTTTTTTCTGAATTACATTCATGAAATGGAAATCTAATTTTAGTGTGCTCATAAATTCTTAATGTTTGAATCATTTACAACTTCTACGGGTTTTTTTTCATGCTCTTGGCATTTGAAGTTCATGACATTTGAGTTTCTGGTTCTATGAACTACAGGGCATGGGTAATAGATTGTTTTCCCGTTCTGATTTGTATTCAAGAGAATGGGGCTCTAATTTTAATGCGCTGAAAAATTCTTAATGTTTGGATCATTTACAACTTGTATCATTTTTTTTTTCATGCTCTTGGCATTCAAAGTTCATGACATTTGAGTTTCTGGTTCTATAAACTACAGTCTACAGGGCATGGGCAATATATTATTTTTTTTATTTGACTTTCATTTAAAAGAATGGAGCTCTGATTTTAGTTCGCTCAAAAATTGAGAGTGTTTGGGGGTGATTGCATGAAAGACTAGTATTGAAACATTGTCACAAACGCAATGTCGAAGCTTCATTTTGCAATAACTTTTGAAGCATGACTCGCATGAAATTGAAATTTTTATTGGAAAATCTTCTTATGAGTTTAATTAGATTTCATATTTTTCAAAAATTTATAATAAATCATTTTATATTTAAAAATCATTTAAACCAATATGTCACGTTTTGAGTTTTAGGGGTTTTTACTACGTAAGGAATCCCCAAATTTAATGACTTGGAGCTCAAATTTCTATGGTTTATTCCTATAGTAGGAAGCCATGATTCCACCAAGGGGCATTAAAAAATTATTTTATTTTATATCCTCTAGATCCATGCAAAGAGGGCTCCCTTGCACACGCAATTCTGAACATTGAAGATGGTTTTAGGATCATTTTTTTGGTGAAATCTTTTCACCATGAAGTCTTCCCAAATGGCATTTTCTAGTGTTTTTTTAAATTATTTTTCCTATTTTTTACAAATTAAAATGTCAAAGTATATATTTTCTTGCGGTTCTGCATTTTTCTAGTTCTCCTATTTAGAGTAGTATTATTTGCATTTCCTTCATAGGGTACCTTCTTCTTATAGGTGTATACATTTCTCATATTTTTCATAATTTTTTAAAAACGTTTTTCTATTCTTATAGTATTCTCAAAAAAATGGCTGAAAACAGCCAAAGTGGAACAAAAATGGCAAGTCATTCTTGCAACAACCCTTGGATCATTTACAACTTGTATCATTTTCTTTTTCCATGCACTTGGCATTCAAAGTTCATGACATCTGAGTCTCTTTCTTTAAATTGCAGTCCATGGGTAATAGATTATTTTTTTGTTGTGATTTATATTCAAGAGAATGGGGCTTTTATTTTAGTGCACTCAGAAGTTCTTAATGTTTGGATCAATTACAACTTGTCCTTTTTTTTTTCATGCTCTTGGCATTCAAAGTTCATGACATTTGAGCTTCTGGTTATATAAACTACACGGCATGGATAACAGATTATTTTTTCGTTCTAATTTATATTCAAGAGCATGGGGCTCTAATTTTAGTGCGCTCAAAAATTCTTAATGTTTGAATCATTTACAACTTGTATCATTTCTTTTCCATGCTCTTGGCATTCAAAGTTCATGACATTTGAGTCTGGTTCTATGAATTGCAAGCCATGGGTAATACAGGTTTTTTTTGTTCTGATTTATATTCAAGAAAATGGGGCTCTGATTATAGTGCGCTCAAAAGTTTTGAATGTTTGGAACATTTACAACTTGTACATTTTATTTTCTTATGCTCTTGGCATTCAAAGTTTGTGACATTTGAGTTTCTGGTTCTATAAACTACAAGGCATTGGTAATAGATTATTTTTTGATCTGATTTATATTCAAGAAAATGGGACTCTAATTTTAGTGCGCTCAAAAATTGTTAATGTTTGGATCCTTTACACCTTGTACCATTTTTTTTTCATGCTCTCAGCATTCAAAGTTTATGAGATTTGAGTTTCTAGTTCTATAAACTAGAGGGCATGGAAAATGGTACATCATAAATCAAAACAAGAAAATAATTTGAATTATAATCTGAACAAAAAAATAATTTGAACAAAAAAATAATTTGAACAAAAAAATAATCAGAACAAAACAATAATCAGAACAAAACAATAATCTGAACAAAACAATAATCAGAACAAAAAAATAATCTGAACAAAACAATAATAAGAACAAAAAAATGGAGAGTAAGGCTCTAATTTTAGTGCGCTGAAAAATTCTTAATGTTTGGATCATTTACAATTTGTACAATTCTTTTTCCATGGTCTTGGCATTCAAAGTTCATGACATTTGATTTTCTAGTTCTTTAAACTACAATCCATGGGGATTTGATTTTTTTTTTCTCTGACTCAAATTTAAGAGAATAGGACTCTAATTTTAGTGCGCTCAAAATTTCATAATGTTTGGATCATTTACAGCTTGTACATTTTTTTCCATGCTCTTGGCATTCAATGTTCACGACATCTGAATTTGATTCTTTAATCTACAATCCATGGATTATTTATTTATTTATTTTTGAATTATATTCAAGAAATGGGTATCTAAATTAGTGACCTCATAGATTGTTAATGTTTGGATCATTTACAACTTATACCATTTTTTTTTCATGCTCTTGTCATTCAAAGTTCATGACATTTGAGTTTCTGGTTCTATAAACTATAAAGCATGGGTAATAGATTAATTTTTGATTCTAAATTATATTCTAGAAATTGGGACTCTAATTTTAGTGCGCTCAAAAATTGTTAATGTTTGGATCATTTACAACTTGTACATTTTTTTTTTCATGCGCTTGGCATTCGAAGTTCATGACAATTGAGTTTCTGGTTCTATGAACTAGAGGGCATGGGTAATAGATTGTTTTTCTGTTTTGATTAATGTTCAAGAGAATGAGGCTCTAATTTTAGTGCTCTCAAAAATTCTTATTGTTTGGATCATTTATAACTTGTACCATTTTCTTTTTCTATGCTCTTGGCATTCAAAATTCATGACATTTGAGTTTCTGGTTCTGTAAACTACAGGGTATGGGTAGCAGATTATTTTTTTGACCTAAATTATATTCAAGAAAATGGGGCTCTAATTTTAGTGCGCTCAAAAATTCTTAATGTTTGGATCATTTACAACTTGTACCATTTTCATTTTTCAGGCTTTTGGCATTCAAAGTTCATGACATTTGAGTTTCTGGTTCTTTAAACTACAGTCCATGAGTAATTGATTTTTTTTTTCTGAATAATATATTTAAGAGAATTGGATTCTAACTTTAGTGTGCTCAAAAAATCTTAATGTTTGGATCATTTACAGGTTGTACATTTTTTTTCCCATGCTCTTGGCATTCAAAATTTGTGACATTTGAGTTTTTGTTTCTTTAAACTACAGTCCATGGGTAATTGATTTCTTTTTCTTTTTTTGAATTATATTCAAGACAATCTGTGAGTGACTTTTCTTGCGTGAAGAAAATAAAACGCCTAGAGTTTGGCGGAGGGGGAGTGTGTAGAACCTCTATCCTATTTTGCATCCAAAGAATGGGCTCCTAATTACAATACTCAAAATTGGCCTAAAATGCCCTAAATGAATCAAGGGCAACACACCTAAAATTTCCAATTTGAATGCCTTGACCCCCAAAATCACCCAATCATAGACAAGAGTAGATTAGGGCAACTTCTATGCCAAAATCTCACCAAAAACTTGCATTTAAAACCTCTAAGTGGGTGAAATTGCCACCTCGTTAACAATTCCAGCACACAATGGTTCATCAAATACCATCTAATATCCTTCAAGCATCTTATCAAGCATTCCCATAGATTAGGGTAATCTTTTAGGTAAAAATCTAGCTCAAAAGTACATTTAGAGGCCCAAATGGGCTAAACTTTAGCCCTAAATGAAAAATACAGCACACAATCACTCACCTCAAATACCAACCTCTACCATTAATTGACAATGTTGTACTCTTTTTGAGTTCCTAGATTCAATACTACAACATTCACCCACTCTCTTTAAGTAATTTAACCTTTTTCTCTCCTTTGCTCATTCAAACACCTTAATCCTAATTTTAAACTAAATTGGGTAGCGCTTCTGCGCTTGCTCAAAAAACCTAAAAAAAAATCAACTCTCTATTTAGGTATTCTTTTTAAACTCCCCCCCCCCCCCCCTCCCCCCCCCTAATCATGCAATTCATGCAAGCCATTCAAAACATTCATGCAAGAACATTCAATCACCTATTGCATGGCAAAGTCATAGTGTAATTACTATTACAATTGAAATGTATCATGGTACCAACAAACATAGGATAAAAAAAAATCAGTCCCCGCTAGGCAACAGACCTCCTTGCAGTGATCTAGCCGCCCTGACCTTGTCCTTGCTTTGATTTGGGCGAGCTATAGATTTTTGGAAAGCTAACTTCAAGTCGCATCATCCCTGTAAAATTTAGCTCCATCCAATTCTTTATACTCCCGCAATTGTCCATCAAAGTTAGCAATCCAATCTCACTCAAAATTCTCCCCTCATTCTCAAGTACTTTTTCCATCTGACCTAAGAAAACTCCATTTTTCACCCATTTTTTTCCTCTCATGGTGAAAATCTACTCAACAAATTGTCTAATCATTGGCTCCTACCTTAATTCCTCATCATTCATGTTTAAAACACCCATAATCACAACAATGCTCTCAAAACACATGCACACAAAAGTTGAGCGAGAGAGAGCTTGGAACCCTGATTTTTTCCTATAACCAACACCCTAACAACTGATTTCTCTAATCACATTCATTCCACCTTAATTTATAGTCAAATCTCTAGTTTACTGCAAAATGCACTAATTTAGTGAAAATTGCGCCACTTTAGTGAAAACTGCGCTAATTTAGTGCAAACCCCCCTAAAATACTATTTTTTCTCCAATTTTACTATTTTGACCCTATTTTAGTGTTCCTAACACTATCGTAGTATTCTAGTAGTAGTTTTAAGTTTACTAACTTGTTTTGTGTTTTTTCATATTTATTATTTTTTGTAGTTTTCAAGTTACTTTTAGTTTCATTCCAACTTGTAGGATTTTAGTTTTCATTTTCATTTTCATTTTTTGTTTTTTACTTTCCATTTTATTGGATTTTATTTTTATGTTTTTTTATATTTGGTACTTCTTTTTGGTTTCTAATTTTTCCCTAATGTCATTTTCTACTTGTAGGATTTTGTTTTAGTTTTCTAAATGTTTTACCATTTGCCTAATTTGGTTACTTTACCAAATCTTGCTTAAAGTCTTTTTAGTTTTAACTTCCGATTTCTTCCCTAGATTTTTCCCATTACTTTCTCCTAATTGCATTTCTAGATTTTCAACCTAAATTCCTAAAGTTCCTATTCCTATCTCACGGAAGACTCCCTAAATTGTAATCATGGCTTAATCCGTTGTCCTAACACTTCTGGACTTGGAATTTAATACATAATGTTAATATTTTCTACAATCTAAAAAGTGAATCAATATGGTGGTTTACATGTGTCGACCATCTGCAGGACATTCGTGAGAATGCGACGGATTTAGAGTCTCAAAGCTTGTAGGCAAGTTGCCTTTCCATTGGGCTTACACGATCACACATGGTAACTTTGCCCTATCACCGTTTGTGCATATGGGAGAATATGTCCCATCTAATGTGGCTACTAAAATGGATCATTTGGATAAGCCTTCATCATCTCATGGTGTAATATGGTGTGTTAGAATCTCTCCGGTGGTATATCTTTGCGATACTTGGAATACCTGTGAGCTCTCAAATTGTCAGTTGGAACTCTAGACTTCTTTTTTTTAAGATTTGCAATTTAGAATAGGTCAAATTATACAAAAAGCCATAAAAAGAGTGTAGAACCAAAATAAGGTTGTACCATACCCATTATAGTATTTGGTCTAGTTTTGATTTTATACCTAAAACATCCCCAAACCTTGCTCAGGAATAGAGTCTAAACCACAAGATAGCGGGTTTTAGAAGATCTTAGTCACATAGCCCCAGCAGGGCCAATTCCCACTGGAAGGTGGCGATACATGTCTAGATTGGTCCTAGGGATCCACAGTGATCCATATGTCAAGTCCTAGGTTAGGTTTCGAATTCCCCATTAAATCGACGAATTCCTGGAAACCTAATTGTTAGCATGCAGAAGCCACTAAATTCAAAACGAGGCCATAGAGGAATCTACAGCCCAAGGATGGTGTCATGGGATAAATCCAATGCTAGGAATCCAACGGCGAAATCGATTTGCCAAGATTTCCTCATTTGCAAAAGATTCTTGCGCCATTGACAATTTGAGGAGACGGCCAATTTAAGTCTCCACTGACCAATTGTGCCAAGTACAGAAATGCACCTCCACATCTTTTGCGAGGCTCCCTGAGAGGTTCCACAAAAATTCTCGGCACCTTCCGACTTGCAGAAGAACCTTTTTCGAGTGGTCAACCATTCTAACCTCCAACGGAAATTGCTTATAAATTACCCAGATTGCGATAAAATCTCACTAAAAATTAAGATAGCTTGTTTTATGCTAATAATGCGTTCCGATAAGTTTCACGGCATTCCAATAGCAGAAGATACCCAAACTAGCAAGATTCCTTGGGAATTAATCACGTCATTACATCTCCGCAACGTTGACCTGCATTCCGGGGGCACATGACTGCGAAACAGTGTCAACAAGGAGTCTTTTCCTACTTCCTTTCACCTTCCGGAGACCCCAAGCTAGTTACTTTTTCCAAAAAAAAAACACCCCAAGAGTTGGAAGTTTATCATGATTGGGTTCTTAACATAGGCTAGCCTATGTTGGGTTTTTGATCTCGGTACGGGGGGTAGGTGATTCTTGGTCTAAAATTGGCATTTTGGATCCAATGGCGCAGTCCGTTTGACATTTGGAGTTGATCTCCAAAATTTAGGAGGTTGGTCCAGCATAGATAATAGAAAGTGAAAATCTAGGATTAGGATGAAAATCTTTGAGGATGAGAATGAAAATCCAAGTTGATAAGGTTACTAGTAGGAATTTAGGGGAGGGGGAGTGAGACCTTGGAAACTTTAAAAGGGCTCCACTTCCTTCTCTTAAATCACCCCCATACTTGTTTTTGGGTCCGTGAATCCAAGTCATATTGGATATTTTGGCGTTTGAAGCCAAAAAAACTCTACGGTGTTTTCGGAGCACTTTTGGCTCCTTTTGTTGTTGTTTTTCAAGCTTTGAAGGTCCTTGGGGGTCCTTCTATCTTGCCTTGTGTACTCCTTGTGTGTTTTCTCTTGTGTTTTAGGTGCTCTTGTGAACTAACTCTTGTATCTTGAGGCTCTTTTGTCTTTTCTACTAATCCTAAAGCCACCCCCTTCCATGCCTTGGCGTATGCCGTTATAGGGGGCCTTTAGAGTGTGAGTCATTTGCTTTACCTTGTTATATTAACTCACGTGTTCTCTAAAGTCAAGTTCTTACCTTCTTCTAACGTGCTTCTTGTTGAGTGGACCCTCCTATGGGACGGCACAGCTTTGAACCTCCTTTGTGTATGTTTCCTAAGTTTATTTCAAACCTTCTTCTAACACTCCCCTTGTTGAGTGGACCCCCCTATGAGACAGCAAAGCTTTGACCCTATATGTGTTTCTTTTAAAAGTCTTGTTTCTTTTCCTCTTCTAAAGTCTCTCTCATTATGTGGACCCCCCTTGGATACGGCAAAGCTTTGAACTAGTGATAAGGTTGAAGGCCTAGAGTGTGTGCTAAAAGTTTAGGTGGCGGAGCTTTGAACCCCCGGAGTGCCACCAAGTCCTAAAGTTGGTGGTAAACCCAACTTAGCGGCAAAGCTTTGAAATTCCCAGGTGTTTAGTTCCAAAGTCTAGTTTCCACGACCTTTGTGGAAACGTCCAAAGTTTAGCTTCCAAGATATGTAGATTTCCTTTTGCGTCTAGTGAGTTTAGTTGTTCCTCAAGTTTTTAGTTAGTTTAGTTGTTTCCCAAGTTTTGCTTTCTCCAAGTGTATTTCCCCTAGTTTCTCTTAGTTAGCAAAGATCTAGTTTTCCCTTAGTTAGCAAAGATCTAGTTTTCCCTTAGTTAGCAAAAAACCCAGTTTCCCTTAATTAGCAAAAATCCGGTTTTCCCTTAGTTAGCCAGTCCAGCATCAGTCCAACATCCAGAACCAGCACCAGTCCAACATCAGTCTAGCATCCGAACTAGCATCAGTCTAGCATACGGAAACAAAAAAAATATAAATATAAATATAAATTAAACCAATCCCCCAGCCGGCCAGCCGGCCGGAAGGTGGGTAGGCGGGCAGGCTAGGCGGCTTGGCCGCTAGCCAGCCGGGGCCCCAGATTGGACTTCCCCACTTTGAACTCTTTTTTTTGGATTTCTGATTTTTGTTGGTTTTTTGGGATTCTCTCAAACGAAAACAAAACGAAAACACAACAAAAGAATGTTGGACTAACCTATTGCTAGCTAGGATTGGAGTAGGATTAGGGTCAAAAAATACAAAAGGGAGGAGTGAGAAAAGAATGGAGCACCATTGTACCTGCATACAAAAGTAGCCTCACTCTCACACTTACACACAATGGAGGGAGAGTAGGGAGGTAGGAGGCTAAATAGGAAGAGAAGGAGAGAGACGATAAGTAGTGGGCTACTTAGAAAGGCTAGGAGGAACAGGAGAAAATCTAAAAAGAGGCCTTGGTAGCCGATAGAAGAAGATGGGGGGTATGACGACGTAAGAACTTTGTAAGAGAATAGTGGACACATTGATGTTGCATAGTTGTTAAAGTTGGTAGTGTAAGGCCCCATAAAAAGTTTGGTGGAATAGTCCCAAGGTAGAAGAAAATAGGAGGAAGAAAAGAAAAGGAAAGAAGTTATGGTGTAACATTTCTTTCAAAAATTAAGCAGTGAGCTTTGGGAGAAAAAAAAAAGCCAACAAATCATCATGGACGGGGATACGTATGAGCATGTGGACAACGTCATCTCCAATATTGGCAGTGATGAGGTAAGCCATTGAGCTAATCCTTGGGATTTTTTCCTAATTAGTTTGTGATTCTCTCAGTTAGGCTTTAACCTAAGATAATTAGCAAAGATTAGCAAGAATTAGAGGTTTAGATTCAAAAGCTCATAGATTAGAATTAAGGGTTTCTGGAAACATATTACGCTAAAAATTTGGCTTTGGATCGACCACACTAAGTTAAATCAAGCGGTTCAAAAGGGAAATTTTTTAATAAACTTTGTTTTAGAAAACAATAGAACAACTTAGGACTGGAGTTTAAAATAGGAATTAGCATTAATTTAGGAGTCAATAATCTAGAAATAGGTTTGGAAAGTAGAAATTAGGAAGAAATCAAGAATTAAAAGTCCAATTAAAGCTAATCTGGGGCGATTAAATTAGGAATTAGGATTTAGAATTAGAATTAGAGAGTTAATTTGGAGGTTTAATTTAGAGGTGAAAATTAAGCATGAATTAGGACGTAAACCATAGAAGTTTAGTTTAGAGGTTAAAATCTAGAATTAGATTTAGGAAGCACAAATCTAGAATTAAAAATTAGAGGTTAAGAAAGGTTAGAGTAACATTTAGAAGATAGAATTTAGGAGTTAAAATTGAGAAGTAATTTAAGAGTCAAAATGTAGAGTAACATTTATAGGTTAAAAAATTAGAAGTAATTTTAGAAGTTAAAGAGGTAACTTAGGAGTCAAAAATCTAGAGTAATACCTAGGGGTTAAAACTTAGAAGGTAGAAAGTTAGGATAATATTTTGAAGGTAGAAAGTAGAGTAGAAAGTCGGAAGTAATTTTCTGAAGTTAAAAGTAAAAACCTAGAAGTAAAATTAAAGTAGAAATAAAAAACTTAACATCACGATAGAATATTAGAACAAATCCAAAGTTCAACCATAGAAGTTCATGTAGAAGGTTAAAATCACCAACCAATTGGGACAGTCAACAAGTGGGAAATCATAAGGGAAAGCACCATGGAAGGGACATAGGATAGAAACAGCGTTCAAATAGGTACAACTACTACCATCCACGAAACTAAAAAACATTAGCAAGTTCCATTGCTTGGAAGGCACAGTGGACCACGCGCGCAACACCCTCTTAAATTAAAAGTGGATAAAAGGCTAGAATCGGGTTGTGTTTGCTCAATTAACAAGGGTGGGTAATTTAGCACCCACAATATCACGCAATGAAATCTTGGGGTTGAGACTTTTCACTCTCTAATGCCACATATCCATCATGGCAATTACTAATCGGAACTATCAACGGGTTTTTGAGCTTGCGGTACAATCTACGAGACACCGTGGGATAAATAAGGTGATCATTCACCTCCTCCAAATTTTTGGAGACTTTCTAGACATGAAAATATGGTGGGAGAATATTGTCTTCTTCCATGTAACCCTCCAAACCGTGGAATAGTGTATCATCTATCTCAAGGTTGTACATAATTGTGTATTCTACTTCATCTAGCAACGTCTCGAAATTGGCATGAGGATCTGGTGGCTCATCCACCACACTTGTAGTGATGGTGAAATTGACCGCTGGGCCCTTGGGGTCTTGTGATCTTTGGGATGTTCCCGTAACCATGTGGCGAATTCCCCGCTGTCTTCCCAATCATAAAGACCGGGGCCTAAATTTTTAATGGGCCCTAAGTCAGTGGAAGCTTCCTATGTGTTCACTATAAGATGCAACACTCCTACATTTTCTACCTTAGATCCCGTCTTAATTCGGGGCTTTTCTTCCACTAGTGATTCGGTGGAAGCGTGTTTAGAGCCAATAGTTATCTCGATCCGATTGTTCGGTGGACCGAATGCTAACATGGATTTGCCAATGGACCAATGCTCGGAGGCATCGGCCCTTTTCAACCAATCACGGCCTAAAAGGAGAGGGTAGGCGGTTTTGTTTGTCATCAACCTCAACACATGGAAGGTCAAAGTGTAAATCTCTCCCCCGGCCTCCACTTGGCAATTTACAATTTGACCAAGGGGGGTAACAAGGCATTGGTCCGCTACATTCACCACATATAGTGATGGACCGATAATCTTTAACTCTAGACTTTCCATTGTGGAAAGTAGCATAATGTTTATGCCGCTACCGCCATCTATCAAAGTCCCCGGGATGACTTTGTCTAAAACAGACACATCAATTTCTAATGCCCCATCATCCATCAAGGCACTAGAATAGATCCTCGCGGTCATCATAGTCTTCTTGGATTTTTGAGGTACAATGGCTCCCTCCTTGAACTCTTTTCTCAAGGAAGGGGCCACTTGAATGAGTTGGGCTACAGAATTATTAGTCCGAAGGGCACAAAGGTCTGCCCGTAGGTCATAGTCCTCTGCCAAATTGAAAACCCGGGAAGGAGGGTTTTTTGGCACCACATAATTTTGGTTGCTAATGTCCATGTCCTCTACAAATTGGTAGAGGTCATCTTCCTTGTCACTCAAAGGATCCTCTAACGGGGCATCTTCTATGGGAAGATGATCTAATGGTGGCTCAAGAATGTTCTCCCGAATTTGTTTTCTCAAAAACTCTCTTGTGGCTTGGACATCCGGGGCCTCATCCGAACCACTACTTCCTTCGGAGATTGCCTCCAAAGGGGATTATCTAAGCGTTGTTGGCGGGTCATTATTGCCACATGTTGGTCCACGGCCTTTTGGCTAGTAGATGCCTCGGTAGTATCCTCATTCTCATGGATAATGAGATGGGTACTTTGAATTGTGGTGGCATCCGGGTTTGGAAGGGGAACATGAATTGGTGGTTGGGCCAGAGGTGCCACCGGTTGAACCGAAGGAGGATAAGGTGGTTGTGCCACCGGTTGGGGTGCAAATGGTTGTGCCACATAATGAGGGTACCATTGCAATAGTTGAGGACTCATGTAATAACTTGAGGGCCCTTGTGGTCCTCGGTTATAAAAACAAGTTTGAAGGAGGGTTTTGAGCAGCACTTGTGACCGGTCCAAGACTCGTTTTAGGCCTCCTATATTTATTGGTGGGATGATTGCCTCTGCAATTTCCACAAAGTATCCCGGTTTCTACTCAACAAATTCCGGACAAAGAGGGTGCGCTCGGCCACAAGTAGAACACAAAACACCCTTCAATGGAGGTTGACCCCCTCCCGGTTGGGTAGGTGGGTTTGGACGAGGTTGTGGGGCTACATATGGCCCTTGGAAGCGTGGTAATTGGCAAAATTGGTCACTATGGCCATACTGGTTGCAATTCCTACACCAAATGTTGGTAGGGAAGTTGTCGGTCTCATTTGGAGGGGGTGGCGTATGGGCTGATTTTAAATTAATGGCCATAGCTATTTCGTCTCCAAGACCCCTAATCGACTTCATGACATCTTCCTTGAGATCATCATTGGCTTTTTGGAACTTGGCCTCTAATTCCGTAAACTGAGAAGAGTCCGATGGGGGTTGCTATTGGATGGGAGGAGCCGATGGCCTAGAGGCTAAGGATGCCGGTTGATTCAAAATGAGGGGATAAGATTGTCCTTGTGGAGGTTCTACCAAAGTGAAAGGCACGTAGTGGGTGGGGATAAACCCCGGTACCGATACCACACTCCAGTTCCACATCCTAGCATTTTCCTTCTCTATCCGCTCTACATGTCGGACCGCTTCTTGGACCTCATCTAGGGTGTGAGGGGTCGTATTCAAGATCTCCCTCATCGTGTTTTGTTGGCTAAATCCTTGGATGAAATAGAACCTAATGGTCTCATTTGTGAGATGGTTTCCCACGAACTAGATGATTACGGTATTCAAATGGCAGATGTATTCCAAGATTTTCTGGGTAGAACCTTGGCGCATTCCCGTAAGAGCCACCGAGGCACTTTGTTGCCTCATCTCGGGCCTAAATTGCCTAAAGAATGCGGTTTGTAAGGTCGGCCATGTGGCAAAAGTGTTGAAAGCATGCGATTGATACCAATTGTATGCTTGCCCCTCTCATGTGGTTGAAAACCACACCAATCTATAAGTCTCTTTGGGGATCACATTGGTCACAAGGGTTTCAATGTACCTCTCAATGTGTCCCGAGGGGTCCTCATGTGATAATCTCGAGACTTTTGGGAGGTGTGTAGGCACGGCTCGAGGTGCCATACCCCAGGGCATGACTATTGGTAACTCCCGGGGTGCCATCATGTCATCCGTCAGATCTAGATCCGCCATAGGGGGAGGTTGATCCACCTCCTCTATTCTATCAAAGCCGTCTTCTACCCTAACAACAAAGGGACTTTTGTAATTTCTAACTTCATCTACCGGTGGTGGTTCTACAATTGGTGGTGGTTCTTCTACCCTAGTCTCATCCTCTACCGATTCCGGTTCCGCAACCAATGGTAGTATTGGAGATCTTACTCTACCCCTACCAATTCCTCCGTCTCCACTAGTAGAAGATTGGTGGCTAAGGGATTTTGATCGCGTAGTCACCATTAGGGGTGCACTTTTTGCTACTCCCAAGTAGGTCAAAAAATTCCAATCTATAACTTATTTTTGCAAGAAGATATTTAGATTGCCTGAAAAACTAAGACTGTCCATAGCTTTTTCATTATTAGTCCAAATTGAATGAAACAAAGCTTCACATGTAGACAAAAATATTGTCTTTGAGTCAAAAAATGGAAAAAAATTAATTTGACTTTTTGTGATTTTTTTGTGCAGCCCGTTGAATTCCATTTCTGCTTATTGTGCTATAACTTTTGCTCCCGGGCATCAATTAAAATAAAATTTATATATTCACAAAGCTCTTGCAAAAATACACAACTTCAAAAAATCCCAAAAAATATTTCTAAAAATTGAGATAGTAAAAACCTACCCGGACCCAAATTGTCCCCCAAGGGAACAATCCTTCCTTTAGGGGTTAAATTTTTTATTCTTTTGCTATAGAAATGGAAATTTTGAGTATTTTTTTATGGAAGAAAGGCCTTGAGACTTTAGAGGTTATAATGAATAATCTATTTTTTTTATATGTTCTTTTGCTTTAGAATAAAAGTATAGGAACTAATTTACTTTTAAAAACTATTTTTGATGGAAAAAAGGCCTTGAGACTTTAGGGATTAAAATAAATAATTTATTTTTTTAAATGTTCTTTTGCTTTAAAATAAAAGTATAAGAATTATTTTACTTTTAAAAATTAGGGTTCCATTGGACTCTAAATTATCATCAAATACCTTCTTCTTACATTATCATTTCACTTACATTATTTCAAATAACTTCTTCTTATACTATCAATTCACTTGCATTATATCAAATAACTTATATTATCATCTTACTTGCATTAAATATTCACCAAAATTGTTCAATTTGTTCAATTCTATTGTCATAGCATCTTCACAATCAACTGGCAAAAAAAGAAAAAGAGAAGAAGAAAGAAATTATCAAGACCGAAATTTTGAAAAAAATGAATTAATTTCTTGGAGTTTAATGAAGGAGGAGAACCTTATTCAATTAGATTTTGATGGAGATGGTGACAAGGGATGTACATATACTACACATGCTTTTTGATATAAAAATAAAAAAAGGTATATCATTCCTTGCCAATTTACACTAAAGCATAATATTTTTGTAAGTGCATTTTATAGAGAATACAATAGTTTATTTGAGCATGGGCATTATACACATTGTTGCCATAGAGTTTGTGCAAATTGCTTACCTAGGTTTATTGAAGAAGGAAATAATTGTAAGAAGTGTCCCAATGTAAAAAATATAGTATATTCCAACAAATGTGTTCAGGTATTGAGATTGTGGAATTGTAGGGATTTTCAAATTGATAGTATATTGCAATTTTATGAAGTCTTGGAGGGATGTAGAAAATTCACTAAATTTAAAAGTGATTTAGTAGTCCAATGTGTTATTTCAAAATCTAGTGTTTTATATAGCAATACATTGCAAGGATTAAACTTACCTACAAATATAGAACTTCACATAAGTTATTCTAGTATCCCAAATAATAGTGCTTCAAAGGGCAAAGAACCATATTGGAAACACAAAAAGTTTAATAACAACAAGATGAAGTGGCAAAATATATATAAAGAGGATAAATTAGTCAAGACAACTTCAACAATGTTGGCTACTTTTGATGGATAAAAAATTCCTCCATCAACCTTGCAATTGGAATTATCCTATATTATAACTCTTTATATTCCAAATGCATTTAAAGCAAGCTTGTATCAATTGACATCAAGACTAATTAATTTGTATTATCAAACAACAACAGCATATGGCCAAATTAAACATAAAAATACATCCTTGCGTGGAAATTACAAGAATAGAAGCCACGATTATTCAACAAATGCGGGAGAGGGTGTAGAAGGAGATATTATCCCATACCACAATTCAAAGATATTATTGGCAGTAGAAAAGGCATTCAAGGATTTGGGTGAACATTGCGCATCAAACATTTGGAAAAGTCTTATGCCTCACTTTGGAATACAAATCAATAACTAGTTTGAAAACCAAGGTAGTACTACTTGCTATTTGTGTATTGGTAATACAGAAAATCCAACCAATGTTATTCAAATGCAAATTAGTAAAAATTCTTATATCAAGCCCCACATTGATATGAATGATTTGGAGTCTTCAATGTTCACTGAAGGACATCCAGAAGGAGCAAAATTTGGGTTATTCCAAATGATATATAAATTCTCTACAAACAACGGTTCCAATTAATTTCTTAGGAGTCAAGAGTTTGTTTATGGTACTTTAGAAATTGACACAAAGAGTGATGAGTTAGAAAATTACATTTTAGGAGTTGCATTGACAAATAAAAAAGGGTTAATGACTAGATAAACCAATCAATTGAATGCATGCACTAAAAATCCGAGAGGAATTCCTTCTTCTATTGATCCAAGACACTTAGGTGATTAAAAAAAAACTACTCAAACTCCTTTCTTCTACAATGTTGTATAAGCAGTAACAATATTCTAATTTATATATAGGTATTAATAAATTTATTGTGGGTTCACTTCTTCTTAATCCCTATATGTACTTGACTATGTTTTCACCAAAAACCTTCCAGAACTGCCAATTTGATTTATATAAGCAGTAACAATAGTCTAATTTATAATACAAGTACCAAATTTGTTAAAAAAAAAACATTTTTAGACATATGTAACCATAAGATCTTGAAGTTCACTGGTTTGAGAAGACCTGGAAAAAATTTCAAAATTTTCTGCCGTGCAGATTGCAAGATATTAGTGCTTGAATTGAGAAAAATCCTTTTTTTGTCCCTGCAAAAATCCGGGCAGCTGCACTTCACAAGGTCATTCTTTTATGAAAAAATGTTCAAAATGGTGGTTACTCTTTGGATTCATTTTTCAAATCAAATTGGCTATATTCTTGAAAACTTTCAGATCATTTGAAATTGTACAACATATAGGAAAAAAATAGTAAGTAGAAAAAAGTAGAGAATTATTCAAAACACTAAATTGTTAATATGGAATTGAAAAATGCCAATCGCAATGGTTATAATGTTTTAATAAACAATCTACATCCAATACTTTTATATTTTTTCAAAAATATTGAAAATTGAGTTAAATAAAGGATTTTAAAGTTTATTTTAGAGTGGGGAATCCATAATTGCTTGCGAACTAGGACATTTCATAATTTTCATCTCATAAATCAAAATAGAATGATTCAAAGCGTTTCATGTATCTATAAATCTAAAGAACCAATTTCAAATTTTTATTGTATTCCATATTTTCAACCATTTGATTTCTAAGGCAAGGATTGTTGAGATTGTCTATCTAAATCCAACATTCTTTTTAAAAGTGATTTTTTAAGGATTTTTTTAACTGCTCGCCAAGCATTGAAAATCACATATCATACAATAACTTTTTAACCATGTAGTCAAAATTTATGAAAATTGTTGGGCCGTAAAGCTACTCTTGGGAAAATTTTGTGTGAAAATTTCAAAGAAAAAAACAAAAAACTTCATTTATAATGAGCTGCCCAAAATCGCTATGTTGCCAAAAAACAATGTTTGGGCTTTTAGGGGTTAAGACATCTCAATAGCATATAAAGTGAAATTTTCAATTCAATTGATGATTTTATTACAAATTGTGATTATCATAATCCATCTAGTATTAGATTTTGATTTTTTTAGATCCTAAAGGATCAAATGTTCAAATTTCAAACAACAAATGAACACCCATTGATGTTCCAAACACACATCATCTTGGTATTGTCATCCATCTAATCACTGGTATATTCTTGTATTAGTTCTTTCATATTTCTATAATATAAATTTTTAAGAAATTCATTAGCAATACTCTATAGTTGAAGGGATACTAGTATATTTGACCTCAGAGAGCAACTTTTATGATTCAAAAATCACTCATCACAAATGACTTGAACATATAAAGAAATAGAAAAATCTTTATTAATAAACACAATTAGAACTTCCGATTTTGAATGTAAATGAAAAAAAATCTTGTAAGAATTACACACATTCAAAATAAAAATTAAACTACAAAATATTATTTCATATTTTATTTGAAAGTTTATTGAAAATTATTGTTTATAATAGTAGTATTTCTAATCCTAATACCAATCACATTTAACAATTTCTTTTCAAGAAAAATCATTAAATTGTTATCCTAAGTTGCATTGAATAATATATCTTCACAATTCCTGAAATTTGAACTATTTTAGGTAATTAATGATTGACCCCTCAAGGCCGAAGGCCTTTATTGCCAAAAAACACCAAAAATTGCAATTCTTATAGCAAAGAGAATAATGAACATAAAATATGTTTTTTTTGCACATCTAACTGGTGGATCTTACACCTAACTAAATTGAGAATGTGTGGAAAAAATTTCAAAATTTTTTCTCCAAGATCATATGTGACTAAGTGCACTAACCCCCCTAATACGTGTTAGTGCACATAGTGACATACGATTTTTTGTCCTCTAAGATCATATGTCACTAAGTGCACTAACACCCTCAAACACGTGTTAGTGCACATAGTGACATACGATTTTTTTTCTCTAAGATCATATGTCACTAAGTGCACTAACACCCTCAAATACGTATTAGTGCACATAGTGACATACAATTTTTTTTCTCTAAGATCATATGTCACTAAGTGCTTTAACCCCCCAAAGTATGTATTCATGCACATAGTGACATACAATTTTTTTTTTCTCTAAGATCATATGTCACTAAGTGCACCAACCCCCCAAAATACATGTTAATGTACATAGTGACATATGATTTTTTTTTCCTCTAAGATCATATGTCACTAAGTGCACTAACCTCCCAAAATACGTGTTAGTACACTTAGTGACATACAATTTTAGTTTCTCTAAGATCATATGTCACTAAATGCACAACCCCCCCAAAATACGTGTTAGTGCACATAGTGACACACTATTTTTTTTTCTAAAATCATATGTCACTAAGTGCACTAATTCCTCCAAATACATGTTAGTGGACTCAGTAACATACAATTTTTTTTCTAAAATTGCGTGTCACTAAATGCACTAACCCCCCAAAATATGTATTAGTGTACTTAGTGACACGTGATCTTTTTTTTCTAAGATCATGTGTCACAAAGTGCATTAATCCCACAAAATATGTGTTAGTGCACTTAATGACATACAATCTTTTTTTTCAAGTTATAAAAAAATTGATAAGGTGTAGGCAAAAACTAATTTACAAAGTGATGAAAAAAAAATTATATTCATATGGTGTAGGAAAATTAGTATAAAGGACCAAACTGCGATTTTTTTGGCAATATAGCAATTTTCTGCAGTTCACTACGAACGGGAATTTTATTTTTTTTCTTTGAATATTTCACAAAATGTGTGCCCAAGGAGTAGCTTTACGGCCCAACAATTTTCAAAACTTTTGACTACATGGTTAAAAAGTTATTAGATGGTATGTCATTTTCAACAGCCAACGGGCAACTCATTTTTTTTTGAAAAATTGCTTTTAAAAAATTGGTATTCTAGATCTATGTATATGTGCAAAGCTTTGAATTATTCAATTTTGATTTATGAGATGAAAATTATGAGGTGTTTTAGTTTGCGGGCAATTATGGATTCCCTATTCTAAAATAAACTTTGAAGTTCAATCAATTAAATCAACCTTGAAGTTAAATCAATTCTTAATAAAATAAAAGCATAGGATGTATATTTTTTATTACAACATTACAACCGTTGGGATTGATATTTTTCAATTCCATAATGAAATTCTTAACAATTTAGTATTTTGAATCATTCTCTACTTCTTTCTACAACCTATTTTTCCTATATATTGTGCAATTCCAAACGATTTGAATTTTTTCAAGCATGTAGCCAACTTGCTTTGAAGAATGAATCAAAGGAGTAACCACCATTTTGGACATTTTATAATACAAATGTGACCTTGTAAAGTGCAGCTGCCCGTTTTTTTGCAGGGCCAAAAAAGGGATTTTGTTAGTTCAAATGCTAATATCTTGCAATCTATAAGGTGGAAAATTCTGAAATTTTTTCTACACATTCTCAAATAAGTTTACAACAAGATCCTATAATTTTATGTGTTTAAAAATGTTTTTGCTCTAAAATTTGGTACTTGTACTAAGAATGACAATTTTGGAGTGTTTTTGGTGAAAACATAGACTCTCACCTTTAGGGGTTAACGTGTATGCTAAAACAAGTTTACTCTATGATATTAAAAATGATATTTTTGTGATGTAGGAAAAATATATATTCGTATGGTGTAGGAAAAAAGATATAGATAAGGCGTAGGCCAAAACTAGTTCATAAGATGTAGGAAAAAAATTGATTCATAGGAAGTAGGACAATAATTAGATCATATAGTGTAGAAAAAAATTTAGAGAAAGTGTAGGCCAAAACTAATTTACAAGGTTTTCACAAAAATTAGTGTAAGCTGGTGTAGGAAACCCATCTAAAAAGGTATAGGATAAATGAATAGACAAAAGGTATGCCTCCAAAATAGACAAAGTGTAGGAAAAAAATAAAGAGAAGGTGTAGGAAATAAACAAATTAGAAAATATGTGGGCAAATATCATTAAAATGAAGTTGAAGCTCATCTTCACCTCAAAATAAAGTGTAGGAATAACACATAGAGAAGGTGTAGAAAAAAAATATAAAGAAGTTGTAGCAAAAATTATAGAAAAGGTGTAGGAAATAAACAAATAGAGACAAAATGTAGGCAAACGTCATTGAAATGAATTTGAAGCTCATCTTCACCCCCTTCAAGTACAATAAAATATTGTTGAATTCACCTCATGGTCGTTGCTTATGGTTTCTTCTATTGTGATTTCGTGGTCCATAGTGGTATTCTTCAAAGCATCCCCGATTGAGGCACAAAAAAACCCAATTGCAACTTTGGCAATAGTAGCTACACCGAGGATCTCCACATGTTAAGCATGGGTGTCTCAATTGACTCCAAGTTGGCATGTGGGGGCATGGCTCTTCCTCTTCTTCATCCACTAGAGTTCCCCAGCCACGCCAATTTTGTGTGAAAGCATCACACAACTCAACCTTGAACTAGAGGTGAGTAATTGTTTTTTTCTCATGTCGGCGTTGATGCAAGAGCCCAAGATAGATTATATACATATTGACCACCGTGCTGTCTAATAAGAAATAAAATACTTGATGCCACCATTTATGCGACCTTGTTTGGCTTGAATAGGAAGCCCGTAATTGATCCGCCACATCCACTTCCTTCATGTGGGTGGTATATTCCAAATGAATTGGAGAGGTTTGAATTAGGTCCCTAGTGTCCCCATTCCTACGAGGAACTGTGGGGACCGGCACACATGGGAAATCAATTGGCAATGCATGAGTTGAAATAAGTAGAATTGGACGTTTGTCCTTCCACATCACACATGCAATTGCTAAAGATTCATGCATCTTCCATTGAAGAGTACCTTGAGGTGAATTTTTCCAATTTTCAAGCAATTTCAATTCCAAAGGTTTGCCCACGCGGTTAGACCTCATAGTATTTGTGACATAAATTTGCAATACGGCCAACTCCATAAATAATCCAATACTGGAGAAATAGCTATCAGTGACAATTACATGTCCCTTCTCCTTTTGACCATTCAACAACCTCATAACCACATTGTGTGCCTCGTTTGCCTCTTCACAAACCGTTGCTGCTATTTCTTGTTTTCCATTGTGGTTTGCTCCACAATAAATGTGATCTATATTTCGCCATCTCACAAAACCCAGAGAAATAGTATAGAGGTTCTAAAATCTTGGGAATGGTCAAATAGTCTAACGTATTGTAGCTAAAGTCACTTGCTTTCTAGAATGAAAAGGAATTCAATATTATTTATCATACAATTTCTCAATAGACAATTTATTTTATACACTCTTATACCCAAAGAAATAATTTATTGGTCAGTCCATTACATAATGCTATTGGACGCATGATTGCTGTCCCAGTGCTGTCTAGTATTCTAGGGGTATTTCAAGACGATTTGTCAGGTTGTTCAACAATTTGTCATGCATGATTTAGACTTTTAAGTGCAACATTTCATATATATATATTATATAGATTCCTTAATTACCATAAAGTTTTTTTACCATAACAATTTATCCAGTCACTACTTAGCTAGCCAAATTACTAGTTTAGATGAGTATCAAATAGTCCCAGTCCTCTACAACAAATTGTCCCTATACTAATGCAGGGGGAATGAGTGTGTAATGCAATTTCAGCTTCCGGCATCTCTGCACATTATCACAACTTGTCAAAAAAACCAAACAATTTTATCTCTAACTAATCTCCATGAGGTACTGGTCCATAGTTGTCCTTTGTTCCACAGTCAAGGCAAATTGTCTTTATTGTCTGCTTACGGCCAAACAAATTGTTGCTACACTACTCAACATTTTGCAGCTTTTGGCAATTAGTCTACCAACAGGCTATAAAGTTCAATATATATTATTTTATTAATTTACAATATTAACACACCATAGTAAACAAATTGACTCATCACCACACAACAAAGCTCTTTCATATCAATTTGTATAATTTTTCTACATACTTCAAAAGACGGTTCATATTCGTTTTAACACTTCATTAACTCACAATAATTTTAATTTCCATTCATATTTAATCAACAATTTAATTTATAGAAAATTTGTTCATTATAAAAAGTAATTCATTATCAAAACAAGAATTCAACATTCAACAATTTACTCTACAATCACAGGTTACAATATTAAGAATAGTTTTGAATGAATTTCACAATTACAACGTCTCAAACAAATTGTCTCTCTTTGGAATTCTAAATTAATAATTTAGAATCAGAAACATAATAATTATTAATTATAACAATTCACAATTTCCTCACTTCATCAATTCTGATAAATTAATTAAAATCCTTCTATGGATCTCAATTAACAAACAAATTGATCACTGCATACTCAATAGATAATATATATGAATTCAATTAATTTACAGACAACTTGTCAGAGTTTACATTACCGAATAGACATCTCGATGAATAAGTTGTCTCGCACTCGATCTGGACTGCCACTCCATTTGTCCATCACTTCTGCCTTCGAACAAATTATCTTGCGATTCTTTCTCCGTCTGCATCATTCTTACTTCACTCACATATTCGCTCAGACAAATTGTCTCTCACTCCTCTCACTAAAATATCAATCTAAAAGCTCCGACCCACACACTGGAAACTCACTCAACAACTTGACAAATTGTTTCAATATGACGCATTCAATGAACACCGTCTACAATTGCACAATATCCAACAAAATTCAGACAAATGGTTTAGACAACTAGTTCAAGACTTCCAATCACTGGATTCAAATTAATTCACAAACACATATATAATCCATCAACACAATCACACAACAATAAATCCAATCACTGGATACAGATTAATTCACAAAATAATGCAATGCCCAATTAAACTCTCACAAAGTAGTCCACCTGGACTTTCCACTTAACAAACAAATTGTCTTTCTCAAAATTCACAATCTCCACAACAGTAAATCCAATCACTGGAAATACAAGAGACTCAAGTGAATGAGTACAAAGACAAATTATACAAAATTATATTAACAAAGCACATCCTGTGCTAAAACAGACAAATTGTCACCGATAGAGCGCTACTGAAGACCAAGAGAGTGGGGGGAGAGAAAGACGAATTGTTCAAAGCTATACTGCCTCAAACGATACCAAGATACAAGTTGGAATCGTTACAAAGTCAAATTGTCCTACTTCATATCTTGCCTATTTACATCTTTCAAAATCTAAAGTCAATTTGTCTATCTTTTTCTACATAATGTGAAACTGTTCTCACAAATTGTCTCTTTTACACTATGAAAGACAAATTGACTGAAAAAACAAAAATTGCAAGACTACAATAAATTTTGAAGTTGAAAACATATTTTGAAAACAAGTCCGTTAGGCACCAAACCTTTATGCCCCACTTTTGTGGCTTTTTAGGCATATACTGCCTAGCGGGGCAATATGAGCCTTTGTACCGTATCATCATTTCATCTATGGTAAGAAACTTGCCCAAACTCCACTCACGTTGGAAACTATCCCTGATATCATGGACTGGCCACCAGACTCGTCCCATTTTATCATAGCCGGGCATATCTCTCTCTATGACATAGCTAGATAGATTAGTCACATGTAAACATCTTGATATTGCTTCAAACCGGTCCTTAGAGAGAATTTTTGAAATTCTAGGACAATGAAAGAAAAATCCGGCTTTGCTCCAATAGGTCCTTGTGTTTGGTTGTTTTTTTAACCCCATAAACATTTGAGTTGCTAGATAAGCCTTCAAAGTTGATACCGTCAAAGGCAACCATCCATCTTCCCCCCTTTTTTTTCCATGTTCATCGGGTGCAGTTGCATAACTGTTACTCTCGACCACTATTTTGCGGAGGAGAGTATAAGGCCTAAAACAATGAAAATAATTGCATAAAACTTGGCATTGTACAAAAATGTCTTGTAGGGCCACGTGCACCTACAAAGTTTTTGGATGTAGGAGAAATGGTAAAATTGGATCGTGACCATATAGAGTCACGGAAACTACACTTGACACTATGAAGATTGTCAAGGTCTCCACCATCACTATTTTCATCTTCCTCATATGGTAGCTCACTTTCGGATGAATCACTCAACATTAGAGCATGAGTACGCGTCCTCATTCTTTGAACCCTTCCTCTTGGACGAATAGTATTGTTGTCCTCATCCATCTAATTCGGTTGTAAATCACGCATATCTTTAGCTGCTCCCTGCCTAAAACCGCCAATACCAATTCCAATAAATCTTTGAACTGAATATGTACGTATGTTGAGCAAATGATTGTAAGTCATGTCTGGTGATTTAGAGATATAGTTAGATCGCTCTCATAAACTGAGAACTGAGATCATAAAGTGAAATGTAGACATGTTTGTTTAAAAATTGGATTTTGCCCTCAAATTTGTGCAATTTCACTTAGAACAACAAATATTTAGATCTACTATTATTTGGAATTTTTTTTAAAACAAACACACTGAAGGTGTAGTAAAAATGTCATACAATTGAGGTAGAAGGAAGAATGTACATCTTTACTACAATGCTACGCTATAAGTTTCAAGAAGATTGTTTTTAGTGAAGTCTTATTGATTGGAATTTATGGCCAAATTTTTGACCATCAACTTCCCAATCCATTTATGGTAGAAAAAAGGGATTTTCATATATGTGGTTATTTGATCTTCTTTTTAGTTTTTATTTTATTTCTTTGAAGGGTGTATTCAAAATACATTTTTTTAATACATGTAGTTATTTTGTTGTATTTTGAGGCCCAAAATAATCTATATATGATATATATAATTATTTCATCTTATTTGTGTTTATTTGTTTTTAATTCCAAGAATTAAAAAAATATATATTTTTGATATCCATAGTTATTTTATATTCTTTTTTGAATTTTTATATCATTCTTTTTACAGTTTTTGAAGCATTTAGTTCTTTTTATACCTTTACTTAATTGATATACTTTTGTGGTTTTGTTTTATTTTTTCACAATTTTTGAATTATTCAAATTTTTTCTTGATACATGTAGTTCTTTGATCTTCTTTTGAGTCTAATGTGTTATTAGTTTTGAAGGTCAATTCTCAAACAAGTATTTTTGATACATATAGTTACTTGATCTTCCTTTGAATTTTTAGGTCATTTTCTTATAAGATAAATTTTTTAAAATACTATTTTGATACAGATAGTTGTTTGATCTTCTTTTGAAGTTTGGTGTTTTCCTTTTGCAATTCTTGGTGTGACAGACAAACATAATTGAATTCTCCATTTTGGAAAGCAATCCTATAGTGGCCAACTATTTTTGGGAGTCATTGTAAGAAAACAACCTGAGACCTCCTCTAACTTTTGCATATGGTATTGGAATCTGATGATTTGCATTGCATTAGAAAGTACTTTGAGTTGCCTATAAGGAAATATCATGAATATCCAAATTATATCAATTCTACTTACGCTAATTCTACTCTGTGCAAAAAGAGGGAGGGAGCCACAACATACCTTGGGACGTTGGAATTGTCCCTGTAGGCACGCTGTATGTCGCAGCACAAGGTAAGCAAATTCCCAGTTATACTCCCAAAAACCACTCTCAAGCATAACAAAGTGACTCTAAAGATTGAACCCGCGAGATTCTGTGAAGTATCTAACCTTATTTAGTATCTAAGCTCAGTTAGTATCCATGTTTCTTTTTCCGGTCCTCACTCTACAACCGAAAAGACCACAACATCGAAAACTACAATCAGACCCTTCTTTCCTTTTCCAATCCTTCTACTGATCCGATTCGGTTTAATCAACTCATATTCCCCCTTACTCGCATCCAGTTTAGTTTTACCTCTATTTCACCATCAGAGGGTTCGTTGCTTACTTTTGAGAGTGGCAGGCCCGCCACTCCTTCCGTGACTTAGAGTACCTGAAGACCCACTTTTCTGTCCTCCAATCTCCTATACTAATCCGGATCCGGTTTGATCCCTCACAGCAATCCAGAGAACTCTCTGGATCACAGATCACACAAAGACCCTCCGTATGATCCTCTCATATTACAACGACCTTGGCGCCAAATTCCATCTGTACAAGGTCAGGTGGTTATAAGTGTATCTGTCCGTTCCAACATCAACTGAAGTTCTTCCGTTTACCAACTAGGGCAATGAAATCTCTCAAGAGATTGGATACTCAACTGAGTGTCCCTCCTAGGAGTTCTAGCGCGACTAAGGAATCCCTCCCTATCCGCCTACCTTAACAACAATTGTCTCACCCGGAAACCTAAACCTTAGAAGTGCTGAGGAATTGAAATCCACTCCCAACTCTTTTACTACCCACTCACTTGCACATAAGATCACAATAAGAACATCAAAGAGAGAAATCACCCCCAAACCAACGTGCGCCTTCCTAACTCCTCACCATACAGCCCTGCCACACACGAGAGAGACACACAACAAGAAGCCAATAGAAGGTACAAGCAAAATTTAGGCAAAAAGACTCCCAGCTCCCATGCAAGGATTGGCTTTATATACAATTGATTTGCAAAGGCAAAAAGGCACCCCCGAAATTTGCGCGGAACTTTTGGGTCCGATTCTAACCGGCTAGACCGGATCAACATCCAATCCGGTCCAAACTATTTACACATAATACATTCCTACCTACTCTGCAAGTCCCGCACCCAACGTAGGACTTTTGGATTCCGCAGGTAACTGGTTGAAGACGTCCACCAAATTCCTGCTCCGCTCTCCAGCTGCAGGATCCGAAAGATCTAATCCTGGCAATGAATTAGATGAATTGCTTGTCTAGGCCCAGTCCTTTGTTGACTGTTCTTTGACTCGGGAGTCCAATCCTTAGGCTCTCTCGGATTCAATCCTTTTGCCGCAAACAAATCCAACAGCAAGAGGTCCAAAAGATGGATCTCTCTGGAGTACATGGATCCGTTCAGCTTCTGGCTGCTAACATCCATCCGGTTGGTTGCATCTCATGCTGCCACCATTGCCACTTCCACCCAATCAGTAAAATCGATCAGGATTCAAACTATCCGGAAATCGGATACTTTCTTCTCTTTGTGTACTCTCTTGTCAAACAACTCCGCCTTGACAGCGGTGGATCGGAAGCTCCGAGAGTGTCCTTCACTGTCTCCGCCACCTTCCGTGTTGCATCCGCCATCTCCCAAACGGCGGTCTTATCTTCTTTGAAGGCGACCCTTTCTGCCTTCAACGTGTCGACTTCCTCCTGAAGTCAACAAATCTCTGCCTCTTGCTTCTTATATTTGTCCGGATTGGTGATGTATAGTGCTACCTTAGCCAGTAGCTTGCTGTCTACTGGCGCACCCACCAGATCTCTAATACTAGAGAGGGTCCTTCTCTTGACCTTCCAATCCGCTTATATTCCGCAGAAGATGTGGGTAAACTGATTAAACGAATCAATCAGGTCTTTGAGATCTAGTATCTCCACTTCCAGTCCCTGTTCTGAAGTAGACCGGTTGGTAGGAGGGGTTCTTCTCTTATGAGGAGGCGTCGTCTTCATTTGCTTCCTCGTCCTGAGGTGCTCTTCTTCATCTTCTTCTTCTGTCTTTGGTTCGGATCCAGATAATTCCTCCGGTTCGTCATCTGAACCCGACTCTCTATACTTCAGGATGATTCCTGAATCTTCTATGTCTTCTCCTTTGTGTTGGTGAGGAGTTGGTTGCGCTGGTAGAGGTGAAAAAGGTAGGGACTCAAAGGAGTGGCCCTATTCTTTCCAACTCTCGTAACAAGCTGGGACACCAGATCATAAAAGATCCGGGCCAAGTTTACTTTCCGTTCCCCACTCAAGGCCCCGAAAATAGTATTGCCAATGGTCATCGTCACCCTCGTCGGCTTCTCCGGGTGGACAATTGGAATCAGGAACTGGAGAAGGCGGAGGTGTTGGTTGTCTACGCAATTTGCGAACGCATATCCGTCTTTGTTGCTCGGCTCTCCATGAAACTTATCATGGATGAATTTAGCCCTCCGTCCTGCCATGCCTAAACCCCCCAATCGGAAGTTGTAGACCTCTCTCCACCTCTCTTCTTCCCACTCGGTTGGACGCCCCTGAACAGTGTTGTCAAATTGATTCAACAATTTGCCCCTTAGCTCTCTCACCATCTGCTCCTCTCTAAACCCCTAGGGTTTGTTCATCAACCCTAAACAACCCATCATGCTGAGGTCGTCCATGAGCTCTGTTCTTGCCGGTTCCTTGGAGGGGATGACCGAAACTACTTTCCGGAGCTTAATCTCTGAGGAGGAACTGGGCGCTCCCTATCTATTCCTGTGAAGCTGAGGCATAGACACAAACTTGGCTAGCTAGACCCTTTTCAGCGCTACCTCACTCTCTTCTAGCCGCACGTCCCGATCCTCACTTTCTCTCGTCCGATCTCAACCGGAAGGCAACACAAAACCTGCAACCCATACAATCTCAACCTCTCACGTTATCTCACGCACTCGCACTTAAGTCTTCACGCATACAACGGCTCTGGCGCAGACAGAGGCGTAAAGCGCTCAAGATCAGCTCCAAAACTCAAGGAAAGTAAAGGAGCAAAAATGGAGAAGACCAGCCTTTAGATAGTCCCAAGACTCCCGACTGGTCATCATGACCTTTTCCGGCCCGGTCCATAGCAATCCGATTTAATCCTAATCCAATCCGAGATAAGTTTCGGATGTGATTCCGAACCTGAGTACTAATATTCTAACCGGATCCAGTTTATTCCTTACTGCATTAGCTTTATTTATCTTCAATCTTCTTCTGCCTCCTAGTAGGATCCGTATCCTAATTATTCATTTCCGTTCCAACTTTTAGGTAAGTAAGAAAAAACCAAAAATTTTGGTTGCAACACTGTGATCCGTGGTCGCCTGCTCCAGTACCTCTCAACATTTCCAGTAGATGTTGGCCCTCCAATGGCTTTGATAGCAAGCTCATCTCTAGCGGGTCTGGCATCTGGCGCAGCTCCCTTGGATGTGGTAGTTGGAGCACCTCAAATTTTGTGCCTGATCCAATTCCATTTCCAGCCTAGGAGCCTCCAAGGACCGTTGGATTGGATTGTCCGCCGATTACAGATTGGTGTGATGTATTTTTACCTTGGATCCTTGAATTGGATTGTCCGTCGATTACAGCTTGGCGCAATGTATTTCCGCCTCGGATTCTCAATCGCTCCTCCAAACGATCAATTTGAACATTGCCGCTTCCTCCTTCCTTGTTTCTCCCGCTTTATTCCTCCTTGTATTTGTTGTAAATTGCTCCCTCTTCTTAGTAGCCACCACTCTATCCCTCTAAGTATTCCCCGCTCCAAGCCATAGCACATTGGTCCTTCCTATCACGATACGTCTTTCTTTCCTTGCATTGTTTGTTATCCAAAAAGTTATGTGAATGCAATAGCTCAGGTGGCCAATTTTTTTTTCCAAACTTCCTTCTTCTTCTTCTTTTTCTTCTTTAGCCATAGAACAATTTATGTTCATTTATTTGATTACACCCTAATATATCCAATTAGGCCAATATCATATAAAGTAGACCTTCTAAATTAATTTGGGATTGGTGTAATAAAACCAAACCTTCTCCTTGAGATGGCCACATGTAATTTAATTTAATTTGCCTTACTTTCCAAGTCTCCCCAAAAGTTATGCACTTACAAAAAAAATTTTAACACTCATAGTATTTATATTTTTTTTTTTTATACTTTTATAGCACAATGATTCTATAATATGGCTCTAATCCCATACTTTAATAAGCATTAAGGTTTTTTAAATAAGCCTAACTTTACTAAAAATGCTATAAGTCCAATACTTGTACTACAAAATGATGTGGCACAAATTATAAAGTACTTGGATCATCTACAGATTTCTAGGTGAACTATACCACCCACCCTTCCCTCTAAAGGTGAAAATTTAGGTGGCTAATAACTACCACTATAGCAAGATGAATGGTGTAACCACCACATTATGACCATGACTATAAGCGTTCCCTTCCAAATTCAAATTAGTGAATTTATAATGGCTTCTTTGCTCCATTGTTTCTCCAGCTTACTGTGATGATTGAGTTTTGGTGTTGAGGAGTATTCTTGTGGTGTTTTCTTGGGAGCAACTCTTGAGCTTCAAGCATTTGTACTTCATTGGAATGGCAAAGGTCACTAAGCTACTTGGACAATGTTGAGGATTTGCTTTGCTTTACATATTTTTGCTTGCTTGCTGTTGTGTGATTTTTTTGTTTTCCTTTTTGGATTGACAGATCTGTGACATAGATAACAATTGGCTACAGCTGAAGACACCTGTTACAACCTCACTAACATTACATTGGATTGTGGTGTGTATTGGGATGGGTACAGGTGACGCTGAGCCTTCAGATCTTGGACTTCCATTTTATGTTTTCAAGAAAGAAGATGCTTTTCAAGCACTAGACATTTAGTCAAATTTTTATGTGCTTGGTTATGGATACTTGTATTTGGCAATTTTTAAGAGAATAGACTTATTTCTTTGGAGACTTTTAGAAATTAAGTACTCTACCTTGATACTTTCTCTATGAACAGATTATGAAATTGATAGTTACAATGCCAAGATTGTGTACAAACTATGATTTGACAGTACATATCTTGTGGTAGCTTGTGAAAAGGTTTGCTTGGATTCCAATTTGGTTACAAGTTAGGTGGTGACAAGATTTGGCCCTATTTAGGGATGTCTAGTCTTAGTCCTTTCTTCTTCAGCCTTTGAACATTCTAAGTTTCAACATATCTTAGGCCTAAGATTTGCAAAATGGTTCCATTTGACCTTATGCCTTATACCCTTTGTTATGGTATTTTTTACATAGTACAAGGTAAATATAATTTAATAATTTTAAATTACTTATATAAATATTGCTACCTTGGTAAACTCACCATTCACTTTACACCACAAAAGAATTTTTTTTTATGGTCACAATCTATGTTCATAGCACTTTCATTTTATTTATAGAGTTGCAAAGTTCCTTTCTTCTATAAGGTTTCATAATCCTAACACTACTCAATGTGTTCCACCTCATATTATTTAAGGTGCTAAGAATCAAATCATAAGTAAGTTTGGTGGATGGAATCACCCACCCACCCACTATGGGTGCTTTCTTGACTACTTCTCTGATTTGTAAGCCATTAAATAAGCTTGACTAATACTTTATGACCACTTCTTGACGGTTCTCTCCCAAATTCAAATTAGTGAGTTCACATATAATGGTTTCCTCGCCATTGTGTTAGTCTCTCTCACTGTGACGAATTGAACTTAGGTGTCTTGGAGCTCTTTTGTTGGCAACTCTTCAACTTTCATTGTGGGCTTGGGCTTCTTAGAATGGCAAAGGTCACTGGATGCTCATACTTTGCTTTGGATTTGTACTTTTTTGCTCTTTGCTTTGCTTTGTTTTGCTCTAATTTCTTGGTTTTGTTGACCTGTGACATAGATAGCAATTGGCTTTTGCTGAAGACACCTTGTGCATCCTCACTAACATCACATTGGTTTGTTTTGTTTTTGGGACGGGCATAGGTGAGGCAGAGCCTTCAGGTCATATCTACCATGTTTTGGGAGTACTTTTGGAGCAAGTTTGTGCTGGCATTTAGACAACCTATCTATGTTCATTCTTACATGGATATTTACATTCCTATAATAGTACTTATGCATATTTTATGGCTTTGATAAACATTATAACTACCTTAGCATTTGGTGCTATTGGTGATTTTGGTATGGTTGAGAAAATTTAAACACTATTCTATGTTTTGCCATGGCATTGTTGGCTATATAGTTAGGTTTTGAAAAGTTGAGTACTTGTCCAAGGATGTTATGTCTCAGTCTCTTCTTTGTCTTCCGAATCCGTTGAGTAGCCTTCGCAACTTGATTCTTGGGCATCTGCAAATTTTTGTTCTTCTTTATTGTGAATGTCAGCAAGGTCAGGATCTGGGTCCCCAATTGGCATGTCGCTGATTATATTCCACTGCTTTATAGGAGTGACCTGTTCTTGAACTCTTGAGTGAGGTGGCTGCTACTTGCTGTTCTCAAAAGAAGAAGTGCTGCTGTGGGAGAGTTCTACTATGCAGTCTTCCGCTGCCTCCGAGATCTCATCCCGGTGTGGGAGTACAAAATGTCAAACTCCATAATTCCAGATTAGTTTAGGAGTAGATTAGTGAGGTTTTTCGAAATTTTTGAATACTGACGTAGTAACCTGGAACAGTTAGCCAAATCAGGAAACTGGGAAAAATCCGGCCTAGCAAAAACTGTAAAGTGGATAAGGAACAGATCTTAATGGGATCCGTAATCCGAAAGGTCATCCGGATTCAGAAAACCTACGACCTAGGTTCCGGTCCGGGAATTAGGGTTCCGTTAGCAAAAGGCGGTGCATTTATGGGCCGTCCTAACGGGTGTCGGTCGCTGGCCGGCTACTTAAACTGTTCTCCTCCATTTTTTCTCTTGCTTTCTTCCGCTCGAGGATGCGTGTGTGCTTGCAGGTTTGGAGCGTGCATTAGCTGAGTGAAAGAGTGGTGAGTTAGGATCGGATAGGGAGAGAAGGAGAGGAGGGTGCCAATTGCACCGGGTTAGTAGGATTCTGTCGGTGTGGATGGAGGAATCTCGCAGACCGGCAGTTACGGCCAAGTGGCTCAATCGGGTCATACCTATGGATCCAAAGGCGCGGGTGCTTTTGGAAGGCAATCTGGACAACATGGGATGCATGGGGTTGCTGCGCAAGCCGTGGAATCTCAAGGACAAGGCGATGATCCACGAAGTCGTGGCTGGAGCTCCGAACCAGTCGTGGACGGAGCGAGGGAAGTCGGCAAAGTGGACCGAGGAGATGTGGACGGAAGTCTACTCATTCCGGAAGGCAGGTTCCGGTTATGCCTTAAGGAATGATGGGTACGTTTATGGGAAGTTCCGGAATCTACCTCATCCGAAGGAAGGATTTACGATCCACGATTGCATTGACGTGAGGCAGAGACATGTACTGGAGTTCCTGGTTCCGATCTTGTATCCGGAGAAGCCGACTCGGCTCACCAGCACGTTGGGCAACACCATTTTCGGAGCGATGGAAGACAGGCCGGTACACTGGGGGAGAATATTGAAGGCCGTGGTGCAGAAATTGGCGGATGCCATGCAGAGGGCCGAATCCAGCCCGATCAGCACCTACCTCTTCCACCTTTACTACCACAACGGGATCGTGAGTGAGGAGGAAACCAAGGACTACAAGGTAGCCGAGGAGATGCTGAAGTATGGCCTAGCTCCTGATCCGGAGAAGCAGGCTGAGGAAGCAGTTCCGAAAGTGACGCCGCCAAGGCCGGAGAGGGTGGAAAGTTCGCGACGGAAGTTGACCGACCCGAACGCAAGAGGGAAGCAACAAGTTCCGGAAACGGAGGAACCAGGCCGGACCTTCTCAGACCTAGAGGAGAACAAGTTGTTCGATTCCAGAGTGGAGTGGTTCCAGGAGGCAAGGAAACGGTGCAAGGAATTGGCGGATCTCGTATGCATGGTATCGAATGAATTGAAGGTGGAGCCGGACGAGATTTTGGGTGAGATTAGAAAGTGTCCGGATCCGACCTTGCTCAGTAGGAAGGAGGAGCACATCCGGAAATTGGAGGAAAAGATCCAACTCAAGACCCCTTTGGGTATTGCGGAGGAAGCCCTGAAGTTCGCGTCCAAGAGAGAGTTGGATGCGATGCATGTAGTGAAGACACTGACAGATTTGGTGGGACAGCCCGCAAATCAAATCACATGCGCTCGGCTCTTCAACGATAAGTTAGTTTGAGAGGGCGTAGTGACCGGAAGCATGATCCTCAAGATCTTGGTGGATTATGAGATCAAGATGGAGAACGTGTTGGCAGAGATGAGAAAGCTATTGGGCTTTCTCCATCCGGCAATCATGGACTTCACCAAATTTCCGGAAGTGCAGAGTGCGCAGTTGTGGAGGACTCCAGCCAAACCGATCCCCGCCGAAAGGACTCCCATATTGGAGCAAGATCTTCAAGCCTTGCTGAAGGACGTTATGGCTCAATGTGCAGGTCAAGCGGGGCCGTCACGAAGGAGGGAGAGGTTAACTGTGAAGGTTACCAAGAAGGGTCCGGATGCTCCAGTTGTTTAGGAAAATCGGGTGAAGACAGTCCTTGTTACATTCCCCACGCGCACGGCAAGGGTACCAGAGGGGAATATAGGATCCACGGTCATGGTCTCTCCAGTTTGGACGGATTTTACAAGCCGGATGCCTGTGGTGGAGAATTCGGCCCGGACACATCCGGAAGACTTCACCCACATGGAGGGAGCATCCGAGGAAGAGGAGGAAGGCGGTGAAGAGGATCCGGTTGGAGCTTTATTGGGGTAACCCATTGAGATGGAGTCGGATAGGGAGTTAGTCCTATCCGATGACGAAGAAACAGAAGTCACGACAACTCCACTGATCCGGCGCCCAATTCAGATTCGGGCAAGTGAATACCACCACGAAGACGACAGGAGCGACGCAAGGTGGTAGCAGTTCAAAGAAGCTGCTGAAGAAGTAGTTAGTTAGGATGTTTTCATTTTTTATTAAGATTGGAACTCTAGTTCCGTAACGAGTTTTCCGCACTTGGGACCTTGGTTTCGGATTTATTTTTAGAAGGAGCCGGTAGTCGATTTTCCGGATATTTTGGGGGGTTCTCTAATTGGCTACCCGGATTTCCGGGCTGTTTTTTTTGGCTTTTTGGTGTTGGCTTTTTGTGGGTTTTAAGGGCTGGCAAGCTTATTGTGGGTTTTTAAGGGTTGGGAAGCTTATTGTGCTGTAATTCCCTCCTAGCAGATTTTCATTTTGTATTCCATTTCTTTCTATTAATCTAAGTGCTGAGTGAGCTTTCGGATTTTCATCTTCGTGTTCAAGTGTGGATCTGAATGCTTGTGACTGTACTAGAGTGTGAGGGAAGACAGGTGAGGAGGAATCCGGATCTTGGGTAGTCGGTTCCATTTGAAAGGTACATTTGAGACAGTGTTAGATTCTTGACTGAGTAGAAGTGCACAATGCCTTGAAATTACTGTAACGGTGATCCAGTTGATTGAGTAGCAGAAGTGAGTCCGGCTGTCAGTCCGTGCGGAGGTAAGCGCCCGCCCAGAGGAAGTCGCCACTCTCCCGGAAGGTCTGCCCACCTCGGAACGGTCTAGCACTTAATAAACCACCCCCGGTAGGTTCTGGAACCCTGTGATCTGTTGTTCTAGTAAGGAATGGATCGAGTCCTGAGTGACCTGCTTTTTGGATCGGGTGTCTAGGAAGTTGTGAGGATCCAGATCTTCTTTCCTTGTTGCAACTCCTTTAAATATTTGGGTGCTTGTTTGTGTTTGTCAAGTTTAGTGAGTGTGAGAACTAGAGTGGTGAAGTCCCTACCCCTCAAAAGATCAAAGCGGATCCTCTAAGGGTAAAATAGAGGTGAAAGAAACCATATTGATTTGGAAGTGGAAACCGGATTCCGGATAGAACCGGATTCGGATTGAATTCTGGATAGTTAAAAGTTCCGGAAATGAGTGAATAGGTGATTGGATTGAGGAGAAAAGAAAATCTGGAAAACTTGAAATGTGCAGCATCATCTTGGAATTCCCTGGGACGATAACTTGTGTCATTTTAGCACAACATTGTGGCTAAAGATACTTATGCCTAGGTTGCGCGAACGACACCTGGATTTGCTTGATCCGTTCACTTCTTCTGGGAGTGAGGTCCTCCCTTGCGAGCTGCACACACAAGCATTTGAGGTAACTCGTCTTTCCATAGATGTTTGAAATTTGGTTTGAACAAGTATGTAAGTCAAGTTTCATTTAAGCTGAGTATGAAAAGAATGTAAAATAGTGGCTTACCCATTTTCCCTTTTGGATGCGTAGAAGCCGTGGCGTTGCGTTTAAAGGTGCTTTTTGTAGCTATAGTTGTCAAATCTGGCCACACTTGTTCCTTTATGAGTGCATAGATATGTGGATGAAATTGTTGGCACTAGCACCACCTCAAACAACGTGCCGCTTGTCTATAAAAGTAATGATGATAATTGCTAAGCTGTGGATTGGCAGGCCACTTCAAGCTCTCCTTTGGGACAAGCAAAGAGCATAAGTGTGTCAAGTCTAGTAATTTGACAACTTTGCTGCCTTGCAATACAGAGGCTCCTTCCTTCTCTATAACAAGTTGTAGCAAATGATCTTCAACAGATATAGCACCCACAGGTTTGGCAATGTAATAGATGCTTGGATTCTTCCGAACTTGTGCAGTATAATTGCATTCACTATGAAGCTGCACCGTTGGTGCAAGAACTCCAAGATCCTGCGACTGGAGTCCCTTCTGCCAACTTGCTACCCCGCCCACCTCTGCCAAGTCTATGATCTACAATTTGGAGGCAGTTCTCTTACCTGACCACGAACTAGCTTGGGTGAAGTCTTCGATCTACCCAGGGCCCTTTGCTGCACGCCCGACCTAGAAGCTCCTCCCGTGTCAATCTCCACCTTGATCTACCCTTCTTGCCAACCCTGCCAATCGCCAAACTTGCAAGCTCTAATTAGTTCGTTTGATGGTGTGATTGGAGAAGCATGGATTCCCGCTGTTGAAATCGTTGATGCTGAACAAAACTCTCCTTGACAGGTTAAAACTCCTTCTATGTTTGCTATGCCTTTTATCTTCCCTAGGCAAATGGAAATTCCCTCGGTTGATGCAATCTGCCTACTCTACTCATCAAATATCAAATTGTGTCTCCCTGGACTTGCCTAGGCTATGCACTTGGTCCCTTTGCTATATCTGAAAGGCCCTCATCGATGTGAAACCCGAGCATAGAATTTTGTTTGCAATCATGGTGGGAAGTTTGAGCTTCTCTAGACTTAGTGGAATGCTAGATCTACAAGTTTGAATTTTTTAGGTTGTGCTTGGGGCACTGAATGCAGCCGGCCAAGAGTTAGGAATTTTCAAAAAAAAAATGGAATTTTTTTTTCAACTTTGTAAAAGTGGAGGTGGGATGATATTATGATCTCTTATTTTTGACGGTTCATTAGTATTACATGTAGGTGAATACACAGATCCAAAATGTTGATGAGATTTGTACAGTGGAAGATTGATCAGAGATTTATCACAGAGAGTGAGTTCACACTATAAATTGACGTCCATGATCACAATCTGTTGCATAGGACGAATTTTTGTCATTACAAGTTGACAGTATTCAAATGTTGCATTATAATGTATTATAAACTATTTTGTTATAAAATTTAATTCTTTTGTGCACTAAGGTCAAATCACACTCAATTGGACCAAAATAGGGGTCAGCCCCACTAAATTCTGCAATGTAACTTCTTTCTATCTATTATTTTCTAACATTAATCTATTAATTATAAATAATTTAGTCCTTTTTTATTAGAACTTCAAGTCTTGTTAATGCTAATATATTTTAATTCACCCCAAAAACATAAATTCTTTACTAAACTTCCAATTGCAATTTAAATGTCAGTATATCAAATTTTTCAATAGACAAAAAGTAGTCTAATTTCTAATGAATAATAATGTGATTGAATCCAAAAAAGTCATGCGCATATACAATCATGCAATAGAATAGAAAAGGACTCTTTTGATATAATTTAAATATTTATTTATTTTCTATAATATTCAGAAGTAAAAAAACATGAACACCCTTTTCAATATAAAAAATAATCCAAATGGTGATTGTGTCAAAACAAAAAATGTATATATTATTTACATTAACGGCACTATATAAGCTATTTTTAAAATTGAATGTTTCAAGTGTGATTTTAGAACAAATCAATAATTTGTCAATAATCAATTAATTTATTAAAAAATTATATTATTTTAAGATTAAAATTTAATGACATAAAATCTTTTTTAATAGTTGTATTCTTAAGTAGTATAAAAAATTTGGATAAAAATATCTATTTGAAGTATTTTATTGTTAAAAAGGCACTAAATTTAGCCCTAAAATTGATGATTTAGATCCCTTTACGGATTTTTTCCAAAACTTTCTTTTTTCGACTTATTAAAGGGATTCATTGTAATAGCATTCATCTTTAAATTTTTTTTAAATTGATAACATCAAAGAAATTTATAGCTTTAAATCTCAAAAAAGGACTCAAGTCTTGTCCTAATAATGTAATTCCAATGGTCCTTTTGAGTGTGGTTTGACCCACTAGTATTTTAGAGCAAATGGAGAATAATAATCTAACATCAATATACAAAAATTATGTTTTGGTGCATCTAAACCGTTTGAGACTTGAACGCTGAGTGTAACAGTTATATGGGTAATGACCTTCCCTTTGCTGTGAATGCAAAACCCTATCTCTAACCTTGATGGAAAGATCAGGTGGCTCTAACACCACAATCAGCTAGACTGACTTTGTAATGAGCTGGCTCACACGCTAAAATCAGGTGGCCGGATTTCCAGGATCACCTAGTCCTGACTCGAGGAGTAGCTCTTCCTAACACAAGGATTGACAAGTCGCTGAAAGATTGGGCCTCATTTTTCATTGTGCTTGGATCCTTGCCGTCCCCTCTGCCCTTCCATTGTTGGGCATTACTAGAAAATTTTGGACACAATATAAAATGATGTGCCCGTCCTGCCCTGCAAGCAAAGAAAATGACTTCTCTTGCAATAACTTTTTTTCCATAATTTGAAAAGGGTTGAAAATCATTGTCCTGGAAAGGTATTCCTTGGGGCCGCATGCTCAAAAAAATTCAACACAAAATACCTATTATTGTGGGAGTAGTGGCCTGCCCAAAAAAGTTATATTGTCAAAAAACATTGTTTCGTCCTTTAGGGGTTAAAATGAGCAGCAAGGAATATTCACTTGAACTCCTCCAAATGCAAAGAATTCACTTGAACCTTCCACATCTCCATCAAAGCGTCCTTCATCAACAATCCATCTTAAAGTTGCTAGAAGCACAACTAAGAGATTCTGGATTTCTGAACTTGACCACCACTACTCATGCATCTCTTTTTCACAATTCTTCAAGAAGCACTTTGTAGATTTGGAAAAGTGAGTCCTTGCATACCAAAAATGACATGCGTGCATGCAAGAGGCAATTTTGCAATCTCACGTAGGCCAGGCCCTCGCAAACAAAGTGGACACTCGGATACTGAGAAACAAGTTGCAGCAGGCCTATAGCCTATTGTCCTCTGGATCTAAATTGACAAATGATATTGGAGTTGGAAAAATCTAGGCCTTTGAAATCCTAATTTCATTTGATTCATCTGAGCTTTCGAAGCAGCCATATGCAGCTTTCAAATTGCTAACCTATCCTCACCCAACTACAACCCCTCTTCTAGAGAAGACAATTCCTACATTGTGGAGTCTAAGGTAGAGACCCTTGATCCATGAAGGCTTTCAAAAGTCTTGTTGACATTTTTCTCGGAACCAATAGTCTTGCAAAGTTCTTCAATGCGCTTCACAATTAACGCCACCACGCACTCATTGATCGGGTTGACCTCTAGCAATGAGGACTCCTCAATAGTCTTTTCCTCTAACTCTTGCTCCAACTCAACAACCTCAACAAACTGGACTCCAATAACATATTTTAATACTCAATTTGCCCTAAAACATGAAAGTTTTTCATGGCAGCGACTTCCTTCTTCTTCTCTAAAGATTTGACAATTTGGGCTGATCCTACTAAGTCCCTCTCCAACAAACTGATGTACTTGGACCATTTCTTTTACTGACTTGTGCTCGCAAAGATCATTCAAACGCCTATTGCTACTCTTCGGCATGGTTTCAAGAAGCTTACCTTTAGTGAAAAGAGGCCTAGCAAACTTTTGCCCCTTGATTTGTAGTGCCGGTCGTAACGACGTGGCACCCCTCCAACAATGTTGACACTAATCTTCTTGTTATCACAACCGATTTGTAAAACACATCCGGCTTTCCTCTCCACTTTGCAATTTCTATTGCTCACGCGATTGTGGTAGGTCCATTCGACAAATACAGCCCAATTAACAGCCCTATCACCCTTCTATTTCTGGTATACACATCCATGCGCCTCGAACTTGTTAACCTGGTGATTGTTTGGGACCCTAGCACATTGGTAAGTGACCATTCAAAGGTGCTCAACCTCTCCAATCAACTCCTCGTCTTTAGTATGGCTATGTCTATAGCCATTTTGATTGATCAAAGGCCTAAAATATTTCTCAAAGTCCTCTTCTTTCAAGTGCAAACCTATCACTAATCGCTTTGTATTAGCACCTTCATTGCCGAGACTATATTTCTCGGCAAATGTTTTTCGTAAAACTAGATTAATGCCGTCAAAAACAAGCTCTGACACCTCATCATAGTAAGGATCTACGTAAGAAACAGGGTTCTCTGATTCTACCTTTGTTGGCCTCAACTCTTTCTTCATTGGAATGGATTCAAACCACCCAAAATTACTTGCGTCCACAACATTTACAACCTCAACTAGATCCGCCATAACTTAGTACCAACAAGAGTATACACAAGACACCAAGTATAATACAAAAAAAAAATGATTCTCTCAAATTGCAACAGTAATGAACAAGGGGTCATGTGGGAGCACGCAATGTCATTATTTAGAAACCCGGATTAGTTTAGGATCAATTCCATAAATATTTTCGAAATTTTGGAGTATTGGAACCATGAACCGGAACATTTAGTAGAAACTAGGTAGTCGGAAAGTTTTGGCTCACAAAAACTTGTAGAAGGAGTAAGAGACGGACTTTTACCGGATCCGGAAACCGGAAGGAGATTCGGATTCCGGCAAACCTACGAACTAGGGGTCCAGCCTACGGAAACTAAGGATCCGTTTGAAAAAGGCGGCGCATTAAATGACCGAACCAACGGGTGTCAGTCACTGGCCGGGTACTTAAGTGGATTATCTTCTCATTCTTCTCCCTCTTTCTTCCGCTCGAGGAGGTGTGTGCTTGCAGGTTTTGGAGTGCGTTTTCTCTTAGAAGAGTGAAAGAGTGGTGAGTTAGGCCGGATAGGGAGAGAAGGAAAAGAGGGTGCTGATTGCACCGGATTAGAGTTCAATGGCAGAAACGTCAGCGCAGGGGCAGAAGACAGTTCCGTCTGTCAAACTCTTATACCCGATCATTCCATCTGATCCCGGTGAACGTTTAGAGTTAGAGGAAAATCTGTCCACACTAGGGTGTATAGGGTTCATCCGGAAACCCTGGACGGTGAGGAGCGAGGATTTTCTTTGAGAGTTAGTTTTTGGGGCACCGAACCAGTTCGAGCCGACGCCAAGGGGGCGGTTATCGTCCTGGACGGAAGGGATGTGGGCGGAAACTTACGGGTTGACGCAGTCCGGATCCGGAAGCGCAACCCGGACGGATAAATTTCATGAAAGAAAGTTCAAGAAGCCACCGCACCACAAGGAGGGTTTCTCCGTTAGTGATTGTATCAATGAGCATCATAGGAGGTTACTGAATTTCTTGATTCCTATAGTATATCCGGAAAAGCCCACGAGAGTTACGGTCACAGTCGCGAATACGATTTTCGGAGCACTAGAAGGCCGGGTCATGAATTGGGCAGGCCTAATTCACCAGAAGGTCAAGAAGATGGCGATGGCGGTCGAGAAGGCCAAGCAGAGTCCAGTCAATACGTACTTGTTCCACCTGTATCATTATTATGATTACATGACCCCGCCGGAACAAGTTGCGTATGAGACCGGAATGCAAATCCTGAAATACGAATTCACGGAGGAGTTGAAGCTAACGGGAGAAGCGACCGAAGAAGAAGAAGAAGAGGAGGAGCATCTAGAACCGAAGCCGCTGGAGAAGAAGAAGCGGCATAAGGTAACCAATCCGGACTCACGAAGAGCGAGTATGGACGTGCCGGAATCAAATCCGGCCCTGACCCAGCCGTCGCTGGAGTATACCGATGTCTCTGACTTCTATAATGCCGGAGCCCGGTGGATGGCATAGTGCCGGAAGATGCACGTTGAGATGGCAGGGGTGATTACAGGCGTCACCAATGAATTGACCATTGAGACGGATCAAATCTTCAACGAAATCCGGAAGAGACATGATCCGGCACTACTCCAAGAAAAAGGACAAGGAGATCGCACTGCTGAAGGCGAAACGGGATAACTACAAGAACAAGTTTTACTGGACGGAGGGACAGTCGATCTCAGCCCAGAAGAAAGAGACGGATGCCCTGAAGCTCGTCCGGGATTTGAAGGGGTTGGTAGAACAACCGGAACATTTGGTCATCCGGTCCGCGCTCTTCACGAAGAAACTCGATATTGACGGCATTGTCACCGGATCTCGAGTGTTGCAAGTCTTGGTCGATTACGAGGCCAAGATGAAGACCGTTTTGGACGAGATGCGGCAACTGCTGAGACCTCTGGATGTGGCCAAGGACGAGTTTGGGCCACTTCCGGATATCTTCATGGAGTCGCCGGTCAAGTATGGAGTCGGAACTTCAAGAACAATAGAAGATCCAGGCTTGAAGTCTCTCTTCAAGCTGCCCCAGGTACCTTCCTTGGGTCAATTTCAGAAGTGGGGAACGGTGAGTACTTTTAGTCCTTCCTCACAGTCTCCGGCGGGATCCGGAAAGACAGGGCAGAGATTGCCAATCCAAAGGGACCTCTTAGAAGGTATGGGAACGATAAATCCGGCAAGGGAGCATCTAGAGAAATTCCCCCACATGGCGGAACCATCACCAATACGGGGGACACAGTTGATCGATCTGGGAGATCCGACTCCAGAGGCGAGACCAAAACTCAAGCCGGAAACCCGGAAGAACACGAAGACGGAAATAGTGGAGGTCGAATTCTCGGATCCGGAAGAAGAACTGGAGATGGTAGAACCTGGGAAGCAACTCAAACTCCGGAAGTCGGAGAAGCGGAAGCCGGAAGGTAAAAAGCCAGCGAAGCAAGAGATCGAAGACTCTGAATCCGGTGAGTTTGAATCCGCTAGTGAGTCTGAGGAGGATACGAATGAAGAGGAGACGTCTCCTGCGACCCGACAAAATCCGCCTCGAGCTGCCAAGATGACGCCAGCTAAGGGTTCCGGTAAATCGACAACCAAGCAGGGAGCCGGGAGTTCAAAGAAATCTCGGATGACCAAGTAGTTCAAAGGGGATTACTTGTGGAGGTGGATTAGAATTTAGATAGTTAGATCCAGAACCGGAATCCTAGCGTGGGCCCGGGTTCCGGAAGTTTAGGGATAAGGACTTTCCCGGTTAATCGAGATTTCTTTGGTGTGTGTGTGAGGTAGCCCTGGTTTTTGGGCTGCCCTTTGTTGTTTTTAGGGTGTTGACTTTGGTTTCGATTTGGGTTTTTAAGGGCGGGCAAGTTAGTTGCCCCTCATTCCCTCCTAGTTGATATTCATTTGTATTTCATTCCCTTTTCGAAATCTAAGCCCTCGGGTATGCAGTTTAGCTTTATCAATGTATCCGGATTGCATGTACTTGTGGTCTGGGTGTTGGAAGGAAAGGACGGGTAAGGAGGAATCCGGATTTTGGAGAATACGGTCTAAGTCGAGAGTGTGCTATTGTAATGTTGTTGGATTGTTAACTAAGAAGCTGAGCATTGTGTCTTTAAATTACTACTAGAGTAGTCCGGATCTGAGTAGCGGGGAAGCGAGTCCGGTTGTCAAGCCGTGCGAAGGTAAGCGCCCGCCCAAGGAAGTTCCCACCTATCCGGAAGATCTACCAACTTTAGAATTCATTCAACCTCTAGAAAGATCACACCCCCTTATACTTGACTCTGAGATCTGTCGTTGTAGTTAGGGAGAGTGAAGTATTCCTGAGTGACCTGCTTTCCGGATTTACCATCCGAGAGCTGTGAGGATCCGAATCTTCTCGTCTTGCTACAACCCTTTGAGTACTTGGGTGTTTTTATTTGTATTTGTTAGAATTGTAGGAGAACAACGAGTGGTGAGTCCCTACCCCTCTACAAGACCAATAGTGGACCCTCTGATGGTAAAACAGAGGTATAGAAAACCGGATTGAAAGCAGAGACGTAAATCGGATTCCGGATAGTTTATGATCTGGATTGTGAATTAAGCCGGAAAAAGAGTAAGTAAGTGAGAAGAAAGAAAGATAGAAAAGCCGGATAGCTAGAACATACTACATAGAATCCGGAAATTCCCTGGGACAATATTTCGTGTTATCTTGGCACATTTTTGTGTTAAGGATACTTACGCCTAGATTGCGCGTACGACAGCATTCACACCAGAATATAAGAGAGGAACCCAGACCAACGGCATCTCCATCAACTTTGTCAGATTAAAGATCCATGGTCCACAACAAAATCCTAAGCACCCGCAACCTAATGCTGCTGGCACTCTTGGCCACGCCTCGTCGTCGCATTCTTCCTTTGTGGCGTGTTGAGGCATACCAGACCTTCGTAGAAATTCTGGACTTTACATGAAACAACACTTGCCGTACGGTTGACTATTGGATAGAACTTTCTTTCAACGATTTCTATGTAGAAAGTCAATTGCATATTGCAAAGATAAATATTTTATCAACACTAGAAGTGTCAGCATGCATAAAACACCAAGTTCATCAAAAGTCTCAAAATTTTCCATAACAAAATAAAAATGCACCATTGTCCCCAATTATATTCTCCAAACATGGAAAATCAATATTAATTCAATAAAAGTTATTAGATTTTGCTCTAAAAAGGACAAACTTATTCTTCAATTTTGAACTTAAAGCAAAGTTTTGAATAGCATTTGAAAATAAAACTTTTAAAATAAAATTTAGATGAATGAAAAATAGCCCTTCGAGTTATACCAACTAAACAAATTACCTGAATAAAATAGATTGAGCACCCCTAGCACCCTAAGTAGTCAAATTAGGCCCATATCTACAAAATCCTAAATAGCCAAACTTGGTCTATTTGTGAATCAAAAGATAAAAGTGAAAAAAAAATTTCAAACTAAAGTCCTATTTATAATTTAAGCAAAATTTACACTTCCTAATATAAATTAGAGCCTACGAAAAAGTCTAGCCAAAATGTAATAAGACAAATTAAATTAGATATTAAAGTAGACATAAAGTGTTATCTTTCATTTGACCCTTCTAATCACATTGAGTTGTATTCTCCCTATACAATAGAGCTTGTATAAGGTAAGGCATAAATGATTACACTCTAATCACATTGAGTTGTATTCTCCCTATACAATAGAACTTGTATAAGGTAATAGCCCTTGGATCAAAGGAGGGTATTATATTAAAGAGGTTATTGCTTTACGAATAGCATGCAACAATTGAAGATTTTGAAGATTTTTTAAAAAGGTTGCAATTTTAGAACTTCCATAAAGTAATAGCCCTCAAATCGGAGGAAGGTATTACATTAGAGAGGTCATTGCTTAACAAAGGAGGGTACTACATTCAAAAAAATACTACTTTACAAAGGATAGGACTTCCATAAGGTAATAGCCCTTAAGAGTCTTATATTAGAGAAATTATTACTTTACAAAGGACTTGTGACATTTGAAGATTTTTTCAATTAGGCTACAATTTTGTGGCACTCATGGACTAAAGTCATGTTCCCAAAATTCAATGAAACTTACTTTTTCTTTTCTGTTTATTTTGTACATCTTCAACGAAATTACATTAACTACATTCATTAGAGACATCTCTAATGAATTACTTTAACTACATTCATTTTACTTATTTTGTAAATCTTCCATACAGCCAAGCCAAGACAAAGAGTAAAATCACTTTAGAGAAGTTATTGAATTATAGAAGTTCTATTATATTGCAATTTCAATCCCACCCAAGCATGGTTGCATGCACTCTAATTACATTAAGTTGTCTCCTCCCTAAATTGAGGTTTTGGTCCCACCTTTCAAAATGCAATGAAAAGTGAGATCGAGTCAATTGAAATGCATTCTATAATAAGATTTGAAAGAGAGGCCAAATGAAGGGTCACATTTCATGACTTACAGAAGGAGTCTATTGTTAAGAACTAGTAAAGAAGAGCTATGCCATGCTCAACAGAACGTAGAGACTGGGGAGTGATCTTCTCGGGAAGAATTCTTGTATTAATGAAACTAGACTATTACCACAAAATTTGGGTGAGAAAATTCACCGCATCAAGTACCTCATACACATTCTATACATACAATCTTCAGACTGCCAAAAGGTGTAGAAGCACAAATTATTAATCTGAAAGCCAAACCCTGCTGAACAGACCTAAAAAGTACTACCAACATCAGGCCATGCTGGCAAAATAGGTCACACTCGGAATTAATAAGCTGATGAAGGTCACCGAATTTGGACAGAAGGAAGCTCACCAACCACTGAAACAGTACCCACTCCCACTTCCTCTTGGAGAAGACTCGTGAGAGCCTGACGACGTTTCTTGTAGCTAGCCTTGAAACATGCTTGTCTTAATCGTTTGGTTCGCTCGGCTAGCTCAATGCCTGGGCGTTCCTCCATTCGTCTCTTCTGATGCTTGAGCTCCTTAACAGCACTCATTACCGGCCCCGACGGTCCCCCTTCAGGGCCTTTGGCCAGCTCCTGAATTGCACCATAAACATTACACAAATCATAGGTCACAGCCATGCCTGCTGCTTTCATCGATATTAAGCACTGCAGCCAATCGAAAGTAGCATAGTATAGAATTGTACGATAGATGACAAGGAAAAAAAAGTCTTACTGCGCTTTAGTGAACTTGAAAATCTAGGAATATAACTTAAATTTTCTCTCTAATTCATAACCAAGAAAAGACACGAGGGTCAACTTTTTAGTATATGTACAAGTTCCTATAGCGTAGCTCTAATACGATTGACAGCAGAAATCTGCAGAAGTAGAAAAAAAATAGGAAGACAGAGAAGTGAAAGATCAGAATTCTTGGCTGGAATATAGTAAATGAGAAGTCAAGGAAAATAGAAAATCACAGAGCAGAAACGTAGTACATAACCAGATTGGACTCCAATTGAACTCGGGGGCCTGTAAACGTAGAAGATAAGTAACCCGTATCAAACTAATAAACGAGGTCCAAGTCACTCAGCAAGCAACAGCAAACCCTAAATCACACTACCTCAGCCATCGCAAACATGTCAACCCAATCACCAACCGAGAAGAGTAAATGTGTGAATCGGAATAGGACTGAACAAGGACTGAAACGTCCTTACAGAGGGTCACAAGAGGAACCCCTCCCGAACACAAACGCATCAAATTAGCAGCACTGAAGTCCATTGATGATAAGCAGTGATATTGTCACTTGTATGATAAAGAACACTGGAAATCCCCTTAATCATGAAGAGTGGCACAGATATTCAACATTGAAGGAATAAACTATGAACTCCATTCAAGTACACCGATACGAAAATCAGTTCGAAAGATCTGTTTGAAATGTAAAACAATCATGCATGAATACGTGAAGAGAAGTCAAAAAGTCTCAATCAATACGTTGAACAATAATGATCAAAACTCAGGACATAACTGAGGAGAATGAGATCAATTGCTCAATAAGCTATACAGAAGCAGAAAATTAGATAAGAAAATTATGACGAGAGCAGAGAGAAGACCTGAATATTCTGAATGAGGCTGTCCAGGCTCTTCATTTTGCGATGTGGCCATCTAGGAATGCCGAACTCCCGGCAACGCTTTTTCAGTACAGTGAGACCAACTTTCAGCTCTTTAGAAGCTTGAGTTATGGGCATATGAAAATACTGAGAAAGTTCATGCAAGGTTATGTCAGTCATCCTTTCGGTTGCTCCCCTCTGGTTGCAAAGCTCAGCTCCATTTTCCAACATGTTAATGGAAAGGCATGTCCCCACATTTCCAGCATCGTGCCCTAGTTCAGTCAGCTCATATGAACAAGTCTGATGCAGCAATACCTCGTCATTACTGGCACTACAATTCTGTGGGTCAAACTGTAACTCGGCATCATGAAAGGTAGGAGTCAGCCTCTCTGATGCAGCTGGTTCATTCACACTTTCATCGCTGCAGTAAGATATCAAATTTTCTACAACTTTCATCGCCAAAGGAGATTGGGGACGGACCCGATCAGAAACTGCCGGACTTGCGGCGAGTGAACTCGGAAAAAGATCAACGTGACTGAGTGCTACACTCTCTGAACCGTCACTGGAGGTCGTTAGTTTGAGCTGGCCACAGTTGTTGTCGTTAGAAAAAGGCAACGGTTCATGAAAGGCATACGTTCCAGCCACTTGAGACTCCAAAACCAGAGTTGAGGGACTCCAAGAAAAGTGATCGGATTTGTTGTTGCCAGTCACGTTCGATATTAGGCAAGAACCTGTAATGAGTCCTACAAGCAATATTATCATAATCATCCCAAATGTACATCTACACTTTACAGAAGTGTATGAATGCACATTCATTAGAACTGAAACTCTGAATTAAACTATAATTTCACAAGAGAAAGATACTCCATATATTCTAGTCAATAAACCACTAGCAAATAGAGTAACAAGAGCCAGTACAGAAAATTCGTCCAGCCAACCTGTAAATGGCAAGTTCGAGATGCTCGTACTCCACGACGAACCCAAGACACACGTCTCAAACATTCGAGGGCTGGCCAATTCCAAGTCAGAGCCCCAATCATGCAAAGTTTCTGCTTGTGAATTACTCTCGTTGTGCACTCCATCACCCAGAGAGTCATTCAACTCAGATGATTCAACATTGAGTCCAGAAAAGCCAGCAAGGTTCCATTTAGGAGAGTTCCAAGTAAGGTATGTGCTATCAATATAAGACTGGCCACCGCAGCAAGGACTATGCTGCTGATAATTCTGAAAATCAGCATCCAGAAGGGGTATACATGACTGATGTCCCTGCACTGGGTTTTGAACAGCCCTCTCGACCACAACTAGATCTTCCGCCAAAGTTGGAATGTAATAGAGAGCTGGATTTCTGCACACGATGCAAATGCCCAGTAAATTTGGACAGCACACTAGTGCAAAACATGACACTAGTAAGAGGCAGGAAACAACAAAATGTGCACTGTTTGTCTCAGACTACAATGAAGCTGAAAACGCAGACTTCCAAAGCATGACACGGCCTCAAATACTAACGAAATGAACCCCAAGACACATACTTGGATACACTCAATAAAGGGATTATGGACGTATCCTGAGGCGTATGCACATGATACTCCAGCACGCATTGCCATAAGTCCGCCTCATTCAACTGCTTCAGTGTGTCTATAAACTGTTTAGCACCGTTGTGAGCAAACTTGCTGAAAATCGACGGTATAGGGTCACTGATTTGTGTATAAACGTCTGGTGACAGAAGAAACTCTTGCTGCACAGCGGTGACAGAGCCACCGTCCATGTAAAGGTGCACACTCTTGATAAGTTCTGTTGGAACAGAATAAATGAACTCAGAGTGCTTTCAACGAGACCATATCATGCTTACAAATTGAAAAAGATCTCAACTCGTGCGCTTGTTGTGTGCACCTTTGAACACAGAACAATAGAACTCTACTCAATGCACTTTCTTTCGGACATGTGTCTCGACAAGCAACATTCTGGAAAAGCAGATGCGATCGACATCCAAGTCATAAAATACCAGAAGCTACCTACACTGTATATAATTCATCGGTCAAGCAGACATAAACTGCGCATTCCATCCATCAAAGCACAAACATCGGTAAATTTATAAAGGAGTGACCAAGACTAAGAATGGGCTTGCAGGTGCTCTAAGGCCAGGTTACCGAGTGTTACCTCACCTTCTACACTAAGGAACAGTATTGAAAACAATGGTATAGAATTACTTCTTTGAAATGGATTGAAACAGTAAAATCGAAAAAGGATATGAATGGGCGAACATACCTAAATTGGAGAAGTGTTGAAACACGGCAAGTGCGCAGAGGGAACCATGAGCCGCATTGTTAACAGAAATGCGTGTGCCTGAGCTACCCATGACTGAAAGAGGCAGCAGGGAACAGGAATGATCAATTCGTAAGACAACGGCTACATTATCTTCATGGATGGATATACATCATTGACACCCAAAGGACCCATGGCATTGCAATCCTCTTGCAAAAGCAACGTTCACTCAATCTATCTATATTGCAACCATTTCGTATCCCAACATCACACGTAAATTCCCATTTGAATTCATAAGGACATGAGAGGGATGAACGGGTTCCCTCACATGCTTGGGCTGATCACGGTAGAATACAAGCATCCTTGCTCACAGTTCCAAACAAAAGAATTCGACACGGATGATTCTTTCTATTATCCCAGAGTGATTAGCACAGAGTGATTAAGAAAGACGGCTTAACAAACATTGAAATTGATGCCGGTATTCGTACACGCTCATGCCCAAACCAACCAGGAAGGCCGTGCTGAATGCGAGAGTGAAGCGTACGAGGGTAGCACTCCTCAAGAACAAGATAGAGAGAATCATAGCTGCAAAACAGTCCCTGTTCGTGAATTAGACTAATACTACCAAACTACCCTGTCATGTATGCATGCACTCGCTGGTTCTGCACATCAACTTTTAACAGTTAAAAAATTTAATCATTTCTATGCCGTGATGGTAGTGTATAAATTACATGCTTCAACTATAGACCACACCAACTGTGAAAAAATCCAACTTACCAGTCAATATCGAGATCGAAATAAATCCTCGAGCAAATCACAAGTAGCTCGATCAGTGATTGGATATTGAAAGTCAGTCAAGAAACGTCAAACCGAATATAAAACGTCAAACCGAAAATGTCACGACAGTTGTCAATACATCAAACAAAAGAAACCATATATAATGTTGTGCAAGAGCGGATGCTGCTATCATTACCCCAGATGATCTTTAATAAGGATGATATGCACATGCAAGAAGTTAATCGATTTCTACCAAATTACGCCCTTTACAATCGACATAAATACAGAAGGGCCGGGCAGAAGGCACTTGCACATATTAAAAACACTGTGACGATTCACCGCTTCGCCAACTTGTAATTGTTAAGATACGAGGATTAAGGACCTTACGCTTCATTTCCAGATCATCCAAAGACACAAATAAAAAAAACTTATTTCATCGATTAGAGCTATCTATTTCTTCTGGGGTAAATTGTGGAATTCACTTCAGTGTTTCTTTCTACGGAGGTAGTAGTCACAGCACACACTCCTGTCACCGCCAGTCACCAAAAAGAGTAATACTGCAGTCAACAGCAAGACAAAGTTGCTTTCTGAGAAGTCACCAAAAATATGTCCAGCACGAGAGGTCCGCTTCTCATTACGAAATTAACACACGCACGTGGGCGGGGATTGAGGACGACCCCAATCAGATCCTACGGGGAATTTTAATAAAGACCACAGACAAGAACACCTTACAAGAATTGACAAGTTTCTTTCGATTGATATATCCACGAACACCTCTTACTCACAAACCACGCGAAACTTCGAAGCATGAAATCGTAAGGCGCGGTAAACATGTTCCTAGTCATCTGCCTTCGGTGATGAGCTGCTGAAGAAGACAGAGACACTACGACTCAAAACAAAATCAGATCTAAGCCAGAGTTGCAACTACTTAAAAACAACAACTTGATTTAACCTAGGAACATTTGGGGGCACACCCAGGCTTGCGTTATGACTCTCACCCGGAGTAACAGGTCAAATGCCTGAAACCCTTGCAGACGCGATGGCCTGAGACGACTGAGCCGACGCATAATCTGGAAAATTGCAAAGAAGGGATACAAATGGAAGGGGAGGGAAACGTTAGAGAGACATGACCCCGGATGAAACCAGGAGCGCCCCAGTACCCTGAACGTCTCACCTTCTTGAAACTGCAACAAAAATATTGTACACAGTGATCCGATTGTCATGCAGGTTACTAAATGGCATCTGCAATGAGCACACGGCAAGTTGGCACTGCAAAGGGTGGTTACAATGCGTTTGGAGGGCCCTCAATTTTGAGCGGGTCGAATGCAGGTTTGAGTCATCCAATGCAATATAGGGCCTTAAATCGTAAGAGCATCTCCACTCCCGCTCCCAAGCCGGCTCAGCAGCCCGGCCACTTGGGGACGGGGGAAGCATTGGGAGCCTAGGTAGCGCACTGGCACTGGTGCTCGGATACTGCCAACTGCCGGGGCCATACCGCAGCCCGTGGCCGCGCATCGCCACCAGTGAAATATTTTGTGCTAATTTTAGCTTTTTTTGCTACATTAAAATTAAAACTGGTGTGGCTAACCACTCTATATTGTTTTTAGAAATAATATAATAAATATTGTCAAACTTTCCCCACAGACTTGGAGGTAGGAGCATGATTTTACGTTTTTGATGTAAATGTCGCCTCACTGTGTTGTCACTTCGCCAACTCATGTCACCTAATCATGACAATTTGACTGTTTGAATCACCATTTTAACTCATTTAATAAGACATGTGGACACTAGGGAATCAATTACAAAATGACATATTGAAGAAAGTTGGATCCAATTAAGGATTAAATTTTTTTTTATTAAATAGTTTTTATCTCTAAACATTAAAAATAACTATATATTAGGTGCAACAATACAGACTATCTTTTTAGACTATTTGTAATGAATGCTTAATGTCTAGATCCATGTGACTTACAAAGTAAGTTGCACCTCTTCTACCTTACACATGCTATTAATTGTAATATTTACACATACATATAAGTCTTTATGGCTAATTGCAATATTATATATATAGTCGACTCTTTTTTTAAAATTTGTTGGGCAATCATTACATTGGATGACTGGATCATTTCATTCAATACTACATATAAAACAGGTCCACCTGAGAAATGAATATACAACAGTGACATTGATTAGCTGTCCCACCAGAAGTCCAAATATTGATTGTGCATTGGGCAATAAAATTGGTAAACAGTTACAGTTACAACCACAACAATTAAGATGCCAAGATGGGACAACCCTACAAAATAACCCCAAACTCTCTCTTATCAAGAACAGCATTTGGACATCCTCATATTATTCAAGGTCACTGCTACCGTCAAAGAAACCCACCGCAACACATTCAAGAGCATACAAATACTCAAAACGCACTTCAACAGGATTTCAAGGTATAGACAATGCACATCAAAAAAATCCAAAAAGCTGGTTGACTAAAATCCTCTCGCAAGAAGCAAGCATACTTTGTTAAGTGAACCAAAAATCCTAAATCTAGTCTTCTGAAAGTCAGCTTTGATTATATTCCACCTGGTTATGGGAAGGTATAACAACTAAACTACAAATGATTCTACTAGGAACATGCCCTATACTCTCCTTATTAGATATATGTACAAACAAAAAGGCCAAAGATGATAATGAAAAATAGAAACCAGAAAAGTCACATGCCTAACAAAACGACAAATTATCACTTGCAAGCGTTCGTTTTGCCCCCCAAAACAGTTGAATGTAGAAAGTGGATCTAGCACTGGCCTACGTTTCTAATGATATGAATAAGGTACCCTTTCAGACAAAGCTTGTTGACTGAAGTCCTGAACTCTGAAGATCTAATTGGCAATTTCCGGACCATGGCCTTCTTCACAGCTTGTGTATATTTTGTGTGCTGGTATGCCAGCGTATGCTCCATCATTTTATACAAGGACGTCTTGGGTTCCCACTTTGTAAAGGATATGAGAAACATCACAACTTAGCTACGTACATAAGTCACATTTACAAGGGAAAAAGAAAAACATCAAAACTTAGATACTCATATATTAAAAACAACGCAAAGTAACAAAAGCTACAAATGAATGAAGCTCACCAAGTTGCCTTTTGATGATGGTCATGTCTAGAATACGCTTGTCACTGTCATCATATCCCACACTGTAAAACTCCTCTGAGGACACATCCACAGTGGGGACCTCTGGTCGGGGGTTGTCACTAATCTTGCAATAAATCTACAAAAAACAAAAGTGGCATGGTCAGCAGCGGTGGAAGGAAATTGAAAGACCTAAAAGGAAGGCAAGTTGTTTGAAAAGTAAGTGGACAGGAGGTGCAAAAATGGGGCCACGCTCACATCAGTCATCGGCTTAGCAAACTCCTGTGCAATCACTTTGTTGTGGAAGTTGCCGACGTTGAAGATTTGAGCGTTCGCTCTTGCAGGATTTTCCTATTCCATTCGGCCTATTATTCGTGAGCCTCTTTCAAACCACCAGGATCTAGCCCCTAAAGGTCAAACTCGATTCATTGTATACTGAAATGTCTTAACAAATTTGACGCATGAGAATCAGTCACAAGTGATATGTGCGTCATTAGATATTCAATGATAGAGAACAAAAGAAAGGCCACGCATGACCTACTCAACATTGCTCAAGGAAACACCCCGCGCAATTGAGGACTTCTTGGTCCTTCAGAGTAATGGACTCCAATAAGAATCAATACAAAGATTTATGGATGGAGTAAAACAGGAAGAGCAAGTTGCTCACAATCATTTGCATTGCACAGCATTGATGGTGTCTTTAATGTAAACGAAATGTAGTATCACTCTAAATTGCTTACAGAAGATGTCGTAAACTACACGCATTAGAACACATACACATGCTTCAAAGCAATCCAAACAATGACAAGACATGAATAAATAACCATCCAATAATAAGCTTTCTAAACACTCAAGATTGCTTCTACTTTGTCTCAATTGGATTAGTCTTGCAAACTCACATGAATTGAGGATTAACATTAGTAAAGATTGGTATAACAACTAACCATCATTACATTTCGTGCTCCAATTCCTTTCAGCTCAAAAACTACAACACACGCAAGACTTGAAGAAAATGAATGAGCAAAGGGACGGCCTAAGGTAATAACCACCCCAAAGGCGCCCCAAAACAACTCTGTTTATACCTCAAACAATCCCAAAATACTAATATAGCCCTCCAATGGCCAATACATGGCTATTTTGGCTATAACATGGCTACAACCAATCCCCATAAAGTCTTATAGAGCCTACCAGCTAACCGTCACCAAATAACATGACAATTGTTGTATCACTCTAAATCGCTTACAAAAGATGTTGTAAACTACAAGCACTAGAACATACACACATGCTTCAAAGCTAATCTACACAATGACAAGACATGAATGAACAACCATCCAATTGCCCCCCTAGCTGAGTAAAGCATCCTCGCAACTCAACTAGCAATAGAAATTAAATGAATAATCTGTACTACACTCACTATACAATCAACATGTTGAAGAAGACAGTTGATAGGCCTCCATCCATTTCCAGTCTTGAGTAATCATAAGTGAAGGGGTAAGTTGGATGCAATTGAGCCTCATTTTCAATCGCTTCCAACGTTATAGTTGGACTCTACAAAATCTTCATCCAAGCTTCAACATCAAGAACCACCGCTCATTCTTCATCATAAAAGATCACAAAGTGACCACATCCTCTGCCAATAAGAAAAATCATTAGTAACCACTTGAAAAAGTAACCACATTTGGTCACTTCTTACAACGAGGACAAATCCAACATCCAGTAGGAAGAACAATCAATGGCGGTTGAAGACATGCCATATGCCAACCTTGTTGACATGAATCACATAACAACATTGTTGCAGCACCTTTGCTTTCTCCACAAACAAAACATTTATATTTAGGTGGAATCACTACCAACTCTGGATCAACAGTGCCTTCATTTGGTAAATGACAAGGAGTACAAATTTTTTGTCTTGTCTCTGCAATCTTGTCCATCTTTTTCCTCTAAAAGAAGGATTCCAGTGGGCAAAATTGCCTTGACCCTCAAAATGGTCCGCCTTGCCCATACATCCAAGGTTGTTGGTGCCTCAGATTGTAAATGAACGTAATTTCTAACCTTGAACTGTCAAAATGAGGCTTATAAGCCCCACTTCTAATATGCGGATATTTGAGAGTATCTCTATATTGCGCTATTGTCAAATTCTCCATAGCCATGGGCATGGCCCTTTGAAAATATTCAGCTCGATCTCGTAGCACCTCTCCCAAACTCTTGGGTCATCCAAATCTACTACTAGATCCAATTTCTTCCTCACCACCGATGGCAACATTGATTCTCTTCCATACAATAGCTGATAAGGGCTATATGATGTAAGAGATGCTTGTTGACTAAAATGATAACCCATCGCTATCCATGGCAACTTCAAATCCCAATCTTGGTGATTGCCTGCCAATAACTTATACTTGCGCAAATTGTGTTTGATTGTTTGGACCACCCTTTCCACCAATCCATCAGCCTCTGGGTGGTTCCTTGATGTTGTACGGTGATCAATCAAAGCTTTAGTGCAAATCTCTTCAAATGCTTTAAGAAACTCTCTTTCTTAGTTTGTCAATACTTTAGTTGGAGCTCTAAATCTAGCCAATACGCAGTCAAGGAATGCCGCCGCTACTAACCCCGAGGAATTTTGTGGTAGTGCCATCAACTCAAAATGTTCTACCATCACAAGTACATACTTGGCATCTCGTGATGTGGTCGCCAATGGTCCAATATAGTCAAGACTCCATCTATAGCCCAAACCCATAATTGATAAAGGTCTTAATTAGGGAGTTAGAATATAGAAGCTTGATCTAACCCAATCGCAAACTTCACACCTCCCTACATAGGTTGCTACCTCTTGTTGCATGTCCATCCACCAATATAAATCACGTAACATGGAGTATGTACAACGTACTCCAAAATGATCCAACTCTTTATGATTTTGACTTATCAATTGAAGACGTTGATTAGGCCTAGGAACAACCCTTTTTATTCCATTCAACCATCTACAAAATACAAGGCCACCCTCCCAATGAAACCTAGCCAACCGATGGGCTACTTAGTCTCACTCTTGAAATGTGGTATTGGCAAAAACTCCCCATGCTGAAGACAATACAAAACCCCTTTGTCTTTCCACACATCCGTTGTAACTTGAAGTCTTTCATCATCCAAGCCTTCATCAACAACACCCAGTCAAGTCTCTCCTAAATCTTGGCTGGATCTTCCTTCCATCTATGCCAAATAAGATGAAGCATGCCACCCTGGCACTGCTTCTTGATCACATGTGCGATGCCATTGGGCACCAGTCAAATCCTCCTCTAATGGGCTTAGATTGCGGATCAAGCCATCAACATCCAAGTTTTGCAACCCCGCTTTGTAAACTACTTCAAAATTGTATTCTTGTAGCAATAAGGCTCATCTAGCAAGCTTCCTTGTGAGTTTATCAAACCCCATCAACCATTTCAGAGGTTGATAATCAGTCACAAGCATGAAGCTGTGGCCATAAAGGTATGGACAAAAATGTACAACTGCCCATACCACTGCTAAATACTCCCCCTCATAGAATGAATATTTGGCCTCAGCATCATTATTACTTTGTGAAGCATAAGCAATGACATATTCTTTACCATCATCTTTTTGAGTCAATACGACTCCAGTTTCCAACATATTCCAATCTATATGGAGCTGGAAAGGCTGCCGAGCATCATTCCTCCTCAACACTGGTGCTGAACCAAGTGCTCCTTTCAAAGCCTTAAATGCTTTCTCTTGGTTAAGACCTCAAATCCATTCTTGATTAATTCAAGTTAGTTGAATAAAAGGTTTGGTCAAGAAATTGAACCCAGGGACAAACTGTCAATAATAGTTTGTCAGTCCTAGAAAGGCTCTCAACTTTGACACATCTTTTGGAATTGGAATCCTCTTTAAGGCTTCCACCTTTGCCTCTTGTACTCTCAAGCCTCTTGGTGTAATCATGTGTCCCAAATAAGGCAGCTGATCATGAAATAATTTACATTTTTCATAATGTAGGTGAAGACCCCAAGTTTGCAGCCTCTCAAAGACTTGCTACAAGTGTTGTACATGCTCTTTTGGTGTATCACTAAAAATAATCATATCATCTATGTAGCATCAAACAAATGGTAACCCCTTCAAGACTTGATCCATAACACATTGGAACTCTACCGAAGCATTCTTCAAGCCAAAAGGTAAAAACTTCCAATAAAAAAGCATATCTTTTCCATCTTCATCTACTCCCCAAAATGCTATCTTCACCCTATCTTCTAGCCTCAATGGCAGTTGATGGTACCCTAATCTCAAGTCCAAAGTACTAAAGACTCTGGCTTTTCTAACATCATCAAATAACTTCTCAGGTGTTGGCATGGGATAGCGGTCTGATTTTGTTTTCTTGTTGACATGACGGTAATCTCCACACATTTGTTTCTCTATCTAGTTTCCAAGAACATCTTTCTTTGCTGACACCACCATGGCACATGCATACTCTCCGTCTAAGAGTTCTACCAATCTAGTGTCCAAAAGTTCTTTGCACCTCAATTTGACCCAATCTCTTTCTGAAAGGCTAAGCTTATACGGGTGAAAAATGTGTCTAAATCCTAGAGGATCATCTTCCAATTGAATTTTCACAGGCTAACCCTCCAAGTCAGTGAATTTAAAAGCAAAGCAAGCTTTGTACAAGTGAATGAATGTTTGCACCTTCTGAGCCTCTACATTAGTGAGTCTCATGTCTATATCCATCTTCCAATCTTTGTTAACTGGCAAGCTTATCTCTTTTTTTTGGAACTGCTTAGGTGGTGTTGGCATTAGCTTTGATTGCTACTTGAAAGAGTTTGCACCATTGTCATTGTTCAAGATAACAGATGCATCTTTTCCCTCTTTCAATCCAAATAAACCATCTTCACTAGCATCATTAACCACACCATCTACAACGTGATGTGATGTGATGATATATGGGTTCTCTTTGGTAAAACATATCCTTTTAAACTTCTCTTTGGCATCTTTCATACTCAAGTCTTGAGCCAATGCTCCCAATATACGTTGTCCTCGCAAATCATCCGCTACAAGGCACTTCACAGCATATTGAGTCCTTTTCTTCTCAAGTATTTGGCTCTTTTCTCAAGTATTTGTGAGGTATGTTGTAACAAGTTGTTGACTATCATGCCAAGCCTTGGCATCTGGAGTAGCCAACTTCTCCACCACTAGAGGCACAACACTTTTTGTCCCCTGGCCTGAAGCATTGTAATTAAGACAATTTTATTTTATAGTTAAATTTTGTTTTTTGAGTGTAAAATGGGTTATATGTTCAAAGTTTTGAGTAATAAAGTGTGAATGTGGTGATATTTGAAGTTAAAGTGTGAAAAGTCTTGTTGGTTGGAGCGGTTGTGAATTTTGACAGGTTTTTATCAAGAGATTTGAAGGGGTGTTTGAGAATGGATGGTGATAAATAGTCTCTCTTCTCTCATTTTTTTCCTCTCTTTAATTTCTCTTGTTTTTTTTTGATGTGAGGTCGTGTGTTTTTTGTTGTCGTATTAATTTTATAGATTCATCATTGTCATTTTTTGTTGTTCACTTAAGTGATAATGATTATTGCTTAAGCATGAAGTTGAATTTTGATGTTATTTTACTTTGAGTATTTTATAAATGTCAAATCAATTAAATTGAATAATTTAATATTCACTTAAGTGATGAATAGGTATTCTTTGCCTTGAGCAATTTTTATAAAGGAGAATCTCTTTAAGAGAATTTTATTATATTTTGAGTAGATTTTGTCTATCGATTATATTTTATCTTTTAAGAGAATTTTTGTGTCAATGTTTAAAGCAAGATTTGAAGTAAAAAAAAGCAAAATATTAAGTTAGTGATTGACTTAATAATTCCAGTGATTGGAAATTATTTGTAAACCAGAGATTGGTTTGGAATTGAGTGATCCAGAGATTGGATTTTATTTTGAAACTTTACAATTCTAGTGAATAGAAATCATTGAACAATTGTAAACAATTGATGTACATTCTAATTTTTGAATGATTATTCATATGATTAATAAATGATATTCCAATTGAAAACATGAGTACATGATTAAATGTTTGAATGTGTATTTAAATTCTTTGATTAGCAATTGTATGTAGTTGTGTGAATTTAATAAGCATAATTTAGAATTAGTATTACAATTAAAAATAAATAAAAAAATAAAAACTTCAAAATAATATGGTGATGCAAATGGAGAAAGCTTAAAGCTGAAGATGGAAAGATACAGAGTCAAATAAAGATCGGAGCATCGAAAAGGGAAGAATTTGAAATTCTCTAATTAATTCAGCAAAGCATATTTTATATCCCTCAAGGGAAATTTTAAAATTGCTTAAAGCATTTGTGTGTTAATGTATTTGCTTAAAGCAATGTCCTTGGTTGTTTCAATCTCTTGAAAAGATATGTGTTATATTTACTCTAAGTAATTGAGACATTAACGCTTAAAACGACTTAGATGTCGAGAGGATAATTGTGCAAAACAATCAATGAATCCTCGATAAAACCGAATTTTCAAAGATCAAATATATATATATTGTGAGATGCAAGTTGCAAATAAATACATCTATAATTTATTTCAGTGAGTTCAAAGTATGAGATTTGTGGATGCAGGTTCCCTTGATTTATACCTTTAGATTCTCATTTTGTTTTAAGTTAAGACCAAGACAGACTTAGTGGTTAGAAATTAATATTTACAATTGAATGGAAATTAGAGAGAGAATTTCTTCTTATTCCTAAATAGAATATGAAATATACCAAATATCTTAATATACTAAGATTAACGACATAATTTACCTACAAAGTGACAATAGCTAACTAAAACACTAAGCTAATTTGAATTTTCTCCCGAACGAACCTAGTTGGAATTGCCTTGGTTGTGTCCTAAAAAATTGTACCACAAGCATCTGCCCCCAAACAACCTTCAAGGCCAAGCTTCTTGTGCCGTTGAGCTACCATGCATACGCCAACAAACCAAATCATAAACGTGAGGTCCATGGCTTGTCCAAGGCAATTGTATCTTTGAAACTCTGTTAAACCAGATCCACAAGTGGTATTGGTAGAAAAATCCATTGTACGCTCTTTCTTTCCGTAGCACATGATTCTTCCAATCTCATAGAAGCATTGTCAAACACCAAGTCTGGTCCACCATTGCAAAAAACAAAAGACCTTGGATAACTCATCAATGTAGGAAATGCCAATTAAGACATACCTACACAATTGACTGCAGCCAATGGTACTTAATCATCTTGCAACACTGCTTGAGAAAAGCGCCTGTCCTCTAAGATATCATCAAGGCGTCTCCCTTGTGGACGATTGATGCAATGTAATGCTGCTAAAATCCTTGGCATATGAGCTAGATTGATCCACTTCTATCGTAAGTGGTGGGTGTAAGAACCAAGAGCTGCAGCATCTGTTGTGACAAGCTCTCCAAGATGCTAACATATCATCTTTGCATCCTCGTAAACTAGGGCCCAACATCTCCCAATGGAGACACATTTTCAAGAATATAAGCCACGTTTGTGGCTTGTCTACTTTGCCACCAATATAACAACCGCAAGAGCTCCCAAAATAAACTTGAGCTTGAGTCTTAGAGTCCTTGGCATGAACAAGTCCGAGAATGCCCCTGACAATTTCCGTTTAGGCATCACAAGGTCCACTTTGTCCAATTGCAAGGGATTCTCCTCTCCAATAAAGACAATGTCTGAAGGAACTCAAAACATACAACCTTGAATAGCGCTCGCAGGTATTTGCTTTGAGTATTGCATCCTTAGCAACTTCAAATGGTGTTTTGCAACTCTTCTCACCACAAAATTGTTGTCCACATACATTAACTCCATATAAACAATCATGCCTCAAAAATTGCAGCTAGACCAATACCAAGTCCGGCAAATAGTTCTACAAAAACTATGCCTTCTGGATCATCATGAAGATCCACAAGTTGCTATTAAGGTAGCAACGTAGATTGTGGCTGCCACAAATGCTGGTCTATTCCCTCCACTAAGTTGTTGCATTTCTCAACCAAGTCTTTTGGTGAAATCCATGGTGGTAAGGGATCTTTACAATGATTCACAAATGGCTTGATTTTGCCTTGTGTTTGCAAATCCAACTTTGGAGGGGAGTTTGTAATAGACATGTTTTCCTCAAGCAGCAAATCTTTAGTTGTAAGCAATTTGCCACGCATCCATACACTGCCACCGCGTCTCCAACTATGCCAGCAAAAGCGCCAAAGATAATTTGAATCATTTCCTTCCGTCCATCTCTTTGTGACCACCGTAGTCAAAATCACGCCTCCTTGGTCCAAGAGTCATGATCAAAACCAATGGGATACAAAGCTTGTTGCTCCAAAAGAATGTCATAACTAGTAGCACTTGTTACAACATACCTCACAGAGATGTAAGTATACGCAGTAGTGCTTACCTTAAATTGAAGTCTTAAAAGTTCTTTAGTCAACCCCGTAGGTTGCTCTGCGCCCCAAAGAGATGTTGTTATAGTGAAAGGACATGGGTCCAAGTCACTAGAATGAAACTCCAAGCTATGAGCAAGAACTTTCCCTAGCATCATTGGTTGAGCACTAGTGTCAAGCAATACTTTCTGTGGGAACACTTAAGATGTATCACCTTGAGCCATAGAAAAGACATGACCAGAATTGACCAAATGTACTACTCCAAGCTTGATTTGCAAGCGCTCACAAGTAGCTTGAGCTGGTAATGTTGCCAACTAGCTTGTAGCAGCTTCTATATTACTGTCAACAACTTCTCCACTTGAAGTCAAACTGCTATCAAACTCTAATTATAAAGGAGGCTCCTTTGGCCACCCCTTCCAACTTTGTAAGGCATCTACTACCATTGTGGCAGCATTTTTCCTTGTGCCTTCTTCACCAATAGCCAAAGAAGACTCATCCATCTCCCTCATGGCCACATTGGTAGGCATTTGAATTGTGCCTTGCATCAACTTCCCTGCCATATAATATATAGCAGTTGCATCACAATTGTTAGTTTGCAACTGGACCTCCAAGAACAGTGGAACCTCCAACAGCTTGAGGGGGTCCAAGCATATTAATAGGAGCCACTAGTGGACCTTAATTCACTTCCTTGGAAAAATGGTTTAGTGCTTAATCTGCAGTTTAATGGGCAATTTAATAGGCAGCTGAATGGACAGTTTGTGATAATGCCACAGTTTAAGGCACTTGTCGCCAAGTCACAGGTAGATGTTGAACAATAAATTTTGAATTGAGCCCTGTTGCGTTCCCGCTTTGTCTGTCTGTGCTTGCTCTCGTGTCGTCTCTCTTGCTGTGGGAATCTCAACGGCTCTTGTCTCTAAATGCTGCACATTGTTTTGCATGCTGCACATGGTTCTGGAATCTCTCTTGCTTGTGTTTAGGGTACAATGGACAAGACAGGGTTACGTAGGGAAAGTGTTGGCAAAGAGGAGAAGAGAGGCCGCCGAGAGAGTTTAGAAAAGGATTTTGAGAGGAAATTGAACATTAAGCCAGAGATTAGTGTTCAAAAATGCAAAGATGAGATCGCCTTCTACACCACACAAACAAAGAAGTTTTTTTGAAGAGGAGAGGGGATTAATTAGCATAGGGCTCAATCCATAGTTAGCTTCCAAAGTTGCCTTTGTTATAGATGTGGATGTGGAGGGCTTGTTTGGAAAGTGCACGAAATTGCATACAACAAACACATTTTTGAGTCCTAATGCTAGGAAGGACCTGATGGAGTTGTACTGCAAGATTTACGGATCTCAGTCGATTACCAACAACAAATTTGTTGGATGGCTCATGAAGGGGTACATTGCAAGTTTTAAAAAAGAAGAAGGTCAATTGGGCTTTGGCGGCTTCTAGAAATGCTACAGAGAAAGCAGATCGGGCGCATCAACTCCTGCTTTGTCTCATGAATCTAGAGTCCACTGACAACACCACAGCTTCAGGATTCAGGCACAGTAGTTGCACATTCCAACGAGACGTTGTTAGTGGTTGTAGTATGGGAGCAATCTGCAAAACAAATGGAGCCAAGGTCAAGCCAGGGAGCCTTGCACTGGGTTTAGGGTTTAAGATTTTGTGTCCGTATGGGGTATCATCAAATGATTTAGATGTAGGTTGGGATGTTAGTCTAATCGAGAGTGAGCTTTTGCAATTGCCACTAATAAAGTCCAATATGTAGAGATTGAGTACACAAAGATTTTAGATAGGCTTGTTGGATTCAAATTCACCATGGACAGTCGCCGCAATACAGCAAAGGAGGATGAAGAGAAGGTCGTGCACCTTGAATTTGAGTTTTAAATTGCGGCAGAGGCCATTTCGGAGCTTGAGTTGCAGGTACGTTTGAGGGCTTCACATGCTTTCAGGATCCCTTGTCCTTTGTCCCTATAATTTGTTTGAGGTGTATGGATTTTTTGAATGATTTAGGAAGTTTTCAGATTCCCACGTCCAGTGTTCCTGTGAATTGTTTGGGGTGTTTTGATTCCGTCATGGCTTTAGTTACGGCATTTTCTTTGCGTTGATTTTTGCACTGCTTTCTCTATATGCAGGCTAGTGGCATTGAAGTGGACTCTGTTGAGCATGTGGACATTGTAGAAAGATTAGGAACCTTGCGAGGTAGCAGAGATTTAGCTGAGAGAAAGCTAGATATTGCCAGATCTATAGCAGAGTCCAGTTGAGAGAGGGCCATCAAGGGTGAAGACTTCTATCAAGATATTGAAGAGGAGCAGATGAAGGCGGAATTGGACCTTGAAATTTTGAGGAGGGAGATTGTTGAAATGAAAAGACATAGCAGTGCTGTTAATGAGCAGCATATGGACATGGAAAAGGGGTCGCGGCTATCATTGTGGCCCAAGCCAACGTTGCACCCGGCAATGGCAAATGACCCACATCTGATTACTCCTACCTTGCAGTTACATGCTTGTGTATTTTGTAATCAAGGTTATCCCTATTACGATAGTGTTATAGCTTCATGCAGACACATTTATCATGTATTTTGTGCAGCAGCCTTGGCCAAAGTTGACAATAGATGCACCCATTGTAGAGAGGTTTTTCCACCCTCATTGGTGGCAAAACTTAGGGTTCCGAGGTGCATACCCAGGATTTGAAGAAGAGAGCAACATGTTGGAATTATCAACAAAGGCGGAAGAGCTGAGGCAATCTTTGAAAGAGAATGGTAGCCGTCATATTCTAAATTGTAGTGCCAATGTTGTTTGATTTGCTTACTACTATGTTTTTCCTCCTTCACTGAATTCATGCTTCTTAAATTTGCTTTGGAGAAGGACGTTGAGTCTATAGATAAGAGCAGTGTAGTTCAGGTGCTCTTGCACCAACCAAATGAAGCTGCTTTTGCACGAACTTTGGAGGTAAATTACAATAGGGTCACTAGTGCTTAGGATTGCTATGTAGTCTATACTTAGTACTTATGGCACAAGTGTGGTGTTGAAGTAATGAAGATAGTGGTTAGTGGTTCTAACCACATGCTTTGTAGTAATTTGGATTGCTTGTTGCTATCTCTCCACCTGCTTTACTCATTTGGCATTGCTTTGATGTTTCTTCTTGCTTATATAAAAAGAAGGTGACTCGTTTGTTAGTGCTTTACTCTTTTGGTAGTGCTTAGCTCATTGCGCATTAAAACAGGGATTCATTTGGTAGTGCTTTACTCATTTAATGTTAGTGCTTTTCTCATTTGGTAGTGCTTACCTCATTATGCAAGAAACAAGTGGCTCATTTGGTAGTGCTTAGCTCATTGCTCATTGCTTTGGTATTTCTTCTTCCTTCTTGAGGAAGCAGTGGACTCCTTTGTTAGTGCTTTGCTCCTTACGCACTGCTTTAGTGTTGCTGCTTGCTTATTGCCAATACTATTTTGCATACAAGGTTTCACTCGAGCCTCAAGCATTCGGATAGGGGGTCATGTGGATCTAGACAATGGAGTTGCAATCTTGTTAGTGGAGGACGAAGCTCAGCCACAGCAAGAGTGCAGAGGTTGCCATCTCTTGCCAGCAGCACTCCAAATGAGGAACCAGAGACCACTGAATTAGGGCTTGCAGTTTCAAATTCAAAAGGACAAGAAGTGGATTCTCTTGTGAAGATTAATGGCTTTAAACATCAGAAAATTGTATCTAAAGTCGTCATTAGAAATCCAGGTACCTACATTCTTTTGAGCATGCCTCGCTTTAAGATATAGCGGAATGTCTTTTGAGATGGAAATGATATTCAATTATGGAATTTTGAATACATCTATTTGTTGTCACGGAAACTTTAGGGGCAACAGAAAGAGAAGAATACAATACATTTGCTTATGAAGTAATTGATTTTTTAAGTCAATTCAAGGGTTCAAGACTTGTTTGGGTTTAGCAAAGGAGGATTTAAGCTGAGAAGTGTAGTTGGTTGAGTTGAATTCATACTCACTTATGACTTGTACAACAAATTCAACACTTCCTGGGTCACCAGAGGTTCTTGCCATTCCAAAGCCAAGATGTACACTTCTGAAGAGACCTGCAGATCTTCCATTTGACAAAATTGATGGAAGGAGAAAAGTGGCACTATATACCTTAGGAGACAACAGTACACATATGGCTCCTGACATAGTGGTTGACATTGAATCTTCACGTGAGGAAGCAATAGAGTGTATTACTTTGAATTCAGCTATTGAAAAGGGGAAGGCCAAAGCAAAAATTTCAAAGAGAAAGGCACGTGAGCAACCCTCTGGTGCGTTTGCAGGCAGAGTTTCTACATGAGCTGAAATAAAAAGAAGATAGCAAGGTGAAACCTTCATTTTGGATTATGGATGTTAGCATTGTCCTATAGCAGATATTAACAAATTTTGAAGTTAATGCTGCTTTAGCTTGTAATGGTCTGTATTGTAAAAGAATTCAGATTCACCCTTGTCTGATGCTTACATTAGATTTATTACACATGTACATGTTCCAATATGTAGAGGTCTTTTCAGTAGTACTATGGTGTATTCATTAGTCTTCAAAATCAATCAATGAAATTGTACATGAAGGATTAGCAAAATGAGGGTGAAATGTGACTAAATTATTTATATTACCTACTAATATGCTACAAGAACCACTTGAATAACCCAATATTGGTGCTAAATATTTTGGTTGTGATTTGGTACCCTTTCACCATGATGTTGTCCAGCTTCACTAATCTCTTGATTTAACTTGCAAGTGTTTGCATCTTCAATGCAGAATGTATTGTAGTACAACCCTGGCGTTGTATACACCCTCTATAAATTATAAAATATTTCAGAATGTTACACCACTAGCACTGCTTGAGTGAGTTAAGATATGTATTGCATCTACCTTGGATCCTTAGCGAATTCAACTTGCTTCAGTGGTAAGGTGTATAGTTTTAGTGTGCTTTGTCATTGGAGATTCAACATGTCTAGCAATGGCAGTTCAAGCATTGTTTGGGGTGGTGAGGAGGGACCATGGAATCAAGAGGGACCATCTTTCTAGAGGATTGTCAAGAAGTCCATGTTTGATACTTTCCTATGCTCCTTTGGTTTAGGGGTAGAACTCCTATCTTACTATTTGTCAAGCGCTTGGATTGTTGAACGCCTTGCTTCCTGCATTGTAATGACATGGCATTTTGTGATTTTCAGTGGGAAAACAGGTTTAGCACAATTTGTCAGGAAGTAACCTGTCTCCCCAGAGTTACAAGCATGCTTGCTTTGTACAGATTGTGGTGCAGTCGATTTAGAATTACTTGTGTGAATTAGGATTCAAGGCTGGAATTTGTGATTTCTGAACAAGTTCAGGGTGTAGCCACATTGTGGGTGTTCATACCGTTGTCTGATTGGTGTTCTCTTTGTGTGTTGCAGACGCTGCCAGCAAAGTTTGTGCTTGATTACGGAGACCACTACAAGAATCAAGTGACTCTACGCAGCAATGAGAATAACCTCTGGTGGAATTGCAAAATTAATATCACTGGCAGTGGACTTGGGCAACCGCAAGTGAAATTAGGGGCTGGATGGAAGGACTTCATGGACGCCCACTGTATTACAGAAGATGACCCCCTCACCTTCATTCTCTTAGCAAAGTCAAAGTTCCATGTCAACATTGATTGCACAAGTAACCAATGAGCATGTTGGCGGTTTTCAAGGCGGATCTTCCATCCACGACTAGCTTTGCAAGGACCTTGCACGGCGCCAAAGGTTGTGCCACTTTTCCACGGAGCACATTGTGCATGCAAGCCGAATTCCATAGCAATCAAGCCTCAGCATGCTCTCACAAACCGTTGCTTTGACAACATTGGTGGTCATTTTGGAATGAGCAACTTATCAGGTGGATTACCAATTTATACTAGTGGTTTTAGTCAAATGCACGTTTTATAGGGGTACCAATGTACCATGCACACGTATAGTAGTACTTGGACTAGCTTCTGTAAAGACCAACAACGGATTTAGGGTACACCCAAAGAATTAGAGCCCTAGGATTTAATACTGCAAGGACTAGCTTTGGCTCTGCATTTTGAGGGTGCATTCCAATTGGGTACTTTGTTTTGGACAGACCATATATGGAATTGCAATACAAATCTTTTTCCAATTCAATGATGCGCTTGTACTCTAAAATTGGCACTTATAAGGTATCTTTGAACTTGCGTATTAACTTAAATGCTGCTAGTGGTCAAGCTCATTTGGGATTTTTTGTCTTGAACTTGCATTTTGACTTGAATACTGCTGATGGACAAGCTCAGCTGTGATTTTTTGTCACAATTGTCTGAAACCGGTACTAGCCTTTTAGATGGTGCAAGGACTTCAATGCCTGCATTTCAATCATTGGAGAAGTATTTGTATACAAACTAATCTAGTTACAATGTGATACCAATTCTGCATAGGTTGAGGTAGTGGCTGCAAAGTGAATCCTTTATCGTATTGAGTCTGAGACATTCTACAAGCACATCACCTCTCAATAAATAGAGATCTCACTCAAAGCAAGCCTAAGTTTAAATGGCACACACACATTTTACAAACAAGGTAGTTATGAACCGCTAGACAGGTGAGTTGAAGAACACAATCATAGATTGGAAAACTGGAGCAAGAAAGGGCAAACAAGAGCTAAATTAGGTCCATGGAAGCTCACAATATGCATGAATATTCAATGTTGGTATTGTACTCGTTTGAAAATACAATGGGGATAAATATGTAATCTAACTATGAAGTACTACCGCTACCTGGAACCCTACATGTACTAATAAACTTGAGCTAACTAATACTGCCTTCTTCATAGCACCACACCAATCCACTTTCCTGCATCGAGCACCTTAGCATTGCATGAGCTGATTTCACAGCATCCCACATTAAGCCATTGAACCACAAAGGAAGCGATTGATGTCTAGTAGGGTGACAACACAACTTTTATACATCTAAGAACTTGCAGCCTACAATATTCACTTGTTTGGTAGCCGTCCCTTACAAAGGAGCAACGACCTCACAAGCATGAATTAGCTGCTAAGTTAACAATATGTGAAGGCAGTTTGAAACCCAACTATGAACCAACCTTTGCAAAATAAGAAACAAGAGGCTATGAAATACAAGACTCACTTCTATACCTGCGGCTCCTTTTGTAACACATCACCGTATAATTCAAGACTCCTCCATAAAATGAGGTTATACTCCTCCTGCATACGGCATACCCCAAGTCAGCTAGGCCACCCTAAACCCAAATTGTGGATATCATTATGTAGAAGACTCACCCTAAAGCATTCCAAAACAGGACGGGAGCTTCCAAATACACATTGAATTACGGATACAATACCTGTTGCACGCAGACATCCAACAGCAAGCTCTACGCACCATGTGTGAACCACTAGAAAGGATCCATCTCCACACACCCTAAACGTCCGTGGCAAGGTCTAAACACCTCTTGTCTCAGCATCTAAAAGAGAAGCTGTTATGGAGTCTAAGATGGGCACACGCAACTCGTAACTGGCAAAACTGCCCTTCACAAAATGGGCTGTAGGGGGCATACAAAAGTCTTGATAAAGGACCGCATGCTTATGGACATAGGCAAATGACCTATCATCCCGCAATAGATACGTTCTACTATTACTTTGGTATTGCTCAGACCAATGGCCTTCAATGATCAATTCACCAGGCAAGAAGGAATTCCCCCAATCATCTACGAAGTGGTCCGCATTGACATGCTCCCCCTTTGTCACCAGCATAAGCCAAAAGAGTTTACCATTGTTGCTGTCAGCTTGCACTGCCACGTTGAATCCTACTCGCACTACATTTCCGAAAATGTCATTTCTTGGTTTGGTTTCACTGTCATCTAGAGCTGAACTCTCATCCAACTCCTGGTCAGATATCAACCTTGCAGTGGTTCTCGACTTTGGCCATATTCTTTTAAACGTCCAATCCAACACATGAGCCCTCTGGTAACACCCTAAATCTGAATTTGGATCAAGACAAGCCACACAAAAGCAAGTGAGTTGCCTAAATTGAATCAATGTGGGATCCTTGGATAATAAAGAACAGCATTGATGCATGCCTCTACTCCCTGGTATTGTCTTGGCCTCCAATTTGTCAGCTTTGTTGATTGCACCTTCTTTGATCTCCCAAAAGAACTTTGTAATGCTTTGGCATTCACCACCTAACCCTGCATGGAATTTATTGCTCTCCTCCTGCAAAAAATGAACCACCTGAGAAGCACTTTGGAGTTGTTTCCTGTCAAGTTTGATCTGCTCCTTGTATAATTCTCTTTTCAAAAATGCACCTACTTCGTCTACTTTTCCTTTGCCATGTCCGGATGCAAAGTAATTCCACGACTTTTGGCAGCCCTTGGGCAACTTGTCACTCACCGTCAAACTAAGGAATCTACTAATGAAATAACAAGCTCGGGTAGACTTGAATTGGCCACTGCATCCATCACTCCATACCACATGATTAGTTGGTTCAAATCCCTCCAATCTCAGATAATTCCAATGCAATATGAACGCATGCTGGACATATAAGGAGTCATGTTGTTTGTCATTGAAAACATAGTAGTGCACTTCTTTCAATAGATAAGGCTCTCCATTTGAAAACGTCCAATCACGGTTCATTTGGAAGGTATTGTGCACTATAATTGAGACCTCTTCATTTTGCCAAAGCATGGACTGGATTTCATTTTGAACCTTCATTGCATAATTTTCAGAGAAATCCACACAGGATATGATTGTACTAAGTGGAACAGACGCAAAAAATTCTTTGAACTGCAAATCTTGCCATGAGGCCAAAAAATTATGTTGTTTGAATTGTGATAGTCTAGGCCTCAAGTAATCAAAGAATTTAGCAGGTTTAGTCTCACTGAAAATAACCTTGATGGCCTTCTTTGGCCTTCTATTCTCATCCACCCCAATAGTCTCGTACCTTGTATGTATCCACCTCATCAACTTATCCAAATTTTCTTCTTCAAGGCAAATCCGCAGGTTTTGCACCCCGCAATTTGCACAATCACCTAGAAGACATTCATGCTTATACCACATCTCAAATTCATCCTTCTGGCAAAGAATTGAACTCCACAAATGAGTTATCCGTTCATACAATTCATTATGTGCATCACACCCTGACATAATGGTGGCAGACTCACGAATACCATCGCAAACAATACAATAACATGTGCAGTCTTTGTGACCACCAAGCCTATCACGACGCATACCATTGAGACCATCTCGGAGATCAGTGAAATCTTGGTGGTACCTACAGCAGCATGTGTTCCATGCTATCAATCTTTTCACCCACCAACATATCAATCCTTCAAATGTCCATAAGCTGCATTTTACATTGAGAAACTTTTTTTGAATTCTATAAAGAACTCCAACTACCACCGAAGCATGTATTAGTGCTTAACTCCTTATCCATAACCGAAAAAGACTACAAAGTAGTTCTCACCTGCTTACATGAAGCATAGTAGAGGACCCGGAAGGACAAAAGCAAGAGAGAGTGCTTAGGTGCTTACAATGAAAAACAAAAGAATGTATAAGTGCTTACCTCCTTCTCCTAAATCAAAAAGAACTATAAGTAGTTTTCACTTGCTTCTATTCAGTACAGTGGAGGACCCGCAAGGACAAAAGCAAGAGAGTACTTAGGTGCTTACAATGAACAAAGAAAAGGACTCCTAAGGAGCCCTCTACTAGACAGGGCTTACCTGTGATGGGATAATGGAGAAAGGACCACTTAAGACCAAAGAAGGAGCTCTTCCTTAGGTCCTTTGCATCCTGGAGGTTTCTTATATTCACCCTAAACCTTGTTTAGCTTCTAATAAGGAAGGACTACAAACATCCCAAGAACTATTACAAAACTCTTATTTTGGATCATGGTGACCATAAGTGCTTTGATGCTTAGATTCAACATACTAAAGCAAATCTGAGGGTTTCAAATGTATACACAACATTTGGTAGCCTTCCTGAATGAGTAAGGAACTCCTTCAATGACCTCCGACCAAGGAACTGCTACTAGTTAATGTGGAGAAAACAAACCATCTTGACTCCAAGACAGATCTAGCAAACTTCATGCGCACACCATTTGCCTATTGCTTCAACGTGTCTACAAGCCTAAAATCTAGATGACTGCAAGAATACAGAAGCAAACCCTATGTAAAGAAACATCTGCAACTTACGGTGAGATAAGAGTGCAAACCTACTTGAGAAAACTGAAGATATTGCGTCACATGCTCAATGTACAACTTTGGTGAGATCCACTTTCTTACAATATCCTTGCGATTGGATGAAATAGTGGTCTTCTCTTTCCACCATGTCATTATAATTCTCTTCACAGCATCGGGGAGTGCATCAGACCGAACTCTCCTCTCATCGCAGCCAGAAAGCATCTTCTTTGTTGTCTAGAAGAACCTTCCTTGCGAGGGCCTTCTTGATGTTTCTCCGATCAACTCCAAGTATACCTGCCACACCCCTTCCACTCCCAACTCCTGGTACAACCGCAAATGTTGTGACAATATTCTTAGCTTGTAGAGTTCTAGCTTTACGGAGCCCCACCAGATGATTTTGCATCCCATGTCTCAAGCTCCCTAGAATCTCATGTTGCAATTTAACCGCAACACAATCCCTTAAAAATGACGGTACCATCTATTTTAGCATTGGTTGTCCTAAGATCTTCATAATCGTGAGGTGCTGAACCTCCGTGTCATGATTCTGCATCTTCTTCGCTACATACAAACTAATGTTGTGAGCCGAAATGGCACTAGTTCTCTGAGCTTGTTTCTGGCCAGCAATTGAGAACTTGGGGTTAACATTCAAATTTGTAACTGTCTAAAGTGTCTTAGCACTTTGTGATTTGGCTTTCCGAGCATGGCATTTGCAGGTCCTATCTTGACCATCTTCTTTGCGTTTTTCAAGGTACCAAGTACGGTAATCGCAGCCTGGTACGGAAAACTGGGCAGGTTCCCGAGTAGATTCAAAATTGGCGGAATTAGCATTGGATCCTACCATTTTGATCGACCAACACCTAATCTCTGTACACTTCAATAATGTGCAAAGATATTCTAAATCCTAAACGAGCATGTATGAATTCCAGTACACCCTTACAACACGCCCTTATCTCTATACTGACCCTAAACTCTAAATCCCCGATATAAACGGATTGCAACCAAAAAATCAAAATTGCTCTCCTGCAAGGTCACGTCTTTGAATTCAATTGAGAATCACCGTTTTTTTGGTTTTCAAGGCGGACTAGGAGGAAAGCACTCTGTAGTCTGCCGCCAATGGCACTTATATACCACCAACTGAGATGGACACGGAAGCACACTCGGTTCCCAAAGAATTTGATCTAAAACCCTATCATGCATCTGAAGCAAGTGGGTTGCTTTCATAATGGACTTCAAATTACTGCTACAATTTCTTTGTGAACCTTCTGGACAATTGAGTCGTCGGCACTCAGGTGGTGTCACAAAAATTTCTTCACATTCACTTTCTTCCTCATTGTTTTTAATCTGCTTCAGGGTACTCCACTGTGAGTGACTTTCCTCACGTAAAGAAAAAAATACCCCTAGAGTTTGGCCGAGGGGGAGTGTGTAGAACCTCTATCCTATTTTGCCTCCAAGCAATGGACTCCTAATTACAATACTCAAAATTGGCCTAAAATGCCCTAAATGAATTGAGGGCAGCACATCTAAAATTACCAATTTAGATGCCTTGACCCCAAAAATCACCCAATCATAGACTAGAGTAGACTAGGGCAACTTCTATGCCAAATTTCACTAAAAACTTGCATTTAAAACCTCTAAGTGGGTGAAATTGCCACCTCATTAACAATTCCAGCACACAATGGTTCATCAAATACCATCTAATATCCTTCAAGCATCTTATCAAGCATTTCTATAGATTAGGGTAATCTTCTAGGTAAAAATCTAGCTCAAAAGTACATTTAGAGGCCCAAATGGGCTAAACTTTAGCCCTAAATGAAAAATACAACACACAATCACTCATCTCAAATACCAACCTCTACCATGGATTAACAATGTTGTACCCTTTTTGAGTTCTTAGATTCAATACTACAACATTCACCCACTCTCTTTAAGCAATTTAACCTTTTTCTCTTTTTTGCTCATACAAACACCCTAACCCTAATTTTAAACCAAATTGGGTAGCGCTTCCGCGCTTGCCCGAAAAACCTAAAAAAAATCAACTCACTATATATGTATTCTTTATAGTCCCCCCCCCTCCCCCTCATGCAATTCATGCAAGCCATTCAAAACATTCATGCAAGAACATTCAATCACCTATTGCATGGCAAAGTCATAGTGTAATTATTATTACAACTGAAATGTATCATGGCACCAACAAACATAGGATAAAAAGAAATCAGTCCCCGCTAGGCAACAGACCTCTTTGTAGTAATCTAGCCGCCCTGAACTTGTCCTTGCTCCAATTTGGGCGAGCTATAGATTTTCAGAAAGCTAACTTCAAGTTGCATCACCTCTCTAAAATTCAGCTTCATCCACCACGTCAATCTTTCGCAACTGCCCGTCAAAGTTGGTAGTCTTTAGTGGCGGCAACAGCTCTCCTCTTTTCACTAAATTGGTTGCCTTGACCTTGTCCTTGTTCCGATTTGGGCAAGCCATAGCTTTTTGGAAAGCTAACTTTGAGGCGCACCACCCTTTTAAAATTCAGCTCCATCCAAATTCTCTGTACTCCCGCAATTGTCCGTCAAAAATAGCAATCCAATCTCACTCAAAATTCTCCCCTCATTCTTAAGCACTTTTTCCATCTGATTTAAGAAAACTCTATTTTTCACCCATTTTTTTTTCTCATGGTGAAACTTACTCAATATATAAATTGTCTAATCATTGGCTCCTACCTTAATCCCTCATCATTCATATTAAAATGCCCATAATCACAACAATGCTCTCAAAACACATGCACACAAAAGTTGAGAGAGAGAGCTTGGAACCCTAATTTTTGCCTATATCCAACACCCCAACAACTCATTTCTTTTATCACATTCATCCCACCTTAATTTACAATTAAATTGCTAATTTACTGTAAAATGCACTAATTTAGTGAATATTGTGCCATTTTAGTGAAAACTGCACTAATTTAGTGCAAACCCTCCTAAATTATTGTTTTTTCTCCAATTTTACTGTTTTGATCCTATTGTAGTGTTCTAACACTATCCTAGTATTCTAGTAGTAGCTTTAAGTTTACTAGCTTGTTTTGTGTTTTTTCATATTTATTATTTTTTGTGGTTTTCAAGTTACTTTTAGTTTCATTCCAACTTGTAGGATATTAGTTTTCATTTTCATTTTTATTTTTTGTTTTTTACTTTCCATTTTTTTGGATTTTCCTTTTATGTTTTTTATATTTGGTACTTCTTTTCAGTTTTCAACTTTTGTCTAATGTCATTTTCTACTTGTAGGATTTTGTTTTAGTTTTCTAAATGTTTTACCATTTGCCTAATTTGGTTACTTTACCAAATCTTGCTTAAAGTCTTTTTAGTTTTAACTTCCTATTTTTTCCCTAGATTTTTCCCATTACTTTCTCCTAATTGCATTTCTAGATTTTCAACCTAAATTCCTAAAGTTCCTATTCCTATCTCACAGAAGACTCCCTAAATTGTAATCATGGCTTAATCCGTTGTCCTAACACTTCCAAACTTATAATTTAATACATAATGTTAATATATTCTACAATCTAAAAAGTGAACCAATACGGTGGTTCACATCCACACCGCCGTGCTAACTTGTTGCCACAGCGCACCCAGGCGCCTTGAACTAGGGCCACCATACACAATGTTGGAAACAGTGCTACTCATTCTTCAAAGACTCACAGCTTTGTTTTTTTTGCTAAGAACAAAACATCAAAGCCCCAAATCCTACATGCGTCAACCCTAAAGCATCTATACACAATGCTAGAAGTTGCAATGTTGAATTTGCCAACAAGAAAACAACAACATTCAGTCGCATTGGTCACGCGTAACAAAAACATTTTTGGTAAACCCTAAACTCAAAGCTTGCATCAGATTGAATGTAAAGCAGCTAGCTAATGGATTTGGCAATAATGACACAGATTTGATCCTTCATCAGATTCAGAAACCACTTTGAAGCTATAGATCCTATTTTGGGCCTCCAACAATGCCAATGACAAAATGCTTCTCTCATCTACGAGTCATGCTCCGACATTCATCCAATTATTGTAGCAAGTAAGTACTAAAAGGGCTGGTTACACGTAGTTTTTGGTGGTTATTCCATTTAAAAATATTTGAGAACACCACCATTTTTTTAGGGCAATATACATGTACAATATTTGAATGCAATTGCAAAATTTCTTTAAGAGAATTTCAAATTAAGCGACTTTAAATCAAAATCTAAACCAAAAAAAGGAGGTATTACATCCAACTTGGCTCCTATTAACATGCTTGGACCCGAGGGCCAATTTCTTCACCATGTCTTTTTCCATAGGTGAATTTCCTCCATCAAAAACTGCTCCAAGTCTTGGACCAGTCGCCACATCTGCCAACCCAAATATCATCGACAATCTTGATTGCCCAATGCTATCAGGAGGCCCTTGGTGGCGTACATGAGGCCTACCTTGAGTGGTTGAATGTTCTTCTACTATTGGAGCAACTAGTAAAGAATTAGCTTATGACCTAAAAGCTATTGTTGTAACCACCTCACCAACTGCACCATACTCAAATCTATCTGAAGCAGGCTTTGAGCTAGAAGGGATTGGTGTAATCTTTGCTGTCACTGCAACAAATAATGCTAGAGTATTTTGCAACTCTCCCATACGTGCTTCAAAATTGTTGCCCCCAAAATTTGATCCACTTCCTTGAGCAGCTTGTGGAAAAAATGACTAAGGCCTTAACTACGGATTCTTCACCCAATACTTGTCCTCTATATGACCAACTCGACTACAAAGTGCATACGTGCACTTTGGAGGTGTAGGTCTACCTTAAGCCTTCTTTTGTTGCCTCTTATTTGTTGTGGATGTATTGCTCTTGTCAGTAGCTAGTTGTCCACCATTCTTGCCCTCACATGATGTATCTAAAGGACAATCACTTTTCCCATGGCCTAGCAATCTACAATTTTAACACTGCATACAAGGGTTGGCTATCACTTCTACTTCAGCTGCCATTGCGATTTGCTTGAAGACCTTAGAAGTCCCTTGGCTTTTGCTAGAGTCACTAACAAAGGCTTTGGATTGGCTCATTGCTGAAATCATAATAGATGACAATCTTCCAGCCTCTTCCACACATAGTCCTTGATCAGACTGCTCCACAATAGCAAAGGCCTGAGCCAAAGTAGCTCAATCTCTATAAGCTAGCAGCATGTGAGGATGTGCCATGTTGCAAATCTTTTTATCTTGCTTCTCCATATAAAGCTCTATCAACTGTCGCTCCGTAAATGCATCTCTATTTTCACAAGTAAATTTGTAGAGCCTTGCATGCATGATATGGGGAGTGTCTCTAGCCACTTTGTTGAAGTTTTGGATGTGACGCATGCAATCTCGATAAATGATGCCAAACTCTGTCTCTAAATGCTCAAAAAATAACTAATGTGGATCAAACTAACGAGGAAGGCCCATTGTAGCTATTGCTTCAATTGATGTTCGGGATAATCAAGAGATGAATGTGGATGTAGCCCCATCAGTGCTACCAACAGTGGATTTTGATCTCAGCCTTGCAACTCGAGCTGCATCTAGGTCTGAGGTAGCTTCTTCGCCCTTCTCTTCATGTCTGGCACCAGTCCTTGAAGCTTGAGCTGTTGGAAATGCAGCTCTTTCTTTCAATCCCGTAACTAACTCCACCTCTCGAGTTCAATAGTCCTCTACCTCCTCAAGCTCAAATCTATGATCCTCAAACCAAGAATCATAGGCTTAAAGTGCTTCAAACCAAAGATGAGTGGCTAACTGTTCAAAAGCACACCAATCATTAAAGAGCGCATTCCGTTGTTTCTGTGTTTGTTGCCAAGATCAAAACTTGGTCTTTCAATCGTTGAAGGCCACACCTTCATCTTTTAGAATAGCAATCACGAACTATGTATCCGCCACTATGGTCCTCCATGTCACCAAAGATGCTGATCCCCCAAGTTTTGGGTGGATCAACCCTCACAAGTGGCAAGGCTAGCTCTTCTTTGCCCTTCTCTCTACGAACGCCAATCACCTCCAAAGGATTGTAATCATAGGTACGTGTTTGTACCATAAACAAACTTCAAACGTTGAATCTTCTCCACTATTGTCAAGCAGTTCTCTGTTGGCCTATCTTGTTGCGGCTACTTAGGAGCTTTTTCTTTGTAAAGATGAACTAGAAGCTCTCTAAATCCGTCTAAGTGGCCTCCTTCTATACCTCCCAATACTAAAATCAACCCTTCATAATATGGAGAACTACCACAATTTTTGATTTTTGATTTTTGTTTTTTTAAATTGTGGTAATTTTCAAAAACAACTTTGAAGTTATCCCAGTAACTATCCTGGTAAACTTCAAAATTATCCTAGGAATTAATTTAGTAACTTCCAAAATTATCCCAGTTATTATCCTCGTAACTTCCCAAATTATCCCAGTAATTATCCTCATAATTTCTAATAATTATCTTGGTAATTATTCTTGTAACTTCTAAAAGTTACCTTGATAATTGATTGGATAAATTCTAAAACTACTATAATAAATGGTCCAATAACTTCTAAAAGTCAATTGATCTTTGTCTCTCTTGTTTTTCCAAGCTATCAACGCTTGAACAGCATCAACAAAAATACTGAAAACACCTCCAAAAACAATCCCCAATACTAAACTTCAAAATGCCATTATTCCTTCAATTTTGGGCGGTTTTCGATAATTTTACAGTTTTTGGATAGCTAATACAATTTGTGATCTTTCTATCACTAAACCACCACCTTAATGGCTCCAAAACACCAAATCAGCACTAATGCTAGTTTGGTCCTGCACACATGAAGGTTTCAACTATCTCATTCAAATTCTCATATCTTCTTCATTTTGTACCGGAATTGCACGAAACGAATTAAGTATGGTTTCTTACACTCAAAAGCTTCTTCCAAGTCCTTCTTAGAAAAACTCCTAAGCCCTCCACACCCCTCCAACTCCAAATCAGCACCTTCAACTCCAAAGCTCTAAGATTTGAATTTGCTAGCGCTCCCGCACGTCACCACTAATGTATACAACGTCCAAACAACACAATGAAGCTCCTCAACTACTCGAGTGCTCAAACATTAGCACTTCAATCATTCTCTTCAAGTAATAAGCTTTCTAAACACTCAAGATTGCTTCTACTTTGTCTCAATTGGATTAGTCTTGCAAACTCACATGAATTGAGGAATAATACTAGTAAAGATTGGTATAATAACTAACCATCATTACATTCCGTGCTCCAACTCCTTTTACCTCAAAAACTACAGCATACACAAGACTTGGAGGGAATGAATGAGCAAAGGGGCGGCTTAGGATTATAACCACCCCAAAGGCGCCCCAAAACAGCTCTGTTCACACCTCAAACAGTCCCAAAATACTAGTTTAGCCCTTTAATGGCCAATACATGGCTATTTTGGCTATAACATGGCTACAATCAATCCCCATAAAGCCCTACAGAGCCTACCAGCTAACCATCACCAAATAACATGACAGAAAGAATGTTGCAACTATCCTCCATCCACTACTTTCAAGGGCTCTCTCCTCATCAGGTTCTGCAAACAATCCATTGGACTTCAGCAAGGGAGAAGATCCTAAAAATGGTAGGCAATTTTGAAATCCACAAGAATTTTAAAACAAAACGATCTAGCAGCCTAAATAGAAAACCAAAAAATAGCGTGTTAAGGAGTTCTAACATTGCTGAAGCAAGCCAGGACGCAAGGCACCGAGTCATGGGGCCCATCAATGCTAGGAATGAAGTCCATGCGCGGACCAATCTAATTGAAATGCCTCATGATGGTGAACTCCAGCCCATTCTCAGTGCCTTTCCCTACCAAGATCCAACTCCATTCCATCTCAACCCTAATTCTTAGAACTCACAAGCACGAGGATATCATTTGCAGTCTAAATTGCCCAACTGGCATTAACTAATATTTCCTTCTTTCATTGTGAGTGCTCTCGCCTATATTAGAAGGCGTCATGAAAGCTCATCTTACCATAAATGAGCCTCTCAATGAGTTGCTTGGCACACGGGTAGGACCACTACTGCTTCTCAATGGAGCCAAAGATGCAAGGGCTCTCGTCTTCCTTCAATAGGTAGAAAGCAAGGTCCTGCCAAATAGATACAATCAGAGGGAGCCAATTATTCAAGGAATGACAGCTATTTGAGGTCAAATGAATCCTCAGCCATTGCAAAGAGGACAAGACGCAAGTAAATCAATCTTCAGCATCTTCAAAAGGGGGGACACATCAACAATGAAAAGGCTCATGCACATTCTTCACGGTGTTGTTTTTGGAAAGGAAGCTGTCGATGCATGGTCTTGCTATGTACCTCGCACGTGGAGAAGTAGATGAGGCGCTTGTTATGCTCTTGACACTGTTGTACCACTGACAGCGCGTCCACGAAGTTGCTGTAAATGGTGTCCAGCGGCCATGTGTTGTAGCCGATAAGCGTGCAAAAAAACGCCAAGTTGATTGCCTGCCACAAAATTATAAGTCACACTAAGGTATGGAAGTTATAGCACACGTCTAAACACAACTCATCTCTGAAGCCCTGCTTCCAATGCAAAACTACTGTAACAAGCACCTGACGGTCGACGGTCTAAATTTAACTCACATTGTACTCCCAAACCTTTGGCTTTCTATCAGTCACAGTGATCAATTACGGAATCGACGATAAATGATTCAAGAATATGGGAAACTATTGCAAGCACAATTCCAATTCAATTGATTGCGGAAAGCAAGGCCAAAGATTGAGTTGATGAATATCAAGTCTAATGCCGCAATATATGAGCCCCTCTAGTCGCGCGTCATGCTTGATGTTGATCTTGTGGAACGGAATGCGATTGCTCATTTGCTATCCATGCTGCAGCAAATGCTAGATCTTGTCGTCATATACATTGATGGCCAGCATGCTGTGCTTCATGTTTGCCATCATTTTCATGCACAAGTGCAAACCGATGAAGCCGCCCGTGCTAATCCGCAAATCCGCAATGAAGTCACATTGTTGTTGTCCAGGTTCACCCATCGCTGGCCTGCCATTGCCACAATTCTCAATGGGAACCAAGTTCCCCGCTCTCGACATTCCCTATTCGGCACCGATGTTCTCAATGTTGGGAGTGTCTGTGTTTCCAACGGGGCCCATAATAAATGTGTTGTTGCCTTGTCCATTTTCTATATTAAGGCTTAGCCAAAAAATTTATTGGAAGGAAATTGGAAGGATTTTGAGTCATTAGTCTCCACCATCAATGTTCATTATTGTAGAGCGCCAATGTTGCAAAAGCTTTGAATCCACCATCACTATTGTTTTGTACTCCGTTGCTCACCTTTATAGCTTGCAGCTTGCTGTGAGTGTTTCTAACTTCCACCTTAAGTCAAAAAGTGCACACAAGCTCTAGCGGCTTGTAAATGGAAATTAATCCTAGAAGTGTAACTCTTAATACAATATTTAGCCTTCTAAGCAATGGATACTTTGTGTTATTGTAAATCCTATCACATTCAAATAGTTTTAAAGCACAATAATTGTTAAATAGTTAGAACGTCATGGTTAAAGCAAATTATGAGGTGGAAATAATATCTAATCTAAACTAAAATTGATTCTATACAAATTGGGAATTCAAAGATTTCTAGTAAAAGTTATTAGCGGATGAAATTTGACTTGTAATCTAATCTAAAAGTTTCATCTGCAAATTGAAAATAGCAATTCAAAATAGTTCCAAATTTTAGGGTTGAATTCTTAATTATTTTAACTACTGAAATTTAAAATAAAATCTAATTTTGACCTAAATGAAAGAATTTCATCCAAAATTGGTACCAAATTTCATCCCAATTTTAATCCTTCAAAAATAAGGTATTTCTTAAAATAAAGTGTATTTTGGAATCCCTAAAGATTCTTTAGTTGATTCCAACTTTAAAAGATTCCTTCATGATTTCTTAGGTTTAGATTCCTAATTTTACTTTTAATTAATCCTAATTCTAATTTATGATTTCAAAACTACTATTTTTAGAGTGGATCAATATTTGGGCAAAAGCAAGAAATTTCCTTTCCAATAAGGTAAAATCAACAAAAAATAACTTCCTATGGAAAAGTTATGGATGACGTTTTACCTTAGTTGGTAAGTCAAAACTTCATCCATAAGTTACTTCTAATTTTTAAACGCAAAATCATTTTTACTTTTAGTCTAAATCTTAATTTTAATCAAATTTTCTAAATTCCTTTCTTAAATTCCTTTTGATGAAATTCCTAAATTCTCAGTTAATTTTGCTATTAAAGTTTAATTATTTGTAACTTCCTTGTTTTTTGGTTATTTCCTAAGTGTGAGATGTTTCCGGAATCCTCTAAAAAGTAACTACTCTTTTCTAAATTCTAATTTAATTTCTAAGAATCTGACCTAAAAGTTGACCTCTAATTTCCTAATTTTGGTTCTAGATCAATTCAAAAAGGAAAAGGAAAAAGAAAACATATCATACCTCTGTGTCAAAGGTTGCCACAGTGCCATCATCACAAATCACAAACATGTTGGTTTTGTAGTGTCCATCGTCCTCTATCGTGTGTGGTTTGTTTGCCTATTTGGTGAGTAATTGGGAATTAGATTATTCTAAAAATCTTTCTTTCTACATTCTTCTTGGCTAATTCCCTAACTTGTTAGTTTTGAATATTTAATTCAATTTCTTTAGAACTTAGGAATTAAATCAAATACTACGTGTTTCCTAATTGATTCTAAAAGTAATTATGAACTAAATCAAACTTCAAGGGCCTAATTCCAATTGCCTTGTCAATTCTTTTAGTTTCCAAATTAAATTTAAAGACTAAGAGTTTTTGTCAAATTAACCAATTCAATTAATTCAATGAATAGTTAGTTTAATCTTTATGTATAAGTTTTGCTGGATTATTCTAAGACATTAGAAGAGATTCAAGGTCTCCAAGGGCGTGCAAGTTATCCTGTGTTCCCAGATTTCGAAAACGTAGGAAAGTTGCTAGCTGATGTAGTCAAGAAAGTGCCACGTCATTTTTGAAAAAAAAAAAAAAAAAAAGAATTTTTGCCTAAAATGATATTTGGGAGAAAATTTGTTTGTTTATTTGTTTTGAAAAAAAAAAATCTAATAGCTTGTATTGACTATTTACAGATTTGGCCAGATTGGGGAACGGGCCTAAAATGGCCCTCCAATGCCCTCAAATCTCTTCTAATGTTTTTGTTGACTTTTGTTTTTTCTTGTTTGGCTTACTAGGCCTAATAAAAAAAATCTAAAACAACATTCAACCATTAATTTCCAATGGAATCAAATTTAGTGACAAAAAATCAAATTCTTCAATAGTAAAAAAAGTCCTTATTCATTAAATTGAGACAAGTTAAGGGCTCATTTTATTTCCTTCTATATTTAGAATTATTTTAGTATTCATTAAATTGAACGTTTGAATTGTCCAAATACTATTTTATATATTTTGTTCATACTAAACCAATTAACGAAGTAGCAGGAACTCGCTTTGAACATTCAAATTTTGTGTTTGAAAATAATAAAGATAAAAACACAATACATCTACTGGTTTAGAAGGAGGACATTTCTTTAAATTGAGACTTGCTTGTGTAAAAACAATAATGTACACAGTCACTTGTGATTGTTAATATCAAACATTTCACATAAAATACATTCAAACACCAAAAAACCTTCATTTAGAAAAAAGCAAAAATACATTATATAGAATGTAATAATACAAATAAAATAATAAATACTATTAATAAAAATCAACAATATTATATAGAGATAATCCCCTTGGTCCATATAAAAAGGCACAACATAAATCTAAAAGTATCTAAATACATCTAAATGCATAAGTGCATTTTACTTGAATACCAATAAATAAATAATAATAAAATATCAAAAAATGTAAACTACTCTTTTTTTTCTGTCGAAGATGCATACTCCTTATGATTAGCCCAAATTTTTGCCACTAATGATTCGATGATGTTGAACTGTGCTTTGGGAATGGAAACTTTTGAAAGAACTAAAGGTTCCTCATTAACACCCCTTTTTCCATGAGCCTTGAAAGTCATCATGATATAGCCCGTGCTCGCCCAAATCGATTTTACAGGTGAATCCTGGACCCACACATTCTTTGTTTTTGTATCCCATCCAACATAGGTTTCGGGATGAGGCTGATCTTTTGAAAGAGGCATTCAATATTGAATTTGTATTGATTTAACATGCCCCGTATCCGGACTTGGATTTGTGAGTGCCCTAGCAAGCCAAAATGGCTTTGGGTTGCCACGATGAGGTCGCACAATGACAAAATAACAGGAAATACATGACGACCGACATAAAACAAAGGGTGTGGGCAATCACGTCTTCGCTCTACAAAGGGCATATCCTCTGCAAACTCTTCTTGCACTACGCCATTATCTTTCCTAGTATCTTCCAGCCTAAGGATGATTCTACAAGCTGGCCAAAATCCCCCTTATAATGTTGCGCGCGCAATAAGAGGCGCATCCAAAGCGCCTCTCACACCTTTCCAATAACTTCTTATAGGTTCATTCTTCCTCCTGAACTCTCCAAATTGGTCATTGTCCGCCATACTGGTCCAATGCGCAACAAAACCATTCAAACCCTTTTTGATATCATCATATGACTTCATTTGACGAGGAGCTAGAGGTTGTAGTACACTGCTTGGCACCTTGGGGCGGCCGTCTTCAGTCTCAGACCACAAGCGAATTCCTTTGCCGGCTTTTAGCAACCAGTCTTGGACCGTGCAGAGATACTTATATTCCATCAATGGCCATCCACTTGAATCTTTGTGGAACTTAAACTGCTGGCCCAAAGTATGACTCTCTAGGAAGTCTCTGCCTGTGCCCAAATACCCTTCCACAAATTGCTTGAAATCAAGAACTTCTTCAATGAAGTGAGGAATGACAGGATGTATTTCACAATCCATGAAGGATTTCATGAGCCTTGGAATAGTTTGGTAGCTATTTGCTTCAATATAGAGCTCCATCGACCAAATAGAACATCAATGTCTTTGTAAGCGTGCCCAACGATGAGGAAGTTAATGTACACCTTGCGAAAAATGCCCTTCAAAACAAGAAGAGAGCAAAAAGCAAAAGCCCATCGATTCTTGTTGTCTCTTGATGCATTGTCAAGCTGTAGAGTCAATATAGGTGGCAAAGGTTGAACGGGGATTGGTTCAGATGAAGGAGGAAGAAGGGAGTCCAAGCACATTCCCGAGCCTTCCAATACAGCCTGCATCAATGCAGATTGAGTTTTTTTTATGGCAGGCAATTCGCGCGATGAATTCATTGGTGGCCCTTCGAGATCACACAACAACTTTGCAATGGATCCAATGGTGTGATTTGAATCTGGCGGAAACATGTCCAAGCCATAATGCGCGTATCGAATATTGCTATGACCATGAGCAATCATGCCTATAATAGCAACGGGCATTTTTATGAAAGAATCCGTTACTCTGGTCTTGTGAGAGAAATGGGGAGAAGCAGTCTTCAAATACGTGATCCATTTTATCATGGATAATGGTGAGCATCTTTTCAAAGTATTTCTCATAAATATAATGATTTGCATAATATAGTTCTTTGTGGGCCTTTTGCCCCGCAAGGTGAGTTTGCAAGAGTGTAGCCCACTTATTCTGTACGTGAGAAATTGGTAAGTAGGCGCTCCTCAATTGCCTATATGATCACATTGAGCACACCTTGCAAAAAGGTCTCCTGAAGCCTTCACAGCATACTCTGGGAAAGAAGCACACCTGATGTTACTCAAACCACTAGAAAAAATGGGTGGTAAATGCAAAGCAACATTAGCCTCATTGATTTTTGGGAATCGATCGCTCCAACAAAACGGTAAAGGCAACACCATTGCGGGGACTTTTTCTCCAGTTCCTAGTGTCCTCGTTTTGTGTGGCATCCTATCAGCTTCACTTACAACCAACTTTTGAAGTGTGGCAGTAGCTTGAACAATATGTGTAAGGGGTTTTTTGGATCCCGGTTTCCCGAGCTCTCCGCTTGCTTCTCAAACTTGGCCTTGTACTTGTATCTATAGAAAGTAGCCTTTGAAATTTTGTGAATCTTCCACCAAGCGGCAGGACACATCTCAATCTTTTTCAAGGTTACCCATTCATTACCGGTTCTGTCTGTGTGCATCTGTCTATGCACTTCAAGAAGACATTTTTGGCAGGCATAAAATCCGTTGTTTGCATGAAGTTGAGAACGTATGGCTTGAATCTCTCAACGGAAAAAGGCTATGGACAGTTATTCTTGCAACATAATTGTGTAGACACTTTAAGGATTGCTAGTTGAGAAAGAAGAGATTCCTTCTTAGGAAGGTTGACCTCAATTCAACCTCAAGAACTCTCATAAGAATGCACCCCAATACAAATATGACGGTTCAAGGCGCTTAAAGTTGTTTTGTATACATGTGTCTGCTCATGGTTATAGCGACTGATATTGTTAAGAAAAAAACTTCTAATGTCCTAAGAGTGCATTGACCACATCCAAGCTGATGGAACTTCCACCTTGCACAAGGACTCCGCAATCTGAACAACAATTTGGTCGTCACCAAAGGGCACGGTTGTCATTGTCATTTGACGTCTAGACGGACGTGACTCTGACAAGATGTTAGGATCCAACCCCAATGTCCATCAGTATCCAAAAAAAAAAAAAAAAAAAAAATTTTTTTTGGACAATCCATTCGTCCTTGTCGAGGGCTGGTCTATCCTGTCGATGGTCCGTCCTTCCAAAAAAGAAATTTTTTTTTTTTTTTTGGAACGATTCATCCGTCTTTGTCGACGGTCCGTCTGTCCAGATCGGCAGGCAGTCCGTCCACAAAAAGATCGGCAAGCGACGCGATCTTGACGTGTCTGGATGCTAACGAGCATCCCGACATAAAAAGCCAATGTCATGTCAGGATAGACAACCCTGCCAAGGGGCCGCCCATCCGTGTCAATGACGAGGTCAGGGTTGACATTTTGACAAACTCCATTTGCAACATCATCACCCGCTTCATCTCTGAGGGTGACTCCCTCAGTGTTCTATGAGGAACGAGGATTTCGTCGCATACAGGGACACCCGGAGGCAGAATTGGAATCGGGTTAGCAAATTCTTGAGGCCCATGCATATTGAATTTGAAACAATAGAATTGACATCAGTGACGAATATACTTGACTCGAGTATAACATAATATAACTATGGAAACATTACGATTATATCTCAAAATCACAAACAATGCAAAAGAAACAATGGATGCTTAAATTAAAACAACAAGCTATTATTGAGTCGACTATATTTAACTATATAGTACTATCATTCCTTATCTTCATTCTCAAGCTATATTACCAGCTAATCTAAATTACACTACTTCCAACAGATGATAGGAATAATTTATTTTAATGTCTAGTGGAGGTTAGGAACAAGTGGAGGTTAGGAACAAGACCTAGAAATTACATAGATGTCAAATATGTTAAAAAGAAAATAAATTTGCTGTTCCACAAATATGCATTAAACACTAACAGTAGAAAGTGTTGAAGAGTAAAAGAAGAAATTTATGTAAAACAATCACTAGAAGAAAACTACGTTGCTCTGTATAAGCTCTCAACAAGCTCTCAACAAGCTCTCAACAAAATCTAGGAAATGTTTTTTGTTAGTAACACACTAGAAGAAAACTAGAAGAAAACTAGAAGGAAACTAGAAGAAATCTGCGTTGATTTCAACAAAACCAACTTGATGTGTTTGTTGTGTCCAACGTAAAATTTGCATTAATCAGCTTTTTTCAATGCAAATTTTGCATTAGAAAGAGTGGGGTGTCTATTCGTGAAAACAGATGAGTCGTTTTATAGTTGACTTGAGTATAGTCCGTTTTGCTAAAATTCTAGAAATCATGAGACAATTAAGTTGTTGCTCTAATGACAATTCATTCTCAAACAGAAACTACAGTCAATGGTTATAGTCAACTTAAGTATAAGTATACAGTTCCCAATGTAAATATAAATATACATGAAAATACTTCCGACATTTCCGTTGGAAAAACAAGATTCTGCGCAAACTAGACAACAAACAAGATTGCTTATTACAAACAAATCTTGATATACAGAACGTGAACGTCACACACTTCACAAATTATATGAAGTTGGGAGAGGTACACAATAATTCCCACTGATCAAAAGGCAACGCACTGCACGGGAGGGATGCAAAAGCAGCAGCGCAAGTGAATCGCTGATGCCACGTGCTTGCGCTAGAGAAAAAAGCAAGCAACGTCAAGGTCTTTGGCGGAGGAGGAGGCTTGCAAGAGGAAGGCGCAAAAAGGAAGGAAGGCACGGAAATGAAAGAAAGGGCAAAAATCAAAAGATTCAAAAATTTTCAAAGTCAAAAGGCGCGAAACTCTGAAGATACAAAATCCCTTGAAGTCAATGGATGCCAGAATTCAACATTCAAAAAGCCTAGCAACATAAATTAATGCGCTCCCAATTTGGAGGTGCTTTCAGTTTGCTCTAGGTCAAAAATTATTCTATATTTAAAAAAGATCCACAAAGCCGTCCACTCCTGACAATTCCCTACTATTGTTGCATTTGCTTTATTTGATTCCAAGTGCTTAACTCACAAAATCAAGGAGCACTAGTGCAAGCTCTATTTTTGCAGTTCACGCTAAATTTTCTACTTGCTATTTTGCAGATGTCTTGTTGTCAAATAAGGAAGCCTCATTGTTGTTGCTTTCGGCAAATTCCTTGCGCTTTTACACATGGCGGTTTTAGGATTTAGGATTTAAGGAATAGAATTAGAGTTTGGTATTAAGGTTTAGGGTTTTCAAAACAAAAAACCAATGGGCCATACCCTGTACTTTCATAAACTACAAGTCCATAAACCATAAAAACAATACATTTCCATACGGACAAAAACTGTATGGTGAAGTGAATGCGGCCATGGATTTGAAAGTAATGCCTAGACTATTTCAACTTGTACATATTTATTAAAAAGCCCATGTGCACTTATTTTTTGACTCATGCATTCGTGATTTTCTAAACTACAGGGCAAGGATCATTCTTTTTGGGTACCAATGTAAACTAAAAAATATGGGAAGTGAATTGAATGCAGCCATACATTTGAAAGTAATGCCTAGACTATTTGCAACTTGTACAGAAAAATAAATTCATCATCTTTAATCATTCATAAAGTTGGTTGCGTATTTAAGACCATTCGTGAGAATTAAATGAAATCAACATTGTATTTTATACAATGAATCTCATAAAAATCATGCATAGATATACTCTCCATTATTTAAATCCAAATGCCTTGAACTTTGAATGCAACGAACAAAAAAAAAAAAAATTGTACAAGTTGCAAATAATCCAAATATAAAGAATTTGTGAGCGCACTAAAATTAAAACCCCATTTTATTGAAGGTAATTCACAAAGAAAATAAAATTATTCATGCCCTATAGTTTGAAGAACCAAAAATTCAAATGTCATGAAATTTGAATGCACAGAGCATGAAAAAAGACACGTACAAGTTGTAAATAATCCAAGCATAAAGAATTTCTGAGCGCACTAGAATTAGAGCCCCTTTTTCTTGAATGTAATTCATAAAGAAAACAAAATTACCCATGCCCTATAGTTTAAAGAACGAAAAACTCAAATGTCATGAAATTTGAATGCAGAGAGCATAAAAAAAACAACGTACAAGTTGTAAATAATCCAAACATAAAGAATTTGTATGTGCATTAGAATCAAGGTTGCTAGCATGTGAGCCTGTGAGCTTGTGAGCCTGTGAGCAAGGGGATTTTTTGAAAAAAAAAAGGATTAGGGACCTATGACCATGGATGAAGATAATTCTAATTTTTCAATAATATTAGTATATTTCTACAAAATTTTATTAATTTACAAATCTTTTTTAGGGATCTTCATGGCAGCAACATATCACATTCATATTTCATCAAACTCAGGCTTTGATTAAGAAGACATCTTTGTATTACTAGGGACAAGCAATGTCTACTAACATTTATTTCTAAACTCTTCAAGATAAATATATGGACTGGCACAATACATTGTTTAAATACATATGGACTTTGTTTAGAATATAAATACATAAAAATGGTTTATAGTAACAATTGTAAGAATAAATGAAAACACTTATTAACTACACATGAGTTATGTTTTACAAACATCATTGTATTTCATATAATTATGGACCTTTACTGAGTGAAAATGACGCCCAGTCTTTGTTGGCCATGTTCAAATGGATTCATTGTTTTCCCCCATTTTTTTCTTTCCATTGCATATTATATTTGAAGTTCTAAGTGGACATATTCTTCCCAACAAAAAGGAAAACAACTATGAAGGTTCAATCACTTATGATTGTTATGAAAGTTATGTTTATTTGGTTGTGTTCTAAAAGCTCTCTATAGTGAATAAACTACTAACAATCATGAGACACCAAACCACGCATCCACTTGCAAAAAAACATGCCCAAAATGTAGTTATAAAACACACACATCCAATCATAATGAAATCAAAACAAAATAGTTTGGCTGACAAACTAAGTCGCAGTGGATTTGATCACGGAATCCTCTATTGCAAATGAATCAAAAGTTTCTTTATCCTTGGATGCTGACCTATCAATAAATTCTAAAACATTTAAAGCATACGTATGTTTACGGGGTTTAGGATTAGGGCAACCAAACTCAACATATTGCAATGCCATATGCTCAGCATACATAGGAAGCTCAAATGGCTTCTCCGATTTTAAAAAAAGACTTTGTTTCTTCATCAATGCATGTGATTGCATCACTATTTGATAGCTGCAAAAACAAATAAAACAATATTAGACTCATACAATATAAAAAGAATCATATACACAAACAACTAAAAATATTGAAACTTACTTACAAGGTCAATCTATCTCTCCGAACAAGCTTCCGTGCCACCACAGTCATGGCGTCCGGATCTTGAGAGGCTACAATCGGTGGTGGCGGGTTGTTCACTTCCATTGCCACTGAGGTCGAAATATTCTTCTTCACGGATTGGAGACGACATCAAAGATATCCTTTTGCTCCTCCAGAGCCACAATGTGGCACTTGGTGCTACGACATGGTGTAATAGATGCACCTGCAATGAGCAATGTAAAGTTCATTAGTTTCATGATTTAATACAAGAATTAAGATTTAAATACTTAAACTTCAAATTCGGAACTTACTTGTAGATGCTGTGCAAACCAAAACCAAATCTCCTTCTTCCGTTGTCCCTTCAATGAGGAATTGTAGAAATCTAGCGTCCTTTTCATGAGCCCCCCGCCACGGAATTCTTGTTGCCTCGTTGATCAACTGGGTGTCCTCTGTGGTATAATTTAATAGCATGTCGTGCTATAAAAGGTCCACTATCCCCTTCAGTGTCGCCTCAGTGCCCTTGAAAGAGAACTTTGATTTCCTCTTCTGTCCAAATTCCTTCACTAACATGGTAATAGAGAACTTCAAAGTCTACAAGCATTAAAAACAAATATACATTAAAAACAAATAAATTCATTTACAGGGCCAGTTGATACTTAAATCATTTAGATTTTAGAAGTGCCTACCATTGACGTCTTGTTGATGGCAGAGGTCATGTCCATATGGTTTATACCCAACCACTTGGCCTTCTCTACAAACTTAGGATACAGCTCACACAATCCAGTAATGTCGCCCTTAGAAGCAGCGCATCGTGAATGAAACAGAGTCATGCAGCCATGTTCCTACAAATGGTTCTCCACAAAGGGAAAAGCATTGTTGAGGGCCTCCAGCTCTGGGTCAGAGTTCCACGATGGCACCGAATTCATTGGAATAGACACCTCCAGAACTGGCAAATTTTCCTGGCAATCAAACATAATCAAGTCCACTCCTGGATGTCGGTTTACAACTCCATCATATGTGCGAGCCTTCCCTGCCGCCATATGCAAATAAAGAATTCCAAAGTGAATCAACTTTTATTATAGAATCATGTACATTATTCAATGATAATTTATATTTTCCAATTTCAAAGAAGAAAAGCATACCTTTTTCAAGCAATCTATAACCTCAACGTAGTGATTTGGAGCATCAAGAGTCATGTCATCTTTGATGTCAATGATTGACACATTAATTATCAACTCCTCTGAGGTGACATCATCATCATCAGCAAGGTTAACTACTTGAGTGCTTTGTGTGACCATCTCTTTTGTGAGCTCTAGAAGCACTGCCTTCCTCTTCATTCCACTTCAAGTCCTAACTTGCGTTTGTGAATTTTGGTCGACCATAGAAGACGCTGCAACTTGGTTGCTACCTTCAATCTTCTTCTTGCCTTTGGCTTTCACCTTCCCCTCCTTCTTGGCCTCCTTTTCTTTCTCAACCAGCTTAATCAAGCGCCTTGCTTCTTTCTCTTTGCTTGCTTGAATCTCTTATTCTTTTGTTTCCTTTTTCTTGTCAGCTACCATCCTCCTCGCAATAGCCCTTTTCTTTTGCGTGTCAGTGAAGCCAACAAACTCTGGAACGTCCAATCAATAACACCCAGTCCATCCAAGGACTTACAGATTGCTAACTCAAATGGATGGGTGAATGTCACAGGACAATTGAAGTACCACCTTCCACTGGCCAAGTGCACTGTTGTGAAGGTCCGAAGCTAACTGGAGGTATACATACACTAGTCCGAGCTCCGATCAAGCCATGTGGATAAGAACAAAGGAAGATCCTCTCGAGCAATGGCGTTCTTTGGAAGAAGCTCAGGTTTGAAGTATCTGTAGTAAAAACATGAGAATTCATAAGTGAAAACATGTCAATTAAGAAAGAAAGCATTCAAACTTTAGAACTTCTAAAAATGATGACTTATATCTAGGAGTTCACCAAACATTGGATGAAATTGCATAACTGATATCAAAAGCACTCTTGTCAAAAAACAATTGTGAAAAAACAAACGCGGAAGAAATAATGAAGAATGAAGTGACAGAACCAAAAGTTCGGGTACCGAGAGGTCTTCCAACAAACCCCTTTGGTTCTGACACTTTGTTCTTCATAGTTCCTCGTATGAAAATCTAAAATGTCATCCATTTCTGGTGTCACTATCAATGCCAAACAATTGCACACTGCGGTGGATTAAAGTGAGCAAGAAAAGAATAGAAAAAAATCCTTGAATGTTCGTTTCTATTTATTGCTTATAATTCCTAAAGTAAATTAATATATTTCTATAAACTCTTTATAGTGTGCTAGAATAAAAGATGAAGAAATTTAAATTAATTATTTTTTGGGTATTTTTCTTGAACAACTTCTAAAATGACATCATATTTCTTTAGATTTCTACAAATTGTAGAGCTCAATATATTATAAATTTACTCAACTAAAAGTTAGGTCATCGTAGAAAAAACTATTCCAATTACTAATATAAGATAGATTTGTGAAAAATAAATTTAAAATATATCTAATATATCTCCAAAAATCTATAGTATTTCTCATTGAAATATTGATATTTGAATAGTTTATTTTTGTGAATTTAGAGGTATAGCTAAATACATTTCAAAAAAAAAAATTCATTTCATACATTTCTATTTATATATAACTTCTTTGTATGTACAATATTTGAAATCTAAATAGATCAATGCGAGATTATCTTTAATGCTATGGACTATGACAATGTGTAAGAATATACTTTGAAATCCTTTACATTTGTGTATAAAGGATTAAGTAAAATATTATATTATATTTTGTAGATCATCAAGTGTATAATAATAGTAAGATAAGATTCACATTGGTCCTTATTTCAATTCATATGCACAAAATTCAGAAAGAAACATATCCCCGCCCACCAAATGCACTTGTTGAGGAAGGGCCCAAACTTCTTTTCTGAGCATGGCTTCACTAGAAACCGTCTTGCATCTTGAGAGGGTATGGATGAATTCCACTGCTTCAGAAACTTTGTTTTGTGCAACAGTGAGGTCTTGCATGTTGCAACCATCTTCAATTTTTTGAGTGTCATCTCAGGGATTTTGTTTGACATCTAGTGCTTCTCAACCTGCCAAATTTCATTGAACTTAGTTACTAACATTCAGGGGTTGTCTTCTTAAACACGGCAACAACGTGACAAACACAATGTCTATGACAGATAGCAGCCCCTCCGTCCATCTAGTAAGGTCAACATTTACCATTGACTATTTAGAAGATTATCCCTGTTTACCACAGTCTACATAGATGCTATATGGCATCAGCGTGGTACAATGGTGGGGCGCATGCGGGTCCAATGTGGAAAGGCAACTTCGGGTCTAAGCGAACACGGATAGGCGACATCGGGTAAAGGGCGACTTCAAGTGGTTTAGGGCAACTTCGGGTCTAAGCAACCTCGGGTAGGCAACTTTGGGTGAAGGGCAACTGCGGGTGACCAAACCAGAAGTTGTCCAAGGAAGCCGCGGTTGCGCTTTTCATCCTGCGGTTTTAAGGAAGACTCGCTGTTCCGGTTATCCGACCCACGGTTGCCATTCAGAGGTGACGGAGACCCGCGGTTTAGTTACTTGCATCCGCACCCGCCATTCCCCGACCAGCAGTCCCCTTACCCGACCCGCGGTCTCCTTATTCGCACCCGCGGTCGCTTCCCCATCACTCGTGCTTGGCACTTGACCCGCGGTCTCTCTACTAGTACTCACAGTAGCCGACCCGCACGCCCAGGGAGATCATTGTCAATTGTTTAGAAAACTACGTGAGTTAAAAGATAGGGTCCATTTAATTCAAAAGGGACAAATTTTATATAATATGTAGGGCTACTATAAGGTCCATGAAATTCTACATACTCTATTATATATAAATTAGGCTATATTAAACCATCTTATAGTAGAATTTTTTATTAATAAGTTAGCCTTGACTAATAGGGGTCTTTAAAAATTTTCATATTACAATGAGTTTCAATGTGAACAAATAATTATGTATATATAATAATATGAATGCAATCTATTAAATGTATGAGATTTTTTCTGAGAGATTTGTGGCTGCTGTCTAGCCTGTTTAAATCGGTCTCTTCATAAGTGCCTCAACAATGTGAGCATACACAAATCCATTGTTCCAAGAGAAAAACATTGAGCTGTATGATGGTACAATGAAAGCTGTATGACAGTTTTAGTATTTACACGTTAAGGACTTGGCCGTTGAGGAGTTGTTTTAGGGTTCTGTTACCTTGCGGCTAGGGTTACTGAGGACTTGTGGCCTTGACGACTCGCACTCTTTTGCTATATTTCGTTGCAATGGAGGCAGATAGGTTTTGCCGCATTTTTTCATCATTGTATTCTAGTGCATTTCGATAGGGTTTTTTGCCGGTTTTTTAATTCTCTTTTGCGTTTAGAGTTCAAGGTTGCTTGGCAATTGCTTGGGGTTGGAGTTCTGTTTAGGCATTAAGGTTTTAGGGTTTCGAGTTCAAGGTTGCTTGGCAATCGCTTGGGGTTGGAGTTCTGTTTAGGCTTTAAGGTTTTGGTGTTTTGAGTTCAAGGTTGCTTGGCAATTGCTTGGAGTTGGAGTTCTGTTTAGGCGTTAAGGTTTTGGTGTTTCGTGCTTTGGTCTTTGGATTGTCAACATTGACACAAACATTTGGTGCAGCTGTTCTTGAATTTGGGGGTAGCTTAGTGTTTGGCCAAAGTATCCCTACATTTCATGTGAGCTCGACCCCAGCCTTTGGGAGCACAATGTCTAAAGTCTTTGCTTCTTCGTCTTTTGTCACGCCCACCACAAGCGGCAGATGCTACCTGCCCTTTTCTGTGGTGGCAAACAAGCGCATGCAGAAGCGTCGACAGGTGCTTTGATCGGGGGACATGCAGTACCTGGGCAAGATGGGCGCACTCCTCACCGTGAAGACGGGTTACTTCCGCAACTTGGCAACTTGACGGGCAAGGCTTGCCTGGCGACTCCCAAGATTCTAAAGGCCATCTGCCTAGAAGAGCTGCGCAAGGAGGAGGCGTGCAAGGCCATGAAGGTGGAGGTGGAGAGCGTGGCACGGACGCTACAGGCCGCGGGCGCGTTGATGATTTGTCGGATGAAGGGCGGGCAGGGCAAGCTCATCTTCTGGGGAGGTGACTTCACAGGACGTGGTGGACATCATCCGGGCAAACACAAAGCAAGAGGTGGACAAGCGCAAGGTGACGGTGCCGGGGGTACAAGAGGTTGAACAGTACGTGGTGGAGATCAAGCTGCACCCCGAGGTTGTGGCGCAGGTAAAAATCAATGTCATCGGACAGTAGCAGAAAGCGGCATCAGCATTTTGTGAATAAAACATCAATTGCGTGATAAGGTTTAGGGTGGTCTTGGATGCGCCTAAGTGTATTGCGCCTAAGTGTATGGTTCTGGGATTCTACCAAGAGAAATTTTCTGTACAAAGTTAGTTTTTAGTGGACGTGTTAGGTTATTTTTGTGAGTCTCGAATTGTGGGCTTGATGTTGTTTGTATGTTTGTTCTTGCAGCATCGGCCCTTGTATTTGGTTGTGTTTGCGAGCAACAACAAAGGACTATTTGGAGCATTGACTTCCTCATACCAAGAACTGCAAGTCAACCTCTCCTCCAAGCATGTCTTTTGTCCCAGCACCAGCCTCCCACTTTCTTTGTTCCTTTGCTTTCAGTCCTTCATTCATTTTTGCTATACAAGCCAATTTTTTTGAAGGATGCAGTAGCGGATATCATTGTTGGTAGTGCAACAGTAAGTTAGATACATTATTTCTTGCCTTTTGAGAATTTGTTCTTGGCTTCTCTTTCTGGTACTTTAGGGTCTAGGTTGCCTCTCAAGTTCTTGTACTGCTCATCTAGTTTTTAATTTTTGTTTGATTCTAATTATGTCAGTTTCTTGATTTTGCTAGGAGTTGGAGAAAGAGGAGAAAGAGCTTACGGCCAAGGAAGCTGAGCTTAAGAAGAAAGAGAAGGTATTTGATTAACTCTATAATATTTGATAGGGATGCAATGTACTTTGTACTATTGTACTTTCTAAGTGTATGGATTGGTATACATCTAATTCAGAGATAAAATATTCTAGTATCTTTAGGATGATATGGTTGCAAAGAAATGGCTAGGGATGACTATTTGCACAGGTAGAATTTTCACTCATTATTCAAATTGGTGTGTTGATTTATAGAACCTAAAACGCAGAGATAGGCAACAGCTAGAAGTTGGTATTATTTTATTTATATTGCTTGAAGTCATTGTTCACAATGATAAAGCCAATTTGCTCTCTGAAATTGGAAATGACATTTTTCTTGAATCAGGTGGGTTGCATCTACAATCTGGGATTGTAAGGTTGATGGGCGAAGCTTCACGGTGACTGCTTTTGTAAAGTTTGTGCCGCCTATGACAAAGAGTAAGACGTCTGATTTCAAATTCATCCAATAGGGTTGGATTGATTACAATTGCTTCTACTTCTACATTTTGAGAGCATTGATTATTTCATGAATTGCTTATGGTTATTGTGCAAGAGGTGATATATTGTAATGTAAATTATTTTAGCTTGATTGCTTATATTGTAATGCAATTGGTCATTTGGTTTGATCAGGAGCAGATTCTTTGGTGAAGTGAATGTTAGATGAAGTTAGGTGAATGTTAAGTGAGTGTTAGGTGAAGTTAGGTGAATGTTAAGTGAATGTTAGGTGAAGTTAGGTGAATGTTAAGTGAATGTTAGGTGAAGTTAGGTGAATGTTAGGTGAAGTTGGGTGAATGTTAGGTGAATGCTCCCCCGGGTGCTCCCATTCCATTGTGCAAGTTAGCTAGACTTGATTCCTGCTATTAGCTTCCATTTTGAATCATGTATTAGGTGTTAGTGTAGGTTTAATTAAAGTCCCACTTTCATGTAAATCTATTTTGTGTAAACTCATGATGTGCCGTTGTATAGAATACAAGTAAAGAAGGAAGCTTCTTGACAACATTGTGAATTGGAAGGTGTGCTCTATTATGAGAACATCATTAACTAGCAAGTTTGAGATTCATTTGGAGTTTAGTTTTACTTAATGACATCAGAGACTCTCTTGGGAAGACCATTTGCTCCATGTGCTATTTGTGGCTCCCATTTTATTTTGTGAATGACTGGAGTACTTTGTGACCTATTTCAGGTCTAATGCTGTGAAAGACCAGTTGTGTTGTCGAGAGACCTAACATTGATGTTTCTTGTTTGTCAAGATATAGTGCTTCCTACTGAGTTGAGGGCTGCAAAAAAGCACACCAAAAAGGCTGACTTGGTTTTGTGTCCAAATACAAGGTGTCCATTACTTACATTTCCCTTTACCCTTTTTTTTGTGGACTTTCTCTTTGTGAAGACAAATCACTTGCTCAATGTCTTTGAACCTTTTTGTTTTTGATCTTTCTCTCTGATATTTCCAATCATGATCATGAATTTGATTGGGATTGCTTAGAGCCAATATTCCTTTGCCATTAACTTGTTGATTTCTACTATATCATTCTTTAATAGCTTGGGGCAGTATTGCAACAGACATATCTCTTCTATTGGTGCAATGATTTGTTTAACATGATTGAAATGAAATGGTTGGATGGTGTCTTGCTCAGACATTTAGGCTGTAAATGTTGTCATCAATTTTGACTTCCAAAGAATCTTGAGACATATTTCCACATAGTAAGTTCCCTTGATATATTTTTGTGCTTCAGTTGTAGAATGAATATGCTTTGAGGTTTTGGTTGATGCTTCTTTGAGCTATGGGTGAACTAGAATAGCACAATGAATTACGTATCATCATTATCTAGCTATAGAATCACCTTCTGAGCAGCACGATTAAAAAATTATCTACTCAAATTATCATTGTAAAGTGGTAAATGCCAAATTAATTTTGTAAAGTTGTGAAAATCTCCATTTGCGCATTCCACAAGCTTTGCAATGGCAATATTATTTGCAAGTAAATCATATAAATGAGCATGAAATTTGTGATAGATTAGCATTTTGCATGAGTGTCTAATATGATCTTAATACTGTTTTTTTTTGCAAAATGCAGGGCTGAGAATCTTGTAGATCAAGGGCACTTCAACCTTAGGACCCAACTATCTCTACTGATTTGTAGCTCCAATTTTGTAAGAATTTAATACACCTTCTAGCAAATTATTTTGGATATCATCTTATTTTCTGATTTTGTTAATTTCTATATATATGAATGGATTTGGCTATACTAAGTGTTTGTAAATGTTGGTGGTTAGGATTCAGCGTGCATTATATCATTCAAAGTTAAACTATTCTCCTTGGAGCATGAATGGAGCATTCTAGAGAAGATTGGCCCAATCAATGCAAAGGAAGGCAAGTCCTATACCAACCTCCGGATCAGGTTGGAAGATGCTAATGTGGTAGACTGGCCATTTTTATTTTGGGATGTGGAAGACAAAGTGAGGATTAATGTGAAGCTTGAGAAGCTGAACACCATCTTGCCGGAGATGTATGTCATTCCTGTGGAGTCTGAGACTACTGATGCTTCTAAGCATCTTTGTGCTGGGGAGGAGTCTTTTATCTTTGAATCAGCTCCATTGGAGGCCACAGAAGTTGATGTTGGTGTTGCTTGCCAAGATGCTACTGCTGAGGGTATTCCATTAAATCCAGCAACCTGCTCTAGGGTCAGTTCTTCAAAATCTAGATCATTGCTAAAATCACTTTTAATTCCAAAAGAGGTTCTGGGATTCTATTTCAAAGGGGAGGAGAAATTGAGGAATGAAATAAAGGCAATTTCCCTTTAAGACCATAGTTGGTCATTGAAGTCTTGGAATCAAGATGGGGTTGGAGTTTTAAAGGTTTACTGTGAGGAATGTTGCAAGGATATTGGGGGTGGAAGTGGTGGTCACACCAAAATCCTTGCTTCAAATTTGTTTTCAAATTTTTGCAAAAGCCATTTAATGTCAAATGGACACATACGTAGTTGGTATAGAAGAAAGGGTGTTGATTTTTGTAATCATCCTCAGTCAGCTGCACCAAAAGGAAAGACAATTATACTGACTACTGCAAATCACAAAGTTTTAGTAGATGAGGGTATCAAAACTCTAGATGGTGTCAATTAAAGTATTTCCTCTGATCCTAATCCTTTTGTAGTGGTTGGAGACATTGATTGTACTGAGGTTAAGAGCTTCTGGTTTAAGGTTAAGTGCACTTATTGTGGGAATTTTTTTTAGTTATGTCGTCCAAAAAAAAATCTTGAAGCTAACCTCAGGAACCACCTTGGTGGAACAAAACATGAGAAAGCATTAGAAGATGCTCACAATGCTAAGAGCATGCATCCAGCATTGACCACTGGCAAGAGAGGAAGGCCAGCTCAAAAATCAAGTAGTGCTGTCAATTCAAATCAGAAGGATTTGCATACATGGTTCAGAAGTGGTGGAGATAGTAGCCAAGAAGGTGAATCTCCCTTATTAGATTGTTCTCATTTGCTTAGATTAATGTGCTGGGGTTTTAGAGGACCTACATGTGTTTATGCTGGCAATACTTATATTGTGGATGGTTTGCTTCATGACCCCCATCCTGGTGTTAATTGGTATCTTGAAACCCATCTTCATCAATCATTTTAGGTAGATAACAAGTCTATAAATATAAAGGGTACAATTAGGCATAAAGAATGTTCTCGGTTTAGTACATTTGGCAATTCTTTCTCTAATCTCTGCTATAGTTTTTGTGGTCAAATTTGGCTCGAGCAAGATTTTAGGATGCGTGTAGTACGTGAGGACAGAGCCTTAGAAAAGCGGGGTACTAGGGGTACAGATAAGGGACGTCGATTGGGGTATTTGCAAGTGAATGAGTTGTCACATCATAGTAGGGTAATCACAAAGAAATTAAGGCTTGAAAAAATGTATCATTGGGCAGCAAAAGCATGCATTGTGCAATTGAGGGTTAAAAGGCCTACTTTAAAAGAGGCTGCAAGAAAAGCCTCTAATCAACATAATTTGGTAAAATTTTGTAATGATATTATTTTTTTCATAGATTAGGGGCATTTGGAGGGAAACCAACTCTTTGGGATTTCATAAGGGATGTTGCATCTAATCTAAATAGGGAAAAGAAGGGATATAGGTTTTCAAGTAATACAAAGTCTTTTGGTCAAGCTATGAAAATATATGGGGGAAGGAGGATGTGTGATCTATTTTCACTGAGCTTCTTTGGTCCAACATTTAATACAATAAAAAGGGAAAATAAAAAGGGTGTGCAATTCATTTCTAGGGAGCATGCTAATATTTTTGCCTCAGTGGCAGAAATATACAAAGATGCAAAAGACCTCCATGGGATTGTAGGACCAGTACCTGTTATACTAGCAAAAGATGAAACAAAGGTTAAATCAAGGGTCATGTGGGAGCAGAAATTTAATACCTTGGTTAAATTTTGTGGGGTGATGGCAGATCATGTATGTGTGTCATCATTTAAGCCAGTTGTAGGAGTTGGAGAGGTTGGATATAATAAGATTATTGACAATATTTGTACTTACAAGGTGGGAGGGTTTGCCAGGGTGAATTGTAGTAAATCCACTAGCTACACGACAAATTGCCACGACTTGTTCTGGTGGTTTGCAATACGTGTAATTGTTTTGACTCCTCATGGGTTCATAAGCAATGGAGATTGATTGATCAATTGTGGGATAAAGAGTGCAAGGAATCAGTTGGACCAATTGTAGGCCATGCAAGTGATGGTGATTTAAGAAGGCGCCAATTGATGTTGGAGGATTACAAGGTCACATCTGGAGCACGGTTGAAGGTGAATTGGGATGGCTGGTTGTTGACAGCAGGATTAGACAACATGGGTGATGCATTTGGTCTCCATGACCAAGACTACATCCACAACGGAAAGAAGTTGGTAAATCCATTGGATTCCCCTATAAGAATTCTTCAACTAGGTGGTTATATTGTTTGTCTTCAACATTTAGGTCTTGTGTATAACAAATTCACATTTGATGATCATGGGCTGAAGAAAGAAGATATAGATAGGAGGGACAGGCAAAATTGGGCATCTGTCCAACGTATTTGCCAAAGAGAAACACGGATGTGCTTAGCTAAATTGAGGACAGCAGCTGATGTTCATCTAGAGCTTACTTTGGATACAGAGATGTATTTGGAAGTATGTGCAAATTATATAGATATTTTTGCTTCTTCCACACTTGATTTGAGATCTAGATTAGTTCTTGTTGCAAAAGTTTCTTTTTTTTTCCGCCTTTGGAAGCTTTGGCTGTAGCATGGTGATCATTCAGTTTTTGGGAATTCTCAATAACCTAATGCATCTGATAACTTTGTATCTCAACAATGTTTTATTGATGTACAATTTTTATGTCATTTTGTGGTTTTATTAGTTACTCACTTTAGGGACAAATATCCCCATTTGTTTGTACCTCTCCATCTTGCAGGTAGTGATTCTTGTGAAATATTTTTCTCTAAAATTGGTGGCATGGTAGGGTTAGAGAGGGCTTATGATTTTCATGACTTGGTGGGGTCTGCAAATACCTTGAATCGATTGGCGGGTATTGAATATGGCAACAATGGGTTAAAGTTTGGACGGGTGCACAACAAGATGGAGAATGTGTGGGCTAAACTGCATCCTTTAAAGGGTGCTGAAACTCCTTGTGACTTGGGAGACAATAGTCTTATTAGTGATGATGGATAAGTCATTGCAGCATTGCAAGAGGGCTTTAGAGAAGCCCAAAAACTCTTGCGAATATTGATTATGGCCCCTTCACATGTAGCCAAAAAAAAAGAATGGTTTCAGACCCCATGGAAGTTTGAAAAAGCTGACTGTAAACACTTAGCATTTGTGCCAAGCAGATCACCTATTGCTGGTGAAGATGGTGACTTGGAGGTCCTTAGAGAGACCCTGCATATGCCACCCATTGTGGATTCTGAAGAACATGGTGGAGATCCTAACCTTAACTCTATACTTGAAGATGTTTTAGAAGATAAACTTGTGGATGATAGTCTTGATTCTTTGGCATTACTTGAAAATGAGACTCGTGATATTTTTAATGAAATGTTAGACTCCCAAGAAGTGCAAGTGTCTAGTATGGTTATCCCGGAGCAGATTGTACCTATAGTTGAATTTAAGGTTGCCAAATTTTTAAATCCACCCTCGTGTCACAATCAAATGGAAATCCTTTTCTTCCCAAAGATAGGTTGACAAGGGTGCGTAATTCAATGTATTTCAATAACAATGAAGATTACATTTCAGTTTCTGCTTCTACTAACACATGCCTATTAGGATAGGGTTCTGACTGTTTTTTTTTTTTTTTACAAAGAAGCACCTTAACAAAGTCTTCTACTGTAAAGTCTGTTTTGAAAAGGAAAAGGAGGCAAGGTGCACAAATTAGGGCCCCTTCTAGTATACTTAAGGGTGTAGATGAAGGAACTTGGTGGATTGGACGGGTTCAAAAAATGAGAAGACGAGTTGGGACAAAGTGAGGCCTATCTAGATAGCCAATTGACCTCATGAACCGACCTGTTCAAACCAAGAACAAGAGAGGTATCTCTTCACCCTCTGCTATGGTACTTCTTAATTGGTTTAGCAAGGCCCCTAGACATTTGAAATATAAATATGACCATTCAGACCACAAATAGATAGATGTTGATTCTATAATTTCAATAGTAACTTTAAAATATAATGCAAATTCTAAAAGTTTTTCATTAGATCAAGAGGATGCAATTTCTCTTAATAATTTTGTTGTTGCAAAAAAATAAATTCTATTAGGGGATTCTTATATTATTTAATTGTCTTCTTCCATATTAACAAAATGTTGCTTATTTTATATTAATGTTAATTGCTTGATCTATAATTGTCATTTCCAAATATTTTTATTTTGTATCTTTAAGGTTAACATATAATGTTACTATTAAAGTATGCACTAAGGTTCTTGAAATTGGGTGAAAGAAATACAAGTATAAAGTATGTTAAAAATTGGAAAAGTTGTTTATACTATTCTTTCTATTTATTAGATTATGAATTGTTTTTTTTATGTTTATTGGAGTTAAGGTTTTAAGGAAATTATTATAGAATATTGTATCTAGAATAGTTGAGCAGTTTTGGATATAAAATTATGTTAGGCTATGATTTTAATGCAAGTTATCATGTATATGAATAAATTGGATCTTAAACCATTGCAAATGCATATATTCAGATTGAATATATGTTCTCCTAGCTTGTCATGTTCTTATGTGAATACAACTTTTCATGTTGAATTACTTGATGCTTTTCATAGTTCTAATGTCATGAATGTTTGATGTTTGGCTCATGTTGCCTCCCTATAAAAGGTTGTTTGGAATACATGGCATAGAATTTACAAAACTAAGGTTGCATTGTACATTCTTATTAGTTATCTGAAATTTACACTTGTACCATGGCATTGCATATATCAACTAAATTAAATACAAATGAAAAATATTTGTTTATGGTGTTTATTGTATATGTGTATGAAAAAATTGGATACATATATTTTATATGTAAAATAGCCCAATTATAAAAAATCATAGGGTACTGAAAATATGCCTCTGGTAGCTTTTTATGTATAAATAGGATCACCTTAAATACAATAATGAAGGTAAATAGCCCCACATCAAATACCCCCTTAACTCAGGTGTAAACCTTAAATTATGAGGAGTGATCTCCCTGGGCCCGCACGCACCTCCTCCATTGGCGTTCTCCAAACTATAAATCTACACGGGCTTGTCATTTGATACACTTTTCTTCTTCACTTGGTTTGTACGACTTGTACCCATTTGTGGCTACATGTGAGAACTCAAGTGTTGAAATTTAACTATTTTCACTATCTACGGTTTCTATTTCAGAGGTTTTTGAGCCTCACATTGGACATTTTTCCATGGCCACTACAAGCAACAACAATGGATTGCTCTCCATCTCAGCTACAATACACATTGCCGGGATATCCAAAAAAGCAAGCAAAGACAAGCATCCAAAGCGCAAAGGTAGCATTCCTTGAAAGCTTTTGCACGTTCTAAAGAGTGAAAATCACACTGCATTTAAAGGGTGGGTCAAGGAGGCAGAGCCGTGGACAGTACAAACCTGCGAAGAATACATTGAATGGTGTTACATAGACAAGTTTTTTCTAGCATGGTGCCATCATCACCACCAGTACAACAACAAGGCAACTTTGAAGTATTGTGAAAATCCACCTTTCCTTCAGAGATGCATTGAGTTGTGGCAAGTCCTCTACTAGACCGCCTTCGTGGAAAGAAATGAAGTCCCTCTCTTCCTTGCGCGAGGAACATATGCTGAGGTGGCACTAAAGAAGGAGGTCGATTGGTCCACAATAAAGGTGGGTATGTATATAAAACATCCAGAAATTGGTCTGATACCCCATGGCATTCTCACTTTCCCAGAGGGTGGACTTGGACCTATTCGTAGTGCTTACAAGAATGTAGACTATGCTGAGGCAGACACTGAGGAATCTGAAGAAGATGACCATACGGATGGCACGTGACTGCCAAGAGTGGCACAAATCGCTGAGGAATTGGACCCCACCATCAAAGTGCAAAATGGAAATATTGATGTTGGTGAAACGTCACGGGGATGTGCGACCAGAAGACCACCAAAAGTGCAACATTGAATCAATCAAATTGGATCAGCATTTGCTCCTATGCCGATTTCAAGCGCACCTCACCACCACAAGACGCAAGCAACGTCTACGACTTTAATGCAAACAAGGACTTGGTCGTCAAAACAAATGTCCGTGCTCCCATTCCTCAAGGGCAAGGACTTCCAACAGATGATGTGATGACCGTGGCCAAGGCTTTGTACATCTTGATGCCACGATCACTTCCTTACAAATTGATGTGAGCAAATTGCGGTTAGAGTGCAAACAAAAAAAGGTTCTCCTTTCTCAACAATCTGCAGAACTACAATGACCCTAAGACAAAGATTGTGAAGCTTTGAATTTGTCGGATATGGATGACGCCTTTGTTGAGAATGACCCACAATAGTTGGAGAAGGTTGTAGGGGAGCTGACCATAGATATTCCTCACCATTCTCCTCTTGCCAAACGTATGAAGCGCTCCTCAATTATTCTAGATATGCTTCCTAATGCCATCACAGTAGATGCTACGTCCAACAAAATTGAACTTCATAGGACGCAAGATTAGCTCTCGTTTCCAGCACTGATACATTCCATAGTGTCGGAAAAAGAACTGGAGCTTCAAAAGGAAAACACGGTCCTTACAAAGCGGTTGGCTGAGTTGGTGGCAACATACTATCATTCGAAGGTCACTTGCATTCTATCCATAGACAGATCACCGCAAATCGCAAAGGAGTTGGATAAAGTATTAAAGAACTTTGTTGCAAATGCCTCAAAACGAGAGAACGGCCTCACGTTGTAGGCATTGTTGGAGGACATGTTTCCTAGTGACATGCCCATATTCGAACATCCAAAAAAAAATCTAATAGATTGGACGCAAAATGGTTGGGACCACAACCATCAAATGTCTTGTTACAACAATGTAGAAGAACAGAGACTGCTATGGCCAAAGCCTGCTTCTTTTGTCTTGGACCAAACAAAATGTTCCATATGTCAAGACTTATTTGGGCCTAATGGCGGTTGGGCCCTTGGATTGTAAACCCATGTCTACCACCCTCAATGCCTCATCATTCAATGCCTGATCAAACAACGTTGCGTTCTTTGTTCTGCAATTGCTTGTATGCCATGCTCAACTTGATGACTTATATGCCACCTTCTTGGGAACACAGTGATGACACAACGGCAGCACGTAGCTTATGAGGTCGAGACTTGGTGTAGAGTTAGCAACAAGGCTAGCATGACCAAGAAAACGGACAAGCTAGCTCACAGTTGAATTGGGAAACTGACCGGCCAAAATTGTCAAAGTAGCACCCCGGTTGATGGGAGAAGGCCCACACAATGAAGGAAGGAGGCCATTCTTTTACCAATGCCTTGGTAGATATTTTGATAAAAACTCTTCAACCTTCAAATGGGGTCCTCACCCACAAGGGCATTGTTGGAATTTCCAAGGGGAAAGGGCGGCCAATTGAGATGATAATGCCTCCTTAGAAGATTTGAATGATGCGCAGTACCTCGACTCCATGTATGGACCTTATTACGTAAGTCAAGCACTGGACTATTTATTGGAAGCACACTCTCCGCAGACAACGAGGACGCTCCAAGCTTTGAAGGACTCTAAAGTCTTGGAATCCATTCTGACTGCAGATGGACTAGCTTCACAAACTCGTGCCAAGCATAAATTTGGTGTTGGAGAGTTGTCGAACTACAAACGTGGCAAAGGAAGTGGTTTTCAGGACGACCCAAATGTTTTGGTCTAGGCATTTTCATTCTTTGTTTCCATCCACATCACTCGTAGTGTATGTTAGTATACATCATAGTAGTATACGTTACAAAAGGCCCCAAGCATGTGGTCATACTATATCCACGCTTTCAATAGGGAGCGATATTTAATGATTTTGTATTGTCTCCAATAGGGAGCGGATATTTATCTTTACAGCTTTGTATTGTATTGATGTACTACAATGTTATATTGTTGTGATTTTGATTATGCCACCTTGCTTTTGTATTGGAATTTTAGTATTTATTATAAAAATGATTTTGTATTGCTCTTCAGGAAACGGATTGTTCGAATTTTGAATCTCGTAATTGTTGTTTGAAGATTCTTCTTTATTTTAAATTTCATTTTCTAAGAACAAAAGAAGTGGTTCAGCAAACTTTTGCTTCAAGATATTGATGGGTATATTACTAGAATCTTACAAAAAAAGTTGTATAATTTCTTTTACCTTCTAAAGTTCTGAAGGATAAGGATCCCATTTCCGCCAATCATAGAAATGAAAGTACCATATCTATTGCAAAGACTACAACAATTTGGGATTTTTGAGGGGGAATCATCTACCCACGAGATGCAACACGTTAATACCTATGTACAATAGTTAGTACATGAGTGTGTTTAGGGTAAAAAATTTAGAATTTTTTATTCCTTACATTGACAAATACTTGTGTTCAAAGTTTTAACTCCTAAACTCCTAAAGTTCCATGACTATGTTTTCAATGAAACTGACCCTCTAAAACTGCCATTTCAGGAATAAGTAAGAAATTTTTGAATTTTTGAATTTTTTTAACACATACAACTAAGGATGTTGTACTAAAATCTTTTCACAAGATGTAATAGAAAATTAAGAAACATCCACCGGGTAGATTGCAAGATAATAGCATTTCAATTGACAAAAAATCGTATTTGTCACATGGGAAAAAAGGGGCAGTAATACTTTAGAAATTCAAGATTGTATGAATAAAGGTCCACAATGATAGTTCTTTTTTGACTTCATTATCCTAGGTAAGTTCTCTACATGCTTGAAAAATTTCACATCATTTGGAATTGTACAACATTAAAAAAAAAAGGAAGTAGACAGTAGTATATATGATTCAATATATATAATTGTTAAGAATTGAATTATGGAAATGAAAATTATCAACCTCAATGGTTGCAATGTTATAATAAACAATCTACATCCTATGATTTCATAGGATTCAAAAAGTTTTGGAAATTGAGTAAGATGAAGTTCTTTAAAGTTCATTTTAAAGTAAAGAATCCATAACTACCCGCGCCCACTAAAATTCCTTGTAACTTTTTATCACTCATCAAAATATGTATACGTAACTCTATAAAACCACCCACACATTTCTTTTTTGAAAAATCGTGATTTCCTTTGGATTTGTCCGAATTTCCAAGTTCCACAAAAATGGAACATATTAGGCCATAATCTTTTACTCATATTTCCAAATGCCCTCATGAAATTTGGTGTATATGAAAGATATTCCTTGTCCCTAATTTTTAATAAAATTTAGGCCAAAATGTTCAAAATCTGCAGTGACACACTGACACGTACTAGTCCAAAATTTCTATGTAGCCAAAAAATGCATGTTGGTCCTTCAAGGGTTAAAGGAAGACAACAAGTTCTTCAGCACCTTCAATAACTACATCAATTGACTTTGAACCTGCTTCACTTAAATTTTATGCCATATAGAGTTGTGGAGTTCATATCTTCATGGTGGGGAATGCAATTGAGAATGTAGTAATTTAATATTCATTCTTCACTTCTACAATTCCATGACATTGTTTTCTCCAATAAGACCATTTGTGGTACAGGTACCAAATTTTGAAATGCAACCGGGGTCTGGAAAGAAAATTCATGCCCAAAATAGTTCAAAACAAGAGAGAAGAGGTAGCAAAATGAAATTGGTAAGAACTTAAAGAAAAGAACTTCATTTTATTTATGCAATACATTCTTTTTTCTTGGGCCTACAATAATCTCCCCATTTGTATTTTTGCATTTAAATTCCTAATAAAAGAAATTAAGATTTAAGATTTTCCTTTTCTCTCATACCTACTTCTACTTCACAATTTTTTTAAGAATTTAAACTTATTTTTTAATTTTTTAATTTTTTATCAAGTCAGTTCTCCACTATACAAATTTGAAGCTAAATTTGAATGAATGTACTTGGTAAAGAATCCTCATAGACAGTAAATATTTACAAAATATTTAGCATTGACATCCCTATGTGTAACACATGTAGTCCATTTGCCTTGAAGAATGAATCCAAAGATTAATCCTAAAAGACCAAACGTTGATTTTTGGAACCATAGCGATTTAAGGCAGCTCACTACAAATGGAGATTCTATTTTTTCCATTTGAAATTTTCACACAACATTTTCCCAAGGACTAGCTTTAAAGCCCAATAATTTTCATAACTTTTGACTACATGGTTTAAAAGTTACATGATCTGATATGTCCTTTTCATATGCTCAGTGAACAACTTGGGCAGCCAAAAAAAATCCATTAAAAATAACTTTATTGGAAAGCCAAAATTTTAAATTGATCCTTTAGGTTTATATATACAAGGAAAGCTTTGAACCATTCCATTTTGATTTTTTTCACCAAAAGTTATAAGGATTTTAAGCTTTGGGAACTTTGCAGGTAATTATAAAATCTCTACTCTAAAATAAACTTTGAAGTCCTTTATTTAACTCAATTTTCAATATTTTTGGACAAAAATAAAAATATAAAGTATACATTGATTATCATAACATTACAACCATTGGGAGTGTAATTTTTCAATTCCAATACTAAATTGTTAATAATTTAGTATTTTAAAACATTCACTACTTCTTTCTACTTACTATTTTTTTCCTATATGCTGTACAATTCCAAATGATTTGAAAACTTTCAAGCTTGTAGCTAAGTTACCTTGAAGAATGAATCCAAAGAATTACAACCATTTGGGGCATTTTTTTATACAAATGTGACCTTCTGCAATGTAGCTACCTGTTTTTTTGCAAGGACAATAAAAGGGATTTTGTCACTTCAAATGCTAATATCTTGCAATCTACACAGCGGAAATTTTTGAAATTTTTTCCACATCTTTTTAAACAAGTTTACTACAAGATCTTATGGTTACATCTGTCCAAAAATGTTGCTTTTCCAAAAATTGGAACTTATACTAGAAATGACAATTCTGGAGCGTTTTTGGGTGAAAACATAGTCAAAACCTTTATGGTTTAATAACCATTTTGACAGTTTTGCATACAAATGTGACCTTATGAAGTGTTGTTGGCTAGATTTTCATAGGGCCAAAAAATGGACTTTTGGGAATTCAAACGCTATTATCTTGTAATCCATTGCATGTTAATTTCTAAAAAATTTCACACAACATCTTCAACTACTGTACAACAAGATCCTGTAGTTAAATGTGTCCAGAAATGCTTCCTTTCTATAATTTCACACTTCTATTAGAAATGGCATTTTTGGAGCATTTTTAGTGAAAACATAGTCAAACAACTTTAGAGTTTAGGATATACTTCAATAAGCAACAACTACTTGTGTACAAATTCATATATTGTATACAGAATCATACTTTACAGAAATGGATTAGGTTTATGATTCACAAACCCTTTTATCAAAAGATTATACATGAAATTCATAGAATCTTAAAAGTTCTAAGATCCAAAATTCTTGTAGTATTTATACAATTCCTCATATTGCAAGCCACTAATCTTATTCCATCATGATGTAGACACACATTAAGAAGGAATCACACAGTATATCCTGTTGAATACTAAAAATTTGTATTTTTGCTGGTTTCTTAAAAGATAAACCTCATCCAACAAAGTCATGTTCACAATGTTTCTTCCTATTATGTCTATAGGTAATTCTATTGCCTAGGTAGACGTCACTCCAAAATAAGCTCTAGGTAGCTTTCTTCCACTTAATTGTCAGTCTTTCCCACAATATCCCAGCTCCATTTCAACCAGCTTTTATAATACTCACTCTTGGCATGGATATCATGAAACTCATCTTGAAGCAGTTGGAATCTCTTCTCATGGAACTGCACACAATTTTGAAGCGTCGCTAATTCTTTGGGAATACGACCATACTCAGGGGCTAAAGCCAAAGCGTCCACCTCTGGGACAAGTTCTACAGCAGCATTGTAATATTCTTTTTTTTTTTTCTTTTATTTGAAGAATGAGGCCTTGCTTTACATACTATGCTTGCCAACGTCTACGTCTAAGGGTTTTTAGCTTTGATTTCCATAAGTGGATGGAAGAAGTTTTGTATTCACTTCCAATACCAAAATTGCTCACATACAGATTGCGGATTTGAGAAAATTCCAAGAAATCCTTATCCTGGTCTTCGATGATGTTCTGGATAACCTTGAATCGTTGCTTAAAAACATCCATGGAAGTGGGATTTGCTTCACGTTCCTTTAATTTCTTTAGCTGCTCAGTCTTTGCATGCAACAGCAATCTTGCACTTTTGATTTGGGTACACAGCAAAGGTATATCTTCTTCTAAATCGCTATGTTGTTGTTCTTGATGAAATGGGTTCAATTGCACATAAGCTGCATCTTCCATGCCTTTGTTGCACGAGGAGGGCCCTAAGACAAAGTCTTCAACACGTTTCTTCTTTTGGTGAATCTCCACGTCAAAGGCTTAGATTTGTTCTTCCATGACGACGTCTTCATCATTGCTATAGAATGAATAACCATCGTACTCATGTGTGTGCTCATTTGAGCTAGAAGTACTTGACCACTGTACCAATTCATCAGGAACAAATGACTTCCCGCGCTTTATGGATGTTAACATCTTCTCCATATCAGATGGTTCTATCCCAGGAAGCACTACGTTTACTGGATGGACTCCCATAGGGATCGGAGGCAGTATTGTCCAATCCACCTTCTTCTTCAGTACAACTTTAGCATACACCATTCTCACAAGATAGAAACATTGTCATTTTTGTATACTTTGTTCTCCAAATACAGTTGCTGCCATACCTTGCAGCATCTAAGCATGAAGGGCTTGTCCTTGGCATATGCAAGCATTACGTTTTTCTTGTGACGACACAAAGGAAATAGCTTGTCAATGTGGCACCACTCCACATATTTCTGTACCGTCTTGTAACTGCAAGGTTCTGGTTCGGTTCTCCAACCCTTAAATGCCTTAATCTTAGGATGTAGTAAGATGGCCACGTGCTTCTTGTGGATTTTCCCTAACCGTTCCTGACCCTTGTCGCAAATCACCTTCTTCTCTAATGCAGCGAGTGGTTCAATTTTTGAAAGAACTAATGGTTCGGGCTCGTTCTCCATATTGATCACTTCTTACAATCAAAGTTACGCTACGTACTATGTCAAATGTTTGGTGCCCAAACTCTTGTCCTATAAGAGCGGAAATACAAATCCATTGTGATTCAAATGTATAAACTTAAAATCATAAATGTTTACAATCACAAACGTCATCTGAAAATCATCTCGCGTAATTTACAACCTATGGACGTGAAGGGGAGAACATGAGGTGAAGAAGGATAATATATCCCCCCCTAAACCCAAACCCCACCTCTGGTGGGTGCAGTTAGCTACTTCGAGGTGGATGATAGTTGTTGCGCAAAGATGAGAAATGGCGACCTCTAGTCCAAGAGACCGCTTAAGTAACCAAGGTCGCCAAGAGGCGAGTGCCGGTCGGCCCCTACACGCAGTTGCCAGGAGGCAAGTGCGGGTCAAAAGGTACCAAGGGTTGCCTCGTGTTGACTGTGGATGAGGTGGCAGGAGCAAGTGCGGATTGGGAGGCAGGGGCGAGTGCGGATCGGGAGAGACCCGCAGTCGACACAAGGCGACTGTGGGTGGGATAAATCTTTAGGAAAATCTGAAATTTTAATATCTTTTATATGGTATTCAAATGCACTAATCACAATGCTGAGATTGTTCTAGCAAAAAAAGAAACCACATTCAACCTTTTCTTTAATGGAAACATTGCATTCCAATCATAACCCTACAATTTCTTTTTTTATAAAAAATCTAAATGAAATTAACCCAGTAGCAACGCCAGCGCCATTCCATGGCCTTTGGATGACAATAAGATGAACTGGGAAGACTTTGAAAGCATTTTTTCATCCGTATTTCCTTAGGTGACCTCCATGTTGGGTTATGAAGAGTGTCTAGTTGAGTTTGCAGTCTTGCGACTCTTTGTCTTCAAGTAAGTTAGAAGTTGTTATAAAACCGGATCACAAAATATGCTATTTTAGTATACTTTGGAAAGTTGTTTCTCCTTGCTCTAAATCTGAAATTCCTCCACAAAATTGGCATTTTTGGAATATGAGGCCAACTAACAAAATGAAGTCCAACTACTGTAGTTTCTACTCCAATTTGAGTTTTTGAAAAATTCCTACTTTTGAATATTTTATTGCAATTTGAACTTTGAATATATTTTCAATGTTTATTATTTTCTAATTATAGAATGACATGGAAATTGAATTCACACCATGATGTTTTTCATGGTAATATACACACATGGTGAAATTTTTTCAAATGATTTTTTGTTTGATGTGATTCCTCTTCACTTTCTCTTCAAAAATCCTTCAAAAACTCAATTTTTCACAAAAAAAATAAATTTTTTGTGAAGTAAAGAAGACATCTAATTTCATCTCACACCCATAAATAAATTTTATTTATACATATGTAATTGCAAAATGGCAACAAATTGAGTGATGGACAGTGAGGCTTGGAATCAGTGGTTATGGATCAGTCATTTAGGGATTAATAGAAGCTTTTGATATACCAAAAATATAACGTATATTAAAAAAAATGTAAAGAAGACTTCTTCATTTTTGGCCAGAAAATGTGGCTGCCCCCTCTCTATTGTTTTCAAGTTTTTTGGGTATAACTTCTCTTCCCAGACACCGATTGAAAAAACAACTACAGTTCCGCTAAGCTTATAATTTGTTTACCTTTAATAAAAGATTCAAGAAATAAGGTCAGAAATTCTGCCCGTAGGGACGTTCCTAAAATCCCAAGTGTCCGCCAAAATGACAATGGTCCTTTAGGGATTCATACAGACTCATCATGAAAACAAATATTTAAAAAATGATTGATTATGAATTCTCTATTGAAGATTTTGTGTAAGGAAGTCTGTTGCAATCTTCACTTTTTTGTATTGCCATGCTAATAGATCCTGTAATTATATGTATATAAAAAAATGGTATCCATAAGAAATTGGTACTTCTAGTACCATTAGGCTTCAAAAGTGGGCGATTGAAAGAAGCACTTGCTTTTCATTCGGCATTTCAAAAGGTACTAATATTTATTAACCCCTAAATGCCCAAGGCTTGTTTTGGGCCTCTTGGAACTTCCTCTAAATGGAACAAAAGGTCACATTTTGTTAATTTGAATCAATTTTATTAGAGTTCTAAGCGTACAAATTGAAACTACACATGTTATAGATCACTTCAGAAAAAAGAAAACACAACAATATTGTTTTTTTTATTTACATTTATATTTTTCAAAACAAATGAAAAGTTCATTGCCAAATTCGATAAGCAATATACAACATCTAAGCGGCAAGGTAGCCAAGGCTAGACAATAAAGAGATAAGAGCAAAGAAAGAATACTTATGGATGGAATGATTATAATGTTTGATCATTGTGGTGTTAAAATTTTGAAAATCTTTGAGCATTCTTTTTACATACCAAATCTAAAATGTTCAAGGCCAAAAAAATAGGATATCAAATGGCCTAACAAATATAATTCCAGTCAATTTATGACTTCTCAAACTGTACTCTACAATTTCTTTAAATGAATTTCTAGTCAGATTTTGTCTCCAGAATCTAATGTATTTCAATCTCATTTCCAAGAGACCTCAACGCTATAAGAAGTCAAGATTGCAATGGGTATGTTTGCACAAAATTTATAATAGGAAAATCGTAATCATTAATTTTCAACCAAGGACTTCTGATGCTGAAACTACACATCAATTATAATCTTTCAAAAATACAAACTATGAAAAATAGCAATTTTGTAAGGTTTTATCAAACTTCAAAGTAAATAATGAGACCACATTTGGATGCCTTGGAGATTTAGGGTTAAGTGGTCACTTCAAAATTGAATTCATGTTTCTATAAATATTAAACTTTATAGAAGTTTCCAATGAAGGTCATCAAAAATCCCATTACCAACCTTTGGCTTTGGAATACTAGGCCAAGAAAAGTCCTAGATCTCCCAAAAAAACATACTTTGATATTTGATTTAGATAAATATACCGTGACTCCCAGAAGTAGTGGGCCTCCATCTAAATTGGTCTCATAAATTGAGAAATTGGAATTAGAAAGTGAAATTTGAACATGCTGTTCTAGAAGAGGGATTTGATCTTCATTTGTAATTTCACTTAGTATGTAGACCTATTATTATTTGAATAAAATTTCAATGCAAAAAGGACTTTTTGTGAGAAGGAAAAATGTCTTGTTTCTTTTTGTAGAAAAAATGTACATGTTGACTACAAGTACATGTTACAAGTTGCATGACTTCTAGATTTTTAGGGATTTCCATCTTATTGATGGAAATTTGACCTCAACATTTGGACGTTTTTGAGTTTTAACTCATTTATTCCAAAAAAATATAATATAATATTCACAATTACTTGATGTTATTCCAAAATTTTAATTTATTTTTTGGAAATACCTAGAGTGAAGAATTTGAAACAAAAAAGGTTAAGCTCAAATTTCCATCAATAAAAATCCCAAATTCATGAAACTTGTGATAGGTAATAATGGTCATGCAAGTACATTTTAAAATGGGATACTTGTACTACAAATGGTAGTTCCTCAGCATTTCTAGTGAAAACATAGTTATGGAACTTAGGGGTTCACGGTTGCAATGAGGACGCTACAAATTTTGACATCATACACCTTATTGACATTGAACATGAGAAGCTTTCAATAAAATCAATTCAACAATTGGGAATAGAATGGGTTGGAAACCAAAATTTTGGATTGTTTGCACCTCAAAAATAAAAATTTGGATTAAATACATAAAAGTACACAGCCTCTACGTACAATAATATATAGTCTTTCAAAAAATTTCACTTCATATCAAAAAATACTTTATATGTTAACATTGCTATTCCAAAATGGGAGACCAACGATGTCCTCAACATTGTGGTTCATGCTAGAAAAGTTAACATCATATCCTACTACATGATAGAGTTTTGGAAAACTACTTCGGGGGGCTTCATCACCATGGCTTTCCCATTAGCAAATCCACCACCTCACCACATGTTGGTCGTTTGTGAATATCAACCTTAGTCAATTCTTGTGACTTCATTACAAAGTATCGTGATGTCTCGACATTTCAGAATATGCGTTCGTCGACGTCAACATCATTTCCAATTCTCATCGACTAAATAATCTTCCCAATAGAAAACGAGTCCAATTTGATCGTATATTTGTATGTTGCTTGCATCATCTCCAGACTCATATCCAGGATTTGTGCTGAATACATGTAAAACAATTCTGGAGACACCCACTATTTTCCTTTGAAGAAATGATCATGCTCTTCCAGTGTTCTATATCAATAATGCGAAGAGTATCCTTCTTGAATACGACTTGCATAAATCCCGATGTTGATCATAAATCCCGATGTTGATAACCTCCTCCGAGTACCCGAGAAAATGCAATAATATATTGTGGGGAGACAAGTCATTGTGTAACACCCTTGACTTGTGCACGAGACTTGTGACATACAGCAGAGCCCATACCAACTTCGCCTTGTGCCTTCGATAGAGGCTATTTTATTTAACCTCTTCGAAAGTAAGTGATCTGTGATGCTTGATTTTATGCCATTCAACCTGTGGCCCGACCTTGTCGTTGAGCACAATCATTTCCTTCAAATGACCACCATTCCACCACAATGTGTACACCTCCATTATACTGTCATGGACAGCTAAGAGTTTAATAAAGGCGGGGCAATTTAATGAGCATACAAGGGCCTCAACGGACCGGTCCACTCTCGTAGCACGCATGTTTGTCGCCTTTGACATTTTGCCTGCAAATGTACATATAGTGGGATTATCTCCATCCCTTTGATGCGTACTTTGCGCACCTTTCCGTAGCCACCTTGCATGTCATATCCAGTGAGAGGAACCACTTTTGCGTCTGAATATATCCAAGATACACAAGATGCACCATTTTGTTGCAATTGAGCCTTAATTGAATCATTTTGCCAACCAACACCCCTAGTGTAGTGCTTTGATAGTCTTTTAGCCGCTTGTCGCCACCAGCTCATCTTCTTGCGGAATTCCTTGGCATCCTCACCTTCTGGAAATCCCAATACTTGAAGTTGAAACTGAAGCATCAATTTTTGGATGTTGAATATGCATGTTTGCAAGCAATTGGCCATCCAGGTGTGCCATTGGTTATAGTATAGATCATGTGCATTTTGATAATCTATAGAGTCTTTGCACTTGTCTGTAATTAGTTCTTGCAAATCATTCTTCAACCTCTCAATTCCCCATTGGTTATGACTCAAATACCTCTTTTCCGGGACAAGTACTGTTTTATCCTTGTATCATTGTAGAGCCACCTTATATGCAAAGTTTGAATAACTTGGTAGAGGATACCCCAGGTCCTTTTTGTGTGCCGTCCTTGCCTTTTTCTACATTGATGACGCATCCATTTCCTTAGTTGGACGTATATTCACTACGAACTAAGCAGGTTTGTCAAGGTCCCTATCCCAAATGGATTTCCACGATGCACTACTACCTTCCTTTGGATTAGACATGGTCGCTGTTGAAAAAACAAGGTTTCGCTTTCTTCGACTTCAATTGCAAAAAACGCAAAAACTCCCCCCCCTCCAAACACATCTTGGCCTTGGTGCACGCATTCAAGCACTTCAAAGTGGTTGAAAGCCCTTGCGGGAGGCCAAGAATGGAGACTACGGGTCCAGGCGACCACTTAAGCACCCGATGTTGCTAGTCGAGGGAGGCGACCGCGGATATAGGGGCACGTACGGGTCAAGATAGACTGCAAGTCCAGGGGGCGCGTGCGGGTCAAGAGAGACTGCGGGTCCAGGGGGCGCATGCGGGTCAAGAGAGACCGCGGGTTCTAAGACCGTCCATTCAACTCGTGGCTTCTAGGCGAACACGGGTGTGGCCAACCTTGGATCGAGAGAATGAAATGAATGGATGGTTTTAGGGTTGAATCGAAGGTCAATAAGATCCATGGTCGCCAAGGGTACCAAATTACAACTTTAATACTTGAAGGACGAACCCATGACCACTGATTTCAAACCCCACTGACAATCACTCAGTTTTCTATCATTTTGCAATAAGATAGAGTGAAAATTTTGATATTTAATTTTTAGAGATGGAATTATGTGTCTTTTATGCAAGGTAAAATTATTTAGATTTTTTAGTGAAATTCTTTTCTTAAAAATTGATGAAGAAAGATTGAAGAAAAATCATATCAAATAGAAAAATAAATCAAAAAATCTGAAAATTTCACCGTGTGTATACATTATAGTAACAAACATCACAGTGTAAACTCAATCCATGTATCATTCTATAAATAGAAAATATTGAACATTAATAATACATCCAAAGTTCAAATTGCCAAAAAATATTCAATAATACAATTTATTTCAAACTTCACATTGGAGTAGAAAATAGAGTACACGACCTTAATTTCATGTTTTTTATGGAAGAAAAAGTCAATATATTGTCATATTTCCAATTTTTTTCCAAGTGGCCTTATTCTTCTTAAAATTAACATGTATGACATTGGTAATTTGAGTGATCTAAACTGTACTTTTCAAGTAAGCAAACTAATTCTTCTATGCTTCCTCCAAAGTGCTTGCGCTTTTCTAAGTGTGATTTTACTACAAAAGAAAGTACACGGGCTTATAATTATTCTCTGAAAAAAAAATGAGTCATAAGTTGTAGTCCAATGTATAACCTTCAAGTATGTGGGGTCGCTTTGGAAGCAATTCTATACACAATGCACACACCACATTGTTTGGAAGGGTGGAGAAAATCCTAGACAAAAAAAGTAAAAAAATAAAATCATGAGCCTTGTTCTAATTTATACCCTCCAAGTATGTGGAGACGCTTTGGAAGCAATCCTTCACACAATGCACACACTTCATATTTTGGAGGGGGAGAAAAAAGCCTAAAACAAAATAAAAATAAAAAATTGAATTGAGATTTGCAAAAAGTGAGAGAAAATCTAAATATATTTAGTATAAACAAATGTATAGATAAAAGAACATATGCCAATATAAAATGAAACTCTCTCCCTCTCTCTCTCTCTTTATATATATATAATTTTCAATGTAAAAGATGAATTTTTATTTTTAGTCCCTTAGTTATGTATAGATGTGGGGCCTAAAATTAATTTGAAAACATTCACAAGAGCTCTAAACAAATGCAATAGAAAAGTTTGCTAGAGAATAGACCAAACAAGTCACATCCAAACGAATAGAAGTAGTAGAGCAATGGAGCGCAACTCCTCTCAGTCATTGAAGATCTCTAATTCAAAATTAGAATTAGCTTTTACATTCATGATCCTAGCCAACTTTTTCAGCTTTTACATTAATGGTCTCTGAAACAATGGAAAGATCAAGTTTGCATGGCCGTGTTACAGTGGGGGCTTTGAAAGTCACTATGCTTGGTTGGCCAATTGAGCATGCCAAAACCTTTTTGCCATGGGGCTTTGGCCGCCCCACGGTGGCGATGCTCTAATGCAATGGTACTTTCAATTGGTTACCCAAAAAAATAAAAAAAATAAAGATTATAATGATTGATTATGAGGGTGTTAAAACTATAAAAATCTTTCAGCTATCTTCTTGCATGTCAAATCTACAGAACTGGTTATCAAAAAATTATGAGGTTCAATGGCATAACATGCATAATCCTAATCAATTTATGGCTTATCAAAATCAGCCTTAATCTTTTTTTAAAAAATGCCATCAAAGTATTTTTTTCCAAATACCAATCACAACATTCATAGATGAGTTGAATTTCCATAATTCTTATGGAAGAATGTTTCTAGAAGGTTAAGGCTATTCCTAAAACAATGTCACCAGTGACATTTGTGAAATTCAATTCTGTCTCCAAGTTAAAAAAAAAGGATTAAGACTTTAGGGTTCCCTTCACTCTTTACCCTAGCTATAGTCTACTATTTTCAAATGAGTGGACATCAATTTTAGATTTTCTTTGTGTAGGTGGGTGGGGGTCTTATATAGTGGTTGCTGTATTCTAAAACAAAATAAATTATAAATTTTGGAATTCATGTCTCCAAATTTTAGAGAGTTGATGTCTCCCTAAATAATTCCAAGAAGTTCAGGTTTTTTCCATCAATTATTTGAACATCCAAAATCCCATTACCAATGGTCATGATTATAACAATGCTATTTAAGATTTTGTGCAAGGCAAACTAAGTTTTTATATAGAGTTCATTGTTTTTAAATTATTTTGTAGTACCAAAGATTTGGAGGAAATTTATACCAAAGAATCCTTGGCAGAATTGTTAGAGTAGAATTTTTCTCCCATTCCAAACACTATCATTTTTCACCCATTCCAAACACTATCAATTTTTTTTTCTCTTGAAAAAATTTAAATTCCATTGCATTAAAAAGGAACCAACAAACAATAGCCAAGCCTTAACAGCTGGACAAAATAACCAACACCTCGAAGAAATAACCAAAGTCTGCTAAAAGATTAACAGTGTAGTCTTTCCACCCATAAGTATTTTTTTTTTTTCACACCGGTGTTCTAACATATCTAGTTTAAATCTACATGGCTACCTTTCAACTATAATTGATACTACTCAAGTACATTTTAGAATGCAATTTCCAGGTTCTATTTCCCGCAATCTTTTAAAAGTTAGAAGATGGACTTGGGCATGTCAAAAAAATTCTGTTGTCCATAATAGTATTTTGTAAATGAAACCCTAATCAAATAATGGTTCTAATTACTTGGTATGTTTCCATAAAAAGGAAAGTGATGTGATTTTAGCATCTTGAAACTGATTTTGAAAATGAATGACTATGATCTTTGTGTTCAAGATTGTGGACCATTTAGCAATGCATATCTACGTTTTCTATTGTTCACGATTTTCAAGGAGAAGCCTCAAATTTCCAAAATGTAAAATGGTACATTATAATGTACATTATAATTTTGAAAATGGAATTCTTACCAAAATCTTTCCTACATTTAACCAATTCGGAATTATGCATTTTATGCCCTAACATTCTCATATTATGCTAAGTCCGGTTTGAAAGGATCAAAATATAAAAAAATACTTTAAAGAATTACATTATTAAATTAGCTTAAGAAAATAAAGTTTCAAACAATAATAGATATTGTTCTGGTCATCAATTTATGTAATTTTCTAATTTGGCTCATTAAAAAGGGACATTTATTAATTGCAATTCCCAATAGCCACAAATATATCACATGTTGTATTAGTTCAATTTCTTGCATTATTCACAATCATAGAATTTGGAGTACGATTTTGGATTCTAAATTAAGGGGCTTCTTAACCCCTTAGCACTCCAACATATACAAAAACGCTATCTAAATTTACAAAGCTTTGAGAAATATTAAATAATTTTGGTTAGATGCCAATTCCACTTTCCTTTTAGGAATAAATTCTTAGGAAATGTATCAAGAAGTCCCAATCATATATCAAGTACAGTAGAAAAAGGAACATAATCAAACAATTTTAGGTGAACTGAGTGAATAATTGAAGGTGTTGACAAAAATGCTATGTTCCAAGCCTATTTTATGGAAAACAGTAATGCTTGTGGAAACAACAAACAAAGGCTACACATGCAAGCTCTAGCTAAAAAGAGAACATTCTAGAAGTTGTGACATTTTAAAGCTTGTTGTCACTCTTTCAATTCTCAAAGTTAGACTGATATGCAAGTAAAATCATTGAAGCTTAATGAATCTAGAAAAAAAGGACAATAAATTTCCAATAATATATGTTGGACTAAATGGAAAGCCTTAACGCAAAACTTAGACATCTCTCCAAGTAAATAAATAAAGCGATGAATATCTGAAATCCATTTTTGCCTAATACATCTCGTTACTTTAAATGCTACCCTATTTTTCATACTCTCCAAAGACAATTTTTATATACTATAGTAGAATAAATCAAATTATTATGATATTTGCTGTATATTTCAACTTCTACAAGAGAACCTCTCTTAGTGCATAGTGCGGGGATTATGCACTAGGAGAGGTTTATGCATTTGGAGAGGTGCAATACTGTTCACTGCCTAACGTGGCTTCTAACTACAGGGCCTCTAACCACATGGCTTCTAACTACAAGGCCTCCAATCATTGTTCATCAATAAAGGCTTCAAAGTACTATCTCTCTTAGTGCATATTATGCATTAACAGAGTATGCACTAAGAGAAGTTCTACTATATCACATCATTCAACCCCCAAGAAAACCACGTATTGCTAAGATGGAAAGAGAAAGAAATACACAAATGATTATAGCTACAAAACACACAAATCCAATCACAATAAAAATCAACACACAATACAATAGTTCACAAGAAATATAAATCTCGTGAGTCTTAGTCGCAGTAGACTCCATTGTGGAGTCATGTGCAGTAGACAACTCAAAAGTCTCTCTACCCTCAAATGCTGACTTGTCTATAAAATCTATTATCTTAGTAAGACATTCAAAGCATAGTTATTTTTCTTGCTTTTAGCTTTCTGGCAGCCAAAATCCACAAATGCCGAAGCTATTTGTTTAGCATACACCGGAAGATCAAAAGTCTTCTCCGGACTAAAGAAAAGACTTCTTTTCTTCCTAATTGCATCTGCTGCTATCAACCTCGTGCAATTGCAAACATATATAGGATACAGTGTTAGATTTCTGAAGTGCAAAAAGTACCATGCCAGGAATCATGAGAAAAATATTGCAAACTTACTTAGTTCTTTTATTCTTCCAAGCAAACTTCTTGCGCACAATAGGTGCCGACTCAGGATCCTGTAATGCAACAATTGCCGGTGTTGGCTGTGTCACTTGTGTGGTCACTACAGTCGGAGCAACTTTCTTCATAGGTTCCAACAAGGCATCAAAAATGTCTTTGTTCTCCTCCAAGGCTATGATGTGACGGCCTAAGCCACAACAAACAGCAATCGATGCATCCAAAATGAACAAATTCAGATACTTTAGTTCAATAGTTCATTTTGCTAAAATTAATTGAATTAAGCAATAAATAAATTAAAGACTAATTTGTGGATGCACTGCAATCTACCACCAAATCTCCTTCAATGGTTGTACCTTCAATGAGGACCTGTAAGAACCGAGGATTTTTTTCACGACCTGCTTGCCACGGTATATCCCCATTCATTGCCATGTTCCCATTGAAAGCATAATTGTTGATCATGTCGTTCCAAACAAGGTCTATATTAGCCTTCTTCATTGCCAATGATTGTTTGAAAGAAAAATCTGATTTTGTATTGTTGCCAAGATCATTTACAAGAATGCTGGCATCAAACTTTATTGTTTGCAATCATTCAAATGATCAACTGGGCAAATCGATGTAAGAAATGAAGCTAACAAGAGGAACAAACAACTAACACTTCAATTGAAAAGAAATAGAGAAATTACTATGGTAGCATGATTAATAGGTGATGTCAAAGGGAGACGGTTCACGCCCATTAATTCTCTAAAAGTCAACATCGGGTACGTCTTACACAATCCTGCAATAGTGTTCCTAGAATCTACACAATAAGAATGGAAAATTGCCATGCAGTCGTTGTCTTGCAAATGTTTCTCTGCAAAAGCACATGCTGATTGAAGAACTTCTTGCTCTACACCTGCGTCCCAAAAGTGATGACATCTCCAGTTAAGTGCGGTAATGCCTTCCTCTTCACCTCGCTTTCAGATCCCACTTGCATCTAAGAGCCTTGGTCCACCGTTGAAGATGCTATAACTGGAACACCTCCATTGACCTTCTTCTTGTCTTTCAACTTGGCCTTCTCCTCCTTCTCCTTCTCCTTCTCTCTCTCCTTCTCTGCCAACCTCTCCAAACGATCCACTTCCTTCTTCTCCTTTGTGGCTGCCAAATCAATGAGGCGGCCCTTTTCTTCCTATTGTTGGCCTCCCTTCTCGCAATGGCCCTTATCTTTTGCTTCTCTGTCAAGCTTGCAAACTCATCCACCTCCAAATCAATGACACCTTTGCCTTCAAAAGCTGCCCGCATCTGAACCTTCGACGGATGAGTGAAACTGATGGGGCAATTCAAATACCAACCACCACCATTAAGGTGAGCCATTGTGAATGTACGCATCTAGTTTGGAGTGTACATGCCCACTCCAGAACTACGGTCTAATCATGTAGGTAAAAGGAGAGGGAGATCTTTCCTTGCAATTGCACCTTTTGGTTCGAGCTCAAGCTTGAAGTAACTGTAATTCAAAAAACAAAACAATTAGTCCAAGGTACACAAAACAAAATGGCAACAAAGAAAAAAAAAAAAATTGGGGGTACCTCAAGGTACCTCAAAAACCACTGTCGGATCCGACAATGGTCTATGAGGTACCTCAAGGTACCCCAAGTTTTGGTTCAATTCCCAAAAAATTTCCAAAGGAGACCAAAAAAAATTGGTAACAAAAAATGAGAACCAAAAGCGAGGGACCTCAAAGAACCCCATTTGTGGTATTTAAAAAAAAAATGGATTCCAATAAAGTTTGATGAAATAAGTACAAACATAAAATAACAGAAAGCATCCAAAATCAATTAAGTATATTAGTGATAAGTGATGTTAAATTTATCGGAATAGAATCCGCTGCACAACCAAATTTGTGCCTGTGGGAACACGCAATATCAATATTTAGAAATCCAGATTAGTTTAGGATCAATTCTGTAAATATTTTCAAAAATTTGTAGTAGTAAAGCCGCAAACTGGAACATCTAGGAGAAACTAGGAAGTCAAGAAGTTCCGGCTTGCAGAAACTTGTAGAATAGGTAAGAAACGGACTTTGGCCGGAATCCGGAAATCGGAATGGGATCCGGATTCAGGCAACTTACGAACTAGGGGTCCGGCCTATGAAAACTCGGGATCCGTTTGCAATGACGGCGCATTAAGTGGCCGAACCAACGGATGTCGGTCACTAGTCGGGTACTTAAGCGCATGGATCTTTCGTTTTTCTCCCTTTTTCTTCCGCTCGAGGAGGTGTGTGTGCTTGCAGGTTTTGGAGCGCATTTTTAGAAGAGTGAAAGAATGGTGAGTTAGGCCGGATAGGGAGAGAAGGAAAGGAGGGTGCCGATTGCACCGGATTGTAGGTCAAGAAGATGGCGAAAACATTGGCGCAGGGGCAAAAGACTATTCCCTTTGTCAAGCTCCTATACCCAGTCATTCCGTTGGACTCCGCTGAGCGCTTAGAGTTAGAGGAAGATCTCTTTAAACTAGGGGGTATCGGGTTCATCCGGCACCCCTGGACAGTTAGAAGTGAAGATTTTCTTTGTGAGCTGGTTATGGGGACACCAAACCAGTTCGAGCCGACGCCAAGGGGTCAGTGGGCCTCTTGGACGGAAGGGATGTGGGCGGAAACTTATAGGTTGAAGCAGTCCGGATCTGAAAATGCGACCCGGACGGATAAGTTTTATGAAGAGAAGTTCAAGAAACCGCTGCACCACAAGGAGGGTTTCACCGTTAGTGACTGTATGGATGAGCGCCATAGGCGATTATTAGATTCCTGATCCCCATCGTGTATCCGGAAACGCCAACGAGGGTTACGATTACGGTGGCGAATACAATTTTCGAAGCAATCAAGGGCCGGGTCGTGAACTAGGCGACCATAATCCACCAGAAGGTCAAGAAGATGGCGGTGGCTATTGACAAGGCCAAGCAGATTCCGCTCAGCACTTATTTGTTCCACATGTATCATCATTTTGATTTCATGACCCCGCAGGAACAAGTTGCCTATGAGACCGGAATGCAGATCTTGAAGTACGGATTCACGGAAGAGTTGAAGCTGACAGGAGAAGCGGCACTAGAAGAAGAAAAAGAAGAAGAGGAGGATCCGGAACCAAAGCCACTGGAGAAGAAGAAGCGACAAAAGACCACCAATCCGGACACACAAAGAATGAGTCTGGACGTGTCGGAACCGAATCCGTCTCTGACCTAGCCATCATTGGAACCTTCCAATGTATTTGACTTCTATGAAGCCGGAACGCGATGGATGGTGCAGTGCCGGAAGATCCACGCCGAGATGGTAGAAGTGATCACGGGCATCGCCAGGGAGTTGAATGTTGAGACGGATCAGATCTTTAAAGAACTCCAAAAGAGACCAAATCCGGCACTACTCCAAGAGAAGGACAAGCAGATTGAGCTGCTTAAGGCAGAACGGGATCACTACAAGAACAAGTTCTACTGGACGGAGGGGCAATCGCTCTCAGCAAGGAAGAAGGAGACGGATACCCTGAAGTTAGTCAGGGATTTGAGGGTGTTGGTAGAAGAACCGGAACATCAGATCATCCGGTCCGTGCTTTACACGAAGAAACTCGAGAACAACGGCATTGTTACCGGATCCAGAGTGCTGCAAGTCTTGGTCGATTACGAGGCCAAGATGAAGATCGTTTTGGACAAGATGTAGCAACTGCTGGGTCATCTGGATGTGGCCAACGACGACTTTGGGCTACTTTCGGATATCTTCATAGAGCCCCCGGGCAAACACAGAGCTGGAACTTCCGGGATACAAGAGGATCAAAGCTTGAAGTCCCTGTTTAAGATACCTAAGGTGCCTTCCTCGAGTCAGTTCCTGAAGTGGAGCATGGTAAATACTTTTGCCCCTTCCTCACAATCTCCGACGGGATCCTGAAAGGCTGGGCAGAGGTTGCCGATTCGGAGAGATCTGTTAAAAGGTTTGGGGACGATAAATCCGGCAAGAGAACACCCGGAGGGATTCCCTCATATGTTGCAATAGTCACCAGCACGGGGTACAAAATTGATTGACTTAGGAGATCTAACTCCGGAGGCGAGACGAGAACCCAGGCCGGAAACCCGGCTGAACAAGAGGACGGAAATAGTAGAGGCCGAGATCACGGATCTGGATGAGAAACTCGAGATGGTGGAACCTCAGAGGCAATTGAAACTCCGGAAGTCTGAGAAGCGGAAACTGGAAGGCAAGAAGCCGGTGAAGCAATAGATTGAAGATTCCGAGTCTAGTGAGTTTGAGTCAGGCTCAAAATCTGAGGAAGATACGGAGGAGGAGGAGACGTCTCCTGCGACCCGTCAGAATCCACCTCGAGCCGCCATAATGACTCCAACAAAGAGTTCCGGTAAGCCGACAGCCAAACAGGGAGCCGGGAGTTCAAAGAAATCTCGGGTAGCCAAGTAATTAGAAAGGGACTACTTGTAGAGGTGGATTAGGATTTAGATAGTTTTGTCCCGGAACCGGATTCCAAGCGTGGGCTCGATTTTCGGAAACTTAGGGATAAGGACTTCCCGATTTATTCGGGATTTCTTTGGTGTGTGTGTGAGGTTGCCCTGGTTTGTGGAGAGTCCTTTTTTGTTTTTAGGGTGTTGACTTTGGCTTTATTTTGAATTTTTAAGGGCGGGCAAGTTAGTTGCCCCTCATTCCCTCCTAGTTGATATTCAATTGTATTTCATTCCCTTTTCGAAATCTGAGCCCTCGGGTATGCATTTTTGTTCTATCAATGTATCCGGATTGTATTGACCTGTGGACTGGGTGTTGGAAGGAAAGGACGGGTGAGGAGGAATCCGGATTTAGGAGAATACGGTCTGAGTCGAGAGTGTGCTATTGTAATGTTGTCGGATTGTTGACTTAGGAGCTGCGCACAGTGTCTTTAAACTATCAGAAGAGTAGTCCGGATCATAAAGTAGCGAGGAAGCGAGTCCGGTTGTCAAGCCGTGCGGAGGAAAGCGCCCGCCCAAGGAAGCCCTCACCTGTCCGGAAGATCTGCCAACCTCAAGATTCATCTACCCTCTAGAAAGATCATACCCCCATATTTATTCCGGACTCTTAGATCTGTTGTTGTAGTAAGGGAGAGTGAAGTATTCCTGAGTGACTTGCTGTCCGGAGTGGCCATCCGGAAGTTGTGAGGATCCGGATCTTCTCGTCTTGCTGCAACCTTTTGAATACTCGGGTGTTGTTATTTGTGTTTGTTAGAATTGTAGGAGAACAAGAGTGGTGAAGTCCCTACCCCCCTCAAAAGATCAACTAGTGGACCCTCTGAAGGTAAAACAGAGGTATTGAAAACCGGATTGGAAGAAGAGACGTAAATCGGATTCCGGATAGTTTATGGTCCGGATTGTGAAAGGATCCGGAAAATGTTGAGTAGGTGAGAAGAAAGAAAGATAGAAAAGCCGGATAGCTAGAATATGCTATATAGAATCCGGAAATTCCCTGGGACGATATTTCGTGTTATCTTGGCACATTTTTGTGTTAAGGATACTTACACCTAGATTGCGCGTACGATAGTGCCCTCAAAAGTCATGAATGAGTCCCCCTTCTTGAAATTGTCTGAACTTCTCAAGAATGGTCCAAATCCTTGGTCCCAAAGCCTCTTCCGCCATCCCCCAATATACTCTACGAGGAACTCTGGCTGCTAAAGGACCCCATAGTCTATTGGAATGTTGTCTTGCTTCACAACGTCATCAAAATACTCCACTGCTGCATCTTCAATCTGTAAAGGCAAAACACACAAATAAGCCAAAATAGTTATGAAGTAATATATGCATGTCCAAGAATAACATGAAGAAATGAGTTTCAACTACTAATATGAGATAGTCACTTACCCCCATGTAAAAAATGCATTTGTTCAAAAATGGTTCGAGGTGTGTTTTGAAAACAGGCCTCAGTGGAAATTTGAGCTTTACAAGATGGATATGAAGAGTTCCGCCACTGCAAGAACTTCACCTTGTGAAAAGATGTAGTGCAACATGTTGCCACCATCTGTAATTTCACCAATGTCATCTCCGGAACCTCATTCAAGCTCTAGTGCTTCTCCACCTGCAACAAAAATTGGAACTTGTTTATACCAATGATCAAATGCAAATTCACAAAAATTAAATGTCATCACTCTGTCCAAAAAATGAGCTCACCTCCAAGAAAAATCCAGGCCCATTCATTGGATGTGCAACTTCCAAGAGTTTATCCATCTTTGAGTTCAGTTTTTGATTTTTGTCTCTTGCTCCGACCCGCATGGCATGAGCTACGCCCTTGGCAGACTTGTTTTCAAATTCTGTTGTCTTGTTGTACTTGCTCACTGCTGCGTCCGCCGCCAATGCAATCTCTTGCTAGAAAAATAGAAAGAGATTATGAACTGAAGAATACAAGCTTATAAAATTTTACAGATTATAAATCAAAACATTAAGAACATAGAATTACACAAAATGAAATTCTTACCCGAAAGAAAATGGATGCAAACACTTCTTCTGGTATAGAATACCATTTTTTGGTAGGCTTAGCAAAACATTGTTTCACTTTTGACGGCCTCAACATTTCATTGAACTTCTCAAAAGGAAGAAGACCGCACTTCTAAGCCCGGTATAGATCATGTACTAAATTTGTTTTCACATGAGAGTCTTCCATTGCTCTGCATGTTAAAGGAAAATGTGGATGAGTTTCCTCAAATGAAGTGCAGCACAAGAAATTCAAAAGGATTACAAAGAACTATAAAATTCAAAATTGAATGAGAAGCGTATACTTACTTGTTTATGTCATGCATGACCTGCATGACTAACTCCATCTTTCCTTTTGTTATCAAAAGAATGCAATCTACAAGACAATAAAAATCATAGTTTGCATACTCAACCCTTGTAATGTAGCTCATCCATGCTTGAAGTCGGTGATTCCCGTCACAGACAAAGAACTTCAGGTTCTTCAAGAAACGCAGTTGAGGCTTAGACTCCAAGTACTTGTTGAAGTCATCGTTCTTCTTTCTCCAAATTGAATTCCACCGACTCATTTCATCGTGAATATAGATGATTCTCCACCTTCATCTGTGGTGGAGACATAAAAAACTGTTGCTCCCTCACGGTATCCCATAACAAACTCGGTCTCCAATTTATTCACATCACAAGACAAGGTTGGCCTCACCATGGGCATCACAACAAGCCTACATAGTAGAATTTAAAGCCAAAATAGTTTGTCAGGCTTCATCCGCAACATCCAAATGGTGGCAACAGAGTCCACCTTCTATAGTTGAAAAAGCTCGTCCTCCAATAGCTCCTTCCCCTCTTCTTCTTCCACATCTTCTTCCAAAAATGGAGGCACTTCATCACCTTCAATATCCGGCTAAGCTTCTTCACCGGTATCCGGGGTTTCCATTATTCTTTCTTCTTGTGTTTCATTCAAGGGCGTTACATCCATCTGAAATTGAATACAAATTGAAGTATGATAAAGTCAATTATATAAAACATATTCAATAATAGGTCTACTTATACATTGTATTGCCATGAACTCAATTGCAAAATATATCAAAGTACAAAATCTGTAGTCTGTACTTAGAATGAAGCCAACTATAACCATAGTCTTTACGTACATACATATATCTGTAAGCTATAGAGAGTAATCAAGCAAATCCTATCTAGGATGACCCAATGTCTATTGATTCATCAGAATCCAAGCTCAGATGAATGATGACCACGTCGTGTCTTGGCTTACTAACACTACAAGCACAATCACAGAATTCCTCTTGTAAAGGACTACAAACAAAAAAAGAATAATTTGATGATGAACTATACTCCGTCTTTGAACTTTCCGATGAAAACACAGGCTGCCTCCTACTCCAAATCCTCTTCCGACTCAAGTAATTCAAACGTGGCTGATTTTTTGAGTCTGCAGGTCGATCAATTGCATCAACAATTGCACCAATGCTTACCAAAACATCATATTCATTACTTCGGGAGATTTCCACAAAAATGGGAGTCCTGGGAACTACTCTAAAGTCTCAAATTTAAAATTCTTCCTATTTATGGTTGCCTGAATGCCTTGAATCACAAAGGAGCTACATATTTAAATGCAAAAAAAGCAATGCAATGACACACAAAGGACACAATCAATAGCACAATTCCTCAATACCATATAGTATTTACACATGACAAAACAATTTATTGAAAGTACTTAAAGAATGTACATAAATTTCAATTATAATTGTACAATCACTAAGGAATGTGACTTTACATAAGCAAATGAATGCGTAAGCTGTTGCAATCCGCATTGAAGTACATTGTCGTTTAGAGTGAGAATGTGTTGGAGACATCACCACCATTACAAGCCCATTGCTACTGAAGAGTCAACTTCATTGTTTGAAGAATGAAGTAAATAATAATCTGTAAGCGACAATTAATTCCACAGCGGATTGGCATCAAAAATCAAGAGAGTACAAACTTGTAGAAACAAGGTATTCCACTCCCCTTGAAAAGTACTCTTATATACAACAGTGTGTCAGCTGCAATTTACAAGAGTACTTGCTAAGGAGCATGGAATACGTTGTTTCTACAAGTTTCTATTCTGTTGATTCTCGATGCTTATTTGCTGGGAAATTAGTTGTTGCTTAAAGATTTCTATTTCATTCATTCTTCAAACACAAGCCATAGACTTTGTAAAAGTGGTGATGTCTCAAATATAATCTCCAAATCACTCATTGATAGTTGAGTGATTATCCAAAATTTTATACCGCTTTAATCAAGAGGATAGAATATCCTCTACAATCTTCATCTATGTACTATAAAGACGACCTACTCATCATCCTAAATGTGAATGCCTCATTCACATTCTAAATATGAGCCCTACCTACATAGTGCAAAGCCATGTATTATATACAAAACTATAATACTCGAAAGCATTTGGATTCCTAAATATCCTCGACCCAATACGCCCTCTAGTTGGAGTACTATAACTGTGACATAGCCTTGAGCTTCTCCAATGCCTTGAGCAACTCCGGCCCTCGACTATATCCGGTATTGCGTGCGCATCTCTGGTTGGCGTTGTCCCTTCTTTGTTTCTTTAGGGACCTTTCTTCCCAAGCGTCTCTTGACCGTCCACTGGACCCACTTCGAGTTTCAGCATCAGGTCTTTTGCAGTTCCTTCTAGCACATTGAATAGGTCGTCGATTGTGCTTGAGTTGTGGATGCAGAGCTCTCCCATCCGAATTAAGACCGGGTAACGCCAATACTGGAAGACAATCCCCAACCAAGATGTCGGACTTCACATTTCTTTCAGCGTCTTCCTAGACCAAAGAAATCCACACATTGAACATTATCAGTATAAAAAAGAAGTTATAGAGCAACAAACGAGAACGCCACAACGGTATTCAAGTCGCATCGACTTAATTAGATAAAAATAGCTCATCGTCACAATATTGGAGACACACACTCATTGCAACAATTCAAGTTGCATCAACTTGAAATGAATACATAGTGCGCTAAAAGGAGAGACATTGCCGCACCTCAAGACAGGCAACTGCATCTACACCTTTGCTGTACAACTTCTTTAGTGTGCTTGTATTCATAAAGCCTTTGTCCCAAGCTGAGACAAGGGGAGGTTGGTGTTTCATCGGAGAAGGGGAATTCACAATGATCGATTGCTTCGCATTGTTTGGTGGGCTATCAACCACTCCATCCTCGACAGGCAACTTGGAGAAGTCCATTGTGGAGCGTGCTGTTGCCGCCAAAAACATGATGACACCCAATCCGCTCTGTGATATGGCAAACTGTCCATAGTCAGAGAATGAATCGATGGAGGCAGTAGACTTGTTCCCTCCGCAAATTCCAAGCAAGGAATCCATAGGCACGTCTTGTAAGCAAACAAAGGACCCCCTATCAAAATCACAGTCCTACATGGAAGCATATACAAGCAATGCATATATTGTGCATGGCAAGCACAGGTCAGTCAGTAAGCCGCACTAGACGAGGAAGTCAATACAAGGCAGACACAAAGGGCTCAGTCACACAGCCTCCCAATTTCAATCTTCTTGTTCAGGGTCAGGCATCTCGACATGCCAGTGGCTCGGCACAGTTGAATCCTCAAATCGGGTAGGACGTCTTGGATTGAGGACTCTCCACTCATCATACAGAACATTGGACTCTTCAACTGCCTTTTCAATTTCATCCACCGGTGTCTGGCCAGATTTATGAAGCAATGTACGGCGTCCAAATTTGTTGTCCCTCCGCCACAAGTACAATGACTTAGGCCTAGCCAAGTGCAAGCGTCAAATCCATGGAAGAAGCTCACACACAAGGTAGTCGTCCGCGACCCCATTTCCTTTGTAGGACCACGTATCTAGCAGGACGACCTGGCTTACGCAGTTCATGAAGTGTTTGATGGGACTATCATCTACTATTATAGTATTGTTATTTGTGAAGTTCCAGGATTCCAATCCATTCAACTTGTCCATGGGCTTCAGAAAGAGGTCCTTGTCCGTGCCCTTGAGCTTGTAGGTAACTATCTTACTGCGGCTGTTCTTACGCATCATGATGCCGCATTGCTCTTGTCCCAAGACAAACATCGGAGGCTCCATGCCTTGGAACAGGTGGTCCGCTATGGGCTGAACACTGGACCTCTTCATGGAACTCCATATGTGAACATGTGCAATGAGGGACACTTCCCGGAGGAACGTGTGACAGAAGGGCCGTATTGCAACCCTCTTCATGCCGATGTAGTTGATGTTGATCCCAGAAGGGACCTCATGATTTTTGCCTCTCTAGCCAGGGAATTTCTATCCTCACTGATGCAGAGCACCCCATTCAGATCTAGGATGACATTAAGCTACTTCTCTGTCACCGTAGATGTGGATGGAACCGGGACTTGGTCCGCCGCGTCATCTATCGCAAGAGGATCCTCACTTCTACTACCCTGCCCAGGAGCGTATATGGAAGTGCCCAGACAGTTAAGGCAATGCATTCCTTGCTTGGCCTCCGGATGCGTGGAAAGAACACGTCCAAGCAAAGAATGTCATTTAAGCACCAAATCAAAGCAATCCCAATAGAGCAGCAGATATAGAGAAGGCACTTACACGATCTGTGACTTCAGTGTCATGAGCAGCCAAGGCCGTTTGAGTTCCTTCCCATTCCTCGCAATCAATAATAGGGAAATTAGATTCCGTGGGTTTTGCATCCATAATTGGCTCATGGCCGAGAGACAACAATGCCATGCCAATGTTCTCAAGATGCGATGCAGGAGAAGACAGTGGAGCATCAGAAGAATTTGGGGCGAGGATATCATTGCCAGGAGTCATCTCTGTGTCTGCTTGAATTGGTACAAAAAGATATTGTAAGAAACACATTTTATTAAATTATCTCATAACAAGAAACACATGACAAGCTATACATTTGATCTGTGTTAACATCTAGCTGTCCACCTATCTAGCTGAGGATGTTGGATACAATCAAGTCAAACTGAGAACCGATTTCAAGTTGGAACGACTTGAATAGAATGAAAGGGGGTCACCGAGAACAACCTTCTCCGGCCTGGGGAATCACATCTGATCCCTCAGCCCCTAGGTCGCCCTTGTCTTGTGTCTGCTCCACAGCATCATCCTCCCTCCCGGGCGCAGAGTCAGGAGTTTGAGCAGTAGTGACCCCAGCATCTCCCTTCGGGTCCGCTGTCGACGGATATTCTGAGACCTGCCGTGCCTGACCCGCACTGTTGGAGGAGCCATGCGGCTGCACAGGGAGGAGATACTTTTGCAATTGCGAAGGTGAAGGCAACATCATGGCAAGTGGAACGACGTTTTCAACGGCCAGATTTTTCAAGACCATTCTGGCAATTCCTTGCACCATACCCGGCATGACATCATTCATCCATTCCTTCATCTCCTTCTTGTCCTCCTTCCGAAGCCTCTCTGCTTCCTTCTTGTCTTCCATGCGCTGCTTCTTCATTTCATCCCTGTCATCCATAAGGAACTGCAGAATCTCCTTCATGCTTTTGCCTTCTGTACTAGTCTCTCCCTTCATCCTCTTCTGAGGCGCCGACTTGGACGAACTTGGTGTCCCTGACGGACGTGTTGCAGCAAATGCAGTGGAAACGGGAATGAGGCTTGCCTTTGGAACGTCATCCAGGTGCATGTCTTTGCCTTCCCTCCATGCAACATCCTCCACTTGAGAATCTTGCATCTCCAGGATGTTCTTGTCACTGGCCTTGTCGTTCTCCTCTTCCTCCACTTCCTCCTCCACATCCTACACCTCTTTGTCCTCTTCCTTAGCTGGCTCGCCCTTTAATTTCTTTCCCTTCCTCGAGCTCGACTCAGCTTCCTTCCCTGTCTTCAATTCCTTCATCGGGTGGCAGCTTTCATCGACAAAGTGGCTGTTCTTGAGGAAATCCTTCTTGTCCATGTTCTCGGAGAGAGTTGCGAACCTTTTAAACTTCACCATGTCCGTGCTCTCGGCAATGGCAAAGTGGTCCATCCCAGTCATCTTCAATTCAACATTTGATAGTCGGTCACACTTTACAGACATTTCAAGTTGCACCAACTTGAATGGCAAGACCACCCAAGTAACAATTATGGCCGATAGCAAACAATGTTACGACAGTTAGAGGGCGTTCAAGTCGAATCAACCTGAAAGGAACTTACCCAGGCAGCGCAAACCAGCTTACTTCCAGCAAAGGGGGAGAATACCGTTACCCTCGGGTTGCAGAAGAGGTCTAGCACCTGTATGTAGAACTCCATCCTCAGCTCAGTGTTGTAGATTCTGTAGTCTAGCTCATTATAAAGACCCATTTTTTGCCATTTTGGCTTTGGAGCCACCTCGAACCTCTTCGGAATGGTCTTGGCCTTCGGCTTTGTTCCCTTCTTAATGAGGAAGATGAGGTTCACAGACACCTTTGCTCGACTGGAGTTCGAAGACTGATCCCCCAATCTCTCGACCGAGGCTGGCAGGTATTCCGAGTAATGCACATTGTAGTGCTTGCCGAATGTCCCGTTCCTGATCTCCACTCTTAGGTCGTTGTCCACGTCCTGATCACCTGAGATCCAAAGCCAGCCGTCAGGATCGAATGGAGCCGGGTCGTCAACCTCTATCATGACCTTCAAGAAATCCAAAAAATATGGATAGTTCTGAGGCGCCGTCTTCTTGTTGATGACTTCGGGAATGTTCCTGAAGTCCATGACAGCGAGGGTCATGCGATCTTTGTGGTCGTCACTCCACTAATCGTGGATCCAAGACAAGAGCTTGTCGGCCTCCATGTTGTAGGGCCTCGTGAACAACTTGGCCTCAGGCTTCTTGTATTTGCCCTTGGTCCGCAAGAAGACCCGTATGAACTCCGCTACATACTGCAACATGTCCTTCGCCCTCTTATTTTTACTGGAAGGCATCTTTGATGCGAAAAGAAAACCTCACTAGGACCACTAATCAACAAGTTTTTGGTGGCCTCTGTCACGTTGTAATCTTACTTGAAGGTTTTCCATGCGTTGGGACGGTAGTTGCCCTCGCTGTCGAAGAAGCCAAGGCTGCGCTTCTCAATGTAGAGGTATTTGCGGACGTCCTTTTTGCGCTTGATTCCACTACAAGAAAAACTTGTCCGCCACAACCGACTGAAGTATGACTCGCTGTCCTAAACGACTGTGCTATGACTGCAACTCTGTTATTTCACATTTTCTATGATTTTTCTAAAGTATAGTCATTTCGTAGTCGTTCTTGAGATGTAGGGATGGGGAGTGCTGGACCTGTGAACGCACACTACGTTCATCCGTTCTTTTTCTGTGAGTGTTTCGTTCGGTGGCGTGACGTGGACGGATGAGACCCTTCAGTACATGTGTTCAGTTATACAACAGTTTATTCATGATTGTGTGTCGACTGCGTCAGACACCGTGAATGACTTCTTTCTACTAGGGAATGATTGATATCGACTACAAAATGAGTTTGAGATCCACTCTGAACGCATTGAAGCCTGAAATGATGAAGTTCAGCTTTAAATAAGTGGAAGCCATGCGGTGAAAGTCTTCCAAGTCTTTGAAATGAATATCAAAAAAATTCTAATCCACTAAAACAGAAATATAGTATGCAGAATCATGAATGACCTCTTCCATTTGATTCAGTAAGGCAGATGGAAGGGTGTGAGCACAATTCCAACAAAAAGAGTACACTTCAGCTACCTAGTATGCTGCCCGTGCTAATAAGCTGTCCTCCGGGGACAATTCAATGGCCCCAACTAGAGATGGTACTACTGAAGGTGTTGCAACAACTTCTGGAGCAGTAAGACCAGTAGTTTCCACAGTGGTGCTTATGAACACATCAGGACTATCCAAGACCTCCCTTTTTGCTCGAGCTTCTTTTTGCAAAACTATTTTCTATCCTGGTTTCTGGGGCACATCAGAAAAGAAGATTTGTGTTGCTTGGCTGGAGAAAATGAATGGCTCTGACATGCACAGTAGCGTGTGCCGGAAGTTCACCATCAAGAAGCCAGCATCATCTTGGAGATACGTTGCATTGCCTCTATTGTCTGCAGTCTTCATCCATTGGCATCGGAAAAGAACGATTGGTGAATGCAGTGGTCCGTAGTCAAGCTTCAATATGTCTTTGAGGACTCCGACGTAGTTCACTGACACATCCCTTGCATCGCCGGTCGGTACCTCAAAAACTGAAGCTACTCCAGAATTGTATGTTTGGAATCGATGGGCATCTTCGTCATCTACTTTGAAATGACTACCAAACGACTTCATTCTAGTGTAGCGTGCTGCCTTCTGTGATGGTTTTCTCATCAACAGCAAGCGGTCCCTGTCGTCAGGGTTCGTCACATCAAACGGCGAGTTCTACACTTTGTTAGGGAGCCAGTCTTCAAATGCTGGAATAGTCGCATCTTGCTCGACTTCTGCCTTCTAATTCCTGCAGTTACCTCAGAAATGTGAACCCCTGATACATACAACTCAAAAAACGAGAGTACAGAACCATGATACTTGAACAACAGCAGAAGGGATTAAGAGCCCATGTTGTCGGCGTTTTGCTTCGGCCAACGACTCAATTACAACTGCACTTAGTCATTTCACAGTAATATCCTTGATTTAGTGACCATGTGTGACTCATGTTTGACTAAACTACAACTCGCACTTGACTTCATCATTGCCACTACCATAGAGTATTCCAACTTCGGGCATTTCAGTTTCACACGTTCTTTTTCATTGTGCAAGATGCAAGACCATAATGAAAAGCAAATCTTAGGGTGTAACATTGATATGCACACAGAAAAGAGAAGGTGTAGGTCTATTTACAAAAAGTTTTGTTGCAAACAAGAGATGTTAGTCAGAACGTATTGATGTGCCATGTCTCGGAGTGCAGGAGTCATGACGTAGGGTCTACCTTCGCCCTGTAGCACATCCTCTACATCGCCATACTCCTTGTCAGCATCCCAGACACGCCTCTCCGTGAACTGAAAGTTCTGCAGGTACTCAGTAACAAATCCAATGCTTTCATCCCTTGAGGTATCCCTCGGCCATACAGGCTTCAGGGCGAGCCATATTCCTCACATGATTTTTCAAGGTTTTCATGTACCGTTCTATCGGATACATCCACCTGGCACTCACTGGACCACATATGTCCAACTCCTTGACCAAATGATATGGGTGATGCGTCATGATGTCAAAGAATGAGGGTGGGAACTCCATCTCCAACAAAGCCATAGTTTCCGCCACCTTGGCTTCTAGTGAAGGAAATTCAGCGGGATTGTACGCTTTAGTACAAATTCGTCAAAAAACCTTGCTCATCCGCATGACAGCCATTCTGGGACCTAGTTCCATCAAACCTCTCAAAGCCAATGGTAATATTTGCTGCATTAAGACATGATAATCATGAGACTTCAGCCCCCAAAGTTCTTCTTACGTAAATGCTTGCCCAAATCGGAGTAATAGCCTATTGGTGTCTTCAAAGACTCTATGCACGTCAGAAATACTTCAAGCTCTAAGGCCATATTCGTTAAAATGAGAGAAAATGGTTGAATTGAGACCTTAAGGCTCTTCGTTTCAAAGATAAGTTGTTGAAGGCAAAAATAAATATAGGCACACTGGAACAATACAATAAATAGATTACACATGCAGTAGATAAAGCAAGGTGGAAGCATTTTACATTATGTAATTATAGCATGATTTGTAAGCCAATGATGACCAAATATTCCATAATGATTAAGCCAAAAAGAATGGTGCATTATAAAAGTGGGTCACTTTACATTGAAGGACATTAACTTCCTTAAAAAACCCATGTACCTATGAATGAAATTTATCTCATGTGCCTATATGAATACTTTGACTATAGAAGATGAAATGTAGTTTATTCTAAACGACCGAGTGTAAAATTGTAGAGGAAAATATACACACACAGGGCACTCTACCTTCCCAAAAGATGGTCGTTTTATGTACGGCAATGACTAGTCTATTAATAGTAATGATTGTTTTGCAAAGGCAATTCCTCTGTGAATGAGAACCACTACACTAACCATTGTTCTTGGTGGAAGAACTGGTCCTCGAGGCCTCCTTCGCCTCTTTCTCTGCCTCCAGCACTTTCAGTTTGGCATATCCTCTTAGAATATCCTCGCGCCGAGTTGGCTTAACGTGCTCAGATGTGTTTCGGAAGGAGCTGAATCCCCCGAGCTTCAGTACGTCCTTCACTTCTCTCCGTCGCTTGCGTTCGATCCGAGAATAAATTTCTTCACTGGAAAGAGTTGCAGAAGTTCGAGGAGGCGGCTTTGGTAGCGATCTATGGACAGTGTTTACATGTGGATCTACAAATCCAGCCGAACGCGAGACGTTCAAACGCTGATGCTTCACAAGGACTGGTTTGTGTAGAATAGATACAGTGGAAGGCAACGGACTGCCTCCGCTAGGTTTAGGGGACTGGGAGTCGATGATGCCTAGTCGTTGCGGACTCCGAGCCTCAGTCCAATCATCGGCTAGAGGCTTCCTTTTCCAATCCCCACTGCTCGAATCTGCTTCTGGGTAGCTCTTCAAGAGCGAGTCACCTCCTACCTTGGGCGGTTTCAAGACTCCAACATTGAGGTGGACAAGTGATTTGTCACCCTCGTACAGTTTTCGGTGCGGGTGACTCGCGATTTGGGGAGTGGGCGACTGTGAACAGAGTCGACTTGGTGTTGAGTCTTTCCACTTCATCGGCGATGGCAAGCAAATCGGGGTCCTAGGCGGTCCCCGACTTGGCGGGCTGTCCACGGCACCTTCTTCTACATTTCCCTTCGAGAAGTCTATGGCCACGGAGGCACCATCCGTTGCAGAGCCGAAGACAGCAGGCTTCGAATACAATGAGGCCAAGAAGCTTCCCCCTTCTGAGCCGGACCTCCTCGAGAGCGACGCTTCCGATCCGGACAAGAGGCTCCTTGTCATAGGCTGTTGGTAATGGAACAAGTGCTGAAGGGGCCCTCCAAACTGAATCCACAGAGGTATCGTAACAGGTCCACACATTTATCTTCGACCCAAAGATAATGGAAGACATGATCGCAACACAAGACAAATAACAGCAGTGCAAGAAGACGAAATAAAACACCACAGACAGTAGGACTACATAATGAAATGAAATATGAAAACTTTAATTATACATAAGAATGAAATATTACAAAAAATACCAATTCACACAATGTACAGTGCCTACTAGAGTCTAGGTTGACATGGCGAAGGTCCTTTCCTCGACATTCTTCTCGGCCTCGGGCTCTATCACTAAATTCATCCCCGGTAGGACATAACGCGATCCTAAATACGCGGCGGATTCCTTCAACCCACTCAAGAGAAGGTCAACTCTGTACGAGGTTTCCTTCATGGGGCTCTCCCCAATCCGGTGCAAGTCTACATACTCCCGCAAGCGCCCCATTGGACAGTCCTCGTGGAGTTGCGTCAGCCATGGCATGAGCACTCCCATCAGTGCTTGGTCTTTCCGCACGTGATGATTCCATCTCTCTAGAAATATGGCGTTTCCATTCTCATTAAGGACACTCTTGAAGGGGGAGTCGTCAATTAGAATGGTGTTCTCTTTATTAAAAGCCGTTGGATCACCGGGATCTACAAACAAGTGATCATCAAGCACTTTGAGGAACAACGGCTTGAAGGGACTCCCAGCATGGTTAAGGAACTTCTTTTTCGAGGTCTCTACCATCATGCACTTGTCCTGTCCTAGGATGTCGAAGGGAGATTTAGAACAGTTTTGGAACGAAAATCCCGCGATGGGCTCCACGCTCTTCTTCAACATGGATCTCCAAACTACGACGCGACTAGCGATGCTGGAGACCTCATCTAGGAATTCCCTCAAGCCCGGACGAACGAAGACGGCCTTGGTGCCCACCATGGTGGGGTGCCTGTCGCTAAACTGATTATCGTGGACTTCATATTTTATTTTGCCCGTATACTGCGACTTATTTATGCACTCGCATAGTACGCCGTTCAGGTCGAACACAATGTTCAACCACTTCTGTGGCGGCTTAACCACTACTGAGGACACTCTTCGCGGCACTCTCTCTGCGCGCCCCCCTTATTCTACCTGATGCATGCATAACACAAGAGAGATGAGGTTACCTGTTGAAACGCAGAATCATGAGAGCCATAAAACGGCGACAAGCAAAGATTTCCACTAAGCGATTGCAGAACCCCTCCGTTAAGAGATTGTTTGAGAGCTTTCGGACGGAGCACACTTTTCATTCTTTTGGGCTGGTCACAAGCATGGACAAAGTCAATTCATTAGACACGATTTAGTTGAAAATGTGTCATTCATATTTATTTCAAAATAATATATGATACAAGCGTTTTTAGCGTTCGCTGATCACTAGCGGATTTCGCACAAGTGCCAACTACCCTCCGTTCCTATCTGTACACTATGCTACTACAAGATGTCACAAGTGGGCAGTCCGTAGATGCCCACAATCACTGACTGTTCACTCTCCCCTGAAAGGCAGAATGAACGGACATAAGTGCCTACGACTTTGTGAATGACAATTAGATGGAATGCCCACAAAACATCCATCACAAGGCAATTCACATACTCATGAATAATTGTAAGGGTCTGAAGATGGAGAAGGCTGTACCTGATCCGTCTCCATGTCCTTGCCCTCATTAAGATACACCCCGTAATCGAGAGTCTCGTCGTCGTCGTCGTCGCTAGGGTTCTCCATTTCCCATGCTCCTCGTGGAAGTGCCGGCGTCTCAGAAGGGGCATTGGGTTCGACAGGGACATTTTCCTCTTGCGTCTCTGGGATCAATGGTTGCTGGAACTCCAAGGTATGAGACTGCCTTGAGATATCCTCGCCTCGAGGATAAACTTCAACAACAGGGGATCCTTCTGGAGCCGTTTCGGGGTGCGGCATCTCAAGCGCAGTAGCAGGCTCAATCACTAGGGGCAGGACGGATGTTACAATCGCTTCTAAAGGATTGCTAGTTTCTGCATCTTGCGTCTGGAGGACTTGGGGCTCATTCGCACATTGGGCAGGAAGAGGAAGAGGAACAGGATTATCTTCGTGTTGAAGACAATCCTCGGAGGTGTTCTTCCTGGCTTGCTCGACGGAGGCCTGGGAGGACTCGCCCACAACATGGACATCACTGCCTCCCTGCTGAGACAATGACTGGCCCTGCGATTGGGCTGCGAGCTTATGCCTGAGCTCTTCAATTTCTTTTGCCTGCTCCTCCCGTTCTCTTGCGAGCCTCCTGTTCTCTTCTTACTGCTCCATACATTCTCTCTCCAGCCTTTTATTGTCCTCCTCCACCTTCTTCACCCGTCCTCTCTCAATCCTCTCCTCCTCCGCCTTCTTAATTTTATTCAAGTCCCGCTGTGCCCAGAACTCCCTGTTCTCCTTCTTCACGGGCCCCAGCGCCAAGGAGACACTTCCGCCAGCTTCAGTCTCAGTGGCCGACTTCTCGGGGTTCGTCTCGGTCCCAATCTTCTCCCCCGAAGCCTCCGCACAGTTGTCCCCCCCGGATGGTCCAGCCTGATCCACTTCCGGCCCACCATAGTCGAAAGTCTCCATATCAGAGTAGGTATCCATGTTGTCGTCCTCTAAATCGATGACTTCATATTCTGGCTCTTTCCCCTTATCCTTCTTCCTTGCCTCCGCATCAGGCTCGTGAAGTTCCACGGTTACGTCCTCCGGCTCCCGGTTTTGCACTTGGAAGCTCTCCGCCCTGACTTCCATTTCCCCGACCCCGAGAATATCATCGTTTGTTCCGAACTCGTTAATACCAAGTTCGTTAGTTCCTTGCTGTCCAACGTCTTCCCGAACGGCCTCTTCCCTCGCTTCTTCATGTACTTCCTCACGCTCTGTGCCTTCTCTTGAAGGCGTGGAGTCAGAATTCATTTCAGGGGTCCCAAGAAGTTGTGGCCGCACATAATTTGCGAGGTACGGCGAGTTGTCGTGAAGAAAGTCGTTTATGTCCGTCCTCTCGCCATGATACGCAACCACCTTGCGGTAGGATTCTATTTCCTGTCTCCCTTGGATTGCGTAGCAAGTGAGGCCATACAACTGCCACGCAAATGTAAAGAGTTAGAAAATTCTGCTCATTTGACGAACACCAAGTTAAAGAAGACATTATCATCGACACGAAGATAAGGGACCAGCGACAGTCGGCCCACTATCTCTAATGACGTAACGCAATGTATTCTATACAATCCCACTAATTTCAGTCAAGTAGTTTATCTTTGAGTCGAGGATAAACAAGGGAACCACTGCGTATAATCTGTAGATGACTTCACTGCATTGTTTATCTTCGACTCGAAGATAAGGTGGGCGATCTCTCAAAGAGTTCTACCTTTGCTGCGATCATGAACTTGGACCCTGTGTAAATGCCCAAGACGTTCTCCCCTCGCACTACGAAACTCTGGAGTATGTCTATGTAGAACTCCATCCTGAGTTCGCTCTTGTGCATCCTCAGCTTGGCCTCCATGTGCTTTGCAAAATCCCGGTAGTACGAATTGTCCGACATTGCGTATTCCCTCCTCATGCTGTCCACACCTTTAGGCGCACCGTCGTCTCTCCTCTTGAAGAGGAAGAGGAGGGTAAAGGGAGGCACTATCTGACGATTGCTCAGGCCGTCCAGACGCTCGGCCTTGCATGGAACGTACGTCGAACGTTTCATGGCGAAGGACTTCATTTTCTCCCTTGCGAAGGAAATGGCCGCCTCTTCATCGAAGTCATTCCCAAGTACCCACATCCACACGTCCGGAGTGCCCATGCTCGGCCTGAGGTGATCATGCAGGAAGTTGAGGAGAGTTGGAACCGGTGCGGGGTCCCCAGATCCGAGAGCAGGCCTCGGGACCTGGTGGAAGTCTATTACCGCAAGGGGAAGCGCTCCTCTGCGGATTGCCCAAGTCGAGCTCGTGCAGAATCCCTGAGGGTAGAATACGTGTTCCCGAATGAAGACCTGTCCGGCCGGCTTCTCCACGCGCTTCTTGAGCTTCACGAAGCGCTTGAACATGGGGAAGACTGTAGGAAACGGCTTCTCTTTGTAGTCTTTTGCCCTCTTCAGCTTCCCCTGATTTGTGAGCCGTCTTGTGAAGAAGCCGTTTGGTGGGGCATTGAAAAGGAAATCCCACGACGCGAAGGTGAAGAGGTTCTTGCGCTTCCAAGCCCTCCAAACATTGTCGATGACGTCGTCGTGCTTGTCCTTGCACTTTAAGTTCTTGTCGCTGACCATGAGCTCATCTAGGATGACCTTCTTGCGCTTCCTGCGCTCCACCTAGTCTTGCCCACTTGAACAGTCCACCTTCAAGTGAGGAACCTTGTGGACGGTAAGTTTCGGCCACGACAACTCTCGCCCGGGTGTGCGCCCAAGTAAATGAACGACATATTCCTTGAGGTCTTTATCTGTGAAATGCCCCAGGTGCTTGAAGAACTCCCGCTTCAGAGTGAAGCTCCTCGGCTTGAATGTATCGGACTTCTTATGCGGTTCCATCGTGACAGGATCGAGGAGCTCTCCGGCCATATGACTCGTGATGAATTCGTCCCACATGCGGTACACGCCGTCCGCCAAGGTTATTATTTGGACTTCGTTGTTGACGTCCGAGGATTTCTTCACCTGATTGCCGTCCTTTTCTGGGTTGATGCTCTGGAAGCAAATTATGACAGCATCGATGAATTTCTGCATCCACCGGCAATTGTACTCAACATCGTTAGAAAGGGCATATTGATGGAATGTTACGTTTATTTTCGAGCCAATGATAATGAGGTGGGGTTCATCATCAGGGTAATCGATCCTAGCATTGAAGACACAGCATTCTAGGCAATAACTACAAGCAAATGAGATGTAAACAAATTATCCTCGATCCGATGATGATCATGTGGTCACAGTCTCACCTTGTACACATCTTCGGCAAATTCAGCCCTGTTATTACGGATCGCAGCCTCGCCCTTAACATATGTTGGCCTCCTGTATGATATCCAGATTTCTCTGCACGTTGAGATCTGGTTTCCCCATGTCGGCTGGTTGTGGACGATGTGGTTTGCTACGTTGTGCCACCGCGATATCTCGGTCAGCTGGGCTGGATCTCTGCTCCAGACGATTCTCGCACTCCACGTCTGCAACTCGACCTTTCTTGACTGTACTACGCCTCCATCTTGCAGCATTTTGGCGGCAGTGATGCTGTGTTGGCCATTGATGATGAAGAAGTTCCCAGCTTTGATGGCATTCCAGTCTTTAGGTCGCTCCTTCAAGAGTTTTCTGGTTTCGTCCATGGGTGTCAAGCATATCGTCTGCCGCTCCCTCATGTCGGGCATGGCTATCAGCTCTTTCCGCTTGTCATCCACCACCGTTGCCTCCAGCTTCCTGATGACGTACTTCGGACGGGGCAGGAAGCACTGTTTGATATTGAGTTGGAATACTTGCTCGTCGAACAGGAAGCATTTGGCGTGTTTCTCCTTGAAGTTCTTCTGATACTTCACCGCGATTTCGTAGTCAGGGATTTTTACAAGCTCTCCCTTTGGTGTGGGTGCAATGTTGGTGAGAGCAGATCCGTAACTCCCTGCAGCTGTGGGTTGCTGTTCTGCTGCTTTCTTCTGACGCTTGCCACTTGTTTCCCCTGCTTCAGGTTCCGCAGACTTCCTCTTCTGAGGTTCAGATCTCACGCTTCCTCTCCCACTGCCTCTGCTTGCGCCTTGACTGGTCCCTCTACTTCCTCCTTGGCTGCCACCACAGGTTCCTTTTCGACCGCCGCGCTAGCTCCCCGACCTTCCACACGCGCCTGACCCTGATAAGGATTCAATCATTCCCGGCCGAATACGGGACCATCGTTGCGCTTGCTTCAGAGGCTCTCAGAAAATTAAGTTCAGGGTCCGAGACGTTATGACGGCGTCATGTTTCCCCCACGGACCAAACGCCATGCGTATGTCTTGCGCTATGTCTTCCTTACTGATGGCGTTGAGTTCGAGTAGAAGGGCTTCCATGTCAAACTGACCACACTCGTCCTCCTCGTGCATGACAATCGAGTGACTGTGTTTAATTTCTTCACCGTTATCGTGGAGCGCGTGCAGTGTGAGAACAGTATACTTTGTTTGGTGGTTTTCGATTAGGGTGACCTTCTCATTGAGGTTCCAGTTCAAGAACTGCTCGGTTCCCTTCACGCGGTGCCGCAGGTATATGTACTCCTTGGATGGATTCACACCAAACGTCCAGGCTTCCACCACCGGCTTGAATTGCCATAGCTTTCCGTAGATTTCTTTGTAGTGGACGATGAACGGTTCGTCCTTGATCCATTTGCTTAACTGCTCCAGGAATGGAAGTGTTGACGAGTAGTTGTAGTCTGAACCGTCTGCCATTATGCTTCTTTCCTGCAGCGGGTCATGTGGATCATTAGTCTTTGTACATTGATGTCTATCTTCGACTCGAGGATAATGGATAGGGGATCTACATTCTAAGTTGGTTAAGAGTGTATGTGTATGACAATTGTTTTGACTGACGCGGTTGTTGTTGGGGTCATCTAAGTTATCTTCGCATCGAAGATGGTTTGGATTCTTAGATTTATATGGTTTTAGTTGTTTAGGATTCTTGATGCCTCAGCCGTGGCGGTTGCGATTCATGTTATTCTGGTTGCTGGGTTCTTTTTTATTGGGATTTGCTTGAGTGTTGTTTAATGTTTTTTTCTGATCATTTATTTGATCTCTTGTATTTGGACTGTTGCTCCACGCAAGGAGACAGAACTTGAGGTTTATCCTCGGGTCGAAGATAACCCAGAGGTTATGTCCCTTGCATTTCCACCATGCGCTCGCCCAACAGCTCCATTTATCCTCGGGTCAAAGATAAATGGAGCTGTTGGGTGAGTGCATGGTGGAAATGCAAGGGACATAACCTCTGGGTTATCTTCGACCTGAGGATAAACCTCAAGTTCTGTCTCCTTACGTGGTGGCAATGGGCTCACCCAGTAGCTTCATTTGTCCTCGGCTCAAAGATAAATGGAGCTGTTGGGCGAGCACATTGCCACCATGCAAGGAGACAGAACTTGAGGTTTATCCTCGGGTCAAAGATAACCCAGAGGTTATGTCCCTTGCATATCGGCAATATGCCCGTCCAGCAGATCCATTTATCTTTGGTCCGAGGATAAATGGCTCTGCCGGGCGGGCATATTGCCGATATGCAAGGGACATAACCTTTGGGTTATCTTTGACCCGAGGATAAACCTGAGGGCTGGGCGAGCACATTGCTAAACAATTCTACCCTAAACCCTAATGTCGACCTTCAGCACGTGGACAGAGAGTGTGAACTTTCACACATGTTGTGAATTCCAGAATTTTGGGGCGGAAAAGCAATGCAATTTCAATAGAATTACTAACCTGGTATGACAAGTAGGTGCACTGTGGCTGAAGCTTCCGAATCCAAATTGTGAAAATCTACACAACAAACAGACATTGGTGACTGTGAATGCTTCCTACAAGTTAAATACACTGAATGTAGCATCATGTGAATGGAAACTAGCCTAGCTAGAAAATCAGAAAAGGCTAGCATTAAAAACATGAATCACAGCAAATTGACATTGAATATAGCATCATGTGAATTGCAACTAGCCTAGCAATAAAATCAAAAAAGGCTAGCACTAAAAACATGAATCACAGCAAATTAGTATCACAAATTGAAGAGATTCCATTGCGTCCTAAACCCCAAATCCAAAATCCAACAGGTGCACCCCTACTGGGAAGCCAAACCCTGAACCCTACAAACTTAAAAAACAGTCTAAAGGTACAACGATCCCGCACACCAAAACAGCTCCAAAAAATTAACACAACCAGCAATCGTCTCCAAGGCAACAGAAAGCCAACTTACACAAACATGGAGGTACTAGAAGCAACGGATCACATTACGCACAACAATCATCACAGGGACTGCGGATTGCAATTACTATACAGCATTAGGTCAAAACCAATAGCAGGAGACACAATGCAGGAAAATCATAAAACGAGCTTTCACGCAACTAAAATTTCTTCTCCTTGCAGAATCCCAAGAAACCCAATTCTTGAACAAAGACAATTTAGCAATGCAAGTTGAAAGCAAGCTTCAATGAAAGTTCAAGTGTTTCAAGCCAAGCTTGTAAAATTTTGAACATTGAACTTCACAATGAGCTTCAAATTAAAATTACACGACAAAGTTGCGGAAAAGCTTACAGTAGTATACGTAGGAGCAAGCTGAATAGGAAGTGGTGAGGCCACAAAATAAAAAACGACTTTGAAGAAGAACACTGATGCTCCACCGCAGAAAACTGCTCTCCCGCGACAAACTGCCGGCCTGTGAGGCCACAAAATCAACAACGACGAACACTGATGCTCTACCGCGACCCAAAAATCAGGAAGAAGAATATCGTTGCTCCTCCGCAAAAAGAACAGAACAATTGAAGAGAAGAGAAGGTGGGAATGAGACAAAGAAAACGCGCTTCTCGGGGAAGCAACAGTGACAACAACAACAAAATCTTCACCGCGCTCCTAGAAATGAAGGAGAAGAATGACGAATGCTGCTTCTCCAGCTGCGAGATGACTTCCCAAGCCTGCGCCGAGCCGCCAGTCCTGATTTGGTAAGCCCCCAACCCTATGGTTTGGTTCCTAGTCTGCATTGTGTTTTTCTTTGTTTGTTTGTTTGTTTGTTTTCTTTGTTTGTTTGTTTATTTTGTGAGAAATATTGTAGTTTGTATGTCCTTTGTTTTGGTTCTCATTGAGCTCTTCGTTTACCTTTTTTGAAGACTAATGTACGAACATTATTCCATAGCAATTAATCCCTAAAAGACCAAGGAAGTATCCAAATTTACAAAATTGTAAAGATCTATTTTAGAATGCTACTTACAATATTATTTTGACCCCTAAAGGACCAAACGTTGTTTTCTGGCAATATAGGAGATTCGAGTAGCTTATTGCAAACAAAATTATTTTTATCATTTGAAAATTTCAAACAATATGTGCCTAAGGAGTACCTTCATAGGCCAACAATTTTCAAAACTTCTGACTAATATATGGTTAAAAAGTTATTAGATGATATATCATTTTCTATGGTTGGAAGGCAACTTTTTTTTTTTCTTTTAAATCTCTTCTAAAGAAAATAAATATTTGAAATTGCTTTTGTATTAGATGCAAAAAGTAGAAGCACAAGATGTATATTGGTTTTTTTTAATCATTATTTACAATCGTTCGGATGGATTAACATTGTTCATTTCCATAATTAAATTATTGACAATTGAATGCTTTTAAATATTTTCTATTTCTTCCTACAATCTATTTTTACCCTAAACGTTATATAATTGAAAATGATTTGAATTTTTTCAAGAATACGTCCTATACTTGCTTTCAAGAATAAATCCAAGGAGTACCTACCACAATGAACATTGTTTCATTTAAATGTTTCATTAGAAAGTGCAGCTGTCTCATTTTCCATAAGGCCAAAAACCGGATTTCTGTCAGTTCATATGAAAATGTCTAACTTGCAATCTAAAAGGTGGAAAATTTAAATCTTTTCTACATCTTTTTAAACAAGCTTACTCAAAGATCCAAAGGTTACCTTTTTTCAAAAGTGTTTTTGCTTTAAAATGTACTTGTACTAAAAATGGTAGATTTTGAGCATTTCTGATGAAAATTAATCATGAGCTCCAACCTTTAGGGGTGAAAAATGACTGAAACAAAACTTGTACACAAAGATCACATCCATACTTATGGTTTGGTGAGCAAATACATGAATTAATCAATATTTTTCTATAAAATAGACAACCAAAAAATAAAATTAATTCTCAAATTCATACTAGATAGAATATTTTTTATTTTTTACAAGATTGTTTTTCCCAATATCTTTTGAACTACATAATATTTGCAAAGCAAATTTTTGTAATCCATATCGAAAAAGTGTTAAAGAATTATAATAAGAATCTCAAAACATTATTGATGAATGAAAAAATTGCAGTTTTTTGAGCTTGGGTTGTAGTTGTGTTAATTAATTGTTAAATATTTGCATTCATGGTCCTTTCGGGGTCAAATCGAGAGTGAAAATGTTGTAGAATTCCAATGGGAATTTTTTATGAATTTCAAAATACAAAAAAAGGACTAAACTTGGTTGTTTATTAAAAAATAACCTAAAACGTGTCTAGCACATATTTGCGCTTTGCACATATTGGTGCACCGTGTTTATTTAATTTCTAATGAAAAAACTTGCACTATAGTAAGGCACTCATTGCATCAAAATATACAAAATATTGTAATTAGATCTATATATTTACAATTTTATTAGATTCCCAGCACAAATTGTAGGCGCTTGTCAATTACAAATGTTCATTTCATTTGCTACTTCTAATTATTTATTGGAACTATAAAATCTATCAAAAAAAGTGTAATTACACGAAATTGGAAAATTATTATAATTTCTACTTTGGTGCCATGAGTGTAGTCGTGGAATTGAAAAATGCCAATTACAAGGGTTGTAACGTTGTAATAATCAATTTGCACCTAGTATTTTAGTAATTTTTCAAAAATAATAAACATTAAGTTTCATGATAGAGGTTTTAGTTTATTTGAAATGAGAGATGTCTGATTTCATTTTACAGTACAGATTCCTTAACTATCCTCAAACAAAAAGCATCATGAATGTCATCAATCTCATTAATTAAATTTAAAATGATTTTAAGGTTTCCACACTTTATAAATGAAATTTACTTATATTGTAGAACTTCGACCAGCCTATCCTTTCTAGAATGAAATTCAGAAGATAAATATTTGCATTTTTGTCCTGCCGTACACTTGGATGAAATTGGTTACAAATTAATTCAAAATACCATTATATATGGCATGTAATGCAGTTTCCAATATTTAGAATATGCCATAATTGACATTTCTACTAACTTTCTACAAATTGAACGCCCTCAAAACTTTTGCAATCGACTTTCTAATCATGAATTAAATAAAATCTTATGAAGTATATAAAAATGTAAAAAATATGAAACTATAGATTTTAAAATAATTTCAAATTTATGTTTATGGAAAAACGATTTACTCATAACTGGAGAATGATCCAAAATAACTAATTTATAAAGAAATATGTAGTTGAACTAAAAGAAAGCCAACTCCAAGGATGGAAATTTTATAAAAAACAATCTACAATCAATTTTTTTATTTTTTTTGGACATATTAAAAATTAAGGTCAATGGAAAACATTCAAAAAATATTCTCTAGTGAATTTTCTCATGAATTTCATCTTAATATTAGTAAAAATGGAATGATTTAGAAATTTTTACTTTTATGTATTAGATGTATGAACTCAATTCAGTATTTTAATTTCATTTCTTGGATTATTAGGGTACTCAATCTCTTTGGATTCTACTTGAAATCATTTCTAAATTGTTGATATTTTGGTACTTCATAAAATGCTTTATTGCATATATTATTAAGTTAGAGCTTTGTAATGATCAATGATCATACCAATGTATAGAATAGTCATTAATTTACAGACTTTACCTTTTATTTTACAAACTTCTATTTTAGTAAGATATATAATAATTGAAACTAGAATTGGATGAAATTTCGCACATTTATTAGGAATTAAATCATTTTTTGTTAAAGCTGTTGTTTAGGGTTCACTGAAAACTCTTACCCAGAACTTAGAATTGTATCTTTATCCATTGAAGTCTGTGAGTTTTGTTTTGTTTTAAAATTTCTTCTAAGCATTTTCAACAGTTATTTCAGTTTATAAAACATTTGAGATAAAATTCCAAAAACTATTGTGCATGGTTTATCTTTAATTTGTTTTACTGTAGTTTGTTATCTTTATATTGTAGTGTGCATGAATAATAATAATTGAGTAGGTAAAATAAGAACTTGTTTTAGCTTGGACCCAATGAGAAACAAAAGTTCTAAAAACATATTATTGAAGACCTAGAGTTTGCATAGCATCAAAATTCTCAAATAAACATTTGCATTTATATATTTCTATATTGTAAGATTCTTATTATTATTTTACATAGGATCTTTTAGTACCAAGCAAGCACTCCTAAAATTTTTTGGCTCCTAAACTTTGTATTTTGAAGGTCAACGTAAAAAAACTAGTTCTATATCAATGATGCCAACGCTTATTTTGAGGCTCTCTTATTTTTTCAATAAATTGAACCAGCAGCCAACATTTTGATAAGTTGAATTACATTTCTCTAAAGTGTAACCATAGTACTTCTAAGGAGATATGTTAGAAATCACATAGGCAAAATAAAAGGACAATATCATTTAAGAATTGAAAGATTATAATCCTTGATCATGCGTGTGATCAAACTATAAAAAAATTTTAGCTCTCTTTTTGCTTGCCAAATGAAAAATAATTTAAACCAATAAAATATGAGTTTCAATTTATAACATCCCCAGTGAATTTATAACATTCCTAAATCTACTATTATTACAATTGCTCTATATTAATTTTTAGTGTGATTGTCTCTACAAAATCTCTTGTATGTGAGATTCAATTCCAAGAGCCTTTGAGAATATGAAAATTCAAGAAAGAAATGGGCACCTTCGTACAAGATTTTAAAAAGAAATATTGCAACCTTGCACCTTGCAAGATCTCGAAGATGTCAATATGATTTTATAGAACGAGTTAGCGAATATACAGAAGAACAACCCAAAAGCAATAGTCAACAAAATTAGAATGTATTTCTTCTTCTAGTGTAATCTGGAATTGTAGAATACCACACCTAATACCTTGAACCCTAAACCCTTCAAACCCTAAACCCTAGACCCTATAAGTTGATTCCCCACACAAAAGAACAATCCAAAAGCAATAGTCAACTAAGTTAGAATCTATTTCTTCTAGTAAAATCAGGAATTGTAGAATACCACACCTAATACCTTGAACCCTGAACCCTAAACCCTAAAACTAAACCCTTCAAACCCTAAACCCTAAACCCTACAAGTTGATTCCCCCCACTATATAATATATTGAATTAAAAAAATAGCATTCTATGTACATTAGTGGCATGATGACAAATTCGTGCTGCCACTTGTCACAAACACAAACTGCAATCCAATGTTAGAAAAGAAAAAAGCTAACGAAAATGGTCGAAGGCAGGTGGGATGAACAACTCATGAATTGGACAAATGTCAAATCAAAGAAGAAGCCAAATTGCCAATAAATGAAGCTGATAGTGTGTTCGAGAATTTGGCAGTTGGAATTGTTGTAAAGTATTATTCCCCCTATTTATCTCCCTGATTTGTGTAAAGCAAATTCCACCTTGTCTACAGAAAAGCGGCGGAATGGATGGTGCTCTAATATTAAAGAAAAAGCACATTGTCAACGTTGCCGCTTACCTTTTTATGGAGGTTTCCAATGTCAGCGCACCCCAAAACTGAGGAGGTTCTTCCCCCCGATGAGCGAAAAGTGTTCAACGGTTCAAAATCCAAAAATTCCCACCGTTATTTTCCCGCCATGCCAACACCGTCTCTCTCTCTCCGCAAGCCCCACATTTCCTCATTGCAGTCCTCCTTCATTCTCTTCTTCCATCGCCATTGCAAGCATCGCTCCGGCGCATACTTTCAGTTTGTATTTCGCGATTTCAGTTATTTTGTGCGAAAGCACTATCATCAGCGGTCCTCAGTTTCGCACTCATTCGCATAAGGTCATTGTTTTGCTTGTTGTTCATTTTCCTCTGTTTCATGCCGAGTACTTGCGACCGAAAGTACTCTGATTTCATAGGACAGTACTTCCATTCAGCCATTCCACGTCCCTGGTTTCGATCAGATTGTCTTCAGGGCTGATTTTTGAGAGGGTGAAATTCTCGATTGCAACGCTTGTTTCTAAATAGATATCAGCTTATCGAAATGTACGCCGTAAATACCGGAAGCGGAGGTTGTCTTCACTCTCAATGACATGAAGAAGGGCTTATCTTCGATTCGAGGATAATGATAAACTGAAACAGTGAAATTATTATCTTCGACTCGAAGATAATCTGGACTCGCTGAATCGAATTAATGCTTTAGGTATCAAAAGTGTAAGTATTTCATGATCTGGCAGAGATTATCCTCGGCGCGAGGATAGTAACGTCAGACTTGCAATGTAGTTTATCTTCGACTCGAAGATAAACATATCTCAACTACTATTATGGGGATTATTCGATGACATTCCTCCTAGCATTATAGAAATGTCAAATTATCTTCGAGTCGAGGATACGATAAATAGGAACACACCATCTGACTTGTTTGTCAGTGACGACTCCTTCAATTCTCTGAATTATCTTCGAGCGAACGATAATGAATTCTAGACTGTATGATGTCCTTCCACAGGAGTATCTTCGAGTCGAAGATACTCTCGTCATTCCATTGTTTTTATTTTGAATCCAGGATGGATACTCTCGACTGTAGATTATACTTTAACTTTGAGTCTATGACAAAATAGCCGGACCGGAGAGATCCGTTCCATTAGTTTATTTTTTGAGTCTCATATAATATGTTCAGAATAGAATGGATTATCTTCGAGTCGAAGATAAATTAGTCAGGATGGAGGGTGACCTTCCACTAGATTATGTTTATGTCAATGATAAGATTTTTTGACTGTAATGACTCATTTGATTGGATTATTGTCAAGTGTACGATCAATTTGTCAGACCGGCAGAAATCATTTCAATGGATTTTCTTCGAGTCGAAGATAAACTTGTGAACTGAATCCTTGCATCTCATGGACAGTGTTCATTATAATTTTAATAGCTTACTAATAGTTTGATGCCATGTACAGAATGGACAATATTTCCGCAAATGAGTTTGCGAACCCAGTGCCAACCTTGCCGCCGGGTGTCACGCCATGCGAGGGCATCCCTCGTGCTTTGTGGTATACCAAGGTCGTGACACTCACAAATGAAGCTGGAATGGAAGTGGCAAAAGGAATTTGCCACAGCGTCGATGCAGGCCTCGTCATTGATATGGATGGGAAACCGCTTGGAGATGACCGGGTCGCAATTCAAATTGCGGAATCCCTCTGTGAAGCTGATGTTCCGTCGCAATGGAATGTGGTCAATGCATTCTTGGCCCATTTCAAGGACGTATCTCAACGGTGTCAGTTTGTATGACCATGATCAGACATTTCTGTACAAGTCGGCAATGAGTGCATCTACGCGGCATGTTCGGGCTGGAATTTGTTCTTATAAAAGTGCTCGACAGAGGATAGAACCGGCTAACCCTCCGAAAAAAGAAACCCTCCTCACCTCGCAAGCGATCACTCAGGTGTCAACTATGGATTGTTGCCCGAAGAACTATTTGCAGCCATTCCCACGTGGTCAGATTCAAGCGCTTCGTTCCCTCATTCATGTCGACGGCGGGGTGAAATTACGAAAATCGCGTTTCCTTGACGCGTACAAGCAAACCCACCTCGGCGATGATGGGAAGGATATGATTACTTTGTCCCAACATGAAGTTTGTCCCACTGCTTGGTATAAAATTCATGGAATATCACGGGCTACCTACTATAGGTACAGGGCCATGTCCAAAGTCGATAAGAAGCCGGAGCACCATGGTAATCTTGGCTTGAAAAAGCCGCGGACTCATACATTACAAGCGACGGCCACACTTCGACTTATTGTTGAGAGGGAAGCAGACCCGATGCCTCACAAATCAAGGACTCTTCAGTCCAAAGATAAGGTTCCATCCATGGTCCTGCCTTCATCATTTCAATGGAAGGAGCATTTGCCAGAGATAAACAACGTCAATTCCACATTTCAATTGCGACAAATTTCAACGAGCGGGTTGAGCAACATCCGACGAGCTTCTTTTCCAGAGTACGCTCCAAAAGCACGTGGTGACAATTTCGCTCGATGTGCACAATGTGATAAACTCAAGCAATTGAGGGCCGCTTGCACTCCACGTTCCCGTGCGCAAGAAGTTTGGACTACAAAGTTAAAGGTCCATCTCGTTGGTCAAGAGGCACACAGAGAGCTGTACTATGCAAATCGTATGATGTCTGAGAGGTATCCGGAGAAGGTTCTTACTATAATCCACGACAAGATGGATCATTCAAAAATGGCTTCTCCCCATTATTCTCACAAGAACAAGGGCACCGATTCTTTCATGAAGTTGCCCATTGCTATCACTGGCATGATTGCTCACGGTCATGGAGACGTGAGGTATGCACACTACGGCTTAGACATCTTTCCTACGGACTCCAACCATACAGTGGGCTCCATTGCAAAATTGTTGCGAGATCTTGAGTCTGAACCGAAATTTTCATCACGTCAATTGTTTCCTCCTGTCAAAGATATGATTCATCGATTGTCAAAGGCTGTGCTGGAAGGCTCGGAGATTTGTGTGGACTCCCTGGCTCCTCGCTCTGAAGAAGTGGTGCATTCCCAATGTCTTCCTCCAACATTAATTCTACAGCTCGATAATGCCGCTGGAGACAACAAAAACCGATGGGTTTTTGCATTTTGCTCTCTCCTTGTATACAGAACCGTTTTCCGTGAAGTCTACATCAATTTCCTTCTTGTTGGGCACACTCACAAGGACATCGATGCTCTGTTTGGTCGTTGGAGCAGCATGTTGAAGACAAATGACTACCTCACAGTTCCAAGGCTCATGAAGTCCTGCATGGATTGCGAAACACAATCTGTAATTCCGCATCTAATTGAAGAGGTCCCTGATTTCAAAAAATATGTTGAAGGATTCTTGCATACTGGCGATGATGCACTACAAGGCCATTCACAAGCGCAGCAATTCAAGTTCTACAAAGATTCGAATGGATGGCCCTTGATGCAGTACAAAATTCTTTGTACGGACGTTGACTGGTTGCCTAAAGAAGGTGGAGGGATTCGCCTATGGAAGGAGACATCTGATGGGAGACCTAAAGTGCCAAAAGGTAGTCCTAAACCTTTTGCACCGCAACCAATGCGTTGCTTCGATGAGGTTTGTAAGGGGTTAGACGGGTATATTGCTTTGTGGGGTGCAATGGCTAATCAAGACTTGTCTGGGGAATTCCAGAGGAGAAATGCGGCAGTGATGAAGTACTGGGAAGGTGTGAGAAATGCTTTGCAAGAACCACTTGTGGATCGTGATATATTGCGAGATGGATTTTGGCCGAATTCAATAGTCGCAAGAGAAGAAGAAGACCAATACCAAGATGATGGCAATATGCGTGAAGAGTTTGCAGAGGATGCACCTTTTGTTGGGAAAAGGCGTGACTGTCCTCGTTCTTCATTTTGTGTAGCCCGTGATGTATATGCCGATTACTTTGTTGCAGTACGTCCTGCCGATGGTGACCTTCGTCCTTTTTGGCTTGCAAGGGCATTAACAAACCCTAGTCTAGACCCGGGGCATGTCAATTACATTCACTTGCAATACTGGACGCCTGCTTCATTTGAGCACATTGATGACAATACATATCTTGGATGGGACACAAAACAAGGGAATTTATGGTGTGAAGACAAGAACGTCTCCACAAGCTGGAATCATACGGATACCCTAATGACGGCTTGGAAGCCCCGTGTGAAGGCGGCTACTGCAGACCCTCGCATCAAAATCCCGAAAACTCAAATCTGCATCATCAAAGAGTCCGTGGACGCCAATGCCATTGCTGAAGGAAGCAATCCTTCTTAGGCGCAGGGATGAATAGGTTTTGGGCATAGGATGCCATTTTAGGAGTTTGTATTTTAGTTTTTAAATAACCAATTAAAGAATAAATATAAAAAGAGAAAAATTTAGAACAAAAAAAAATTTGGAAGAAGTGTTATAAGTTGCTAGGTGATTTCTTTATGATAACTATGCCAAAAAAAAAGATAAAAAAATAATTAAAATGAATTAGATTGGAAGGTCATATTTACATAGATTTTGCTTCGGGTTAACTTTAGTTTGGGGTGCTCAATCTTTTTTAGTTATTACTATATTGTATATTCTACATTTTTCATAATATAATAAATTTGTATTGTTATTTGCAATATTATATTGTGCCTTTTTTTACGTATCAATTTCATTTCTATTGTTCATGTTTGTTTCTTTCTGAAGGTGACTGTGATTTATGAAGACTAATTATGAATTCTGATTCCTGTGCTTGTGCAAAATATTGTACAAACAGTCTTAAAATTGTTAATTATTGTATGTTATCAACAATCTTTGTTCAAATGTCATTGAGATCCTTTTAATATCTTTCCCACAAATGGTGGAAAGCGAATTTATCCAAAGAGACCCTAAAAAGTACGTGATCTTTATAATGGAAAAATATACAAATATAAGATATGAATTGTGTAGTGTGCAAAGTGACATGGATTGGTGCAACTTTTTTTTGTACAAAAAGTTGTAGTTGCTTTGGCATATTACAGTCTCAATTTATTGAAGTATCTCAAATTAATGAACCCTTTTTCATACTAAATTTAGGCTCATAATTAAAATGAGACGCTATATTCTCTCATTTTAACGAATATGGCCTTCTCTGCATCCTTCAATACATATGGTGCTGCAGGTTTCACCATTCTTGTTGGATTCCTTGGATGCGGAGTGAGCCACAAGTGCGGTTGTATATTCCGCCTTTGTAAGTCACGCTTGACTTTGACTGTGTCTTTCTTCCCAGTAATGGTTTTCAAAAAGTTCTTAGCCAAGTTCATTTCGCAATGTATGACATCCAGAGTGTAACGAATAAGCAATTTCTGCATGCACAGAGGAGGCACTACAAGGATTAAAATCAAAATTGTTTCTCTCTTGAACCAATGAATCACTGTAAATTCATTGTATCACTTGACCACAACTGAGAAATGACTACTTCCAATCGAGTTACAGTTGGGAATGAGTCACGTCTCCGCCGTGACTCACCCTTTCACAACTGAGTTACATCGGTCCGTCAGTGCGTTACTAGTACCTTCAGTCCCCCATCTACAAATTAGAATCTGAGGGCCTCAAGTAAGAAGGCGTTATAAATTGTGGGTTTAGACACTGGATATAACAACAGTTTGACGGGTTGCAGAGTAGGCCCTTGGACCAGTAAACTGCAATACCTTGTATGTGCATATCATACAAGAATAACTCAACCATGGGCTCACATATTCATTTGACACCCATGACATATGCTATAAGTCGTCATTACCTTCCAGTAAGGCAATCTATACAGGATGCTCAATCGTTTGACACCGTGTACTTTAGATGGGTCCCTCAATCCAGGTTCTCGATTCACTGCTGCTTTCCAGGCCTCATAGTCGTCTGCATGCTGCAACTGGTCTTCGACAGACATGGGCGAAGGTCTGGATCGATTCTCCATGCAGCCATCAAATAAGTCTTTCATGTGAGTTGACCTGTAATTGTGTTCTAATGGCAACCACCGCCTTGTCCCACCAAATTTCTGCTTCCCTAGCTCTACAGAGTGTTCTCTACCCAAGTTTGATCCGCACCAGAGACAAGCTGCAAATCCCTGATGGGAAAATCCACCCACCACCCCATAACCGGGAAAATCGTGAATTGTCCATAGAAGCATGGCCCACAAAGTGAAAACTCTTACACTTCCCTCCTTTGCGATGTCATAACCCAAAACACCTTCCCATAGCTGCAATAATTCTTCCACGAGTAGCTCTAAGAACACATCAAAATTTTCACAAGTGACAGACTGCCTCCCTGGGATCAATAAGGACAACATGATGAAAAACTTCTTGGTGCTCAACCAAGGTGGTAAATTATAATTCAGCAGCAATACCGGCCAAGTAGACCAGTTGGACCGATTTTACTTATATGGATTGATCCCATTTGCAGCGAGGGCAAAATGGACATTTCTGGGGTCGTTTCCGAAAGTTGGGTCAATGTTCTTGTGAAAATGCCGCCATGCCTTTGAGTCACAGGGATGTCGGACCAAACTATCCCCACCTTCTTGATCGCTCCTATTCTCTGAATGCCACAGCATTAGTTTCGAAATGGTTGGGCTCCTGAACATTCTCTGCAGTCTTGGTATGATGGGGAAGTGCCCCAAAACCTTGACGGGTAACATCTTCCTTGCCTCATCTCTATACCTGGGCCTGTCACATTGAGGGCAGCACATTGCATCTGCTTGTAAGCCTCTAAAAAGAATGCAACCTTTCTCACACGCGTGAATGCTGATGTATGTGAGTCCCAATGACTATGTCAACGACCGAGCCGCATGGTAGTTCTTCGGCAAACAATTCCGATTAGGCAACAGGTGACCATGCAGGATACTGAACAACTCATCTGCAAAAGTATTACTCACTCCATGCATTGTGCACAAGTTCATTAGCAAAATAGTGACTGCCAGCTTCGTGCACTTGGCGCCACTATAAAGGTCTTGAATTGCCTCCTCCAATTGACGAGGATGAAACTCTCGGTCCTCCCATTCTGCTTCCCCGGTTTGACCAATAGGCTCCCCATCACGAGGAACTTTGTCATCCTCTGGCAGGTCATGATGTGACCCCATACTGCAGTCACTTTGCACTGAATCAGCGGTCCAAAAAGCCTCTGCCACTTCTTCCAGAACTCTATCCTCAATATCATTTGTCCCATCTTCCTGAGTGAATGCATTCTCCAGGATCCCTCGAGTATCCACTTGGGCGTCCACACCTATGGTACGGTTTTCACCAGGGCCCCAAAATTCGTCCTCCCACTCATCGTCCGACAAGTCTCGAGTGCCAGGCCCTCTCCACACCCTGAAGTGTGGGTGCCGCCCATTTCGCAGGAGGTGTTCCCGCACGTTTCTGATTAGAAGTCTTCGTTGACCTTGGCACTCCGTGCATGGGCAATGGAGTTTGGAAGCATTCAGTTGACGAGCTCTCTTCCTCTTGCAAATCCACAATCTGTCATCTCGGAGACGTTGCCTTTGCGGATTTTAAAGGGGCAAGCATCCTGGTAGCATCTTTGCAAGGAGTTGTAGACTTCAATCACTGCACGAGGATGCCCGATCCCAATTGTCAATTCCGCAAATTTGGGATATACTCACATGAAGTACAGGATTCAAGGTCCGCCGAATACATTTCGGGGGGACCGCTGTAAGACACTATCACATTTATGAGAAGAGACTACAAAATCCCTGCGCTAGACTCATTGCCTACTGATTGCAACTAAAAAATGACTGCACTGAAATCACAGTCAACTGACTGCAACTAAGAAATGACTTCCGAGTACCAAGGTCCATTGAGTATCTACTGCATACAACTACAGAATGACTGTAGCGAGTTAAGAAAGAGTCGTTTACTAACGTTTTGGATTTAGGATATACGTAATTACTCTGCCACCTTAATTTACCATGTACAGAACGGCCCCTTCGTTAATACAAGGAGAATGACAAACGACAATGTGGCACAGGCACAACGAACCCCAGCATGGTATGCACAGGAAGACAGGAGAACATTTGAAAGCACAGTAATTTAGATTAAGACTGTCGAATCATCATGCCAACCACCATGCTCTATTATAGAATTACGTGTTTGCAAACTTGTTGAATTAGTCCTCAACAGGCATGAGCGCTTCAGGATGGACAACACTTCTCGAAAGCATGGGTGAATGAAGGACACAATCAGCAATGATAGGATCCCATTCCACCTCCCTTAATGGCCATTCCACTAAAATGTCACCGACTTAGAGGACGTGCATTGCTCTCTTGATTGACGTCCACAACACAATTAGCGAATGGAGTGCACATTTATTACCGTACCAGGTGGAGATTAAGTGCCGCTGTCGCTCTAAGAACACGGAAGAGCGATGCCGTCACCTTCCTCTTCCCTCCCTCACACAGAACTCCCTCCACGGTGCTGGAAAGGCTGCGGTTAAGGAATACAGCACCACCCCGGCTCCTCCTGCATGCACCCTACGCACGATTGTTGGAAGCCTCCTCCAATTCACCTCTTCCGCAACTACCTAAGTTGTGTTCCTCGCACTGGACACCGATGACTGCAGCGAGATAGCATGAAAGCGTGCCTATGTGTTCCCTGACGGACCCGTTCTCTTTCGACTTGAAGTCCTTTACACCGCTGCCCGAGTGCAACGGGGCAATTGCCAGCCTTCCAATCTCAAGCTATGGAGCAAGAGAACGCGGGAATAGGAGACGAGGGCAACTGTGTGTACAAATTACAAAGAGACAAGCGCGTAGCGCTGTTGAGGCGGAAAGTGCAGCCTATGGAGGAGGCCATACAGAAGATGTCAGTCTTGTGCCTTTCATTGTCCATGCAAACGAGTTTTTGTGGAATTGGTGTCCGTTGGTCTGGTTGCTTGTTTAAAGGCCACATTAATTTCTCTCGGAAATCGAGTCCAGTCATTCTACAGTAGAGTGCCAGTTACATGTACTACTAATATATGACTTCAGTTGTTGTTCCAGTAGCGGTGTAGTCATGTTGTAGTCGTACATGAGTCCAGGGGCAGTCAGTTAGTTAAATTTGGGGGCGTTATGTTGGAGAACGCCACGTTGCATACACTACACGGCATTTGGGCGGCGTACGGAGGCTCCCAAATGCCGGCAGAACCCTAGAACTTATCTATGGCCTGCAATGTAGCTTCTGATGTTAGTCGACCTCCAGCGACGCGCGCACTCTTGCATTCTCTGTGTCCTACCCCATTGTTTGCCGTTCAAGTCCTTCAAGCTGTGACTTCATGTTTGCAGGACAAAGGATCTGAATCCTCAGAAGAAGGTGTTGGAGAAAGGTGCCGATCAGGGAGGGGGCAAAATTGCAAGAAAAAACAGCCGAGTGCAGAAACAGAGTCAGCCCAGTAGGCCAGTGAAGGGGGACGGGAACGGACGACGCAAGAGCGCACACGTGCGAAGGAGGGGCAAAATGAGTGTAGATGCGGCTTCTTCCTCCGATGAGACAAAAACCGATGATGAAGGCATTGCCGCAGGTATGATGAGTCTAGCAATAGTGTGTGCACATGTTCAGGAGAACGCGGCTTTGGAGGTCCTGGCTGCAGGTAATTGAGTCTTTTCAAGGTGTGGGCCTCCTTGTACGCTCACTAGGGTTTTGGAGCATCATTGTAGTGGATAGTATACCTTTGGAAATTCCGCTCTGTCCAAGGTGTGAAGGATATAATTTGATTTGCTTCGTGGATCAGCATCCCGCATTGAAGTTGGTGCTGTGTCATAGTGAATAGCGCAATCGGATGGAGAAGGAGAGTCGATTAGGGTTTTACTTGCTGCTTCTTGCTACGTACAGGATGCCACACATAAAAATACTCTCTCCCAATTTTAGGGAGCTTCTCAAAATACTCTCTCCCGTTTGTGCAGATACTGCTATTGGGAGGCAAGTCTTTGACTCAGAGGACAACGACTTGGATGCTGAGGAGAACTTAATCGACAAAAGGACGAAGCGCAAGAGATTGGAGCTGCCAACGCGATCCCCAATTAAGATTCACAGACCACGTTCTCCGACTACACAACGTGGGATGGAAGTGCTTGGGTATGGTGGCAATCCGCCTGCACCACGTTTGCAAGAAGCGCCTGCGTATTGTGGCAATTGGCAGTGGATGCCCACCGGCCAATGGATGCCGCCACCACCGATGCACCCTCTGTAGTGGGGTGTTGGTGTGCAGCCTTCCTCAGCTCCCTATCCGGACAGGTGGGCGGGGAATTCTCAATCGACACACTGCCTACCAGCAAGGGAAATGTCAGCAGATAGCACTGCGAGGGCATCATGACGTCTGAAGCGCAGCGTCTATGACAAGGGGACAAGGGACCGCAACAGGGCTGGGAAAAAACCTCACAGTATCTCAATCACAGATGAAGGAGAGATTGATGCAGCTTATCCGGGTAAGAACGCTTGGGATAGCTCAATGAGGACGTATGTGCCCCGCATTCTTGACATGAGCATTATAGACTTTGATAAACAGAAGTATCAAAGTGTGGATAAATTGAGGGCTACCCTAGACAACAACTTTGAGTACTTGGGCAACGAATTGAGCATATTGGGCTTCAGGAATGCCATCAAGAGGTACTTGAAGACGGAGTGCTGTAGGCTGAAGGCCCATTTCCTAAGCGTCAAGGATGGAGAAGACGATTGCCCATCTAATGTGAATCCCGATCAGTGGGGGAGGCTACAAGACTATTGGGCTACAGAGAAACAACAGAAGAAAGCAGCAACAATGGCCCACGCAAGGAGACAAGTGAAGAATTTGTCCGGTGTGGGTAGGAAAGGGAAGGCAGGGAAGGAGGCAAAGTTGGTGAGTGTCGGGTTCTGTATTTTCCATTCACCAAGTATAGACTCGGCCTTCTTTCTTGGTGATTTTGTGTTGTACTCTGTAAGGAATGCGTGAACATGAATTTTTTTGTGACTGATAAGGTGCGTGCATGTCATGTGTAGAAGAAGGGACGGTCCAACAGCCCAGGATTAATGGACATTGCCGAGGGAATGCAACTTTCTCTCGGCCTGACCCAAAGTGGGTCGGTAAGGCCCTCTCAACTTTACTCTCCCATATGTCTTGATGTTGCTATAGAATTAGTAGCGTCAATGTGGCGATCCAGTATTGTTGGCTTTGGTTTCGGAGAGAAAGGAAAGTGTCAGGGTTCAAGTTCATTAGTGAAACCATTGTTGCTTGACAGGAAAAAGTGAAACGCTAAGGTATTGGAGGTTCTTTGTCTCATCCCCTTGCTCACATAAGTTCAACTTGCCTAACCCTAATCTTTATTAAGTGCTTTTGCCATTCCACCTTTATATCCGTATCATGGGAGGCCTCGTTTGAACGCTATGAATAATTTCACAGAAGATTAGCTTAACAGGTTCAGTAAAACCGCAAAGTCATTACTTAGTTTGCGATAGTTGTGCCGCAGTCGTCACACAATAACATCTCTGGTATTGGTTGTACAGCAGTCGTCAAGCAGTACCAGCTTCTGCCACTTCATAGCTGAATGAGTTGTAACGTAGTTGTTTATCAGTAGGCTAGTCATTCACCAGTTGCCCCTTTAATTGGGACGTGATTTCTGGCTGACTTCCACGTTTCCCTTCTTTGAATGGCGGCCTCAAATTGTAGGCTCTCAGTGTTGGAGATTCAGCTCGAATCTGTGCTATAGAGAAGTATCAAACTGACTTGAAGTGCGAGTTTTCAAAAGTTCTTGTCAGTACAACAGCTACAAACAACCTGGTGGAGGAGTTGAAGTCGATGTTTGCCACTTTCATGGGAAAAGAGAAGGATACTTCCCATGGCAGCCCATCTGCACTGGAGGTTCAGACGTCCAGTTTGCTGCTAGAGGGGATCAGAGTCGACCTAATCAGCGATCCGAATTGTCAGGAAGTGACCAGGCAGGTGCTTCCCCCTCCCGGCCTGTCGCAGACGACAAGTGGGGCTGCAGAGACATTGCACTCCAAAGTGCAGTCACCATCCGCAGCTGAAGATTCTGAGCAGGCAGCCCACGTTGGAGAGCAGGCGAAATTGTCCCCGGGGCAGGTATGTATTGCTGAAACATCAAAGCCACCTGCAGACTCAAATCCCCTCACAAAGAATGACACTCGGATGGGGAATGTGCAAGAGTTGTCTTCCAAGTGTATGGAGTCAATTCTGACTTCAGATGCGGTGGATGCGGCCGTTGATTTCTTTAAGGACTTCGATGACATCCTTGTTGATGACGTCCCTGTCCAAGGAGCTGGCGCACCTGCTGCAGCGGAGGTGCAGGATCGGGGGGCTGTGGAAGTCGACAACAGCAAAGGTAGTGGTGCCACGCATGTCACAAGCAATGATCCAGAGAATCCGGTGGATTTGGGAGAGGCTGGGGGCGACATGGTGGAAGAAATCGCAAAGGTAGTGGTGGCTGTTGCTGGTCCAACAAAGCATTCCCCTCCAAAACAAAAGAAGCTCATGAAAGCGGTGGATGTGGTCCAGGATGGGGAGGACACGGCAAAGGACTCGGGGAAGGTAGTGGAAGCGAGCGCTGCTCCAACGAAGTCTTCTCCCAAGATGAAGAAGAAGGCCACAAGAGCATCCAGCAAGGTAAATGGCAAGGCAGCACTCCCTAATTCGTGGTCAGGTCAGGTGATAGCTGCCCTGAATTTACACATTTTACCCATTAAAAATGCCAAAAAGAAATTGCTCATTTTCAACATTCATGGGACCTTGCTGGATTGCAATCTGGCTAAGGAAAAGAACCCAAATTCTAGAATTAGGCCAACATTAAGAACAACAACAAGGAGGGTGTTTTTGAAGCCATCGTTGCAGCCTTTTTTATCACGGTGCTTCTTTAATTTCATAGTGGGATTTTGGGGCAGTAAGAGTCAGTCTTACATGGATGACATTGTGCCCACGATGATGGGAAGGCCACAAGGACATCATGACTTCAGCCCTCTGTTCATGTGAGGTGGGAAACAATGTGAGGCCACAAAATTTGAGGGGGATAATCCAATAGCTTGGGGCAAACCTTTGTCCAAAGTTTACAGTGAATGGCCTCAATTTAGCCCATTGAACACCGTGGTCCTTGACAACAATGCATCAGGAGTGTCCTGCAACCCATGTCCCAATGTGATCATCACTAGTGCATTCTATGTTGCTAATTTGGCAAAACTAGTTGACGACAACAACTACTTGAAGTCCACATTATGGCCACTTCTGGAAGCTCTGTATGTTGCTACAGATGTCAACGGGTTCCATGCACAAAAGGCTACACATGTGCAAAACAATGCAGTTGAAGGAGATGATGTGACATAGAATTCAGATCTCAGTGACAGTGCACATACAGGGGAAGGTGAGGGGACTTATGGACCACGTGGTTTAAGGTCATTCATGTCCCCTCGCCTTCCATTTGTTATCAATTCTAACAAGCCATTCGTGCGTGTTTGCAGAAGGCGGAGCAGAGGAGAACGAGGACGAAGACAGCAACAGTGGAGGAGAAGAATCCTAAATCCTCGAAGAAGAAGGTGAGATGCTCAACCCTAAATGTGCTGGAATACGAAAATGTGTTCAAAGGAAGTAGAAGCCAGTACTGAATGCTGTCTCAGTTCAATGACTGGGGAATGACTGGGTAGTCATTTGGTAGTGACGTTATTCTTTCAGAGGAGTCATGTATGAGTTGACTAGGAAAACTGTCTATCAAGTATTAGTCATGTCTTCTGTGAGCGATTACTTGGGTAAGGAAACGTACATCTTGAAGTTCTCAGGGCCAGGAGTACTTTCTGGAACTAATGAGACATGTCTTTCTTACAGCTCACCTTTGGTGACGATGTGTACCTTGTCAATCCAAGAGCCCCTCGCCAGAAGGTGGCTTTAGGAAGAATCAGTGGTGTAGGAGGGACTGATAAGTTCCACGGCATGGCAATACCAGATGCCTGGTTTAGAGTGGACGTGCGTTCGGTTTCGCAGCCCAATGTGCCGTTGATGTTTCCGAAGAAGGACGCTGAGCTAGAAGTATTGCATGACGTTCAAGGTGGAAATCTCATTTGGGATTCCAAGTACATAAGGTTAAACCCATGAGATTAGTTGGCTGCGGGTGTAATTCTAATGTGATGTTTGGATGCAAGATTGATAGCACCATGTAGTACAGTATTGCCCTAATTTTGTAGGAAGAGGGCATGTATGCTGGTGCTAAAGTGGTCAATGCATGAACTCACAGATCCCTCTCTGTAATAATACCTGAAACTATAATCATGAACTGACACATTGACATAATGATTGTGTTGTCATTCAATTTATAATGGTGTGTGCATCCATTGCTTATACATCAATTAGGCTTCTCAATCGTTTTTATGTTTGTTGGCTACTAGTTCTTTGTCTTAGCCATTGTTGTAAATGATCAGGTGTATGCCCACATTGTACAGCTCTTAGTTTTGAGGTTTAGTACGCTGCCAACCGCAGTAATGACCATTTACTTGCATGCAACTGCCATGCAACTATTGTACCTCTGAAGCACAACTCAGAAATGACTATGGTTTAACTACCACTTCACTAAACAACAACTGTAGTTGCAATTAAATACACAGGAATGACTCTGCTTGAACTGCCTCTCTACTAGGGAATAACTGTAGGACAACTTGTCAATGCCCAAACTTGCCTAAACGTCGTACAGTAGCGGCAATCAGAAATTGCCACGTGGACTAAGTGGGCCCCACCATATGAACCCTGACTACAGTGTGATTGGAATATGACTACAGTATGACTGGCGGGCCGGGGTGCCACGTCAGACGTACATGAACACGTAAGAGGCCACGTTGGAATAATTCATCCAAAACCCATCCTTGTACAAAGGCAGCTGGTGATATTAAAACTGCAGTCATGTCCTAAAGGAGTCGTTGACAATGACTGTAGAGCCCCATTTTCTCAGGCAGTCATAGATGTCCTAAATGACTGCAATCGCAATCATAGAGGCAGTCATAGAATGGCTATATTCTTGTAGTGTTCGTTCGAGCCAATCCTTTGCGCTATAGCAGTCAACCTTAACACAGGATATCTTCTTCAACGTCACCTTTGGATGCCCTAACTTCCGATTTGGCGTCCGGTTTAGGATGTGCAAGGCCAGCTTCTTCAGATCTAGCTCCGTCAGGTTCCCCAGCCATCGAAAGAACTCATGAGGTATGACTCCGTCCTTCTTCTGATCCCAAGTCTTCAAGTTAGACTTGAAGGGCGCCAGAGTGTCTGGGTCGATAAGGAGACCATGGTACGCACAAGAGATTACCTCCTTCCAAAGCGCGTGAACCTCAACAGATGCGGTTATCAACTTGATCTTGTTGTGAATGGATACGTCATTGATCTTCTTCTTGGTCAAAGCTTCCTGGTGCTTCTTGATGTCGAGCATTGTGAAATGCAATTTCATCGCCTCATGGAACTCTTCTAATATCATAACACATTATTGTTTCATTCAAGTTGTGTCAACCTAAACACAAGTTGGAATCAAAGAGCACTGCAGCCTGAGATTCAGATTGGTTAGGATACAAGTAATTTCTTACCGTCCACTTCTTTATAGCAACGGCGTCCTTGTATGTTTTCTTCTTCTCCTTAACCGCCTGCCCCAAGTCAGTTGGCTCCTTCGGTGGAGGCGGGCGACCGAGACTCAGCCAAACATTTCTAGCGCTGATGATGTTGTGCCCCACGTCGGCTAATAGGTTTGGAGGTGGTTTGTTTTGTTATAGAACACGGAGATTTGTCTGATGATGGAATGCTTTGGATTCTAGACAACGAAGCACTCCTAAGTCTCAAACTTCTTGGACCTCGCCTCCGCGCCTTCGACGTCTCTCATTCGCTTCAAGGCCTCCATACTATGCTGGCCGTTCACCATCCAGAACTTGTTGTCCTTGATATCCTCCCATTTCTCAGGTTTTGCCGTTATGTCCTGGGGCATAGCACACAGGGTCATCTTCTTGTCGGGATCTGGCATCTCCAGGTAGAAATTGAGCGTTGATTTGATCCCACCTTCTTCCAGTGCCCTGACATTGATAGTCTCTGGTGGTGTCTCCAATTTATCAATGTGAATTGTGAACTTCTTTTCAAGGCCGAATATGTATGAATCTTCACAATTCGCCCAATGATTGTCGTATATCTTTTTGGACTGGAGGTAGTTGATCTCCTCCTCGTCGTTAGCAATATCCATGGGGACTTGTGTCAGGACGAAGACCATGTTGTCGTCTTTCTCGGCCTTCTCTTTAGCCTCAGCATCCGCCTTTGTCTTTGCAGGAGTCGTCGGGAGGGCGAGGGGACTGGCACTTGGAGTTCCCCTTCCGTCTTTCGGTGTTCTTTTCTTCTTTGTCTTGCTGCGTTGAGTACTTGCAGTCTCGTTCACATTTGACACTTCGCTCGCCCCTACAGCTGTCAAATCTTTAGTGATGGAGAGGGGCCTCATCTCCGCTGCCTTGCTCTTCATCTTCACTACAAGTGTGTCAAATCCACGAACAAAGTCGCGAAGCCTTGACGCTAGCACTATAGGCTTTAGAGGGCCGTTGTCCTTGCCCTTAAAACGCCCTCTCTCGATGTGGTCAACCATTGACTTGTGCAGCTCTTTGAATTGGGTATCCTCCAGACTTCTGCATGTTGTTGCAATGGAGAAAGTGATCATTGGATTTGGCACAATATAGGAGAATGTGTACTCTTCCTTCTGATCGGGGAAGTTGGTTGTACAAGAGACGACGACCTCGTTATGTGGACCCGTGGTCACTTCCTTCACAATCTTGTGCAATGAATTAGGAAGGCAAGGTTCTTGGTTCTTCCATTTTGTTTGGAAGCTTAGATGACCTGCCATTGGTGTGAGGACGATACTCCAGTAGTCAACATCCTGCGGCTCCTTCCATATCTAGCACTCTCCGAGAACAAGCTCGTCCTCGTATTCATCAGCTTCCTCGTCTCCTCCCATCGAGAACCTCTAGAAGTACGGCTGCAGTCATTTTGTTTGTTCTTCCATCTGCACATTTTGAGTGGGCTATTAGCTTTTATATCTGAAGCTGCATCAAGTTTACTAAGACGGGGGTGGTTATTCTTCTTAGGATATGCTTTAATGGCTCATACAGACGGGTTGAAGGAGTTGTCTGTGCTGGATTCAAGTTGCCTCAACTTGAAAGCAATCTTTCTTACTCTTGCTACGAAGGCAATTTAATGATTCAATTTGCTTTGAATCTGAAGCTATATATTATCTTCTTCCTACAAAGGAATGTTTACTAATTCAAGTTGCCTAGACTTGAATACACTGAACTTCATTCTTGCTACAAGGGCAATTTTCATATTCAAGTCGCCTCGACTTGAATGCAACATATTTTGTTTTTCCTACGAAGTGCAGTTTATGGATTCAAGTTGACTCAACTTGAATGCACTGTTTGTGTTCTTGCTACGACGGTAGTTTTCATATTCAAGTCGCCTCGACTTGAAAGCAACATATTTTGTTTTTCCTACGAAGGGCAGTTTTCGGATTCAAGTTGCCTCAACTTGAATGCACTGTTTGTGTTCTTGCTACAATGGAGTTTTCATATTCAAGTCGCCTCGACTTGAAAGCAACATATTTTGGTCTTCCTACGAAGGGCAGTTTTTGGATTCAAGTTGCCTCAACTTGAATGCACTGTTTTTGTTCTTGCTACAACGGAGTTTTTATATTCAAGTCGCCTCGACTTGAATGCATTATATTTTGGTCTTCCTACGAAGGGCAATTTTCGGATTCAAGTTGCCTCAACTTGAATGCAGTTATCTTTTTCTTTCTACCAGGGGCAGTTTACGGATTCATGTTGCCCCGACTTAAAAGCAGGATAATTCCTGTCGACATGACTTGTGTGGGTTTGGCGTTCTTATTTAGTGGGGCCTGTAGTGATTTCCAGTCGTACCGACTTCATGACGATGGGGTTTTATCAGTCTTTTTGGTTAGTGTTTTATGTAGCATGGATATTTTGATCTCTCACGCGTTCATGGGCAGGGGTTATGTGGATTCAAGTTGAATCAACTTGAATTTGTGTAGCTCACTCCTCTTCAACTAACGTTCTATAGGGTTTAGAAGACCTTTTCAGAGTCCCTGTTTTATGGCAAGGAGAGGTAGTTCGAGTAGGATACTAATAGTGACACATCACCAATGCAATTGAATAAAACATGCAAAGAAATCAGATCAACAAGGTACGTTGTGGATTGAATCACTAAATTGAGAACCAAGCAACACAAACATCACCACCTCACCGCAAATTTCAAACATTTCAATTTCAATTTCAATTTCCTAGATTTCAATTTCAATTTCAATTTCAATTTCAAAACCTAGATAATAAGAATAGAGCTACATCCAATTTGATAACGAGCTTGTAAATTGTGAAGCAAGATCTGACATACACCCATCAATTGCCCTCCTCCTAAACCCTAAACATCAAAAGGGGCCAATTTGACAACTCAACGCATTGCGACAATTGAATATTTCAAGATGTTTTCATGCAAGATTCAAGCCACGCCACTCAAAATTGGGTGGGAGTAGCTCGGGGAGGACAATTCGGCAGAAAAAGACACTTACCAGAGACCTTCGTCTACTCCAAAGTTGCCAAAAATTGACGTTCTCCGACGTCGCCCACTTTAGTCTTGGAGCTAACTTTGCTCTGTACGGCGCCTTTCAAAATGCTGCGAGGAATGTAGAGGAAAGTGGCAATAGCCAGCCTCTGGGAAAGTCTCCGTCAAGCTCTGGTCATCGAATCCCAAAAAACTGTTTCAAGGCGTCAGGATGGAGAGCATCAGCGAAGCCGGCCAACCCCGTCCCCACCGGCGAATCAAATCTCCCGCAAATACTAAGCACAAGCTCGTTCTTCAGCCTCAAATCATCCAGATTACACTCGTCAGGGGCCATAAGCTTTACCTCGACACCGACAGGATTCCAAAGCACTCGAAAACAAGACCTACATACATATCCAAAAAGTATTGTCATAAAGGATTCCTCATTGTCCTGAAATGAAGCAGTTTCCTCGTGATCATTCCCTGCGCGCTTGAGTTCTGCCGAAATTAAGTTCATGAGAAAGCAAAGCAAAGCATGACATACACTTGAAATCCGCAACCAAAGAAAAACATACATACACTTGAAATCCATGACATATCACTCCCTGCAAAGACAGTCTAATCTCAACCAACTCACAAAAACTACGACATAGAGAACTCAATTTCAAACTAGTGCAACTAGGTTGAGACTCTGAAGTAGCTTGAACAACAATCGCAACATTCTCGAATCCGTGCAGATATATTCCAAGGCAGAGATTCACGTTCTTCAGTTAAGGCCATGGAAAACTCTAAATCCCGCCCAGGTGCATCCTGAACCCTAACTCCTAATTCTGATACTCAGCTTTGATTATGGCAAGGCTATGTGGTGTGACTGTCAACATTTTGGCCATTTCCTTTCAAGACTGTTGTTACACTAACCTAAATCCCTAAATTGCCCATAAGACAAGTGTGATGCGGTCGACAGATAGGTTTCTCATGCGATTCACATTTAACACAAACAAGAACACTTCAAAAAAGAAGAAGAAGCGCAAAAAATAAAAGCAATACAACGAAAGTAGCACTCACTTGGATCACACGAGCTTGGACACGCCCAGCTCCACACCGCAAACAATGGTGAGGACGACTACACGCGCACATCCACAAGCATAGCAACAAACCGCAAGCACTGACCTGCACACTGCAAACACACGCGAGCACCTCCGAAAATTTGATCGAAACACGAAGCCACCAACCGGAACTCTCGACCACAAAACGCACTCTCGGACCCAGACGAAGCTCCAAACTCGCACCTCCAACGAAGCTGCAGACTCGCAAACCAAACCCTAACCTTCGACGTCCTCAGCAAACCCAACGCACTCTCGAACCCAGATGAAGCTCCAAACTCGCACCTCCAACGAAGCTGCAGACTCGCAAACCAAACCCTAACCTCCGACGTCCTCAGCAAACTCAAACTTGGAACAAACCACAAAAATCACATGGAGACACATTGAAGCAAACTCTCGACCACGAAATGCACTCTCGGACCCAGGCAAAACACATGATCACTCTAGACCCAGGCGAAATGCACGACCCGAAGTATGGCGGGCAGTACAAAAAAACCCACAAAAAGTCAAAATAATTTTTTTTGAATTTTTTTTCTCAAAGATTATATTCTTGTCTACATGTAAAGCTTTCTTTCATTCAATTTGGACCAATAATGAGAAAGTTATAGACAATCTTAGTTTTTCGAGCAATCTAAGCATCTTCTTGAAAAAAAAACTTGTAGGATTCATTTTTGAATGCAATTTTTAGAATTTTTCAAAAAAATTGTTAGATGGTTAGATTTTCTTGCTAGAACAATCTCACCGTTGGGATTATTGTAATTCAATTCCATCTAAAAGCTATTAACAATTCAATTTTTTCTTCCATCTTAAACCCACATCTACTTAATAATTTTTTAATGAGTGAAAATTAAGTGCTTTTTTTCATAAATTTTTTTTTTTAGATTCTCAACTCAACTACTTAACAAAAATAACTAAGAAATCAAAATCATTAGTCTACAAAATTTGAACTAAAAAGATTCAAAGCCAAAAAATCTAATCAAGCAAGGTGCCAAAAAACTTGTTTTCTTTACTTTAAATGCATCTTACAATGTACATGGTCAAAGTTTCTGAAATTTCTTCCACGTATTCATATACTAGTTAAATATAAGATCTTACGGTTGGATATGCAAAAGAAAACAATTTTTGAAGTTCTTTTCTCTTTCCAATAGAGATGACAATTTTGAGAGTGCTTTGATAGGAAAATCACCTTGGTTCTTTAGGGGTTAAAGGCACTTTTAAATGCCACTTCTAAGCTTCCTTAAATTTTATGTAAATTGAATGAAATGTCAAAAATATGACAAGTTGTACCAAATTTTTTTTATGTTAGCATTAAAATTCAAGCTACACATGCAAAAGCTCTCATAGGAAAAGAAAACACAACAATATTACTTAATACTAATATGATAAAAATTTTAATGCATGATCATAAAGGTGTTAAAACTGCAAAAACAACTCAATCATAGGAAAAAAATACACAACAATATTACTAATGAGGTGAAAGATTGTAATGCTTCACCATGAATGTGTTAAAACAACAAAAGTGATGTGAAGTCTTTTAATTCTATTTTAAATCATATTCTACATTTTTCTATTAACTATTTTGTTCAAGCATGAATATATAATATTTTTTTCTGAAATTTTTTATATGCATTTCCAGTTGATTTCCTTAATATACTACAAAGACCTACAAGTTGTCGGATCTACTCATTGGTACAACTTGTCATATTTTTGACACATATTTCATTGGTACAACTTGTCATATTTTTGACATTGAATGAAATGTCAAAAATATGACAAGTTTCACCATGAATGTGTTAAAACAACAAAAGTGATGTGAAGTCTTTTAATTCTATTTTAAATCATATTCTACTTTTTTTTATTGACTATTTTGTTCAAGCATGAATATATAATATTTTTTTCTGAAATTTTTTATATGCATTTCCAATTGATTTTCTTAATATACTACAACGACCTACAAGTTGTCGGATCTACTCATTTTAGGCCAGTAAAATGTACGAAAGATGAAATCTAACCATTCGAGAAGAGTGAAATCCACGCATCATGATCTTGCAATTGGTATGGTTTTTTATTCCAACATTTTAAGAGGATGGTATTCTAATAAGTTAACTAAAAGCTTGATGGTTGGATTTGTTAAGGAGTATATATAGATGAAGATTTTAGCCATGCTTTGGAGACTAATATTTTAACCCCTAACTTCCATTGTTCCTACAAGGAACATAAAGAGGGACAAAATGGATTTTGGATGGTATCCTATGGTCTCCTATGGTTTTTTCTTTGGAGCTTCTTTTACAGATAGGAAATTGAAACAATTTTGTGAATATATAATTTTTATTTCCATCAGTTCTAAGAAGCAAAGGTTTTGCCACCCAAAGTCTAACATGGAGTTTGTTGGTCATCATAAAAACAATCACAAAAAGCCTAAATAAAAATTTTAAAATTTATTTCTCATACAAAATATTTTTGTTGACATCGAAAGATTCAATTCTTTCTATAATTGGAATAGTGATGAGAAAGTTTTGGACAATCTTGTTTTGGGGCAATCTAAGCATCTTCTTGAAAAAATAGCTTATAGGATTCACTTTTGAATGCAATTTACACATTTTTTCCAAAAGAAAGTTGTACGAAATTCAATTATCTTGCTAGAACAATCTCACTTTGATATTGGTGATTTTTGGTTCCATCTTAGAGATATTTATGATTTCGTTCTTCCTTCAATCTCAACCCTACTTCTACTTAATAATATTTTTTAGAATGAAAAATGAGCAAGTTTTTTTGAAATTTTGGTCCAACACTTTCAACTCAAATTTTCAATAGAAAACAAAAATTCAATGTGTGCAACTTAAAAACTTTAAGCTACAAAGATTCAAAGCCTTAAAAATCAATTCAGACAAGGTGCAAAAAAACAGATTTCTTCATTTCAATGGGCACTTGAATCGTAAATATCTTGCAATCCTTGCTATCAAAGTTTTTGAAATTTCTTCTACTCATTTTTATACTAATCTAGTGCATGATCCAATGGAATTGCAAATAAATTCACATCAGTACTTACATGCTTAAATTTTCAATGGTGAAAATCATGAAAACATTTTATTCTTTCTAATGGGACTATTTTCAAAGCAAATGGATAAGTACTATTTTTAAGATCTCAAAATCAAGTGAAATTGGCAAGCTTTACTCTTTTACTAATGGTACATATATGGCCTTGAGGACCTTTCAAAAAATCAAATGTGTGTTGTTTTCAATGATAAATAAAATCCTTTAATAGATAAACTTCAATACTACACATAAAATTTTTAAACTATCAAGAAAATTTAAATACCCACACATAAACAAGCCCAAAATTTGGGTCAACTAGATATGGTCAACCAAGCAGTTTATTTAGGGGTTAATTGATGGCCATATCTAAAAAAGGAAAAATCTACAATTCCCATTAGTTGTGTTTGAGAGCTTGGGGTGGTTTGGGGTGAATGAAGTTGGCCATTCAAGGGCCAAATTAGTACAAATGGCTCAAAATTAATGGATAGTGGCACTTTTAGATGAGTATAACTCAGAGGTTTAATTGATGCCTAAACAAATATCATCAAAGAATCAATGTAGTGACTGAGGGCCTTCTGCATTCTCAAAAAGGAGGTCCCTTCACTGAAACAAAAATATTTTAATTATATAATAACTGAAATCATCACCCTGCTACTACTTCATAACTGAAGTCAATGTAATTTTTTTGAAAGATTGGGTGTATTTGAGGTTTAGTTTGAAAAACTCACAACAGTAAATGATTATCCTTGCACAAAATCTTGTATAGAGAAGTCACTGTTATTCAATTTCATGATTGGATGTCTTAAGTATAGTAAAGGTACCCTAAACTTCAATACAAAATTTTCAAAAATTCCTATGTTGGAAATTACAATTTGGTTAAATTTCACGCTATTTAACCTTAAAGTTTGAAATATTCAATATTATGGTGCTTTGAACAATTAGGGGTTAAATCCAAAACCCGCAATAATAAAAAAATATATATTTACAAAGTTTGAATTGTCTGTGCTTTCAAATTTCTGACATTACAAAGAAACAAAGGGAAAAAAGTTTTTAATCTATTTGATGAGGGGTTTTTATTAAAAAAAAATTTTACTATATTCTAGCACACCTTATTCGGTAACCCGGGGAGATCACTCCTTGTAATTTAAGGTATACACCTGAGTTAAGAGGGTATTTGATGTGGGGCTATTTACCTTAATTATTGTTTTTAAGATGACCGTATTTTTACATAAAAAGCTACAAGGGGCATATTTTCAACACCCTATGGTTTTTTGTAAATTTGTTTATAAGGTCTTTTAAGTGAGGCTATTTTACATATAAAATTTAAGTGTCCAATTGACCAAGTGGAATTTTTTAAGCCTAGAAGACCAATTGTCCTTTGATTGAACAATTGAAAACTTGGATAGGATTTAAAAAGTCAATTTGGGTCGGTTGTTCACAAAATTTTGACACAAGGTGTGGACATGAACCGGACCTTTAGTGAAAATATACTTTTTTTTAAGTGAGTATCTAAAACAAATTAAAGTTATATTGCCTTGAATTTTTTTGGCAATTGAGGCAATTCAAGCATCTTTTAGGCACCTTTTATAGAAATGCTTCAACTTTTGAAATCTAGCATGTATGTAACTAATAAAATATAGAATACAATTATCAAAAAGAAAATTAATTCTCAAATCATAAACTAAGAGGAATCAATTTTTTTTAGCTATGTTGGAATGGCTTCAAGAATAATCAATTTTTTCTACTTCAAGTCCTATTATCTTGCAATATGTGAAGTTAAAGTTCTTAAAAATTTTCCCACATATTGTATTCCAAATTTTTGTTTCTAATTTTTACTATTTGGATTTTTTTTTTAAAATCCTCATTGCACACGTAATCATCAAAAAATGACTACTATTAATATTGCTAATGCACTTAACCTCCTTACATTGCATGTTGATTTAGAATAAGCTAGACTCTATATTTGCTTCTAAACTTTTTCATGAGTAAATCTAACATCATAGATGTATGAATGGCCAAAATCTTCATCTTTGTGTAGAGCAAAAATTTTTACTCAAAGCAGTTTCAAAGTTTGCTGGCTATATTTTGCAGGAATAAAATAAAGTTAATTTCCTCGCTTCAAACGTTATAATCTTTCAATTTACATGATCAAATGGGCTGAATTTATTCCACACAGTGCCTTATTTGCTTACTACACTTATGGTTGAAGTTCAAAAAAAATAATTAATTTTTAATTTGAACAATGCATCAAAAATGGACAGTCTTGTACTTTTTTTCTTCCAAAACACCCTCTGATCTTTTGGGGTCAATAACAAGTTTACCATTGAACACTTCAAAATCTCCATTGAAACTATTCCATAAACATTTCATTTAATATGAATGTATTTAACATCTATGGCTTCAAAGAATGAAATTAAACAAACTATAAATTCTATACTCATGTTGTGCATTTATTAGTTCATAGAACCCACTAAAATAATTAGGTAAACTTCCCTATTTGTATAATGTGATAGTTTTGCCATTTATAGTCAGTGCTTTACGTTTACACTCAATTTTTTTTTTATATACACCACCAGTATTGTGGCACAACTTCAACCAACCACCCTTCATTGTAGATTTTCTTGACTACATCCATTTTATCATCTACATGAAATTATTAGTCCACATCTATATTCATCGTACTATAAAAAATTTGCACAAACTCTATTTATTAAGGCTAACTTATTAATAAAAATTCCTACTACATGATGTTTTTCTATACCCTAATTTATATATAAGAGAGTATGTAGCATTTCATGGACCCTATAGTAGCCCTACACATTATATAAAATTTCTTTGCTTTGAATTAAATACACCCTATCTTTTAACTCACGTAGTTTTCTAAAAAACTGATAGTGATCTCCCCGGGTTCGGTAAGAATTTTAAATTCTTCCTTTAGAATATAGACTTAGATTACAGAACATTGCAAATATTATTACATATAATTCTAAACACATTAACTAATACATTGTTACTATTTCACAAATTTTGGTATCTTTGGCATGCATAACGTTCCAAAAAACAAAAAATTAAAAAAAAATTAAAATAGTTGATGTGGGCTTTTTATTAAAAAAATATACGCAATATATTTTAGCACACCTTGTTCTGTTATAAAATTGAAATTCCTTCTTCAAAAATGGACTTAGAATATAGAACACTACATTCCAATATTAATATTACACATGGTCATGAACACAATGTTTGAATGATACATTGTATACAAGTTCAAAATTTTGATATGTTCAGCATTCACTTTGAAAGGTATCCATTTGGTAATTATTGATTTTTAGTTGCTGATTGAGGGTTATGAACTTTTCAAAATGACATTGGATATAACAAAATTGCCCTTAGAAGTTAGACCTACAAACTAAAGTGAGAGTGATATAATTAATCTTATATTCTAAAAAATCAGTGAAAGTAGAGGTGCAATTATCTTATAAAATTATATATGTAAACTATGATTTGGTGCATTCCTAATTCAATATTTTTTAATAGATCCTTCACAAAAATCTACACATCTATGTTGCCATTAAGTTTAGATTCTTCACTTGCAGAAGATTTACAATACATAATATGATTATAGTCATAAAATGATTATAGTCATAAAATGATTATAGTCAAAGAATGATTTATAGTACACAGAATGGTTATAGTCATAATTATATAAATTTTTTATACATTAAAAACACTTCATTCAAAAAAATAAAATAAAATAACATCCTACTTCCCAATAAAACTTAGAACATATTAATGAATAATTTTCCTCATACATGCAGCGTTCCTATGTCTTTATTGTTTAATATGTGTTACTTTCAAAAACAACCAACGATTACTTCCAAATGGTCATGCACCTTTTACATTTGATGTCATTTGATATTTGTCCTAGATCCTAAACATTCATATCTGTTAAAAGCCTAAACATCATAATAAATGTATGTTTTCTAGAACATAGAAATTAAATACTTGTGTAGTAAACTAGAAATATAGTAATTTTTCTCGAAGTTTTTTATGCAAAATAGAATTGAGAACTGTAAAATTGCTTGAACATGAAAGCCTTTGTCATGAACATTTAAATTGTTTAACCTCTAAAAAATCAAAAAACCGTTTTTTGGCAATGTAGCAATTTTGGGCAAATTACAATGAATGGAATTTTATATTTTATTTTCTTTGAAATTTTCACACAAGATGATTTGGAGGAATAGCTTTAAGGCCCATAAATTCTTATAACATTTCACATTAAGCTTAAAAAATTATTGCATGATAAAATTTATTGCATGATAAATACTTTTCTTTAATCTTTGGGCAACTTGGGCAAATTTTTTCTCCTATATGTTCTACAATTCCAAATGATGAAATTTTTCAAGCATGTAGCCAAATTGCCTTCAATAATGAATCCAAAGAATTACCACCATAACTTCTTTTCGTATGAATGTGACCTTCTGAAGCGCAGCTCCTTGTTTTTTTGCACGGACAAGGAAAGCATCCTTGTCAGTTCAAACGCTATTATCTTGTTATGTAGAGGGTGGAAAATTCTGAAATGTTTTTCTACATCTTTTTAAAACAATGTACTAGTACATCCTGTGGTTGTATGTGTCCAAAAATGTGTTGTTCTCAAATTTTTTTTACTCGTACTCAATATGATAGTATTGGTGAAAACACAGTCCCCTAAACATGTGGTTACAATTTGTCATGTAAAGTGAAGTATTGATGAAAACATAATCACTAATAATAAGGTTGAATTGCAAATTCTTCATAAGTCAATGTAACTTTGGAACCCTTAATCCTAGAACCACTAAACCCTAAACCCTGAACCCTATACCTTAAAATCCTAATCCTTGAATCCTAAACCCTAAACCCTGAAAAAATTGAAGCCAAAAAACCCTACAAAAATACGGTGTCAACTAATAAAATTCGGTCTTTATCAGCCCTTTTTTTTATTTATTTTGTAAATGCTTGTTCTACTTTAAAGAAATAAACGTCCATTTCTGGACAGTGACAGAATCCTACAATTATGACAGCCTATTAAATATGTGGTTACAACTTATAATTTAATGTCAGGGTATGGAGGCGGAACTTTAGTTGGATACCGGTACTGGCACCTTTCCATTTAATTTCCCAAGCAATGAGAATATTTTCTTCTTCAACTGCCCACTTTCGCAGCTGGACACGGATTCCCAATGATGAGGACCGCGCTTCGAGGAGACCGTTCGAGTTTGCCGCGTCTCTTTTCCCTCCAAGGTTTTCCAAGTTCTGGTCTACTTTCTTCCGTCACTCGCACTGTTGTCCATTTGCAGTACCTTCGTCCTTTCTCTCAATGTTTGTGCTTTGTGCTTCTTGCTCTCTAATCTTGTCTTTGCCGCCGCTCTGCCGCATATTGATGTAGTCGGAGCAGCTTCGTCTCGGAGGTTTTGAAGTCTTCTATTCATTCAGCTTCCTTGTTCTATACTCCTGGCTCGCTAGGTCGTGGGTTACAACTTCGGCTCAAATCTCCTTGCGGTATGCACCTTTCTGCCGGATTCATACTCAGTGAATTTGTTTTGCGTATATGGTCTCAAGCGTCGAATACTCGATGTTGCAGGTGTTTCTCCAAAATCAATCTTCACAACACTTGTCTCTAGACCATCCTGCCGGATTTCTATAGTGAACTTCCTTGCGTACATGCTTATATGCGTTGTAATGTCGATTGAGCAGACGTTTATCCAATTTTGATCTTCCAATTCACTTAGGATAATTTCTAGTTCTCTTTCAGCTAATGCATGTAACATTGTCTTTTTTTGTTTTTGCGTTTTTGGTTTTAGACTCTAGATGTGGGCGATGTTGTCACTGTTCATTGTTAATTGATTCATTGATTCATTGATTCATTGATTGTTCATTGCGTATATGCTTATACGCGTTATAGTGTCAATTGTGCAGACGTTTATCCAATCTTGATCTTCCAATTCACTTAGGATCCATTCTAGTTCTCTTTCAGCTAATGCATGTAACATTTTTTTGGGCATTTTCTATTTTAGACTCTGGGCGTGGGCGATGTTGTCACTGTTGATTGTTGATTGTTGATTGATTGACTGAATGATACATTGACTGTTCATTGCGTACATGCTTATATGCGTTGTAGTGTCAATTGGGCAGACGTTTATCCAATTTTGATCTTCCAATTCACTTAGGATAATTTCTAATTCCCTTTCAGCTAATGCATGTAACATTGTCTTCTTCTTCTTGCATTTTGTGTTATAGACTCTGGGTGTGGGCGATATTATCACTATTCATTGTTGACTATTGATTGATTGACTGATTGTTTGATTGTTCGATGCATATGAGTTTGTGGGCAAAATGTCTGAGAATGTCGTCGGAAAATCCGAGAGCCATACTTTTATAATGCTAAGGACTCAATTTTATCGTAATTAACCACATCAATGAAGTCAACTAGACTTGAATTTCTATTTATTAACCATATGCATCCACACTATAGAAGGTCTTTGAGGGCAATTCAAGTCGTACCAACTTGAATGCCTCATTTGATTCAATGAATTATCTGCAGCAGAAGCGTATCCGGATTTTTGAAATGAATGTATACAATAATTTATGGGGTAATTCAAGTCGTACCAACTTGAATGCCTCATTTGATTCAATGACTTATCTGCAACAGAAGCGTATCCAGATTTCTGAAATGAACTTATACAATAATTTATGGGGTAATTCAAGTTGTACCAACTTGAATGCCTCGTTTGATTTAGTGAATTATGTCGTACGCGCAATCTAGGCATAAGTATCCTTAACACAAAAAATGTGCCAAGATAATACGAAATATGGTCCCAAGGAATTTCCGGATTCTATGTAGCATATTCTAGCTATCCGGCTTTTCTATCTTTCTTTCTTCTCATCTACTCAACAATCTTCCGAATCCTTTCACAATCCGGACCATAAACTATCCGGAATCCGATTTACGTCTCTTCTTCCAATCCGGTTTTCAATACCTCTATTTTACCTTCAGAGGGTCCACTAGTTGATCTTTTGAGGGGGGTAGGGACTTCACCACTCTTGTTCTCCTACAATTCTAACAAACACAAATAACAACACCCGAGTATTCAAAAGGTTGTAGTAAGACGAGAAGATCCGGATCCTCACAACTTCCGGATGGCAACTCCGGACAGCAAGTCACTCAGGAATACTTCACTCTCCCTTACTACAACGACAGATCCCAGAGTCTGGAATAAGTATGGGGGTATGATCTTTCTAGAGGGTAGATGAATCCTGAGGTTGGCAGATCTTCCGGACAGGTGGGGGCTTCCTTGGGCGGGCGCTTTCCTCCGCACGGCTTGACAACCGGACTCGCTTCCCCGCTACTCTATGATCTGGACTACTCTTTTGGTAGTTTAAAGACACTGTGCGCAGCTCCTAAGTCAACAATCCGACAACATTACAATAGCACACTCTCGACTCAGACCGTATTCTCCTAAATCCGGATTCCTCCTCACCCGTCCTTTCCTTCCAACACCCAGTCCACAGGTCAACACCATCCGGATACATTGATAGAACGAAAATGCATACCCGAGGGCTCAGATTTCGAAAAGGAAATGAAATACAATTGAATATCAATTAGGAGGGAATGAGGGGCAACTAACTTGCCCGCCCTTAAAAACCCAAAACAAAGCCAAAGTCAACACCCTAAAAACGAAAAAGGGCTCTCCACAAACTAGGGCAACCTCACACACACACCAAGGAAATCCCGAATAAACCGGAAAGTCCTTATCCCTAAGTTTTCGGGAATCGGGCCCATGCTTGGAATCCGGTTCCGGGACAAAACTATCTAAATCCTAATCCACCTCTACAAGTAGTCCCCTTCTAAGTACTTGGCTACCCGAGATTTCTTTGAACTCCCGGCTCCCTGTTTGGTTGTCGGCTTACCAGAACTCTTCGATGGCGTCATTTTAGCGACTCGAGGCGGATTCTGACGGGTCGCAAGAGATGTCTCCTCCTCTGTATCTTCCTCAGATTCTGAGCCTGACTCGAACTCACTAGACTCGGAATCTTCAATCTGTTGCTTCACCGGCTTCTTGCTTTCCAGTTTCTGCTTCTCAGACTTCTGGAGTTTTAGTTGCCTCTCAGGTTCCACCATCTCGAGTTCTTCATCCGGATCCGAGATTTTGGCCTCCACTATTTCCGACCTCTTCTTCAGCCGGGTTTCCGGCCTGAATTCCGGTCTCGCCTTTGGAGCCGGATCTCCTAAATCAATCAATTGTGTACCCCGTGCTGGTGACTGTTCCGACATATGAGGGAATCTCTCCGGGTGTTCTCTTGCCGGATTTATCGTCCCCAAACCTTCTAACAGATCTCTCCAGATCGGCAACCTCTGCCCAGCCTTTCCGGATTTTGTCGGAGACTGTGAGGAAGGGCCAAAAGTATTTACCGTGCTCCACTTCGGAAAATGACTCGAGGAAGGCACCCTAGGCATCTTAAACAGGGACTTCAAGCCTGGGTTCTCTTGCGTTCCGGAAGTTCCGGCTCCGTGTTTGCTCGGGGACTCCATGAAGATATTCGGAAGTAGCCCAAAGTCGTCCTTGGCCACATCTCGATGACCCAGCAGCTGTCGCATCTCGTCCAAAACGATCTTCATTTTGGCCTCGTAATCGACCAAGACTTGTAGCACTTTGGATCCGGTAACAATGCCGTCGTTTTTGAGTTTCTTCGTGTAAAGCACGGACCGGATGATCTGATGTTCCAGTTCTTCTACCAACACCCTCAAATCCCTGACTAACTTCAGGGCATCCGTCTCCTTCTTCCTTGCTGAGAGCGATTGCCCCTCCGTCCAGTAGAACTTGTTCTTGTAGTGATCCCGTTCCGCCTTAAGCAGCTCGATCTGCTTGTCCTTCTCTTGAAGTAGTGTCAGATCCGGTCTCTTTTGGAGTTCTTTGAAGATCTGATCCGTCTCAACATTCAACTCCCTGGCGACGCCCGTGATCACTTCTACCATCTTGGCGTGCCTCTTCCGGCACTGCACCATCCATCGGGTTCCGGCTTCATAGAAGTCAGACACATCGGAAGATTCCGGTGATGGTTGGGTGAGGGACGAATTTGGTTTCGGCACGTCCAGACTTGTTCTTTGTGAGTCCGGATTGGTAGTCTTGTGTCGCTTCTTCTTCTCTAGCGGCTTTGGTTCCGGATCCTCCTCTTCTTCTTCTTCTTCTAGTGCTGCTTCTCCCGTCGGCTTCAACTCTTCCGTGAATCCGTACTTCAGGATCTGCATTTTGGTCTCATAGGCAACTTATTCCGACGGGGTCATGAAATCAAAATGATGATACATGTGGAACAAATAAATGCTGAGCGGACTCTGCTTGGCCTTGTCGATAGCCACCGCCATCTTCTTGACTTTCTGGTGGATTATGGTCGTCCAGTTCACGATCCGGCCTTCGAGTGCTCCGAAAATTATATTTGCCACTGTAACCGTAACCCTGGTTGGCTTTTCCGGATATAAGATGGGAATTAGGAAATTCAGTAATCGCCTATGGCGCTCATCGATACAGTCACTAACGGTGAAACCCTCTTTGTAGTGTGGCGGTTTCTTGAACTTCCCTTCATAAAACTTTTCCGTCCGAGTCGCATTTCCGGATCCGGACTGCTTCAACCCGTAAGTTTCCGCCCACATCCCTTCCGTCCAAGAGGCCCACCGACCCCTTGACGTCGGCTTGAACTAGTTTGGCGTCCCCATAACTAACTCACGAAGAAAATCTTCACTCCTAACTGTCCAGAGGTGTCGGATGAATCCGATACACCCTAATTTGAAGAGATCTTCTTCTAACTCTAAGCGCTCAACAGAGTCCGACAGAATGACTGGGTACAGGAGCTTGACAAAGGGAATAGCTTTTGCCCCTGCGCCGATGATTCCGCCATCTTCTTGACCTACAATCTGGTGCAATCGGCACCCTCCTTTCCTTCTCTCCCTATCCGGCCTAACTCACCACTCTTTCACTCTTCTAAGAAAACGCGCTCCAAAACCTGCAAGCACACACACCTCCTCGAGTGGAAGGAAGAGGGAGAAAAACAAAAGGACCGTTTGCTTGAGTACCCGGCCAGTGACCGACACCCGTTGGTTCGGCCATTTAATGTGCCGCCATTGCAAACGGATCCCTAGTTTTCATAGGCCGGACCCCTAATTCGTAGGTTGCCTGAACCCGGATTCCCTTCCGGTTTCCGGATTCCGGCAAAAGTCCGTTTCTTACCTATTCTACAAGTTTTTGTAAACCGGAACTTCCTGACTACCTAGTTTCTCCTAGATGTTCCAGTTTCCGGCTTCACTACTACAAATTTTTGAAAATATTTACGGAATTGATCCTAAACTAATCCGGATTTCTAAATATTGATATTGCGTGTTGTTATAGCACAGAAAGCACAAAATCCTTCTCTAAGGTCTTAATGGATTCTAAACTGACTCGTGTATCGTTCCGCAGAGATTTCGGTGTAATTCTACTAAGTGGCCGGAATGCAGTGAATTGGTATTCCAAAACAAACCCCAAGTACTAGTCTAGACCGGATCCAGTTCCAGTAATCCGGAACTGGAAACTCCTTTCCCGATAATATATCCGGTCTAGAGTATGTAATCATATGTAATAAATTTGAGTTTAACCTCTGGATCAAGAGGGATCTGCAACTTTGGGCTTCAGGAAGGAAGCTTAACTCCTACCCTTCGAGTTTTAATGTGTCAGAAGATCCACGATATAAACTTAAAAAGAAAACTTTGACAAGAACAACGAGAAAGAGACCGTCCTCACAACTAGACCGATGGGCTACGCAGGCTAGCAAGTCACGCAAGAAAGTCTGGATTCTCCTAACAATTACTACAATGACAGACTACAGGACAATCCACGGCCTAGGTAGAGAAGGGGCGTCAGGAATAAATGGGAGAGCTATAATACTTCTTGACAAAAGTAGCTTCTTGACAAAAGCCAGCTCTAATCCTCGCAAGGAAATCCTGTGGTATCCTGTCTAACACGCAATCTCTCCAGGGACCGGATACTTCCTGTATCCGGGTTTCACTTCTTCTTTACTCAAATCTGCATTATCTCACTGCTCTCACAATAACACGGACAAGTGCTAAAAGGTACAGCTCACAATTATGAATTGAAAAACTCCAATGGCATTTGCAGAAAATTGGGAATACAAAGTATGGAAAATGCTACCTGGATCAAACCTAAAATCCGCCTTTAAATACTAAACTACACCTCAAACTCAAAAAGCACATAAGGCTAAATACAGCTAATGGAATGACACGTTTCATTTCTAACTTCATGTCTAATTTAGATAACTTAAGCTACAATCAAAAAGCTCCCACTAAAAGTGGATCTTAGATACTAAAAATCCGGAATCAACTTGAGTCCTAACTCCTTCTAAACTAAAAATATACCTACATATCTACTTGTCAAAATTAGGCATGCAGACTTACAGTCACTGTCAGAACCTTCACTTACTTTCTAATCTTCTTAACTGGAGAAAACCCTGCCTTTGCTGGCCCCTTCCGGATCAAGGGCTTCTTTCCGGTCTGCGGCCTGGCAGTCTGTTTAGACCGGACTTTGGCCTTCTCTCTGGCTGCCTTCGCCTTTGTCGCTTGGGTCTCTGCCAAAGCCTGATCGGGATCCGAATAAGGTTCAGAATCCTGGTCAGAACCGGATTCTTTTTCATCATAATCGGAATCCTCCTCTTCTTTGTCCTCCTCCTGAATCTTGGTGAATTTCTTCTTGGCCGACTGTGGCTCAGGAACCTTTCTCTTATGCGGGACTGGAGCAGGCCTTGCTACCTTGCTCTGAAGTGTTGCATCTCCTCCAGCCGGTTTCCTGATTAGGCCCTTACTCGGTGAGCCGGATGAAGTGCCACGACCGGCTCCAGTTTCTGTCTTCATCATGGACTGCATCAGGGTCGTCATCTTCCCTGCATCTCCAAACTGCACTTTCTTTCCGGGAGTCTTGGGAGAAGACTTGGAGGGTGAGAGGGCACTGATCTGCTTCGCCTTGGCACTCTCCTCTGGAATGGACCCTCCTGATCCAGTTGCCGGTTCCGGTCCTTGTGCCTTTGCTGGATCCGGTCCCGTCACCTTTGTGATCTCTAAATCATCATCCTCCGGATCCAAGTCGGTGACTTTGGTGCTCTCCACTTCAGTTTGCTGCACCTGACTTGTCTTGGCTTCCTGGTGTTCCTCCGGTACAGGTAGGTTTGGTTGCTCGTGAGAAGTCTTACCTTTACCCTTGTCCTCTACTGTTAATTGCTGAACTGATTTGTGATCCGGTTCCGGTCTCGGTGTAGGATCACTTTGAGGGTTTACCTCGCGCATCACTTCTTGCAGCTGCTCCAATGTGAACTCCATCTTCTTATGATAAGTTATCATCGCCAGTATGAGCTTATGATGCAGCTGTCGTCCCTCCACCATTACTTATTGGTCAAACAAGTTAGCCTTGTTGACAACTTCACCCGGATGGGTGATGAATTCCCGGATTCGGGAAATGGTGTCTCGCGTCTGCTTGGAGAACGTTTTCTCCTTCTCCACCTTTTCTGTTTTCTGGCGCAACTCCTGTTTAAGAGTGGCCACTTGGCCGGAAAGCTTTGCCAATTCTTCCTTGTTTTCATTCTTCTCCTTCTCTCGGGTAAGCCGTATTACCCTGGTTAAGGCTTGAGCTGGGTAAACGGCACCCACTGTGGTGCAGATGGTCTGCATCGCTCCTCGCACTATCGCGTATCGATTCCTGAAGTCGCTCAATTCTCGGGTGATTCTTTCTAGCGGCTCGTCTCCCCAGACCGGATTGGTATCCTTGGTCTGCTCTTTCTCTACCTAACCCTTTCCTCTCGTTTCCTCACCCTTATCATCATCCTCACTCTCATCCTCGTTGTCCTCAGACTCGCTCTGCTCATCTTCATTATCTCCCTCATTTGAGGACTCTTCCTCATTTCCAGTCTCAGGCTCTAAGTCCGGAACTTCAAATTCTACCAGGCCAGCAGTGGCCTCATACTCAACCTCTTCCTCTTTTGTCATCACCCCCTCAGAATGATACAGATGAAACAGGAATGGACAGATGGCGGAAGGCTTGGCCTTCCCAACATTATTCACCATTTTCAGTACTTGGTCCTGGATGACCACTCCCCAATCTACTTTCTAGTCTCCAGACAATGCGCCAAATATTGTGTTGGCTAACGTCAGAGAAACTCGGCTTGGCCTTTCCGGGTTGAGAATGGCCAAGACATAATGTAACAACTGCTTCTCTCTCTGATTGATACAATCGGTGACTGAGAACCCGTCTTTCTTACTAATTGAGTTTCGGAACTTACCCACCGTATACTTGTGTTTCCGGGATGCACTTCCTTCGCCTTCCTAGCCGAATAGGTAGACCTTCCTCCACATGTCCGCCGTCCATCGCTTGGGCTTTGCACGAATTATGGTCGCGGCACGAGTTGGCGCTCCAGGCCTCAATTCCGCCACTACTGCTTCGCTTCTGAAGTCCCATGGTCAGATCAGGAACCCAGCGCACCCCATCTGCTCCAAGTCTTCCTTCAGCTTTGCCAGCTCCTTCTCGTCCCTAGGCAATTGTGGTGTCTCATACCGGAGCGAGATGGTGGCTCCCCCGCTCTAACTTGCAACCGTTTCTCCTTCCGTTAGGATGTGGCCGCTCTACTCTCGGAAATCGAAAAAAGGGTGGTCCTCACGACTCTTTCTTTCTCTCTTTCAGCTGTGCAGCACTAATGCTAAGCTGGGATGCTAGCAGACCTCTCTCTTGCGCTCAATGTTCCTCAAGCACTCTCTTTCGCAGTCCGTCAACTCAAACCCAATACTTATGCTCAGACCGGAAACCAGTAATGGTGCACGTTATTACAACTTTCAATCAGGGCAGGAAAATGTAAGTGACCAGTCTCTGGACAGATGGGGTTTAAGAGAGCCAATCCCAGCTGCTCTTAATGACTCCCCTAATCCAGGCTTTGCCTGTTAAACCTACCCGTTTAGGATTTCTGCTCACTAATGATTAGAAGGTTCCCGTAGTTCCCTAGGATTAAGTAGGTCACCGTTGGATGCCGGTTCCTGTTACCCCTTTCCTGATCCGGTCTAAGCGAATTCGAACTTCGGTTCCTTGTTTCCGGTACATTCGGTTAGCCTTTACATTGATTCTTGATCAGTCCACTTTCGGTTTCCAGTTCTAAATATTAGACGGTCTATAACTATCTTAAAATCAAAAAAATTTATTGCTAAGAAGAATATTATTCTTTCATTTATATTTTAAATTAGTAAAAGTGGATTTTCAGGTTCCGACACGTGTTCCCACAAATTATCTGTAGCAGAAGCTTACCCAGGTTTGTGAAGTGAACTTATACAATAATTTTTGGGGTAATTCAAGTTGTACCAACTTGAATGCCTCAGTTGATTTAGTGAATTATCTGTAGCAGAAGCTTACCCAGATTTGTGATGTGAAAGTACTCCATACTTCATGGGGTAATTTAAGTCGTACCAACTTGAATGCACAAGAAAAGTTCCCAAACATGTTGACATGATTGGATTTCCCTTGCCTGATTTCCAACGACGAATTATACAATTTTGACTTCAAGTCGTATCGACTTAAATATTTCATGAAAAGTTTGCTAATCCAGTTCGAGGCATTCAAAATGAGGGATCCCTTGTACGTGTTAAATGAATTTACCATATGCAAATTAGTGTTCAAGTAGAACCAAATTAAATTGGCTCTGTTAAGGAGATTCTTCTTGGAATAACAAATGCCTACAGAAGTATTCAGTTCTCTGATTAGCACACTTCGGCGTGACGTCTACATTCATCTGCCCCTCATTCAAGTTGTATCGACTTGAAATCATTAAATGCTGAAAGTTAATTGTTCATATTGTGGATTTGTGCCACATATTTCATATTGTGCATGACAAACTGAATTTGACATTAAGTATTTGATGGCCACTTTGTGCTATTAGACAAGCATATATAGCTTTGGAGTGAATGAGGCATTAGTATTTCGACGACTGTAGATAGAGGTAAAATAAGTATTCCTTGGACCTTCTTTTTTATCAAACTATTTTTGAATTTAACTTTGTGACTGATGGACTTTCAAGTTGTACCAACTTGAATGACAACATGCTGCATCCATCAAAATCGTTGCTGAAGTCATTTGCCTGATTATTTCATTTATTTCTATGTGTTGAATAATTGTGCAGGAAACATGGACCCCGTTGTCCTTCCCGTGCCAGAGTATTCATTTGATGATGGAGAGATAGAGAATGTACCTGAGGGCCCTGAAGTCATTCCAGACTGCGAGGGTATTCCTCGAAGACATTGGAGCACTCAAGTTGTTGAACTTTGCAGTGCCGCGGGACTACCTGTAGCGGAGGGGATAGTGTATAATGTGAACTCTGACCTTGTTTTGGGATGTCATGGACCACTTGGAGATTCTCTCGTCGCTGTGCAAATCTTGAAGTCGCTTGATGTTGTTCACGTACCTGTGGATTGGAGGTATACCCTTCGTGCATGGCCCATTGGACAAGTGGTTCTAGATTGAGCAAGCCTTCTTGATCACGAAGTGCGAGCCAACTACAATCTTCGACAAGCTACTCATGGACAACCACCAGCTTCACGTAGAAGGCCCTATATATGTACCGTCCAAAATGCCACACCTGAGACTTGTGTGAAGGCCAAGGAACTTCTCACCCAATTGTCCATAAATGCTATTTCTAGCAAAACGTGCTGCACAGGTAACTGTGTTCAACCGTTCCCAAGAGACAAAATTCGAGCGTTCCGAGAACAGATGTATCACCAAACTCCATTTGAATTCCAGCACCACATGAAGCTGGATGTACAGCGACAAGTCCATCGGGATGCTCAAGGAAAGAGAGTGGTCACTATGGAAGGAATTGATGTTTGTCTGGCAGCTTGGCGCTACATTTCAGGTGTGTCGGAGTCCACATTTCATCGCTTCCAAGGATGTGCTGCACTAGGGGAGCAAGCTCAGTCTCATGGCAATCTCGGGAGGCTTAAGCCCCGGAAGCATACATTGCAAGCTACCGCAACGTTGAAGGCCGTTCTTGAGAGGCAAGCAGACCACATGCCGCATCGCACTCATTCTCTTCCCACTGGAGAGAAAGTAGTATCCATGGTCTTGCCAGCCACCTTCACGTGGAAAGGTATCCTTCCAGATGTAAATGCAACAAACGCAGTCTTTGGATTGAAGAGTGTGTCACCATCAAATATTAGCAAGATTAGGAAGTTGAACTTTCTTGAGTACTATGCCAAGAAGCCTGGTGACAACTTTGCACGATGCTCTAAGTGTGATAAGTTGCAAAGCTTTAGAAGGGCGGCTCTTAGTAGTTCAAAGAAAAAGTGGACCCTTCTATTAGAGAAGCATTTAGCTACTGCTCGGGCACATTGGGACCAGTATTATGCCAATCGGTATAGGTCCAGAGCATACCCTCATGAATGCTTGACAATCATGCATGACAAAATGGACCATGCAAAGACAGCCTCTCCTGTCTTTTCACACAAAAGCAAACAAGTAGATGGACTCATGAAGCTACCAGTCTCTGTGACAGGTATGATTGCTCACGGACATGGTGATGTGCGTTACGCCCATTGTGGTCTAGATATCTTTCATCATGATTCAAACTACATGGTGGGTTGTTTGCCAAGCTCTTGCACAACCTTGAACGACCTTCCAAGTACTCCTCACGAGAGTTATTTGCTGGATCAGGATCGGCTCCTCTCTTTTGTGCAGTCTTGCAAGGCGCAGACATGTGCAAATCCTCACTCCAGCCAGTACTTGAAGAACCAATTGCTGCAACTGCACTGGCTCTAGTGCTGAACGTTTAGATGGACAACGCTACAGGAGACAATAAGAATAGATTCGTCTTTGCATTTTGGTCTCTCCTTGTTGCAAAGAAGATTTTCCGTGAAGTTCATGTTAGCTTCATGCTGGTTGGTCACACTTATGATGACATCGATGCTTCGTTTGGGAGATGAAGTATGCAGTTGAAAATAGAAAATTTCCCTACCATCCCATCACTCATGAAGTCCTTCATGGACATTGATTCGATGCCTACGATTCCTCATCTCATTGAAGAAGTGCCAGATTTCAAGTCCTTCATTGAAGATTGCATTTGTGATGGAGAAGATGCACTTGTTGGCCATACCAAGGTCCAACAATTCAAATTCTATTTGAATGCTGCAGGTCTGCCTATCATGAAGTACAAATTCTGCTGCACAGATAGTGATTGGCTTCCAGAAGAAGGGATTAAATTGTGGAAAGAAGATTCCCAGGGACAGAGCCTATGGCCTTGTGGACAGCCATTGCCTGTTGTCCACTTTCCTATGAGGACTGTGGACGAGATTTACAAGGGATTGTCAGGATTCATCAAATATTGGGAAACATGATGCAATGAAGATGGAAGTGGGGAGGCTAGAAGGTGCTTTGAGCATTTGGTGTTGTATTGGCAAGCGGTGAATGCAACATTGAAGGAGCCAATTGAGCCATCTATAGAATTGAAGGATGGCTTTTGGCCCTCCACTAGAGTAGAAACCACAAAGGAAGACGAACTTGATGACGACGGTGAGGTTCGTGAGGAGTTTGCTGAGGATGATGCATTTGTTGGAAACCTTTGCAATCGCCCTAATCCATCTTTTCAGGTGGCGCGTGATGTTTACAAAGGATATTTTCTTGCACTTCGACCTGCTCGTGAAGATCCGAAGCCGATATGGATTGCTAGGGCCTTGTCTGACCCTTTCAGTAACCTAGAGCATCCTAATTGTATTAAGATTCAATACTTTATGCCTATGTCACGAGAGCAAAATGTTCAAGAGTTTTATCATGGTTGGGACTCGAACAAAGGATTGCATTGGAAAGTAGACGACACCGAAGATCCAGTTTGGGAGAATACCAATTCTCTTGTGACGGTGTGGAAGTCTAGGGTGAAGAAAGACACGACTGAGTGTGTTGAAGATACCAGCTGCTTAAGTTGAAGTTATCAAGGGCACTCTGCCTTCCTTCGATACAGAATGAATGCGTATAGAGAACTACAAAAATACTTTTCAAATGGTAGGGAATACGTTTGAGAGTACAGAGTAATGTTTTATCCTTTTTTTTCCTAATTATGTTTGCTTCATGTGATTTGATATCACGTGTTATAGTAAACAAGGCCATATTGTCTTGATTGAAGTATAGATATTTGACTTTGTGGATTGGTGTTCAAAATAGTATCATACTTTGTATGAATAATCTTGTATGCTAAGATAATATTTGAAATATATTATTGTTTTGTTGAACACCTATTTGTTTTTTAATTGAAATGTATTGTATTAAATATATTGTATTAAATGTATTGTGTTTATGTATTCATGTTATTTGGGAACATTGAAATTATTCTATGAACTCAAACTGGAAACAATAAAATTTGTGTGTGTAGAATTTGAATACAAGGCACCTTGTTGTTCTGTTTTGGAATAGCGCCCCACGGCTTAATTTGATGCAAGTCAACAGGAATCGAACCCGGACCAGCAATTACACAACCATCAGTCTCTATATTATTTCCCGCAACATACCCTAACTCAATAGGGTGACCTATTATCAAAAAAATATATATATTTACAGATATGGACCAATATTTAATGCGCAGAAGTCCACATTTTATAGTCTACCTTGAAAAAAGGCAACAAATCGTAAACTATCTACGTAAGCCTAATTTACTTCTACAATAATCAAATAATTTATGTGGGTTGTTTATAATTGGAGTTATTATTTATAATACCATAAACTGTCATTTTAATGGAAACTACAATTTCTAACTTCAAAATTAGGTCCTTCCAATTTAAATTTCATTCATTTGTATTCTATTTTTGAACACTACAAATGGAGACCATTATTTTGGGAGGGACCTGAACTCCCAAAATTTTGAATATGATGTTCCAAGTCATCTTCTTCATCTTGCACTTCTGTGGCGTTGTTAGAGATGTCCACATTCGCTGGAGCAGGTGTCAAGGGCTCAGATTGCTCTCCAACCTCAACATTAGGGACAAGTTGAGCAGGTGAAGTTGCTTCTAGATCCAAAGACAACGAAGTTTGACCAACATGAGCATCAATGATCTACATTGACAAATAGAAGACATTTCATCAAATATTTATGACTAAATTGACAAGGTCTCAAATATGAACTCTACACAATGTATTATGTTAATAGGAATGAAATTTTTAAATTGACATAGTATTTTTGTAACACATTGAGATATAAAATGACCTCCTAGAATGCAAATTGAGCAATCAATAGTAATTGACTAAAATGAACGACAAGTTCTTCAAAATAATTCACAAATGACAAGTGCCCTAACTATAATGATATTTCAAATTCTATTGTTTATAGTCATTCATAGGAACCAAAAAAGAGGGTATCCATAGTCACCCGTAAAAGGCTTGTCGGATCCAACAGGCCTTTCATGGGTGGCTCTGGATACCTTCTCTCTTGGTTCCTGGGAAAGATTAAAAACAATAGAATTTGAAATTGAATCCATATGACAAATATTCCAAATCAAATATTAATGAAATAAAGTTTGGCATACATAAATAATAAGGATTTTATTAAGCCAAAATAGAATTTCAACAGATTAATCATTAAATACGCTAAAACAAATAGCAAACAATTATGAGTCATTTGAAATCATTACATTAGTTTCTTTTTATAGTTTTTGGATATTAATTAGTTTTGGTTCATCTAAATTTTTGAATGGAAAAAAATTTAAAAAAAAATTATAATAGTATTCTAAAAAACAAACTCAAACTAGAATTTCAAATAAATATCCAAAAACTATTAAAAAAAAGAATAGAATGTGAAAGATTTTAGTAAAAATCAAAAATTAAATTTAAGCTAGAAAAAACCAGAATAAAATTAATAAATTAATAAAATTAATAAATTTATGGATCTGGTATTTGTGCGGGTACCAAAATGAGGGGTCCAGCAGGTACCCTCTGAAGCACTGTCGGATTCAACGGTACTCCCGAAGGTGTCTGCGGGTAGACCTCATTTTGGTACCCGCTTGGTACCAGACCAGGTACCACCTGCGATTGAAAGCGACTTCTTTGAGAAGCTAACTTTCTTTAAGTTTTCGGGACTCCAATCACTTGGCTTCATTTCTAAGGTACTTGCATGACTTCATAATCTTGGGATTGGAAACAGATGATTATTCAAAGCTAGATTGGCGAGTTTCTATTCTCCTTACGCGTTGCAAGTTTTCAAAAGTAACAACTGGGAGTTGACTGGGAGTTGCAACGTCTTTTGAAGCTTTGAGAACTGCTACATTTCATAACTCATCAATTTCCATTGTGCCCAATCACCGCAAATGTCACAGAAACAAGCCTTTTGCTCAGTCACCGCGAGATTAACATACACAAGCCTTGTGCTCAGTCACCGTGTCCGGCACAAACACAAACCTTCAGCTCATTCTCCGTGAGGGTCACAAACACGAGAAGATATAGTTGGGACTGCAACTAGAATCATTTCGGGGGGTAGCACCGGGCACCCGCGCAAGGGCCGTCGGATCCGACAAGTGTTTTTTTGATGCCTCGTGCTATCCCTCGAAGTGGTACCAACAACGGATCCGCCCAATTTTTTTCGGAAACATAATTGCTTTAGACTTTAGCGCGGATCACTCTCACACCTTACGACCGCGGATTAGTCACACACTTCATGAAGATTCTGCGCTCTCAATAAGTCCACAAACTGCACTAAATTAACGGAAGAAGCAACTTTCCATAATTGGAGTTCTATTTCTGACACCTCGCGAGCAAGAGACATGTGAAGATAGTATTATATACTACGTCGAGTAGAGGTACGACTACATGTATGCAAAGCACAATCAAGAATTTGAGACAATTAACTTCTACTTGCGCACTGGAAACCCAAGGATGGTCGGAGTTTAAAATCGATGAACTTTAGTTTGAGCAGGACTAGCTAAATAACAGAGATCAGGTAATAGCCTTTATTTCTCATGGCGCAATAGACGAAATTCCAAGAGACCGAAGCACTGGAACTACAAAATCTAAGCACTATCCTCCAATGTTCAAAACATACGCAATGAGGTCACTTAAGTTCAAAAATGAAGTCTGACTACATCTATTGGGCACTTTTTTGAACAAATGACGTAGAGAGGGTTGTGATCAAAATCAACAAATGCATACCTCCATTGCGATTTCCAATTCAGGAATGCTTTCAGGTTGTCTTGCCGCAGGTTGTTTTCCTTCCTCCTTTCTGCGGCTGCGAGTGCTTCTGGTGTTTGTCATGGTGGCCACCTGTTCCTGCAATTTCGACAAATAGTTCCAGAGCGCGATCACAGATGTCAAGAACGTGTGCTGAGAATGAAGCTCATGTGAGCTTCACAATGAATATACCAAGAGTCTGAGGCAGAGGCTGAAGGAGGACCTTACAAAATCTAATCTATAGCGCCGCATGGTTCAAGAAGTTTTTGTCGTTGCCAATGCCGAGCATTATTCCACAAACCTGCTTTTGAATCCCAGCGCCACGGATTCTTTCTATTTGGAGGTGTCACTATAGTTGCAGGTTCAAGTTGTTGCTAATTCCGCTCTGTCACTTTCCATAAAGCTGACTGAAATTCTTGAACACATTTTATTATCTACTGTAATTCGAATTGGTAGGAGATCTGTTAGAAAGATCATGTTTTCTATTTCAATGAAGGAATTTAAGAAGCTATTGAATGTCATCAAATTCTACAGCAAATCATAAACTTCTATTTGTTACATGATTCTTGTTAAACACATTAAAGAGTTGGTAAATTTTGGAGTGCATATTTGTTCTCCATTCATAAAAATGCTTGAACCCTATACCGCAGTCATGATAGCCTCTCAGTATTAAAGTTGCACCCACCAACTGTTTAAAGTTTGTTTAGAAAGGTGAACCACTATAATTGTTGTTTGCAATTTTGAACTTTGTTTTTGAACCATGACATTCACCTTATGATTTCACTCATCACATTGAATGGTAGATTTTGATTTTGTTTTTTTACATTGGACTAGACTATAATTTAAGAGGATTAGTCCAAAAGTATTTGAAATTTCAATTTTTAAATATCTCCCACCCAATCTATATATAAACCCTATAAATCTTTAAAATTTTAACATCCAAAACGTTTCTAAACTCACATTCTAAAGCATTTACCATCTTCTTGGAAGAAAATTCTTTCAAAAATTTCTAACCATAGGATCTTCATGTATACTATTTTGTAAGGAGGTGAAATAAATTTCAATAATTTTTGCTTAATGCCTTATAAGATACTAGCATTTGAATTGAAATGGTCCTTTTATTGGCCAAGGATTAAATAGTGCAATTGCAATTCCTAAGATCACCTTTCAATGAAATGGTGTCCAAAACATTGTTACTTCTTTGCAATTTCTTTTCTGAATAGGTTATCTGAATTTTTATGAAGATTGACATTATTTGGAACTGTATAGCATATGAGAAAAAAAAATAGAAAGAATTAGAGTGCAAATCTTGAAATAATAAAATGCTTATCCCAACAATTGGAGTTTAGAAAATAAATAAGTCTACATCCTACGATTATGAGGAAATTAGAATTTTAAATAAGTTACCAATTATTCTTCAATAATCTAAAAACAAGTCGTAAAACTTGTCATTGCCAAAACACAAATCACTACTCAAATTGTAAAGAAAATTGAACGATGGCTTTCATCTCTCACGTATATATTGATGATGCACCAAATGTTCATCTGAGAAACATGAAAGTAGTAAAGCCATATTGTTGTACGTGCAGTCTAGGCGTAAGTATCCTTAACACAAAGATGTGCTAAAATAATACAAAACATCATCCCAGGAAATTCTAGGTGTTATTGCAAACTAAAGCTATCCGGATATCTCTCCAAAACAAACCCCAAGCAATCCATAACTCAATCCTTTTACTCTTTCTCCTTCCAGATAATACTATCTTCCAGAATCCAATCCGGATCCGTCCTTATCCGGAATCCGATAACTCAATCAAAACTCTGGTTTTCTGTAGACCTGTTTTACCGTCAAAGGGTCCACTGTTGATCTTTTAGAGGGGTAGGGACTCACCACTCGTAATTCAAAACACATACACACACAGACACAAACAACTCTCTTCCAGTATTGCTGCAGAGAAGAGGCAAATGGTGATTGTCACAACCAAAATTTTGGTTTTCCTTTGCTTACCTAAATACTAGAACGAAAACAGATAATTAGGATTTGGATCTTGTTAGAAGGGCAAAAGGAAACTAGAGATAGACGACGCTAATCCAGTAAGGAGAAAACTGGATCTGATCCGGTTAGAATGTTAGTATTCAGGAGCGGAATCACATCCGGATCTTACCTCAGATCGGATTAGGGTTGGACCGGAATGATATGGACCGGACCGGAAAAGGTTATGATGACCTGCCAGGGGTCCTGGGACTATATAAAGGCTGGTCATCCTCATTTTCACTCCTTTACTTCCCTCGAGTTCTGGAGCTGACCTTGAGCGCTTTTATGCCTCCGTTTGCACCAGAGCCGTTGTATGTATATGCGCTTCAGGCTGAGTATGTCAGAGTGTGTAGGAAAGATAGAGATTGTGTGGGTTGCAGGTTTTGTATTGTTTTTCGGTTGAGATCGGAAGAGAGGAAGTGAGGAACGGGACATGCGGCTAGGAGAGAGTGAGGTAGCGATCAGTAAGGGTCCAGTAGCCGTTCGTGTCCATGCCTCAATTGCGTAAGAGTAGACCGGGGGCGCCCAGGTCCTCCTCCGACGTCAAGCTCCGGAAGGTAGTTCCGGTCATCCCTATGGCGAAACCGGCCAGGTCCGAGCTCATGGAGGATCTCAACACGATGGACTATCTCGTGTTGATGGATAAACCCTGGGGATTTAGGGAAGAGCAAATGGTAAGAGAGCTGAAGTGTAAGGTGTCGAACGAGTTTGACAACACGCTCCAAGGCCACCCGACCGACTGGGAAGAAGAGAGGTGGAGGGAAGTTTATAACTTCCGGATGGGAGGTTCCGGTATGGCTGGACAGAAAGACGAATTCATCCATGACAAGTTTCATGGAGAGCTGAGCAACAAGGACGGATATGCGGTCGCGGATTGCAAAAGCGACCGGCACCGTAATCTCCTCCAGTTCCTGGTTTTGATCGTCCATCCAGAGAAGCCGACAAGGGTGACAATGACCATCGGCAACATAATTTTTGGTTCCCTGAGCGGGGAACGGAAGGTGAACTGAGCCCGGATCTTTTCCGATCTAGTGTCCCAGCTCGTGACGAGGATCGGAAAGAGTAGGCCCACTCCTTTGAGTCCCTATTTTTTCCACCTCTACCATTGCAACCAACTCCTCACGGATACGGAGGAGAAGACGTGGAACCTTCAGGAGTCTATCCTGAAGTACGGAGAGTCGGGTTCGGATGACGAATAGGAAGAGCAAACCGGGTCCAAACCCGAGACAGAAGAAGAAGATGAGGAGGAGTACCTTTGGACTAGGAAGCGGATGAAGACGACGCCTCCTCGCAAGAGAGGAACCCTTCCTACCAACCGGTCGACTCCAGAGCAGGGATCGGATTTGGAGATGCCGGATCCCAAAGACCCGAACGACCCGTTCAATCAATTGACTGTGATTTTGTGCGTGATACGAGCGGACTGGGAGGTCAAGAGGAGGATCCTCACTAGCGTCAGAGATCTAGTGGGTGCACCGGCGGATAGTCATTTACCGGGTAAGGTGGCCCAGCATCTGTCGAATCCGGACAAGCACCGGAGGCAGGAGGCAGAGATTCGTTGGCTTCAGGAGGAAGTCGACACTTTGAAGGCTGACATGGTAGCCCTCAGAGAAGACAAAGCTGCAGTTCAGGAAATGGTGAAAGCAACCCGGAAGGTGGCCGAGTCTATGAAGGACACTCTCAAAGAGTCTGGATCCGCCGCGGTCAAGGGGGAATTATTTGACAAAGGGGTGCATGAGGAGAAGAAGGTATCCGATTCCCGGATAATTCGGATTCTGACCGACTTCACCGATCGGGTGGAAGCATCATTGGTGGCAACAAGGGAGGAAATATTGGTATTGACTTAGCGTAGAGACCAAATAAGGCTAGATACTTCACAGAATCTTGCAGGTTTGATCTTTAGAGTCACTTTGTTATACTTTAAAGTGGTTTTTGGTAGTATAGTTGGGAATTTGCTTGCCCTATGCTGTGACAATGATCCTCACAGTTCTCCAGATGATCTTTCCAGAAAACAGGTCACTCAGAATCTACTTTCTACTCCTTCACTACAACGACAGATCAAGTACCCGGAATCGGTAGCAACGTTGTTCGAGACTCTCAAAATTATCCGGAAGTTGGCAGGCCTTCTAATAGAGCAGCAACTTCCTCTTGGCGGGCGTTAACCTTCACACGGGTTGACAACCGGACTCGCTTCCGCTACCCAATCAACCGGATTACTATCCTAGCAGTTTAAATACACAGCACACTAATCCTCCTTTACATATCCAGAGTTCTTTCAAATGGGGACTTCCAATCAAACCCAGTTCACTTAGATTCGGACTCTTCCTCACCCGTCTTCCTTACACTTCAACACTCTTGCAAATACTCTTACTCATACACATAGTCGGATCCAGAAATATCCACAAGGAGGTCTTCGATTAAAGAAAGCAAAAGAACACAATCAAATTGCACTCTATTGGGCTGGAATAGAATGAGAGGGCAATAAGCCTGCCCTCCCTTTAAAACCCAAACTAAAAAGCAAAAAAGCAAAAAAGGCACACCTGGAAATCAAGGTGGCCAATCAAACTAACACCCGAGATGCTCGGGAAATCCAGGCCGATGGTCTCCTAAGAATCCAGAACCAGGTTCCACTTCCAAAAAACCCAATACGGATCAGATTCAAAACAACTATCTACCAACTACTTCTTCCGCAATTTCTTCACGCTGCTCCCTGCCTTGGACGGTGGTGACTTCACTGGCGTGCTCTTGGTCTGCGCCCAGGTGATGATCATGCGCCCTTGAGGCGGAGTGGCTTTGTCCTCCGACTCCCCTCTGGTTTCGCATTCTTCCTCCTCATCGTCCGAAATTTCTAACGGAATTTTGTTGCCCTTGGATGGAGAAGCTTGTTGCATGTGTGTGAACCTCTCCGGATAACTCTAAGCCGGGTTCTTGATGGCTCCTGATGGTCTGGCCAGGTTACAACAAACTACGGACTTTGGTGTAGCAAAGATTGCAGCTCCAGTTGGTCGTGTTGGCTCACCTGTAAGAAAGGTGAGTCTCGTTCCCGGAATCAGGTTTCTTGCCTTTTTCGGTGTTGAAGTTTATGGTACTGTCACCACAGATCTTGCTCTCCTCATCGAAACAGACGTTCTGGTTCCTTCCTTTCTAGACATTAGGGGCATACTAGTCTCATCGATCAACATATCTTGTCCCCTTACCGAATTCTCCTCCAAAACTGCTTCTCTGGCCGAAGTCTGTAAGTAATTTTGGGCATCCGCGACTTCCGGGAAGCCCTCAAAATCCAACTCCCTCCCCAGGTCAAGTTGTCCAAGCAGCTGCTGCATCTCCGCCAACAACTTCTCCATCTGGGCTTGGTAATTAATGAGCACCCTCAGCACATTTGGTCCGGATGGGTGAGCTTTGTCCGTCAGCTTGTCGGTAAAGAGCCGGGCTCGTAATACTTGCTCCGCCGAAGCTGCCACCAAAGTCGAAACATTACGGATGAGGTTGAAAACGTCTGCCTCCTTCATCCTCGCCACCTCTAGCTTGCTCTCCAGCTAGGCCACCCAGGATCAGAGATCCGTCTTGTCCTGCTGTAGATTCCAGATACGGAGCTCCTGCACCTTCAGTGCCCCAGGATCCGTCCTCTTCCGAATCGCATCCACTATCTGTTCCGAACAACTGACTCCTAAGAGTGTCATGGCCCCGTTGATGTACTCCGCCATCTCGTTGTGGATCAACCAACACTCGTCGGCCCACTTATGTCCGCGCTCCCAGAATTCCTTTATGTAGTCATTTTCTGGATCCTCCAGTTGTAGTTTGTCATCCGTAACCACTTGCTTGCCTCACGCAGCCTGATCCGTTGACTTCCATCTCTGGATCGGCTTGTGAGTCAAAGGTGGCTGCTTCGATACCTCTTCTTTGGATTCTCCTGTGGCGGGTTGGTCTAGTTGGACTTCTTCTATAAACCCGTACTTTAGGACTTCCTCTCCATGGATGTAAGCATGCATTTCCGGCTCATTCAAAGCCCTCTGATGATAGTAAAGATGAAAAAGATACAGGGTGAGCATGGTAGCTTTCTCGGAAGTTGCGCGCGCGACTAACTTGGATACTACATCCGTGATGAGTCTACCCCAGTTCACTGGCCGGCCTTCCATCACTCCAAATATGGTGCTCGCTACTGTCATCGTAACTCAGGTTGGCTTCTCCGGATACAGGATCGAAATAAGGATCTCTATAATCCGGCTATGCCTATCTTCAATACAGTCGTGAATATTGTAGCCTTCCTTACTATGCGCCGGACCCCAGAACTTCCTCTGCCCAGTCCTATCATTATGGGCAGCTAAACTGAATCCAATTTTCCGAAACGAGTATACTTCCGCCCAGATGTCCTCCGTCCAGAGTTTGGGCTGGCCTCTCACAGTTAGCTGGTACTGATTTGGAACTCCTACCACAAGTTTTGCGATGATCTTGTCATTCTTCAAACTCCAGGGGCATTGCAACAATCCGGCGCATCCTATTGTCTCTGAGTCCTCCTCTAAGTGCTTCCGGACTTCCGGATCCTTCGGAATCGCCAGAGACATCATTCGGGCCGGTCCTGCCATAGTTTACCGACTGGCTAATCCGGTGCAATTGGCACCGACCTCACTGATCTCTCCCTAGCGTGGTCCTAATTCACCACACTTTCACTCTCTACACGCACATTACAAGTACAAGAAGAAAGAGATAGAAGAAATGAAAACTGCGCCTTTAAGTATTCGACGTTCGGCCGACAATTCCTCCGGGGAATGGCTATGAGATTGTTCCCGTAACAGTGCCCTAGGGAGTCTAGGCCAGAAGGCTACTGGTCGTAGGCTTTCTAGATCCGTCTTCCGTCCTACGGCTTCTGTTTTAACCGAAATATTTATCCGGTTTGGGAATTATAATAATCTAGGTATCAGCTATTCTAATTTCCTTCTAGCTGACCCTGGATTCTTGGACACTAATAACAAATTCAAAAAAAATTAGACTATGCTAACCCAATTTTCTCCTATTTTCTATCTACTGGAGTTTTTGTATTCGCACACATATCCATTCCTATTTTCACTACAACCACATCCCTCTAATTTCATGGTCATTATTTTGCACTTGGAGTATATGATTTGAACTCATTCACCCCCACCAAATGTTGTATTCAAGTTTGAATGCAGAAGTTGTATAACTTTGATGATAGAATGCTGTTCAATGAAGTGGAAAATGATAGAGACAGCCTTATGTTGAAGATGTTGTGCTCTCCTACGGCTCCTTGAAAGGTAGTATCCTCCGCCACTTTACGCTCTCCATATATGTTTTGGGCTCTAATGTCGTCCTCTCTGCTGCTACCTCCTCCTTCAAAATGAAGAGATTTGCAAAGCTCGTTTGCTGTCACCTCACTAGTCTTTGATACAACTTTCTTCCCTTGAGTCATCCTTGATCTCCTAAGTGCTTTAGAAGATGAAAAGTATAGAGAACTATGCTTCTTCCTCTTCCTTGTAGGCTTCAAAACAACAGAGATTGAGCTATGGTGTTCTACCAGCATAGAAAAATAGAAGAGTACACGAACAATCCTCCACAAGAAAACTATTGCAACACTTTTGCAAACAAATGGAAGTGACTCCTTAGAGAGAAGAGGCCTCTTTGTAGTCTTGCAAAAACACTGCCCGTCATGCGTAATAAAGGTCACCCTATTGTAGATGAAAGATGAAGGGCTCCCTAACAATTCATTGCTCTGACTCATGACAGATCGATAAATGCGCCGCCAATCTAAAGAATTTAGCAGTTGGCAACCGTAAACCTATTCTAATACTGATTAGTTTCTTAACGTCATTTAATATACCGGGGGATATGCCATTTAAGATAGCGGAGCGCCAGAAGTTTAAATAAATTCACTATAAAGGTAGCTGACATTGCCGCCTATTGTCATTGAACTATTTCCTAAAACAATGAAGAGCAAGAATTTTAAAGAGCATGCTCATAGAAGTACTTGACATAACCGCCTAGTCTTCTTTAAATTCTTTCTAAAAAATTTTTATCATGAAAAATGAAGACAGTTGCATGAAAAGAGTTGTGTCATCATTGAGGATGTATTTGAAAGTTACCTCTTACATCATGCTGGCATCTTGCGAGATTGTTTGTCCCTGATATTTATTCCATAGTATAGTTCCATAACACACAAGAAGGACCCATTGCTCTCATTTGCGCTTCCCTTATAGCGTATCTTGTAACTATGGCTTCGATTTGAGTAGATGGTCATGAGGTTCTGTTGGTGTTTCAAGTAGACAAAGGAGGGCGTGCTAGAGTTCTGAGCCACCTCCTTCATGTACGCTTCAGGTTTGTGGAGTCCTCAATCTATGTTGAAGAAGAAGTGAAGTCCCAATCCGGAGAGTTACAGAAATCAATTCCGGTTGTCAAGTCCGTTGAAGAAGAAGGTCATTGTTGGTATTTGTCTTTGGGGAATTATAGAGCTTATAGACTTTCCTTGTCTATGTTAGGCGCATCCACTGATTAGTAAGTCGGCAGTCAGATAACTCCACAGTGAATACGCCGTATATGTCTCAAAGTGTTTTGCCAAGTCCGCCTTGTAAATTGTTTCCAGTCCTCCCAAGTAGTGCAATTCTTCAAGCAGTGAAGGTTGAGAAATTGGAAACTATCATAGAGTTGTCTAGCAAGTCTGAGGGAGAGTCCCCTGACTTGACACTTCAGAAGCAACCGTGTGGAATTCCTCCTGTATTGCGTGACAACTCGTTTTTGAAGTGTTTATTGGGAACTCCATCAAATAGTCTTGCACAATCAAGTTTCTCACGACCTCCACTACATCCAACTCCAATTGATCGAGTAAGTATAATGGAGTGTCTGAAAAGACTAGCCAATATGCATTGTTTGCATAACGAACTATCAACAATGGACGTGAACAATGTGAAGCATCATCAAGTTCAATTTCTTCTACCAATATTCAACAGGGATGTCATCTTCAAATTGCCTCCATGCTGGTCATCTTTGTCTTCCTCGGCAGCCAAGAACTTGGACAGAATGGACAAGCAATACGACGGACATCCTTGGTGCAAATTGGTGACAATGAACATTAACAACTCCGACAGTCTAAAATTTTGTAAATCGTACTGCGCTGGTCACCTTATTTGTGCAAATCCGGAGTGTGATTACTTGAAGAGGGCTTCTAGGAAGAATGAAACAAAGTGGAGTTGTTATACAATGTTCCCTTTTGTAGTAGGGGAGAGTCCTCCCAAGGATTCTTCTCTAGTTTGCAAACTTCGTAGGAAATCACCTACATGCTTGAGCACATGTGCTGCTAGGATGTACTACTGCTATAGTGATAATCCTAAAATGAGTAGGGCCGCCATTCACTTTGGAGACCATAGTCACCTAGTTGCAAAAGGCATGTATAGAGATTCCACGGAGGAAATTTGTGGACTAATTGCAGAGCAGGTGGCCAGAACACCATCAGCCACCAACTTCGCAATTGCTCTCTCTGCTAGCAAGGAATTTTTAATAAATTATCTATTTCACAATGGAGATGGAGAGAAAGAGATGTTGAAGGGGGAGGAGCTGGAAGAGGTCATGGACCATTTTCACTACTTGAGCAGTCCAAACATACGCAATGTGATATCTTTATTCCGCTCAAACAACCAAGGAGGTGTTATTCACAGCATTATGACCATGAAGAAGGAGTGTAAATTTGAATGCATTCACGACAATGTCTTGCCTGGCCAATACAAGGAAAAGGTCTACGTTTTTTAAATTGTTCACAGAAGGACCTGGAAGTGGAGTGGACTTGGTGAGGCGCATGCAACGCGGAGGTAATCTGCAAAATGCATGGATGATGTTTGACCACGTGAAACATGTCAAGGAGTGGACCACAATGGGTTGCCACATGTATGATCCGGAATACAAGAAGGTCATGACCATTTCAACATGCAATATTCAATCTGAAGATATCGAGATCTAGGTGCAATTTTGGAGGTCTTTGAACGTTGTAATGTTACGACATGGAGTAGATAATCCAAATTTCAAGGGATTCATGGCAGATAGTGCTATGGACAATTGGAATGCTGTTCATATTGTGTACGAATCTAGTTCTGTCAGTGATAAAATGGAGAATTGTGAAAAGACGTGCTTATTGCATTGGACTACTTTTCTTCAGAAACACACTCAAAAACACATCAAGGAGGCATTTCAACACTAGCACAATACACTATGCAAACAGTATAAAGATGCAAAGACTATAGAAGAAGCAGAGACACGTTACCTTGCAATTTGGTCGTGGTGGTTATCCTCTGGAGCTGCCATTGAAGATTTGCTTCATCACTTGGACCATTGGCTTGCATTTTGGCATTTCAGATATTGCCAATGGAGAGGCTTCATGCAAATGGTATGTCCCTATAGAATTTAAAATTTTTTATTGCATTTTAATTTTTTGGAATAGTATAGTGCAAAAAAAATTGTTCATATTTGATTTGTAGTATGTTTCAATTTTGAAATTCAAATGTTTTTGGTAAATTTTTTTTTAATTTTTCACAATATTTTTTTGCACGTGTCCAAAAACAAGGGTACCTAAAGAGAGCCAATATACTACCGTTGGATTCAACGGTAGTATTTTAGCATTCTTGTGGTGTCTTTGATTTTAGACCAACGTGGGACAAAATATGAAGGAAGGACATTCAAAATTTTTTGTTACCTAAATCATTTTTGTAGAAAGGAAGAGTTATTTATATAAATTGATTTTGGGTTATCAGAATTGGAGAGGCCCATTAATTGTATTGAAGTTTATGTAGACTAATTTCTTGGTAGTTGACAGTGGTGATTTATCATATATGTAACTGAACTCATGACTTTTGGGGGGGGGTATTCTTTCCTAGGATTTGAATTTGGAGGAACTGGCAAATATGCCATCATGCAATTTGTCTGAAACAATTCATAATAAGAGGCTTCAAATGTCGGGCAACCAAGGCAACAATTTGTTTGATGCCACTTGCGATGACAGTATTTGTGCATGGACACAAATGACAAACTACCGCGCTTACTTAAAAAGAACATACATCTGGATCTGGTCCATCAAAAGGGTAGCTGAAGTTGAAGGCTATAAGATATAGTGGAGATCCAAAGAAAATGGCAAAGGCACTAAATTCATTGCCTAGATTTGAAGGTGTTGGAACTCACATACCACATTTGGAAGGAGAAGAGATCTTTGGAAGCACAAAGAGGAAGCTGGATGTTCCCATTGGCGATGCAAGAGACTCACATTGACTTGACAAAGTCAATTTTTCTCAACCTTGAGTTCGAACAAGGTCCAGTACAATTTTTATAGAGAATTCCAAGAGGAAAGGAAAGGAGTCTGAGTTTCAACTGTCCAAGCATGTTACAATTCCATTTGAAAGCAACTGCAATACATCAAAGTGGCAGATTGCAAGAATTAGCTACAAGTCAAATGCAAAATGTCAAGCTCAACAACGGACATTGAATATAAAGTGCACTGCCAGAGTTGCGAGAGGACGAAAGGGAATCCCTGATCCCACCTATTGTAGTAGAAAGGAAGATTACAAGACTAAACGAGAGGTGGTGGCAGACTTTTGTACTATAAGAAATCCGCGTTTTTTTTGACAAGCCTAGATTTTTTATGACGGATTTTGTTAGACATCTATATTGACATCTAGTTGTTTTTATGTTTTCATGATGTTTCATTGGATATTATTGTTGATATAAAAACAACTAGATGTCAACTACGATGTCTAACAAAATCCGTCATAAAAAATCTGGACTTGACAAAAAAAACGTGGGTTTCTTATAGTGTTGGTTTTGTTGGAATAACATTGAAAGATGTGTGAAAGGTACAAAGCGCAAGTACGTTATAGATAGGCTAGAGGTTCCGGAGATTTAGCCTGTTGTGACCGAGACAAACTTCAATCAAGAGGAGACATTGTATCTACAGCATGTTGGCTTCCACCTCCAAGAGCACCCTACATTGTCCCCACGACAACTCTTTAATATGTCAAACGTATTTGAGAGTGTCTACTATGATCAACTGCAGCCACAAGAAGCTAGTTTGTATCCAATAGTTAGAAACAATCGAACCATACATCAAAATGAATATTCACCAACTATAGAGCAACAGAACAAGTGGGAGAGTGCTAGAAACGTTAGAGGGCAAATTGTGGGAGTGACCTTACTTCCTTTTCCAGGCCTAGGTGCAATAGTGTCATTGGAGACCAAGGCAGATTCTAACATCATTGTATATTGAATTACATTGGATATATTCCCGTCGTGCACATGCCCGGACTTTGTTCAAATGTCAATTTCTGCTATTGGAGGTCGTCATGCATACGTGAATTGCAAGCATCTATACTACCTATAACGGTACTTCTGCAAGACGGACATCCATGATGACCAATTCATTCATGCACCTAGTTATAGCTTCAATGAGTTGAAGCTTCTTTTACTTTGAGTAGGGATCATCATTGTTCCAGAGTAGGGGGTACAAGTGAAGTTCTTATTAATATACATTTGGTACAATTGAAATCAATTGTCACATTTGGAATGGAACTTGTTTATGCATGTATGAAATATGGGAATAGTGTCATTTGTCAAACACTAAGTAATATAAGGGTGTCAATAGCCAATAACTACAATGTTCAACCCGTATCTAGTAACGGATATATGAATATGAAATGAATTGTTTTCATGCATTTTATGTTTCCATTCCTATTTATTCCCATTCTTTTTCTTCTTCTTTTTCTATTGTTTCATCCTTTCTTTTCAAATTTTTCTTATTCTTTTTTTTGGCATTTTACTTTTTTATTTTTTCCATTCACCTTGACAATATTATCTTCCATCTTATATCCTAAACCCATTTATTTTTGATGTTTTTGTTTATTTTTTTGGAAGATGTTTTTGGCATTTAAATTTTTTTTTGAAAGAGTAGTCACTCCTTTAGATTGGAGTAAGTTTGCGAGAAATCCAGGAGACTAGAAGGTGATGGCCTGTATTCAAATCCCGCGAGGCCCTGAATTTTATATAAAGTAGCACATTCTCTATACTGAGTTAAGTGTTATGGGTTGATGTAGAGTAGCTGTAATGGAAGCTAAGTAATTTTCACCTCCTTTTTTATGATTATTATTTGTTGAATCATTTGAATTATGATTTACAAATAATTTATTTTGAATGTACAATACACTTCTATTGAGTGAACAAAGTCTTAAACTTATATAGAAATAATAAGGTCTTATAGTAGAACCTTTCTAAGCTGATCAGTCGCGGATTAGTGTGACATATTGGTTTATAGAGCTTTATTGACTTCTGGAGGGTCATTTTTAGTCACAGCCTTTGTTATGTGGCCTAGTCTGGGCCTAGTTTGACTTGATTCGTTTACAAAGGTTTATCTGCTTACATAGGTTCAACTTTAGGAGGTTCTACTATATTTCATAGGAAATGGAAATTTTCAAAGTGTTATAATTTTATAAACCTAAATCTTTGATTATATAGACTTTGCCTCAATTGGTTTTTGGGCTTTCTTCATTTGCTTTTGAAATCCATTCAGACCCTAGAACCTAAAGGTTAGACTCAATGAGAAATGACTCCCAGTCTCAACACGACGCCGTCATTTGTTTTTCTAAACTTTTTGGGATAACGCCGTGGTCACCACAACTTCTCCATTTTTTTTGGTAGACGTTCACATCATCTAACTATGTACTTCTGACCAAAGTTTTAGGGTTCCTATTCATATGTCCCATAACGATTGGCATTCTAGAACGCGCCACTATAAGAGGTGTCATGTTTGATGGTCATATATGCCAGAGGACCGTTGGGGGGAATAGCCGTTCTCAATCATTATATAGAGAATTATATTCCCCCCGATTCTTTGACATTTTGTTGAAAATACTAACTGAAGCATGTATAGATAAAGTACATATAGAACAATAAATAAAGCATGTATAGACTTTGCCGCAATTGGTTTTTGGGCTTTCCTCATTTGCCCTTGAAATCCATTTAGACCCTAAACCCTTAAAGTTAGATTCAATGAGAAATGACTCCCAGGACCAATACGACACCATTGTTTATTTTTCTAAATTTCTTGTGCAAACGCCGCGGTCACCACCAAACTTTGATCCGCATTTTTTGGAGAGCCAAGGTTTCTTCAAAACCTTAGCCTCCATAAGAAATGACTCTTGGTTTCACCATGTGAAGGATTCTTTTCTACTACAAATAATTTGAACACCTCATAAAATATTTACTAATCTACGGTCATAGGTCCCAAATTTACCATTAATAGCAAAAAAAATTCAATTTTTTGATTTTTTTAACAAAAGAAAAAATTTGGCAAAAAAATGGGTTTTTTTTTCTTAGGCTCTAGGCTCATAGGCTCCATGCTCCATGCTCCAAGCTCACATGCTAGCATTGTTGCAATTTCTAATATGTCTACTTGGCATTGGTACGCTCTTAACTGAATAAAGTTTAATAAAAATGAAATCTGGATTTTGCATTCCATTCAAAGAATTGAAGTATTCAAAAAACTCCGTGTCCCACTTTGGCTGCCACTTGATGATGTTGTTGGAATTTGTTCCAACTTTATTACCATTATGTTAGATTCCAAGCTCTCGTTGTATCCTGCACTCGCAGTCGCCTAGGACCCAAAGTTGCCCTAGCACACACTATAAGAAACCCGTATTTTTTTATTCCTAGATTCTACATGCTGATGTTGTGACTGGTGTCTTAAAATGTCTACATGGACATCCAAAATTTGGCGTTGCTTAAGACTCAGAATTGACATCAGTTTTAACGTTGGACATCAACATGCTGGGGGACCAGATGTCCAAAAAATATGGGTCAACAGGATCCTCAAAGGCCGCCATGTGGCTGCCATCTAAGTGCCACGCGGACATAGGCAACCGCGTAAGAATTTTTTTCATCCATTTTTGGCCATGACGTGGCATCTGAGGTGGCACATGACATGGAGGCGAGAAATGTGATGTGGCATCCAGCAAGGATGATGTGGCATGCCATGTCAGCATATTTTCTGTTGTCTAAGAATTTTCTTGCTGTCTTTGAAGACGTCAACATAGACATCTATACATTTTTTGAAACATCAACTTGGACGTCCAAATGTTTTCATACACGTATTTTGAAACATCACCTTAGATGTCCAAATTTCTTGTGATATTAATGTAAACATTTTCATCATGAATACCTTTGGCAATGTTTGGTATGATTTAGGAGAACAAAATGATGACACATTAGACGTTCATGCAATGGAATGGACTATTCGGCATGATGTTAATATGGACAGTCTCACATGTTTCATATGACGTCCACATGCATGTTATAATGTCCAATATAACATGTTGTATACAGTACACCATACATTATACATAATATATCATACATCATATACCATACATAATACGTCGTACAAAATACATCATAATTGACAATTATGTCACACGGCTTCAAAAGCCACTTGATGTGAGTTTATGGAGGGGAAAAGACGGGCTCTTTATACAAGTGGAGTGGTAGAGCAGAAGACAAACTATATGGGACATTGAAAACGCTGGATTTAAATTTTGGTGGAGCAGCACACAGATGTCTAGCAAGATGTTTTTTGCATGTCTCAAAGGCCGCTGTGATGATGTCTCCACAGATGTTATACCAATCGTGACTATGTTTTTTAAAACATCTAGAAGTCTACAAAAGCATCCAAGAAAACATCTCAACATTTTATAAGATGTCTCTAGTGACATCTCTACGTCTACTTAGACATCTCCAATACAAGTGTAAAACGCAAAGATGGGCTCTTTATACAAGTAGAGTAGAGGGGAAGACACACTATATGGGACATTGAAAACACTGAATTTAAATTTTGGTGGAGCAACATATAGACGTTCAATAGAATGTTTTTTTCATGTCTCAAAGGCTGCTCTCATGACGTCTCTATAGACGTTGTACCAATTGTGACTATATTTCCTGAAACATCTAGAAGTCTACAAAAATGTCCAAGAAAACATCTCAAACTATATAAGATGTCTATAGTGACATCTCTATGTCTATTTTGACATCTCCAAAATAAGTGTAGAAAACGCAAAGAGATAGCCACGCTATGCTGACGTGTCATGCCACATCAGCATAATTTTATGCCATGTCAAATCATTTACATGTGGCATGCCATGTCATATGCCACATCATCTTATTTTCTCCCAAAGCTACCCAATGGCTGCCCGATTCTTTTTTTTAACTAAGTCCAAATTTTATCCAAAAATAAAGTAATTTCCACAAATTTATCTTCCATGAAATTTTTTCCTTGAAGCTGACATGGCAGTCTATGTTTTTGCGGATGACTTGTTGGACATCAATGAGTCCTTAAAAATGTCATAGATAATCCCAATGTCCATGGTAACACCAACTTGTTTTCATTCAAATTTGCCGCAGTCATCTGGAACATCCTTAGAAATCTTCTAAAATTGCAATCTTTCTCTTTAACATTTTGATGTCTCCGCGGGCATAGTATGTCTAGCCTTGGACATTGCATGTTTTTGCTTTGACTAAAGAAAAAAAACGAGTTTCTTATAGTGACAGCACCAATTGTGGAATTCAGACCTGCGTTCCCTTCTTACCCTCCGTACCCTTTGTACTTGCAAGTCTTGTACAAGCGTTCCCTTTGTACTCGACCTGCACTCCTTTCTTACCCGACCCGTGTTCCTCTAGTACACACGTTCAGGTCTCACCCGCATTCCTTGACCCGCGGTCGTCTAAGTACTTGCACTCGCACTTGAATTAAAGTTGCCCCATAGACTACTAGTCGCCATACTTGTTGCACCAATTTTAGTTGCGGTCAACCACTCTTTGGACCCATGGTCGCCCCATTATCTTCACTCGCGTGGACCTGGAGTCGCCTTGAAAGTGCCAGAAATCTGACCTCTTCCTTGACCCGCGATTGCTGGACCACCCGCACTTGCCCATGACATACAGTTGCCTATGTTTGAGTTGGAATTCAAACCACTTCTAGGACTCGCGGTTGCCCATGACTTGCACTCACCCTTGACCAAAAGTCGCCTTCGAAGTGGCCAAAGTGTTTCGGCTTTCTATCTATTTTTCCTTTCTTTTCTAACCCGCGTTCACCTAGGATCTACAGTTGTTGAACCACCCACACTCGCCCATGACTTACAGTTGCGTCTGTGGAAATTGGAAAATCAAACCACTTCTAGGACCCACATTTGCCCTCAACCAAAAGTGGCCTCCAAAGTGGCCAAAATGTTTCGGCTTTCTACCTTTTATTCTTGATTTGCATTCACCCAGGACCCGCGGTCTCTGAACCACCCGCACTCACCCATGACTTACAGTTGCCTCTATGGAAATTGGACATTAGAACACTTTTGGAACCTGCGGTTGCCAATGAACCCGCACTCGCCCTCTACCAGAAGTCGCCTCCAAAGTAGTAAAAGTATTTCAGCTTTCTATCTATTTTTCCTTTCTTTCTTGATCCCCGTTCCCCTAGGAACCACTTGCACTCGCCCGTGACTTACAGTCGCCCCTGTGGAAATTGGAAATCAGACCACTTCTGGGACTCAAAGTTGCTAGTGAACTCGCCCTCGCCCTCAACCAGAAGTCGCCTCCAAAGTGGTAAAAGTGTTTCAGCTTTCTATCTATTTTACCTTTCTTTCTTGACCCGCATTCCCCTAGGACCCGCGGTCGCTGAACCACCCACACGCGCCTGTGACTTACAGTTGCCCTTGTAGAAATTGGGAAATCAGACCACCTCTAGGATCCGCAATTGTCCATGACCCACACTCGCCCTCAACCAAAAGTCGCCTCCGAAGTGGCCAAAGTGTTTCGGCTTTCTACCTTTCATTCTTAACCCGCGTTCCCCTAGGACCTGCGGTCTCTGAACCACCCGCACTTGCCCGTGACTTATAGTCGCCCTTGTGGAAATTGGAAATCAGACCATTTTTGGGACCCAAAGTTGCCAATGAACCCGCACTTGCCCTTGACCAGGAGTCGCCTCCAAAGTGGCAAAAGTGTTCATGCTTCTTTCTTGAACCGTGCTCCTCCAAGACTCGCGGTACCACTAGACCCGCGGTCCCCTTGTATACAAAGTTACAAGGCAGCAGCTGCAACCTTTGCAGATTTGATCCTGGCTGTGTTCTGGCTTTTCCAAAATTTGTGAATGGATCTTGCATTAAATGATCATTGTGAATTAATAATTTCGAAATATTGCTTCAATTGTGACTTATGATATAGTTGTGGTTTACGGTCCTCCCAAACCTAAACCCTAAACCCTATACATAGCTGTAAAAACTTCCATTAGAGAGTAGATTGTCATTCCCAAAATAATGTATAGTGTACTTCCTATTTTTTAATGGGGAAGTATATTGCCTTCTGTATTTGTTTTTTGTTTCCCAATGCTGTAGAGGAAGTATATATAAGACATGAATAATAATGCAAGTGCTTGTATAAACTCAAGGACATTAAAAAAAATGGGGAAGGAACAACCCGGGCTCCCTTCTATTTTTTTTATCTTTGAGGTTGAGTAATTATGTAAGTGCTTGTCTAATCCAAGGGCAATAAAAAAATGGGGAGAGAACAACTCAAGCTCCTTTCTAATTTTTTTTTTATCATTGAGGTGAATAATTATGCAAGTGCTTGGCTAACCCAAGGACATTAAAAAAAATGGGGAGGGAACAATCCAGGCTCCTTTCTAATTTTTTTTTATTATTGAGATGAGTAGTTATGCAAGTGCTTGGCTAACCAAGGACAATAAAAAAAATGGGGAGAGAACAATATGGGCTCCTTTCAAATTATTTTTTATCATAGAGGTGAATAATTATGCAAGTGCTTGGCTAACCCAAGGACATTAAAAAAAATGGGGAGGGAACAATCCAGGCTCCTTTCTATTTATTTTTTATCATTGAGGTTGAATAATTATGCAAGTGCTTGTCTAATCCAAGGACATTAAAAAAAATGGGGAGGGAACAACCCGGGCTCCTTTCTAATTTTTTTTTATTATTAAGGTTGAATAAATATGCAAGTGCTTATCTAGTCCAAGGATGAAAAAAAAATGGGGAAGGAACAACTCGAGTTCCTTTCTATTTTTTTTCATCATTGAGGTTGAACAATTATGCAAGTGCTTGTCTAACCCAAGGGCATTAAAAAAATGAGGGAACAACCCGGTCTCCTTTCTATTTTTTAGATCCCTGTCAATTGTCTTCCCAAATCCTAAACCAGTACATTGATATTAGCTGTATTGTATGCCATGCCATGATAACTATATATTTCTAGTTAATGCAATACATTTCATGAAGTCATCACTTCTGCACAGAGCTATTTTCTTTTTTTTCATTTATGACTGACAATTTGTCCATTGAGTTTCAAAGTAAAAAATATCAAAGTCATTATACAATCCAACTTGCATTAGTTGAAATCGAGGTTGAAATGCAAGTTTCTTTATAAGCACAAATGAAAAGAAACTCTAAATGAACAATTGCCTGGTGTAATCGAAAAAAAACTCTTCTGTGTCCATTTGAACCTTTTTTCAAAGCAAATCTGATCTTCAAAATAAATGATAGTGATGTTGGCATTTTGTTCAGTTTAGAGCAAATTCCTGGAAGTCCAAAATAGGCCTTAGGCATTTAGGGGTGAAAGCCAAGAAATCAAGTAAAAGTTGTCCGCTTTGCTCTTCCATAATGAAACATGTATGCCTTTGAAGACCTCTTGAATGGTTTTTGTACTTACCTTTCTTAGTGAAAAATAAAAGATTTTAGTAGTTAACCTTGAAATCTTGCTCTAATAAATATAAAACTACTCAGAAAATGTAAATGCCCCCATAAAAATGTGCCTGAAATTTTAGACCAACCATATTTTGGCAATTTGGCAATGAAGGCTGAAGTGGGCTCCCGTTTTGTTTGTTTTTTCCTTGACTCCCACTGAATTTTGATTTAGAATCCGCCAGCCATTTGACCCGCACTCGCCCAGAACCCCCAATCGCCCAGGAATGCAAGAGTCGTCCCGCACCCGCATCACCATCTATCCGCGGTCGCCCAAGACCCACGGTTGAATTCAAGTGCACGCGTCCCTAGCTGGTACAGGCGTTTGACCTACCCGCACTCGCCTTAGTGCAACTTTGGGTACTTGAGCAGTGCCTGAACCCTAAATGGGCACACTTCTGATGCTGTGCAACGACTTTCAACTGCTTCAAAGCGTCTAGATGCGTGCCTGAGTGCTGGAGGTTTGGGTCTCAACCCTTTGCGTTTTTTTCAAGCGGCAATACACCCATTCCATCCCCCTATTGTGAGTGCAACCACACTCTATTATTGTGCACAATGTAAATGCAACAGGGCATTAGTCTGTAAGTGCTTGAGTTTCATAGAATACTTTGTGTGAACCCAACACTAGTTTGAGAGCAATTGCACGCCTAGAAGGCATCAATATTAGCAATTCGGCACATTTCAATTTAGTACCTTGAAAACAAGAATCGTACACGATGGACCCGAGTTTGAAGAAGACGAAGCCCAAAGGTGATTGCCACCCTCAGCATGGACGCATCCTTGTAGACCCAGCTGCCCAAGCATTCCGAGGTTGGCGTAATGTCCAAGCAGATTGGACCTTGACGACTTGCAAGGCATTTGTGGAGTGGTGCCATATCAACAAGTTGTTCCCTTACCATCAACACAGAAGCCATTTGAAGCAAAACTGTGCAAACCTACATTATTGTAGAGATGACGCCTTTGTGCAACAATGTATTGAGGTGTATAGATTTCTATACAGAATGCCAAAAATTCCACAAAGCAAAGTTGGATTGACCATATGCCAAATGGTCTATGCAAAATTGAAGTTGGGACGAATGGTGGATTGAAGGACCATGAAGGCATCAAAGAAGATCACCATTCCAACAGACAAAGACATCCCGAGGGCGGGTCCTTCACATAATCCGCGGGACGGACTAGGTCCAAAGAAGAACATCAAAGACGTAGTACCAAATGAAGACTATACATGGTCAAGTTCATCTAACCAAGATGGCTTGGATGAAGAGGCTGCTCCGGAACCCATAGACATGATGGAAGAGACACTGGTTGAAGAGAATTTGGCATTGGGAGTACTCAAAGAAGGGAATGTCCAAGGAGACCTGCCAATGTATGTAGAACCGCTCATAGTGGTAAAACCTTTGTAGTTTGCTCAAGCGCCTCTAGACAAAGTACTTCAGCATACGCATGCACGCATGCGAGAAATTGTGGAGGATAGATTGGATGGTAAGGTCCAAACCAACAAAACAGTGGAACTGCAATTGATGATATTGCCCCCTCCAACACGCGAACTTCATGTTGTACTTCCAAAAGAGAGCATTTGGCAAACCCATAAATCTTATAAAGCTGAGTTGAAGAGGGTTTTGCAAGAGCTGGAAGAGAAAGAAAGAGAAAGAAAGAGAATGCGAGATGCTAGAAGCCTGGATGGTAGTTGATATTGAGTGTGATGATGTGCACACCCTTGAAGCACTAATTGAATGCGGTCAACATCGTTTATCAGTCTAGAAAAAGGAGATGGAAGAGTTGGAAGAATTTTACTTCTCATTCAAGAAGGGTCTCAACGGAGGTTCCACCTCAAATGCCAAGCCACATGACAAGGAACGTCTAAAGAAAGTCATTGAAGCCTGCACAACGGAAGAAATTTGGAAAAAACAGGAGAAGAGAGGTGTGGAGGAGGCACGATCCAAGTTGAATCACTTGGAAGAAATGAAGGACCAAGGGCCTATTGACCGAGCTTTGGATTAGGCTGCGGCGTCTGCGAATGTGCAACATGCCAACATCCAATGTTTACATTGTAGGTAAAGGATTTAAAGAAGAAGTTAGCTTCTTTGACAAGGTTGGAAGTAGAGTTCAAGGAGCATATGGATCATGAGAAGACGCACTTGAATTTGAGGAAAGTGTTCAAAAAATTTTGGGTCCAAAATGAGTTGTTGAAGCAAACCAAGTACCATAATCTGATTGAGAAGGAGAGGAGAGTGGTGAGGGCACAAATGGAATTAGAGAAGAAGTAGAGGGAAGAGGAGCACCACATGGATGTTGCATGACTTTAAGGACTCTACTATATAGTAGATGTATGTGTGTGGTTTTCTAGATTTGAACGTTCTAGTTCAAGTAAGATGAATTTCATGTTGTTCTTTGAGGAATAAAATTTAATATTACCATAAATCCTATGGTAATCATGTTGCTTGGAAGGGCACTTGGTTCTACTACTACAAACCACGTGCAAACAAGTGGTTACTAATAAACTATAATTTCAACCTACAATTTTGAGCATTGTTTGGTAATGACTATAGGTTTCTATTGCCAAAATTTCCAACTCAAATGAAACATGGAATGATTTCTAGAAGAGGTTGAAAATGAACCTAAAATGGCATATTTTCCAACTCAAATATTTATAGAGAACACATTTAGATGACCGTTGCATCAATATTCAACTCAAAATGAGCTTTCAATATAAAGTTATTTTTAGGAATTTTTTGTTCATTTCTTAGACAATTTTTTAGGATATAATATAGGAGTGTGAAAGTTATTTTTCAGTTTTGCAATGTATCTATTTACTTCAAGAATTTGTAACTAATTATCATTAGCAAATAAAAATATCAATAAATTCAAAACATAAACTTTCAAATTAGGAAAATATATTCATATTTTTTTTGTTTTTATTTATTTACATTTAGGATATAATAGAGGGGGTACAAAGTTTTGGTTGCACGTAGTTTGGATTAGATACACTAAGTGCACCCCTTGTTTCATGTTGTGCATTCTTGATGATTTGAAATTATATAAATGTGAATTTCCTTCAAGAATTTGGTACAACATTATGAAACGATGTCTTCAAAATGACCCTAAATCCAAAATCTAAGAAAACGATTTGTGATTTGCAAGGGAAATTGCCAAATGAAAATGAGATTACAATGCACAAATTTTCAGTCTATACATGTGTAACTGATTTTTAAAAATTTTGACTGCAATTCCAAAAAGCTGTTGGATGATATGTAATTTTCAACAGTTAGCGAGCACCTCTTATCTTTTTCCTGAAAAATCACTTTTTAAAAAAGAAAAATCATCATTGGTTTTCTAGATTTTTAAAAATATGTATGTAAGTATAATGCTTTCAATTATTCCATTTTGGTTTATGAAATGAAAATTATGAGGTGTTCTATTTTGCGAGCAATTATAGATTCCCTATTCTAAAATAAACTTTGAAATCTTTTACCCTGAACTCAATTTTTAATGTTTATTTAAAAAAATAAAAGAACTGGATGTAGATTGTTCATTACAACATTACAACCTTTGAGATTGACATTTTTAAATTCCATAATTAAAATCTTAACCCCTAAATGCCTGAGGCACCACATTTTGGTGTCGTCAATACTTTAAAGTTACCAAAAACCTAACCACATTGCTTTTTCTAGTGGTTCATATTTTTATAAAATTCTTTTTGAAGTCTAATTTGAGCATCAGATATGCGATATTGAAAGTGATTGGTTACAATTTTTCTATTCAAAATTTTGTGCAAGGATACCCATTGCTATCTTGACTTTCTGTTGTGTTACGGGCTTTTGAAAATGAGCCTCAAATACACTAAATCTTGGAGGAAAAATCACATTAGAAATTCATTTAAAAAAATTGTAGAGTAGATTTTGAAAAGCCATAAATTGATTAGGGTTATGCATGTTGAGCGCTTTGACCTCATATTTTTTTGGTGAACAATTTTTAGATGTGATATGCAAAAAGAGAATTGAAAGATTTTCATCGTTGTAACACCCTTATGGTGAAACAATATAATCTTTTCATTTGCAAGCTTTTTTTTTTTTTTTTTTTTCCTCCGTTATCTCTCACATGTCTAGTTTGAATTTCTACGATTAGAATTCAAAATAAATTTGCACAACTTCTCAAAATATTGGCTTCTTGTTCAAATTAGAGAAAATTTCTAGAGCCTCAAAACAAGCCTTGGGCATTTAGGGGTTAACAATTAATTTTGTTGAACCATTATCTACTTTTTTCTACTTACCTTTTTTTCCTATGTGTTGTACAATTCCAAATGATGTGAATTATTTGAAGCATGTAGCCTACTTGCTTAGAAGAATTAATCCAATTCCGTAACCACCATTACGGAATTTTTTTCATAAAAACATGACCTTGTAAAGTGCAGCTACCCATTTTTCCGCAAGGCCACAATAAGTTTTCTTCTCAATTGAAACGCTATTATCTTGCAATGTACAAGGTGGAAAATTCTGGAATTTTTTGGTATATTTTCAAACAAGTTTACTGCAAGATACTTTGTTTACATGTGTCCAAAAATTAAAAAGAAATAAAAAATTGGTACTTGTACAGTTGTACTAGAAATGGAAGTTTTGGGTTGTTTTAGGTGAAAACATAGTCTCTAGTGTTTATACATTAGGAAACCAATTTTTTTTTTCCAAGAATTCTAAAGATGAATACGTACTTCCAGAAAATAGACCTTTTCAATTGTAAACTATGAGTTACAAGTTATGAGGAGTTCAAAATTATAGGCAAATGTGCTAGAAAAAAACATGTCTATTTCATTTGAAGGCAAAATTTTGGAACTTTGAAAAAAAAATAGGGAACTACAAGATACTCATTGTTTACAAGAAGATTTCACCATTATGATTAAGAATTTTTGAAATATTCCAGAAGTTATTAGCATAGGCTTTTCATCTCTGTTTTAGTGACCCTAAACCGTATAGTATTATTTAAAAATGAATAGGAAGGTTAATTTGGTCAATGTTTTTCCATGTGTTTTCAACCCATTTCCCAGCATATCTTCTAAAATGTAGAAGGTGTAAGGCAGATGTGTTTTATCCCAAAAATATTGGGAAGACTAAATTTCACTTTAGGGAGGACTATTGAAGCCTAGATTTTGAAGTTTATGCACAATTATCCTGGAGTGTTTTGTGAATTTTTATTTGAAATTTTGGGACAATGTACTTCATGAAGTTAACTAGAAGATCAAACGATTGAGTTAGAAAACTATTTCTTCTTCATGAAGATGTTGCCCTAGCTTTTGGTGTCCAGTATTTGTTGCAGCTCTGAATACTCTGTGTAAATTTGACCCGTAGTCTCCCAGTAGTACCTGAGGTCGTCCATGCACATCCGCACCCACATCCGACCCGCACCCACATCCGACCCGCAACCACACCCGACCCGCACCCGCACCCACGGTCATTGTTTTCGTACCCGCGGTCATCTTCTGGGACCCAAAGTCGCCCTTCAAGCCAAAGTCGTCCCGAAGTTGGGCCATAATTGACTTCATGTCTTTACAATCCACCCGTAGTTGCTGATTGGGCAACTTTGGATGCGAGTATGAGGGCACTATAAAGCCTGGAGAACCACCACATACTTCTCACTTTACTCCGTTGACAAACTCAGGACTTGAACCCTCAAAAGAGGCTTCATGCGGACTTTAGATCTCCGGAGGGCAACAACCTTGCTTTGGGGGGGGGTGAAAGACACCTCAAAGCACGTGGCTTTGTCATAATTTCTTTCAAAACTACACATTGGTTGATTCCCTTTTCTTCTATGAGAACTTGTAGCCCATCACCAATATGGCTAATCGAGGTGGTGGGAGGGCAGCTGGTAACAATATACGGAGGGCCAAAAAGGAGTGGGAGCCTTGGCTAGTTTTAGAAACTGACCCTGCCTATGCCGCAAATACAAAGACATGTATTTTCTGTGGGTGGAACAAAGTATTTGTGAAGAAAAGGGCCCTTTGTCACTTTAGATTTGGCGGCACAGCCCAATTGAATCTCTGTAAACGTATTCCGAGATTAGTACTAGAGAAGTTCAAAAACTGTGGAGGCATTGTTCCAATGGAAATGACCTATGAAGAAATACACAAGATAGATCATGAAGGCCAAGGTATAGCTGAGTTTGTTGCAGAACCCATTGTTGAGCCTATTGTGCCTGTGTAAAAGGAAGGATCTGTAGAGCCTAGTGCTACAAATGAACGACGGCCTCTTAATCTAGATTTGGTAGATTCCTCTCCAACAACAAGTGATAGAAGGAAGACGCCTTCAATTTCTCGTCAAAGAAGCACGGATGAAGCATTACGGGTGGGTGTTTGCCAGAACTTGGACAAGATGTAGGCTTCTTTTTTCTATGAGGTGAACATTGCATTCAACGTTGTGTGCCATCCTGCCTTCATGAAAGTTGTGAAGGAAATAGCGGCAGCTGGAATAGTGTACCATTTGCCGTTGTACAACGTGGTACGCACTAAAACAATAGATGTGAAAAAGGTAGCTGTTGCCAAAATGGTCTCTGAGCGGACGAAGCACTCCATTGAATTTTATGGAGCAACCATTTGTTTGGACAAGTGGTCTGATACTAATACTCGACCGTTGTTGAATATGATGCTCATCTGTCTTGCCAAAGATGTGTTTTGGGGATTCGTTGACACCACTAGAGAAAAGGATATTGCGTACACGACAAATATGATGGCGCAATATATAGAGGAAGTTGGATCTAGGAATATTGTCCAGCTATGTACAGACAATGCAGCAGTAGTGATAGGGGCCCTCAGAAGTTTACAAGAGATGTATCTTCACATGTATGCGCAAGGATGTGCAGCTTATATTATGGACTAACTTTTAGAAGACTGAAGTAAAGAGGAGCGGGTGAAGGGTCCAGTGGGCAAATGCAAGCACATTGTGAAGTTTATCAAGAAGTACCATCATACCTTGGGTCTCTTTCAAAAGTATTCACCAAAACTGTCATTGCGACTTCCTTCCAAAATATGCTTTGCAGTGAACTTTCTCATGGTAGACCATTTGGTAGAGTGCAAACAAGCATTGTTATCTGTAATTTTGGATGAGTCCTATGATGAATATGAAAGAAGTTTGCTTTATTGCAAAAATGGACACGTAGTCCAAATGCAAGCCCTTAGAGCGCGAGGAGACATTCGTGCGGATGCGTTTTGGAGGGAATGTTCCAATTATCTGTACCTTGTGAAGCCCGCCCTCTTAGCTCTTTGAGTTCTTTAAGGAAAGGTCCCGGCAATGCCTGACGCTTGGATGGTAATGTATTAGCTTAAGATGCACGTAAACTCTCTCCGGGCTGATCCTTATTTTTTAGATGCTGCAACTACTACAAAGTTCCAAAAGCAATTTGACGCTCGATGGAAATTAATGTATACAGACCTCTACTATGCAGGGGTACTACTGAACCCATATTTGGTAGATGTAGCATCCATTCATAACAACGGTGAGGCAAAGCGAGCATTGAATCGAGTGATACAAAAATTGAGCAAGGCGTTGGAAGTGTCGAAGAATGAGGCAATGAGTGAGCTCATGGAATTTGAAGAGAAGAAAGGCCCATTTGACCCTTTAGAAGAGGCTCTAGATGTCACTCGGTGTAAACTACTGCCTCATTAGTGGTGGAATCGCGTGGGTGGCAATGCTCTCCCAAAAATAGCACGAAGAATTTTATCATTGACATATTCAACAGCATCATGTGAAAGGAATTGGAGCATGTATTTGTTTGTTCACAGTAGAGTGCAAAACCGCTTGGTTTCATCCAAGGCCGAAGCATTGATGTACATCTACTCGAACAGCAAACTCAAATATGAGAAACGTGGAGGAAATCCCGCACTTTTGTACAAAAAGTATTTGGTGCATGTAAGTACTAACAAAGAGAATGAGGAGCCATTGTCTTCGGGATCTGAAGATGAAGTTGTACAAACAGCTGCTTGACAAGCAGAGAACTGCATGGAGGTAGAGGATCATTTGCACAGAAATAGATGGGCTGGATTGGTCCCTGCACGAGACAGTCCTCCACGACGACGACAACATTATTCCAATACATTTATGGTTGACAATGATGGAGACAATTCTGCAGAAGAGTAAGATTGACGCAACCTTCACCGTCCCCCATGTCTCTGCTTGGGATGCAGATCCGATATTAAATTCACCGCCAACAAGGACAAGAATTCTTGAGAACAACAATGAAGGCCTAGATATTCTTGTACCAGCAGCAGTGCAGCATGCCACATCTCCTATGTCAGTGCAACCGTCGTTGAGCAGACCAGTGAATCTCAGGAGCGTTGCACCAATAACCAGACCAGTTACTATAGGGATAGAGGAGCCAACACTTGAGGTCGTTGAGGAAGAGGTTTGTGATGTAAGGCATCAAACTTTTGCAGCACATACTACTGCAAGAGCAGAAGATGTGGAGGACAATGACGATGTGCCATTGGGAAACTTTTTGAATATCAATTGTAATGCGTCTATCAATCAAGCAGCAACCATGGATGCTGTTAGGGCAACTTGGTCTACACTGATCCTTCCACCAAGACCACTAGTGCATGAAGTTTTGATGCGGACTGTTGATAAAGAAGTGCGTGGCTCAGCTCCTCAGCCCACTTAGCGCACTCAGCCCACTCAGAGCACTCAGCGCACTCAACCCACTTAGCGCACTCAGCCCATTCAGCCTTCATCAATGTCCGGCCCTGGAAAATCATCATTGGGAACGCGTGCATGTAACAGTCAAGGGGAAAAATGTATCATGAGGGCTGACGAGAGAGCACAAAGAGATCCTAAACGGATAAACCAAGTTGTCCTCCCGTTTAGCATAGGAGCATCTAAGTCCACTCAAAACGGGGGGCAATCAAGCATCAGAGGGCAACAGGCTGGACCTAACATTGATAGAACCACTGATGCAATGAGGTTGACAAAAAGTTTGGTGCAAACTCAATGGGAAGAGGGGGTAGACATTGAAATACAAAACGTAAACTCCGAGATAGAATGTGAGGTGCAACATGTATTGGCACCAAGAGAAGATGACAAGAACGAGAGCCCTGCCGAAGATATGGATGAGGAACGCAAAGTCACGGACCCTGGAGCTGATGAAGTTTCTAGTGATGACACTTTTGCACCATAAATAATGCAGTTCTAGATAGAAAGGCAATAAACTAGTATTGTAAGGATTCACCTTTTTGTTGGGAGTGAAGATTTGTTGCTGAAGTTTACAACTGAATAGCGTATGTAACAATTTTGTATAGTCCCTTGTTAGACATGATAGTGTTGTAAATACATAGCAAGGTTTTAAGTATTATATGTTGGCTTTCACAAGCGTTGCAGCGGTGACCGTAAAGAAGTTGTGGAAGTACAATTGAAACATAAGTTCATGTATGTGTTGGGATCACCTTTTTGGTACCAGGCAATACATCTGAAATATTTTTATTTACATTAATATTATTATTTCTATAATCTCTACGATTAGTATTATATTGTGTCTTTGTGTTCGTTGTCATTTATGAATTAGATTTTCCGCAAGGGAAAAGAAATCCAAATTTTCCTACCTATATTCAAGAGATTGCACAAAACACATTCACACATTTAAAATTCCAAAGTATTATTAATTTTTTCATGGAGTACTTCAAAATTAGCATAACAATTAAGAAATTTTTAATAAAATATAGCCAATTTATGCATGTACACCCTCCACTACAAAGATAATGACTATAGGAAAATCAAAGAAAAATATTCTGGATTGGAGAAGTACAAAAGTGCCAAGTCACCATAAATCACATACATTATATTTTTATACAATAGAACATAGAAAAAAAAAATGAACCACAAAAAATAACTATTTGTAATCCGCCATGATCAATCAGACATTCACCAAGTAAACTATTGAAATACTTATTTACATGTTTTGAAATACAAATACACGAAGGTTCACTTTGTAGACTTCCATACAACGTATAATTTATTAATCTCTAAAATACATTAAAAAATAGTTGAAGCCTGAAAGTGTACTTGAAGACCATCTTTTCCAAACTTCCTTTGCAAATTTATTTCTTTAGATACTACTATTTGCCCTAAACGCACAAATTCAAAAGTGTGAAGGTGTGACATTAAATTAGGGCAAAAATCATCATTTTGGTAATTTTCTAAAGTCCCTCCAAGAAGTGTGCTAAACCGGACTTGCAGTCGGCCTAAATCGCCCTGTGTTTAGGACGCGCAGTCGCCCTATATTTGGGATCCAAAGTTGCCCTGTGTTTGGAACTTGAAGTCGCCCTGTATTTGGGACCTGCGAACGCCTTACTTCTTGTAACCGCGGTTGCCCTGATTTGCATATCCGCGGTCGTCCAGAATCCACCCGAACGCGCCCCACACCCAAAGTTGTCCATGGAGATGTGGGCTCGGCTTTCCACGTCTACAGCCACATAAGACAAATCCATTTACCGAGGATAAAAAATTTTGAACCTTCAAATTTTTTTGCGACAACATTGTCCCCCCCACTTGACACTTGTCCAGTACAACATGCGACGTCAGACGGACAACTCGACACCAAACCCCCCCAACATGTTCGACAAGACAACCTTGCGATAACATTGTCAAATGCTGTCAAAATCAAGCCCAAAAAAATGAAGGATTTTTGAAGGACACAGACATCTTCAAGAAATCATTGGCCATGTGTGGGGTTTGCAACAACCAACAGTTTCCCAGTCTTTAAGTACAATTTTGTGGCTTGAGCCTTTGCTGCAATTCTCATGGCATTTGCTATCTCGTCTTCATGCTTATCTTCAAAAGCACTGACCTCATTATACTTGCAAACAGCAGCATCCGTAGCCTATGAGATCTTTTGCTTTAAGAGTTCCAAAATATTCAATTTAGTAAAATATATACAAAAAGAAACTATCAAATTAAAAAAATAAGTCAAATGTAACCAAATTATATATATTTTATGCATAGGGAATATTACCCAAAAAAAAATGTCGTAAGCACCTTTTGAGGCATGGAGTACCATGTCTTTCTCCCTTGATGGCCAATACAACGTCTCTTCTCCGATGGTCTCAACATCTCTTCAAAACGTTTGCAAGGTGAGAGTCCGTATTTTTGAACTCGGTACAAAGTATGAACCAGTTTGGTCTTCACGTGAGAGTCTTCTGTTGATCTGCAAATCACACAATTATGAATAACTCAAGTATTTTTACACATTTGAGCACATAAATTTATTAATCACAACACAAAAATACAACTGATTTTCCATTCTCAAAGAAATTTTTACTTGTTAATGTCATGCATCATTTGCATGACGTAACTCCACTCTGCCCTTTGTATCCAAAATGATGCAATCCATTGCATTGTGAAATTTGGGATCCTCTGAATACTTTCTATCAATGAGGTTCATCCAAGGGTGAATGCAAGAAACACTTGTACTATTTTGTGTCACATTTTGCATGCTGATTTGTTTTTTAGGCATAACTTTTGCATATTGAATCCAAATGATTTAAGATTTATAGGGAAGGTGCTCATGACCACTATACACCTTGCCTAATTTTTTGGAAATTTTCAAAAATGTTTTACTAAATAAAAACAGCCCCCAATTTTATATCACAAATTCCAATTTGGAGGTTTTTAGTACTATTTTGTACCCAAAAAATTGAGTTTGGAGCTGAAATTTGGACGAGATGGTCTTCTAGTAGACTTCTAGCTCTCCAAGAGAGGGATTTAAAAAAAAATTAATTTTGTATAGTGTAGAAGTCTACAAAGTGAGCTTCTTTTTGCTTGCATTTTGAAACACATAAAACATTATTTTGGTGGTTTTTTTGGTGAATGATCATCTCCATAGAGCTGTTGCAAATGGACAGTTTTTATTTAATTTATTAAATTTTGTTTACTATTTTTAACTAACTAAAGCATCAAGTGTCTACTTTCTTGAGATTTGGCACTTTCTAGTTCTCCCACTTAGAGAATTTCTCTATGCTTTTCCTTCTCAGGATTTCTTCATCTTAAAGGAATATACATTGGCCATATTTTTACAAAATATTAAAAATTATTTTTCTATGCTTAAAGTACTTCCGAAAAAACAGCATCAAATAGTGAAAATGCAATATAATCAACAGGTGTTTCTTGCATTCACCCCCAAGCAATTCGGCAATGGTTTCCATCACACACAAAGAACTTCAAGTTCTTTATGAACTTGAGTTTTGGCACCAACTCCAACTGGTTGTTGAATTTGTTGTTCAGTTTCTTTCACAAAGAATCCCAACCATTAATTTCATCCTCAGTGAACTCGGAAGTTTGGTCCCCCTCGTTTGTGGTGGAAACATAGAAAATGGCTTCTCCTTCCCAATACCCATGAACAAACCCATTCATGAGTTTCACAATGTCGGATGCTAAGGTTGGCCTCACCATTGGCATTGCCATCAATGGAATTTGCAATCGTAAATGCTTTTGAGGCACCATCCTCAAACTTGCAATGGTGGCCACGAAGTCTGTCTTTTGTAGTCACCTAAGTTCATCTTTGAGCAACTCTTTCTCTTCTTCTTGATCATTAGTGTCTTCCATAGGATCATCTCCTTCTTCTTGGACAATCATTTTCGGTTGCAAGGTCTCGTTCGTCATGGGTGTTACTACTGGTGGATCATTTTGGGCCAAAGGTAGGGGAGATTCATCCATCTACAATAGCAAAAAACCGTGCTTAAAACCTTGAAGATTTATTATTATAAATCTATAAGATTCAATAACAAATGAAGATAAACATATAAAAAAATATATCTTTACTTCAGTCGAGGCAATGGATCACAAAAATGCTTACATTAGTTAAATATCAAATATTACTCAAACCTATGTCTATGATCTTGAATTACAAATGTAGCCTAAATAAAAAGATAGTCAATCCATTCAAATGGAACAAATACTACATTTTGAATCTGAGCTCAGGTGAATGAACAGAACTTCCTGCCTGCCCACAATTCCACTACAAGCACAATCACAAAATTCTTCTACTTGAGGATTACAAACTGAGACCAATGATTGTGTCTCAGAACTATATTTGGTGTTTGAACATTCAGATGCAAACACCAACACTCTACGTTTTCTTTTCTTTTGGCCACTAAATCGACTCAAATGTGGCAGGTCCACGTAGTCACACGTCCAGTCATATGCATCTAGGATATCCTCCAAACTTACATGTCCGGGTTCTCTAGTGGCATTGATTCGTTTGAACCTTGATGATTGCCTCTTTCGGACTCATTGGCTCAGAAGGGCCTGCTACATTTGCAATTGGAATAGCCATGGTTTCCAAAGGCAATGAAGGTACTTGCTCACTTTGATCCTCAGTAGACTCAACCTGCACAATAAACAAATTATATAAGAACTTCTCCAATCAAGTCTAAGATTGAATTCTTAGAAATAAGCATTGAATTATTAATCTACAAACTCTAAACTACTAATCTATAAGATTAAGACGGGGAATCTATGTCCTGGAAGTTTTGAATTTTAAAAACTCAAATGTACTCTATTTGTTGTACAATTTTCTATTATTTCAAGAATAAAATATTTCAGTAGGCTTCCAATATGCTTCCAATATATAAGAACTCTGAATCTATGATATTCCAGCTAACAATCTATGTTTGAATAATTTATAGAAAAATAATCTCAACAAATAATAAAACTTTTGGTGAATCTTCAAACTCCAATCTAAAAATCTGTTAGTCAAAAGCTATAAAAGGAAAAATCACAATTTGCATAATGGAAGCATGTGAAGATTGTTAAAATTAAAAGTTGAACCTCACTATCAATTTGAAGCAACATAACCGAATGAAAATATTTCTCAACTCAAAAAAAAATCTGGTCGATGAACTCAGAAGATTTAAAAAAAGACAATAGGGCATGAACATCTTTCCTTGCATATCATTTCTGGGCTATATTATCTCTGACAAAAAATTCTTTAATGGCAGAAATGTCTATTGAAATCCGAGAAGATTTGCCAAGAACTGAGCCATGTTCCGCTGACATCTCACTTTGAAATGCGGAAACTAGATAATCTCAGTAGAATTGCACTTTCTAAGTTTAGATTTGTTTTTGAGCAAGTAAGCAAGAAAAAAAAAATTGAGGGTAGCGCGAGCTACCCCCACAAATCCCATCGAGGCCAACGGAGGTCATGAGGGTAGCTCGCGCTACCCTCAATTTTGGTTTGAAAATTATTAGTTATAATTCTTTAGTAATTACCATGGGAAGATTGAAACTGATCTAATCAGGCGGGAAGTAAATTTACAATCAAACTAATTTTTTTCCTTGACAGTTTGAGTTTCTCAAGTTTTAGTTACTGAAAAGTGGAGACATTGCGGTGGATGAAAGAAAAAATGCTTTCAGCTTTACGGACAAAAACAAAAGTAAGAACCAAAAACAAGAGTAGCGCAAGCTACCCCCATGACACTCGTCGGCCCCAACAGGGGTCATGGGGGTAGCTCGCGCTATCCCTGTTTTCGGTTCACGGTTAAATTTTTTGATTTTTCCACAGCACAAACTTCCGATTTGGCTAGGTGCCTCCTTCAACAAAGACACAACTAACATCTAGAATCTCAAAGCAACAAGTGTAACTAAATATCTTTAACTATTTGATAGCATTCTGTGAGCCATTTTTTTTTAACAACTGTAGAAACTTGCCAATGTAAAGCTCCCGATCTGTGCACATTTCTTGCCGGTTGTCAAGTCAAAGCAGAATTCAGGGCAATGAAACCCCAGCGCGACCCAAGAATATGGACAAGAACTACTATATCTGCGGCACTTAGACTTGATGGAGTCTAAATTTTAATGAAATTTTTTTGAAAAAGAATCCGAGAACCAGAATGAGGGATAGCACGAGCTACCCCTCATTTCGATTCTCGGTTGCTAAAATTTTTTTCTCGCAACACTCTTCTGCAAAATCTGCCTACTTTATCAGACAAAGTCGACTTACTCTGGCAATCTCTCAAATTCCACAGCATTTGCTCCAAACAAGTTAAAATTTCAAAATGAATGTTGAGGTCTCTTATACAAACATGAACTTACGATTTGATAACGTGACAATGCTATGGAATTTGTAGATCTACCTAGCGCGAGTATTTGACTACAAATTCATACATTTAGAGCAACATCTTCTAGCATAGAATTGGTAAAACAATTGCACACATTCGTGATCGCTCAAAGTTTGCACAACAGCTACATGGATTCAACCAAGACCATTGTCCCGATTGCTTTAAATTGAAATTTTTCTAACGTTTCGGACTACAAACTAGCATATTAGATTGAAGCTCAATCTGGAGACTCATTCTAAAGGAGCAAAGATCAACAAATCTCTTGCTCGGCAGACCAGAAATTCGACGACACCCTCCGTTGCGGAGCTCAATAAAATTTCTAAAAATTTGAAGTCCATGCCATTGTGAACGCCGGCTGAAAGATTTGCAAAAATTTGGAGTGTAACTCACTTGCATTGTAACTTCCTGTTCTGTACCCTCACAAGTTTGATCCTCCATTGTAGATTGCACTTTTTCCTTAGCGCGGCTTCAGGTCAGCTTTGTTCCAGTCATGTTGGTCTGTTGTTGCGAGTATGACATAAAGACACAGTTCAAATCTCAGAGCGCAAAGGGACAAAATGAAAGCAACTAAGAAGCACCGCCTTCTCAATTTGATCTGGGCACCAAGTCTGAATGCATTTTGAACTGTTTCAAGAATGGCCGGTTGTGCTGTCTCTAGAAGGCCCAAAATCTTGGAAATTGGCGCATTTGGAAGCATGCAAGATAAAGTAGAATATCTTGTTTATGACCTCAACCATCACTTGCTTATCTAGCGATCCAAGATAGGAATTTTCCAAATGCTATGAGGTTGACTTCAGCTCTCAAACCGTGGCTGACAGATTATATCCAAAGATTTTAAATTTTTCAATGAAGTTTGCGCCGAGCTGGTTTCCAGGCTTGCAGCTACTAATCTAAAAAGCAAGTAATTGGCACGGACTCAAATTTTGTTGAAGTCCCTGAAAATTCTTTATTCAACCGACGCATTCTCTGAACTCAAAATTTCAGAATTCAGAATTAACTCTATTTTTTAGCTTCTCATTCTCTAAACTCAAAATTAACTTTATCTTTTAGCTTCAACAACTAATTTATTCCCAGAAATTGTGATGTTTCAGTGTTTCATCTGCTTTTCAAATTGATAGTTCTTAATACTTACAGTCAATAATTCTTAATATGTATAGTAATACTTAAACCTGTTTTATATTGGCTCATACAAATCAAGAACTAACCTCTAAGTTATTTCTCTATGTAAATTAATATTTTTGAGAAAGCAAAAGTTTTGAACCCTGTTATATACAACAGTAATGAGGCCATTCTTACTAATAGAATTACAAATCATCTTAAAAACAAGTATCCAATGCCTTAAAAGCTGTAGGCATGTAGGTAAGTATGTTCCAAAACCCTAAATCTGAACAAGGGTGAAGAACAAGAATTAACAAGAAGACATCAAGGAATGAATGACATTTTTAAAACAATAGAGTAGGTGGATGAAAAATTATAAACTTAACATATTCTCCTATTTTGCAAAGTACAAGCCAAACTGATACATTTTCTAACTGCCAATGACTTCAAATGAAACAAACGGAATCCACAGAGGCTTACATGTAGGACTCCTTCTACTCCCGGAAGATGATGTTCGCTATTGGTATCTTCACATATCCCCTCCAAAGTTTTGAAGTTCTGCAACCCAGCATCCTCTTGTGCACTACTACCTCCTCCTTGAAAGCAAAGAGCTTTCTTTAAGTTCCCAGGTGTTGACTGACTTGTCTTTGACACAACTTTCTTTCTATGAGTCATTCTGGATCTTCTAAGTGCCTTTGGAGATGAGAGGAAAAGAGAACTATGCTTCTTGCGTCTATGGACCTGCTTCAAAACCAAAGATGTAGAGCTACAATTGTCTATGAACATGAGGTAAGAGCGTACTACATCCAAACAAAAATTGAGAGGAACACAAGCTCTTCAACTATGAAGGCATTGAGAAAGACTTAGCTTTGGAGAAGTAGTGAGGACTCATACGCGCTAAACCGCTCACACTATTACTTTGGGCTGCAACCTACTAGAGTATGTCAGTCTCAGATGGCAGAATTGATAGCCACGATAGCTGACAACTTCTTTTGTGCACCGTCATGAGTAATGATACAACGACAACAATTCAGAATACCATGGCAATAATGACCTTCTTCCATATTGTCTTTTAAATCCAAGGAATGTACGGTAATTAATATAGGTGCACCATTATTTCAAATGCTAGCACTTTTAATGTCTATGACACAGCCACCTTACACAGTCTTGGATTTTATAAGTGGTGGTGCTAATAATATGCTTGGTAAGAAAACTGACAACTGTGAACTTAATTGACAGTAAATTAGAATCTACTTTCTTCTGTCATGCTATCTTGATCTTGATTTCATGGGAAAGGGACAACATAGTGTGTAGTACTTCACATAGAGTAGTAGTCTATTAGTATAAATCAAAACAATTTTTGCTCATTTCTATAATTCGCAACGTCCGTAGTTTGTATCATGGCTTCTATCCATGTAGATGGTCACGAGGTTCCCCTTGTATTTCTTGTAGAAGAAGGAGGACGTGCAACAGTTCTCAACCATCTCTTTCATGTTTGCTTCAAATTTGTGGATCCTCCATCTATATTGAAGAAGAGAGAAAGTCGATATCTAGTGAGGTGCAGCAGTCTATTCCTATAGTGAAGTCTATAAAAGAAGATGGTCATTGCTGGTATCTTGCAGTAGAAAACTCTAGAGCTTATAGGCTACTTTTGTCCATGCTAGCAACATCCACAGAGATAAGGAGCCGCCAGTCTGATGCATCTACAATTAATATGCCTTACATCCCGTATAGTGCTTCTCCTAGTCCACCGTGGGAGGTTTTCACAATCCCTTCTCGACCTTTACTGCTCTGAGTAGTAAAGGTCAAGAAGTTAGATTCTATCATAGAATTGTCTACCAAATCGGAAGGAGAGTCTTCAGACTTGACACTTTATAAGCAGTTGACTTGTGTGCAAGTTGAATCTCATGACAAGACTGTAGTGAACTTGGTCTTTGGTACCCCCTCCAATAGTCCTTTGTAGTCTCTATTGTCACGCCCACCGTTGCATCCAAGTCCAGTTGATAAAGTTAGCATAATGGAGTGTTTGAGGAGATTGTCTGCTATGCGTTGATTTAGAAATGAATTGTCTACAATGGATTTGAATGCTGTGAAGCATCACCATGTTTAGTATCTTCCAGCAGCATTTGACGGGAATATCATATTTGAGCTGCCTCCATGTCGCTCATCATCGTCTTCCTCAACGGCTCGGAACTTGGAGGGAATGGACCGGTGCTACGATGGACACCCGTGGTGCACATTGGTCACAAAAACCATTCACAACTCCAATAACCTCAAGCTCCGTAAGTCATATTGCATTGGCCATCTTGTTTCTGACAATCCAGACTATGACTACTTGAAGAGGGTTTCCAAACGTAATGAAACAGAGTGGACTAGTTACACATTGTTTTCCCTTACGGTAGGAGGTAGTCCTTACAAAGAATGTACTCTAGCCTGCAAGTTATGTAAGAAACCACCTACATGTTTGAACATATGTGATGCTAGGATTTACTATTGTTATAGTGCAAATTTGAAAATGAGTAGGGTTGCGATTTACATTGGAGAATATGCTCACCATGTAGCAAAAGGCATGTATAAAGACTCCGCAGAGAAAATTTGTGGACTGATTGCAGAGCAAGTGGCCAATACCAATGGCCACAAATTCCACAATTGCTCTTTCCGCTAGCAAAGACTTCTTTACAAATTAGTTGTTTCTCAACGGAGAAGGAGAGAAAGAGATGTTGAAGGGAAAAGAACTAGAAGAGGTCATGGATCGCATCCAATATTTGAGCAGTCCAAATATACAAAACATCATATCTTCATTTTGCTCAAACAATTGGAGAGGTGTTATCAACAGCATAATGACGATGAAAAAAGAATCAAGATTTGAATTCATTCACGACAGTGTCTTTCCTGGCCAAAGGAGGGAAAAGGTGTACATTTTCAAGATGCTCAACAAAGGACTTGGAAGTGGAGTGGAGCTGTTGAGGCGTGTGCAACCCGGAGGGAATCTGCAAAATGGGTGGATGATGTTTGACCTCGTGAAACGTGTGAAGGATTAAACCACAATGGCTTGTTACATGTACAATCCAGAGTACAAGAAGGTGATGACCATTTCAACATGCAATATGCCACTACAAGAAAAAGGGGTGTTTTAAGTATAGTCCTAGCAGTATAGTCTTTTAAGTGATGACCTTTAAGTAAAATTTTTAGTATAATTTTATTGAAAAGATTGTCCTCTTAGTAAATTTTTACTAAAAACCTTACTTAAAGTTCATAATTTTAAAAGACAATACTACTAGGAGTATATTTTAAACAATCATTTATCTTGTAGTGTGCAATCTGAAGATATTGAGATCCAAGTGCAATTTTGGAAGTGCTTGAATATTGTCATGTCACGACGCGGAGTAGATCATCCAAGTTTCAAGGAATTCATGGTAGATAGCGCTATGGCCAATTGGAATGTGGTCCGTATTGTCTACAGATCAAGTTTTGCCAATGGAGTAATGTATAATTGTGAAAAGACGTGCTTGTTGCATTGGAGTACTTCTCTTCAAAAACATACTCAAAAGCACACCAAGGAAGCATTCCAGCAGCAACACAACATACTATGCAAACAATACAAAGATGCAAAGACTATGGAAGAGGCAGAGACACGTTACCTTGCAATTTGATCTTGGTAGTTATTGTCAAGAGCTGTGACGGAAGATGCACTTCATCACTTAGACCATTGGCTTGCATTTTGGCATTTCAGATATCGGTAATGGAGAGGCTTCATGCAAATGGTAAGTACATACTAAATTTAGATTCTTACATTACATTACATTCTTTTCAATTTTACCATTCAAAAAGATTTTGATTTTATTTGGTTTGAATTAAGCATGCAAGAGTTAAATGGAAAAATTTGTGAGTTGCCACGATCCTTTTTTTTTTTTTTTTTTTTTTGCAAATGACCAAAAATAGGGGTACTATGAAGGAGCCAAACTACCCCCGTTGGATCCGATGGGGGTATTTTGGGTCCCTAACAACACCCCGGTTTTTGGTCACTTGCAAGTCAAAAATCCAAAAGTTCACATAGTGGTTTTCAAAATTTGTTGTTTGTTTTATGAGTGAAATAAGCTAGTAGTTGAGATAATCTTTTGTAGAAGAAGAAGATATGTGTATTTTTTAGTTTTCAGCATTTAATGTTTTGCATTCCATTTGAGATGGATATGAACTTAGTTGTTTCAGTTTATAGTGGTTGTGAGCTTTAATGTATGAAATGTAACTAGTGAAGTGATGTTTTTTCAGGAGGGCTTTGTATGATTTGAGTTTAGAGGAGCTGGCAGATATGCCTTTGTGCAACTTATCGGAAACAATTCATAACAAGTGGCTTCAGATGTCCAAAAATGGAGGCAACAATTTGTTTGACACCACTTACGATGACAGTATCCGTGCAAGGACACAAATGACAAACTATCGTGCTTATTTAAAAGGACATGAATGCGGGTTTGATGCTTCTTAAGGGGAGTTAAAGTTGAGAGCTACACAATGAAGCAGAGACCCAAAAAAAATGGTAGAGGCTCTGAATACATCACCTAGAGCCGAGGGTGTTGGAAGTTGCATATCACATTTGGAAGGTGCAGAGATCTTTGGAAGTACAAAGAGGAAGTTGGACGTTCCCATTGGCAATGCAAGAGATTCACATCGACTTGACAAAGTCAATTTTTCTCAACCTTGTGTGCAAATAAGGTCTAGTATAGCTTTTGAGGAGACTTCCGATGCCAAAAGAAAGCAGAATGAAGTGCAAGAATCTAAACATGAGACTATTGCATTCAAAAGCGATAGCAATACATCAAAGTGGCACATTACAAAGATTAGCTACAAATCAAATGCCAAATGCCAAGCTCAGCAACGGGCGTCCAATATCAAGTGTACTGCAAAAATTGCAAGAGGATGGAAGGGAACTCAGTTCCCACGTACCGTGGCAAAAAGAAGATTATGGGACTAAGCGAGAAGTGTTGGCAGACTTTTGGTTTTGTTGGGATGATATTGAGCGAAGTGTAAGAGGTACAAAGTGCAAGTATGTTATTGATAGGCATGAGGTTTCCAAAGTTTGGCTTGTATTGACCGGGACCAACCTCAGTCAAGAAGAGACACTATATCTTTAACATTCTGGCTTCCATCTCCAAGAGCACTTTACATTGTTTCCACGACGAGTCTTCAATATGTCAAATGTATTCAAGAGTGTTTTGTATGATCAATTGTCGCTTCAAGATGCAGATGTATATCCAACTGTTTAGAACAACCGAACCATACGGAGAAATGCAAGTGCACCGACTATAGAGTAGAGGAACAAGTGGAGAGTGCTAGAAATTTCAAAGGGCAAATTATAGGAGTGACCTTGCTTTTTTTTGCAAGCCTAGGTGCAATAGTGTCACTAGAGACCGGGGCTAAGTCAAACAGAAATGTGTACCAAATTACATTGGGTATGTTCCCTTCATGCATTTGTCCGGACTTTGTTCAAATGTTTGTCTTCACTATCGGAGGGCGTCAAGTGTATGTGAATTGTAAGCACTGGTACTACCTATACCGATATTTTTGCAAGATGGACATGCATGATGACCAATTCATTCATGCACCTAATTATAGCTTCAATGAGTTGAAGCTTCTATTACTTAGAGTAGAAATAATCACTACTTTAGAGTAGAAGTGGCCACATTCTTGTATGTCCTTCATTCGTATTGAATTAAATTTAATTTGGTATGATTGAAATGATTTCAAGCATTATATGGAATTGAAAATGTTTATGCTTTGATGAAGTATATGAATATGACTCATTTATATGTTCTTTTGGTATGAAAAAGTATGAATGGTCAACAACTACGATGTTGACGTAATGGAAGTATGAATATGATATCAATTTGTATTTTTGGTTTTTTTATTTTCCTATCCCATTCTTTTCAAATCCTTTGCAATTCCCATATTTATGGCCTCATCTATACAATGCTAGTATGTGAGCGCAGAGTGGTGATAAGTGCTGAAAATGAGGAAGAGTGACAAGACCAAAGTTCTAGGGTTCCTATTCATATGTCCCATAATAATCTGGCATTCTAGAACGTGCTGCTATAAGAGGTGTCATGTTCGATGGTCATACATGCTAGAGGACCATTTAGAGAAATAACATTTCTCCATCATTATATAGAGAATTATATTCCCCGCGGTTCTCTGTCATCTTGTTGAAAATATTAACTAAAGCATGTGTAGATAAAGCATGTATAGAATAATAAATAAAGCATGTATAGACTTTGCCTCAATTGGTTTTTGGGCTTTCTTCATTTGCTTTTGAAAAGCATTCAAACCCTTAAACCTTGAGGTTAGACTCAATGAGAAATGACTCCCAGTCTCAACATGACACTGTCATTTATTTTTCTGAATTTTTTAAGGACTACGCCATAGTCACCTCCAAACTTCCACGTTTTTTTTAAGCCAAGGTTTCTTCAAAACCTTAGCCTCAATAAGAAATGATTCTTGGTCTCACCATGTGGAGGATTCTTTTCTACTACAAAGAATTTGAACACCACATAAAATATTTACTAATCTAAAGTCATAGGGTATACTGTCATAGGTCCCAAATTCACCATTACTTGCAAAAAAAATTCAATATTCTGAATTCTTTTAGCAAAAAAAAAAACTGGGGCAAAAAACTGGGAAATTGTTTTTTTAAAAACCCAAGGCTCACAGGCTCTACGCTCTTTACTCATAGACTCACAGTTGCAAGCTCACACGCTAGTGTCGTTGCACTATAATTAGAGACCCTTCTTCTTAAATGTAATTCACAAATAGAAAAAAAATCAATTACCCATACCCTATAGTTAACTTAAAAGAACCAAAAACTTAAATGTCATGAAATTTGAATGCAAAGAGCATGAAAAAAACACGTACAAATTGTAAATAATCCAAACATAAAGAACTTGTGAGCACACTAAACTTAGAGCCCCTTTTTCTTGAATGTCATTTGCAAAGGAAAAAAATCAATTACCCATACCCTGTAGTTTAAAGAACTAGAAAAATGGGTGGTGAATTGAATGCGACCATGGATTTAAAACTAATGCCTAGACTATTTCCAATTCTACATATTTTTCAAGACATCCACACGCACATCTTTTCTAACTCATGAATTTGTCATTCACAAAAATACAGGGCATTTTTTATTGAATTTGGATTTCAACGTAAAATAAAGAAAATAGGTGGTGAATTGAATGCAGCTATGGATTTGAAACTAATGACTAGACTATTTTCAACTTATACATAATTTCTAAATAACCCACGTGCACATGTTTTTTAACTCATGCAAATGTCATTAGCAAAAATACAGAGCATCTGTCACTTAATTTCGGTTTCAATGCAAATTAAAAAAAATGGGTGGTGAATTGTATTCGACCTTGGATTTGGATTTAATGCCTAGACTATTATCGACTTGTACATAGTTTCTAAGTAACCCAAGTGCACATGTTTTTTAACTCATGCATAATTTGTCATTCTCAAAAATACAGGGCACCTGTCAATGAATTTTGGTTTCAACGTAAATTAAAAAAAATGGGTAGTGAATTGTATTTAACAATGGATCATCTGCAAGCGCTCGACACATGAGAAGAATGACAATGCCATTTGCAACAACGCATCTGTCTACAACCTGACAAACTACAAGGTAAAATTTTTTTCCCTCACATCTATACTCAGCTCGATGATACCTATAAGCTTGTTGTCAGACACGTACAACGTGTTCTTGAGTACGGCAGGACTCATGGATTGATGGAAATGAAAATTGTATACTTAGGTTGATATTAGGTAGAAGATTCATCCTCATTGACCTCTCAAACCTCATTCTAACGTTAGTAATTCTTTGTTTCAATAGAACTTTACAGACGCAGTCGTCGATAAATACCAAAGCTTGAATTCAGACAAGGATGGCGCAAGTATTGGAGGTCCTTTGGACCTCAAAATTGAGATCCAAATAATCACGCTCCCGGAGACTCTTTTTGAGTACTAGAAACAATTCTTGGCAAAGCAGGTTGATGGCAAAATCATTGATCCCGCCACCCTAAAAGCATACAAGGATGGAAACCATTAAAAAGAGTCCCCTTCAAAATAAAGTACTTTAGGTACGGGGGGCGCTTCACGGACAAGGATTTTGGGGTACAGGCGCAGCATCTCCTTGGTGTTACGTCGAATCGGAGAGTTGCATATCCAAAACTGTCAGTCGGCAAACCAAAAACTCTAGCCATGGACAATATGTCAAATCCAGACTGAAATGAGCGGAGGAAGCGCAAGAAGGTTGTCCATCAGGATTTGATGGCTATCAAGCCTTCATTAAAGTTCATGGATACTGGAGGGGATGTAATGATCGAGGACTAGAGGTCCTAGAAATCTTGCCGCCGTTTCACATCTGGAAGTTGGGACTTCCTGCTAACGCATCCCAAGCTGGAATACTTCAAGAAACAACTATAGAATGATGCATGGACGAAACGTGCAAGAGAAATGAAGAAGGATTTTCCAGAAGTCTATCACATGTTCTTGTAGTCCATGAAGTTAAAGTGTCAACTTCTAGAGCAGAAGGGTGACTTGGAAATGCAAGGGGTTGACATTATTGGAAAATCGTTGGTAACCAGTACGCAGTATCAATATCATGCCTGAGAGGTTCCTTTGCCGTGCTGGATGTCGTAGCACAAGAAAGCACAAATCCTACCTTTAGGTGTTAAATTAGTGTAAAACACCCAAGATGACTTGTGTATCGTTCCCAAAGGATTTTAACTTGTAGTTCCTCAAAATTACTGGAGTTAGAATACGGAAAACCAAAACCAAGGCAAAGGAACCCGGAACTAAAAACTAGGAAATGCACTTCCTCACCTGTATTCCCTGAACCTTATTTCTCTCAATTCATACCAATAACCATACCCCAGACCACTTAGAACAGGTGTGCATTCTTCCCCATAGTAGCTGTGTGTTAGTATCCTACCTCACTAAGTGTGGAACCGGAAGGAGTGTCATGATCCTATACCTTTCCTGGATCCGGATTCAGTAAGCAAAATAACTAATAAAATAGTTTATCTTCTATAACAGAGGGGTCCGCTCTTTGGTTTCAGGAAGGGAATGTACACCCTATCCTTCAATAGATTAAAGTGATTGAAGTTTCACATAGAAAAAACACAAACCCGCATAGAACTCAGATGTGGATCCTTCCTCACAACTAATCTAGAAATCAATCCGAACCAATAGGTCACTCAGGAATCCCCCCACAATCCTCTCTTACTACAACAACATACCTATCCAAATGCGGTTCCTTTAGGCAGAATCTGGTGAATAGCGAAGTGGGCGATCCTAACTACTTGCACACCACTCAATTCCGGTTGTAGGAGGACCTCATCAACACGTCAATCAGCATACACTTTTCTCTTGCAAAACGCATCCAATCTAAGAGCAGCTATCCTCCACAGAAGTTTCCAAGTAACAACAGTAACAAAACTTCACTCCTACTACACAAGGTATCTCAACTAGCTCACTTCAATTCCCGGAACCGGATTCAAACAGAACCCAGGGGTAACTTCTCCTCTTAAGTTTCCACAACTAAGCTACTTGAATTAGCAATGGTCAAAGCACTGCCTAACCCCTCAACACAAGACCATGACTTTCCAGACCAGTACTCATGGAGTTGAAATCCAAGCTTTCTTTGCAAGATTGAAATAGAAAACAAGAGTATAAACTACTCGGAGTTGAAACTAACTTCCAACCCCTAAATAGCCAACCAAGTGAAATCCTAAAGGTCCCCAAAAAACAAAAGTAGGGGACCAGGGAATGACAAGTGCCATTTACTTATCCTCCTAAGTTGACTTTCCTACCAACCCTTCCGATCCGCAAAATGTGGATTTCAGATCCTAAAAACTCGGAAAGGTATAGGCTAGGTGCATACAGTTGAAAAGTGCCTGCCAAGTAGCTTCTAGCACTCAAAAACTTAATTGAACTATACTTTACCCTAGTGTAATTTTTGCCTATTGTTCTTAGGCTTATCCTAAGAACTTTTATTTTTACCTCTATTTACTACCTTTCTTTGGAGAAGGTTCATTGGCTTTCGATGCACCCTTCCTTGGCGGCTGCTTTATGCTGGTTGAAGGCTTAACTATCTTCTTACCCTTAGCTAAAGTCTTCCCCTTGAAGCTCGATGGAGAAATTGTAGCTCCGCGGATGTCATACATTATTTTCTCCAAACTATCTGAGTACTCCGTACAAACCAAAAAAGCCTTGACCGCGAACTCTGCTCCAGCCTTATAGACTACCTTTTCAAAGCACTTGGCTTTGTTGAGGACATCTTCGGAATGCTTGATGAATTTTCTGACCCTCCTGAGGGTCTCCTCTAATTTAGCGGAAAGTTTCCGCACTTCCCTACTCCTTGCCTCACACTTGTCTAACCTTTGAGTGACGGAGTGATTCATTCTCAAGCTGCTCTTTCCACTTCTTGGTATCTTTAAACTGCTCTTTCCACTGCTTTGGTACCTTTAAACTGCTCTTTCCACTGCTTGGTATCATTCTGTAGGATCAGATCCTCCACCAAGTCTATAAGTTTGGATACTTTGATTCCATTAAGCAGCCTTTGGGTTTTTGTGACTGCTCCCCTCTTAGTATCCAAGTTCTCCTTTGCCTTTTCTAGGTCCTCAATAATCCTCCCTAGAGGATCCTCTCTCCCAACTTCCGGTTCCGCAGATTTCTTCCAACTACTCTGGGACCCTTTCTTCTTCTCAAAGGATAGAATCCTCTCTGAAGACTCTCACTTCTTTATTGATGACCCTCTCCCGGTTTCCTCATCTGTTCCTTTCATTTTATCCTCACTCTTTTTCTTTTGAGGGGGAGTGATGTCAAGTTTCCTCATTGTGGAAGCTGCTTTCAGAACTACTTCCTCCTGCTTCCTCAACACTTCCAGATGATCATATAAGTGAAATAGGAAAGGTCCTATGAAAGTCGCCTTTGTACCTCCTAAAGAGGCAACCATCCTCTGGACTAAATCTCCGACAATTCCTGCCCTGAACACCTTCTTCTCTCCACTCAACTCTCCAAATCTTGTGTTGGCCCATATTATTGTAATCTGGTTTGGCTATTCCAGATACAGGATGGAGACCAAGAACTCTAACACTCTCTTCTCTGGGGGTGACTTACAGGCTGCCACTGCATAGCTATCCTTGGCATGAGGAGGGTTTAGGATTTTACCTTCCGCATGCCTATCCAGCTGCAAGGCCAATCCCTCTCTAGCGCGCGAAAAGTTGTACACCTTCTTCCACATTTTGATCGTCCATTTGTTGGGGAGAGCACAAGCGGTCTTCAACCACTTGTTCAACTGGCCCTTCAAGAGTTCGCCAATCATGTCTTTGTCTCACAAGCTCCAAGGTTTCTTCAAAAAAGAGGCAACCCCAATCTAACCCAGATCCTCCTCCAAGTGCTTCCGCTCTCCGTCATCCTTTGGAATGGCCAGATAGATTGTCTTGAACTTGAGTTGCCCAGATCCGCTGCCCTCAGCCTTCACCATCGCTCAAGTCACTTACAATCTTCTCAACCGATGCCTCTCTCAAAGAACTACGAGCAGTTTCCTACCTGGTAAGAATCTTCTTCCACTTTCTCCACTCCGAGAACAAACGGAAACCTTTCTATGCTCTCCAAACACACTCGCATGCAAAAGCTTTACTAACTCAAACATAAGAACGAAGATAGAAGTTCCGACCCCTAGAACTTCCCTCAAATGAATGGCTGCCAAATTAAGGTAGCCATTATCCTCCTGCTTGCGAATAAATCTGATTGTTGAACAGTCAACTCTAATCTTTGGTATGGCCGTTGGATCCTACGTCCACCCAACTAGCTTCCGGTAGGTGTTCCGTTACCTTTTCCATGAATTCTAGTACCCAGTCCCGGTATTGGAACAATTCCGGATCCCAATCCAGTTCTGGTTCTCAATAAGAATATGAAACTTTAACTACTATTTTTAATCTAATTATCTACCTACTAATACTCTTTTAGCAAGGAACGTTAATTGTGGTAAGATGTTTTAGTTTACCCTTGGACAAACCAAAAAATTATACCTAGATTAACTTGTTCCTCTAGTAATTTCCTCACTAATAAAACTTATCTTACTTTCCAGGCTCCCTCACTGGACGTCCGGGACATCTCGACATCCGGCGCTACAGAAACCAACTTGGATTCCCTCTTCAAATTTCTAGCAACCAAGTTACAGCCAAAAATGATAGAGCCCACCATCTAGCTCTTCAATTTGAAGGACTTGGACAACATAAGTGCCGCAACATCATTTGCAGCTCTGAGGTTGAAAAAGTACAATTGCATCCAATCGACATTTGTCCCGAGCAAAGCTGAAATGCTAAACAACGTTACAAATTGGGGTGTTGCCCCACCTGTACCGCTCCTCTTCCTCTTCAAGAAGGAGGACACATTTTCTTCGTCAGTTTGCAGCTACATAAAGATGGAATATAGCGCACCCCAAGCGTCAAATATTTACTACAGGGATCTCTCCAAGAACTTGGAGTCCAAATGGAGAATTAGCCCAACAGAACTTTGGATGGAATTCTACTTAGACATCTTACAGGCCTACGCGACACTCAAAGAAAATGTCCTCGGCATTTACAAAGGCGCGAAATTCATATTGGCTGCTAAGGTTTGTCTCTTCACACAAGAAGTTGAGAGTTTGTAAACCATTCTGAGTAGTTTGAGAGCAATGGTGAAGGCTGAGGTGAGTAAGGAGCCACTTTTAGTCACGCTCCGATTAGTGACACTGGGACTGCCCAAGAATCGAAAGGAGAAGGCGCTCTTGCGGGAGGAATTGATGGGTCACATGTGTGATGGCTTCATGAGGAAGCCCTAGAATTTGAAGAATGAGGCAATGGTGGAGGAGCTTCTTGAGGACCAGTTGAACGAGTGGCAGAAGACAATCCGAGCGCAGCCATTTGGATGGACTCCAGAAATCAGGGGAGAGGTGTACAACTGTCCCAAGGAGGCGGAAGGTATGACTGGATGATTAGAAAAGTTTGACAATGGTAAGTTCTGCAACCCTATCAACCCCAAGGACGGATATGCACTGATGGATTGCTTGAACTTAAGGCATAGGAAAGTTTTGGAGTTTTTAGTTCTGATCTTGAATCCGGAGTGTCCTACCCGGGTCACCATTATCATAGCAAATACGATTTTTGGTGCTTTGATCGGAGAGAGGAAAATGAGTTGGGGTTTAGTGTTGAAAAAAATAGTAACCAAGATGGTTGCAATGGTAGGCAAGTCCACACCCTCTGGTCTCTCTCCCTTTCTCTTCCACCTCTATGAGCATAATGATTTATTGTGAAGGAAAGAGGTTACGATGTACCAATTTGCAGATGTGATGCTGAAGTATGACATTAGTCCAGAACTGAAAATAGAAGAGACAAGAGAAGCGTCAGTAGATGAGTTAGTATCGGAAGAGAAACATAAGGTTCCTCAAAAGTAAGGAAAGGAGGTAGCTGGAGAGGGGACTAGTAAGAACCCAGTTTGGATAAAATCAGCTGACCTTCTTGGGTTTGTCATAAATGAACTGAAGGGCATGTATTGTATGTACAGTCTAAGCGTGAGTATCTTTAACACAAAGATGTGCTAAGATAACAAAAAATATCGTCCCAAGGAATTCTAGGTACTATTTGCAAACTAAAGCTATCCGGATATCTCTCCAAAACAAAACCCCAAGCAATCTGTAACTCAATTATTTTACTCTTTCTCCTTCCAAATAACTCAACCTTCCGAAATCCAATCCGAATCCGTCCTTATCCGGAATCCGATAACTCTCAATCAAAATTCTGGTTTTCTGTACCCCTGTTTTATCGACAAGGGTCCACTGTTGGTCTTTAGAGGGGTAGGGACTCACCACTTGTAGTTCAAACATTCTCTCCATTAATATTTTAAGCAAACACACATAATCCGAACAGAGTTTGTAATAGAGAAAGAGAAGGTAGCAATTCTCACAACTTTTCGGATGGCCAATCCAGAAAGTAGATCACTCAGAACCACGTTCTATTTCCTTCACTACAACGACAGATCAAGACTTCTAGAATCGACAGAGACGTTATGTTCTAGAATCTAGACTGATCCAGTATTTGGTAGGCCTTTTGGATGGTGGGGATATTCTGTTGGTGGTTGCTTATCTCCGCACAAAACCCTCCCTGGAATCTGGACTCGCATCCACTCCACTCTTTCCAGATTACTATTCTAGCAATTTAAAGGCACAGTGCACTAATCTTCTTTCACAAATCCAGAAGTTTCACACAAATGCTCACTATCAATTAGACCTAGTTGCATAAGATCCAGATTACTCCTCACCCCTGCACACTCGCACTTACATACCAACACACAAGTGACCATAGACGCGATACGCAAGAGAATGATCCTAAGGTGATCTCTTGAATGCTCAGATTGAATGACAAGGGAAGGAGAATGAGAGGCCAGCAAGTCAGCCCGCCCTTAAACACAAAGCAAGGTGACCTAAAAGTCACCAAAAAACCAGGGCAACGGTCCAATTAATCGTTCTAAGAAACTCGGAAAGCCGTTCAGATCCTAGAAGTCCAAAACTCAGCTATTCCCTAAAATTCCAAAAATTCCAAAAATTCCAAAAATCCAGCAAAAATCAGAACTTCCTAAATTTCTGGAATCCGGTCCGTAAATCCCTTCAACCCGGAATTCTTCGGATTCCAACTAGCGTTTACGTCTGGTTGCGGAAACTTATTTACGATTTTAGCTTATCTAGAATTTGCTTAATCTATAATCCTAAACTTTTGTTTCTACTTCCCTATTCCTATGCGTAAAGTCAAAAAAAGTCTTACTACTTTAACACTATTCTATTCTACTTTCTCTATTTTTAGTTTTGCATACCCTAACAGCGTCCGAGAGAAAATGATGAGTGATAAGGAAGTGACCCAAAAGTTAGAAAACCGTATAGCTAGCCTAACTGGTCAAGTAAAGGATCTATAAGAGGAAATAGGGAAAAAGTCTGATAGTGAGGGTAGACAGCTCTCGGATGAAATCGTGGACACCCCTAAGCAGATCCGAAAGTTTATTGGGAATCCGAGTGAGATAGTTAATAACGCCAAACTTTTTGAACCCGGGATACTCAAGGAGGGATCTCAAATGGGACCCAATGTTGTTTCAATCTTGGTGTCCTATCATGAGATGATGGAGCGTACTTTTTTTGAATTGAGAGAAGTCATGGAGGAAGTTGGTGTGCATCTGGATCCGGAACTGGCAAAGGCCAAAGGAAAGGTAAAGGAGGAGACTCCTACCAAGGCAATGCCGTCGTAGAGTTCAACTAACCGGAAGTCAAAAAGAGGCGTGGAAAGAAAGACCACACCAACCAGCCACTCCAAGTTGAAGAATTGACGCAGAAGCCGAAAAATGGTTATCACCTGAATCCCAGACCTACAATCAGAGTAAGACTTTGGAACCAGATTTGGGCACTCCATAGAGCACACTTTTTGGTCGATCACTAAAGCCAGCCTTAGCCAAACGAAAATCAACATCAAAGAGGAGTAGAGAGGTGTCACCACCAATTGATCTCGGATCTGAGGAGGGTGAGACGCTAGAGACTACGGAGAAGGAGGAGAGTCAGTCTGGATCAGGGGAAGAGTCTGAGGAAGAAGAGAAAGACTCAGAACAGGAATCGGAACCTGCGTGCGGAAAAGGGAAAGATAAACCTCCAACTCCTTCAAAAGCGAAAGTTACTAAGTTGAGCAAACCTCCTGGTAGCCAACAACAGCCAGCAAAGAAAGGTGTGGCCAAGGTCGCACCGACACCATCCAAGCGGCAAAAGAAGAAGTAGGTAGAGATTTTGTAGGAACAGATCTAGAGAATTAGCAAAATATCAAGCTTTTTGGTAGGTAGAAAGCAGCTATCTAGTTACTTTTTGGTTGGATGAACCTGGTCAACCAAATCCGGATTTTTCTGATCTGAGATCTGCTTTTTGTGGACAAGGTCGGCTGCTAGGAAGTCAACATGGGGATTTTGGAATTGAGGGAATGACGCATGTCATTCTTTGATCCATAGTTAGATTTCTCATAAGACCTTTTGGGTGCCCATGTGTTTGGTATGTAGAGGGGCTAAAGTTAGTTTCAAACCCAGACAGGATAGTATCATTTTGTACTTGTATTCTTCTCATTTCCGTTGCAAAGTATTCTGATTTCCACTTCCTAAATGTTAGTCTGAAAAGTCTTGACATTGGGTTAATATGCCCATAATGCTAGAACCATTACTTTGTGCGGGTAGCTGTGTTTGCAAGTTTTGGAGAAGATAAGTTGTCCTCTGTCGTATGAGCAATCCAGGTGTAAGTATCCTTAACACAAAATGTGCTCAAGATAACACAAAATATCATCCTAGGGAATTCTACTACATTATCCAAGGATGTCTAGATCTCACCAAAAACATCCAAGCAAACACGTCTATGCTCTCTTTCCGGATAACTCTTCCTTCCGGATTCCAATTCGGATCTGTCCTTGTCTGGATTCCGATTACTTCTAGTCACACTCCAGTTTTATATACCCCTATTTTACCCTCAAGGGGTCCACTGTTGAGCTTTCAAGAGGGATAGGGACTTGACCACTCGTAATTCTCACATTCAAACACACATACACACACACACATACACACACACACAAACTACTTTCGGTTTTGTAATAGGGAAGAGAAAGACAGCAATCCTTACAGCTCCTCGAAAGGCCTTTCCGGAAAGCAAGTCACTCAGAATTTACTCCCTAACATCTTCACTACAATGACAGATCAAAGCACCCGAAATCGGTTGAGACGCGCATGTTTTAGAATCTAGAGTGATCCGGTAGTTGGCAAGCTTTCTGGAGATGGGGAATATTTTGCCGACAGTTGCTTACCTCCGCACAAAAAACCTTCTTGAGTTTCGAACTCGCATCCACTCCACTCCTTCCGGATTTCTATCCTAGCAGTTTAAAAGTACAGTGCACTAATCCTCTTTCACAAGTCCAGACCCTTCAAACAAGCGTATTCCTATCAATCAATCCCAATTGCCTCAGATCCGGACTTCCCCTTACCTGTCTTTCTCACACTTCAACACTCTTCATGAACAATCCAACACATTTGCGCACATAGCCGGAATCAGAAAAGTCTACTAAGTGATCTCAGACTATAGAAAACAAAAGAACATAAACAAATGCACTCTAATGGGCTAGGAGGGAATGAGAGGGCAACAAGCTTGCCCTCCCTTTAAAACTCAAACTAAAAGGGCAAAAAGCAAAAAGGGCACATCCTAAAATCAAGGTGACCAATCAAACTAGCTTCCAAGATAATGGGAAAATCCAAGCCGATGGCCTCCTAGAAATCCGGAACCGGGTCCTACCTCCGGAAAACTTGAGGCAGAATGAATTTGAAAATCACACACAAAAAACTAACAAACTAACTGTTTCCTCCTTGATTTCTTTTGGCTGCTCCCTGCCTTGGTTGGTGGCAACTTCACGGGCGTGTTTTTGGTCTGCGCCCGGGTTATGATCTGGCGCCCTTGAGGCGGAGTGGCATTGTCCTCCAACTCCCCTCCGATCTCACATTCTTCTTCTTCGTCATTCGAGATATCTACCCAGGATGACTTTGCCTTGGGCGAAGAAGCCTGCTTCATGTGCACAAAGCTAGCCGGATGGGTCCGAGCTGGATTCGTGATAACACCTAAATGCTCATCCAAGTTACAACGGACAATTGACTTTGGTGTCAAAAAGAGCCCGGATCCAGTCAGCCGAGCTGGCATAGTATCCGAGTAGAAGATGATCTTTGTTCTTGACATGGAATCTCTCGCCTTTTCCGGAGTCGATGCTTCCAGAGCTATCACAATCAGTGATTCCGTCCTCACCGGAATAGATGTTTTGGTTCCCTCCTTTCCAATGAACAGGGGTATACCGTAGTCGTCTATTGTCATCTCTTGTCCCCTATTAACAAGAATTTGATCCGGTACTACCTCCCTGGCCGGAGTCTGCAGGTAGTTCTGAGCATCAATGGCATTCGGAAAACCTTCAAAATCCATGGCCTTACCTAGATCCAGTTGCCCTAGCAAGTGTTGCATCTCCTTCAACACCTTCTCCATCCCTGCTTGGTAGTCAATGACTACCTACAGTACATTTGTTCCAAAAGGACTACCTTCCACCGTCAGCTCGTCGGTGAAGAGCCTGGCCTTTATCACTTGCTCTGCCGGTGGTGCAACCAAAGCTGACAGATTCTGGACGAGGCTGGTAGCGTTTGCATCCTTGTCCTCGCTACGTCCAGCTCCCCTTCCAACTGGGACACTCATGATTGAAGATCGGTTTGGTCTTGCTCCAAATTCAAGATCCGGAGCTCCTTCTCCCTTAGCACCCTTAGATCTGTCCTTTGTTGGATCGCGTCTACTATCTGCTCCGGTTGTTGCATTCTCAATAGCAACATGGTTACGGTGATATATTTTGACATCTCGTTGAGGATAAATCGGCAGTGGTTGATCCAATGAAGTCCGCGTCCCCAAAATTCCTTCATTTGCTCATTTTCCGGATAATCGGATTGCTCTTCTTCATCGGGAATGACCTTCTTGCCTCGCTCAGCCCGATCCATCGACTTCCGTCTCTTCATTCGTTTGTGCTGCAAAGGCGGCTGCTCCGATTCTTCCTCTTTGAATTCGACCTAAGTGTGCTGCTCCGGTTGGATTTCATTTGTAAAGTTATACTTCAAGACCTCCTCCTTGTGGATGTATGCCTGCAGCTCCAGATCACTCAAAACTTCCTTGTGATAATAGAGGTGGAATAGATACGGGCTGAGTGGGGTGGTATGCACAACTAATTTAGAGACTACATCCGCGATGAGTCTCCTCCAGTTCACGGATCTACCCTCCATTGCTCCAAAAATGGTATTTGCCACCGTGATTGTAATCCGGGTCGGCTTTTACGGATATATAATTGGAATCAAGAACTCCAACATCTAGCTATGCCTATCCTTGATACAATCGTGAAAACTATACCCTTCCTTGGAATGTGCCGAACCCCGGAACTTACTCTGCCTGGTCTTATCATTCCGAGGAGCTAACTCAAATTCGGTCTTTTGGAACAAATATACCTCCACCCACACATCCTTTGTCCAAAGCATGGGTTGGCCTCTCACGGTCAACTGATACTAATTTGGAACTTTTCCTACAAGTTTTGCGTTTATCTCGTCACTCTTTCAACTCCAGGGTTGCTACAACAACCCAACGCATCCAATCGCCTCTAAGTCCTCTAGTTGTTTCCGCATCTCTAGGTCCTTAGGAATTGACGAACAGAGCATCTGGGCCGGCCCCGCCATAGCTCACCAACTCAACTAATCCAGTGCAATCGGCACCGACCTCACCAATCCCTCCCTTACATGGTCCTAACTTACCACACTTTCACTCACTAAGCGCACACCACAAGTCCGCAAACAAAGAGAGAGATGAGACTAAGAGAAGAAAGCCCTTAAGTACACAATAATTGGCCATCAGTTTATTAGGGGAACGGGTATGTGACTGTTTTTGTAACAATACCCTAGGGGTTATAGGCTGGAAGGCTAGTGTCGTAGCATAGAAAGCACAAAATCCTTCTCTAAGGCCTTAGTGGACCCTAAAGTGACTCGTGTATCGTTCCGCAAAGATCTCGATGTAATTCTCCTAATTGGCCGGAATGAAGTGAGTTGATATCCCAAAAGAAACCCCAAGTACTAGTCTAGACCGGTTCCAATTCCAGTAATCCGGAACCGGAAACTCCTTTCCCACATATATATCTATCCGGTCTAGAGTATTTAACTATGTAATAAACTCGAGTTTAATCTCTGGACCAAGAGGGATCTGCAACTTTGGGCTTCAGGAAGGACGCTTAACTCCTACCCTCCGAGTTTTAACGTGTCAGAAGATCCACGATATAAACTTCAAAAGAAAACTTTGACAAAAACAACAAGAAAGAGACCTTCCTCACAACTAGACCGGATTGACTATGCAGGCTAGCAGGTCACACAAGAAAGTCTGGATTCTCCTAACAATTACTACAACGACAGACCACAAGACAATCCACGGCCTAGGTAGAGAAGGGGCGTCAGGAAAACACAGGAGAGCTATAATACTTCTTGACAAAAGCAGCTTCTTGACAAAAACAAGTTCTAATCCTCGCAAGGAAATCCTGTGGTATCCTGTCTAACACGCAATCTCTCCAGGGACCGGATACTTCCTGTATCCGGGTATCACTTCCTCCTTATCCAACTCTGCACGATCTCACTGCTCTCACAATAACACGGACAAGTGCTAAAAGGTACAGCTCACGGTTGTGAATTGAAAAACTTCAATGGCATTTGCAGAAAAAAACTGGGAATACAAAGTATGAAAATGCTACCCGGATTAAACCTAAAATCCGCCTTCAAATACTAAACTGCCCTTCAAACTCAAAAAGCGCCTAAGGCCCAAAACAGCAAAAGAAATGACACGTTTCATTCCTAACTTCCTGTCAATTTTAGGCAACCTAAGCTACAGTCAAAAAGCTTCCACTTAATGTGGATCTTAGATCCTAAAAATCCGGACTCAACTTGAGTCCTAACTCCTTTTACACTAAAAATATTCTTACTCAACTATTTGTCAAAAATCTAGGCATGGAGCCCTACAATCACTGCCAGAACCTTCATCTACTTTCTAGTCTTCTTAACTAGAGAAAACCCCGCCTTTGATGGTCCCTTCCGGGTCATGGGCTTCTTTCCGGTCTGCTGTCTCGCCATCTCTTTAGACCGGACTTTGGCCTTCTCTCTGGCCACCTTCGCCTTCGTTGCTCGGGTCTTTGCTAGGGCCTGATCGGGATCTGAATACGGTTCAAAATCCTCATCGGACCCGGATTCCTCTTCATCATCATCAAAATCCTCTTCGTGTTCTTCCTCTTCTTGAGCCTTGGTGAATTTCTTCTTAGCTGACGGTGGCTCAGGAACCTCTCTCTTCTGCGGGGCTGGAGCAGGTCTGGCCACCTTGCTCTGAGGTGTTGCCTCTCCTCCAACCGGTTTCCTGATCAAACCACTACTGGGTGAACCGGATGAAGTCCCGCGACCGGCTCCAACCTCCGTCTTCACCACGGACTGCATTAGGGTCGTCATCTTCTCTGCCTCGCCGAACTGCACCTTTTTCCCCGGAGTCTTGGGAGAAGACTTGGAGGGGGAGAGACTGCTGATATTCTTCGTCTTGATTCTCTCCTCTGGAGTAGACCCTCCTGGTCCGGTTGCCGGTTCCGATCCCTGTGCCTTGGCTGGATCAAGTCCCGTCACCTTCGTAATCTCCAAATCATCATCCTCCGAGATTGGGTCAGTGACTTTGGTGCTCTCCACTTTGGTCTGCTGCTTCTAACTCGTCTTGGTTTCTTGGTGCACCTCAGGTACAGGTAAGGTAGGTTGCTCGTGAGAAGTCTCACCTTTACCCGTGTCTTCTGCTGCTGACTGCTGAATTGGCTCTTGATCCGGTTCCGGTCTCGGCGCAGGTTCACTATGAGGATTTACCTCACGCATCACCTCTCGCAGATGCTCCAGGGTAGACTCCATCTTCTTATGGTAAGTGATCATCGCCAGTAGGAGCTTCTCGTGCAGCTGTCTTCCCTCCGTCATCACTTGTTGGTCAAACAAGTTAGCCTTGTTGACCACTTCACCCGGATGGGTGATAAATTCCCGGATTTGGGAAAGGGTGTCCTTCGTCTGCTTGGAGAACGTCCTCTCCATCTCCACCTCTTCCGTTTTCTGGCGCAACTCTTGTTTAAGAGCGGCCACTTGGCTGAAAAGCTTCACCAATTCCTCCTTACTTTCATTCTTCTCCTTCTCCCGGTTAAGCCGGATTATCCGAGTTAAGGCTTGTGTTGGGTGGTCAACACCCACCGTGGTGCAGATGGTCTGCATTGCACCTTGTACCATTGCGTATCGTTTCCTGAAATCATTCAAATCTTGGGTGATCCTGTCCGACGGCTCTTCTCCCCAGACCGGATCGATATCCTTAGTCTGTTCTCTCTCTACCGGATCCTTTCCTCTCGTCTCCTCACCCTTGTCCTCAACCTCACTCTCATCCTCCTCATCATCAGACTCATCCTCATCATCCTCATCGGAGGACTCTTCTTCATTTTCGGACTCCTGATCTAAGTCAGGGACCTCAAATTCTACTAGTGCTGCGGCGGCCTCATATTCTACCTCTTCCTCTTTTGTCATCACCTCCTCCGAATGATATAGGTGATAGAGGAATGGACAAATGGCGGAAGGCTTAGCCTTCCCGACATTGTTGACCATTTTCAACACTTGGTCCTGAATGACCAAACCCCAATCTACTTTCCAGTCTCCTGACAGCGCGCCAAAGACTGTGTTGGCTAGTGTCAGGGAGACCCGACTTGGCCTTTCTGGGTTAAAAATGGCCAAGACGTATTGCAACAAACGCCTCTCTCTCTCATTGACGCAATCCATAACCGCGAATTCATCCTTCTTGCTAATGGGGATCCAAAACTTACCCACCGTGAATTGGTGCTTCCGGGATGCGCTGCCTTCGCCCTCCCGGTCGAACCGGTACACCTTCCTCCACATCTCCCCCGTCCACTTCTTGGGCTTCGCACGGACCGTGGTTGCGGCCTGAGTTGGTGCTCTAGAACTCAACTCCGCCACTATTGCTTCACTCCGGAAATCCCATGGTCTGATCAGGAAGCCGGCGCATCCCATTTGCTCCAAGTCCTCCTTTAGCTCCGCCATCTCTTTGTCATCCTTGGATAATCGCCGCGTCACGTAGCGGAGCGAGATGGTCGCTCCCCCGCTATGACTTGCGGCCATATCTCCCCTCGTTCAGATGGAACCGGTCTACTGTCGGGTATTGGTAAGTCTAGTGATCCTCACGGCTCACTCTCTCTCTCCTTTCAGCTGGAAGGTATTAACTCTACGCTCAGACACCAACAGCCTTTTCTTTCTCTCAATAACCTTCCAGCACTCTCGTCTGCAATCTTGTCAACTCAAAACAACAATACTACCTCTCAGACCGGAAATTAGTAATCGCGTACGTTGTACAATTCTCCGTCAGGGCAGGAAATCACAAGTGACTAACCTCTGGATAGATAGGATCTAAAAGAGCCAATCCCAGCAGCTCTTAGTAATTACCCTAATTAAGGCTTTGCCTGTTAATCCTGCCCGTTTAGGATTCCCGTTAACTAATGATTAGAATGCTCCCGTTGTTCCCTAGGGTTAAGTAGGTCACCGTTGGATGCCAGTTTCCTGTTATCCCTTTCCGGACCCGGTCTAAGCAAACTCGAATTTCGGTTCCTTGTTTCCGGTACATTCAGTTAGCCTTTACACTAATTCCTGATCAGTCCATTTCCGGTTTCCGGTTCTAAACATTAGACGGTCTATAACTATCTATAAATCGAAAAAATTTACTACTAAGAAGAATATTATTCTTTCATTTATATTTTAATATAGTAAAACTAGATTTTCATGTTTTGACAGCTAGGCTATAGGCTTTTCGGATCCGAGTCTGTTTTCCGGGTTCCGTCACTTACCGGATAACATATCCGGTTTAGCAGTTCTAGTAATCCAGATCTCAGCTAAGCTCAAATTGTTTTGTAGCTAATCCGGATTCCTAGATATTAACAACAAATTTGAAAAATTTAGACTACTCTAACCCAATTTTATTCTATTTCCTATCTATTTGGAGTTTTTGTATTTCCACATCCCCAAATGTTTCCTGTATCCGGTTTCCTAGGGTAGTGTCTTTATCTTGGAACTTGGGTCGAAAGAATCTGTTGTTGTAGTAATGTGGGGATTGTAGGGGTTTCTTGAGTGACTTGCTAGTCTGGATTAGCTTTTGGGTTAGTTGTGAGGAGAAATTGAAGTTCCATTTCTTTTTATAATTTGTTATTTTTCTTTGAGTGGAACTTCTGTCACTATAAACCTTGAAGGGTAGGAACTCATGCAGTCTTTTTTAATTGCAATATGCGGAACCCTCTACTATAGAGGCTAAACTTCTAAACCGATTACTAAGTTTGAAGATCTAAAAGCAAAATCAGTAAGAAGTACTGGATAACAACACTCCTTCCAGTTTCCAAATCTGACTCCTAAGGGTCAGAGTATTATTAGTGGAAAAGGGAGTGGTACATTGTTTAGACACTTTCTTGTTGTTGTACGGATTGGGACTACTGTAGGATAGTCCAACCGGATGGAAAGCAATCACTTAGGTATTTTAAGCTTTCCGGTCTAGAATCCGGTTCAATCACTTGTGGTTGTAATAACTTCCGCATCCTGTTCCGATCATCATTTAAGAATGCACAAACTTGATCTCCGTGGGAACAGGGTTGTCTTCCCCGACATCACGACGGGCGCAATAACTAAACGTCACACGACGTCCAGTAGACCCCTTGTGACATCCAATAAGGTCAAAATTACTTTTGACTTTCCTAAAAGTTATCCCCCTTTGACTTACGCCACCTAGACGCCATGTGGCATCCGCGTGGCACATTTTGGGGCGCATGCGTATGTAGCAAGTGTGGATTCAGGGCAAACGCGGATTTAGCAACCTCAGGTAGGCAACTGCGGATATGAGGCGACCACGGATACGGAGAACACAAATAGGCGACTGTTGTTTGGGCGACCGCATGTGTGGGGCTGGGTAGGCGACCACGTGTCAGGGCAAACAAACCTTGGGCGACTGCGGGTGGGTAAGGGTAACCTGAAGTCGACAACTAAAACCCGCACTCGCCCTCCCAGGACTCGAGATCGCTTTTCCGCAACCCAATGTCGCCTTCTGTCACACAAAGTTGCCCAATTTAGACCCGCATTCGCCTACCCGGTTCCCGAGGTCGCCCTTCTTGTACCCAAGTTTGTGCGTCCGGATCCAAAGTCGCCAATCAAACTTGAGGTCGCCCATGACGGACCCACATGCACCTAGTTGATCCAAGGTCGCCTTACGCGCGACCGCTTCATTTGCACGTGCCCTTTGTAACCCGAGCTCGCACCGCCTATAAATTCACTCGCCCATATGGCATTTGACAACTTTTTTCAACGTTGAGGCTTCCGGTCTTGCATCCTTACGTGGTTGCATGCGTTACCTTCAAGTTGAATATTCACTACTTCTTGAGTTCTTTCACGCCACTTGTTACCGCAAATATCATTTTTCCAACAAATCCAATGGCTATTGCAGGAAACAGTGATGGGTTAGTTCCTCTTCTGCACACTTCACACAACACTCATGTGTTGTCAGGAAGGCTGTCAAAGATAAGGGCCGGAAGCGCAGAGGCACCACTCACTGAAAGCGATGGCACGTGTTGAATAGTGCGGATCAGCTCACTTTTAAAGGCTGGAACAAAGAGGAAGGGCCGTGGACAATGCAAATCTGCAAAGATTACATTGAATGGTGCCACATCAAAAATTTCTTTCCAGCATGGTGCCATCATTATAACCGGCACACCAATAAGGCAAACTTGAAGTACTGTGAGAGTTCAGCTTTTGTTCAAAGATGCGTGGAATTGTACTAGGTCCTCTACAAAAACCTTTTTGTAGAGAGGAATGAGGTCCCTCTATTCATTGCCAGAGGAGCATACGCTGAAGTGGCCTTGAATAAAGAGGTTGATTGGTGCACAATAAAAGAAAGTCTATACGTAGCACGTCGAGAAGTTGGTATCATACCAAAAGGGGTCCTCACACTCCCAGAGGGCGGCTTAAGCCCCATTCGTAGTGATTATCAAAACACTAAAACGCTTGAAGTCCACACTGAGGAATAAAAAGCGGATGAGGATTCCGATGGCACGCAAGCCCCAAGAGTAGTACGAGTTAGGGAGCAACCTGTTGCGTCCATCGAGGTTCAAGTTCAAAATGTCGAGGCTACTTCATCATCACGGGGACGGAGAATAAAACATCCCCCGAAGGTGCGGCGCTCCACCAACCAAATTGGACCTGCATCACCTTCAACAACCGTTTTGCAACCATCGTTGGCACCACCGGGTGCAAGCAACGTTTTTACTTTGGCCCCAACGATGACACACCTATGCAAGCAATTGTCCGTGCTCCCATTCCTCAGTCACAAACAGCTGTCGCTAACAACACTATAGCTCTATGTAAGGCCCTTGATCTCTTGAAGGCTAAAGACACAATAATTGCTTCACTGCAATTGGATATCCAGAAACTGCGATCTAATTGCAATCAAAAAAATGCTCTCACTTCTCAGCAGTCCAAAGACTTGCAACGCCTCCAAGAGAAGGAGCATGAGACGTTGACTTTGTCGGACATAGACAATGCCTTTGTTGAGCATGATCCACATCAATTGGACAAGGATGTAGGGGACCTAACAAGCGACTTCCTTCACCATTCACCTCCTACCAAGCGTATCAAGCGTGCTTCACTTCTTCCGAACGCGCCTCTTGCTACCATCATGGAAGACAATACTGCTGCTATGAGTGATCAACTCCAAGGACCCAGGATTTATTTTCATTTCCTGCAATTCCACATCCCGTACTATCCGTGAAGAAACTGGGTCTTCAAGAGGAAAACACTACGGGCACCCTGTAGTTGGCACAATTGGCGACCACATATTATCATTAGAAAATCGTGTGCATTCTTTTGGTGGATAGATCACAATAAATTGCTCAAGAGTTGGATAAAGTTTTGAAGAACTTTGTTGCAAATGCTCCAAAACGGGAGAACAGACTCACATCTTGGGCATTGCTCGATAATATATTTCCCAGTGACATATCCACATTGGAGTTGTCTGGAAAGACTACCGTAAATTGGAAAGAAATGGGTTGGGAACATGAGAATCAAAAGCCTAGCCACTTGATATAGGACAAACAACAGCTCCTGTGGCCGAAGATTGCACCTTTTGTCTTGGACCACACCAAATGCCCCATATGTCTAGACCCATTTGGCCTCGAAGGAGGGTGGGCACCTGGATCTTGTAGATACATGTACCATCCGCAATGTCTCATCACACAAGGTTAGATTAGACGACGTTGCGTGATATGTTCAGCACCATTCCATGATTGGTTGTATGCATTATTCAACCTGATGATTTACATGCCACCTTCCTGGGAATACAGTCTTGACGCAACGACAGATTCTAAACTCTGGGGGTGAGATTTGCTTTGGAGTTGGCGACAAGGGCTATATGATCAAGAACCTAAAAATTTGAGCTCCCAATTGAACTGAGAGATAAATCCCAAAGAAATTGCGGCAATTGCACCGAGGCTGATGGGAGAAGGTCCACAACATGAAGGGAGGCTGATGGGAGAAGGTCCACAATAAGAGGTCATTCTTCTTCCAATGCCTCAATGGTTATTTTGATAAAGGCTCTGCAACTTTCAAGTGGGGTCCTCATTCGGAAGGTCATCGATGGGATTAAAATGGGAAGAGGGTGACCAATCAAGATGAGAATGCCTTTGTTGAAGACTTGACTAGTATGGCTTACCTGGACTCTACGTATGGACCTTACTACCAAAGTCAAGCACTTGACTATCTTTTGGAAGCACACTCTTTGCAGACAATGAGAATCCTCCAAGCTTTGAAGGACTCCAATGTCTTGGAATCTATTTTGAATGCAAATGGACCAGCATCACAAACTCGTGCAAAGCGCAAGCTTGGGTTGGAGAGTCATCCAATTACAAACGTGGCGAAGGAAGCGGTTCAGTAAACAACGAAATTGTTATCAACTAAATGTTTGTAAGAATCGTTCACTTGCAGATCAGTTTTGCATAATAATAAAAATCTGAAGTGGCTCAATAATATAGGGTCATATAATATCCATGCTCACCTAGTTGAGTAGTATATAGTGCTTTAGTATTCTTTTTTCGTTCCACTTCTATGGCTTTGTATTACAATTTTGTACTTATGTAAAGCAGTTTTATAATGCTTTGATTTTGTATAATAAATACTACCTTTATTGCTTCACATGATTGTGTTTTTGTGTAGTAATATATTTGTCAAGAAAGAAATCGGTGTTCTTATTCTTTTTCCAGAAATTATCAATTGTACTAGACTAATAATAACAGAAGGAAGGGCCTCTCTATTCCCATCATTCCATGTAGTTATAGAAAAATTAACTTCCAAGACGTGAAGCCAAACTAAGTAAACAATGCATGTTCTTCTCATTCTTGATTTTTTGTACAGGATAGAGGAAATAGTCCAAAAAATGAAAGGATTTTATTTCAAAAATATATATATTAGAACGTAATAATGGAATAAAATTCGTGTTATTCTTTTTATGAAGCAAATCTCCACAATTCCTTAAAATAATTAAGAAATATAGGAACATAATAATGCAATAAAATGGGTGCTCAATCCTTTTGGTGGGATCCAGGAAAGTTTCAGCTATTTTTCCTAAAATTATTGATTCTTGCAATTTTATTAAAAATCCGCGGGAAATTGAATCACTTTAGAAAATGGAAGTCTTCCTTTTTAAAATAATTCATATATGAAGAAAGACAATGAAGAGGAATATGATTCTTCTAAAATAAGTAGAAGATCATAATGAAAGAAAATCAGTGCTCTTCTGCTTATTCAATAAATAATCCTTCACAATAAAAAAAACCAAATGGAATGAATGCTCAAGAATGAAAAAGATGCTTTAAATGCTTAAATAATAAGATTGCTTACAACTTTTTCAAAACAAATCCAAATGGAATGAATCAAAGCTGTTCAGTTAAAAAGAAATTTTTTGTATGGTGGAAAAAAATAATTTAAAAAAAATGCAAAATTCTGTTGGCTATCCCTTCTTCCCTATTTTGAGCTTTTTTGAGCACAACTTTTGTTTACAGAAGAGGATGATAAAAAAATGATATTCCCAAAGAAATTATTAGTTCCCCTATCTTCAAAAAAAGTTGTAAGAAGTGATCACAAAAAGAACTAAGCCCGTACGTATCTACTTGAATTTCCAAATGTCCTCTGAATGGATAATGGTCCTTGCAGGGTTATTTAGGAAAAAAAATAGACAGCGTATTCATGATTTTGACAAAAATCCAATATTAGAATGCAAGAGAATGTGTGCTCTTCATTTTAGCTCTTATGATAGATATCCAAAACAATTTTGTATAAATTAACAAATGTTTAATTTATCGTATAAAAAAAAACATTCTCTAATAAGGAAAACCAAAAAAATGGGTACTCTTATTTTCAACAAAAGAAAGGTCAAAAAATAAAATCAATTAATCCAGGGTATTTTTTTATTTTAACATAAAATTCAAAGACAATAAACTTTAAGCGGTCTTATAATATTTGTGCATTAAAGATTCCCACCCTTGTTTCTGCCCACCACTATCTTTGTTTTTGTTAAAAAAATATTCTACGATCAAAAAAATGATGACATTTTACATTCTCATGAAAGAAATAGTTAAGGATACTAATCCTTTAACTCCTATAAAACTAACATGCATTTCTAGAGTATTGACTACATAGACATTTTGGGCACGATGAATGTCACTACAGGTTTCTATATTTGGGCCCCAATTTTAATAGAAGATGTAGATGAGGAATCACTGTAAGGCCTAACAATTTTTATAACTTCTCAATATAAAATTATCCAAGCTATCCCATAATATATAATTTGTTACTTTGATTTTGAGCTTGGACAGCTGGCGCAGATTTAAGTAATTCACTTTCTTCATAAATAAGAAGTAGCAAAACCGTTTTCTAGAATTTTATTCATAGAGACCTTTGAGTCAATCAATTTTCATGAAATCAATGAATCTATCGTTAGGGACATTCAACTCCATAAACGTCAATTACTAAATCTGTATAAAAAAATATATTTTAAAGTCCTTTATTTAAGTTAAGTTCCAATATTTTTGAAGAAATTAGAAACCTTAGGTGTGGATTGTCCATTACAACATTGCCACTACTAGGATTGGTCTTTTTTATTTCATATATATATTCTTAACAATTCAATATTTCAAATCATGTTCATTCCTTCTTTGTACTCACTATTTCTTTCCTATATCTTGTACAAATCCAACTGATGTGAAATATCTCAAGCATGACACCCATTTGTCTAGGAAAAACAATCCAAAGAAGCATTACCATTATGCACAATTTTTCCATAGAAAATAAGCTTCCATAGTGCAATTGCCAAGTTTTTAGGGGGGCCTTCAAAAAGGTTTTATTTCATTTGAATGCTTATATATTGCAATCCTTGCGGTGGAAACTTCTAAAATTTTGTAACAAATGGGATCAAGATAGCATACTACTACATCCAAACATTAAATATGTTGAAAAATTAGTTTTTAGAAGAAAATTAGTATTTTTAAAAAAAATGGGAGGTTCCAAATTTCACCGGTGAAAACATAGTCATGGAACAATGCAAAGGTTAAGGATGTGTTCAAGTACTAATGTGTTGAAATGTCATGGTGCTTTTTCACATCCTTATGGGATTATAAGGGCATAAGCCAATTTCAAAGTCATTATATACATAATAATTTAAGGACACTTTTGAAAGAAAAAACATTATATTTCATATTTATTTGAAGTAATTGACATCAAAAAAAGTTGCCCAAACCGATTTCTTTGCACTGGGCTAGTAATAAAAATCCCTCAAGCTTCCACTAACGCTGAGATAGTCGCTTTCTTCTGGCTGCGGACCCCATCTGCTCCAATTCTTTAGGTAGTGCACCTCTAGTAGCTTTGCTCCACTCCATCCAATCCCTATTAAAACAACGTTTGCCTCTTAGTTTATGATACTCTTTTAGACACACTTCAATTTTTTTCTCATGCAGCTTCACCAATTTCCGAAGATTGGCTAATTCTTCGAGGCTGCTACCATACCTTGGAGCCATAGCCAAATCGTCTAGCTGCAACAAATGTTCTACAGTAGTTGTGTATAACTCTTTTTCTTTTGAAGCTACTTGCACATCTAGACTTTGCCTTTCATACTGTAGCCTTAAACAATCGTGTTCCAAGATTTCAAGTTTCTTCTAATACACTGCAACATCATCCATCATGTGAGCGCGCCCATTAACTATCTTATTCAAATAATTATCTTCACTTTTCTTCAAAGCAACCAAGTACTTGTCGTTTGCAGCTACCTTTTTATTCACAATCTCTAACTCCCACTTATATGATAACACGTACTCTTAGGTGCTCAAATCTGAAAGTTCTTTTTCTTTCAATTCTTTCAATTCCATAGTTGCTTCCCATAAACATGTTCTTGCGCTTGCAATCTTAGCGCCCAACATTTCTACATTGTCATTTGAATCATTCTCACTCTTATTGCCACTGCGCTCGTGGAACTCATTGTCCACTTTCATTTCCTCCACATCTTCCATATCTTGTGTAGGAATGTCAGGTACAGTCTCAAACTCCTCAATCTTCTTATTTCCTTTCTTATCAACCTTCGCCTCCAAGCCCTTCTTATATCAATCCACAACAGCATATTCTTCGTCCTCACTTCGCCAATCATACTCGTCGTACTCATGGGTGTGGCTATTGGAGCTAGAACCATCTGACCACACTACCTCTTCATTAGGAATGCATAACTTCCTCAGCTTAATCAATGCCAACTTCTTCTTGGCATCAAGTATGGCAGCTTCCATCAGCATTGTTGCGTTGGCAGGACGGTTTCCTTTAGGGAGCTCCTTTACAGTCATCCAATCCACCTCCTTCTTCAATATATGCTTGGCATACAACATTTGGACAAGATACAAAGGAAAACTGTTGTTTCAGAATGGCAAGGATTCCAAATATACTCCAATCCATATCTCTAGGCATCTTTGTACAAAGTCTTCAGAGAGGCAGTATCCAAGATTTGCTTTGTTAGACTCCAAATGTAGCTTGTGACGCCAGAGCAGAAACAGCTTGTTGATGTGGCACCAATCCATATATTTTTTAACTGTTTTGTGGGTCCAAGGCTTTGATTCCCTTCTCCAACCTCCAAAAGCCTTAATCTTTTCATGCAAAAAGATAGCCACACGCTTCTTGTGGCTTTTCCCAGTTCTTTTTTGATCTTTATCACGAAGCGCCTTTTTTTGGAGCCGAGTTAGCGATTCAAGTGACGTAGACGGGAATGGTGGGGTCTCATCTTCCATAATGATCACTTCGTATCTAGAATGTTGCTCTAGATATTTTGTCTAATCATCTAAGAATGAACTCGTACTACACGAACAAGAAAACCCTAAAGCAATTACAATTTACATTTATAAAAATACAGTCATTTACTATAACAAGATGTGAAATCAATCTCAAACATGGAATAGAATTTCCGGAAACAAGGTGGAAAGGGACATCATATCCCCCTCACAACTCAAGCCCCTGGCCCACGAGTACGCAGTCAGCCACTTCTAGGTGGATGACAGTCAATACGCAGAGCCAGAAGTAGAGAATGCGGGTTCAGGCGATCGCTTTAATACCCGAAGTTGCAACGGGGCAAGTACGGGTCTACGGCGGGTGCGGGTGAGACCATTGAAGCGACCTCGGGTTCTTGGTGAACGCGGGTACGGGACTTCTTATCCCGACTGCGTGTAGTGGACGACCGTGGGTATGGGTCCACGGCGACAGCGGATACAGGTCCAATGTGACCTCGAGTCCGGGTATGGGTCTGGCTTTGGGTCTGGGTCCTAGGCAAACGCAGGTATGGGTCCAAGGCAACATCAGGTACGGGTCTATGTCGACCGCGGGTACGAGTCTATGGCAACCATATATAGGAAGCTTGTTTTTTTTGTTTTTTTTTATGAAGTGCCAAAGTGGCAATATTGAATGTTACAGTGGTGCTCCAAATATCAACATTCATCTACATATTGGATAGAAAATATCATATTAGCACATATCACCAAGGATTTTTTTAAGGTTTTTAAAAAGTGCCATAGTGGCGATATAAACTTTTGTAGTGGTGCTACAAATTTCAACATTCATCCATACCAGATAGGAACTATATATATCATATGTCTATAATTTGGTTACCATCCAGAATCTAGCAATTTCATCCAGTATTTTTTTATACTTTGAATTTTTTAGGACGATTACAATCAAGTTTTTTGCCAATTCTTTTACAATTTTAATGCCAGATTATTTTTTCTAATGCAATAAAGCATCAGAAAGCCAAAAAAAAAGCGTTGCATATCACATATATACTAATTCAGTTTTCATTTCCATTTTGGCAATTTCATCCAAGATTATGAATTTATTTGAAGTTTTTGGCAATTTTGTAGCTTTTCAGTACCATTTTCTCCTATAGGCGCGATACTAGGCCATAAAATTAAATTATATTTTGCACCAGATTGCCACAAAAAAAAACATTGGTTGGAAGTTGCTCAATCAGATAGATTTCTTGGGTGGAAGGAGATATGTTTTGAATTTTGAATTTTATTTTTTCAAATGGGTTGGATTTTGATCAATATTTCTAGGCAAAACTCAAATCACTACAGTCAAACCTAAATTATAAGAGAAATAGCACAAAGTGTTCAAATTTGCTTATTGTTGAAAAACTTACTATTTTGGAATAAGGTTGGTATTTTCATTATTAGATCTTATGCATTTTTTTAGAAATCAATAGAAACCACAATTTTGACCAATACAAGAAAAAAGCGTATGCGAAAGATAGAAATTGTACTTGGGGTTAATTTTTTAAACTATATCATCAAAAGTCATTTTTAGGAGAAGCTAAAAATAATTTAATAACTTTCACCATATGGATGCTTTCTACTTTTTGTGCTTCGTATTGTCTTCTTTGATGAAAACTTCAAATTAAGTTTCGGAACTTATATTGTGTAATACATTTGTATTTCTATCCTAACCCCTACGGCTCTTAGGAATTATAGACGTCTAGAAAAAAATAAATTGTATCAAAAAACAACTCAAAAATACACTTGATAAATTTATAAAAAATATCAAAAAGGATTTGGGTACCTTTTCTAAAGCATGTTATACAAGTATGATACTTATTGTCCGTTCTTGTTTTAAATCTATTAGGAAAGAGTAGTCTCTCAATCATTTGTGGCATTTTTGTAAGTGTACAAATATATATGCTAGCCAGCTTCTATATGTGTACATATTTAACTCCTGATGGCGGAAGGTTACTTTTCTTCCCAAAAACACAAAGAACTACCATTTTCACAGCAAAGATTAAAAAAATTTGAAAAATGTTTTTTGGCCACAATATGACTGTAGGATCTTACACCTAACTACTATGAGAATGTTTGTAAATAATTTCAAAATTTTTGACCACATCAATTGCAAGATACCTGCGATTAACAAAGAGTCGTAAGGCATTTTCCATCAAAAACCACTCAAAACTGCCATTTCTATAGCAAACGGTTGTAAAAAGTTCTAAATTTATTTTTTACATATTTAACCATTGGATCTTATTTTGCACTAGTGTAAGAATATGTGGAAGAAATTTCAAGAAGTTTGACAATCTCAATTAGAAGATATTTGCATTTAAACCTAAGGAACCAAGTTTTTTTGCACCTTGTTCAACTACATTTTACAGCTTTGAACCTTCTCAACTTAAAAATTTTGCTCTTATGATTTTGAATTTCTAATTTTATATGATGAAGAATTGGGTTTAGAATCTAGGAAAAAAAATTCAAAACAAAATCATTTAGTTCTCACTCATTGAAAATTTGTGAAGTAGAAGTAAGTTCAAGATTGAGAAAAAATGAAATCATTAATAGTTCTAAGATAGGGTTGAAATATACTAATCTCAATGGTGACATTGTTCTAGCAAAAAATCTTCACCTTGTGAAACCTTTTTGGAAGTAAATTGTCTAATTTGTCGTTCTAGAAGTTGTTTTTTCAAGAAGATGCTGTAATTGCCCGAAAACTTAGAATGTCCATAATCATTATAGTACAGAATTGAGTTCAGCATATAAGAGGGAAAAAAATCCAAATAAACTTGATTTTAATTATTCCATAAATATTCCAAATATCAAGTAGGAGTAGGTACAAGAAAAATCTAAAATATTAATATCTTTTATATGGAGTTTGAAGTAGCACTAATCCTAGTGGCAAGATTGTTCTACCCCAAAAATTAACCTTGTGGACCCTTTTTTTTAACATTGTAAAAATGGTGTTCAGAAAGGAATTTTACAACTCCGCAAGTTTTTTTCTTTAGGAAGATGCTCTAAGTGACCAAAAAACAAGATTGTCCATATCTTGATAACAAAAAATCCAAATGAAATGAATCAAAGCTTTTTAGAGAGCCAAAAAAAAAATCTATAAGAAAAAATATCAATTATCTACTATTTCCTTGGTCACTAGTTGTAATTGTCATAATGACAAATTGGGAACTTCCTAATGATAATTCTAAGAAACAGTAATGGTACAAGTCATTTGAAATTATAAGCACTCATGGTACAAGTAGCATTCTCGTTTCAGCCTTGAGGATTCATGATTCAAACATCTTTTTTTTATAGGTTTCACAAGGCCATGATCTCTTAAAACAACAATTTCACTGTGGATACCAGCTACTATTGTGGCAATTCCCTCTATAAGCTATTCATAGTTTAGAATTTCCTTCAATTCAAATTAACTTCTACAATTCTACCTAACAATTATTTAAGGGATGAAAAATAACTAATTTTTTTTCCTCATTTCTAATCACAATTCTTGATGAATGGGAAATAACAATTCTTTGAATTTTGGATGTCTTTCCTTTCAATTGTTCTTTCAAACTACCACTCATAGGCCTGAAGGAATTAATGTTTTCTTCTGAAATAATCACATAAAAAATTTGATGCGGAAAACAAATTTTAAAACAACATCTACTGACTGACATATGGATTTTTGAATTGGGTACACTCAATAGTTTGCAAGCGAACAATTCCAATCACATTGCAATCTAATATATTAGATAGTTTCCAAAACAAAATCAAGCTTCAAGATTCTGTACATGAAATTGGGCAGACTGCAAACACAATATTAGACTGACTTATAACATTGCACATGGTAAGAAGTATTTTTATAGATTCATATACCATATTCCAAAAATAGAAGCAAACAACAAGGCCAACATTTTCATTCCTTCCATGTGCTACCCTCATCACAAAAACTTGTACACTCCTTCTATAGAGGCAAGTTGCGGACAACTGCTTTGGGAGGCTTCATGTACCATGGTGCAGCCATGAGGGAGTTTGTCACCTCAATGCATGTCTGTCTCTTCTTTGGATCAGTCTTCACAAGTTGACCCAACTTATAAGCAAAGAACCTAGATCCGTCGGCATTCCTGAATAGGTCCAGGTCAAAGTTAGTCATATCTCCAATCCTCATCCATTCCGTCAACTTCCCATTAGAATATGAGTCCGAGTACTGCATACATTTCCGTGTTGATTGCATAATATCTATGCTCATATCGAATTTTGGGGCCCATATACATAGAACAACTCCAGAGCCACCCACCAACGTTGCCGCTGTTGTCGTTCCCTCTCATCCACATTGGGGTAGCCGTAATGCAATGGAGCTTTTTTGTCAAAACAACTTGAAATTCCCCAATGACAAATCTCAATGTGGATTATGTCATTTGAATAATCAGGAAAATGCAACATTACATTCCTCGGGGACAAGTCATTGTATAACACTAGAGACTTGTGTATGAGATGTGTCACATACACTAAAGCCCATGCCATCTTTGCCTTGTGTCTTCGGAACAAGCTAACTTCTTTTTATTCCTTCGGATGATTCCTCAGCCGCTTCATTTTGTTCCATTCAAAACTCATTGGTACCTTACTATCTTGTCCCCTCAACTCAATAAAGTTACCATCATTCCACCATAATGTGTATGCTTTTATAGTTCTTGAAGGAATAGCAAAGAATTTAATTATGCCAAGATGATTTAAAAGGCAGGCAAGGGCCTCTATGGACCGTTCCATCCTCGCGTCACGCATATTGTTTGTCTTTGGCAATTTTGCAGCAAGAGCAATTTATGGTGGGATTGTATCCATCCCTTCAATGCGCACCTTATGCACCTTTCCGTGCCCACCTTCACTTACAAATCTATTGAGGGCCACCACCTTTGCCAAATGAGAGATCCATGTCACAGACAATCCACCATCTCGCTGCAATGTCGCAAGGGTAGCGTCATTTTTCCACTTGAATCCTTTGGCTGATTGTTTCAACAGTTTCCTTGCTGTTGTTGCCCACCATTCCATCTTTGACACAAATTCCTTGGCCTGGTCACTTCCTGGATAGCCTGGCACTTGCGGGTGCATTTCTTCCATCAGCTTCTTGGTATTGAATATGCGTTGCTTGACAACGTCATCCAACCAGGCATATAGTTTATCAGCATAAGTGGAGTCCACATTGTTAAAAGCTTGGGATCCTTTGCACTTGCTTTGTATTAAAACCATCAATCATCCGTCAACTTCACGCTGCCCGTCGTTGGATCCCTCAAGTATGTAGATTCCAAGAATTCCACACTCTTTCCCTCATACCATGCAAACACACTTTGTATGCATACTTTGTATACTCTGAAGGAGGATATGTTGTATCCTTATCATGTGCTGACTGCTTCTTCTTCTTCTTCTTTTCTCGGCGGAAACTCCCCATTGCTCGACTTGTAGATATAGGCACTTCAAAAGTCTCTACATCATTTGGATCCAAAGGAGATTCCTGCCTTGTGCTTCCACCTTCCCCTGGATTAGACATAGAGCTCGTTCAAAACAATCAATGTGGATTTGGGCTAAATCATAGATAAAAAGGGCAAAAACTTGACCCTCCTAATTCACCCCGGCCTACGAGCACGCAGTCAGCTACTTCAAGGTGGATGAAAGACAATGTGCAGAGCCAAGATTGGAGACCGCGGATGTGGAGAACAGTTAAGTACCCAAACTTGCCCAAAGGCGCGTGCGGATGGTAGGAAGGAGGCGCGTGCGGGTACAGGGCGACCACGCGTCCAGGATTAGGGAACCTCGGGTATGTAGGAATCGCGTCTGCTTTAGTTGTCCGAACTCGGTTGGGCAACCGCGGGTAATTCAAGCGACCGCACCTGTCTATGGCGACTGCACTTAGGTAGCTATAGACCTTTCTTTTTGAATTTTTGGAATGGGACCAAGATGGCACTCATTTGAAATTTTGTGAAGCACAATAAGTCTACATTCATCCATATTTTGGATCAAAAATACTATTCAATCATAATTAGCGGACTTTGTCTACACTTTTGATAGAAAAGAAAAATTTTAGGCAAAATAAAACTAATTTTCTTTGGCAAAAAGTAGACATTTATTTTGAGATGATGCAATTTGGCTCTATAATGCCAAAAAACAAAGGGCTGGTCGGATGTCCGCGGCACTCTTTAGCGTTTTCAATTTATGGTGACCGACTGACCGAGGCTTTCTAGCCATATAGTAGGTCACAAAGGCATTCAAAAAATCCAAAGTATAATGAAATATGGCATCTAATGAAGAGAGAGCAGACTTTTCAGGACTTCTACATTTCTTAGATCCCCGTGAAGTGATCTTGCATTAAATGTGGCATGTAAGTTAATAGTGAATCATGATTGAGCGCACTTATGAAGGAATCCGAGGCCACCCTAAACCCAATGAATTGTGTACCCTAAACATTTATTTGGGAAAAAAAATGGTAAGTGGTTTTGTACTTTTCTCTAAACATTTACATGAAAAAAAATGGGAAGGGATTTTGTACTTTTCCCTCCACGAAAGCACAACACTTGACATTAAAATGTCCTTCCCAAATTAAACCATAGTGTCTTTATTCTTATGTGAAGTAGCGAAATTAAATTATGATGGCTTGATTTGCATTTTGAGTAGCAAAATTAAATCATGGTATCTTGATTTTAATTTGAAGTAGCAAAACTAAATCATGGTGGCTTGCTTTTAGTTTGAAGTAACAAAATAGGCTTGATTCAGGTTTGAAGTGGCAAAATTTAAATCATGTGTCTTGATTTGAATGTGAAGTAGCAAAATTTAAACTACAGTGGCTTAGTTTTAGTTTCACGTACCAAAATTTAAATTATGGTAGCTTCATTTTCATTTGAAGTAGCAAAAATTAAATCATGGTGGCTTGGTTTTGGTTTGAAGTAGAAAAATTAATCATGGTGCCTACATTTGAATGTGAAGTAGCAGATGTAAATCATGGTGGCTTGGTTTTAGTTTGAAGTACCAAAATGTTTATCATGGTGTGTTGATTTTAATGTGAAGTAGCAAAATTTAAATCATGGTGACTTGATTTGAGTACGAATCAACCAAATTAAATCATGGTGGCATGGATTTAGTTTGAAGTAGGTGAATTAAATCAAGGCAACTTGGTTTTATTTGTGAAGTATCAAAGTTTAATCATGGTGGCTTTAGTTTTATTTGAAGTGCAGAAAATGAAATAATGGTATGTTGATTTTAATTTGAAGTACCAAAATTAAATCATGTAAAACTTGGTTCTAATTTGAAGAAACAAATTCAAAATCAAAATCAAAATCAAAATCAAAATCAAAATCAAAATCAAAATCAAATCATGATTGCACTCGAAATGTCATTTATCCGCCCTCTCCACCCCAAAATACGTCAAGCCAAGGCATGATTGTAGATGAGCAGCGAATATAATTTGCTTGTAAAGTAGAAGGTCATGAATTCTGAGGGTTTGGTGGAATCCCACTTCAAAACTTGAGACTGTTCCTTCCAAGCTCTCCATTCCATCACCTTTTATCCTCAAGCATATTGTGATCTCCACCTAAATACAAATACAAATTGATTGGACACTTTTTTGTATGGTTGGCTATCACAACTAAACCAAATTCCACAACCAAGGGGATGACATCACCAAACAAAACAAAGGATGTCACTGGGAATCGAATTGTTGACCACCTCAAACTCCACCGCTTACGGCCATGCCCCTGAGGTACTACGAAGTCACCTCGGTCCCACTCAAATTGACTTTTGCTGTTGCATTTTCATGAGTTCATAGTTTTTTTATTGCCTAGTTTATGCACCCGAGGTCGCCCAAGCCGAGGTTGTCTCCAATGGGAGGTTGCCCCCCAGGCAAGGTCGCCCCTAATAACCAAGGTTCAGAATTACCTCATTCCTGGATCCAAAGTCGCCCCACAAATCCATGGTCGCCATATCCAAGGTTGCCAACGGACCTCTGAAATCAGGTTTGCTCAAAAGAGGACGAGCTTCTGTACCCGAGGTCACACCTTAGACGTGGTCGCCCTTCAAGCACGGTTGTCCAACACCCGAGGTAGCCATTGTCCATTTTAGCAAAGGTATAGAAACTCTTTTGCATCCGAGGTCGCCTACTCGCGGTCATTGTACCTTGTTTACAAAGAATTTAGGAGACCAGCCCTTTCAAGATTTCTGCGTTTCTTAGAACACCGTGAAGCGATCTTGCATTAAATGTGGCATGTGAGTTAATAGTGAATTAGGATTGAGTGCACTTATGAAGGAACCCAATGCCAACCTAAATCCTATGCCAGCCAACCTATACAACCTAAACTGAATTGTATACCCTAAACATTTACAAGGAAAAAAAAAATGGGAAGGAGATTTGTACTTTTTTCTAAACATTTACATGAAAAAAAATTGGAAAGGGATTTTGTACTTTTCCCTCCACAAAAGCACAACATTTGAATTTGAAATGTCCTTCCTAAATTAAACCAGGATGTCCTTCATGTTAATGTGAAGTAGCAAAATTTAATCCTAATGGCTTGATTTTAGTTTGAAGTAACAAAATTTAAGTAATGGTGGCGTGAATTTAGTTTGAAGTAGTCTAATTTTAATTATGGTGGCTTGATTTTAGTTTGAAGTAGCAAAATGAAATCATGGCGGCTTGGTTTAATTTGAGGTAGTCTAATTGAAACATGGTGGCTTGGTTTTAGTTTAAAGTAGGAAAATTTAAATCATGGTGGCTTGATTTTAGTTTGAAGTAGCAAAATTTAAATTATATTGGCTTGGTTTTAGTTTGAAGTAGAAAAATTTAAATCATGGTGGCTTGGCTTCAGTATTAATAGTCTAATTAAAATTATGGTGGCTTGGTTTTAGTTTGAAGTAGTCTAATTTAAATTATGGTAGCTTGATTTTAGTTTGAAGTAACAAAATTAAATCATAGTAGCTTGGTTTCAGTTTGAAGTAGTCTAATTTAAATTATGGTGGCATGATTTTAGTTTGAAGTAACAAAATTAAATCATGGTGGCTTGGTTTTAGTTTGAAGTAGTCCAATTTTAATTATAGTGGCTTGATTTTAGTTTTAAGTAACAAAATGAAATCATGGTGACTTGGTTTTAGTTTGAAGTAGTCTAATTTAAATCATGGTGGCTTGGTTTTAGTTTGAAGTAAGAAAATTTAAATCATGGTGGCTTGGTTTTGGTTTGAAGTAGTCTTATTTTAATTATGGTGGCTTGGTTTTAGTTTAAAGTAACAAAATTACATCATGATATCTTGATTTTAATTTGAAGTAATAAAATTTAAGTAATGGTGGCGTGAATTTAGTTTGAAGTAACAAAATTAAATCATGGTGGCTTGATTCACATTTGAAGTAGAAAAATTAAATCTTTGGGATTTGATTTCAACTCAAAATAGCAAAATCTAAAAGGAAGGATTGCTAATGCTACTCTTTTTCCGTTTTGTTTTAAATCTGGAAAACCCATGTGGGGGAATGGTACGTGACCAATTCCATTAGGAGTAGTGCAAGTCGGTTAAAGAAAAAGGGTAGGGATTTTTTACAGAAGTTGTTAAAGAAAATTGAATGAAGAAATTTAAATGTTTGATTCTTCTTCAAGGTTGACCAAATTCAAAGAAAGTCATAAATGAAGTGACCTTCCGAATTTGAAATCGACCTGGGAAAATTGGACCCGAGGTCGCCCTACCCACGGTCGACACATGCGAGGTCGCAATACACCCAAGGTCGCCAATCCGCTAACCAGTTCCATTCAAAAAATTTGTACCCGTGGTCGCCTTTTGGATGCTCGAGGTCGCTTTCTGTATACTCGAGGTTGCCAGCACTGGACCCGCATTTGCCCATGCTACCAAAGCTCGCCTTCTGTCCGTGGTCGCCTATATTCTGATCCGCACGCGCCCTTACCCATACGCGCTCCCCGGGCAACTTCGGCTGTATAATCTGGACCAGCAGTCGAGGTCCCCACTCTTGGCTCTACGCACTGCCTGATCATCCACCTTGAAGTGGCTGACTGCGTGCTTGTGGGCTTGGGGTTGAGTTGCGAGGAGATATATTGTTCCTTTCTATTTCATTTTTTGAGCTTCTAGTCCATGCACTCAATCGTAGGCCTCGATTTTGACATTTTGTTATGTGAACTTTTGCCTAATATTTATAAATGTGAAGTGCAATGGGTTTAGGACTTTCACATTTCTTTTGTCGTTTTGCTTGGATCCAAGTGTAGCCGTTTACATTAAATTAATAGTTTGTAACACACAAATCATATCCAATGGCCCTCCACCAAAAAAAGTCAAAGCCAAAGGGGAAGCGACAACAAAGGAACCGACGCACCCTTGTTGATCCACATGCTCAAGCTTATCAAGGTTGGGATAGAATTCATGGAGATTGGACAGTGCAGACTTGTAAGGCGTTTGAGGGGTGGTGCCACATTGACAAGCTATTCCCATATCATCAACATAAGCACCACCTCAGGTCGAACGTGGAAAATCTTTATTAGTGCACTCATGACGCATTTGTGCAACAATGTATTGAAGTGTATCAAGCGTTGTACCAGGTACATTCAATGATCAGAAATGAAGTCCTATTGTTCATATGTGAAATGGTGTATGCAAAGGTCATCTTGGGACAAACAGTGGATTGGTCAACCGTCAAGGGAGTGAAACAAGTCATCATTTCAACCACCAAGGACATTCCCAAGGCGAGCCCTTTTAGAAATCCGTGTGATGGGCTAGAAAAAAGGAAAAATATAAAGCCCGGAGTCCTCGATGATTAGTTTGTGTGGTCAGACCACTCAAGTTCAGTAAGCAAAGATGATTCCGTTGAAGAACTCTCTTCTGATAGTGCGAGCCCAATGGACACGGCACCGGCGGTTGGAGATTTATCAATGGTGGAAACAGAAGAAAGAAATGTGAGGGAATGTCGTACATTAGCAATATACATACCTCTGTCGCGTTCATCAAACCGGTAGAGGTCTCTCATCTTGATGAAGTTGAAGTGCAAAATCTTGTAAATACACATTTACAAGAAGATGATGCGGATGACATTGAAATGCCCAAGTATGAAGGGCCTACCGCCTTGCCCTCTGTGGAAAACCTATCGTCAATGGAGGAAAACCCTTGAGATGAAGATACAAAGAATATTGAAAATCCAAAAATGAAGAAGTTTTACAAAGCTCAGCTTCAGAGGATTTGTAAAGAGTTGACGGCCAAGAAAGAGGAGTGCCAGATGATGAGGGACAAGCTAACAGAAGATTTGGGTGTCTTGGTTGAGATGACTACTTGAGTAGATCTTGAAGAGAGCCGAAGCCGTTTGTCACAGCAATATGAAGAGATAGCAAACCTAGAAGCCTTTTATGTCCAATTATTGGAAGTGGGGCCATCTAGTTCTAAAGAGAACCCGTTTACAAAAGAAAGGCTTGTCAAAATCATCAAGAACTGCACGATGGAAGCACATCAGAAGGACATTGAAAAGCAACGTTTGGAACAGACAAAATTGAGGTTAAATTTTCTTGAAGGAATCAACAACGAAAACCCCCTTGACTATGTTGTGGATGTGTTTGGTTTAGAGTATTGTGCTGGGGAAAATGAGATGTGCTCTAATGAAGTAGTAGAGCTCCAGAAGAGAGTAGCTTATTTTAAGAGCTACAAAAGGAAATTGGAAGAGGCCATTATCCATAGCCATGTTGATCTTGGTTGGCAAAATTCATTCCGAAAAGCTTAAGAATTTGACCTTATTTTTTCAAATTGGAAGGGCTCAAAAAACAGCATAAAGATGGAAGAAATAGCGGTGCTTGCCGAGATGGAGAAGAAGAAGAGGAATTCTTAGGGCAAGGTGGATGTTGCATGACACAATTTTGTTGTTGCGGTTGTTGTAGGACTACACACTACCCTGTACATGTAAATATAATAAAGTGTACTATCCATTTTGAAATTTCTAAGCAAGTATGGTAAATCCAGTGTACTTCATTGTTGAGCCTAAATGTATATGAGCTTGAATTCCATGATTTGTATAATTCCCGATTAATGTATAGACATGAATGTCTATGATTGTCAACTTCTTTACATTTTTGTAGGCATATATGAATGTGTAATGATAGTTACCAATATGAGAAGCCAGAACAAGGATCTATAAAGTGTTAAGCAGAAATTGACAAAACACAAAGTAAAAGAAAATGAGAACGCAATAAATCAAAGAATTTTTTTTATTTTCATACTTCTTTGAAGGCAATTCTTTGATGAAACAATTTCGAAATTGATGATAATGAATTTTGTAATTTAAAAGAAGAAAATGAAAGCTTGACAATGTTTTAGTAGAAGATGTAGAAGAAATGGATATGTTTAAAATGACACAAGCATTGTATGCTGGCTACAACACCAAACTTGGATGTGAATAAAAAATAAAAATTACATAGAAAACAGCCCAGTATCAATTTATAGAAGTCAAATTTATATTTACCATAATTTTGAACTCCACGTTTATTATCATTTATCAAATATTTAATCCCTTAAGGCATATAGTCTTTTTGGGAGAGAAGTGTGATATCCTGCAAGTACGCGTTGTCTCCATGTTTGCCATGATTTATTGGAACTCTTCTTGAAGAAAGTAAAATTGATTTATTTTGGGGGCCTTTTTTGGGGTGCAATTGGTGCAAAAGAACAAAACACATGCCCAAAAATGCTCAAAAAGGAGAGAAGAGGCAAACAAAGTACAAATCCATGTTCAAGTAATTCTTTTCTTTCAATATATATTTTCTTCATACATTATATGTTTCTTTACATAGAAATCTTTGATTCATTTTGTTTGGATTTGTTTTTAGGAAGTTATGGAGAATCTTGCTTGTCAATCGATTAGAGTATGTTTTTGAAAAAAAACCATATATAATTCATTAATGGTTGCAATTTTTTAAGTAATTCTTCAAAAAAATTCACATGGCTTACTTTTCTTGCTAGACACATCACACCATTCAGATTATTGCAATTTAATTCCATCTTAGAATTACTAGTACCATAGATTTTCCTTCTATCTTGTACGTAATTCTACTGCATCCTTGAATGCCACAGGCACCCTAATGTGGTGTCAAATGAAGATAGAAGTTAAAAAGAGCCTAATGAAATTGCAAGTTTTAGTAGTTTACATATTTGAAAGATTATTTTTGAAGTTTAGTTGTAGCCTGAACAATTTTAAATTGGAAATGAATGATTTTGATATCTCTTTTCAAGATTTGGTGCCAAGGTACCCATTGCAATATTGACTTTTTGTATTGTTAAGGGCTTCTACAAATGAGCCTTAAAGAAATCCAAAATCTTAGAAGAAAAATCACACTAGAAATTCATCTTCAAAAAGTATATAATATATTTTTGAGAAGTCAAAAATTAGTTGTATTTGTTAGGCTTGTCAATCTCATACTTTTTTGGTCTTCAATTTTTTAGATTTGGTATGCAAAAAGAGAAGTCAGAGATTTGCATAGTTGTTATTTATATTTTTTAGAACAAATAGAGTGAACCATTGCATTAGAAAACCCCCTGTACCTAAACCGACAAGCCTTTACAGCTGGTCAACAAAGATTTGCATAGTTTTAACAACCAGATGATCAAAGATTATAATCTTTGAATCATTAAATGATTTTTTTTTCCTTCTGTGATCTTTTACATTAGTTACTTATGTAATTCAAATTTGTATGGCTATAATATAAAAAAATTGATTCAACTAATATAAATGTTGACTTCTGGTTTAGGGTTTGGAGATAATTCCAAGAGGCTCAAAATAGGCCTTGTACAATTAAATGATAATATTTCTGTGGCGTTTGACAAATCAATTTTCTTTATTTTTCGTGGGTCGTAGACTGTAAACTCAATCCTCCGCCACAAAGATTTAAAGCTCGACATTCATTAGTGCACAAAAAATAAATTAAGAAGGCTCAAAGTCTATTGATGTTCTTTTGCAATGTGCTTTCAAATACTTTTTTTTCAATTTAAAGTAGAAACGCAAATATCTTGTAATCTCTATTGTCTAAATTCTTGAATTTTGTTGCACACATTGTCCTACCTGTTAGGTATATGATTCTATGGTTATATGAGCATAAAACACCCTTTCCGCATATTTTAATCTATGCTATAGAAATTGCAATCTTAACCCCTAAAGGACCAAACACCATTTACTTGCGACATAGCAATTTTGGGCAGCTCACTACAAATGAAAAATCTAATTTTTTTCTTTGAAATTTTTCACACAAGATGTGCCCAAGGAGTAGCTTCAAGGCCCAACAACTTTCATAACTTTTGACTACATGGATAAAAAGTTATTGCATGATATGTAATTTTTTGCGTTTGGCGGGCAGCCTGGGCAGCTCAAAAAAATTCTTTAAAAAACACTTTATTGAAAAATAAAAATTTGGAATTGGTTTAATAGATTTACATACACTTGGAAAGCTTTGAATCATTCCATTTGGATTAACAAGTCAAAAGTTATGAAGAGTTTTAATTTCAGGATCCTTATGGAATCTGTATTCTACAATAAACTTTGAAGTCCTTTCAATATTTTTGAGTAAAACAAAAAACATTGGGTGAATATTTTTTATTACAACATTACAACCATTGAAATTGAAATTTCTCAATTCCATAATTAAATTCTTGACAATTTAGTATTTTGAATCATTCTCTACTTCTCTCTACTTACTATTTTTTTCCTATATGTTGTACAATTCCAAATGATTTGAACATTTTCAAGCATGTAGCCAACTTGCCTTGAAAAATGAATCCAAAGAGTAACCACCATTTTGGACATTTTTTCATACAAATGTGACCTTGTGAAGGGCTACTTGCCTGGTTTTTTGCAGTGATTAAAGAAGGATTTTTATCAATTCAAACGCTATTATCTTGCAATCTACATGGTGGAAAATTCTAAGAATTTTTTCACATCTTTTGAAACCAAAGTACTACAAGTTCCTATAGTTACATGTGTTCAAAAAATTTTTTTTTCTTAATTTGGATACTTGTATTAGAAGTGGCAATTTTGGAGCAATTTTGGTGAAAACATAGAAAAAATTTCTTAGAGGTTAACTGATTACATGCAGAATTAAAGGCATTGGTGTTTTAGAGGTTTAGAATCCAGAGTCTTCTACATCTCACAAATTCCACAGAAATCATTATATAGCCCGATCTTTCAAATCATCCCTTTCTTTTTCCTAACAAATGGAGTTTGAATCATACTTGGGATTTCATAGAGATAATGAAGTGTAGATATGCTTCATCAGTCAATTTTTGCCGGCACTTGCGGTCTCTCCTGTATTCCAGGTTGCTGCAAGCCCAGCGATCACCGTAGCCTAAGACCCGAGGTCGCCCATGTAGCCATAGTCGCTCTCGATTGTGACGGGACACGAGGTCGCCTTTTACTTGCAAGTGAACAAGGTCACTGATTTTCTGGTACCCAAGGTTGCATTGTACCTGAGGTTGCCCCTGGTGAACCCAAAGTCACCCCTGCTGAACCCGCATTTGTTGATGGGGCGACCGTGGGTCATGGAAGTCCGTGACTATAAAGCCAGGGGGGCAATCTTTCCTTGACAACTTGCTCTGAAGATTAGACTCTTGACTTGAATCTTCGAAAGAGGCTTCCTGCAGATGTTTTGGTTCTTTGGAGGGCGATAACCTTGCTTTGAGGGATTCGGAAGAATACTCTTAGCAGGGGACTTTGTCATTACTTCTTATACAGTATCAGGTTCATTGATTAAACGGTTATGTGTTGAACGTATTGCGGATAAACAAGATTGCTGGACGAGGCGCTGGTAGGGAAAATAGTGCAAATAATACACGTAGAGCCACAAAAGAGTGGGACCCCTAGCTAGTACTGTGCACTAAGGATAATGCTTCTGCCTATTCCTGGAAATGCATATTCTGTGGGTGGAGCAAAACATTTGTAAAGAAGAAGGCATTGAGTCATTTTGGGTTTGGTGGCTCAGACACGTCAGACCGTTGTAAGAAAATGACTAGGATTGTACATGATAAGTTTAGGGATTGTCAGGGGGTTGTTCCTAAATCCATGAGCTATGAAGAGATGTATGAAGATTCGGTTACCGGCAACGCTAATGAGTCCGTCGTTCCACCTGCACCAAACATTGAAGGAGAAGGCTTTGCAAATCCTAGTGGTACAAATGAGACACCGGCCCCTACCCCTGATTCAGTTCATTCCACACCTGCGATGGTCCAAAGAAGGATTAATCAGCCAACCGTTTCCTGTCAAAGAAGTATGGGTGAGGCGTTACAAGTGGGCTTGAGGCAAAAGTTGGATAAGATGTGGGCTTCCTTCTTTTATGAGGACAACATTGCATTCAATGTCGTGCAACATCCCACCTTTGTAAACGTAGTGAAGGAAACAACTGCAACTGGATTTATGTACCATCCACCTTTGTACAACGCAATGCAAACGAAGATGATAGATGTCAAAGAGGAAGCTGTTAAGAAGGTGGTCTCTGAGCCGACTACGAACTCAATCAACCAATACGGGGCTACTTTTGTTCGGATGGTTGGTTGGATACCAATGTCCGTCCATTGTTGAACATGATGCTCGTCTGTCCTACCAGGAAAGTCTTTTTGGAATCGGTCAATATCATTTGAGACAGAAAGGACATTGCTTGTACGACGGAGAAGATGGGGAATTACATAGACAAGGTGAGCCCTTTGAACATCTTGTATAGACAAAGGTATGCTGCACACATACTAGACTTACTTTTGGAAGACTGAGAAAAGTCTCAATCGATGAAAGATTTGGTACAAGAGTGTAAGGATATTGTAAAGTACATCAAGAAGTATCAACACACGTTGGCTCTTTTTCGGAAGTGGTCACCCACCAAAGTCTTGCGACTTCCTTCTAAAACACACTTTGCCACCAACTTCCTAATGACAGATCGATTGGTGGATTGCAAGCAAGCATTGCATTCCGTGATTAATGGTGACAGCTACATGTAGTTTGAGTTCAGTTTGGTGAGGAGGAAAAATGGACACTAAATTCAAGCCCAAGTGAGACAAATCCGTCATAACATTCATTCGGAGGCGTTCTGGGTAAAATGTAAGAACTTCTTGCATATGGTAGAGCCCGTACTCCTTGCTCTTCATCATTTTGATGGAAAAATCCCGGCCATTCCCCGAGCTTGGATAATAATGAAGGAATTGAAAACCCATATGTATAGTTTGAGGCGAGCGCCATTTTGGTTGGATCCAGTGTTGGCAGACAAATACGAGAAGCAATTTGACGCCCGTTGGAAGTTAATGCATACAAACTTGCACTATGCGGGGGCACTCCTGAATCCATTTCTAGCAGATGTCCAAAAATTCTTGCCAATGGCCAAGCCAAACGAGCCTTGAATCAAGTCATACGAAAAATGAGTCAGCCTATAGGAGTGTTGACATTGAAAGCAATGGATGAGCTGACGCAATTTGAAGAGAAGACAAGGCCTTTTGACCCCGTAGGTTCCCAATGTCAATGAATGTAACTTGCTGCCTCATCAATGGTGGAATCGAGTGGGTGGCAATACTCTTCCAAAGATAGCAAAGAGAATTCTAGATTTGACGTGCTCAGCATCTTCATGCGAAAAGAATTGGAGCATGTATTTGTTTGTGCACAACAAAGTGCGGAACCGCCTGAGTACATCCAAGGCAAAGACATTGGTGTATATCTACGCGAACAACAAACTTGAACGCCAAAAACATGGGTACAATCCAGCCCTTTTCTATGAGCAGCTCCTTTTAGATGCGGATTACGCTTCAGACCACGAGGAGAGATTGCCTTCCGGAGACAAAGAGGAGGTGGTTCCCAATTTCATGCAAGCAAATGAGAACCGTAGGGACAAAGAAGAGTGCTTGCGCGACAATGAATGGACTGCAATGAACCCCCCTCAGCACAGTCCTCCTAGACAACATCAATTTTTTGCAAACACGTTTGTGGATGGCAATAATGAGGACGGTGCTGCTAAAAAAGAGGTCCTACGTTCTCCAAAACAAGTGCGCGTCCGTGCATGGCATGAAGATACAACAGAGAATACCTCGCCATCGAGGAAAAGAAGTCCTGACGACAACAACGGTGACGTACATATTCCAGTGCCAAATTTAGAACCACAAGCGAGATCACCGATACCAACTCAGTCGCCTCTAAGAACGCCAACGAATCTCCGCAGTGCTGCAAAAGATATAATGAGAAGCAAACGTCAAGAACAGGAAACTACTGTCGATGAAGTCGAACATGAGAGACTTGCAAATCCTGCAGTATTCAACGCAACGGCCACTCAAATGTTTGAAATTGACAAGTTCAATGATGATGCACCATTGGGAAGTCTTTTGCCCATTAACCGTAACGCGGTCTTGAATCAAGGAAGAGGCACAAACTTGCCTACAGCCAAGAGGTCTGCACCAAATTTACCAACCCTACCAGTACGGCTACAAGGGCATTGAGGTGCACTAGCAAGCATTGACGAAGAAATTCGTGGTTCAGCTCCGCAGCCCACTCAACCGTCATCGGTGTCAGGTCTTGGAGAGTCGTCATTGGAAGTGCGTAGACACAAGACTGACAAGGGTAGAGGCAAAAATCGTATTAGAAAATCTAAGGAGAAGATACGCAAGAATCATAAACGTGCCAACCAAGTTGTCCAGCAATATAGCATGGGTGCAGGATGTTTCACCCAAAATGTTGGACAATCAGCAGAGAAGGACGACACTCCACACCCAACATTAATGGACTGACCAATGTGAACAGGCTCACGAAATGATTGGTGCAAATAGAAGGCACAGATGGCGTGGATATTGAAGTACGAAATCTAAACTCTAAGGTAGAAAGTGAAGTACAAAATGTACTAGTACCCTGAGAAGATGACGAGAACGAGAGCTCCAGCAACAACAGCAGTAGTATAGAGTCGCATGAAGATACGGACCCTGATGTTGATGAAGTGCCAAGCGATTCAACTTTCACACCCGAGGACTAGATGTGCTTGCAATGTAGTATTGTCATAAGGATTTAGCATAAATGTTCTATTTTGAAGATTTGCAGCTGAAGTTCCTTGCTTAATAGCTTATTTGTGAGTATTTTTCCAGTGCCTCAACAGGCATGTTAGACAGTTACAGTGAGACATATATAAATATGGTTTGAATTGTTTTTGTTGTTTTTATCTTTGGTGGTTTGATGATGATCAAAGCCTAATTATAGAAGTTCAACGCTAGTACAACTTTGGTTGGAGTTTTCTTGACACCAATGTATGTGAGTTACTACTAATATATAAAAAATTATTATTGATATTATTCTTGTGGACTCATATTGGATTATGTATTTAAATTGGAGAGGGAGATTTTAACTTCAAAAATTTCCAAGATATACTATAGAAAATGTAAACTATAGAAGTTCCTAAAAACAAAATGTATTTTGCAAAATTGTACCCCCCATCGCCCTCGTGGATACAACCGCGGTTTTTCTTGGACCTGCGATCGCCTACAAAAATATCAGCCGCGGTTGCTTTGTAATCCGACGTCGCCCCTCTTTTCACATGAGGTTGCCAATCACCTGAAGTCGCCCTTCTACAGAACCCGAGGTTGCATCTAGACCCGAGGTCGCACCTAAACCAAAGTCGCCCAGCATTCTGAACCCGAAGTTGCCCAGCATTGTCAACTTGAGGTCGCCCAGCGTTTTGAACCCAAGGTCGCCCAATGTTTTGAACCCGAGGTTGCCCAATGTTTTGAGCCCGAGGTCACCCAGCGTTTTGAACCCAAGGTTGCCTAGCGTTTTGAACCCGAAGTCGCCCAACAGCCTGAACCCAAGGTCGCCCTAAATTTTGGACCCGATGTCACCTTAGCTAGACTTGCCGCGCCTCCACCCAAAGTTGCCCAAGCTGACGTATATTTGGATTTCCACGTTGGTTTTCACAGCCCAACACATAGTCAAAATCGAGTTACAGTAGGGTAAAAGTTTTTACCCTTACGCGATGGAATGCGATGGCTGTTTGACACTTTGCCTTATACGACATGCAACATTAGACGTCCTATACGACACCAAACCTCAGGAACATGTCAGACAAGACAACCCTGACCTTGAATATTACATTTCAATCCATTACAACAAATTTCACTTACAAATTGTCAATATCTTATTTGCAATCAAATTATAAAAAAATACCAAATTCTATAGAAAAACATTGGTGATAAAAATTGCACATCTACGGATAATGATTTTTCCAGATTATATTTTGAAATTTAGTTTAAAACTCCAAGTTAGTAGTTTTGAGGACAAAATGAGTGTAGTGTATTTGAATAAATATGAAAAATGAGATGGTATAACTTCAAGATAATGTCATAAAAAATATTAAGTATTTTGCAAAAGACTGTCATCAATAAATAGTAGATAGTTCATAAAATAGTAGCTACTCTAAATTGTCATAGTTGGTTGAACTCGGTTTTATTGGTTGCAAGACAGTTTTGAATTATTTAAAAAAATCTATTGGTTCAAAAGAAATTCATCATTTGCATGTTCAAGTTAAAATCCAAAAGTATTCCTTCTAGAATCTCAAATGTAGATCAATTCAATTCATTCACCCACCATTTGGCCCCAATTTTGTACATGTAAACATGTAATCTATTGAGAAAATGAGCAAAATTCGTCCAAAATCCTAACAAAATTAATGCATTAATACCCATTAAGGGTAATGTGTCAATACGTGATTAGTAAATGCTGAAGGGCAATACTTCATTAAAAAGAGAGTTGTGGATTTCTAATAGGGTGTTTATGGGTTGTTTTTAAATTTCAAGGTTGAACACTTCAAATATAGTTCACATAAATACAATTTTCAATAAAAATTTATAATTCTACTTGGATTTGACTCACGAAACAAGTGCACATCTCCAAAATATACATGTTCCTCTTAGAATTGGCTCCAAGATGGTTAAATTGCAAATCATGGTGGTTATAGGCTTGTCTATTTTAGTTGTAACTAGTGTACCTTGTATTAATGGCACACCCAAAATAGAAGTAAAAATAAATTTTTAAATTTTCAATACATGATAATTTTGAAATTCAATATCTATCACCTTTTAAGGCTTTGTTGCAGAGTAAAAAGTTGCACACTTAATACAAATAGAAAGCTTTATGGACAAAGGAGTGCAAGGGCTCTGTCTCTTGGCAAAGGGTTGCTATTATGTGAGCATAGGAATGTGAGCCCGTGAACCTAGAATACTATACACCTATGTTATAGGTGTATACACTATAGAAATTGTTTATGATTATACAATATATATGTTACAAATACCCATATTATAGGTATTATGATAAACAAACCTTCTATAATGTGTGGTATCTATATTATAGGTATCCATATTGTAGGCTCAATGCTCACAAGCTCGCATTTAAGGACTCATATACAAGCACCATTGTCTCCTGGCATTGCACATGCAATGTAAAAGTTATGGTTCTTCCAAAATAAAATAAAATATAATTAAATTTCTATTTTAAAAAATATTCAAAACTCTAGAACTTAAACAATGTAGGTCCAAATGCCAAAAAAGTAAAGTACATGCACCTCTCCTAGTAGACAACTTTGTAATAATTTCTAAGAAAAGGCCGGGCAGACTCATGGTATGTTTTTTAGCCCATAACATATCAAACAAACTACAAACCACACAAACAAACTACAAACCATACAAACAAACAACCTAATAAATTAGGTTATAGAAGAACCAATGCAAAGCTTGGATACCTCAGCTTTCTATATTACAGTCATCATTTTATGTGGAAAATATATTTGTTTATGGAAAATCTACTTTAGAACAAATGCCTAGTCATGCAAATAGTTTTAGAATTTGCAAATAATTCCCTTGAAATTGCCCTATATGGTTTTGTCTTTTGACATCCTATCTTGCTTTCAATGGATTACATTGAGGCAATGATAGCCAAAATTGTACAAATTACTTCATGTGTAATGTTAAATGTATGCATTAATTGTATATAGTATAAGAGGCCCTACATTATTATATACAATTATCTCATTTAATGTATATAGAGAGGGAGAAAGGCTTTCCTAAGTTATATGTATGAATATTCCGATACATGTGTATTATATACATTAGATAAATTAAGCATTGAAGGTTTTCTACATAAAAAGCTATATAAACTATTTATTATAGTTTTATATACAATCATATTTTTATTTATAATAATATTTGTATGTATAGTTGTATATTTCTATATCTATAATTATGCTCTTAGACAAGGTGAAATTGACATAGGATTGATGTTTGTAAGGTTTTTTACAAAAGACACTAGAGTAATTTTGGTAGGAGTATTATGGATTAGTTTTAGAAAATTATGACATAGTATTGCTTTTATATTTGAATCATATGATTTTCAATTGAAACTTTTAAAGTCAATTACTATAGATTAATTTGTTCATGCATAGTATGGTAATATCGTAATTTCAAAGCAATTTAGATAGAAATATTGCTTGCCAAGATGAATCCTATCTTTAAATACTTAATTTTGTTAGAATAAAGAAGATGATTGGTGCAGTATTACTTTTTCCTAGCAAGAGTCCAACAAGAATGCAAGATTTGTAGACTTCAGTCTTATATAATGTAATTATAACAATGATTAGAATTTATTTGTTTATATTTATAATGCACATGTTTTTATATATTTTTCTATAATTCTTCGGTTTTGTATGTGAATATTCTATATTTTATTGTAGATATTGACACATTATTTGTCTTATTTTTTATGTTTAGTTTCAAAATCATTTTTTGTAAAGCCTAATTTTGTTTGGAGTATCTTAAAAAAAATAAACTTCAAAATTTTCCATAACTAAACATTATATTTTTTCAACAAATTTTTTATATGTTGAAGTACAAGTGTTACATTTGTATAAAATGATTTTTCAAAAGTTTTAAAATTCTTTTTTTATTTTTTATATAACTTAATCAAACTTTCTAGTGAAAGAAAACTTTTAAAACAAATAATTAATTTGTCAAGATTTTTTGTATTATAAGTCTGATCAAAATTGTTTTTAGAATTTTATAGCAAAAATTTTACAAACACTAAAATTTTGTTGAGTGAAATATTTTTACAAATACTAGTTTAATATTACTTCAAATGTTTATTCTTTTTGTACTATTCTCCATGAATCTCCAAGAAATAATAAAAAAATATACAAATATTTTATACACTTTTCAAATTTTCTACAATTTTGTAAGACTTTTAGCAATATTTTGTTCAATAAAATTTTATTATTTGTGAAATTCTTGCCAAAAAATTCTAAAAACAATTCTCATTAGACTTGCTACAAAATCTTGAAAAAACTTTACTTGTATTAAAAGTTTGCTTTACTAATAAGTTTGATTAAATTATAAAAAAATCAAAAAGTATTTTAAAAGTTTCAAAAATTTATTTTATGCAAGTGTGTTACTTGTACCACAACACTTTCAAATGTTGTTTAAAATCTCTAATTTGTCAATTAGCTATGGCAGTTTAAAACATTTTGAAAGGCTAGTAATTTGTCTAAATTTTTTACAGATGTACAGTCAAGTACCGCTCAATTACAAATTGCTTGTTTGAGAAGTTCAAAGATTTGTACATAATATATAAATAAAATTGGCATTATTTGTCTTGCATAATTAATATTGTATTTTTACCCACTCTCAATCAAGCAATCCAAACTTTAGTTTCAAAAAAGAAAAATTGCATTTTTGGCGAGTTTTTAAAGTCAATTTTCATGATTTTACATAATATTTTACTAAAAACAATTGATGATGATTTTCTTTTAGTTCAATTGCATAGATATGTAGGGAACATGCATATGCACATCTTTCATATTAAAAATCACGTCCTTAAGTAACAAACAAATGAGCAATGAAGAGTTCAATAAAAAGTGTCGTTTGACCAAGCTTTGAAGAAATATATATCCCTATATTTTAACTAGATTTTAGCAAAGTAATTTTACCACCATGCTCAAATGTTACAAAATTAGTTACCATGTGAAAGGCAAATAGAAAAATTGAAATACAATATGAGATATCTTTTGTACAAAATTCAGGCACTCGGACCTCATCATTGAAATTCCTGTAGAAGGAATTATGGAACTATTTTGGAGATATTTGCTTAAAGAGAAGATGTGTATATGGATGGTTCCTACATATCTATCTAATCAAATTAAAAAATATATGACTAGTGTTTGTCAATGAATTAACTTATATTACCATAAAGATTAAATAAAAATATTCACCAAAAATGGAATTTTGGTTTTCTAAAAGTGAAATTTTGGTTTGCTTGATTGTAATTGCCTAGGGATGCAACCATAATTATGTTGACCAAAACAAATAAATTTAAATCCACATTATACAAACTTTTTTGAATGGCTCAAATAAGCAGTTCATAATTGAGTGGTACCTGATTGTACAATATACAATGTTTTTCTGGAGGGAAATCAGAGCATGTGAGACAGCTAGACCTTGCCATTTGAATAAATTTGGAAGGGCGCCAATGCCTAATCTGAGGAACTAAATTAAGTTATCACATGAAGTGAGAGGTAGTTCTCCAGCCGCTTCTGACCGTCCCGGTTGGGGTTGTTCACTACCCAGGTGAAATGAGGGTTTGGCCCTCTCCCCACTTCGAGTTTCTCATTTTTTTTTGCACCACTTCTGTATGAGTTTTGTACGCCTCAACCGTGCTCCTCTTCTGAATACTCATGGTAAGGACGTTGTTTTCTTTGTCTGTTTGGTGAGTAGGCTTTGGTCTTTTAATTGTCTTAGCATGTTTTGGGAACCATTTTGGTCTTGGTTCAAATACGTGTTGCTGAATTGCATTTGCTTTGAGGACGAAGCAAGTACACGTTCATGGTTCTGGTGTGAGAGAAGCCTACTTGCACCTGTTCATGTGTTAGCAATGTACTTGTTCATGGCTTCCAGTTGCAAATCGTAATGTGTTTTTCATTTCTGCGTTGGTTGCATTGTTTGTTTTGTAACGCCATGAATTTTGTATAGGGGAAGTGGGATTGACTGATGAGGAGGAGCGGAATATGGAACCGCAAGCAAAGGAGAGGAGGATGTTTGCAATTCAAGTGGTTTGAGGAACAGCAATATCAAGTCCTTTTGTCCATGTTAGTTCAGGTTATGAGTTTTGAAGGGTTCCAAGGATGTGATGTGCCATAAGTCCTTAGTTATTATTCATCTCCACATCTAACTATCCTTGCATCTGTTTGTGCTTTATTTGTTGTTGTTTTGTACAATAGAAAAAGAACATATAATTGTAATACGGAAAGAAAGATCAACAGAGGCCGTGACTTTATATTAATCAGTATCAGTGATTTAGATATTTCAAGTTGCCTTCCTAATCGCACTAGAGCATGCTAATAGATTGAAGGTGCCTACATCGCAAAATGTTTAGCTGGACAGGTTGTTGGTCATCTACTGAAGTAAATAGTGATTTATCTCATCCACTACCACGACAAAATTGGTAATCTTGCTTATGGTCTTAGAGTCAGGAGCATGAGTTGATTAACCAGCATGCTATGGACAAAATAAAGTCGATTTTCAGTTATTTTGGCTTTCTCTGATTTATAGCTTGCTCTTGCTAGTAGACCAGGATACAACTTACAAGTATCATGTATGCAGGTGCAATCCCATGTATGCAGGTGTTGTATCAAGTCTCAGAGAAGGAGATCAATCAATTTTAGGTTCTAACAATGCAAGCTTGCAAGGTCGTACCTTGAATTGGGTGAATCAACAGCATTTGTTGTTGGAATTTTGTGGTTAGTTAATCTGTGCTTCAATCGGTTGGATCAATTAGGATTTTGGGATTTTTGCTTCTCTTTTCATTTGTGCTTCACTTGGCTACATCAATTAGGGTTTTGGGATTTTTGCTTCTTTAATCTTTGCTTCAATTGGCCCGATGAATTAGGATTTGGAGATTTTGGCTCTGCTTGAATCTATTCTTAAATGTGTGCTTCAAAAGTTTAGACTTCAATGCTAAGCAAGTGTTGCACTTTGAATGTCATTTGTACATATTCTTTAGTTAGATGCAAGCACAATTGAGAAGGATTAGTAGTATGATTCTAATTGTCTCCCTTTCAAGTGCTAAGACTTTGCCAAATAAAAATGTAAATAGAACTCTAATTCATCGCAGCAGCCATAGCCAAAATTTATTGTCGACTCAAAGATAAGTCCAACCCACTGGATGATAATTCTCATTTGATCCAAATACAATCATCCAAATTCAACCCATTGGATGATAATCCTCATTGACCTACAGATGATCATCCAAGATACAGATTGATGCAACGTTATGTATCTTGGTCTATTTTGTACACATCCTAGATTTTGATAAACTTATCCTCAACTCGAGGATAATCCTCCTATTAAATTTTCAGATTTGAACTAAAATCATCTTGGAGGTAAGATCTTTCATCAACTTATTTGTGACTTGTAATTTGTATACATTGTCAAACACGCAGTCTAAGCGTAAGTATCCTTAACACAAAGATGTGCTAAAAAAACACGAAATATCGTCCCAGGGAATTCTAGGTGTTATTGCAAACTAAGGCTAGCCGGATATTTCTCCAAAACAAACCCCAAGCAATCCGTAATTCAATCTTTTTATCCTTTCTCCTTTCGGATAATACTATCTTCCGGAATCTAATCCAGATCCGTCCTTATCCAGAATCCGGTAACTCTCAATCGAAACTTTGGTTTCTTGTACCCCTGTTTTACCTTCAGGGGGTCCACTGTTGGTCTTTTAGAGGGGTAGGGACTCACCACTTGTAGTTCAAAACACACACACATACAAAGACACACAACTCTCTTTCAGTATTGTTGCAAGGAAGAGGCAAATAATGATCCTCACAGCTCTCCAGATGATCCTTAAGGAAAACAGGTCACTCAGAATCTACTTTCTACTCCTTTACTACAATGACAGATCAAGCATCCGGAATCGATAGCAACGTTGTTTGAGAGTCTTAGAATAATCCGGAAGTTAGCAAGCCTTCTAGTAGAGCAACGACACCCTCTTGGCGGGCGCTTACCTCCGCATGGGTTGACAGCCGGACTCGCTTCTGCTACCCAATCAACCGGATTACTATCCCAACAGTTTAAAGACACAACGCACTAATCCTCCTTTATAGATCCAGAGTTTTCTCAAATGCCGACTACCGATCAAACCTAGTTCACTTAGATCCGGACTCCTCCTCACCCGTCTTCCTCACACTTCAACACTCTTGCAAATACTCTTCCTCGTGCACATAGCCGGATCCAGAAATATCCACAAGGGGGTCCCCAATTAAAGAAAGCAAAAGAACACAATCAATTTGCACTTTACTGGGCTGGAATAGAATGAGAGGGCAACAAGCCTGCCGTCCCTATAAAATCCAAACTAAAAAGCAAAAAAGCAAAAAGGGCACACCCAGAAATCCAGGCAACCAATCAAACTAACACCTGAGATACCTGAGAAATCCAAGCCAAGGGCCTCCTAAGAATCCGGAATCGGGTTCCACTTCCGGAAAATCCAAGTCGAAACAAATTCAAAACAACCAAACAAAAACCTATCAAACTAACTACTTCCTTCGCGATTTCTTCATGCTGCTCCGTGCCTTGGACGGTGACGACTTCACCGGCGTGTTCTTGATCTGTGCCCGAGTGATGATCGTGTGCCCTTGAGGCGGAGTGGCCTCGTCTTCCGACTCCCCTCCAATTTCGCATTCTTCCTCCTCATCGTCCGAAACCTCCAACAAAATTTTGTTGCCCTTGTGCGGAGAAGCTTGCTGCATGTGGGTGAACCTCCCCGGATAACTCTGAGCCGGATTCTTGATGGCTTTCGATGGTCCGGCCAGGTTACGAAGAACTATGGACTTTGGTGTAGCGAAGATTGTAGCTCCAGTTGGCCGTGCTGACTCACCTGTAAGAAAGGTGAGTCTCGTTCCCGGAATCAGGTCCTTTGCCTTTTCTAATGTTGAAGCTTCTGGTATTGTCACCACAGTTCTTGCCGTCCTCACCGGAACAGACGTTTTGGTTCGTTCTTTACTATGCCCCGAACCCCGGAACTTACTCTGATCGGTCCTATCATTTTGGGTAGCTAAACCAAATCCGGTTTTCTGAAACAAGTATACTTCCACCTAGATGTCCTTCGTCCGGAGTTTGGGCTGGCCTCTCACAGTCAGCTAATACTGATTCGGAACTCGTACTATAAGTTCCGCAATGATCTTGTCATTCTTCAAACTCCAAGAGCGTCGCAACAATCCGGTGCATCCTATCGTCTCTAAGTCTTCCTCTAAGTGCTTCCGGACTTCTAGATCCTTAGGAATCGCCAGAGACATCATCCAGGCCGGTCCTGCCATAGTTTACCGACTGGCTAATCCAGTGCAATCGGCACCGACCTCATTGATCTTTCCCTGGCACGGTCCTAACTCACCACACTTTCACTCTCTACGTGCACACCACAAGTACAAGAAGAAAGAGATAGAAGAAATGAAAACTGCGCCCTTAAGTACCCAATGTTTGGCCGACAGTTCCCTAGGGGAACAGCTATGAGACCGTTCTCGTAATGGTGCCCTCGAAGATTTAGGCTGGAAGGCTACCGGTCATAGGCTTTCTGGATCCGTCTTTTGTCCTACGGCTTTCGTCTTAACTGGAATATTTATCCGGTTTGGGAATTACAACAATCCAGGTATCAGCTATTTCTAATTTCTTTCTAGTTGACCCAGATTCTTGGACACTAATAACAAATTCAAAAAAAATTAGACTATACTAACCTAGTTTTCTCCTATTTTCTATCTACTGGAGTTTTTGTATTCCCACACATATGCTATATTTAGATAAATTTATCCTCGAGTCGAGGATAATCTTCTTATTAATTTTTTAGATTTGGACTAAAATCATCTTGGAAGACAAATCTGCATCAATCTATTTGTGACTTGTAATGTGTATACATTTTAGATGTTAATTAATTTATCTTGGAGTCAAAGATAATCCTCCTATTCATTTTCTTGATTTGGATTGAAATCATCTTGGAAGTAAGATCTTTTATCAACCTATTTGTGACTTGAAATTTGTACACATACTAGATTTTGATGAACTTATCCTCGAGTCGAGGATAATCCTCCTATTAATTTTTTAGATTTGAATAAATATCATCTTGGAGGTAAGACGTTCTTACCAACTTATTTGTGACTTGTAATTTGTACGCACCTTAGATAATAATAAAACTATCCTCAAGTCAAGGATAATCTTCGTATTAATTTTTTAAATTTGGAGTAGAATCATTTTGGAGGTAAGATCATTCATCAACCTATTTGTGACTTGTAATTTATACGTATCATAGATTTTAATGAAAATAGTCTTGAGTTGAGGATAATCTTCCTATTAATTCTTCCCCCCCTAAGGAACCATTGTCCAATCAATATAATTTTTTTCATTTGGTGCTTGGGAACAAAAGTTATGTCCAAACAAGTTTAAAACAAGAGAAAAAGGACTACAAAAAGTATTCAAAAATTTCAATTTCAATTTTTTTTTCTCATTATATTTTTTTGTCTACATAGGAAGCTTTGATTCACTCCATTTGTATTTGTTATAAGTAAGTTATGGACAATCTTGTTTCTTGGGCAATTAGAGCATCTTGGCTTGAAAAAATAGCTTGTAGGATTCATTTTTGAATGCAATTTTTGCAATTTAAAAAAAGAAGTTCACCGTGGTTTAGTTTTCTTGCTAGAACAATCTCGCCATTGGGATTTGTGCATTTGAATTCCATCTTAGAGATATCAACAATTTAGATTTTCTTTCTATTTTGTACCTACTTTTAGTCAACAATTTTTTAAAGAATGAAAATTAAGTTTTTTTGAAATTTTTTTCCTAGATTTTCAATTCAATTCTCCACCATAAATATTTAAAGCTCAAAACTTTGTAGTGCAAAAAATAAAGTTAAGAAGGTTCTAAGTCAAATAAGCTAGTCCCGCAATGTGTTGAAAAACTTGTTATTTTCACTTTAAATGCAAATATCTTGCAATCTGTGTGGTCAAGCTTTTTGAAATTTTTCCCAAACATTTTCATACTAGTTAGGTGTAAGATTTTAGGATTAGATGTGCAAAAAAAAAAAAAATTTCAAATTCTTTTACTGTTTGCTATAGAAATGGCACTTTGGAATGTTTTTTGGCAATAAAAGGCCTTAATCCTCTAGGGGTTAAAGTTGGACTAAAATCATCTTGGAGGTAAGATCTTTCATCAACCTATTTGTAACTTGTAGATAATTCTAATCCATAAAATTAGATCTAATCATCTTAATAGCATCAATCTATCTTTGAATCAACATTATGTTTCTAAGGCTTAGTATTCTTACAACACCTATTTTATTATCCTTGGAGATTAATATTAGAACAAGGTTGCAGACTAGAGTGGTCCGATGGATGGAATAGAATCACTGCATGTAAAAAAGAAGTGTTGTTGTTTGTCCTTGGAATTTTGTTCAAATAGGGGAGATCTTGCACAGACGTTTGACCTCAAACAAGTGATTTTGTTTGTTTTAAAATAGATGCTTTACATTGTATCAAAAAAGATGATTTTCATTAAAATGCATAGTTAAAAGAGTCAAACACAAAAGTTGAAAGATAACGCTAAAGATGGAGATTTAATTGTCATGTAATTGGTATTATCCTTGGTTTGAGGAAAAATATAAGATAGTTTAATTTAAACAACTGCAAGAAAATCCTAAAACAAATTTTAGGAAGCATGGTGGAGACACTAATGTAAATAATCTTTAGAGTCTTATTTTGAAGTCAATAATATCTCTAAGACAAAGTTATCAAAGGTAAAAATATTTCATTGAATTTAAATAAAATTCAACAAATTAAGCAGATCACCCAATTTTTGAGGCAAGTAAAGTCCTTAATATTATGTATAACACGGATTTGAAATTCCCCTTTGAGATTTTAGAGTCGGACGGTTGACGAGAGGCTGAAACGTCTTTTTGTAAATACCTATCCTTTTAAATAGCTTTAATTTAAGAAAATTTTACTGATTGTTTTGGCAGAAAGGTTCTTCTTGAATCCTAGTGGGTCTATTTCATTCAGCTTGGACAACACTTTTGATAGAGAAATTCCAAATGAAGAGTGTAAAAGCAATGCTATTTCTTCAACTTCTAGAGTTTTCCTACATCGTCTCGACAACTTTCTAATGAGGATCCTTGCTCCATAGCTTTGTCAACTTCACTTCATTTGTACTTGGGGGACTTACAAAAGTGTGTGGAGAGGACTAGGACTAGTTGTATTTTGTTTCCTGCTTTTGACTATCTTTATTCATATGTTGTATGTGGAATGAGACAATCCGCTATTAGTATTGGTTTTTATTACAAACTTCCAAGAATTAATTGTAGACCGCCAAAATTTTAGAAATTAGCGTTGTATATATATCCGGGTCATTGAACTTAAATTACACTGAATTTTTATATTCATAATTTTGTATCATACAAATTTGGATTTCAACCGTTTGCTTGGGTTTTCATTATTGTGATTTCTTAAGTTTTTTTGTGTTTTTTTGTACTTGATTTTGTCGTTGCATCAAGGGTTATATGTGAGACACTGAAAATTTATTTCTTAAGTTGGAGGGATTTTTCATCAATATTCATTTGCCTATGAGGCAATGATTAACAAGGAGTTTGATGTCAGAATTCGATGCTTCAACCCTCGTATGTCCGAATCTGCTGGAAGAAATTAAATGGACATCTTTGAGTCAAGGGCGCTTTTTTGGCCACCAACTCTGCATTTAGAGGTTGTGGCAAACCGAAAATTTGTCCTCTACGTTGGCAAAACTATAGGATATCTTTGACTTGAAGACAATGTTCCGTCTCTACCTTTGCTTTTCCTTCTCTTAATCAATGGACTCCAACAAGTGGTTGCATTGAAGAATCAGGGAAGGATGGCAGAATTCTTTTTATTGAGTGCAACTCACTTACCTTGAGTCAAAGATAATTGAATGTGTCTCGCGCTATCGACAGGAGTTGGACTGTTGCCCTCCATTGACACTTTGTTTTGTCAAAGGTTTCTTAGAGACTATCGGCAGTCCTTAGACTCAAGGACAATTGCTAGAATTAGGCATCCCTACATAAACAGTGTCAATAAGCTGCTCAAAAAGTCGCCTCCTTGGGGGACCAAATCTCTTGCTAACTTAGAGGTTCCTTGAAGTATCTACAAGCCCAAACGTCAGGATAGTGGATCTCTAAGTTTGGATTGATACGGTGCAGTGGATTATGGAAGTGGGCTGCAGTATCTTTCTCGACGCCAGGATATCTTTAGATGCTTAGCAAAGTTGATAGTGTTGGAGGCAACAAAGAGCAATTGTATAGCCAATAGCGATGTGTAGGCAAGCCATTCAAATTTTTGAAGCCATTATTTTTTGAGCTTTTTTTTCTATTAATAGAATGATAAATAAAATACAGAATTCAATATTTGAAATAGTGGAACGCTTCATGTATAGTAAGTTTCTTTGTCTCTATCCAAATTCTATGAGTTAACATTTGGCAATTCATTTCATGTGACATTATGAGCAAGAGTCTCATACTCTTTGTATATTCAAACTCTCTAAAATATTGAGCCTAGAAACAACCATTTATTCAAAATGTCTCAATGGAATGACTATAGTCTTTGTATTTTGGTTTAGTAGTATCTCAATTGATTGAAGTGTCTCAATTTAATGAACTTGTATTACATTCTAAATTTAGATTGGAATTAAAATGAGACTCCAGTTTGTCTTGTTTTAACAAATAAGGCCTTAAGTTCAATAAAAGAAAGCATCAACAACATGCCTCTTCTGCTCACAATGACTTTGTTATCACTTGTATGAGTCATTCTTTAGTTGTGGCTTACTTGTTAGCGATTGTATTACTTGAGAAATGACTACAAGGCAACTCCTACTACACTGCTCTAGATGGCTGAGAGTAAAAGTACCCTGCAATTGTCCCTCTTTCTTGCACAGACTTTGCCAATTGGAAATGCAGACGTCACATATACATACATGAGTATTTTCATTACTCTTCAGACGCTGGACTCTAAGAAGGCTCAATATGCACTTACGCATACTATTGCTGCATGCAAGAGACATTCCTAAGAACGTGCTCATAGGCTAGGTCTCTCAGTCCTGTGATCATTACATATAGTTTGCCTCCTCCTTGTAGCACCTCCTCTGCATCTCCATACTCTTTGTCTGCGTCCTATATGCGCCTCTCCGTCACTTCAAATGTCTGTAGGTACTCGGTTACAAATCCGATGCATTTGTCCTTAAGGTATCCCTCAGCCATATAGGCTTCAGGCCTAGCCATATTCTTCACATGATTTTTCAATGTTTTCATGTACCTTTCAATTGAGTACATCCATCTTGCACTGATCGGGCCGCATAAGTCAAGCTCTTGAACTAGATGATATGGGTGATGCATCATGATGTCAAAGAATGAGGGGGGAAATTCCATCTCAAACAAAGCCATGCTCTCCGCCACATCAGCTTTCAAGGATGCAAAACCAACAAGGTTGTATGCTTTAGTGCAAATTTGCTGAAAAACTTTGCTCATCCTCATCATAGCCATCCTTGGTCCTAGTTGCATCAAATCTCTTAGAGCCAATATCAAAATCTATTGCATTAGGACATGATAATCGTAGAACTTGAGTCCACCAAAGTTCTTCTTCCGTAAGTGTTTGTCCAAGTCTGATGAACACCCCGTAGGTGTCTTCAATGACTCTCTGCAAGTGGCAAAAATTTTGAATTCTATGTTTGTTAATATGTATGCTGTTGTTGGCTTCACCATCTTTGCTAGATTACGCAGATTTGGGGTCAACTACAAGTGCGGAATTATATTCCGCCTTTGCAAGTCACGCCTAACTTTCACTGTGTCGATTTCTCAAATAGTGATGGTTTTCAAAAAATTCTTGGCTAAGTTTATTTCGCAATGCATTACATCCAATGTATAGCAAATAAGTAAATACTGCACAAGTCAAAAACACAATGCACGGATTAATATATTGGGACATCCTGGCGCTTCAATTGTCCTGCAACGGTGCACATCCACAGCAATTGCCTCACAACTGACAAATAACTATGTCTCCCATGTATCTGAGTTACAAGGTAGTCGTTTTGCTTCCATTGATCTTCACTTATAACTAAAGAATGATTACTTCCTATTTTGCTCTCGATTCTGCAGTAGACGTCTAGGGACATAGAAGTCATTCTTTCAACCTGCCCCCAAAACAGCCATGTATGGTGAAAACCAATGTGAGACAGAGGAAGCAATGCAATTCGCTGAACTTATTCATTCATACATAATATGACTAAAGCTCTCCCTCTCGTTCACTACAAGTCCAGTTAACACACCCTAACACAATGTTTGAGCAAAAAATGACTCAATACCTTCCAATACGGCAATCTGTAAAGGCTGCTTAAACACTTCAGCCCACGCACTTTGGATGGGTCCTCTAGTGCACCATCTCGATTTCCAGCTTCCCTCCATGCCACATATTCAGCTGCATATTGAAGTTGTTATTCCACAGTCACTGGTGTTGGTTTTTGATGATCTTCCATGCAGCCATTAAAATGATCTTTCATCTCCGATGATCTGTAGCGGTGATCCGCTGGCAACCACCGCCTAGTTCCACCAAATTCCTATTTTCCCAATTCCAGAGAGTGCTCGGCGCCTAGGCTGCAACCGCACCACGGACGAGCAGCAAATCCCTGATGAGAAAACCCTCCAACTACGCCGTACCCAAAGAAATCATAAATAGTCCACAATAACATTATCCGCGGTACAAATGCCTTCGCACCAACGTCCTTCGTAATGTCATAAGCATGAATTCCTAACCATAGCTGCAATAACTTGTCCATAAGTGGCTCCAAATACACATCAAAAACTTTACTTATGATAGATTGCCTTTTTGGAATTAACAAAGCCAACATCACAAAGAATTTCTTTGTACTCAACCATGGCGGCAAATTGTAATTCAGCAGTAGGACGGGCCAAGTAGACCATGAGGACCGGTTTTGCTTGAAAGGGTTCTCCCCATCTGCGGCCAAAGCAAAGTATACATTGTGAGGGTCATTGCCAAAAGTAGGATCAACATTATCATGGAAATGCCACCAAGCCTTTGAGTCACATGGATGCTGGACTAGACCATCACCACCGTCTCGGTCACTCTTATTCTCTAAATGCCACAACATGAGTTTCAATATGCTTGGGCTCTTAAATATTCTCAGCAGTTGTGGTATAATGGGAAAATGCCTCAATGCCTTCACTGGGAACTTTTTTTGCTCCTCATCTCTATACCTTGGACCATCACACTTTGGACACCACATTGCATCTGCATATTGCCCTTGAAATATGACGCAGCCTTTGTCACAAGCGTCTATGGTATTGTATGCAAGGCCCAGATTCTATATGACTGACCTCGCTACGTAGTAGTTCTTTGGCAAGCTATTTTGGTCCGGTAGAATGTGACCGTGCAAAAGGGTGAACAACTCGTCAACAAAGTTGTTACTCACTCCATGCACCATGCACAAGTTCATGAGCAAGATTGTGGCAGCCAATTTTGTAGACTTCGCATTACTGTACAATTCCTGAATTGCCTCTTCTAGCCTACTAAGGTCAAAGTTTGGGTCCTCTGGTATTCCTTCTCTGCCTACCATGACCGTGGGCTCATCATCTCTAACTTCATCAATGTCAAATCCATCATCCACAGAATCCACGCTGCACTCTGCGTGCACTGAATCTGCAACCATGAATGCATCTGCCACCTCTTGACAAACTCTGTCTTCCACATCTTGCATGTCATTGTCAATAGTGAAGGCATTTTCCAACATCTCCAATGTATCCACTTGTGCATCCACTCCTACACTGCAATTTTCATTGGGGCCCCAAAATTCTTCCTCCCATTCATTGTCAGAAGAATCTCGCCTCCCAGACCCCTCCATATACGAAATTGTGGATGTCCTCCATTTTAGATAAGGTGCTTGTGTACATTTCTTATCAACAATCTCCTACGACCTTGGCATTGAGTGCAGGGGAATGCTATCACGTGAGCGGCAAGCGGTGAGCGGTGAGCAGGGAGCGGGGAATGGAGAGCGGGGAGCACTGATTGGGAACAAAAAAGAAATAAAGAGGATGAATTTGGATGAATAAATAAATAAATCAGGATGGAAAAATTGGATGATGTTGGATGAAAAAAGTGGATGATATTGGATGAAAAAAATGGATGATGTTTGGATGAAAGAAATGGATGATGTTGGATTAAAATATTTGATGGTGCTAGATGAAAAAATGGAAGAAGATAGGATGAAAAAACTAGATGAAGACAGGATGAAAAACAAAAAAAAGATAAAATGAAAAAACTAGATAAAGATAGGATAAAAAGTATGCGGTTTGGAATTTGTGGAAAAATAAATCAAAAGCCTATAACCGTGTAAAACGGGTATCTAAAATCGTGGATTACATTTGGCCCACAAATTACAGATTTCACATTCAAATATCCACTAGGGACCTATAGTCGTAAACTTTGGAATGGTTTCATTCTAAACTAGAAAAGTTGACAGCAACTACTCAAGCACATGAACTGAACATAACAATTGCATAATATGCTTATCAACTATAGATATAAGAATAGAATAATAATGCACACAAAAAATACATAATTACCTTATAAGTGCTTGGTACAAGAAGAGTGGATAAAAAATCTTTAACATCATGGATTGATAACAATGCCAATGATGAATGCATTGTGCTTAATGACAAAGAATCCAATGAAGTCAAATCATTGGCAGGCTAGGAAGTTGTCATGGTGTTGGTTCACCCTAAATTTAACATTAAAACTTGTACTCCAATTTTGGATTCTATTATGAGTCCTAAAAAATTGTAAACACTTGGATTATCATAGATAATTAAAATCAAAGTCATTGTCTGGCATAAGCTCATCATCTTGATAATCAATATATATTTTCTCCACCAAATGGCATATTTATTTGATAATTACCATTGAACTAATGAATTCCAATTTATAGATGAGCACAATCTCACAATGGACGTGTTGGTTTTTCTATTTTTGTGCCCTTTATACCACAACATCTCACCATGGTGACATTCTGATCAAGAGGGTAGGGAAATTAGGAGTTCAAAGGTGGTAATTGATGAATACGTCATACGACTAGAAAGAATACATGATGATTATCACAAAAGTGGATTCTTGCAAGAAACACCAGATTTATTTTTTGTCACAATGAAAGTGAGTTTCTTGTCATCTTCTATTGATTTTGAAGAATAAATATGATGAATTTGAAATTTTTAATTGAAATAATCTAATTTAATGGTAATCATATCCTTTATTTTTCAAACACTTTATACTTATAAATTCATTTTGTTACTTTTTGAACTTTTAGAATCATTTTACAAGGTGACTATACAAAATTAAAGATCTAGAGTTGAAACCTATATGGTGTATTTCTACAATAGGGGGCATGTGCCTACAAAGGAGCATTTAAAAAATATATTATTTTATGTCCTCCATGTCCATGCAAATAGGACTCACTTGCAGAAGCACTTTCAACTTCATTTTCTTTGATTAAATTTGATCACCATCAAGTCTTTGAGTGGAATGTCCAATTTTTAGTTTTTTTGGTTCATAATATTCTATTTATAATTTTTTTTTATACCTCATTGTATCTATGTTTGTATCAATCTGTCATTTTTTTTCATAGACTTGTAGTGGTACATTTAGTTGTTGACTTTTCCAATCAACAATTTAGGATTGTTCTAATTTATAATACTCCTAGTACTTGTAGTATTGGACACTAGAAATGTAGTTTTTGCCAAAACGCTAGAAAAACTAAATGTTGTTCCTTGCAATAATTCAGGTGGTGTTTTTGGTGGTCCAACCAAAAATCTCTAGTAAAAACAAATACTGATGTGAATACAAATTGCGTCAAATGCAATGACATTTAACACAAATGCAACAAAAAAACTTCAAATATGGCATTTCCATCATGCATAGGAAATGCTGCAGGAAATGACTTTAGCTAGACTATGCTAAAAGTTGAGCTATCCTTAGTGTGTTGTGTCTTGCCATCAGACTCTACAACATTGTCATCTATGAACTATAGAATGCAAGGATCTAATAAATAGGCACTAGAAGTTGGCCTAGGATTTAGGATGGCAAACCTGTATAAAGAGCTAACTTTATAGAAAATCCTAGATTTGCAAAAAATCTATGATCTTGCAACTATACCTACTATAAAACAACAATCTGCTCTTGAAGGTTTAGGGATAAATTTTTCTTAAACTCATAGTGAAAACCACCCCTCCATTGTTGAACTGAACAAAATGAAAATAAATTTTGTATCAAGGTTCAATAAGCCACCTTTAGGACCCCTCTCTCAGTGTCAAGAGTCCCTTTACGAGGTCTTCCTTAATGCAACTCTTGCAACAAAAGTCTGCAATCAAAACAATTTGCTTAACAAAAATTGGAAAATAAAACAAGAGGATTTGGAGAAAGTTTGAAGTTTCATAAGGCCCTCCCTTGGAAACCCCTCTCGGTGCCAAGAGGCCCTAGAGAGGGTCTTCCCCTATGCAACTATTGTAGCCAAAGTCTGCAATTAGAACAACCTACATTGAAAAAAAATTGGAAAATAAAACAAGAGGATTTGGAGAAAGCACTATAAGAAACCTTTGTTTTTTAGGATGTTTTCACTATTTTTTGGAACGCATTTTTGTGAATGTTGCAATTGGCAATCCATGCTTTTATGTCAATTATAATGTTCAATAAACATCTTGATGTTTTATTGAACATTATAGTTGACACAAAAACATGGGTTGTCAACTATAATGTCCACAAAAATGTGTTGACTTCCAAAAAATAGTGAAAACATCCTAAAAAACAAGGGTTTCTTATAGTGAAGTTTGAAAAGTTTCATAAGGGAAACCCCTCTCGGTGCCGAGAGGCCCTACAGAGGACCTACTCCTATGTAACTATTGCAGCCAAAGTCTACAATTAGAATATCCTACTTTGAAAAAAATTGGAAAATAAAACAATAGGATTTGGAGAAAGTTTAAAAAGTTCCATAAGGTCCTTTCTTGGAAACCCCTCTTTGTACAAAGTGGCCTCTAAAGGGTCCGAATTTAAGCAAAAACAACCAGATACCTTTGTCCATTTGGAGACCTTCATATACTTGGTCACCTTAGAAACCTCTATTGGCCCCAAGAGACCTTGTGGAGTGTTTGAAGTATAGAAATTTCAAACATTATTTTTCCAAAAAATAAATTCAGTTGTTTCTTTATTCAATTTTTTTTTTTTTTCTTTCATACCTGGTCACCCTAGAAACTTATCTCGGCCCCGAGAGACCCTTTGGACTATTCAAAGCATGGAAATCTCAAATATTATTTTTCAAAAAATAAAAATAAAAATTTAATTTAATTTAATTTAATTTAATTTTTTTTTTGCATACTTGATCACCCTAGAAACTTGTCTCGGCCCTGAGAGAACCTTTGGACTATTTGAAGCATGGAAATCTCAAACATTATTTTTCAAGAAAAAAAATTAATTAATTAATTAACTAATTAAATTTTTTTTCATATTTGGTCACCCTAGAAATTTGTCTCGGCCCCAAGAGACCCTTTGGACTATTCAAAGCATGGAAGTTTCAAACATTATTTTTCAAAAAATAAAAATAAAAAATTTAATTTTTTAATTTTTCCATATTTGTTCACTTTAGAAACCTGTCTCGACCTCGAGAGACCCTTGGGACTGTTCAAAGCATGGAAATCTCAAACATAATTTTAAGAAAAAAAAAAATGATTATTATTGGGCTTTTTTCATTTGGTCACCCTAGAAACCTTTCTTGGCCCCAAGAGACCTTCTGGAGTCTATGAAGCATAGAACTCTCAAACCTTATATTTCCAAAAAGAATATATAATAATAATTCAATTTTTTTTTGTTTTTTTATTTTTTTTTTCGTACTTGGTCACCCTAGAAACCTCTCTTGGCCCTGAGAGACCCTTTGGGGTGTTTAAATTTTCTTTTTCTATTTTTTTTCATACTTGGTCACCTCTAAAAACCTCTCTCGATACTAAGAGACCCTTTGAGATATTTGAAGCATGTATGGGCGCTTTATTATCCACTCTTGGTAATAACGAGGACACCGTCCCAATTTTAGCCTTTTATCTACTATATTCAGGTGTACGGGTGTTTTTGCAAGCACAGTCTACTATGCCTTCCAAGCAATGGAGCTTTGCTAAGTTTCCTAGTTTTGTGGATAGCAGTAGTTGTAGCTATGATCGGTGTGCAATTGTCTACTAACTAGTTGCTAACCCAAAAGGATAGACTAGATAAATAAACGACAAAGAAAACAACATGTTTGGACACTTCTTCTATCTTATGTCCCTTCCATGGTATTTCTGCTTATCTTCCACACGTTGACTGTCCCAATGGATTTGTGACTTTTAACCTTCTACATGAACTTCTATGTTTTAACCTTTGAATTGCTCTACTATTCTACTTTGACTCTAGGTTTTTTACTTCAATTTTAATCCTATTTATAGCTTTATTCTACTTTGACTCTAGGTTTTCTACTTCTACGTTATTTCTATGTTTAAATCTCTAATTTAATTCTAAATTCTTTTTAGCTTCTAATTTAACCCTAGGTTTTACTTCTAAACTAATCACTACTTCTAAGTTGTTTAACCTCTAAATGTTTGAGCTCTAATTAGTTTAACTCCTAATCTAACCTTAGATTTTACTTCTAAACTATTACTAAGTTTTGACTGTTAATCCTAATTTCTACTTTTGAACCTAAATTGCTAATTAAAAAAATTAAAGGATAATTAGGGAAAAAAACGCCAAGGATTAGCCTAGTGACTTACCTCGTCACTGCCGGTGTTGGAAACGACCTTGTTCATGTCCATGTACACATCCTCATGTTCCATCGTAATCCTTTGTTTATTTCCCAATTATGCCCATGGCTTAAGGTAGGAATTTACACTTGATTTTGATCTCATTCTCTTCTTTCCTCCTTTAGTCTCTTTTCTTTTTCTTCCTTTCCTCTACTTCGGAACTATTCCACCAAATGTTTTGATGGCAACCCCGCGTTACCAACCTTGAGAACTATGCAACATAAATGTGTCTACTATTCTCTTACAATGCTCTTACAATGCTCTTACGCGTCATACTTCAGTCTTCCTCCAACGGCTACGAAGCTTCCTTTGTGATTTCTCCTAGTCTAAATAGCGTACCTAACCTAGGACACTATGTATTGTCTCTCTCCTACGTCACCCTGTATATAGCCATCTTCTCCTTCACTCCTCCATGTATCCTTGTTAACCTCCGATCTAACCGGCCCCTTCGAGCTGGTCTCGTCCTATTGACCTCCGATCTGGACTGGGCCCTTCAGTTGGTTCATCTTGTGATTTTTGATCTGAACTTGGGCTGGTTTGGGCTGGTTCGTCTTGTGATTTTTGATCTGGACTTGGGCCCCCTCAGCTGGTTCATCTTGTGATTTTTGAAATAGACATGGGCCTTTTGGGCTAGTTTGTCTTGTTGATTTTTGATCTAGACTTGGCTCACTAAGGATAAACTAGATTTTTTTCTAACTAAAGGATACTAGATTTTTGCTAACTAAGGGAAACGTGGGGGAAATACACTTCGGGAAAATAAAACTTGGGGAATACTAAATTCACTAAAAACTTGGGGAACAATTTAGACTTACTAGATGCAAAGGAAACCTACATCTCTTGGAAGCTAAACTTTGGATGTTTCCACAAAGGTCTTGGAAACTAGACTTTGGACTTAAACACCGGGAAGGTTCAAAGCTTCGCCGCTAAGTTGGGTTTAACACCAACTTTAGGACCTGATGGCACTCCGGGGGTTCAAAGCTCCGCCGCCTAAACTTTTAACACACACTTTAGGACTACGACCTTGTCACTAGTTCAAAGCTTTGCCGTATCCAAGGGGTTTCCACACATGAGAGAGACTTTAGAAGAGGGAAAAAAAACAAGACTTTTAGAGGAAACACACACAGGGTCAAAGCTTCGCCGTCCCATAGAGGGGTCCAGTCAACAAGGAGAATGTTAGACGAAGGTTTGAGATAAACTTAGAAAACATGCACAAATGAGGTTCAAAGCTTTGCTGCCCCGTAGGGGGGTCCACTCAACAAGAGACACGTTAGAAGAAGGTAAAACTTAACTTAAGAGAACATGTGAGTTAGTATAACAAGGTAAAGCAAATGACTCACACTCTAAAGGCCCCCAATGGCTGCATGCGCCAAGGCACGGAAGGGGATGGCTTTAGGATTAGTAGAAAACACAAAAGACCCTTAAGACACAAGGGTTAGTTCACAAGAGCACTTAAAACACAAGAGAAAATGCACAAGGAGTACACAAGGCAAGATAGAAGGACCCCCAAGGACCTTCAAAGCTTGAAAAACAACAATAAAAGGAGCCAAAAGTGCTCCAAAAACACTATAGAGATTTTTGGCTTCAAACGCCAAAATATCCAATATGACTTGGACCCACGGACCCCCAAATAAGTATGGGGGTGATTTTAGAGAGGGAAGTGGAGCCCTTTTATAGGTTTCCAAGGGCTCACTCCCCCCTTTAAATTCCTACTAGTAACCTTATCAACTTGGATTTTCATCCTCATCCTCAAAGATTTTCATCCTAATCTTAGATTTTCACTTTCTATTACCTATGCTAGACCAACCTCCTAACTTTTGAAGATTCATTCCAAATGTCAAACAGACTGCGCTGTTGGATCCAAAACGCCATTTTTAATTCAAAAACCCCCAACCCCCTATACCGCGATCAAAAACCCAACATAGGCTAGCCTAGATTAAAATCCCAATTGTGGTAAATTTCCAACTTTTGAGGGTTTCCTATTTTGAGAAAAGTAACTAGCCTGGGGTCTTCGGAAGGTGAAAGGGAATAGGAAAAGACTCCTAGTTGACGCTGTTTTGCCGTCGTGTGTCCCCAGAATGCCGGACAACGTCGCGGGAATGTCGTGACGTGATTAATTTTCAAAGAATCTTTCCGGGTTCAGGTATCTTCTGCTATCAGAATGCCGTGAAACTTATTGGAACACATTATTAGCATAAAACAAGCTTTCTTAATTTTTAGTGAGATTTTAACGCAACCTAGGTAATTTACAAGAAATTCCCGTTGGTGGTTTGAACGCTTGACAGCCCAAAAAAGGTTCTTCTGCAAGTCGGCAGATGCCGAGATTTTTTGTGGGACCTCTCAGGTAGCCTCGCAAAAGATGTAGAGGTGCGTTTCCGTACTTGACACAATTTTTCAATGGAGACTTAAATCGGCCGTCTCCTTGAATTGTCGATGGCGCAAGAATCTTTTGCAAATGACGGAATCTTGGCAAATCAATTCCGCCATTGGACTCCTGGCATGGAATTAACCCTAGAAGATCATCTTTGGGCTGTAGATTCCTCTACGGCCCCATCTTGAGTTTAGTGGCTCCTGCATGCTAACAATTGGGGTTTCCGGGAATTTGTTGGTCTAATGGGGAATTCAAAATTCAACCTAGGACCTGACATATGACTCTCTGTGACTTCCTAAGACCAATCTAGACATACATTGTCACCTTTCAGTGGGATTTAGCCCCATTGTGGCTATGTGACTAAAATCCCTTAAAACCCGCTATCTTGTGGTTTAGATTCGATTTCTAGGCGAGGTTTGGAGATGGTTTAGGTATAAAATCAACACTAGACCAAATACTATAATGAGTATGGTACAACCCTATTTCGGTTCTACACTCTTTTTATGTCTTTTTGTATACTTTTATCTATTCTAAATTGCAAATTGCAAGAAAAAAAAATCCAGAGTCCCAAGTGACAATTTGGGAGCTCACAGCATAGAATTTTCAAAACTTTTCTTTCCAAAAAATAAATAATGTTTTTTTTTCACCTTTTTTTCCATACTTGGTCACCCTTAGAAACCTCTTTTGGGCTGTATTTCAAAATTTGAGTTTTCAGCTTTTTCATATGCACTTAAGGTAGATGGATACTTCATGGCATCATCCAGCATTCTTGCAACAATCAAGTTCAAAAGAATATCATTGTGCAATTTATGCATAGTGAATTTATTTGCTTTTATCTGTTTGATTTGTTCTTTGTGAAAGCTATAATACATGTTGTGGTCTGTAGACTCCCGTTGCACCTCACTAACATAATATTGGATTGTTTTTGTTCTTGCAATTGGAATGGGCACAGGTGAAGACCACATCCTCTTGGAATAATGAAGAATGACTTAGCAAAAATCACTACTTCCACTTTTCTATGTGATATTTTAGATCTAAGTTCTTTGGATGTTTTGACACTTTGTGATGTAAAGTTGAGCTTATACATAGGATTGTTATAGTTATCCTTATATTTCATAAATATTGTGATTTTTTTTACTCTAGTCTAAAATATTACATGTTTGAAGGAAAAAAATAGGGTGATTTTTTAGAATCAAGTTTTAGTAAGATATGTTTCAAAGGCTTTTTTTAGCACATATTTGCTTGGACCATATCGATGGCTCAAAAAAATATGATGTTTATGGTTTTTAGTGACATTGTAATGATTGTAAGAAATCTCTACGCTTGATGACAGAAAGACTATACAAAATATATTTGGATAAGAAAAAAATAGGACTATGAGGATCCTTCACAAGAAGCTGTATAAATGGATCCCACTTTTAGACATGAAAATAGAAGACTGGTGATAATTGAAATAACGCCTTCTAGAAGGAATGTTCGAGAAACAAATCTTTTTTTTCATACTTGGTCACTCCTAGAAACCTCTGTCGGCCCCAAGAGACCCTTTCAAATGTTTGAAGCATAGAATCTTTTAAAAAAAAATTCCAAAAAAAACCTATTTTTTTTTTTTCATATTTGGTTACCCCTAGAGGACATTCTATTGTCCCTTGCCTATGGAAGCTAGGTCAAGCAAAGGGTTCCAGGAACCCTTTTAGGAAGATTGAACCTTTATATATAGAGAGAGAGAAATCTTTTTAAAGTCATTAGTTTTGTAATTGACACAAGATTAACTCCATTAGCTAAATCCTTTACTAGACACATTTTTTTCATCTACTTAGTATTGACTTCAAAATATAATGATCACCCTTCCTACTATTAAATTGCTTGTATAGAAGTATAAGTAGTGAAGACCTCTAATTTCAAGTTCACAAAGTCAAAGTGACTTCAAGAACCATCTTATGTTTGTAAATAGATGACTCATTTAATCATATATATAAATAAATAACAATCGAATAAAGTACAAATTTTTAATGTCTTATTCATAAGGATTAAAATCAAACATCTATGTTGTGCTAAAATTTGAAATTAATTATCAGTTTTCTCAAAGGTCAAAATAGGTTTGCTTTTTTATAAAAGAAGACCTGTTTAGGTACTGTACTCATTAATAAAGTTGTAGTGAGACTAAAAGGGCTAGTATTACCATTTTAATTTTACCACTAACATTACAAGCTAATATATTTTCAGCAAATGTGTATTATGCATATGGCTTTAGAATCAAGATTCTATCATTTTCCTCATTTGCTTGTACTTTGCATTCATAAATCCTTGAAGGACGCCACGGCCGTTTCCCATTGACAATTGACTTTGAAACAATTTGCAGAACAAAAAGAATCGTTTTTCATGCAATTTTTTCCATTGCCGCATAGAATGTATAGAGTGTCCACCATCTCTAACACGGTGATAAAGTAGCAAAAAGCATGCTTTATTTTCATCTTTTTCCTCTCTACTATGACTATTTGAAGTATAGATATTCATTCCCTCAAAATCTACCTGATGTCTTTATTTGGTCCTCCTTGTTCAAATATATTGTCAACTGCATGTATTAGCTCCATTTTCCATGTACTCAGTGAGCGTTGCAAGCACATGAGCTTGGAGCGGTGAGCGGCGAGCAAGGAGCGGGAATTGGTGAGCCCTCTCCAGCTCTCTCGACCACAGCCGATCATCTTTGAGATGCTGCCTTTGCAAGTTTGTAAGGGGGAGGCGTCCAAGTATCATTGCGTTTCCAAACTCATAGATGTGATTCTTGGATGCGTGCCTCACATGCACGCCTCAAAGGCTATCCTTGTCACACTATTGCCTAGGGGCAATCAACAAAACGCAAATTAGGAGATTTCCATAATTCTTTGGAAGATATTTAGACTTACAACTACCACCCAACTACAATATGACTAGTGGGAGGTGCATGCTACTTACTTTGTATTGACTTCAACTAAAGAATGATTGATTCAAGTGAATGTATAGTCATTGAATGAAGTACTCTACTGGAATGTGAATTGTGCATTTTGGGACGCTAGTAACGAGCATGTCCAGGCATCCATAAAGCAAAGAGAATGCTTGGATTGTTCTTGACATTGTTTAAAGAAAAATGCTTAACAAATATATGAGTATACCCACAAAAAGAAGAAGCATGTATGCAGGAGGAAAAAAAATTGGAAGGACAAAATTAGTATGCATCAGGACAGAATGAAGATAGCAGATATAAAGGAAAAAGTAAGAGAAAAAAATTGGAATTAGGCATAGACTCTTTCCTCACCAATTTCACATGCCATCAAAAAATGAGGATGTACATCTATGCTTCAGATGTGTGGCGCTAAAAGATTTAAAAAAAAATATGTCCGTGCTTGTAAAGAAGGAAGCTTCACATTGGCAAATAAATGCACTTGTAGAGCTCAAGATTGATTTTAACCCAAAAGAAAAATTGTTGGAGCTATTAATAAGAATAAGATCGACTACTATGTCTGCATGCAAGACTAGCCTCAATTGGGCCCTTCCTCACATGTGTTCTGTAATTGGATTTGTGCAATATTGCGCTATTGTCACTGAATTGCAGTCCATCTTTGCAATTTTTTCCCTTTCATGGCAATCTTAACCCTTGAACGACGGGCCCGTGGCCGTGGAAATCACCCTTTTGCAAAACCGTGGGAACAATTGGCTTAAAAAAATGAAAAAGTACTCATTGGAAGTCAAACTACTATAAAGGACCTTCCTTTTCACAACAAAATTTGAAGGATGAATAGTTGCATTTCTGTCCTACACAGGAGATTCTCTTGTCATTCATCGGACACAGAACGTCCGCCTCGACGTGCAAGGGTTAAACAAATCCATTGATGCAATAGATTGAGATTTCCATGAACAACAATGTCCAATCAATCATGAGGGGTCATTAATTATCGTATCGGGAAACTGATATGGGGTTGTCTTCCACTCCCCTCGGCATTGAGTGTAGCCACCTTTTCCTCCTCCATAGCCAAAGACTACCCTGGCCACATTCCTCAACTTTTTTTTCTTCACGCTCTTTATACACGATCCTCTGAGTTGTCGTCTTCTGTAGCTGCAGGAGTCTGTAGCGGTGCCACTTCTTGTATAGCCTTTGCGTATTTTTTGTGCGCCCCTCTAGCACTTTGTGACAAACAACTACTGCAGCCTCCCAATCACTTGCCGTTTGCGAGCATCAAAATAAAATGGATGACGGCACCTTGCACAATGGAGAGGAGGAAAAATTAGAGTACAAACTTTGGTGCAACAAATGGGTAGCGCAGGTCCAGCTAGCCGCCAAGCCTGTCGAACTTGCAGCACACAATCTGTAAGTATGTTGTTGTCATTGTGATTTCAAATCCGTTTTTTCTTTGCATTGGCCGCGGGCTCGTAAATTTGTAGGTAAACTAATGCATTTACTTTGCTTTGAGTTGCTCGGTAGTCATAGTGTAGTTGCTTATTGCTTTGACAGCAGTCGCAGTGTACGACTGCAAGGAGGGTTTCAGTTTTCACAAAGTCTCCGTAGTCATAGGAAAGGATTTGGCTTACAGGCGTTTGATTTCCAGAAGAAGAAACCCCAAACCGCCACGTTGCACACGGAAGCGGAGTTAGGGCAGCATATGGACACAGAGAGAACTATTAGAACCCTAGTTGCAACAATGCTTGTTGTTTAGCACATGGCATTGTATTTCTCCTCCGATGTAGCATCCACTACAAGAGAGTGTAATTGTGAACTTGAACTGCTTGTTTGTACCTATTCAAGCATTTTTGTGTCGCACAATGCAGAAGGAACTCCATTGCTTTGCAGAAGAAGGCGGAGGTACAAGGGGAAGAGCCCACAGGAAGCCACATTCAGCGGAAGAGCTCTAGATTGCTCAGTCGAAATCATTCTAGTGAGGATTTGAAGGGAGCATCCCGAGGTGGGAAGGAACGTGCACAAGAAAAGGGCAAAACAAGTTCTGACAGCGAGTCCGCGTTAATGAGACGAAGACAGACTCCAAGGATATTGCAGCAGGTATGATGAATCTCGCAACTGTGTGTGCACATGTTCAAAGGAAGGCAACCTCAGAGGTCCTGCTTGCAGGTAATTTGACATCTCGCAATATTGACCTCTATGTAGCGGACTCAATGTTGCATGCGCGTTCTGTTAGCTCTAATCATTCATTTTCAATTTCTAAATTTCTTCTATAGCAAACTAGGGGGGTAGGTTTCAACTTCCTCAAGAATAGTAATCTTTTAGCGGTAAAAGCGTAGGGTTGCAAAAGAGAGGAGAGAACTAATTTCCTAAAATTTAGGTTTTCATAATAGCCTTCTTGCGAGCAGGGAATGCTACGGCCGAGACTCCAATGATGATGATATAGAGCCAGAGGAGGCTTTTTTGGATAAACAAACCAAGCGGAAGAGGTTGTTGTAGCCTACGAGATCTCCAATAGAGTCATGTTGGTCAAGCACATGCACAGCCTTGAGCAAGCTTCCCCAATTCTTGGCAGTGGGTATTTGGCCAATGGATGCCTCCACCTCCCGTGCAGCCTTCGCAATGGGGCGTGGGCCCGCAACCACTTTCACAACCCTATCCGGAGAGGTGGCCGTCGAATTTACAGTGCACTGAACTGAACCCCGTAGGTGAGGTTTCTGTTGAGAGTGGGGGAAGAGCATCTAGGCGTCTAAGGCGCTCACTTTATGAGCACGGAAGTGTTGAACAGAGCAAGGGGGACAAGAAGCCAAACTGCATTTCTGTCACACCAGGTGGAGAAATTGATGCTGATTGTGCGGGAAAGAACGCATGGGACTGTTCTGTGCGGACGTATGTGCCTAGGATTCTTGACATGAGCGTCATTGACTGAGAGAAACAACAACCAGAGGCAGTGCAAAAATTGAGAGATACTCTGGACCACAACTTTGAATGTGGGCAATGAGTTGAGCATGCTTGGCTTCCGGAATGCCATCAAGAGATATCTAAAGACGGAGTGGTCAAGATTGAAAATCCATTTTCAAACTTTTAATGACATATGTCCATTTCATGTGGACCCTCCACAATGGCTCTTGCTACAAGATTATTGGGGTACGAATCTTTAAATGAAGAAAGTTGCAACAATGGCCCATGCAAAGAGACAAGTGAAGAATTTCTCTAGCATTGAGAAGAAAGGGAAAGCTGGAAAGGAAGTGGTTTTGGTCAGACACCTATCTATCAATTGTCTTTGCTTCAGTATTAGCACTTCTATCCTACTGTATGATAACCATAAGACTGACAACTATGACCTCTCCAAGACAGCAAAGGCCATTCTCAACTATTGCATAAAGCGCCACTTACATTGTAATTATGCTAAGCATATATTCAATTCCTAAAGGCAACATTGAAACAATTCAAACAAGCAGCCAAATTAATATGCCCAACAAGAAGTCAAATAAAAGGGGAATGAGGATCTTATAGGGGCCAATGCTGGATAGCCTTTGGATGCCTGCATCCCTTCTGCAATCTTGGTGATTCCCGGGCTGCTGGGCCTTCCTTCTCTCTGGATCAGACATGTTTACAATGAGCACTTGTTAAATGTTTGTCTTCCATCATTTTACAAAGAATACTAGTAGCAAAGTAGCCAGTCATGTTATACAAAAGTATGGTAGTCACAACATAGTTGCATCTGAGTGCGGCAGTCATTCTTTAGTAATGAGTTCCAACGCTGAATGAGTATCTTGTAACTTTTGACTTTGTATTTGTTTTTGTGGGCGCCTGAGGACATTCAAATCTGACAGTAGGCAATTCAGCTAGAATTTACACGATAGAGAAAACACAAACTGAGTTGAAGGGTGAATTCTCAAAAGTTTTGGCAAGTACAGCAGCTACCAACAACTCAGTGGAGGAGCTCAAGCCGATGTTTACAACGTACACTGGCAGGTGCAAGAGCAGTGAGAATGGCAATCCATCCGTGACAAAGTCTGCCTTAGCTCACTAGATGCAAGTAGTGGTCCTAGAGGTAGACGCAACCAAAATCATCCTGGATCCCTGCGCACAATCTGGAAGTGTGAATGAGGTAGTTGCAAAGCCCGGTCCTCTGCTGAGTGTCATGGCGGCAAAGATCACAGGTGACTTGGAGATGCATGACTGCGCCTCAGCTTTGGGCCTTGAACCATAGATAGTAGTGGTAGATCTAGAGCAAGCGTCCTCAAAGAGGCAACCTGATCCTTCCATCGCTTTAGCAACTATGGGAGTAGTGGCTCCCATCCCGTCCCAAGAACCGACCACAACCACTACGACAAAGACTATTGTTCAAGCGCAAGGCAACAAAGAGGTGCAGACCAAGGCTGGAAATGAAGTCTCTGCCCCCCAAAGTGTGGAGCAAAACTCAAAAGACAGCGACGGCAAGAAGGCTCACTCAGATCCCAAAAGTGCTCCGGGTGATTTAGAAAATCCTTACTCTCTTGTTGGAGATGTAGACAGCTTCGTGGAAGTGTCAAAGAAGCGGTCAAATGCAGGCAGTGCTTCAAAAAATCCTTCTCCTAAGAAGCAGAAGAGAGCCGCCAAACCAACCATAGAGGTAAATGCCCAAGCAGCACTCCCCGATTCTAGGTCAGGTCAAGTGAGAGCTGCTAGTGAATTTGCACATTACACCTACTAAAAGGGGAAGAGAAAAATTGCTCATTTTCAACGTACATGGCACCTTGTTGGATAGTAGTTTGCACATAGAGAAGAACCCAAATTCCAGAATTAGGCCGACTATAAAAACAAAGACCCGGAGAGTAGTGTTTTGTCCTTGATTGCAACCCTTACTGTCGCGGTGTCTCATTTATTTTGCTGTGGGATTTTGGGGCAATAAGAGTGAGGGTTACATGGATGACATTGTGCCTACAATGATGGAGAGGCACCAAGGAGACCTTGATTTTTCTCCCTTGTTTGTATGGTTGGGAAAATAATGTCAGCCTGTGGATTTTGAGGCTGGGACACCAATTGCATGGGGAAAACCTTTGTCAAAAGTTTACAGTCAGTGGCCCAAGTTTAGCCCGTCAAACACCTTGGTAATTGACAATAAGGAATCCAGAATTGCTTGCAATGTAGCTACAAATGTGATCATCAGCAGTCCATTTTATGTGGCACAACTGACGAAGTTAGGCAATGACAACAACTACTTGAAGTCAGTATTGTGGCCGTTGCTAGAGGTACTATATATTTTGACAGATGTTACACATTTTTGATCCATGAATCTTGCACTTATGCAAAGCACAGCAACTCCTGGGCTTGGTTTGAGTCACAATAAAGCCAGCATTGACAATTCAAAGACAATGGAAGGTGAGGGGACTTGCAAACCGCAAGGTGCCGTCTTGTTCATGTCCCCTCACCTTCATTTCCTCTGCAATTCCAACATCCATTGTGTGTGCTTGTAGATAAAGGCGGGGAGGAGGTAGATACGGTCCAAGCCAATTGTGGGGAGGAAAAGAAATGTGACTGCAATGCCAAAAAGGTGAATTTGTGAAGCCTAAACCTATAGCGACTGTGATGTGTGATATATAATTCAGTTAAGTGTTTCTCTCAATGTATGACTACGTCCTTTTTCCCAAAGTGACTGTGCAGTCATTTATCTGTTGCAAACTAGTCATTTTCTAGCTATATCTTAGTGAATGTGGTCAAGAGTACTATACTACTTTGCCGACCGTGTAGTCAAGCAGGCATTGTCAAGGTTTTTGGTAAATATTTCCTTTGAAAACTAACTGAACTTTCTTGGGTACAGTTTTGTGTGGAAGACAAGGTATATTTCATGAATCCAAGCGCGCACCGTCAAAAGGTGGGTATGGGAACCATCAGTGGTATTGGAGGGGTGGACAAGTTCCATTGCATGGTAATTCCGGGTGAGTCTACAGTGATTCTTTTTTTCCTCTTTCTTTATCTTGCCCTTGTTCTGTAGTAGAAATAGAACAGAAAGTATGAGTCGTGCTCTACTACAGCTATACTGCGTCCCGACTACACAAGAACTGGAAAGCGACTGTCCCTAAATCCAAATGCTAACCCTATAAGAATTTGCCATGCATGGCAAAGTGGGCCCCATCATATAACTACCTGAATTGCATATACGACTGAAATATGATTGCACTGACCCACATGCCATGTCAGATAGTCATTGCCACGTTGACAATCACATAGGATGATTCCGTAGATGAAAATCCATGTAGGAAGACGGATGGTGATAAAAAAAATGTAGTCATTTGCATAAAGGACTTGTCCACAATGACTACAACAATCAAAATTCTATTGTAGTCATATGCGTCCACAATGACTGAAAACGTAGTCATATATGCAATCATAGAATGCTGAAATTCTTGTAGTGTTTGTGCAAGTCTTTGGCTTAACCCCTAAAGTTTCATGACTATGTAATCACCAAAAACTCTCCAAAACTGCCATTTCTAATACAACTACCAAATTTTTGGAATTTTTTTTTTTTTGACACATGTAACCGTAGGATATTGTAGTATGATATTTTGAAAACATGTGGTAAAAATTTCAGAAAATTCCACCGTGTGGATCATAAGATATAAGCATTCAAAGTCTTGAAAACCATTTTTCAATCCTGTGAAAAACCGGGCAGCTGCACTTTGCAAGCTCACTTTTCAATGAAAAAATGCCGATAAAGGTGGTGCTTCTTTGAATTCAATTTCCTAAATAAGTTGTCTATATGCATGAAAAATTTCACATCATTTAGAATTGTACAACATTTAGGAAAAAAATAGTAAGTAGAAAGAAGTAGAAAATGACTCAAAATACTAAATTGTTAAAAATTTAATCATGGAATTTAAAAATGCCAATCCCAACGGTTGTAATGTTCTAATAATCAATCTACATCCTAAGATTTTACTTTTTTCCAAAAATATTGAAAATTGAGTTAAATAATCGATTTTAAAGGGTTTTTTAGAGTAGAGAATTCAAAACTGCCCGCAAACCAAAAACTCTCATAACTTTTGACTCATTGGTTGAAATGGAGTGACTCAAAGCTTTTTAAGTATATATAAATGTAGAGAACCAATTTCAAAAAAAAAATTCCGGAAAAAATGATTTTTTCTGATCTGCCCAAATTGCCCAGTTACGAAAAAAAGCAACATATCATGTCACAACTTTTGACTCGTATTTCGAAATGTCATAAAACTTGGTACACATGAAGATATTCCTTGCCTCCACCTTCTATTAAAATTTCAGCCTCAAATATGGATATCTCTAGTCACACGTACCTGCCCAAAATTTCTATACGGCCAAAAAACGCATATTGGTCCTTTAGGGGTTAACATAAAGATCCTTTGTTTAAAGTTCGCGTGGGGTGGATGCATGGTCAGATGTACCAAAACCAATGTCCCATTTCAATTTTCAAGATCATGTTTGATTGCAAGGGTTATTCTTAAAGAAGAAAGAACTTAGAAGCATCCTAAATTAGTGAATATATTCTATACTTGTTCTTAAAACAATACATGTAATCATTGTTTGTTAAAATTGATAAGATAAGTAATAAAGGACTTTTCAATGCATACATTTGGACTGTCCCATTCACAGCATCCAATGAAAATGATAGACATAACGTATCAAATTAGCTATGATGCATACATAGGGACTACATATGTGAATTAGCATCTTTTAAGTATTTTAGAAATGTGCTATAATTTTAGACAAGTGGCCTACAATAATAGCCATGGACTTTTTAGTGCCCAGATTGAGGCTAAATATTTAGGCAGCCATATTTTCATATTTTTAATTTGTTTTTTAATTTTTCTTTTTTCTTTGCAAAAGTCTTCCTAATCGCTACCTGGGCTTGGCCTTTTTTTTAATAAAATGGGAGTACCAAAGAACCGTGCAAAGAACTTCATACAGTGACATGATCTGGATTGCATACGAGTCCATTTAGCCTACAATGCCACATCTGCAGACATCCAGCTACAAATGGAATCGAGTTACTGTCTGTCGCACAATTTTTCATCCATTTTTCAGTTCCGTTAGGATTAAGGGCTTTGCAGAGTTCTTTCTCTTCCGCCTTAGTCTTTGGATTGCTCTTTTGTTTTGGGTTTGTTGCTGAATTTGTTGTTTGGACTCCGTTTCACAATGTTTGACCAAATAAGTGGAAGGACATGAAGAGGAACATACAGGCCTGGACTTGCTGAGAGGGAAAAGACCTTGGAAGAAAATAGACAGTGCAAGGCGGAGTGGAAAAGGGAGTATCGGAGACAAAGGAGAGAAAGGGACTTAGAGGTAGCCATCAAGGTTGAGAGGGAGTGAGAAAGAAGGGAAAGTGCGGTTAGTAACAGAATTGCTAGCGGGGAAGGAGAGACAAATACTCGCAACGTTAGGAGAGCGGTGCAGTGCATTGTCAAAGCCCTCAAGCAGACACTTCAATTGTTCCCTGGTCCGAAAGTGAAGGAAGCTGTGTTGCGGAAGGTGTGGGAGCATCCGGTCACAACGGAGGTTCTTCCAAAACATTTGCGAAGGTCCAATGCGGAGAAGGAGATCTTGTTGGGGCTGGTGCAAATTCTAAGGGAGGTGAAGCAATCCCAAACAAGGGTAGAGCTGGCCACAAAGCATGCAATTTTGATTGCTATGGTGAGTGCAGGAAACAAGGAGTCCTTGCGCAAGAAAGCTCGTGTTCTGAATATTCATCATCGCAATGTTTCTGCTGTGGTTGAGCGGAGGAGGAGGATGGACATTGCAGAGAAGTTTGAGCGGGTGCTATCAGTTTGAGCCATTTGTATAGACGTCTTGAGCATTGGTACCAAAAAATTAATAATAGTGTGGTGGTGTTTCGAGACACAGATGAGCCCAAATCAGAAAGAAGTAGTGAAGAAGAGTCTTGGTGGTGGATTCTTGGAGACACAAGTCGTGCAATACTTGATGGAAACACAGGTAATGTCTTAAAGCTGTGCTCTTGTTTTTGAATTCATATTGTTGTTTTTTGAACCCTAGTTCTTGTCAAAGTTTAGCTGCAAAATTGTTGGCCAAGAATTGTTGAACTCTTCAGCCCTTAGGGTTTGCGGTTTACGGTAGTCTTCTGCACCTGATTGAAGAGATGCTTATTGCCTTTTGCATATCAATGCACGTCTGGTGGCTTGAGTGGTTTAACTTCATGCAATTTCAGCTTTAGAGCAATTAGAGGGATTGTGAGAATTTGGGATCATTCCAGACACATTTTTCCTTCACAATTAGTGTAGTTCGGGTGTTAGTGAACCATTTCAGGGGTCTGGTGCCTTTTCTTGTGGCATTCTTTCTGCTTTGTAATCTAGAGTGGATTCTAGGTTCCTTCCTCAGTTATGTTTTAGGATCGAGGAGCCTTCAGGATGGGCAAGGTTGACGAAGGACCTTACAGAGACTCATGTGACAGTGCAGGGTTTAGGTAGAGGCCTTGAGAATGAGTTGGGATTACTAAGGACCTCATAGGGTCTCCATATGTCCTGTAGGGAGTTCTAAGAAGCCAAGGATTTGTGTGTCATGCTTGTGGACTTCACGGCACCAGTAGGACCTTTGAAGGACTCATGGGACAATTCAAACCACATTGGGGTAGCCTTGGCTATGTTTTACAAAAATCAAGGATCTGATAGGGACTCAATGTATCCTCTAGGGACTTTTCGTTGACAAATGGTTTAGGGGGCATGCTTGTGGACTTCACGGCATTGGTAGGATCTTACAAAGACTGAGGGGACAGTTTTGGTACATTGGGCAATCCCTGGGGTTTTTAAGATGATCAAGGACCTCATAGTTACTCCATATGTTTTGTAGGGAGTTTTGCAACCCTACAAGCACTAGTATTGCCTAGTGGATGGATTTAGATACTATCAAAAAGCTAAGGGACTTGATTTGGAAGAAATTTGGACTTCACAACAGTTGTAGGGCAAATACATTCAATCATGTGTGGTATTACTTCTGGTCCTCATGTTTGTTGGTTCGCTGCAGATGGAGTTCTTCATGCGGTTTCAGGGAGCACATCCAATGGTAATAGTAGGGAAGAGGATGTTTGATTCATTAAGGCCATTTTTTATTAAGGCTCTCAAGGAGAGAAATGTTTATTGCTGCATTTATCACGTGGAAACAGATGAGCTTCAAGTTGCATTCAATTCCACGGTTGTCATATCGGACAGAATTTTACTATTCACGGATGAATTGGATGAATCTGCGGTGACTGGCTGCAAACTTTGGAGGCCAATAACTTTTGTAAAAATTGTCCAAATTGGTCATGTGATATGTTTTTTGACATCTACAAAAATTGTAGATGCCGAAAAACATATATTGTGACCAATTTGGACAATTTTTCTAAAAGTCATTGGCCTCCAAAGTTTCCAGCCAGTCACCGCAGATTTGTCCAGTTCGTTTGTGAACAATAAAATTCTGTCTGATATGACAAACGTGATTCAATTTCATGAGCCTTAAGTCAGGGTTGCATAATTCTAAAAATTTTGTGAATGTAGTTGTGAGGATGTATGTTAGCCAGAAGGAAAAGGGGTTTGTGCTTGCCCCAAGCCTTGCCGTAACAGTGACCATGTGTGGTATAATGGGAGACATCTAACCTACGCAGGTACCACTAAATTGGTAGAGGCGATATTGTGTCCTCGTGAAGAGTTCTGTGAGTATCATAGAAGAGCATGCATATATGGAGAATGCAATCAGTGTGGTGTGGATTTTCTGCCGCTGTGTCCTCATGAGGTTGCTGGGGAGCTAGATGCAAAGGTGCAATGGAAGCACTTTGCCATGCAGGAAATAACCACAAAGAGGGGTGAAACTCGCAAGAAGTTGCAGCTAGTATACAAGAATACAGCATCAAATGAGTTTTGATCTTACTTTAAGCCCAAACTGCAATTTTTTGTCCAATATTCTTTTGTAGCAAAATGGCAAGATCGGCAATTTAAAAATTGTTTGGAGAACTTTCCTGAGGACTATCGTCCAGGTGGTGGATTTTGCCGAAAACCACAGCTTTGAAGTCCAGAACAAAGTGCAATCTATACATTGGCACAGCTACCAGGTTTTGATTCTTGTACACATCACATGGATGCGAAATCCGAATCCAAACCCCAATGATGAGTCATCTTGGACCATTATGAAGTACCATTTCTATGTTTCGGATGATAGACAGCATGATTCTTATTTTGTGCAGCATTGTTTGATGCTACATTGGGATGATCTTGTGGCTACTGGATTTGTGCCAAAAAGGCATTTCATTTGGTTTGATGGTTGTAGCTCTCAGTTTAAGAGTAAAATACTGTGGTATTTTGTAAGTCAATACCCCCAGGTTACAAGCGGCTACACTTGTCAATGGAGCTTCTTTGGGTTGGGGCATGGCAAAGGCCCGCATGACGGTGCTGGTGCAGTCCTCAAGTGGTACATTAGACAAGCCCAGCTTGATGCCTTTGGTCCCCGGCTTCAGAATGCAGAGGGCATTGTGTCTATCTTGCGGGCGAAGTTGAGTGGGCGGCCAGAAACTTGCTCTACATTCACCAAAAAGAGACCTGTTCATTGAACATTTTGGCACATTTAAGAGGGTGATATTGATAGGGAAACCGAGTATGTCTGTGAAACAATTGCAGGAACTAGAGACTTGCATTCAGTGAGATCTATCTCTGAAATGGACGTTCTCAAGTTGTTGAAAAGGTCCTTTGCATGCTTCTGTTTTGCTTGTATGGTAGAGGGCTAGGGGAAATATGTCAATTGTGAGTGGTGTCGCGATTGGGACGTGGAGGTGCTTCGGATGGATAGTGTAGGTTACGTTCAGGGTACTATGATAGATGCTTTTACGTTTGACTTGTGGGATGATTACGGGACAAATGGTGCATACTTGGCGTCTTGTCTGCAGCTAAGGGATAATTTTGCAACACATGCCGAGGCAGAAAATGACGAGGGTGTGGACTTCTACCAGCTGCTCTGCACCAAGCAACCTTATATTGTTGAGAAGAACTTCATGTGTACATGGGGAGAGAGATTTGTGGTTGGGGATATGGTTGTGGAGGCTAAGTACTATCAGAAGTAGGGATCTGGTTTCCAAAATTACGTGTATTTGGCCAAATCGAAGACAACTCATGTTCATCCTTCAGATATCAGAGCAAAGAAATTTCCTCTAGTGCTTCAAATTCACAGAGTTCAAGGGAACAATCCCATATATGCACTGCCAATACGTGTTGAGGGTAGGATTAGGCGCGCTATGGAGATGGTAGATTAGGAGAGATTTTGTGAAATGATTGCCATTGCAGGGACGGGGCTGCTACAGTAACGTTTCACTTGTTATGGCAAGGCTGGCAGCGTTCTGTGTAGTGGTGTGGTTTTATGGTTGGTGTGGCGGTGATTTTCTAGAGTGTAGGAGTTTTTCATGAACGTGGAAGTTCAGGCCAGTTACCGGGAAGCAAGTATTTCTGTTTGCAGATTATTCCATGCAATTTTTGCTTCATTTCTATCCTATCACTTGTTGCTCAAAATTGGCACAAGTATTTCATTGTAGTAATGGCAAATTTGTTTTTAGGGTGTGTTTTGGTTTACATTGCACTCTTGTCTTGCAAGCGGTAAAATGTGAGTCTCTGTATTTTGTGCAGGTGCAGAAACATAGAGAGAGGGAATTTATGGCCTGTAGAAGTCGGTTTTAGGTTGCAGTGGTTTAGATTTTCATAGTGCTCTTTTTTTTTTGCTTTGATTTGCTAGGCAATCTTGTTTTAGGTGTGTTTCAGGTTTAGTTTTAGAACTTTGTAAATAATATACTACACATTATGGAGACAATGTGCTTTTGAACACAACACCTTCTATTTTGTAGACTTTTGTGTTTCATTTAAATCCATGCAATAGTGCAGGTTCTTGAGTACGCCAATTTCTTGAAGTTGCGCTATGGCCAACCTTGTGAAGCTATGTTTCGTGCAATTTCATTGTTGTTTGATTTGACCTGGTATTCTTCATGCGACTTAAGGATAAATACACTTCAACTGGTATGCTTTGTCTTTATTTTCAGCAGTTCCTTTGATTTGAGGGGTCATGTTTGATTGAGTTTTAGTCCACTTTGAGTATGTTTTATTCCCTTTTAGTCAAACTTGGTCTAGTATGAACCACACTCAGAAGGTGTTCCCAAATAAAGCATTGAGCAAAAGCACCCACACAGATTTGGAAAAATTCGGCCCAAGTGAATTGGTGAACAGACCAGCAACAATGAAGCACTCTGGATAAATGCAGTCAAACCAAAATTACAAAACAAGTTGCAGTGACTAGCAGCCACTATGCATTTATGAAATAGAATTTCTCTGCATTCAACAATTGAGCAAAACCTCTTTGGATGCTCTTTACTATTAATTTCTAAGTTGAGGGTTTAGGATTAATCTCAGGGTTGCTAGGATTTAGGGTTTGAGTTTAGGATTAAATTTGGTGCATTTCAAATAAATTGAGAAGTCTTACAATTTTGATCCAAGGGTAGTTCTAATTCATTTGGTATTTGATTCAATATAGAAAATCAAATCATCAATCACTTGGTGCATTTCAAATAAATTGAGAAGTCTTACAATTTTGATCCAAGGGTAGTTGTAGTTCATTTGGTATTTGATTCAGTATAGAAAATCAAATCATCAATCACTTGGTGCATTTCAAATAAATTGAGAAGTCTTACAATTTTTATCCAAGGATAGTTCTAATTCATTTGGTATTTGATTCAGTATAGAAAATCAAATCATCAGTCACTTGGTGCATTTCAAATAAATTGAGAAGTCTTACAATTTTGATCTAAGGGTAGTTCTAATTCTTTTGGTACTTGATTCAATACAAAAAATCAAATCATGAATAGGCTCTTCACTAATAGACAATACAGTTTGTTGCTTCTCTATTTAATTTCCAATGAACGAAGGGAATACTTAGTTGATTTTTGACACATGTATAGACCTAAAGGCTTATGTAGGCAATATATGAATTAAATGTAAACAAAATCCACTCAACTTTTTGACTGGAGACAATGTTTAGATGCGTATAAAATCAAAACAAAAGGGGGGGGGGGGGGGGGGGGGGGTCCGAAAGACCAGTGTGAACCTCCAATCACAGTGATTTGTGCTTTTTGGTTACCCTGGTCTTCCGGGTTGTCTGATCACTCCTTGTGGGTCCTCTTATAGGAGGTGATTAGGCTTGCGCCAAACATTATGGAACAATTAGGAAGTCCAAAGTGCACACAATTCATGACTCTCTTCTATTAGCTTCTATTCCACACACCAATTGTTCAGGGAATTTGAAAGGTCGTTTTCTGTATATTTCATTTCATATTCTCTAAACTAATATTGATCCCTATTTGTCAATGTCAATTCCATTTTTATTGTTGCTCTTCAAACTTTTCAACTAAATTCATCAAAAGGTTCTAAAAATTATACACTCCATTTTTTAAACTTTATTTTTGACACAAAAATTAAGGATTGATCACTTCTATGATGGGATTTTTTGTAGTTCATGTACTCTAAACCAATGCTTATCCTTAATTTTTAGGTCGTTCTATATGTATTAAATTGAGATGTTAATACCAAAAATCACACGAGTCAAAATTCTCATCTCTAATTTAGATTTAGAAAGTTGTCAATTTCACCATGTCAAAACCACAAAGCCAAGTGGAAATTCTCAATCACAATGAATTGTGGTAATCCCATTACCACTAAGCTTGGTGCTTACATGATCATACCAAATCCATCCTTATATATTACCTCATGAGGCCTACAACAATGCTTATGGGATATAAATTTTGTTCTAAGGATTTGTAACTACTTAATATGGTTATGAAAATCACTTAGAATGAGCAACCACCGGCACCACTAGAATCAACAATTAGAAAATAAAAAGTCATGTGACTAGCTCTTTCAGCTGATTAGCCAGAACCACCATCGAGAATAATCCAGAGTTTAAGATTGAGGGAGGCTAAATCTGACTTGTTTGAAGCTTGGCGACACAGGTGCCCAAATTTGAACTGATGAACGACTGGATCTTATGGGAGCTAATGTGACAACTGGGAATGATACGGCATTGAATGTTATTTTCCAAAATAACCTCCACCCACATTAAGAAGCACCGCCTTCCCAGTTTTGGGATGGGTGGGTAAAAGTTGAACCTGTGCCCAGATTGGTCAACCATAGTTGGGGAGTTTTTTGGACTTTTGAAAGAAAATTTCTTGCGATTCTCATATTGAACCGGTTTTCAAAGAATTCAGTTCGCTTATTTTCTCTATTTTCTACTGGAAATGGAAACTGTACTATACAGATGATTTCACCAAATTTTTGCAAATGTTTTCAGTTTTAAATTTTTTTTTCCCAATTCCACTCACTAACTTTGAACTTGCCCCAGGTTTTTGTGAACACTACTAGGCACCCAGAAGCCGTGAAGCCCGAACTTCAGACTTTTTATTTCCTACAAGTTCATTACTATTGGTCTAGAGCCAAGAATATTTTAAAAAAATTCATTCACTTGGGCACATGTAGCAAGTGCTTGGCTACTCCGAGCACTTTAAAAAAAATGGAGAGGGAGGAACCAAGAATACTTAAAAAAAGTTTCATTTATTAGGGCACATGTAGCAAGTGCTTGGCTATCCTAGGCACTTTAAAAAAAATGGGGAGGGAGGAACCAAGAATACTTAAAAAAAAATTCATTCACTTGGGCACATGTAGCAAGTGCTTGGCTACCCCAAGGACTTTAATAAAAATAGGGAGGGAGGAACCAAGAATTTACTTAAAAAAAAATTCATTTACTTGGACACATGTAGCAAGTGCTTGGCTACCCCAAGCCCTTTAAAAAAATGGGGAAGGAAGAATCAAGAATTTGCTTAAAAAAATTCATTCACTTGGGCACAAGGTTGCTTTTTTGTATATATTTCATTTCATTGTTCTTAAGTGTGAAAGTTATGAGTTTTCAATTGAATTTTGTTTAAATAAATTTAATTTAATTATAGATAAATTATTCTAAAAATTAAAAATTAAAAGTTTTTTAACTCAATAAAGTAAAGTGCAAAATAATATTTCTTTTCAATTTGAGCATAGTATCTATGCTTGATCAAAATAAGCAACAAGAGCCGCAAATTGGATTCACAACTACACACTAGGATTCACAACCTCATCCAAATGTTCATAACTTTAAAGTTTTTGGCCTACTCTTGCCTATCTAGGAGAGAGATCCCATGGAGGAGGGGGGGGGGGGGGGGGGGGATGTAGCATGAAAATGTCATATTTTTTTGGCTTCTTTTACATTTTTCTTTTTTTCTTTTTTTCCTCTTTTCCTTGAAGTCCCTACAAGGTCCACCGTCCATGAAAGCATACAAGTATTTCTAAGCCTAAACCATAAGCACTCTAGGAATGCATTAGGCAAGCAACATAATATAGACCCCATGTGTGAACTTGGGAAGTAACACAAATGTGCAATCTAATGGGAATGAGCACTTTGTGGTTCTTCCTTGGATGCTATTTCAATGAATATATGTGTGCAATCCCCAGAGAATCAACACTTTGTGGTTCATATTTGGTGGAATGAACGCACGTATTTGTATAAAGGGGAACAAACACTTTGTGATCCATACTTATAGAAATCTTACCCAAAGCTCTAAATTTCATGAGGAGGCTTTCTAGCAAAATGAGATTACAATGAGCTCTACTTTAACAGGTAATATTATTAGTTACCTCAGTCACTAGCTAAATTCACCCACATTGAATTGAACAGCAATGAGAAACAATCCTAAGTCTTCAGACTGCGGCTGCCATCTTCTTCTACAGCATCTGCTTGGTTGGGGAGTACAGTTGGATTGTAAAATTTTTTTGTTGGTACTCATGTGTACCAGCAATTCAATGGATCATGTGCTATCTTGTTACTACAAGGCAGCATTCAAACATCCCTTCTTTTCCTTGAAGCCCCGCAAGCAGACGGATCAGCTAAAAACAACGAGGCATATGAATTGCTTGAAACCGAACAGTAAAAGCACTTCCAAAAAGAATATGGAATTTGACATCAAGAGCTAAAGGGCAATTGTGTTGCATGTTAAAATTTATTAAAGTCCTTCAAAATATCTAAACATTTCCTAGGAAAAACTAACATTAATCTACATAACACTAGTCTCCGTGTAGCAAGTGGAAGTGGAGTATACTAATCTGACTAAAATGTTGTGGCAATGTGCCTCCTCTCCTCTGCACACCAATACAACACCTCCCCCTCTCCCAAAATATCCAACATCGGGCATGGCTGAAAAGGCATACATTAGTAATACCATGTAAAGAAACACTGAATAAAGACCTCCAACTTAGCACACGCAATATTAAAAAAAAAGAAGTTGAAATTACCTATTGTCTGTGCTAGCCAATCTCCCATTACATGGTTGAGCAATTAATTTACCCCCCAAGTAGATACCAAACCTACCTCCAAAGTAGATACCAAACCTACCCCCCCTCCCACCACAAATAGATACCTAATGTTACCACCATTGCAAAACAATGCAAAAATCTTTTATAGCAAAACTAAATGATCAGTGGACCAGTACAGATTACTCACGCCATTGCAAGGACTATAGGCTTCACCTTATCATGTAGAAGTGGATCTATGGGTAGGCAGAGATCATTCACACCATCATAGCAGCTTGTCATTTCAGCAATTTCTGGTTTGCTACAGATCTGGTCTACCACCCTTGTATTACACGGCTTGTTGTGGCCTTCTTTTTGGAGATCTCCTTCTTTCTCTTCTTAGCAGGTGATTCAGCCACTTGATGAGAAGGTAGCCCATCATTGGACTGGCTGGGATCCGAGTTTGCCATCCCTTGTTCATCATCCTCAAATTCTGCACCCACATTTTCAACTCGAGGGACCTCTGCCAAAACGGAAACACCGTGCAGGGATTTTCTCGCACCCAACTTTTGACCTTTGGTATCAGTGGCCTCAATTTCAGGCGCTGCTTGTGGGCCATCTTTGTACTGCACAGGATTCTCGTCCTCCTTTGGAATTGGTGATGCAATGGTGCCACGCCCCTGTGCTGGACCACCTATATTCAATCGGATGCTTCCTACAAATGGGCTGACAGTCCTTGATCTACTGCCTAAGCAAGTCTCCCGGATTGAGTAGAAAAAGAAAGAGAAGTCCAACCTTGCAAATTTGCAGAGAAACAAACATGACCAATGTCAATTATGTTGGCCATATACTAACAGGAGTGCTACAAGAACAACTATGTAGGGTTCAAGATTCATGGCTGAAAATCGGCTTAGACATAAAAACATTAAAGAATACAAAAGAGATACTTCACTAGTGGAGACTCCTATGCCCAATTGAGGACTCCCTATTCCCTCTCAAGAACTATAGTTTACAACCTTGACCTATCTATGCACATCGCATGCCTTTTGAAGGACTTCCAGGGATCCTTGTAGTGAATGACTGCAGCCCAAGGAAATCAGGTACTTGTTTGGGCCTGCACAGCATGTCTATTGACTCCAATTCACTGCAGATGGTGTTCCAGGGAGGAGTAGCAAAAGTAATGACGTACACTGCGGTACTTAGGACTATGGCTACCTTAGCACATCCCTGCTGCACAATCAGAGACTATAAGACATAGTCTATACCTCTGACCTGGCATGCATTGAAAAAGGTGGATTCTCTTGTAAAACAACGACATCTACAGGATTGCAATAGATTTATATGACGTGCACAATGCCATTGAGAACTTCACCGGACAGTCTAGGATCCATGAACATTTTCTAACATTTATTACAAAGTCTAAGGTTCTCACAAATACCCCTAAAGCTCTCTCGTGGACTGTTTTGTGACTATGCGGGACCTTGACCTGTCAATGCACCGTACACTCTGTGCTTCTACATTCAACTGGCCAAATTCAACACAAATTCAAATGAACAGCAAATTGAACTTTCCAAAATGCAAAGAACTCACCTAAACCTTCCACGTCTTTATCAAAGCGTCCTTCATCGACAGTCCATCTTGAAGTTGCTACAGGCACAGCATTGGGATTCTAGATTCTTGAACTTGACCACCATTGCTCATGCATCTCTTTTTCACAGTCCTTCAAGAAGCACTTAGTAGATCTAGAAAAGTGAGTCCATACGCACCAAAAATGATATGCGTGCATGCAAGAGGCAATTTTACAATCCTAGGTAGGCTCAAACCCTTGCAAGCAAAAGGGACACTTGGATATAGAGAAACAAATTGCAATAGGCCTACTGTCCTTTGGATCTAAATTAACAAATGGTATTGGGGCTGGGAAAAAACCAGGTCTTTGAAACCCTAACTTCATTCGATTCATCTGGCCTTCCAAAGCAGCCTTATACATCTTCCAAATTGCTAACCTATCCTCTCCCAATTGCCACCTCTCTTCTGCAGAAGACAATTTCTGCATTGTAGAATCTTGGGTAGAGACCCCTAATCCACAAAGGCTCTCAAAAGCCTTGTTGACATTCTTCTCGGAATCAATGGCCTTCCAAAGTTCTTCAATGTGCTTCACAATGGACGCCACCGCGCCCTCATCAATTGGGTTAAGCTCCCACAATCGAGACTCCTTGACAGTCTTCTCCTCTAATTCTCGCTCCAATTTTGACAACCTCACAGAACTGGCCTTCAACAACATTTCTTGATACTCAATTTGCCCCAACACACGGAAGTTTTCCATGACAGCGTCCTCCTTCTTCTCTAAAGATTTCACAACTTCGGCTGACCCTACCAAGTCCCTCTCTGACAAACTAATATACTCGGACCATTCTCCGACTGACTTGTGCTTGTGGAGATCACTCAAATGCCTGTTGCTACTTTCCGGCATGATTTCAGAAAGCTTACCTTTGGTGAAAAGAGGCCCACCAAAATTTTTGCCCCTTGGTTAGTAGCGGCGGCCGTAAAGCCGTGACGCCCCCTCAAACAACGTTGGCATTGATCCTCTTGTTGTCACGATTGATTTGGGAAACACATCCGGCTTTCCTCTCCGCTTCTCAATTTCTGCTGTTCACGTGATTGCGGCAAGTCCACTCGATAAACACAACCCAATTCACTGCCTTATCTCCTTTCAGTTTCTGATACACATATCCACGTGCCTTGGACTTGTTAATCTGGAGATTTTTTGGGACCCCAGCACGTTGGTAAGTGACCATCCAAAGGTGCTCAACCTCCCTAATCAACTCCTCGTCTTTGGTGTGGCTATATCTGTAGCCATTACGGTTGATCAGAGGCCCAAACTATTTCTCAACATCCTCTTCTTTCAAATGCAACCCTATCACTAATTGCTTTGGATTGGCGCACTCGTTGCTGAGACTATATTTCTCGGCAAATGTTTTGCATGAAATTGGATTAATGCCGTCAAATACAAGCTCCGGCACCTCAGCATACTAAGGATCTATGTAAGAAACGGGGTTCTCTAATTCTACCTTTGTTGGTCTCAACTGTCTCTCCACTGGAATGGATTCAAACTGCCCAAAATTACTCACGCCCACTACATTCACTACCTCAACCAGATCCGCCCATAACTTAGAACCAACAAGAGTATAAACGAGAGATCGAGTAGAGTACAAAAAAAAAGGAAATGATTCTCTAAGACTGCAATAGTGCTACAACAATGAGTACAAGCGCAAACACCTGATTAGGAGAGAGGAACCTTGAACCCAGCTCAACGGCACCTCAATCAATATCGTCTGATTTGAGATCCACGGCCCACCTTAAAACCCTAAGTAGCCACAGCCCACTGCCGCCGGCTCGGCAAGTTAATGCCGCCAATGCTCCTGGCCCCGTGGCAGTCCGTGGCCGCATCTGTTTCTTATGGCGCAATGAGGCAAACCAGACCATCATAAAAATTTTGGACTTTATGTGAGGCAATACTTGCCATTTTTGGTACAATGACTATGCATCCACCTTGTGCACTTCGAGGCCACAACTTATTGATGTAGTATATTTTTACATACGTCTTGCACATTTGGAAGTTCTAGTATGCCGCTTTTTCTTTCTCCCAACCGCTCTCTGCTAGGATGTTAGGATTATCTAAAATCTCATAGTGAAGCCCATATGCAAACCCCTTTACTTTACCCTTTTTCTTTTGGTTAAGTCCTGAAGTCATTCCATCAGTACTTGCAGCATTCTTAGTGGCCATGACCAAGATTTGAATTTTTAAGCACTTGCAATAAAAAAATCTCTGCACGTGTACTCTTAACACCGATGTTTGTAAGAAAATCAATCAAAGCTTCACCTTAATAAAAATTGGACCCCTTCTCTCCACCAAGTAGGCGCAGTCAGCACCACGTTAAACACGTGGCAACAACAAACATACAACTTGGCTCACAACATAGTGGAGGAAAGAAGAAGTGAAGAAAATGGAAGACACCGTCCGCCCTTATACCCGTCTGCCACCAGACCTAAAAGTGGTCCAGCACCGGACAAGCGGACGGCTAATGAGGACCCGCCCCAGACATGTGGTCCGCCTGCTGGACCTTTGCTGTCCGCCTCCGAGACAGCCAACCACCTGCCCATCTGATCTGGCACAGTTTGGAACATGCTGTCCGCTCTGGTAGGGGTCCCGGACATCAACGTCCGCTTCAACTCTGTCCAACTGCTGTGGCATCCAGCATATGCGTCCACCATGGCAATAGCATCCAACCGTCTAGTCCGTCCGCTAATTGCGTCCGCCCTCCCGACCAATGTGACCATTTGCCAATCTCCATCCGCCAATCTCCATCCGCCTTCTCCGTCCGACTTGTCGACCGATGTTGCCGTTCGACATGCTCCATCCGCCGTTGAAGTACTATTGAAACTATTCTTCGAACATTGGATTCCAGAAAAGGTTGCTTTTATGGCCATAGATGCCATTCCATGCAAGAAGTATCCAATGTGACATTCATGTAGGAATGTTTAACTAGTTTTTTTCCTCTCATTTTAAAAGGCCTTGTAGACCATAAATCCAAATTCTAAACCCTAAACCCTATACTTTTTATCCTAAACTCCCATAAAGTTCAAGAATAAGGACAATTTTTTTGAGATTCCCCTATTAAATTTTAACAAACGATGTCTATACTAAATACTTGTGGATTTTACAATTGGAATTCATGTAAAACTTGTAAGTTTTTTATATCAGACTTTCTAATCTACAATTTTGTACACTGACTAAATTTGAGTGCGGATGAATTGTGGTTTCTAATGATAAATGAGGAGGGACCATTGTTTAGGATTCCCCTTGTAAATTTTAAATAATGATGCTTAGACAAAATAGTCGTGGATTGTACAAATGGTTCTATATTTAAAACTTCCCAAAGCAACTACTCTACCAAAAATGACATGAAACTGCCATTTGTGAATTGTGATGCATTCTCTGAAGAATGCAGGGAAATAGAACTTTCAAGAATGTAACCATAGGGCCAGGGAGGACTGACCCTCGATTGTCCCATCAAAGGATAAATGTGAAAACTGCCCCCTATTTTGTGCCGCTTAAATTTTGTATTTCTTCACGTTTCCTAACTAATTCAGGGCCTCTGGTTGCAAATATGATTTTAGAAATTGCAAGTTTTATCAAATGTTTCAAATAAAGAATTTCAATGTTTTTTGCAAGGGTAAAACTCAAGGCAATAGAGGGGTCAGTTCTCCCTGGCCTAACCATAGGATCTTGTGCTTCACTTATTTGAGATCATGTTATAAAAATTTCATGAAGTTTGATCATACCGATTAGAAGATATTAGCATTCAAAGTTGAAAAGAAATTTTTTTGGATTGTTGTCTTGCAATTTTAGATGACTATGATCTCCATTCACTAGAAGAAAACTGCGTTGTTCTCGTCAAAAATTGTTTTGTATTGAACAAAAAGTGTGGGGTGGATTTTGTTGAGTTCTCCCTTCATAATGCAAAATTCTGCATTCCATTGTTTCAACACAAAATTTGATTTTCATTCTTTAAAAAATTATTAAGTAAAAGTAAATCCAAAATTGAACAAAAAAACAAAATTGTTAATTTCTCTAAAATGGAATTGAAATATAATAATCCCAATGGTGAGATTTTTGTAGCAAAAAAATCTAACCCTATGCAGAAAAGAAAATCTAAAAAATTTAAAAATTGCATTCAAAATTGAACTCTATAAGTAATTTTTTTGAAAAAGATACTCAAATTGCCAAAAAAATAAATTGTCTATAGAATGAATTAGAAGTTTATAAAAACATAAAAATATAACATTCTAGCTAAAGGGTCCAATTGAGGTAACAGGAGCCAACTTGCACCGTAACCGTTGCTTTTTAAAACTATTATTGATTGTATAGCTCAATTTTTTTTGGATTTGCCACAAAAAAACATGCCTCATTAATCATAAATGTTATACTGTTACATGTGAATCATGTATAGTCTATGATATCATTATTTCATCTAAATTAAGTACCAAAACCCTCCAAATTAAGCATGAAACCAGTGCTTAATGAAATGTTAAAGGATGAAAATCAAACTCAACTGGATGTAAAATAGCCATTTCAATGATGTTCTGGACAATAAATAGATAAATGAAGCCATTCATGAATGTATAGGCATTCCAAGAGCTAAATGGACAAAAATGAAAATAAAAAATTCAACCAAAGCAGTCCAATAAGCACTAAAGGGCATGATACAAGTGGCTCCAATTACCTCATTTAGACCTTAGAAAAGTTTAAAATTTAAAATTTAATTTTTTGAGTTTTTATTTGGGCTGCCCGCCAACCTATATTTTTGGATTACTATGTTAAAACTTCTGCTCCTGGAGTCCGGGACAACAATTGACACTAAAAAGTACATTCCCAAAAACCTTGCGTACTTTTAAAGCTCTCCAAGAAGTTTCAAAAAATCCCACTAAGATTTGAACAATAAGGAGCCTATCCAAAGTCACATTTTGACCCTTGTAAGGCTATTGGGACTTTAGGAGTTAAATACAAAATATACATAATAGCTCAAACATGCACTTCCTGAACAAAGTAGACCTGATCACCTCATTGACAAGAGCATATTCATCCAATTTTGTAATATTTTGAAAAAATATATTCTGTAAAGAAAATAAAGATTACTTTGATATTTTCAGAATTTTATTTGAAATGACCTCCCTTAGCGGTTGGACATGTGCCCGTCGTTTGATTTGGAATTGGACGCAATCTTGTCATCTGCCTTTTGCACCCGCCGTCCGAGCAGTCCCCCTCCGTCCAACCATTCCCTCCCATTTGTAGGCAGCCGTTCGAGCAATCACCCTCCATCCGCCTCTGCCGTCCGAGCAGTCACCCTCCGCCCTAAAATCGCCGTCCGATCAATCCCCCTCCGTCCGTTGGCTGTCGACTGAGCGGTCCCCCTTTCGTCTGCCAGTTTCCATTCGATGACCTGCGTTCTCCCTCTGCATTTGTTGTCCGCGTTTGCAACAGACCGAACGGATTGTCGGATCTAGCAAATGGCGGACTGCATGCCTCATCCAGGCCGTCCGATGCATCGTCGTCCGACCACCTTGCCGGCTGTTAGGCTATAAGAGGTGCACACGACCCGTCTACTCCTCGCTTTTGATTTCTCCCTTGCATCTTGCTGGAGTGGATTGGAAAGTTTGGTGGCTTAGGTCTCCATTGGCTCTTTTCCTTGGAGAAACAAAAGTCAGATTTGGAGGCCCTTTTATTGCTTTTTTTTCAAAACTCAACGTAATTTTCTTTGGAAGTGAAGTTCTCTAGGAATTTCAAAGTATTCATTCATACAGTGAAGTCCATTTCAATGGTACAAAAGAAGAAGGCTGCAAAGAGGAAACACGAGGAACATAAGCACCCATCGACTAGTGCGCCTGATAAATAGCAGCCCAACTATGCATTGAAATGTTTTTTGATCAAATGCATGGTCGACCTCTATGAGACGGAAAGCACTATGTCCCTCCATACCAAATATGTTTGGTACAATGAGGAAGGTTCAGAGAAATTCAGGTCAAACATGGGGAAACAATTTATGGATGCAGTCAACGTTTTGGAATGGCAAAAAAAGACAGATGAGAGGGGCTTCAACTGTTTTCTGAAGAACAAGGTCCAAGATTCATTGTGGAATGCAAAGGACATCCTATCAAAGTATGGGAAGCGTCACCGTGCAAGTGATGAAGGCTTTAAGCAAGTGATTCTCAAAGCTGAATTGTTCGTTAACCGTTGTGCTCTGTTCTCAAGGAGCCCAAATAAACGAGAGTCTCTGCATTGGTGGAAAAGCGATGATGGACTTGCTGAATTGACTAAACGTAGACCACATTTCATAGCGCTTTTGGACATGGCACGAGTGATACCGCAAGACAAAGAAATCTGGAAGGACGGGTATTCAACAATTTGGAGGGTCAGGATTGAGGGTTGTCCAGAGATACCTAATTATTGGGAATTTGTAGCAAAGATATCCAACCAACACATCAGACATCCTGAGCTTGCAAACTTGGAACACCAGAATGAGTCAATGGCAGTGAGGATTCCACATGTTAGAGTTATATTGTTTGCTCTTGTTTATGCAACAAAGTATGAAGGGTATTCGTATTGGTGAAATAGCGAAATACTACGACATATGCTGAATCTCAATCACTCTATTGCAGACAACATATATGTTCACTTGATGTCTAGCGAGCCAACGGATGCAGAGAAGATTGACATTTTCTGCCTAGTTCGGTTTAGGAAGGAACGGACGGAGCTTGCATGGGCATTGCTACACATCATGCGAGCGGTGCACAATGCAGGACATCTTCACAATGATATCTCTCTAGACAACATCATGTTTCACTTTTCAGAAGAAGAGTCACATGTGTACATTGGAGTTTGCAATTGGAGAATGACTAGCTTAGCTACAAAACTGCCAAAATCCTTATATGTGTTCACTTCAGCTAGTGACATGAAGGAGGCTTTGGCTCGGAGGTGGTGGGTGAATCCAAAAATAGAATATTTGCACCACAGAAATGGAGATGCGATTATCATTCCAAGTTTGTCACATGCATTGGAAGAATATGCGGTTTGCAATATAGCTCGGCAAATCAGCGGGGACTGCATGTCCGATGAGTACTAGAAGTTGAATATGGAAACGGGCAGTATGAGCAAGTTCAACCACCACACATTGGCATTAGAGTTTCAAGATTATTTGGAGCGGCCTTGTCAAGAAGGCTCGAAGAACGCGAGCAATTTAGCCTACATCATCAATCAGTTCAGCAGTACTTTTTGTTGGCCTATACCAGATGAACATTTTCGACGTTTATATGAATAGTTTTGCATACTATATAGAAATATATAAGTATTTAGTAAATATAAGAGACCGGATGTATGCGAGCAAATTGTATATTATATATGCAGCACCATTGTATGACAATATAGGTGAAATTTGATGTATTTTTCAAATTCTCCACTGCATTTCTAATTTTCAATTATTAATGATTATGGTCTTCAATGACTATGAACATATGTCTATCTTGAATGAGAATGGCAATATTAGTTGTTGATAGATGTTAATTTGGACATTAGCAAGGATGTGGGACAAATCGTATGATGTATTTTGTATCGATGGAATAGGAAAATGGAAATTGAATTGATTTCTAGAAGTTTATCTTCAACACTTCAAGTACACAAAGGATAGCTTTATGAATGATTTAGAACTTTCTTGGCAATTCAGTCAAAATTATGCTTATATGAAGTATTGATGGATGTACATGTTACAACTATGAAGAACTTGCAGTTCTTTTTCATCATTAATGGAAGAAGGATTTATTTTTATGAGTTCTTAACTGGATATTTTATGAATTTACATGCTAATTGCAATTTTTATGAGTTTTGGTTCTTCATTGAGATATTTTATGAATTTACATGCTAATTGAAATTTTTATGAGTTTCGGTTCTTCATTGAGATATTTTATGAATTTACATGCTAATTGAAATTTTTATGAGTTTCGGTTCTTCATTGAGATATTTTATGAATTTACATGCTAATTGAAATTTTTATGAGTTTCGGTTCTTCATTGAGATATTTTGCACCATTTTATTTGAAGTCTACTTGTACCATTGTCAAATCCAATTTTAACAATGACTGATTATGATTTTTATGTTCAAGAGTTCATGCAAGGATATCCATTGCAATCTTCACTTTCCGTAGTGTTGAGCGCTCTTGTAAATGCGCCTCCAATATAGTAGATTTTGGAGGAAAAAACACATTAGAAATTCATTTACAAAATAGTGGAGTGTATTTTCATAAGCTACAAATTCATTGCAGTTAGGCATGTTAGGCACTTGAACCTCATATTCCAAGGTGACCATTTATTTAGATTTGACATGTGAAGCGAACATTAAAAGCTTTCAAATTACTTTAGCAATTTTAACCCCTAAAGGGCCATTGTCCGTACAGCGGACATTTGGGATATTGGGCAGGTAACTACGGGCTAAATTTTTGTCCATAATTTTTGAGACTGTTTTTGAAAATAGAAAAGTAATAAGCTTTGTGGGAGAATTACTTTTTTCAACTAGTGCTTGAGAACAAAAGTTATGCCCAAATGAGCTCAAAACAAGGAGGAGGGGACAGCAAAAAAAATAAAAATTTAGGATTAATATATGAATAGAATTTTTACAATTTATCCAAAAAAAAATTCTACATGGTTTAGTTTTTTTGCTAGAAGAATCATACCATTGGAATTAGTGCATTTTGATTCCATATTCAACATATTACTATTTTACATTTTCCTTCTATCTTGTATGGACTTCAGTTTAACAATTTTTTTTAATAATGGAAAATAAGTTTTTTTAGATTTTTTTTCTCCTAGACTCTCAATTCAATTCTCCACTATAAATATTTAAAGCTCAGAACTCTATATTGCAAAAATGTAAAGTTAAAAATGTTCTAAGTCCAAAAATCTAGTTCCACAATGTAAAGAAAATTTTGTTTTCTTCACTTTAATTGCAGATATCTTGCAATATCTACGGTCAAAAATTCTAAAATTTTTGATACACATTGCCATATTAGTTAGGTATAAGAATCTATGGATAGATGTGGAGATACTCTTGTTTAAGTGATACTCTTGTGTCTTGTTTCTCTATGTGGTCTTTAACATGTCTAGTTTGAATTTGTACGCATTCAATTAAAACAAAATTCTACAACTTATCAAAATGTTGGATTTCGTTCAACATACATCAAATTCCTAGAAGCTTAAAAGAGGACTTGGGCATAACACAATCCCATCCGTAGGAGAGCAAACAACAGGTCGTCCCGTCCAATCTGACAGAAGCCGTTTGACACATTCAAGTATTGATTGTCCGCATCTACATAAATCGTCCAAGAATACGCCGGATGGGAAGCGAACGGCAATGCGGATGGTTTTCGGTGGGCAAAGCAAATTATCGTGGTCGGGATGGTCAATGGCGGAATGCGTTGGACCATGCGTCTGATCGCGGCTAAATTGATGGATTCGGCGGACGGGATGGCAGACGGTGCCTGCGACCGCGGCGGATTGATGGGTCAGACAAGTATTATTTTTTTTAAAAAGGAAAAAAAAACAAAAATCAAAATGTCACAGGATGTCCGATACCCTCCAGACGCTAGACACTGGACGTTCGGCCAACCTTGGTGAGGAGGTTTGGGAGGGATTTTTTACTTTGAAGTACATTAAAATTGAAAAAATAATTAGTTAAATTTTTTCCATTTTTGATGAAGCACCAAATTGGTGATAATAAATGTTATAGTTGTGCTCCAAATTTAAACATTCATCCACATATTGGATTGAAAATATCACATTAGTATATATGACATATCCATAATTCAGTTTTCATCATCAATTTGGTGATTTCTTCCAAGACCTTTTATTTATTTGAAGTATTTTGGCAATTTTCACCCTTCTAGTCCTTTTTTTGTTTTGTAGGCTTAGTGCAAGGCCCAAATTTTTGATGCAAATTGATTACAAATTCCAAGAAAAAAACACACTTGAAATAAGCTTGTGAACTAGGCTTTTGAACCAGTTTTGGTAGTTTAAGGTACACATAATAGTGAAATTAAAGTGCCCCATACTAATTCCTTAACATTAGACTAATGAAGCTCAACTTGTACAAATAGATATGTTTGTAGAATTGTTTTTTTATTTGATAGCTTCTATAGCAACTTTCTTAGCAAAAAATAACCTAATTGTTAAGGCAACCTAATTTTCTTATTTTGTATACTGTAGAAGCCCAAAGACCCAAACATCTAGGCTAGTGCTCAGTTGCAAAACAAAATTCTTATAAGAATTCTTAATTTTCTCTTAACAATTCTTTCTGTAGGTCAGAGACATCTGTATGAAAAAACATTAAAATAATAGTTACTCTTTAAGTTTATTCTTCAAAGCAAGTTAAGTACATGCTTAAAATTTTCAAATCATTTGGAACTATATAATATATAGAAAAAATTTGTAATTAGACTAAATTGGAGAAGGATTAAAAAGAACAACATTGGTGCCAAGAACGTACTTGTGGAATTGGAAAATGCCAATCCCAAGGGTTGTAATGTTGTAATAAACAATTTGCACCCAATGTTTTGTTTAATTTTCAGAAACATTAAGTTAATACCTAAAGGACCATTTGTACCCTCAAGGGACAATTGGGATCTAGGAAGGTTCCTACACTCACAATTTTTAGTGATATTTGTGGGATTTCTTGAAGTTGTGTATATTTGCGAGAGCTTTGGGAATATATGATTTTTATTTTAATTGATGCCCGCAAGCAAAAGTTATTGCACAATAAGTAGAAATGGAGTTTGGTGGGCAAAAAAAAATCATAGGAAGTCAAACTAATTTTGTAGATTCTAACTTTTTCTTACAAGATTATATTTCTATTTATATCTCAAGCTTTGTTTTAGTCAATTTGGATTAATAATGAGAAAGCCATGGACAATTGGCATTTTTTGGGCAATCTAAGGATCTTATTGAAAAATTAACTTGTACCATTTATATTTGAATTAAACTTTTCTAAGTTTCCAAATAAATTATTAGACAAGGTTAGATTTATTTACTAGAATAATGCAAGCGTTGGAAATATTGTGATCCAATTCCATGTAAAAGTTGTTAACAATTTACTTTTTATGTTCAATCTAAAACCCACCTTTACTTAATAATTTTGTAATGAATGAGAATTAAATTCCTTTTTTCTTGAATTGTTAGAGTAGATTTTGAATTCAACTACTTAACATATGTAAGTAGAAAATAAAGATGACCATTGTAAAGAATTTGAGCTAAAAGATTGAAAGCCAAAAAATTTGTTCAAAAAAGGTGCAAAAAAACTTGTTTTCTTCGCTTTAAATGCATATACCTTACATTGAATATATATGGTCAAAGTTTCCGAAATTTATTCCACGTATTCATATACTAGTCAAGTATAAGATCTTACAGTTAGATATGCTAAATAAAAAAAATTTAAGTTCTTTAATTTTTCATTGCAATAGAGATGATACTTTTTGAGTGTTTTTTTTATAGAAAAATCACCTTGGTCTTTTACAAGTTAAATGAAGGAGGTCTCAAGAAATTTTAGGATAGAGATTCCATATTTGCCCTCAAACAAAAAGACCTCAAGAATGTCGTCTCATTAATGAAAATGTGAATGATTCTCAAAATTTCCACACCCTTGGTAAATCAAATTTAGTAATACCATAGAAGACCTTTCCTTCCAAGAATCAAGTTCAGAGGATAAATATTTGTATTTTGTCCTATCCTATGCTCAGGCCAAGTTCTTTGAAAACTAGTATAAAATATCGTCAGCTATGGCATGTAACGCACTTTTCAAAAATTATGATATTATAAAAGTCCTCATTACTTTCTACGCAATTCAGATAGAGGGACGGTTTTCAACAATCCATTTTCCGTACCAGCAGTTATGGTACCTCAATGCCCTTGTAGTTTCTGAATTATCCGGTTGCCAATAATATATTAAGAACTTTCTGTTGTTCACATCTCTTGCCAATCTGCATACGGTGGACAGTGCTCTTCCTTGCCAAACAGGACAAATATGCGGGTCTTTAGGTCTGAGAAGAACCCATGAACCTGGGCGGATGTCAAGCCAAGGATTGAAGCTTTCTAGTGGTGCTTCATCTACAGGGCCGCAATAAGGTTTCGGGTCCTCTTCCTCCGGAATGATGTCAAGCGGATTGACCCTCACCCTTGGGCCAAGTACATCAGTATACACCACCCTCCAATCATGATATGGCCAAAAGCATTCTTGCAATTCAGGAGGACACTCTGGGAGTGGTTCTTTCAGCTCACCCAACACAAGTTTCCAATAATCAACATATGGACCAAATGCTGTTGCAAATCCCTTGCATCTAGACATTCCGTTCTGCCAATATTGAATGTACTTCTCCAGTCCTACCATCATGAAACCCTTGTTCAAGGTCGCTTTCCTTGCCATTTCAATAGCCTTCTCTTGGTTTCCTGTGGCTTTGGGGACTTTGCTGCCCCACATGGGCTTAAATGGAACAGGCTTTGGACAATCGGAAGGGAGCATTCGCCAACCATTGCAGTCTATCTTCCAAAGGGTTTGGAAAGGTTTATTTGATGGCAGCTACTTCGAATCAACAGCTGACCTTTTGAAGTTCATAACAAGGACCCCGTCGCTGTCCATGAAGAACCTGAATAGGTGCATCTCTCTAAGCCCAATTAATTGTTTCCCGCGATCGCATTGACAACCCTTCACGAATGACTTGGAATCCCCCACCTCCTGTATAATCTCCGGCATAAATGACAGTTCTTGCAACTCCATGAATGCTTTCATGAGATCAGCCAGCACAAAAGTGTTCTTTGTCTTCAAAGCTTTAGACAGGTGGCTGAAATATGCATCAATGTCTTCATGAGTGTGTTTGATTAGTAGAAACTGAACTTGAATTTCCTTGAAGACACCTTGTGCAGTGAGCAAAGACAAGAACGCCATCAAATATTTGTTCTTGTTATCCTTAGCAAAGTTGTCAAACTGAAGATAACACTTTTTGGAAAGGGGGACGGATCCAATCCAAGCTTTTGGATCGGTAAGCTTAAAGATGTCCATACACCTAGACTTTCCTATAAGTAGAGCCTCAAACATTGGGTTAGCCGGCGGATAGGGAAAAATGTCTCCCGTCTCTTGAATTGGTGAATCCTCTAATTGGCAACACAATCTCGCCAATGACGAGATTGTAAAGTTTGAATCACCAGGCCAGCATGACGGAGCATAGTGAGCATATGCACAATCACCGTGACCATGAGCTACCATTCCAGTAACGCTAATAGGAAGCTGACCCAGTCCAGCTGTGGCCTTGGTTGTCAGCCTCATTCTTGGGAGAGCTGTTTTAGCTGTATCCATCTTATCGTGAATGATGCATACAACGTCCTTCGGGTTTTGTTTCGATTCCTCCCGCCACATTGCATACAACCGGCGGTATGATGCTTGATGATGGAGATGTTGATCTTGCTACTTCATGAACTCCACGTACTCCGGGCTTCCTTTTAGTGACTTCAGCAGGAACTGCAGATATTGGTCGCACAAACTACATTTTGCAAAGGAACTTCCAACAGGCTTTATGTATACATTATTGAATTGCTCCTTCTTAAGTCTACTAATAGTTGGTCAGTTGACGGTGGGGAGCCCGTAATCTGCATTCAATTGCCAAAACAATGAAAGATTGACTCAGTGTATAAGGTAGGAAAACTCTAGGACTTCAGGAGAGAGAGAGATACCATGAATAAGACATGAACACCTGATGAATGACAGAAGAGAGCAGGCGTCGTGATATATCATGATGATAGAGTCAATGAAGAGAAGTTAGGGAAGAGAGTAGGCACCGTGATATATCATGATGATAGAGTCAATGAAGAGTATAGGCATTGTGATATATCATGATGATAGAGTCAATGAAGAGAACAGGCATCGTGATATATCATGATGATAGAATCAATGAAGAGAAGTTAGGGAAGAGAGCAGGCATAGTGATACATCATGATGATAGTCATTGTCTTCGACAATTAAAGAAGACAGCAGGCATCATGATACATCATGATGGTAGAGTCAATGAAGAGAAGTTAGGGAAGAGAGCAAGCATTGTGACATATCATGATGATAGAGTCAATGAAGAGAATAGGCATTGTGATATATCATGATGATAGAGTCAATAAAGAGAATAGGCATTGTGATATATCATGATGATAGAGTCAATGCAGAGAACGTAGGGAAGAGAGCAAGCATTGTGATCTATCATGATGATAGAGTCCATGAAGAAAAGTTAGGAAAAAGAGCAGGCATTGTGGTATATCATGATGATAGAGTCAATGAAGAGAAGTTAGAGAAGAGAGCAGGCATCGTGATATATCATGATGATAGAGTTAGTGAAGAGAGCATGCATTGTGATATATCATGATGATAGAGTCCATCAAGAAAAGTTAGGGAAAAGAGCAGGCATCGTGATATATCATGATGATAGAGTCAAAGAAGAGATGCCATGGAGATGAAAGCGGACAAGAAGGATATAGTTTAGTACTTCACTGGTTTTCTGTTCAACGTGTTTCCAGTTATTTCCAGCAAGCAGGAACTTCAAAGTGTTCATTCTCCCGTGACCTATATCGTGCATTTAATGCAGCATTTGGTCAGCATTTTCATCAATGATTGCTCTCATGGTTCCCGTTGCCTGAACCATTCCAATCCTAGGGCGCTTAATCCCTTTGTTTCTATGAATCCTGAAACCCTACCTTCTTTGTACTTGTCAATGTAATTATGGTATGTGGACTTGGGAATTCAAGTAGAACCTCTGCCTGACTAGGAGTGTCTTCTCCTGGAGAGAGAATTGGCAACTCCGACTTCCGCAACACTTTTCGGAACTAACATTTCCGATTGCTTCTTCCTCTGTTTTCCAAACGTATTGTGAATCCTTTTCATGAAGATTGGGCTTACAAATGATGAAGCAGTAAGGGGCCTTCATTCTTCTACCAAGATAAGTAAGGGGGTCCACAACAATAGGAATAGCTGCAAAATGGTTCAAGGTTTCCTTCAACAACCGTCCATTCGGGAATTGGCACTCCGATACATGCCACCAAGCATAAGTCATTCTGCCATCATCGTAACCCACAAAAACATCCAAGACAATAACACCAATGCAATCCTCACCAAGTGTTCTTTCTTGGAAAGGATTGTCCGGCCTCTAGCAATTAATGTGCCCCGACAAAAGAAGCACAGTTGAAAAGTCAGTGCGATGCACCTCAAGCCCAAACTATAAATCCTGATGAATAAAAGAAGATGAATTCAAGGGCACATCATCTCCCACCGACTTTAGAACATCTATTGGTCTCCATAGTATTGTCCGGTCGAGCACATCAGAGAGTGTCCAAAAACCCCGTTGTCCAGGGTTCAGTTGAAGACCACAAGCTTCTTCAATAAGAAAACAAGGCCTTAACAGAACAAAAACACATGTCTCCAAAGGAATGGCCACACAAAGCCATTCCCTCCGGACGAACGTCAACAATTGAACCTTTTCCTACTTTTCCAAATCCTAGAAACAAAAAGTTTAACTAAATCGCCCCTGCATAATGGAGATAATGCAGCAGTGGAATCCTGTGAATCATTATCCATTCCTGATACATATATGTATGGAATAATCTCATCATCGGCAGAATGTGTGCTCAAATCCATTACGTGCGTTCCTGTCACTGATCAGTCAATATTGTGATATATCACGATGCTCACATCTTCTGCAAACATCATTTGCCAACATTGAGTAAGGGGTTAGGTGAGTTGTGGTATGAACACCATTCCCTTGAAAACAAATAGTGCCATTACTTAATTTTGTATCCAAACTCGATTACCTTGTTTACGTGAGAAGTATACTTCACCCAAAGCTTGCATCCAACAACCAAAAAGAGAAGGGACCATGATATATCACGTTGTACAAATTTCATGACCTCTTCCTGCAGACATCAATGCCTGTCGCATTGCAAACATCATGAGATCTCATGGTGTTGCCACAGATACCTTTGTTCATATAAGATCACGCAGTGCTCTCAACAAATCATCATGATACATCACAATGGCCGTATTGGATCCACATGTGCCACCGCAAATCCCCTAAAATACATACAACTACCATCTATACGTATTATATTGAATTGCGCCAACCTATTCAAACGTTTGACTTCAACCACTAAACTATAAGGACGTCATACGCTATTGACTACAAATCCCACTTGGCCTGGCCTCCAAGAAAAATATGAACCTAGGTATGAGCCACTCATCAAAGCTGTGGAATAATGGACTGCATGAATGCTTTCATATGCAGAAGCCCATCATTCTCTTCATATTTGCGAATCATGATGAACTTTTGTCTCTAGTTACTAATTCAGAAAATGCAACACATGCACAACACAACTTGTTAAATTGCAACAAGTCTATGAACTTCATTTGGGCTACAAATTCTCTATTTGAATTGTGTCAGAGTAGACTCCATCGGCCAACGATAGCTGCTGCATTCTCAAATTCCTTCGTGGCATTTGAACACAATATACAACTTTGGGAAAACGACTAATGGAAACTCAAACTTTACAACCGACATGCAATGCAAAGTGTTGAGATTGTATCCAGAATGAAGTGATGGGCATTGGACATCTTGTGAATCCACCTCAAAGCGCTTGGAACACCGAAATGCCTGGACTCAATACTCTGGAGCATTCATAGCGACTTCATGTCTGCAAAAGAACAAGCTCTACCGAGTTCTAGGATTATGAAAGAAGTTCATTGGAATCCCGAAGCTCTAGTTTCCCACTACAAATTTCAGAGGGACGTGTGGTCTTGCTTTTTAAATTTCCGGTGCATTCTTCAAGCTTGCACTTCTTTGACCACAAGAAGGATCTGAAGATGCAGTCTTCTAGTCATAATTTGCACTACATCCTACAAGATCGACCAGCACTGACAACTCGGAGGTAGTGTGTACGATTCTAAAATTCAAAACATTCAGTACGTTCTAGAAATCAGAGCAGCACTATGGAGCTGAAGAGGATGCATGCAATAATTCAATTAGAATCTTCTCGAGATTTTGGAAATTCGTTGCATTAACCCCTAAAGGACCAAATGGCATTTTTTGGCAACATAGCAATTTTGGGCAGCTCACTACAAACGGAAATTTTAATTTTTTTCTTTGAAAATTTCACAAGTTGTGTGCCCAAGGAGTAGCTTTAAGGCCCAATAATTTTCAAAACTTTTGACTGCATGGTTAAAAAGTTATAGTATGATATGTGATTTTCAATGCTCAGTGGGCAGCTCAAAAAATTCTTAAAAAATCACTTCTTAAAAAAATAAAAATTTGAAATTAGTTCTCTAGATTTATATATACATGAAAGGCTTTGAATAATTCCATTTTGATTAATGAGATGAAAATTATGAGACGTCCTAGTTTGCGGGCAATTATGGATTCCCTACTCTGAAATAAACTTTGAAATCCTTTATTTAACTCAATTTTCAATATTTTTGAAAAAAAATAAAAACATTGGGTGTAGATAGGTTATTACAACATTATAACCATTGGGATTGTCATTTTTCAATTCTATAATTAAATTCTCAACAATTTAGTATTTTCAATCATTTTCTACTTCTTTCTATTTACTATTTTTTTCCTATATGTTGTACAATTTCAAATGATCTGAAATTTTTCAAGCATATAGCCAGATAGACTTCAAAAATAAACCCAAAGAATAACCACCATTTTAGACATTTTTTCATTTAAATGTGACCTTGTGAAGTTCAGCTGCTCGGTTTTTTGCAAGGCCCAAAAAAAGATTTTTGTCAATTCAAATGCTAATATCTTGCAATTTACAAAATGGAAAATTTTGAAAAAATTTCTACAAATTCTCAAACAAGTTCACTACAAGATCCTATGGTTACATGTGTCCAACTTTTTTTTTTTTCTAAAATTTGGTACTTGTACTAAAAATGGCAATTTTAGAGTCTTTTTGGTGAAAACATAGTCTCTGACCTTTAGGGGTTAAGTCACTGCATCGTTGCACTGTCACCTGCCACCCATTTAATGGTTTGTTGGGATCGGAATATGCACTTAATGCCGTGCTCCAGTGGACTATGTGGAGTTTTCAACGATCCATTTTCAATGTTCATGTCTTCTAATTAATTGTGCTCCGGCATGTAATGACATACATTGAGTGTACTACATTGATGTATGCAACATGAACAATTATCCATCCCTCCGTGACAATCTGTACAATTTAATGTAAAAAAAATTGGGATTGAATTCTAAAATTCTGAAAAGAATGCGTACTGGCCTTTTTATGAGATTCCAATTGTTCCAAAAAGTCTAGAAGAGGCTTTACGTAGATGGCCACTGCATTATTGCTTCACGTTTCAAGGGTTGGAAAATAATTAAATTTCTATATACGGTTGGCCATTCCCGACGGAATCTAACGGATCAGGGTTCCTGGTTACCAATGCTTTGGGTTCTTAGGAAACCCCCAGGAGGGTGGGTGGGACATCCCTTCTCAGGGCTATTCCTACCAACCCTTTTTCCGTCATTATCATGCAGACACTTGTAAATAGCAAAACGGATTCATTCCATCTTGATAAACATCATTTATCTTTACAGAGCAACAGTCTGGTATAAATAATAACTTTGCTTGGTTGACTACATAGCAAGTTTTTACAGAGCTTCCACCTTTACACTAATCACATTCCTACTCTCACTTCATTCCATCACCTAAATACATGCCAACTAGACATTCATGATTTAAGTGTCTCCAAAGTAAATAATTGTCATAGTCTTGGTTGCAGCTGTTGTGGTAGATTTGTCAATGAGTCTATGGACCTCACCTGTCCCCATGACCCACACAACATTACAATGTAAGATAAGGTCATAGATGAGGTGCCTACAGCCCATAGAGCTTGTTATTGCTATCACATTTGATAAAAGACCAACATCAAGCATATAACAAACCAAAACATGCGATTCAAAAGAAATTATACGAAATGCCAAAAAAACGGAACCTGAGACGCAGCCATCCCTGCTCCCCTTGTACCTAGCAAGTTACTCCAACCTCTGCGTAACTAATTCACTGTCCAGCATTGACAGCAATAATGGAGATCAGAAATCAATGGGATCAAAAGCAATCAAGAGTCGGTGCTCTTTACCCGAGTTTAACTGAGCTTTTATTTCCTACCGAGTCAATCAAGCAACCTAGCAGTCAACATGGCTTTGCAATTTGCCAATTAGGCCCAACCTACAATCTAGCATTCCAACTTAACTGAAGGTAATTGGTAACTGATCAGTACCAATTTAGTACCTCATTCAGGACTTAGTGGGTTAATTCAACATTATTGAATTAGGTGGAGTACTACTACTATGAATTATTTTCATAGGTATAAGCCTTGACTGTGGAATTAATTAGTCCTTTCTATTAGCAAATACCTTATAGGACTAAGCGGGAGGGAGGGTGGGACATCTTACTAAACTAGTGATTACATTTGCTTAAATGGCTTAGTATATGTCACTAAGCCATTTTAATGTATAAGTTAGGGGCATTATACATCCCTTACTATATAATTCGCATTTCATTTCTTACTTTCTTATCTTTTTTCCAATATGTGACAATACATTCATGCAAGGAAAAAAACTGTCATATATCATGTTACATACTATAATATGGCTTAGGATTTAGGGTTTAGGGTTCAAAGTTTACGGGAATAAGTATACAACTCAGGGTTTTAAGAAACAAGGTTCACATTTCAGAGAATACTATTTCCGAGTTGTAGGATTTAGGATTTTTTGGTATTAGGATAAGAATGCTAAGGCTATTATCGTTAAAGATTTAGGGTCCAGACATTTGGATAAAGCTACTTAGAGTTCTAGGGTTTAGGGTTTCGGCTTGGATAAGAACGCTTACATTATTACTGTTCAGGCTTTCGGGTCAAGACATTAAAGGGCAAAACTATTTAGGATACCCCCGGGAAGGTGGGTGGGACATCCCTTATCAGGGCTATTCCTACCAACTTTTCTCTGTCATTATCACGAAGACACTTGTAAATAGCAGCAAGGATTCTTTCCATCAATAAACATCATTTATCTTTGCAAAGCAATAGTCTAGTATAATAACTTTGCTTTTTTGATTACACAGCAAGTTCTTACATAGCTTCCTCCTTTACACTAATCAGATTCCTAATCTCACTTCATTCCATCACCTAAATACATGCAAACCAGAAATTCATGATTTAAGTGTCTTCCAAGTAAATAATCATCATAGTCTTGGTTGCAGCTATTGTGGTAGATTTGTCAATGAGTCTGTGGACCTCACCTGTCCCCATGACCCACACAACATCAAAATGTTAGATAAGGTTGTCGACAAGGTGTCTACAATCCATAGAGCTTGTTATCGCTGTCACATTAAAAAAACGACCATCATCGAGCATACAATATACCAAAGCGAACGATAAAAAGAAATGACAGAAAATGACAAAAACAAAACCTGAGACGCAGCCATCCCTGCTCTCCTCATATCCAGCAAGTAATTCAAGCCTCGACGTAACTTCATCAATCTCTAGCACTCACAGTAAGCAGAGAGAATCAGGACGTTGAGGCGATCGAGAAAGCAACCCAGGAATCGGTGGCTTTTCCCAAGATTTAATTATTCTTTTTATATCCATACCGAGTCAATCAGGTGACTTCGCCTGGTCCACCACCTGATGTGGTCTGAAATTTGCCGGTCTTACCAAACCACTATCCAGCATTCCAATTTCACTGAAGGTAATAGTTTCAGTACCATCTCATTCAGGACTTAGTGGGTTACTTGCCTCTAATCTAAATTAGATGGAATAGTACTATGCTGTGAATTATTTTTATAAGTGTAAGGCTTAACTGAAGCATTAGTTAGTCCTTTCTATTAGTAAATACCTTACAATACTAAAAGGGAGGGAAGGTGGGACATCTAACTAAGCTAGTAATCACATTTACTTAAATGATTTAGTACATGTGACTAAACCGTTTTAATATATAGGTTAGGGGCATTATACATCCTTCACTATATAACTCGCATTTCATTTCTTATTTACCAAATTTTTCCACAAGTATGCGACTATACACTCATATAAGGAAAGATTGTCCTATATCATATTACACACTATAATGTAGCTTAGGGTTTAGGGATTAGGGTTTAGGATTCACAGTAATAGGTCCTGGTTCATGATTTTCACCAAAGTAATAACCAATGGAAGTACTCAATCTAGTACACAAACTCATTAGCAAAGTTGCCAGTGACTAATATACGCAAAGTAAAGGTAATTGACTAATTCCGCTACCAAAGATGAACACATAGTTGTGCTCATTATTTCATATATGAATGAAAGACTAAAACAAACGTTGATCCCTACTAGTTAGTGTCCAACACATCTTTTATAATTGAGGAATCCAAACTTTAGAAGATCCTTGCAAATTTTTTTCAAAAAACGGTGCTGTTTGTCCAAAAAGTTTGGGGATCCTTCCAAACTTTTGCAAAAAAAATGGGATATTTGTCCCAAAAGTTTGGAGATCCCTCCAAACTTTTGTCAAAAAAAATGGGTTGTATTTGTCCCAAAAGTTTGGAGATCCTTCCAAATTGTTCTCAAAAATATGGCCTATTCGTTCAAAAGTTTAGAGATTTCTAAAGACATAGTTCTAAAAAATGGACTATTTGTCGCAAAAGTTTTGTGATCCCTCCAAACCTTTTTATGTCAATATGATTGTATAGAAATCCAATCTTTTTCTTTGATCTTCTAATGTTATCTAAAGATCTCCCGATGTTTTCCTAAGATTATTCATAATCTATATACAAATGAATAAAACGTAAATATGTAATTAGTTATAATAAATCCTGCATTGTCATGTTGAAGTACATTTGTTGGTCAATGAATTAATATGGACTGAACATTCAAATTCTTTGGATAATAACATCAAGAGATCTCCCCATGTTTGAATACATCTCTTGATATTTCACACAAACATTTTGGAAATTCTATCGAAATCCCCCGTGTGCAATCCAAAGTGTAGTAGTAGCCTTTTTGCACATTTTTCATTTCATGGTTGTTTCCACTGAATATTTGGTAGATTTTACCAAATGCAATTGTCCCATATGGATTGTCAAGAGTCAGTACTATGAAGGAGGGCACATACAACTTGTAAGTTTCCAATAGTTAACTTACAAGTAAAAAACATACATTTTTCTTGTTATGATCTTACATTTTCTATACAATTTTGCACTCAAAATTGGTATACACGCTAATCAGCTAGCTCTTTAAACATTTGTAAGTTTAGATTTTGAAAAAAAAAACAATTTGCGTCATTGGGGATAACTATAAGTCCATGCTCTTTTTTCATAGGAAGAATACACTTGGAAAGGCTTAGGCACTTAGGGGTTAAATGCATACATATTTCCTTCATAAAGTTAATAGAATTCCTTGTCTCACATTTCCCTGTGAAAGCCACATTATTTTCCTGTGAACATCAATTTCCTACAATGTAATATGTCTTTAGAGGAAACTGTAGTTAAAATGCCTATACAAATTCACAAAATTTTCCTTGTGTTTGTATAGATTTCCCAATGAATGCTTTGCATAGATTTCTGTTTTCTATTTTTGAAAATTATAATTATATTCACTTAAGAAATTCAATTTATTTTTCAAATTTATTATTTTTCTATCATTTTGCATTAATTTTTTATTAATTTCATTAATGAGAAATGATGAAGCCTTTCTACATTCATTGACCAAGCTTATTGTGAAGATTAAGGTCGCCAAGTTGGGGATACAAGTTTAAGAATGATATAATAGGTCACCAAATCAAGAACTCGTTTTTAAATTTCTTCTTAATATTTGATTGTTCCTAAAATTTATTTTATTTTGAAATTATTCAAATTTTATTTTTATATTTTGGGAAGGTCCTTTTTTTAGGGCTTCATTCTAATTTTTTCATTCTTTTCATTTTTCTTTTTTCTCCATCTCATCTATTGTAAATTATAATAATCAATATACAAAATAGATCACGTAAACATTTGATAGGATACGCCATCATGAATTGGGGCCCACATAATTGTATGTAATGTACAATTGATTACATACAATATTTTGAGTTCACACTTGGACCATTGATGTTATTTTCACTTTAAACAAATTAAATAATATGTTGAAATGAAAAAAATTAATTCACTTAGTGTAAGTTAGTGTAAAGCCCTCTGTATGTTTATGAACGCCTTAAGTGACCAGGACTTATGTATGAGTTTTTCTTTCCTGGAAATTATAGTTTCATTTCACCTTAGACATTCAAACTTTTTTCTTTTTCTGCCAATAATCACAAATGATGAATCTCTTCTGCTTGCAGTGACTTTTCTAATTACAAGATCATTTTAGAAGTCATTTTAGAGGTACATAAAAAACTTAGGCAGTTCCGGACTTACTAATTTTATTTTTATTTCTGGTCTTCTTCTTCTTAATTTTTAATTTGAATTCTCTTTTCTTTCCAAAATTTCAAAATTTTTTAATTTTCAAATTCCAAGGTCCTTAGAAATTTTCTGTAAATTTTAACTTTTATTTTGAATTTTTTTCTTTGAGTTTGCTTTTATATTTTTCTTTTTTTTTTGTCTTTTTTTTTCAAGTTTTTTTTTTTTTTTTTTCTTTGTTAATTCTCTTTCTCATGTTTATAATTGTTTATCTTTTTAAAAAAAAATAAGGCCCAACAAATTGCATTAAAAAGAAATAGAAATAAAAAAACAGGGTCTAAACTGCAGTCTAGGTGGTCATTGACCTAATTAAAGAGACCTACACTTAAGTTTCACTAACCTGTAACTTAACATCTACTTAATCATGGGCTTTGAGTAACCCTACTGGTCACATCCATTCAAACTGACAGCAGCATTCATTACAGCGGCGCAGTATTGAATGGCTTTAATGTCCACCTGGCAAACTGGCCCCCCCGTTTCCCCTGGATGGCTGCACTAGTTTCCTCGGCGGTTTTCCTCTCTTCCTGCTTTCAATTGCTCATTGCTTGTGCTCGCTCTTCCCGTGTGTGAAATATTTGAATTTGCCAGTGAATTAGTTTCTGCTCCCGATCGTTGACCTTGTGCATAGTAGAGCATCAACACTCCACTAGGCGGCATTGTCGGATAGTTTGACTGCAAGTCAAAGGCACAACTGGAGATTGAAGGTAATGTGCAAGCGGAAGCAAAAGCGCGAGGAGGATCAAGGAGCACTGGAGGCGCAAGGCGCGAGGTGGAGAGCAGGTAGCGTAAGGTGTCGGACGACTTGCGCATTGAAATCCGCCTAGTAAGTTTCACTAACCTAAAGTTTCTTCCTCACCCTAAACTGCCTTGAAGCTCTCTGTTTTTGCATTGCAAACTTGCAGCTTTGAAGCTGTTGTACTCTTAATCGTTAGTTCTTCAGATTGGAGTGAGTCCTCAAGCATTTTCACCCTATTGCAGTCCCTGATTGCGACGATAACAAAGATTGTGTGAGTTCTGTCACAGCAGTCAGGATGAGTGCTTGGAAAACACTGAAAAACCCCACTATGTTGTAGATCTGGTTGGTCAGCTCATCACTTCGCATCTCTCTGCGCACCAAGCGCTCGGGAAAGAAGCCATATTTTGTAGTATTTAGGGCCCTTGTAGTTCTAGCTGCAGGTTACAGTGCCTACTTCCAATGACTGAAAGAGTACCATGAACCCAAAACCCATCAGCCGATTGCCTCACACATTCACAGCAAAACTCTACTCGAGTTCATAAAAAAGGGTCCCTTGAAAATCTAATCGTAAGAAAGGTTTTCTGCTTCTAATTCTTGCTTCTATCAAGGATTGCTACTCTCTAGCCTTCAACTTTAAATTAAGCTACTGTATCTTCAATTGAATTGCAAGCTCGTGAAGAGTAGGATCTGACGATGAGGGTGGTAAAGAAAATAAATACTCTGTATTTGTGTGGAGTTGGGAATTTAGGAATCTTTGGGGATTCCTTAGTGGCCCTATAGTGTAGGTCGTTTGGAGATTGTCTTTCGTGGTCCGACCCATAATGAGATCTAGTTAGTTACATTAGGTGGTTCACATACACCACGCCGATAGATGCAATATATTAGACTAAGAACTTTCACGACTGTACATAGTTGTTTGCGTATACTGCAGAGGGTGTAATTGCTGTTTTGATCACTTGATCAGTGTGCATGGATGTCACTTAACCACTCCTTCACTGCCAAATTAAGCCTTTGTAATGTAGTGAAACTCTGACCAAGAGACTGAATTGTAAATTTTACAGGAAGCAGTTGACAATCTTCTGTTGCCTCAAAGGCGTACAGGAGTGTTGGATGTGAATTGTAGGCGATGGCATCATTGTTTGGATATGCAGAAGACCTCCGATTTTGGAACAACCCGTAAGTTCCACTAACTCAGTAATTGTACTTTTAATTCCAGAATTTCATTCATTTGAATGGCTGCCAGTTGTTATTATAGGAAATGCAAATCAATGTATGCTTGAAGGAAAATGGTAGTTAATTTTTAGCTTCTGCTGTGAGAAAGAGTATGGAGATCCTATGGCTACTAATTTGAACATACAAAATACAGCCAAAAACAATTGACAACAATCCCAACATAGGACCGTGAGATCTCTCACTGGTTCATATAGATACTCTATAAGACACAGCACATAGTACCTCCACCTCTGAAGGAGGACCGTGTGATGTCATGGTCGCGTTTATAGTATCCTATCGACCTCAAATCATAATACCGTCTACCGTAACCAGGGAGCGTGATGTCTCACCCGCCTTGACATCTGATTCCATTCTATATACTAGAAAACCGTAATATCTCACAGTCACTTTTATAAGTGCCGTAAGAACCTCATTATATAGGACCTAGAATTGTAACAGACAACCTTGATATCTCATGATCTCTTATGCAAGTGTCCTGCAACCTTGTCTAGCAATACCTGCAACTGTAGTGGCGGACCGTGATATATTGCGGTCTCGTATGCAAGTCTCTTGCCAAGCTTGTCACGCAGTCCCTTCAACTACAATAGAGATCGTGATATCTCACAATCGCTTACATGAATGTCTTGTTGACCTTGTTGCATATTGCCTTCAAGTGTAAGAGAGGACCATAATATGTCACAGCCGTTTGAGAAGGTGTCCTGTACACAATGTCACAGAATGCCCTCATGTGAAATAGAGGATCATGATATATCACAGTCTCGTATACAAGTTTGCCTTGCCATCCTTGTCACACATTACCTTGAACTCCAGTAGAGGACTGTGATATCTCACGATCGCTTACATGAATGTCCTAGTGACCTCGTCAAATATTGCCTTCAAGTGTAAGAGAGGACCGTGATATCTCACGGGCGTTTGAGAAGGTGTCTTGTCAACCATGTCACGGAATGCCTTTATGTGAAATAGAGGACCGTGATATATCACGGTCTTGTATGCAAGTTTCCTGCCAACCTTGTCACGCATTACCTTCAACTCCAGTAGAGGACCGTGATATCTCATGGTCGCTTACATAAATGTCCTAGCGACCTTGTCGCATATTGCCTTGAAGTGTAAAAGAGGATTTTGATATCTCACGGTCGCTTATGGAAGTGTCTTATGTGAATTGGAGGGCCGTGATATCTCATGGTTGCTTATATAAGTGTCCTCCCACAGTGTCACGTAAGACCGGAAAATGTAGTAGAGGACCGTGATATCTCATGGTTGCTTATGTAAGTGTCCTCCCACGGTGTCACATAAGACCGGAAAATGTAGAAGAGGACCGTGATATGTCACGGTCTGTCATCTATGCACTGACCTTACTTAGTACATCAGCGCCGTCAACTCTTAGGAGATCTTTAGATGATTACATTTCAGAGTATTAAGGCGTTGCAATAGTGCTCACATATTCTGTCAACATGGTGCAGTGAAAATGTCTTACAAGAATGGCCGGACGACTCCTCGCATAAAAAACTTGCTATCTTCATCGATACCTGGGTATATAAATTTAGTTTCACTAGAGATCATCGGCCAGGAGCAGTTTTCAGATGTGACCGCAAAGTTACAGCATAGGATATTGAATGGAAAGTGGGGCAAGATGGAATTACTTCAATCGTTCCAAAACTGAAGTACAATGACAAGGTCCACACTACGGCGGGGTTGGACATAATGGAGATGCAGGGACTCGATGACAGTACTGATTCCTTGTAATTGTTGAGAAGGTACCAAAGTCCGACAAGTCCAAGATGTATGGGCTCATCCTGGATTGTTCAAAGCTATATCCGGACATGTGCGAGACCGTCACGCAGAGAAGGATGCTGAACTGGAAGGATGATTCGCATTTCTTCACTCCCTCTAAAATGAAGACGGAATGGAACATTGTCGATGAGGACTGCCATGAATCCAATCTAAGTAAAGAAATTGTTGTTGTAAAGCCTCCCACTCTGTCTCCAAAGAAGAAAGCGCAGAAGTAGAAATCTATAGTCAAAGCCGTATGGGATGATGTGGAAGTGGAAGTGAGTGCAAAATCAAAGAAAGCAAGAGGACCTAACCTTAGTATTCACAAATGCATGAACATGACGAAGAATGAAATCAACAAACGCTTGCCCATTCAAATGGAGGCAATGAATGTGCTGTACAAGTTAGTGTTCAAGCCAATGTATGCATGGGGGAAGAAGCCACTGTTGGATGCTTTCGGTGAACCGATACGAGTGCACTACAAATACCTCCACGAAGCTGAGGCAGAAAGATTTGTATACAGATTAGTCAACAAGGACCGGTAGCGTGGGATAGAGCACCAAATTATTATTGAGGCGGACTATGACTTTGCAGACAGATTTATTACAATTCTTCCCCTAAAGCGAGGTCCTTATGGGAAAAAGGGAGTGGTGGACTACTTTGACGCTTGTCCGAATAGAGAACAACTGACGGCCATAATGCACTACTAGATAATTGGCAGTCAATATAACGTTGCAGCACACAAGAAACTCGTGGAGAGTGGCAAGATATTGGAGTGTGACAAGAAGCTGGCATCCACCTTCAATATTATTCCAATTTGGTCTCCCAAAAAAAACTCCCTGAAGATTATGCACCTCTCGAAGGCACTAAACCAGAACATTGCTAGTGAGCAGAAGGAGCAGACCTTTCTAATGCAACTTGTACACGCTAGGCGGAAATGGAGGGATATGGGTAGCCCGTAGCCATCACTGATGGGAAGACCACACTAAAAAGAGTATCTTGTAAGTATCTCATTTACCTTATTGTCTTGGTCAATTCACTTCTATTTCTTTTCGCCCTTAGGGTGACCGTGATATCTCACGGTTGTCGTAACAGCATGTAGACCAGAAACCCGACTGTGATATCTTATGATGCTCAAATGAGGATGCAGGAAATTCTTCCTTCCTCCACCAATTGCAATTGAGCAAATCAATGTCATTGAACAGGCGTATGTTCCAGTGATGGGAACTATCTTCACCAATGTGAAGGGCAATGACTCGCCAGACTTGAGAATTTTGCTTGTCTTCGTGGAGAATGATTTTGATGTGGACAAATGGGTTAAGATCGAGAAAAAATTTGTCGAGTATAGCCTACCAGACGGTGCAACATTTGATTTGGATGCAAAAAGAAAATCCCTCTCGCAGACAATTTCAAGCAGTTGTATGGACTCCAAACAGAGGATATTAATTATTTGGTTGACCTTGTGGATAATAAGGTGTGTATGAAGAATTCAAAGGCGAAGGCAGGACTAAATATGACCAGTCTCGTCGCCGCCGAGGCTAGACTGAGACTTGTCAGGGGCATGCAGAACAAGCTCATGTTTGTCGATCGGCAGCATCCTCTGCCTAGCAAGGCAAAGGAGTACGTCCCTTACACATCCAAGAGTGGGATACGTTTACGTAGGAGAAAAAGATCATGCGATCGCAACTGGAATTATGGGTGGATGAAACCATGGCCACGAAACTTGGAAGGGAATGGTTAACGATGCGGACTCAAAATCTAAATAAGTCAACGGACCTGAACCAGTGCCTGCAGTCGATGAAGGACATGTGGACGTCTTTCTTCAATGCCCATGCCAAAGCAATTGTGGAAGAGGTCTGCAAAAATGAGTTTGCTGACAATTACTTCTGTGCGGTCATGGACGAGAGGAGCTGGAATGTCAGCACAATCCTTGCAGACCCTGCTGTGAAAACTTGGAGGGGCAAAGACAAACCGCACATTTATTTTTGGTTTCTATTTGAATTCACAATTGCTAGGCCTTGTACAAAAATGCTAGAGAATTGTAAGCTCAAGAGATTATTTGATGCTATAGAATTCAAGGACAAAACTTGGAATGTCCTTAGGACTCGATCTCCTGCAGTTCTTATCACCGACGCTAAAGGATTCTACAAGATACTCTGTCATTTGCAACGACGGGTGGTGGACAGCAAGGTGCGGGTCTAGGATTGGCATGTAATTACATACGCTCCGGATCCTTGCAATGGATTTCTGGCCTCTGCCACTAGAAATGCATACTACGTGTTCTTTGTCCTCTTATTTGGGTACAACAAGGGCCAGGATGCACAAAGCTGCTTCAATAGCTTCTTCATTGGGGATGCCTAATCTATGAAATCAACCTACAGATTCGAAGACCTTGAAGATGATAATAGTTTCTATAGGCAACGTCCTATGCCTTGGTTAAAGATTAGCACTGCTCTAGTGATATTTGGTGATCACGTGATTGATGACATGGTGGTTGTGAATGTAAATGGGGGTCCGAAATTCACGTTTCTAGACCTTATATGTTCTGTTCCCACTTTTTCTTTTCTTGAATTTTAAGTGTTTACACTGCAATCTTCATGAGCCACTCTCACTTTTGCTTTTATCTTGTTTCATCAATGGGCCGGTGCAAAGGTACTAGAGGTGGTGGATTCATTGTATGCAAAGAAGTCAGCTTTGTTGGTGGCAAAATTGATTTGGGAGACGTATCATCTGGCACCTCGACCCGCTAGCGACGTGGACCAAGATCCCCTGGACGACAACATCAAAAATCAGAGCGCAACTTCTGAGGAAACCAAGGAGGATCCAAATCAGCAATATTCCTCACATAGCGATGAACCTGAGCCTTCCCCCGTTGTGAATAAGGTGGGCTAACTTATACTGACAGCGTGAGATATCACAATCTAGCTAAAGTGATGGTGAGACCGTGAGATATCATGATCCATCTAAAGTGATAGTGAGACCGTGATATATCACAATCCAGCTTCACTAATAGTGAGACTGTGGGATATCACAATCCAGCTAGAGCGTTCAGCTTCCACGTTCTTGATGGGCATCATTTCTAATTGAGTGTCTCTTTGAACTGTTGCAGAAGAAGTCTCCACAATCGAAGCAGCGACCTAAGAAGTTAAAGAATCTGACCACCAGAGAACGCCGTCAAGATCTGGCATTGAAGAAGAAATCCGGGAAAAAGAAGTTGGCAAAGAAGTCGTCTAAAGTTGTGAAGAACAGGGATTCACCATCTGCGAAGGATTGACCGAAATCCAAACGTTTTGGATGAGGAGACAATGAAAACAACGGTGGATGTTTTGGACGCGTGCCCCAGCACATCCCTTAACCCTTGTAATTCTGAACTAGTGCATATGGTAGAGCAGATTCCGGATGCTAGGGATGCTGCAGCCATATTAGACTCTCTTGCAGCGGATGTTGGCCCCTCTGATGTTTCTAAGTCACCTTCCCAGCGAGGTTCCAAGCAGGAGGAAGAGGCAGGGCATGCAAAGTTTCTGAATCGTAACAATTCCCTCTCTCCCAGTCTGGGGACGGGAAGTCAACATGTGGCAACAAGCGGCGGTGCTTCAGGAGATCTAACAATGTCCTTTAATTCTTAATTGAACCCGGGTGTCGCCATGGCTGATAACATTGTCGATGATACTTTGGTGGATCTGAACCAAATGAGTCCAAAGGCCGGTGCAAGAAAGGAGACTCCTACAGAAGTTGTTTTGCAAGCAAAAGTGGTCGATGATGTTCAGGGGAGAGGGACCAAAGCGGACAAAGTTGTGGAAGAGAAAGCGACCATGGTGGACAACGCCAAAGGTGCATGAGGTGACATCCTGCATTTCTTGATGGAAGGGATTCATGGCGTACAATATAAAATGGACTTGTCTCTAACAAGCTGATATCCCTTGGGCTGCAAATTCTGACCAGGCTACGGCGACGCTACCAAGGTCATTGAATGAGGTGTTCCGCCTGAAGTATACAGTGGTTTTAGACTTGAATGGAGTTCTTACTCACAGGACCTATACACGCTCACAACTCCATGTTCAGCGTCGTCGGGTTGTCAAGGACTTCCTGGAGTGGCTTCATAAAAAGGCCGATATTGTATTCTGGAATAGTGTTACATCCAACAACTTGAACCGTTTGTTAGATGTTGTACTTGACGGTGCTTCTTTTGGTTCTAGGGATGTCACTTGTTAAACTCAAGTAGCATGCACGCAGTCAAGTTATAGATCTTCGAATGCGTCAAAGAAATCAGTCTTCCTAAAAGATTTGGGTACATTAGCAAGGATGGCTGTTTTTTCATGTCTTGAGGACGTTTTTCTAGTTGATGATAGTCCAGTTAAAAGCCTTCTCAACAATCCCCATAGCGCTATATTGAGTATATTCCCTCAATCATAGTGCGGTGACAGACGTAACAACTATTTGGATTGCCACCTCCATCCTTGGCTTGATGGTCTCTTTAATTCAAATGTAGCTGTTCCATAGTATGTGAAGAATAATCCACTGTATGGCGGTCAGTCCCCAATAGAAGCCATGTCAATTGAAGCCTTGAACATACTGAGGGGAGCCTTGTGAAAGCCATGAGGCGTCAGCATGAGATATCACGTTCTATTTTTGGATGTATCAATGATTCTCTAGTTAGTGAGGAACTAGATGTACAGTGTAGGGTATTGAGAAGATGAGGCAGTATCAAGTATAAAGCTCTAGTATTTTCATACTTGCTTAAAAGACGATTGTAAATGAATATTTTGTAATTATAAAACTTGGAGTTGCATGTATAGTGACACCCTTTGTGAATTGGATTTGTACTCTGGTTTCATGTTCTGCGAAGGAGGAACATGAAATCCCATAGTACCCTTTAAAGTATCTGACTAACTTTGAATCATAGTGTCGTCAATCCTAATCGACGACCGGGATATCTCTCGGTTGCTTATATAAGTGTCCTACCAACATTGTCACAAAATACCTTAAACTGTAGTACAAGACCGTCATATTTCTATATCTCTTATATTAGGGTCCTACCAATTTACCTCGTCATATAGTTCCTTCATATGTAACCGAGAACCATGGTATCTTGCAATGTCCTCCCGACGTTGTCACGTAATACCTTTAACTATAGTATCCTACCATGGTTGTCACATAGTACCTTCACCTCTAACCAAGGACCGTGATATCTTACGTTTGCTTATATAAATGTCTTGCCAACCTTGTCACAGAGTAGGTTCAAATGTAATAGAGGACCGTGATATGTCACGGTCCGTCATCTATGCATTGACCTTACCCAGTAAATCAATGTCCTTAACTTCTAGCAGATCTTTAGATGATTACATTTCAGAGAGCTATTGCATTGCAATAGTGCTAACCAATTCTTGCAACATACTGTACTGACAACGTCTTACAGGAATGGCCGGATGACTACTCGTCTAAGGAACTTGCCATTTTCATCAACACCTCAGTACATAGGTTTTGTAACACGTGCGCGCCCCCCTCCCCCTCATCCGTGTGCTGCTTGTTGTATATAGTGTGACATGATTAATATTCATTGGGAAAACTCTTGATGGTTGGTTGATGCAAAAGGTGTTGTTTGTTGTATTGACCGGTGATCTATACGTCCCTAGCAGTGTTGCAAATCTCCCTCAGAATATCGGCATACTGGTTGGCTTTCATGGTTTTCTTCAACATCTTGTGACACATATTCCCTGTGTTCTGTGGTTGTGCATGCATACTTTGACTTTGGCAGAGCTTCCTCAACGTCTTCTTCCACCCGAGATTCTGAATGGGTTTCTTTATATTGCTGGTGTTGACAAACCAAACAAGAGCAAACTCTATCCAAATCGTGGCCAACTGCTGAAGCATCTCTTAAGTAGTCCTGAACAACGTAGTGTTCTTTGGAATCGAACCACTGTAGTGCTCAAGGTAGATCCCCTAAAGTGGCCTCATGCGCGCATATTAGAACCCTCAATATGCGTGAGGGATGATATAGATTCCCTTGAATTGCAACGTCCCTACTATGTTCGGAAGGTGTTAGATGTTAGTGGGAAACCCTTTCGGCAAGTGGATTAGTTTTGTTATCGCGAGCAATTGATTCTGAAGACCCTTCTTTGTTTTTCTTGGTTGAGCATGAATAAAAGGTCATGAAACCACCTTCAATGTTTATTGAAAATTGATTCCATTGTACAAATTGCTTGGACAATAATTGCTTTTTCCTTATCATTTTGTGTTTGATCTTCAAACATTGCAGGGATTACAATCACCAAAAGATCTCACAATCTCTATTTCTGCACATAAATCTAGACAGGCAAACAATATTTGGCTCTATTGTCTGAGTTAACTTTGCGTAAGTACCGCAGTGATTAGTTTCTTGCAAAGCTAAAAATTGTAATTTCATGGGATTTAAATATATCAAGAGATCTACGGATGATTCCTTTCTATTACTATGTTCAAACAATCTTAATACAAAAGGAATCTTCTTGTGACAATGTTACTTGGCGTATCTCATATATGAGCCTCACGTGCTACTTTGAACACCGCGGGGTCTCCAAAATGTTAACACCTAAAGATCTCTCGATGAACTCTACCATCACATAGTTCAAATGTTATGGCCTTCTTAGATGGTGGTCTCCAAAATGTTAACACCATAAGATCTCCCGATGAATTGTATCATAACATACTTTGAAGAGCATGGTGGTCTCCAAAATGTTAACACCTGAAGATCTCTCGATGAATTCTACTATAACATAGTTCAAATCGGTCCCCCTTAATTGTTTCCTCTCTGACTCTGAAGGACATGGTCCTCTCCAAAATCCTAACACTAGAAGATCTCATGATACATTGTATCATGACACCACAAAAATCAGCCCCCCTCAAATGTTTACCTTTGTACTCTAAACAACATGATGGTCTCCAAAATGTTAACACCAGGAGATCTTCCATTGAATTCTACTATGACATAGTTCAAATCAGTCCCCTTAATTGTTTCGCTTCCTACTTTGAAGGACATATTCCTCTCCGCATCCTAACACCAGAAGATCTGACGATACATTGTATCATGATACAACACAAAATTAGTCCCCTCAAACATTTACCTTCCTACTTTAAACAACATGAATGTCTCAAAAATGTTAACACCCCTAGAAGGCACAATGGTCCTCTCCAAAATCCTAACACAAGAAGATCACACGATACATCGTATCATGACACAATCCAAATCAATCCCCCTCAAATATTTACCTTCCTACATCCAAAGATATCACAATGAAGTGTACCTTGACAAAGTCCAAATTTGACCCCAAAGTCCAAAAGTAGTTAAATATGGCATCTTATACTATCATTACAAGGTTGTATGCATTCTATCCATGGACAGATCGCAACAAATCACCTAAAAGTAAGAATTATGTTGCAAATTCAATTGAGAGTCTAGGAGGAAAAAAAATTCAAACAAATTTAATTTTCAGTTGTAATCCCTAAAGTTCCATGACTACATTCCACCAACAATGCTCCAAATTTGCCATTTGCAATACAAGTAGCAAAGTTTAGAAAAGACAAGAATAAACTTGACTCATGTAATTGTAGGATCTTGTAGTATGCTGACTTCAAAACATGTAGGAAAAATTTCAAAAATTTCCACTTAGTAGATTGCAAGATATAAGCATTCAAATTCACTTAAATCATTTTCTGAGCCCTACAAAAAATAGCGCAGCTACACTTCACAAGCTCACTTTTTTATAAGCAATGCCCAAAATGGAAGTTCTTCTTTGAATTCATTTTTCTAACAAATTGGCTACATGCTTGACAAATTTCACATCATTTGGAATTGTACAATATATAGGGAAAAATAGTAAGTAGAAAGAAAGAGAGTATAATTCAAAGTACTAAATTGTTAAGAATTTAGTTATGGACTTAAAAAATGCCAATCCTCATGGTTATAATGTCATAATAATCAATCTACATCCCATGATTTTATTTTTTGTCAAAAATATTGAAAATTGAGTTAAATTAACAACTTTAGAGTTTATTTTAGAGTAGAAAATCTATAAGTATCTACAAACTAAAACTCCTCATAGCTTTCATCTCATTGATCATAATAGAATAATTCAAAGCTTTCCACGTATATTTAAATCTAGAAAACCAATTTCAAATTCTTGTTTAGAAAAAAAAAAAATCTAATTTGCCCAAACTATCCATTTACTAAAAATAATAACATATTAGGCAACAACTTTTGACTCATATTTCCAAATGTCATAAAATTCAGTGCATAGGAAAGATATTCCTTGGTCACACCTTCTATTGAAATTTTGTGTAAAGTACATAAACCATCATTTATATCAGCCTGCCCAAAATTGCTATATAGCCAAAGAAAGCAGCCTGGTCTTTTAAGAATGTACAAGATAGAATGAAAATCTAAATAATGAATATTTTCAACAAAATAATAATGGTCCTTCAATGGTTACGTTTTGGTTCGTTCAATTTGGATGGCTGATTTGAAATTTTTGGACAGTCTTTTTCTCTGGACTTTTTAAGCATTTTCTTCACAAAAATAACATTGGAATTCACTGTTTTCAGTCACAAGGACTTCAAACCATTTAAAATTGGCATTGCTTCCCACCTAGTGCAAAATAATTTTAAATTTGTTTATTTGGCATATTTAATTGTAGGATCTTCAAATACGTCATTATACAAATGTGTGGAAGAAGTTTCATAAACTTTGACCGCATACATTGTATGATCTTTTGTATTTCATGTGAGGAAATAGTTAATATATGGTGAACCTTGATTGACTAGAATTCCAAGCTTCCAATCATTTTTTTAATAAGAAATTTGCACAAATGATAACAAATTCCTAATTTGTTATGTTTAAAGATTGGATTCACAATCTCCAAATTTTATTTATTTTCAAATTCCACTTGCCTATGGAAGAAGATCTAAGAGCAATGACTTCTAATGCTATAAATTGTTGGGGCTCTTTAACGTAAAACAAAATTTAATTATTCTTTTTCTTACCAAGAGAAATTTGCTTTTGAAGTAAATATACAAAAACGACTTCATTTCTCTAACTCAATTGTTTGGAATTCATAGAGCATGTTCTATATATTGTAGGTGATTATAAGATGTGTTAAAGAAAATATTGGTCATACGTGGTTCAGTTGGCAACAGCTACTTATGTACAAATTCATATATTGTGTACGGGATATCTTAAAAAATCATATTCAATTCACAATTCACATTACCTTCTACCAAAAGATTAAACATAAAATCATAGAATCTGAAAAGTTCTAAGACCCAAGATTATTTTGGTATTTGTACACTTCTTCATACGGCAGCCCACAAATTTTATTCCATCATGATGTATACACAATGTTAGATGGAACCACAATGTATACCCTTTTGAATGCCAAAATACTATCTTCACTGAGTTACTGAAGATACGCGTCATCCAATAAAATCATGTTCACAATGTTTCTTGCTATTGTATTCCTAGGTAATTCCTTTGCCAAGGAAGAAGTTTCTCAAAATAGGCTCTGGGTAGCTTTCCTTTACTTCATCATTTGTCTTTCCTACAATATCCCAACTCCACTTGAACCAAATTTTATAATGCAGACTCTATCTTGGCACAGATATTACAAAACTCATCTTATAGGACTGGTAATTTCCTTTTTGTGGAACTAAACACAATTCCAAACCATTGCTAATTCTTTGGGAATGTAACCATACTCAGGGAATGAAGCCAAAGCATCCACTTGCGAGACTTGTTGTTCGGCGCCATTGTGATGTTCTTTTTCATTCTCTTTTATTTGAAAAGTAAGGCTTTATTTTTTGTTTTCTACCAGACTACAACTGCGTTTAAGGATCTCTAGCTTTGGTTTCTATTAAAGGTTGGGGGAAGTTTTGTACACCTTCTCGCATTTTTGGGTGGTTGCAAGAAAAAACTTTAATAGAATATTGTGAGCACGAAAGCTTCCTTTTGCGCTAGCTTTTGAAGCATGTCTTGCATGAAGGTAGTGCGGAAGCTTCTTTTTGCAATTTTTTTTGAAGCATGACTTGCATGAAGTTGAAATTTTTATTGGAGATATCTGTCTTGAGTGTAATTACATCTCAAATTTTTCAGAATTTTTAAAAAATGATTTTGTAATTAAAAACAAGTAAATTCATATGTCATGTTTTGAATTTTAGGGATTTTGAGTGCTATGGATTCCCCAAATTTAATGAATTAGAGCTAAGATTTCTAGGGTCTATTTCTATAGTAGGAAGTCATGTTTCTTAAGGGGCATTTAAAAAATATATATTTTATGTTTTCTACATCCATGCAGAGAGAGCTCTTTGGTATGTACAATTCAGAACATTGAAGATGGTTTCAAGATCATTTTTTGGATGAAATCTCTTCATCGTGAAGTCTTTCTAATTGGCTAATTTTTTGTTTCTTTGGAAACTATTTTTCCTATTTTTAACAAATTAAAACGTCAAAGTACCTATTTTCTTGCAATTTTTTTACTTTTTTAATTCTCCTACTTAGAGAATTTTTTTTTGGTTTTCCTTCATAGGATACTTTTTTCTTATAGGTGTATACATTTCTCATATCTTTAAATCTTTTTTAAATCTTTTTAAATTTTTTATTTTTTTGTTTTTATAGTGCTCTTGAAAAAATGTTTGAAAATGGTCAAAGTGGAACAGGGTAGTTGCAAGAAACACTTAACAATTTTGGCTCAAAACAGCCTTAATACTGGAATACTGTGACTTTTGGAATAAAACTTCTTAAAATAAAATAGAATATGAATAATTTGTAAACATTCAAAAAACTATGTGTGTGAAAATTTCAGACCTAGAATAATTTGTCTGTAAAAGTTATGCACGATCAAAGAGTGTTGAAAAATGCAAGAAAATAGACTCTTTGGGATTTCATTTTTAGAAAATAGTTAAAAAATTCAAAAATTTCCTCCCAAAAAATCTATTTTTTTTTATTTGAAGATATTTCTTTTTAGCTATTTTCATTTTTGGGAAAAAAAATTGTATCCTCTGCACAGGCGCAAAAAGGTACACTAAAAACTATATTTAGTGTTGATTGCATTTAGTGTAATTACCAGCATACCCCATCCAACACTAAACCTGAACTTTGGAGTAATTAGTGTAGTGTTAGACTTGAATGTGCCACCTTTGCCTTCTCTTCCCTTCTGCCTTCTCCTTCCCTGGTCTTTCCTTGTGATCTAACACTAAGTGTAAACATTTTCAGATTTCAGATTTACCATAGAGTATATTTAATGTTATAAATTACATTTAATGATACTTACTTTAGTAGGCTTAATGATAATTAGTGTCATGGTTCGTAAATAGTGTTGCTAACACTAAATATAGTTTTTAATGTAGTGCACTTTGAGCACATGTGGAAAGTGGACATTTTACTATTTTTGGAAAAGCTCTTTGTATACTTGTATAACTTTAGTAGAATTTCTTGTCTCCCAATTTCACCTTTAGATTTGCATTTTGGATCAAAAATAGTACTAATACCCTCCAAAATGGCTTAGGTAGACATCTAATTGAGGGCAATTTCAAACTAGTAAAATAATTTGAAATTTTTTGGGGAAATTATGAATAAAACTTTTATATGTACCTTCAATTCAAATTATCAAAAAAAAAATAGACATAAGATGCAAAAGTTATGAGCAAAAAACTACCTGTCCAAGGCTAAAGAGACAAAAAAATTGATAAGTGTTTCTTGCAACAACCCAACAAAAACATCAAGACTTTCTTACAATGATCTATACTTTCTCACACACAATTCTTGATTTTGAAAAAAAACCCAAAAAATCCTTATCATTCTCTTCAATAATGTTTTGTAGAACCTTCAACCATTGCTTCAATACATCCACAAAAATGGGATTTGCTACATTCCTTTAGATTCCTCAGTTGCTTAGTCTTTGCATGCAAAGACAATCTTGTAATTTCAGTTTGTCTAAGCAACAAAGGTACATATTGTCTTTTTGAATTGCTTCCGCCACCACTTTGTAGCTGCTCTTGAGGAAATGGGTTCATTTATACAAGTCACATCTTCCATGCCTTCAATGGAAGAGTAGGGCACTAAAATGGGGTCTTCAACACATTTCCTCTTTTGGTGAACGTCCACATCAAAGTCCTTATTTTGTTCTTCGATGACAACATCTTCATTGTTGCTATAGAAAGAACAAGTGTCATACTCATGTGTGTGCTCATTTGAACTAGAAGTAGCTAAATACTATACCAATTCCTCATGAACAAATACCTTCTTGCGCTTCACGGAGGTCAACATCTTCTGCAAATCAACTGGTTCTTCTATCCCAAGAACTGCAATGTGCTCTAAATGGATTCCTATAGGGATCTCCTTCAGTGTTGAGTAATGCACCTCCTTCAATACAACTTTAGCATACACCATTCTCACAAGATAGAAAACAATATAAATTGTCATTTCTATATATTTTGTCTTCCAAATACAACCACTAGCATATCTTGCAGCATCTGAGCATGAAGGGCTTGTCCTTGGCATATGCAAGTTTGCAAATGTTCCGCGTCATGTATTGCTTGTGACGACACAAAGGAACTAACTTGCTGATGTGGCACAAATTCACAAATTTCTCAACCGTTTTGTAACTCCAAGGTTCAAGTGCAATTCTTCAACCCTTAAAAGCCTTAATCTTAGGATTTAACAAGATGGCCATGTGATTCTTGCAGATTTTTCCGAGATGTTTTTGACCCTTGTTGCAAATTGCCTTTTTCTCCAATGCAGTGAGTGGTTTAGTTTTAGAAGGGGGCAATGGCTTAGGCTAGTTCTCCATAGTGGTCACTTTGTACATTCAATGGTACTCTTAATACTATGTCAATTGTTTGATGCCCAAACACTTGTTCTACAAGAGCAAAACTACAAATCATTGTACTTCACATTTACAATCACAATTGGCATCTCAAAATAATCTCGCGTAAATAATGATGTATGCATCGCAATGGAAGAATATGAGGTGAAGAAGGATAGAATATCCCCCTTCAAACCACAAAAACTCATTTCACATCCTCATGTACGTGTGGTCAGCCACTTCAAGGTGGATGACATTCATTGCACGGAGATGAGGAATGTCAACCATTGGTCCACAAGACCGCTTAAATATCCAAAGTTGCCTTGAAGTGAGTGCAGGTCTTAGTACTTGAGGTCGCCTACTAGCAATTGTAGGTCTAGAGGTACTTGAGGTTACACAGGGGCAAGTGCGGGTCTAAGATATTTGAGGTCGCCTTTGGGCCAAAAAAGGCGATTGCAAGTCGACACCTAATTTTGGTGCCTCTGCCAGTTAGGGATTAAATTTTTGTATTTTATAATTAAAGTTGTAACCCAAAGTTCTCTTTACAGTTGATGATTTCAATAAAATCAAAATAAAGTAATTTTTGGAAGAATGTTTTGAATACATTATAAAAATAATTTTTTTATGATATTCAATTCTAAATTCCATTCATATGGTTAAATTTACCAATGCTTCCAATAACTTTTCTTATTAATTTTGAAAGGAGAATTTCAAAATTCATTCTAAATTCAATTATAAGTAGAAAATTATTATTATTTGAATAATTTTGCTAGAATGGATTTGAAGTGAGGTTAACTTGATATGGTGAATTTTTGAAATTCTTGGATTGTTAAAATATATTACTTAATTTTTAAAAATCCGTTTTGAGCTAGAGTCAATGCAATTTTGGCTTGGTCATCCACTTACTAGAAGAAAAGTGCATTTTACATGTCAAAATCTGCATTTTATTTGTCAAATCTTGCGTTTTACTTGACAAAAACCGCGTTGTAGTCAACAGAAAGTACAAAAGGGATTTGTTGAAATCTCCCTTTGTAATGCAAAATAGTCTTCAAATTAGTATTTTATTTTGATTTCGTTGAAATCACCAATTGTAGAAAAAACTTTAGATTACAAATTTAATTATGGAATACAAAAATTTAATTTCTAAATGGCGGCGGCACCAAATTTGGGTGTCGACTTGCAATTGCCTTTTTTGGCCCAAAGGCGACCTTGGGTACCCAAGACCCGCACTTGCCCCTGTGTAACCTCGGGTACTTCTAGACTTGCAGTTGCTAGTGGGCGACCTCAAGTATTAGGGCCCACACTCACCTCAAGGCAACTTGGGATATTTAATCGATCTTGTGGACCAGTAGTTGGCACTCTTCATCTTCGTGCAATGATCCCCTTAATACTTTTCTGTTGAATAAAACGCAATTTTTGACAAATACAACGCAGTTTTCTTCTAGTGATTTGACATACTTTTGCATTTGTGATCATAGATAATAATGTATTCTAATAAATAATACCAAATCCAACCATTATATAATAAAATAGCTTCATAAATACCTCTAAAAATTAGGATGATTTTCATCTAAGTAGTAATGAGAATGATACTTGAATTTTAATCTATTAGTCATGTAGAAATTGAACGTTGAAGCTTCTTAGGGTTGAAATTTTAGAATTTAGAATTAGTCTCTACTTCTTTTGGCTCTTTTTTACGTACTATTTTTTCTAAGCAGGAATACAAAAATTTTCTTTTTAGAATTTCTTATGTAAATTCATAATCTTGCAAACAATATGGTTTCTTACTCAAAAAGTTTATGACAATATACTTTATTAGCTTACTAAAGGATCATAAAGGCTAAATTTCCTAAACTACAAATATAAATAAACTTTTGGGCCTCGCTTTTGCAACTACTATTATGAAGCACTTTAGGCTCTCCAAACATTTAAAAAAAAATTATTTAGGGATTAAGTGAAAAAGAAGGCTATTGTTAAACGAGTTTGAATAATTCAATTTTCAACACTTTTGGAGAAAAAATAAATCATACATGTCGTACGCGCAGTCTAGGTGTAAGTATCTTTAGCCACAATATTGTGCTAAAATGACATGAGTTATCGTCCTAGGGAATTCCAAGATGATGTTGCACATTCCAAATTTCCGGATTCTCTTTTCTCCTCAATCCAATCACCTATTCACTCGTTTCTAGAACTTTCCACTATCCGGAATCCTATCCGAATCCGGTTTAACCCAGAATCCGGTTTCCACTTCCAAATCAAGATGGTTTCTTTCACCTCTGTTTCACCCTCAGAGGGTCCGCTTTGATCTTTCGAGGGGTAGGGACTTCACCACTTTAGTTCTCACACTCACTAAACTTGACAAACACAAACATACACACACACAAATATTTAAAGGAGTTGCAACAGGGAAGAAGATCCGGATCCTCACAACTTCCTAGACACCCGATCCGGAAAGCAGGTCACTCAGGACTCAATCCACTCCTCACTACAACGACAGATCACAGGGTTTTGGAACCTACCGGGGGTGGTTTGTTAAGTGCTAGACCTTTCCGAGGTTGATAGATCTTCCGGGAGAGTGGCGACTTCCTCTGGGCGGATGCTTACCTCCGCACGGGTTGACAACTAGACTTGCTTTCGCTACTTAGTCGACCGAATCACCATTACGATAATTTAAAGGCGTTGTGCACTTCCACTCAGTCAAGAATCTAACACTGTCTCAAATGTACCTTTCAAATGGAACCGACTGCCCAAGATCCAGATTCCTCCTCACCCGTCTTCCCTCACACTCTAGTACGGTCATAAGCATTCAGACCAACACTTGAACACAAAGATGAAAATCCGGAAGCTCACACAGTACTTAGATCCTAATTCAAAATCCAAACATCCTAACTAACTACTTCCTCCGTGACTTCTTCGAACTGCTACCGCCTTGTGTCCCTCTTGTCGTCTCTGTGGGAGTGTTCTGGACACTTGCCCGGGTCTGGATTGGACACCGGATCAATGGAGTTGTCGTTACTTTTGTCTCCTCGTCATCGGATAAGACTAACTCCCTATCCGACTCCATCTCAATGGGTTGCCTCAATGAAGCTTCAACCGGATCCTCTTCACCGCCTTTCTCCTCTTGCTCGAATGCTTCCTCCATGTGGGTGAAGCCTTCCGGATGTGTCCTGGCCGGATTCTCCACCACAGGCATCCGGCTCGTCAAATCCGTCCGAATCGGAGAAACCAGGGTCGTGGATCTTATGTGCCCCTTTGGTACCCTTGCCATGCGTGGAGGGAACGTGACCAAAACCGTCTTCACCGGAGTTTCTTGAACCACTGGAGAACTCGGCTGCTTCTTGGTAACCTCCGCGGTTAACCTTTCCCTCCTTTGTGACGGCCCCGCCTGACCTGCACACTGAGCCGTAACATCCTTCAAGAAGGCTTGAAGCCCTTGCTCCAATATGGGAGTCCTTCCGACAGGGACTGGTTTGGCCAGAGTCTTCCACAACTGCGCACTTTGCACTTCCGGAAATTTGGTGAAGTCCATGACTGCTGGATCGAGAAAGCCCAACAGCTTCCTCATCTCCGCCAGTACGTTCTCCATCTTGATCTCATAATCCACCAGGATCTTGAGAATCATACTTCCGGTCACGATGCCCTCTTGAACTAACTTATTGGTGAAGAGCCTTGCACGCGTGATTTGATTCGTGGGCTGTCCCACCAAATCCGTAAGTATCCTCACTACCTGCATCACATCCGACTCTCTCTTGGATGCGAACTAGAGGGCTTCATCCGCAACACCCAAACGGGTCTGGAGTTGGATCTTCTCCTCCTCCAATTTTTGGATCTGGTCCTCCTTCCTACTGAGCAGGGTCAGATCCGGACGCTTTCTAAGCTCCCCCAAAATCTTGTTCGGCTCCACCTTCATTTTGTCCGATATCATGCATATAAAATCCGCCAATTCCTCATACCGTTTCCTTGCCTCCTGGAACCACTCCTCTCCGGAGTCGAACAACTCGTTCCCTCCAAGGTCTGAGAAGGTCCGGCCCGGTTCCCTCGTTTCCAGAACTTGCTGTTTCCCTCTTGCGTTCAGGTCGGTCGACTTCTGCCGCGAACTTTCCGCCCTCTCCAGCCTTGGCGGTGTCACGTCTGGAACTGTTTCCTCGGCCTGCTTCTCCGGTTCCGGAGCCATATTGTACTTAAGCATCTCCTCGGCTACCTTGTAGTCCTTGGTTTCCTGCTCGCTCACGATCCCATTAAGGTAGTAAAAGTGGAAGAGGTAGATGCTGAGCGGGCTGGACTTGGCCCTTTGCACGTCGCCCGCCAGTTTCTGCACCACGACCTTCAATATCCTCCCCCAGTGTACCGGCCTGTCCTCCATCGCTCCAAAAATGGTGTTGCCTGACGTGCTGGTGAGCCGGGTCGGCTTCTCTGGATACAAGATCGGAACCAAGAATTCCAGCACCTATCTCTGCCTCACGTCAATGCAATCATGGATCGCAAATCCTTCCTTCGGATGGGGTAGATTCCGGAACTTCCCTTGAACGTACCCGTCATTCCTCAAGGCATATCCAGAACCTACCTTCGGGAATGAGTAGACTTCCATCCACATCTCCTCGGTCCACTTGGTCGACTTTCCTTGCTCCGTCAATTCGAGCTGATTCGGAGCTCCGGCCACGATTTCGTGGATCATTGCCTTGTCCTTGAGATTCCACGGCTTGCGCAACAACCCCACGCATCCCATGCTGTCCAAATCACCTTCCAAAAGCACCCGCGCTTTCGGATCCATAGGTATAACCAGATTGAGCCACTTGGCCGTAACTATCGATTTGCAAGATTCCTCCATCCACGCCGACCAAATCCTACTAACCCGGTGCGATTGGCACCCTCCTTTCCTTCTCTTCCTATCCGATCCTAACTCACCACTCTTTCACTCAGCTAATGCGCGCTCCAAACCTGCAAACACACACGCATCCTCGAGCGGAAGAAAGAGAGAAAAGAAATGGAGGAGAACGGTTTAAGTAGCCGGCCAGCGACCGACACCCGTTGGGGCGGCCCATCAATGCGCCGCCTTTTTCCAACGGAACCCTAATTCCCGAACCGGAACCTCGGTTGTAGGTTTCCTGAATCCGGATCACCTTCCGGATTACAGATCCCGTTAAGATCCGTTCTTTACCCATTTTACAGTTTTTGCTAAGCCGGAACCTTCCCAGTTTCCTGGTTTGGCTAACTATTCCGGGTTACTACGTCCGTATTCGAAAATTTTGAAGAACCTCCCTAATCTACTCCTAAACTAATCCGGAATTCCGGAGTTTGACATTACGTACTCCCACAATACAGTGGAGATTGTTCTTTAGAACATTACAAGCATTGGAATTTTCTTTTGGAAAACAAATAACTATGTTCTTTTCTATTTAGTGTGTTGAATCATTCTCTACTTTGTTCTACTTACTATTTTTTTCCTAAATTTTCTACAATTATGCCACATTCAACTACTTTTGGACTTTAGCGAAAATTTTGGATTTTGTGAAGATACTGTCCATTAAAAGATCTTTTGATATTACATAAATTGAAGCTGCAATGCTTTTCAATGGAGGCTTATACAATTATATGACTTTAGGATGCTGAGTCATTGTGAGATTTCTCCATGCAGGAAAATTATACTCCTTTTGGATTCTGAATATTGGAACAAATCGATGGGATGATGTCAACTTCCATATTTACTATAAGCAATGCATTTGGATTTAGGATTGGCTTTATATATGCAACATTATAGATCTGAAGATCTTACGAGATATTTTTTAGAGCATTACACAAGAAACAAAAGTGATGAGGCAAAATAATGCAATTACGGTCATTTAGTATGGTGTAATCACAGTCAGATATTAAAGGTGGATTCACCACTTTATAATCATTTGGTGCCATTCAAATAGGTGCCATTAATTAAGGCTTTACAATAAGTATCGCAACTAGTCCACTTGGACCTACTTTTTTTTGGGCCCAAGACCAATCAAATCATTGTCCTATAACGTGCGGACGTTGCCACTTTAAATGATCTACATTATACATCACATGCAACGCTGGTTGAAGTAAGTGCTGATGTGCCCAATTCAGAGGATCTACAACAAGCATTACAACAGAGTCATTCAAAAGTACCCTGCGCGTCCAAGGATTACTTAAGAGAGTCTTCAGTATTGCATGACAATGCAAATGCAATTGGTTCTTGCTGGATTCTCAGATCCGGCAATTAAAATGAACCTTGAAAGAATCTCCGGCACTAGTACGTCAAAGAAGAATGGCCAATGTTGAAGGTTGCATTGCCGACTACAAGTCACAATGAATTTCTTCAACAAAATGTCAAAGAAGACTATAGAAGCCGGGCTAAATTTCAATATTTTGTGGGAGATTTGCCACACCACCCTTTAACACAGAGATCCCCTATTAGTACAAGGAACATTGCCTTTTGCAAAGACCAAGTTGTATTTCAGCTCGCAAGAATGTAAAGATAGAAGAAGACGTTGAATCATCATGAGATTTCCCTACCAATATGCATTACTATAGAAATGAGTACCCAAAATATGCGCGAAGTAAAAAAAAATCAGCAAGTGAGTATCTCATTTGCAACACAGTTTAAAAAAATTAACAACACATCTAGATTGTGACTACATTTCCAAAATATAAGACTAATAAGGGATGAAGATAAACATGTCTTGTCAAATACAGAAAGCGGTTTATGGGTGAAATACTAAAGGTCAAGAATAGCAAAGCAAAGCAAGTTTTGTATTCAACTGCAATAATAGAAATGTACAATAGAAAATTCTTGGAGAATATCCATTAGAGGCAAAAGAAAAGGGTTGTGAGATCTCCCAATCAAGCCAAAGAGAGAGGATGAATTCATCAATTTGAAATTTGCACTTCAACAAATCTAAATAGGAGGAAAACTCCCAACAAACTATAGAAATAGAACTACAACTTCACTGTCATCTCCAAGTATATATACAAAATTGAAGACATTTTATGGACAATAAAATTATCAATGTTTAAAGAAAGTTCAGTTGTTTGTAGTATCCAACATCTACATTGTAATCCATCAAAGTCCCTGGACGTCAAGAAGGAGGTAACGTGCGATCTCTTGATGAAGATTGCTGCATAGGATTCTGATGCCCACAATGTTCAATTCTAAGCGTTTAGAACAATTTCATTTTGCATAGTATTATGATATACAATTTGAAAATTGAATTTAGACTATTGCTGTAAAATGCCATATTTAACTACTTTTAGACTATCAAAAGACCAAAACTAATAAATGCACAAATCCCCCGATGTCTGTTGGTCAAGGGATATCCAAATATAATGTGGAATTTACAACTGTGTAAAGTGCTGTAGTGAGTCTACTTCAAGAGCTTAGAAATTTGGCTACAGAAAGTATCAAGCTAATCCAAAGTAGAGTTGCATCTAAGTGAGTGGTAGAATGTAACCTTCCTTTTACCACATGGTGAAGAAAGGTAGATTCCAAAGTTCCTAATAAAAGTTCTTGGCAAATTGAGGTTAATTCCTAATTTATCTTGAGACTTCTTTCACTAATTAAAATTAGTAATAAGTTTAACTAAGTTCTAAATTTTTAGGGTTGGGTTCTTGATTAATTTGACTGTTGAATTCTAGTTTCAGACCTAATTTTGATCCTAAATGCCATATTTAACTACTTTTGGACTATCAATAGTCCAAAATTAATGAATGCACAAATCCCACAATGGTAGAGGTTGTCTATTGATTGGGGGATATTCAGACAAAAAGTACCAAGATATCCCACGGTTTGAGGGTGAAACCTTTGTCTTAGCATTGGAAGTAGTAGTGGATAGTTTTGGTGCTCAAGAAAAGTTCATGTAAGTCCTTCAATGGAATCCCATTGGTTGTGCTAAAGTTTATATATTGGCATTGTGGGAACTCTTGATGAGCATGGAACACATGTGTCAACTTCCTTCAATATAGATATGACTCGAAGCTGGGATTTGCTAATGTATTGATTGTTGTAGTCAATTAATTTCTACATTGTATAAAGGAAGAAGTCTCATCTGGATATCCCATGATGGAGTGCTAACATCATAAGGCAAGTGGGGACATCCACATGATCACGGAAATTAATGCCAGCAAGAATGCATCTTATGCCCTATTTAATTCTTGGTTGCATAGAGTGTAGATACCTAATAGTCCATATTAAAGTACTTGGCTACATATTTGAGAACAATTAGCAAGTAGAATTCCAGATGACTACAAGTTCAGGAGATACAGAAGGAGTGATGAACGAAATGAAGAGTCATAATCATAATATTGCATCTGACGGAATTGTCTCACATCATTGTAAATAGCATTGAAGAAATGAAGTGCAACAAAGGCAAGAATGAAGAAGCCAAGCAGGCCTCAGCATCAATTGAAACTGTGGCATCAGTGGTTGTCATGATAGTATAGGAGTAACATCAAGTAGCGGACTTCACTTCATGAAATTACAAATCCAATATATGACTGCTTCAACAACCTACTCTAATAGATAAACGAAGAAGTTCATATAGAACCATGTACAATGAAAACAACTTTTGAGAATAACAATGAGAATTGATAAGGCATCGTGACATCTCACAATATCCACGATGATTAGGGTACAGTACTCGATCAAGGGTCAGCCTTGTTCGGCATATTCAAATTTTCTAAGGCAGCCTCTCTACATATATTTCTTACTAATAGTCCGTGACTTTGGATCTACTATCTTGGACCAACTAGCATACACTGCAGTATGTACGTCCACCTAGATGGAGTGACAGTTTTCAACAACACATTTTTGTATTAGTAATTTCGGTACCTCAATGCCATTGCAGTTTCTGAATTATTTGGTTGTCAATACTGTGTTAAGAAATTCCCATTGTTCACATCTCTTGCCATTTGCATACGGTGGACAGTGCTCTTTCTTGCCAAATAGGACAAATATTGGGGTCTTTAGGTCTAAGAAGAACCCATGAACTTGGGCGAATGTCAAATCAAGGATTGAAGCTTTTTAGTGGTGCTTCACTTATAGGGCTGCAACACAGTTCTAGTTCCTCCTCCTTTGGAATGATGTCAAGGGGATTGATCCTCACCTTTGGGCCGGGTACATCATTATATACCACCCTCCAATCATGTTGTGGCCAAAAGTCTTCTTACAATTCAGCAAGACACTCTGAGAGTGGTTCCTTCAGCTCACCCAGCACACATTTCTAATAATTGACATATGGACCAAACGCAATTGCGAATCCCTCGCATCTGGACATTTTGTTTTGCCAATAATCGATGTACTTCTCCTGTCCTACCATCATGAAAACCTTGTTCAAGGTCGCTTTCCTTGCCATTTCAATAGCCTTCTCTTGATTTGCTGTGGCTTTGGGGACTTTGCTGCCCCACATGGGCTTAAATGGAATAAGATTTGAATAATCGGAAGGAAGCATCGGCCAACCATTGCGGTCTGTCCTCCACAGGGTTTGGAAATTTTTATTTGATGGCAGCCACTTTGAATCAATTGTTGACCTTTTGAAGTTTATAACGAGGACCCCGTAGCTGTCTACGTAGATCTTGAATAGGTGCATCTCTCCCAACCCAATTAATTGTTGCCCGCGATTGCACTGGTAACCCTTCATGAACGACTTGAAATCTCCACCTCCTGTATAATCTCCAGCATAAATGACAGTTCTTGGGACTCAATGAACACGTCCCGGATTCAAGGAACCTACAACCTAGACGTCCGGCCCAGAAAACCTAGGATACTGTTACAAAAATAGTCTCATACCTATTCTCCGCCGAGAATTGTCGGTCGACTGATGGGTACTTAAGCGCCTCCGCCCCTCATTCCTATCTCTTTTTCCTCACAGATTTCTTGCGTGCACTTAATGAGTGCAAGTGTGGTGAGCTAGGGATCATGTCAGGAAAAGAACAATAAGATCGGTGCCGATTGCACCGGATTAGTTGGGTTGGTGAGCCATGGTGGCACCAGCCCGGATGGTTTGTCCGGCCATCCCTTCTAATGTGGACTTACAAAAACAATTAGAAACAGACTTGGCGGAGATAAGGTGCACCGGATTGCTATGACGGCTTTGGAGCCTTAAGAGTGACGAGATGGTTCAAGAGCTTGTGGAGAGAGTTCTGAATTAGTATGAGTCGATAGTGAGAGGTTGACCCATAACCTGGATTGAGGATGTGTGGGCGGAGGTTTACTTGTTCCAGAAGGCCAGACTAGAATTGCCCACTTCACTACAAGAGAAAGGGGTGTTTTAAGTATAGTCCTAGTAGTATCGTCTTTTAAGTAATGACCTTCAAGTAAGGTTTTTAGTAAAATTTTACCAAAAAAACTGTCTATTCAATAAATTTTTACTAAAAACCTTACTTAAAGGTCATCTCTTAAAAGACTATACTATTAGGACTATACTTAAAACACCCTTTTCTCTTGTAGTGCCTGTACAAAGAAGATTGGAGCTAGTAAGTTTTGAAATTCAGCTCATGCCAAGGAGGGATACAGCTTTAGCAATTGCAAGGATGAGAGGCATAGAGGGGTGTTGAAGTTTTTGATCCCAATCCTATATCTGGAAGAGCCTACCCGGGTTATGGTCACGGTGGCTAACACTATTTTTGGAGCGATGGAGGGTAGAGGCGTGAACTGGAAGAAGCTCATCGCGGGTGTAGTTTCCAAGCTAGCTACGCGTGCCACTGGGGGTAAATCTAATCCGATAAGTCCGTATTTATTTCACCTCTACCACCAGAGGGAGGTTTTGAGTGCTTTGGAGATGATTGAATAAAATACCGGAGAAGGAATTCTACGATACAACTTTATGAAGGAAGTCCAACCAAATCAGCCAACTTCGATGGAATCCAAAGAAGAAGAATCAGAGGAACCACTCCGGCGTAAGATAAGAAGATGAAAGTCAACCAATCTAACCGTGCAAGGCAAGCAGCCGTCACCGGAAGGAGGGGAGCCCAGTCATCCTCTGAAAACCAACTAGATGAAGAAATTCTGTGAAATCGGACTTCATTGGATTAATACATGTTGGAATGTTCACGGTGAGATGGCGAACCATATCATCAATGTCATGACGGAGTTGGAAGTGGACAAACTAAAGCAGATGGTGGGTGCAATCAAGCAAAGATCGGATTCATAGGCGCTGCTAGCAAAGGAGGAGCAAACCCGGAACTTGGGAAGGATCAGACTGGCCTCCGAACATGAGTAGCCCAATTGTTAGGAGAGCTTGAAATGACAAGAACAAAGGAGTCCGATGCCCTCTAGCTTGTCCAAAATTTATCCTATTTGGTCGCACTATCGGTGGAAACTGTAGTGAGAGCCAATCTCTTCACCAACCGGCTGACAAGTGAAGGCCCACTTTTTGGACCAAAGGTATTGAGAGTGGTTATTGATTTCCAAACACAAATGGAAAGGGGGCTGAAAGAGATGCGTCAACTGTTGGGGCATCTTGGTCCGGACAAGGTCCTAGATCTCTCAAGTTTTCTGGATCTTTCCAACTTCATAGAGACTTTGGCCAAGACAAGCAAGCAGAAAGATGACGAGACATCACTACAGGGGCACACAATTCAAACCCAGGTACAAACCAAGGAAATTCCGGTGAAGCCAAGCAACAAGTCTCTTACGACTCAGGCATGGAGTAGCGTGAAGAAATCAAGGAAGAAATAGCTAGTTAGGGTGTTATTTTTAGTGTGGATTTTGAGTTTCATTCCGCTTCAGATTTTTCGGATATAAAGCCCAATTTTAGATTTCTAGGAGGCTGTTGGCTTGGGACTCTTTGGTTATTTCAAGGTTGGTGTGTAGTCACCCTGGCTTTGAGGTGCCCTATTTGCTTTTTGTTTTTTGCTTGGGTTCTAAAGGAGGGCAGATCTGTTGCCCTCTCATTCCATGTTAGCCCATTTGAGTACATTTGTTTATGTTCTCTTTCTCTTTCTTTAATTTGAGCCACCTGGTGGACTTTTTGATTCCAACTATGTGTACAAATATGTTGGATTGTTTATGAGGGTGTTGAGATGTAAGGAAGATGGGTGAGGAGGAGTCTGGATCTTAGGCAACTAGGTTTGATTGGTAGGGTGCATTCATGTGGAAGTTTTGGATTTGTGAAAGAGGATTAGTGCCTTGTGCTTTTAAACTATTGGAACAGTGATCCGGTAAAAGTGGAGTGGATGCGAGTCCGAAACCCAAGGAGGCTTTTGTGCGGAGATAAGCAACCGCTAGCAGAATATCCCCACCCCCGAAAGGTCTATCGACTACCGGATCAGTTTAAATTCTAGAAACACGCACCTCTGTTGACTCCGGATGCTTTGATCTGTTGTTGTAGTGAAGGAGTTAGAAAACAAATTCTGAGTGACCTGCTTTCTAGAAAGGCCATGTAAACCACTATATTGGTTCACCCTTCAGATAATTGAAAATATAAAAACTATAAATGAGTTTTTAAGTTCAAAAGTGTTAGTACATTAGATTAAACTATAACCATTAGTAAAAGGCTTTTAGTGCATAGGAAGAGAAACTAGATCAAAATTGCAACCCTAAAATATATAAAAGATAAAAGATACAAAAAGGAATCCAAAACAATGGTGAGAAGTTGAAAATGGATCTAAACATAAATAGAAAACCAATAAAAAAGAAGAAATATGGAAAAGCACAAAAGAAGTGATCAAACTTAAAATTACTATGAGAACACTAACATAGTGGTAGAAACTCTAATTTAGGCAATAAGTAGTGATTTAATGGAATTTCAGTAAATTAGTGTAGATGAAAGTGATTAGGAGTGTTAGTTAGTTAGTTAGTTGGGATATTAGTTGAATTAGGGTTTGGTGCTCACTCTCTCTCTCTTGTTTGTTTTGGGGGAGAATGTGTGAAGAGGTGGAAAGTGGACAATACATAGGAGAACAATGATTGCAAGGAGGTAGGTTAGGATGATAGTCAATTTGTCGAGTAGGTTTTCACCTTGTGGGGTAGAAAGTGGGTGAAAAGTGAGGATTGTGGAGGTCCAATGCAAAAAGTGTTGGGAAAGAAAGTCCGTTGCCCTTGCAAGTGGAAGCAGCAACTTTGGCAAGCTATCGCGAGAGCATGAAGTAGCGGATGGAGCTGAAAATTGGTGGAATGGTGCGTCTTCAAGCTAGCTTCCCAACAAGACTCAACTCGACCGATTTGGAGCACAGATGAGGCAGTGGTGGTCGATTTTGTGGCGGAAGGCCTACTGCCGCAGGAATTTCGGAGCTGCAACTTGACGGACGATTGCAGAAGTGTGACCAAGCGGAATGAGCTGAATTTTTGGCGCAAGGAAGATGGAAAAGTCAGCTTTCCAACGAGATAAGGCTCGCTCAATTTGGAGCCAGGATGAAAACAGGGCGGACAGATTAGTGGGAAGAGGTTGGCTGCCCTATCGGCTGTGAGTTGTGTGTGTTTACTATGGTTCTTGTGGTCCCAAATGAATAAAAATGTAATGATAATTACAATTCAGATTGGGTCTTGCATGTTTGGAGTACATTTCTCATGGGCTTATATGATTTGGATGTTTAAAAAGAATGCGTCATTAGTGAATTCTACTTGTTAGGGTTTTTAGGGCACATGTGGAAGCATTGCCCAAAGGGAGTCTAGATTAGGCACTTGGTGTGAGTGAATTGTGCTGTGATTAGTTTTTAGGGTGCAATTTAGTTCACTTAGGGCCTAAATTAGGCAATTTTAAGGTGATTTTGACCTAGGAAGTTTACTTGTCCTTTCAAAACATGTATGAAGATGAATTGGGGGTGTTAAGCCACATAATGGGGTGATTTTGAGGTGCTGCCCTTTTTTCACTTAGGCTTGATTTATCAAAAATTCACTAAAGAAAAAATTTGGGAAATCCATTGCTTGGAGGCATTTAGATTAGAGTCCATACACTCCTTTTTGGCCAAGTTTGTGGATGGGTTTTACCTCATGGTGAAATTCACTCACATATATGTTCAAAGTTTTGAGTAATAAAGTGTGAATGTGGTGATATTTGAAGTTATAGTGTGAAAAGTCTTTTTGGCTTGAGTGGTTATGAATTTTGACGGGTTTTTACCAAGAGATTTGAAGGGGTGTTTGAGGATGGATGGTGATAAATAGTCTTTCTTCTCTCATTCTTTTCTTCTCTTTAATTTTTCTTATTTTTGTGATGTGAGGTCGTGTTTTTTTGTTGTCGTATTCATTTTATAGATTCATCATTGTCATCTTTTGTTGTTCACTTAAGTGATAGTAATTATTGCTTAAGCATGAAGTTGGATTTTGATGATATTTTATTTTGAATATTTTATGAAAATCAAATAAATTAAATTGAATAATTTAATATTCACTTAAGTGATGAATAGGTATTACTTGCCTTGAGCAATTTTTATGAAGGAGAATCTCTTTAAGAGAATTTTATTATATTTTGAGTGGATTTTGTCTATTGATTATATTTCATCTTTTAAGAGAATTTTTGTGTCAATGCTTAAAGCAAGATTTGAAGTAAAGAGAAGCAAAATATTAAGTTAGTGATTGACTTAGTAATTCTAGTGATTGAAAATTATTTGTAAACCAGGGATTGGTTTGGAATTGAGTGATCCAGAGATTGGATTTTATTTTGGAAACCTTATTTCTAGTGAATAGAAATCATTGAACAATTACAAACAATTGATGTACATTCTAAATTTTAAATGATTATTCATATCATTAATAAATGGTATTCCAATTGAAGACGTGAGTACATGATTGAATGTTTGAGTGTGTATTTAAGTTCTTTGATTAGCAATTGTATATAGTTGGAGGAATTTAGGAAACATAATTTAGAATTAGTATTACAATTAAAAAAAATAAACAAAAGCTTCAAGATAATATGGTGATGCAAGTAGAGAAAGCTTAAAGCAAAAGATGGAAGGATACATAGTCAAATAAAGAACGGAGCATCGGAAAGGGAAGAATTTGAAAATCTCTAATTAATTTTGCAAAGCATATTATACATCCTTCAAGGGAAATTTTAGAATTGCTTAAAGCATTTGTCTTTGATTGCTTTCAATTCCTAAAAAGGGTATGTGATATATTCACTTTAAGTAATTGAGTCATTAATGTTTAAAGCGACTTAGATGTCAAGGAAATAATTGTGCAAAATAGTCAATGAATTGTCGATAAAACTGAATTTTTCAAAGTTCAAATATTGTGAGATGCAGATTGCCAATAAATATATTTGTAATTTATTTCAGTGAATTCAAAGTATGAGATTTGTAGTTGCAGGTTCCCTTAGTTTATACCTTTAGATTCACATTTTGTTTTAAGTTAAGACCGAGACGGACTTAGTGGTTAGAAATTTATATTCATAATTAAACAGAAATTAGAAAGAGAATTCCTTCTTATTCCTAAATAGAATATGAAATATACCAAATATCCTAATATATTAAGATTAACGACATAATTTACCTACAAAGTGACATTAGCTAACTAAAACACTAAGCTAATTTGAGTTTTCCCTGAACGAACCTAGTTGGAACTGCCTTGGGTTGTCCTAGAAAATTGTACTACAGTCAATATTATGCAAAGAGCGGCATGAATTTTAATCCTACATGAATTTTCTATGTGGGCTCAATCTATAACTTGTACATTAGTTTCCCTCTTCAAATCGGCACTAATTTTTATGACATTTGAGAATGAGTTCCACTAACTACAGGGTAGAGTTTGTTTTAAGTTCTTTTCTGATTGCGTAAATAAAATGCCAAGAGGGGCATGAGTTTTAATCTCACATGGATTCTCCATGTGGGCCAACTTTACAGCTTGAACATTTATTTCCCTCTTTCGATTGCCATTAGTTTTCATGACATTTGAAATTGAGTTCCACTAAGTACAGGGTAGAGTTTTTTTTGAGTTTTTTTATTTACTATGTCAATTTTATGCCAAGAGGGGCAAGAATTTCAATCCCACATGGATTCTCTATGTGGGCTAAATCTTTAACTTGTTCATTAATTTTCCTCTTTTGATCACCACTAATTTTTATGACATTTGAGAATGAGTTCCAGTAACTACAGGGCAGAGTTTTTTTTAAGTTTTTTTTTTATTGCGTAAATAAAATGCCAAGTGGGGCATGAGTTTTAATCTCACATGGATTCTCTATGTGGGCCAACTTTACAACTTGTACAATTTTCTTCCTCTTCCAATCGCCATTGATTTTCATGACATTTCAAATTGAATTCCACTAAATACAGGGCAAAGTTTGTTTTCATTTATTTTTGGGATGACGTACAAACAATATGCCAAAGGGGGCAAGAATTTCAATCCCACATGAATTCTCTATGTGGGCTAAATCTATAACTTGTACATTAATTTCCCTCTTTCAAGCGCCATGAACTTTCATCACATTTGTGATTGAGTTCCACTAAGTACAATGTAGAGTTTGTTTTACGTTCATTTCTGATTGCGCTAGTAATATTCCAAGAGGGGCAAGAATTTGAATCCTACATGGATTCTCCATGTGGACCAAATTTACAATTTGTACATTATTTTTCCTCATTCGATCGCTATTAACCTTCATGACATTTGAGATTGAGTTCCAATAAATACAAAGCAGAGTTTGTTTTCATTATATTTAGGGATTACATACAAACAATATTCCAAGAGGGGCAAGAACTTTAATCCCACATGGATTCTCCATGTGGGCCAAATTTACAACTTGTATATTATTTTCCCTCATCCGATCGCTATTAACATTCATGACATTTGAGGTTGAGTTCCAAAAAATACAGAGCAGAGTTTGTTTTCATTATGTTTAGAGAATTCGTACAAACAATATTCCAAGAGTGGCAAGAATTTTAATTTCATATGGGCTCTCCATGTGGCCCAAATTTTCAATTTGTACATTAATTTCCCTCTTCCAATCTGTCGCAACAAGAATTTTGGTTTTCCTTTGCTTACCTAAATATTGGAACGGAAACGGGTAATTAGGATCCGAATCCTGTTAGAAGGGCAGAAGGAAACTAGAGATAGACAACGCTAATCCAGTAAGGAGAAAATTGGATCTAATCCAGTCAGAATGTTAGTATTCAGGAGCGGAATCACATCCAAATCTTATCTCAGATTGGATTAGGGTTGGACCGGAATGATGTGGACCGGACCGAAAAAGGTCATGATGGCCTGCCACGGGTCCTGGGACTATATAAAGGCTGGTCGTCTTCATTTTCACTCCTTTACTTCCCTCGAGTTTTGGAGCTGACCTTGAGCGCTTTTACGCCTCCGTCTGCGCCAGAGCCGTTGTATGTATGTGCGCTTTAGGCCGGGTACGTCAAAGTGTGTAGGAAAGGTAGAGATTGTGTGGGTTGCAGGTTTTGTATTGTTTTCCGGTTGAGATTGGACAAGAGGAAGTGAGGAACGGGACGTGCGGCTAGGAGAGAGTGAGGTAGCGATCGATAAGGGTCCAGTAGCCGTTTGTGTCCATGCCTCAGCTGCGTAAGAGCAGACCGGGAGCGCCTAGTTCCTCCTTCGACGTCAAGCTCCGAAAGGTAGTTCCGATCATCCCTATGGCAGAATCGGCTAGGTCCAAGCTCATGGAGGATCTCAGTGCGATGGGTTGTCTCGTGTTGATGGATAAACCCTGGGGGTTTAGGGAGGAGCGGATGGTGAGAGAGCTGAAGTGTAAGGTGTCAAATGAGTTCGACAACACGCTCCGGGGCCACCCGCCCAACTGGGAAGAAGAGAGGTGGAGGGAAGTTTACAACTTCCGGATGGGAGGTTCCGGCATGGTTGGACGGAAAGACAAGTTCATCCATGACAAGTTTCATGGAGAGCCGAGCAACAAGGACGGATACGTGGTCGCGGATTGCAAGAGCGACCGGCACCGTAATCTCTTCTAGTTCCTGGTTTCGATCGTCCACCCAGAGAAGCCGACAAGGGTGATGATGACCATCGGCAACACGATTTTTGGTTCCTTGAGCGGGGAACGGAAGGTAAACTAGGCCCGGATCTTTTCCGATCTGGTGTCCCAGCTGGTGACGAGGATCGGAAAGAGTAGGGCCACTCCTTTGAGTCCCTATCTCTTCCACCTCTACCATCGCAACCAACTCCTCACGGATACGGAGGAGAAGACGTGGAACCTTCAGGAGTCTATCCTGAAGTACGGAGAGTCGGGTTCGGATGACGAACAAGAAGAGCAAACCGGGTCCAAACCCAAGACAAAAGAAGAAGACGAGGAGGAGCACCTCCAGACGAAGAAGCGGATGAAGACAACGCCTCCTCGCAAGAGAGGAACCCCTCCTACCAACCGGTCGACTCCAAAGCAGGGACCGGATGTGGAGATGCCGGATCCCAAAGACCCAAACAACCCGTTCAATCAGCTAACTATGATTCTGTACGCAATACGAGCGGACTGGGAGGTCAAGAGGAGGACCCTCACTAGCGTTGGAGATCTGGTGGGTGCACCGGGGGATAGTAAGCTACCGCGTAAGGTGGCTCAGTCGCTCTTAAATCCGGACGAGCACCGGAGGCAGGAGGCAGAGATTCGTCGGCTTCAAGAGGAAGTCGATACTCTGAAGGCTGACATGGTAGCCCTCAAAGAAGACAAAGCTACAGTCCAGGAAATGGCGGAAGCAACCCGGAAGGTGGCCAAGTCTGTGAAGGACACTCTCGGAGAGTCCGGATCTGCTGTGGTCAAGGCGAAATTATTTGACAAAAGGGTGCATGAGGAGAAGAAGGTATCCGGTTCTCGGATAGTTCGGATCTTGACCGACTTCACCGATCGGGTGGAAGCATCATTGGTGGCAGCAAGGGAGGCGGCCAACCGGATGAACATCAACAGCCGGAAGCTGAGTGGGTCCATGTACTCCCGGGAGATCCACCTCTTAGACATATCACTACCGGATTCGTTTGCAGCCGGAGGATCAAATCCGAGGGAGCCCAAGGATCGGACATCCGAGTCAAGAAAGAGTCACCGAAGACTTGGCCTGAGTAACCCATTCATCTGGATTCATGGCCAAGATCAAATCTTCGGGATCCTGCCGCCGGGGAGCGGAGCAGGAACCTGGCTGACGTCTTCAACCAACTGCTCGCGGAACCCTAGAATCCTACTCTAGGTGGGGGAGTTGGAGAGTAGGTAGGTAGGTAGGAATGTAAGTTTTGTAAGATAGTTAGGACTGGATCGGATGTTGACCCGGTCTGGCCGATTAGGATCGGACCCGGATGTCCAGCGTGGACTTCTGGGGGCCTTTTTGCCTTGTAATCAAGTTGTATATAAGTTAGCCCCTACTTGGGAGCTGCGAGTCTTTTTGCCCAAATTTTGTGTATGTCTTCTCTTGGCCTCTTGTTGCATATCTCTCCCGTGTGTGGCAGGGTTGTGTGGTGAGGAGTTAGGAAGGCGCATGCTTGTGCGGGTGTGATTTCTCCCTTTGGTGTTCTTGTTTTGATCTTATGTGCAAGTGAGCGGGTTGTGAATGAGTTGGGAGTGGATTTCAATTCCTCAGCATCTCTAAGGTTTAGGATTCCGGGCGAGACAACCGTTATTAGGCTAGGCGGATAGGGAGGGATTCCTTAGTCGCGCTAGAACTCCTGGGTGGGAAATCCGGTTGAGTGTCCGATCTCCTGAGAGATCTCACTGCCTTAGTGGGCAAATGGAAGGACTTTAGTTGATGTTGGAACGGACGGGTTCACTTGCAACCGCCTGGCTTTGTACAAATGGAACATGGCGCTGAGGTCGTTGTAGCATGAAAGGATTGTACAAGGGATCTTTGTGTGACCGGTGATCCGAAGAGTTCTTTGGATTGCTGTGAAGGATCAAACTGGATCCGGATTAGTGTAGGAAATGGTAGAATAGAAAAGTGGGTCTTCAGCCACTATAAGTCACGGAAGGAGCAGCAGGCCTACTACTCTCAAAATCAAGGGGCAAACCCTCGATGGTGAAATAGAGGTAAAACTAAACCGGATGGGAGTAAGAGTGGATGTGAGTTAATCAAATTGGATTGGAAAGTTGACCAGATCGGAGAAGGAGAAGAGGGTCTGATTGTAGTTTTTGGTGTTGTTGTGTTTCCGGTTGTGGTGTTAGGACCGGAAGAGGAAATATTGGTACTAACTTAGCTTAGAGACCAAATAAGGCTAGACACTTCATAGAATCTCGCGGGTTCGATCTTTAGAGTCACTTTGTTATACTTTAAAGTGGTTTTTGGTAGTATAACTGGGAATTTGCTTGCCCTATGCTGCGACATACAAAAATCTGGCGTCGTTGCCGGGGATTCTAAAGCTATTGGCTTTGTTTTGATCCCTACTTGCTAAGGTCAGGTTTTATTTTGATTTTCGTGCTGTCATTAGAAATTCCGTTTTCAGATAGAAAGAGGAGAACCAGATCTCGCACTCATGAGAAAGAGGACAAGAAGTGAAATCAGACAATTGAGGAAGAATCAACGTGGAGAATCGTCGGGATTAGGTCTTAGTGATCCGGATATATCGGAACCGAAAGACCAACCCATTTTTGTACCTGCATCTAAAGAAGGAAACAAGAGCCCAAGATCGGAGAATACACCTCCAATTTCTGAGCAAGTATCGGAACCGGAAGCGGAAGAGCCGTTGTCAGAAGAAGACAGGATGACTCGGTTGAGGTACAAGCGCTTCAAAGGAGACGGAAGCCAGGATGCAAATTAGTGGCTGTGCAAGTTTCATCGACCGCGCTTGCCAATCAGGAGAATGAGGCTGCCCAACAAAGAATCTTTCAAGGATTGCTGAAGAGGGAAGCTCTCAAGTGGTACCAAGATGTTCCAGAGTTGACCCGGAACGATTGGGATCAACTGAGAATGGACTTCCTATAGGCTTTCCGGGAAGTAGGTGGGGAGGCCAGAGCATTGGGTCGATTGAGTACACTCAGAATGAAGTCAACTGAATCCGTGCAAAAATATGGGCAGAGGGTAAAAGCGCTCATGCAGAAGTTGACTACGGAGATTGCTCCTGGTTTGCAGGTAGAATGGTACGTAGTCGGATTATGGGAATCCATGGGATTCTTGATCCGGCAAACAAGACCAAAGACGCTTTGGGAGGCCATGGATGCTGCGACCAACTACAAAAACTCAGCTCAGTCACTCCGAAAGTCTCTGAGGAGAAGCGAGAGAAAAGCAAAGGAGAAGAGCAAGAGGAGTGATCGGAAGTTGAAGCATTGTAAGAAGATTTCAGATTTGGAGAGCAGTTCTGAGTCATCCGGATCGGATTTTTCCGATCCTAGCTCGTCAAGTTCGGAGGAGGACCGGAGTATTTTGCCTCCGCGGCGTTCGTCCAAGAGGGGTCAGAGATACAAGACCGTCGTTAAGGTCAAGACGAAGGATCCTAATTTGAAGAAGTTTATGAAGAAGATCCAAGAATCTCTGGAGGCAATCAAGGTGAACCTCGCTAAGAACCGGAGACCGAGACGGATTGTCCCGACTTCCTGAGCCAGCGTCTGGTGCGGAAGATGTGGAGAACCGGGTCACTACCAGAGCAAATGTTAGAAAGCAGCCCCGAAGCAAGTTCACTATGTGTATCTAGACGAAGAGACCTACTACACCATGGCGGCTAAGGAAGAAGAAGAAGTCTACCAAGTTCAACCAACTTACGGGAGAGGAAAAGGTATTGCTGTTCTAATCCGTTCCAATGTTTTGAACCAGAACTTTCTACGTGGACCTAGTCAAGGCCCAGTGATGCAACCACCTATGCGTGTACCTAGATATCCGGATAGGCAAGTGGTGATTTGTTATTGTTGTAGAGAACCGGGACACTATGCCAGCAGTTGTCCTCACAAGGGACAAGGGCAAGGTGCACCACGGATTCTGCCATGCCAAAATTGCGGAGAATATGGACATACCAAACAAGATTGCTCTAAACCAGTGCAACCGCGGCCGGTTTACAAGCAAGTGCAAATTCTTCCAAGGGAGCAGACCGCACTAAACTATGGTCACTCAGCCGGAACAGAGAATCCAAAAAAGTGACGATGTGAGGTAGAACTGCCAGTTGGAGCGGAGAGCGTGGTCAACCGCGTATCAACCCGCAGTTCCACTAGGAACCAAACCGGACGGTCAATCAAGAGTAGCAAGAGGAAGTCAAAAAGGAAACCGGAATCGAGTAGCGATTTGGATCCGCTTTCTCCAAAACAGAGACCGGAACCGGAGGTAGAACAATCAAAGGAAGGAGCAGACCATGACCGGATTCCGATAGACATTAGTGCAGAGGTCCAAAGGGAAATCTCTGGATCGGATGTCGTACGGACCCAGAAGACGGTTACATTTAGTGACGCTCCAGTGATCATTATTCCGGATGTGAGTACCCACAAGTATAACATCATCCAGGATATTAAGGATCAGAAGGCAAATGTGACTATCGGACAGCCCGTGCATAACAACGTGATGTACCAGTAGCTAATCCGAGACGCCTGGACACGGAAACGGAAGAGGAAGGTGAAGCTACCAGTAGTGGCAGTTAACTTTTCTCAACCGGAAGATGCTGGAGCTCCAGAGGTCACTATAGAGATAGAGGGATGTGTGCTTCCCAAAGTTTCCATCAATGGCGGATCGGGAGTTAACCTGATGCTAGAAGATACAGCATTTGATTTGGGATTCACCACATTTGAAGCCACGGAACATTCCTCCGGATGGCGGACCAGTCTCAAGTACATCCAGTTGGTAGACTTTCACAAGTGCCAACCCGGATTGGAGAAAAGGACTATTTGTTGAACTACGTCATCATCCGTATTCATAAAGGTAGATCCTTTCCGATGTTATTCGGAAGACCTTGGTTATATTCTGCTTGAGTGCTTGTGGATTGGGGAGCCAAGGAACTGGTGGTAGGGAAACATTCTACCTGGATTCTTTGGGCCACGGAGAAACATTTGGAAGAAAGCAGCGACTTGGATGGTTATACAACGAACTGGTCAAATCCGGAAGACTCCGCTGCGAGCTATTATGTAGATCCGTTTGAGCACCAATCCGAGGCAAATTGTGGATTCTCCGATGCGGTGTTAGAACATGAACCGGGAGAAATCCAGGAGACAGTGTTGGAAGATCGATCCTTAGGGGAGTCGAGTGTTCCGCTCATGGCTGAGTGGATTGCTCAGCAGATCAGGAGCGGAAATCTTCCAACAAATGAGGGTGAGACGAGAGGATCGGGTTGGAGAAATTTAGCGTCCTTTCCGGAGGAAGGGTATGCGGAAAAAGTCAAGCCGATTGTTTCACCCGCTAATTATGAAGAGGAGAGTATTGGACCCGACAAGAGTTTCTATCTTAATAAACTCTTGAAGGATACGGAGAGATCCGATTATATTCAACTTTTGAAGGAGTAACTTGACGTTTTTGCTTAGGAGCCATCTGACTGAAGGGAATTCCCTCTCACCTTGGAGAGCATCGCATCGACTTGATGGAAGGATCCATTCTGGTCCGACAGCGACAGTATCAGCTCAATCCCAAGTATTCGTTGATGGTCAAGGAGGAGATCGATCGATTGTTGGAGGCAGGATTCATCTATCCGGTCTGCAACTCCAAATGGATTTCCCCCATTGTGATTGTTCCAAAGAAGGTTGGAGCGGATGGGAAAGTTAAGATCCGGGTTTGTCAAGACTTCCGGAAATTGAACGCAGACACAAAGAAGGACTATTTCCCTCTTCCGTTCACTGACATTATTTTGGATCATGTTGCTGGACATGAGTGCTACAGTTTCTTGGATGGATTTTCCGGTTATAACCAGGTATTCATCCGGTGGTGCGATTAGCTGAAGCCAACATTTATGATAGAGTGGGGGACTTACGCCCTCACCCAGATGCCGTTTGGTCAGTGTAATGCACCCGGAACATTTCAGCGACTCATGATGGACATCTTCAAAGACTTTCTTCAGCATTTCATTGAAGTGTTCATAGACGACTTTGCGATTTTTAGCAACCGGGAAATTCATCTTTAGTGTTTGAGGAAGACGTTCTAGAAGTGCCGAGAAACCAGTTTGAAGCTACATCCGGGAAAATGTTTTTTCGGAATGGGATCCAGAATTCTACTCGATCACGTGGTAAGCCGAATCGGATTACAGGTAGACCTGGAAAAGGTAAAAGTCATGCTTTCCCTGTTACCTCCAACCAGCGTAAAAAAAGTCCGTGGATTTCTTGGATGTGTGGGCTACTATAGACGGTTCATTGATGGATATGCCAAGAGGGCTATTCCACTTACAGAACTTCTGAAGAAGGATACGAAATTTGTTTGGACCGGAAAGAGACAGTAGGCCTTCGAAGATCTAAAGACCCAGTTGGCTAAAGCTCTGATCTTATCAGTTCCGGATTGGACCAAGGAGTTCCATGTTATTATTGATGCATCGGGTTGGTGTTTGGGGTCCGTTATGTGGCAATTTGACGCAGAAAGGCGGGAGAACCCGATTTACTATACGAGCAGACAAATGAGTTTGGTGGAACGGAATTACACAACCACGGAACGGGAAGCGCTAGCCGCGGTGTATTTCTATAAGAAGTTCCGGCATTATTTACTGGGGTACAAGGTAATTTTTCATACGGATCATGATTCTTTGAAATACCTTGTGAACAAACTGGATTTGTCAGGCCGGATTGCTAGATGGATTTTGCTTTTACAAGAGTTTGATTATGAAGTTGTAGTCAAGCTCGGAAAGGCAAACGTTAATGCAGATTACCTCTTAAGGCAGAGAGGGCAGAAATCTGTCGCAAATATCTTTGCCGATTTTTTGGATGACTTTCCGAATCCGGTGGCGAATCCGGCAGTGATAGAAACTTTAGATTCTCCGTTGGTCGAAGTCTTTTACCTCAACGATGAGCCTGTTTCTGAATATCAGGACATCATAGACTACTTAGTGATGTCTAGATATCTGGAACAAATGAGTCATGAGGAAAAAGAAATTTTCCAAAGGAAAGTGGCTCCTTCTGTTTTGATTAAAGGAGTCCTTTTTAAGTTAGGAACAGATGACGTTCTCATACGATGCCTAGAACCCCCGGAACCGAAGAGAGTAATCCAAGCTCTTCACGTAGGGAGTTCAGGAGGGCATTTTGCCTTTGTAAGTACAATAAATCGGATCCAATCAATCGGATACTAGTGGCCGTATTTATATAGAGATGTGAAGAATTTTGTTCGGAGTTGTGATCAGTGTCCGCGGATAGGAGCACCATCCTTCCGGAACCACTGGCCACTAACTCCTATCATTCCTCTAGCGCCGTTCGAGAAATGGGGGATAGATTTTATTGGGCCTATCTTTCCGGTCAGTGGACGGAAGAAGAGGTACATTATTCTAGCCACGGATTATGCAACCAAATGGGTGGAGGCCAAAGCAACACGGAAAAACAATGCGGAGACTTCAGCAACCTTTTTGTTTGAAGAAATCCTCATGCGATTTGGTCATCCGCTCGAGCTGGTCAGCGACCGGGGAACCCATTTCCTCAATGACGTTATTGTTGACCTAATGACCAAGTACCTTATCAAGCACCAAAAGACGACTCTTTACAATCCTAAAGTGAACAGATTGACGGAGCGGGCAAACGGGATTGTTGGTAAGATCTTAAACAAGATGGTTTCCACTCACAAGACGGATTGGAATCGGAAACTACCTTTAGCAGTCCACGCGTACAATACCACAAAGAAAAAAGTAACCGGAAAGACACCGTACTTTTTGGTCTTTAGTCAGGAGGCAATCCATGGAGTGGAATTGGACGTGGAAACTTTCCAAGTCACGGCAGCTCGAAGTGCAGAGTCAAGGAAGGATACCTTTCCTCGACTCCTCGCCATTGAAGAACTGGAAGAGATCCGGAATACGGCTTTAAGGAGGACCCAGAAAGTACAGACTAAGCGGAAGGAAGACTACAAACAAAAACTTCCAGCCGATCACGGAATCCAAGAGGGAGGACTAGTTCTCCTCTATGACAATTGTCACAAGGATTTTCCAGGTAAACTGCACACCCGATGGATGGGACCTCTCTAAGTTGACCAAGTTTTCCAGAACAGATCTCTACAATTGGAGAATTTACAAGGTCAATGGCTTGACACTCGAGTGAACAGATCAAGGGTGAAGAAGTAAATTGCTGCTACTTCTTCCGACGACTCCGAATGATGTTTGCAAGGACGCTCACAGATGAAGAAGGAGTAATGTCGCAACCAGAATTTTGGTTTTCCTTTGCTTACCTAAATACTGGAAAGGAAACGGGTAATTAGGATCCGAATCCTGTTAGAAGGGCAGAAGGAAACTAGAGATAGACAACGCTTATCTAGTAAGGAGAAAACTGGATCTGATCCGGTCAGAATGTTAGTATTCAGGAGCGGAATCACATCCAAATCTTACCTCAGATCGGATTAGGGTTGGACCGGAATGATGTGGACCGGACCGAAAAAGGTCATGATGATCTGCCAGGGGTCCTGGGACTATATAAAGGCTGGTCGTCCTCATTTTCACTCTTTTACTTCCCTCGAGTTTTGAAGCTGACCTTGAGCGCTTTTATGCCTCCATCTGCACCAAAGCCATTGTATGTATGTGCACTTTAGGCCGGGTACGTCAGAGTGTGTAGGAAAGGTAGAGATTGTGTGGGTTGCGGGTTTTGTATTGTTTTCCGATTGAGATCGGACAAGAGGAAGTGAGGAACGGGACGTGCGGCTAGGAGAGAGTGAGGTAGCGATCGGTAAGGGTCCAGTAGCCGTTTGTGTCCATGCCTCAGCTGCGTAAAAGCAGACCGGGAGCGCCCAGTTCCTCCTTCGACGTCAAGCTCCGGAAGGTAGTTCCGGTCATCCCTATGGCAGAATCGGCTAGGTCCAAGCTCATGGAGGATCTCAACGCGATGGGTTGTCTCGTGTTGATGGATAAACCCTGGGGGTTTAGGGAGGAGCGGATGGTGAGAGAGCTGAAGTGTAAGGTGTCAAATGAGTTCGACAACACGCTCCGGGGCCACCCGCCCAACTGGGAAGAAGAGAGGTGGAGGGAAGTTTACAACTTCCGGATGGGAGGTTCCGGCATGGCTGGACGGAAAGACAAGTTCATCCATGACAAGTTTCATGGAGAGCCGAGCAACAAGGACGGATACGTGGTCGCGGATTGCAAGAGCGACCGGCACCGTAATCTCTTCTAGTTCCTGGTTTCGATCGTCCACCCAGAGAAGCCAACAAGGGTGATGATGACCATCGGCGACACGATTTTTGGTTCCTTGAGCGGGGAACGGAAGGTAAACTAGGCCCGGATCTTTTCCGATCTGGTGTCCCAGCTGGTGACGAGGATCGGAAAGAGTAGGGCCACTCCTTTGAGTCCCTATCTCTTCCACCTCTACCATCGCAACCAACTCCTCGCGGATACGGAGGAGAAGACATGGAACCTTCAGGAGTCTATCCTGAAGTACAGAGAGTCAGGTTCGGATGACGAACAAGAAGAGCAAACCGGGTCCAAACCCAAGACAAAAGAAGAAGACGAGGAGGAGCTGTTGTAGCACAGAAAGCACAAAATCCTTCCCTAAGGCCTTAGTGGACCCTAAAGTGACTTGTGTATTGTTCCGCAGAGATCTTGATGTAATTCTCCTAATTGGCCGGAATGAAGTGAGTTGATATTCCAAAACAAATCCCAAGTACTAGTCTAGACCGGTTCCAACTCCAGTAATCCGGAACCGAAAACTCCTTTCCCACGTATATATCTATCCGGTCTAGAGTATTTAACTATGTAATAAATTTGAGTTTAACCTCTGGACCAAGAGGGATCTGCAACTTGGGCTTCAGAAAGGACGCTTAACTCCTACCCTCCGAGTTTTAACGTGTTAGAAGATCCACGATATAAACTTCAAAAGAAAACCTTGACAAAAACGATGAGAAAAAGACTTTCCTAACAACTAGACCGGATTGACTACTCAGGCTAGCAGGTCACGCAAGACAGTCTGGATTCTCCTAACAATTACTACGACGACAGACCACAAGACAATCCACAGCCTAGGTAGAGAAGGGGCGTCAGGAAAACACAGGAGAGCTATGATACTTCTTGACAAAAGTAGCTTCTTGACAAAAGCAAGTTCTAATCCTCGCAAGGAAATCCTGTGGTATCCTGTCTAACACACAATCTCTCCAGGGACCGGATACTTCTTGTATCCGGGTATCACTTCCTCCTTACCCACTCTGCACGATCTCACTGTTCTCACAATAACACGGACAAGTGCTAAAAGGTACAGCTCACGGTTTGTGAATTGAATAACTTCAATGGCATTTGCAGAAAAACTGGGAATACAAAGCATGAAAATGCTACCCGGATTCAACCTAAAATCCGCCTTCAAATACTAAATTGCCCTTCAAACTCAAAAAGCGCCTAAGGCCCAAAACAACAAGAGAAATGACACGTTTCATTCCTAACTTCCTGCCAATTTTAGGCAACCTAAGCTACAATCAAAAAGTTTCCACTTAATGTGGATTTTAGATCCTAAAAATCCGGACTCAACTACTTGAGTCCTAATTCCTTTTACTAAAAATATTCCAAGTCAACTACTTGTCAAAAATCTAAGCATGCAGCCCTACAATCACTGCCATAATCTTCACCTACTTTCTAGTCTTCTTAACTGGAGAAAACCTCGCCTTCGTTGGTACCTTCCGGGCCACGGGCTTCTTTCCGGTCTGCTGTCTCGCCATCTACTTAGATCGGACTTTGGCCTTCTCTCTGGCCGCCTTCGCCTTTGTTGCTTGGGTCTCTGCCAGAGCCTGATCGGGATCTGAATATGGTTCAGAATCCTCATCAGACTCTGATTCCTCTTCCTCATCATCGGAATCCTCTTCGTCTTCTTCCTCTTCCTGAGCCCTGATGAATTTCTTCTTAGCCGACGGTGGCTCATGAACCTTTCTCTTCTGCAGGACTGGAGCAGGTCTGGCCACCTTGCTTTGAGGTGTTGCCTCTCCTCCAACCGGTTTCCTGATCATACCTTTACTGGGTGATCCTAATGAAGTCCCGCGACCGGCTCCAGCCTCCGTCTTCACCACGGACTGCATCAGGGTCGTCATCTTCTCGGTTTCGCCGAACTGCACCTTCTTCCCCGGAGTCTTGGGAGAAGACTTGGAGGGGGAGAGACTGCTGATATTCTTCGTCTTGGTTCCCTCCTCTGGTGTAGATCCTCTTGGTCCGGTTTCCGGTCCCTGTGCCTTGGCTGGATCCGGTGCCGTCACCTTTTTAATCTCCAAATCGTCATCCTCCGGATCGGGTCGGGTACCTTGGTGCTTTCCACCTCGGTCTGCTGCTCCTGACTCGTCTTGGTTTCCTGGTGCTCCTCAGGTACAGGTAAAGCAGGTTGTTCGTGAGAAGTCTCACCTTTACCCGTGTCTTCTGCTGCTGACTGCTGAACTGGCTCTTGATCCGGTCCTGGTCTCGGCGCAGACACACTGTGAGGATTCACCTCATGCATAACTTCTCACAACTCCTCCAACGTCGACTCCATCTTCTTATGGTAAGTGATCATCGCCAATAGGAGCTTTTGGTGCAGCTGTCTTCCCTCCGTCATCACTTGTTGGTCAAACAAGTTAGCCTTATTGACCACTTCACCCGAATGGGTGATAAATTCCCGGATTCGAGAAAGGGTATCCTTCGTCTGCTTGGAGAACGTCCTCTCCAACTCCACCTCTTCCGTTTTTTGGCGCAACTCTTGATTAAGAGCGGCCACTTGGTCGAAAAGCTTCACCAATTCCTCCTTATTCTCATTCTTCTCCTTCTCCCAGTTGAGCCAGATCACCCGAGTCAAGGCTTGTGTTGGGTGGTCAACGCCCACCGTCTGGCAAATGGCCTGCATTGCTCCTTGTACCACGGCGTATTGTTTCCTGAAATCACTCAGATCTCTGGTGATCCTGTCCAAAGGCTCTTCCCCCCAAACCGGATCGGTATTCTTGGTCTGTTCTCTCTCTACTGGATCCTTTCCTCTCATTTCCTCACCCTTGTCCTCAGCCTCACTCTTGTCCTCCTCTTCATCAGACTCATCCTCATTGTCCTCATCGGAGGACTCTTCCTCGTTTCCGGTCTCCTGATCTAAGTCAGGGACCTCAAATTCTACTAATGTCGCGGCTGCCTCATACTCTACCTCTTCCTCTTTTGTCATCACCTCCTCCGAATTATATAGGTGATAAAGGAACGGACAGATGGCGGAAGGCTTAGCCTTCCCGACATTGTTGACCATTTTCAATACTTGGTCCTAAATTACTAAATCCCAATCTACCTTCCGGTCTCCTGACAGCGCGCCAAAGACTGTGTTGGCGAGTGTCAGAGAGACCCGGCTTGGCCTTTCCGGGTTAAGAATGGCCAAGACGTATTGCAGTAAACGCCTCTCTCTCTCATTGACACAATCGGTAACCGCGAACCCATCCTTCTTGCTAATGGGGCTATAAAACTTACCCACCGTGAATTGGTCCTTCCGGGATGCGTTGCCTTCGCCCTCCTGGTCGAACCGGTACACCTTTCTCTACATCTCCGCCGTCCACTTCTTGGGTTTTGCATGGATCGTGGTCGCGGCCTGAGATGGTGCTCCCGAACTCAACTCCGCCACTATTGCTTCACTCCGGAAATCCCACGGTCTGATCAGGAAGCTAGCGCATCCCATTTGTTCCAAGTCCTCCTTCAGATCCGCCATCTCCTTGTCATCCTTGGGCAATCGCGGCGTCACGTAGCGCAGCGAGATGGTCACTCCTCCGCTGTGACTTGCGGCCATATCTCTCGTCGATCAAAGAAAACCGGTCTATTGTTGGGTATTGGTACGACTAGTGATCCTCACGGCTCACTCTCTCTCTCTCCTTTCAGATGGAAGGTATTAACTCTAAGCTCCGGCACCAACAACCTTCTCTCTCTCTCAATAACCTTCCAGCACTCTCGCCTGCAGTCCCGTCAACTCAACACACCAATCCTACCTCTTCAGACCAGAAATCAGTAATCGCCTACGCTGTATAATTCTCCGTCAGGGCAGGAAATCACAAGTGACCAACCTTTGGACCGATAGGATCTAAAAGAGCCAATCTCAGCAGCCCTTAGTAATTACCCTAATTAAGGCCTTGCCCGTTAATCCTGCCCGTTTAGGATTCCCGTTAACTAATGATTAGAACGTGTCCCTTGTTCTCTAGGGCTAAGTAGGTCACCGTTGGAAGGCGGTGTCTTGTTTCCCCTTTCCTGACCCAATCTAAACAAAGTATAATTCCGGTTCCTAGTTTCTAGTACATTCAATTAGCCTTTACTATAATTCCTGATCAGTCCATTCCCGGTTTCCGGTTCTAAACATTAGACGGTCCACAACTATCTAAAAATCAAAAAAATTTACTACTAAGAAGAATATTATTCCTTCATTTATATTTTAATATAGTAAAACTAGATTTTCATGTTCCGACAGGAGCACCTCCAGACGAAGAAGCGGATGAAGACAACGCCTCCTTGCAAGAGAGGAACCCCTCCTACCAACCGGTCGACTCCAAAGCAGGGACCGGATGTGGAGATGCCGGATCCCAAAGACCCAAACAACCCGTTCAATCAGCTAACTATGATTCTGTACGCGATACGAGCGGACTGGGAGGTCAAGAGGAGGACCCTCACTAGCGTTGGAGATCTGGTGGGTGCACCGGGGGATAGTAAGCTACCGCGTAAGGTGGCTCAGTCGCTCTTAAATCCGGACGAGCACCGGAGGCAGGAGGCAGAGATTCGTCGGCTTCAAGAGGAAGTCGATACTCTGAAGGCTGACATGGTAGCCCTCAAAGAAGACAAAGCTACAGTCCAGGAAATGGCGGAAGCAACCCGGAAGGTGGCCAAGTCTGTGAAGGACACTCTCGGAGAGTCCGGATCTGCTGTGGTCAAGGCGGAATTATTTGACAAAGGGGTGCATGAGGAGAAGAAGGTATCCGGCTCTCGGATAGTTCGGATCTTGACCGACTTCACCGATCGGGTGGAAGCATCGTTGGTGGCAGCAAGGGAGGCGGCCAACCAGATGGACATCAACAGCCGGAAGCTGAATGGGTCCATGTACTCCCGGGAGATCCACCTCTTGGACATATCACTACCGGATTCATTTGCAGCCAGAGGATCAAATCCGAGGGAGCCCAAGGATCGGACATCCGAGTCAAGAAAGAGTCACCGAAGACCTGGGCCTGAGCAATCCATTCATCTGGATTCATGGCCAGGATCAAATCTTCGGGATCCTGCTGTTGGAGAGCGGAGCCGGAATCTAGCAAACGTCTTCAACCAACAACGGACGCTATTAACATCATATTCATTAGTTTGGGAGTTTTCCAAGGAAACGGGAGTCTTGGAAACTACTTTAAAGTTTGAAATTCAAAAAATTCTTTATTTATAGTTGCCTGAAAGCGTTGCAATAAGAAAGAAGCTACATATTTAAATGCAAAATAAGCAATGCAATGACACACAAAGCATACAATCAATAGCACAATTTTCCAACACCATGTAGTATTTACAAATGACATTACAATTTATGGAAATGAATTGAAGAATGTACATGCATTTCAAATATAATTGTACAATCACTATGAAATGTGACTTCCCACAAGTAAATGAATGTATAAGCTGTTCCAATCCTAATAGTAAAATATATTGTCTTTGGAGTGAGAATGTGTTGGAGACATCACCACCATTACAAGCTGATTGCTAATGAAGAGTCAACTTCAATGTTTGAAGAATGAAGTAAATAGTAATCTTTCAGCGACAACTAATTCCACAGTGAATAGGGACCGAGAAATCGCAGCAAGAGAGAGACTGGTAGAAACAAGGTATTCCACTCTCCTTGAAAAGTATTCTTATATACTGCAGTGTGTAAACTGCAATCTATAAGGGTACTTGCCAAGGAGTTTGGAATACCTTGTTTCTACAAGTCTCTCTTGCTGCAATTTCTTGATCTTTATTTGCTGTGGAATTAGTTGTCGCTGAAAGATTACTATTTACTTCATTCTTCAAATACAAGCCATAAACTTTGTAATAGTGGTGATGTCTCAAACATAGTCTTTAAATCACTCATTAATATTTGAATAACTAACCAAAATTTTATACCACTCTAATGAAGAGAATAAAATGTCCTCTATAGTCTTCATCTATGTACTACGAGGACGACCTACTCTTCAACAACTCCATTGCCTTCAATATCTCCGGCCCTGGACTATAACCACTACTACTACCAGACCTTATTTGTGCAATCTCTTGTCGTTGTTTTCTCAAGGACCTCAAATCCCAAGTGACCCACGGATGTGGAAGCCAGAGTAATTGGAAAATGCAATGGATGCTTGGACTTTGGCCTAGACATAAGCAAGGATACTACAAAGAACACCATTCCTAAGAGAGCACAATAATACAGGCTCATTATATTTGTAGGGAAAGTCGTAATCTACATACTAGAAGTGCAACCTACTCTTCAACATCTCTGTCGTACGCGCAATCTAGGCGTAAGTATCCTTAACACAAAAATATGCCAAGATAACACGAAATATCGTCCCAGGGAATTTCCGGATTCTATGTAGTATGTTCTAGCTATCGGGCTTTTCTATCTTTCTTTCTTCTCACTTACTTACTCTTTTTCCGGCTTCCTTCACAATCTGGATCATAAACTATCCGGAATCCGGTTTACGTCTCTACTTCCAATCCGGTTTTCTATACCTCTGTTTTACCATCAGAGGGTCCACTATTGGTCTTGTAGAGGGGTAGGGACTCACCCCTCGTTGTTCTCCTACAATTCTAACAAACACAAATAAAAACACCCAAATATTCAAAGGGTTGTAGCAAGACGAGAAGATCCGGATCCTCACAGCTCTCGGATGGTAAATCCGGAAAGCAGGTCACTCAGGAATACTTCACTCTCCCTAACTACAACGATAGATCTTAGGGTCAAGTATAAGGGGGTGTGATCTTTCTAGAGGTTGAATGAATTCTAAGGTTGGCAGATCTTTCGGACAGATGGGAACTTCCTTGGGCGGGTGCTTACCTCCGCACGGCTTGACAACCGGACTCGCTTCCCCGCTACTTAGATCCGGACTACTCTAGTAGTAATTTAAAGACACAATGCGCAGCTCCTAAGTCAACAATCCAACAACATTACAATAGCACACTCCCGATTTAGACCGTATTCTCCTAAATCCGGATTCCTCCTCACCCGTCCTTTCCTTCCAACACCCAGACCACAAGGCAACACAATCCGGATACACTAATAAAGCCAAACTGCATACCCGAGGGCTTAGATTTCAAAAGGGAATGAAATACAAATGAATATCAACTAGGAGGGAATGAGGGGCAACTAACTTGCCCGCCCTTAAAAACCCAAATAAAAACCAAAGTCAACAGCCTAAAAACAACAAAAGGCAGCCCAAAAACCAGGGCAACCTCACACACACACCAAGGAAATCCCGATTAACCAGGAAAGTCCTTATCCCTAAACTTCCGGAACCCGGGCCCACGCTAGGATTCCGGTTCCGGAACTAACTAACTAAATTCTAATCCACCTCCACAAGTAATCCCCTTTGAACTACTTGGTCATCCGAGACTTCTTTGAACTCCTGGCTCCCTGCTTGGTTGTCGATTTACCGGAACCCTTGGCTGGCGTCATCTTGGCAGCTCGAGGCGGATTCTGTCGGGTCGCAGGAGACATCTCCTCTTCATCCGTATCCTCCTCAAACTCAGTAGCGGATTCAAACTCACCGGATTCAGAGTCCTTGATCTCTTGCTTCGTTGGCTTCTTACCTTCCGGCTTCCGCTTCTCCGACTTCCGGAGTTTGAGTTGCTTCCCAGGTTCTACCATCTCCAGTTCTTCTTCCAAATCCGAGAATTTGACCTCCACTATTTCCGTCTTCGTGTTCTTCCGGGTTTCCGGCTTGAGTTCCGGTCTCGCCTCTGGAGTCGGATCTCCCAGATCGATCAACTGTGTCCCCCGTGCTGGTGATGGCTCCGCCCTATGGGGGAATTTCTCCGGATGTTCCTTTGCCGGATTTATCGTTTCCATACCTTCTAAGAAGTCCCTCCGGATTGGCAATCTCTGCCTTGTCTTTCTGGATCCCGCCGGAGACTGTGAGGAAGGACTAAAAGTACTCATCGTTCCCCACTTCTGGATTTGACCCGAGGAAGGTATCTGGGGCAGCTTGAAGAGAGACTTCAAGCCTGGATCTTCTTTTGTTCCGGAAGTTCCGGCTCCGTACTTGACCGGCGACTCCATGAAGATATCCGGAAGTGGCCCGAACTCGTCCTTGGCCACATCCAGAGGTCTCAGCAGCTGCCGCATCTCGTCCAAAACGGTCTTCATCTTGGCCTCATAATCGACCAAGACTTGCAACACTCGAGATCCGGTGACGATGCCGTCGGTATCGAGTTTCTTCGTGAAGAGCGCGGACCGGATGACCAAATGTTCCGGTTGTTCTACCAACCCCTTCAAATCCCGGACAAGCTTCAAGGCATCCGTCTCCTTCTTCTGGGCTGAGATCGACTGTCCCTCTGTCTAGTAAAACTTGTTCTTGTAGTTATCCCGTTCCGCCTTCAGCAGTGCGATCTCCTTGTCCTTTTCTTGGAGTAGTGCCGGATCAGGTCTCTTCCGGATTTCGTTGAAGATCTGATCCGTCTCAACATTCAATTCGCTGGCGACGCCCGTGATTACCCCTGCCATCTTAGCGTGCATCTTCCGGCATTGTGCCATCCACCGGGCTCCGGCATCATAGAAGTCGGAGACATCGATATACTTCGGCAACGGCTGGGTCAGGGCCGGATTCGATTCCAGCACGTCCATACTTGCTCTTCGTGAGTCCGGATTGGTTACCTTATGTCGCTTCTTCTTCTCCAGCGGCTTCAGTTCCGACTGCTCCTCCTCTTCTTCTTCTTCTTTGGTCGCTTCTCCCGTCGGCTTCAACTCCTCCGTGAATCCGTATTTCAGGATTTGCATTCCGGTCTCATACGCAACTTGTTCCGGCGGGGTCATGTAATCATAATAATGATACAGGTGGAACAAGTACGTACTGACTAGACTCTGCTTGGCCTTCTCGACCACCATCGCCATCTTCTTGACCTTCTAGTGAATTAGGCCTGCCCAATTCACAACTCGGCCTTCCAGTGCTCCGAAAATCATATTCACAACTGTGACTGTAACTCTCGTTGTTTTTTCTGGATATACTATGGGAATCAAGAAATTCAGTAACCTCCTATGACGCTCATTGCTACAGTCACTCACGGAGAAGCCCTCCTTGTGGTGCGGTGGCTTCTTGAACTTTCCTTCATGAAACTTATCCGTTCGGGTTGCGCTTTCAGATCCGGACTGCGTCAACCCGTAAGTTTCCGCCCACATTCCTTCCGTCCAGGACGATAACCGCCCCCTTGGCGTCGGCTCAAACTGGTTTGGTGCCCCAAAAACTAACTCCCGAAGAAAATCCTCGCTCCTCACCGTCCAGGGTTTCCGGATGAACCCTATACACCCTAGTGTGGACAGATCTTCCTCTAACTCTAAACGTTCACCGGGATCAGATGGAATGATCGGGTATAAGAGTTTGACAGACGGAACTGTCTTCTGCCCTTGCGCTGACATTTCCACCATTGAACTCTAATCCGGTGCAATCGGCACCCTCCTTTCCTTCTCTCCCTATCCGGCCTAACTCACCACTCTTTCACTCTTCTAGGAGAAAACGCGCTCCAAACCTGCAAGCACACACCTCCTCGAGCGGAAGAAAGAGGGAGAAGAATGAGAAGATAATCCGCTTAAGTACCCGGCCAGTGACCGACACCCGTTGGTTCGGTCATTTAATGCGCCGCCTTTTTCAAACGGATCCCTAATTTTCGTAGGCCGGACCCCTAGTTCGTAGGTTTGCTGGAATCCGGATCTCCTTCCGGTTTCCGGATCCGGTAAAAGTCCGTCTCTTACTCCTTCTACAAGTTTTTGTGAGCCAGAACTTTCCGACTACCTAGTTTCTACTAAATGTTCCGGTTCATGGTTCCAATACTCTAAAATTTCAAAAATATTTACGGAATTGATCCTAAACTAATCCGGGTTTCTAAATAATGACATTGCGTGCTTCCACAATCTCCATTGCCTTCATTATCTCTGGTCCTCGACTATATCCAGTACTACCACTGGACCTCTGGAGAGCATTTTCCCGCCGTTGTTTCTTCAAGGACCTCTCCTCCCAAGCGTCCCACGAACAACAACGACAACGAAGCGAAAGCAATCCATCATCTGTTTTGCATTGTCGTTGGACAACGCCCAATGAAGACGGACGAGGTCTAGGAGGCAACATCCCATTAAATATGGTAGTCCGGTCTTCGTGGACTGCAGGCTCTACATCCTTAAAAGTATTGCCAAAGATGGCAAGAGACATAGGCACCATGTCCTCCACCTGCAAGTACAGAAATTTTAAAACAAATTCATAATCTATAACTTATGTCTGCAAAGCATTACTTAAAAACAAATATGTATGCAAAGACAAAAATTATTGGTAATGTACCTCTTCAACAGCCACACCACCCACTTCATCATCATAGAGCTTTCTTTGCGTTTTAGAATTCATTTGAGAGCGATCCCTTGGAGACTTCGATTGATGATGTGACTTGAGAGGAGATGGAGAGTGAACTAGTACAGGATGCATTCTTCCACTGGGAGGACTATCAACTACACCATCATCTACATCCTTCATTGAAAAATCCATAGTTGACTGTGCAATGGCTGCTGAATACATGATATGACGAGTCCCATATTGCGATATACTCAACTCTCCAAAGTCAGCAAGTGAATTAGTTGAGGCTAGGCACTTGTCTCTACAACCATTTTTGGGTGCCTCAGCAACATCCAAATCCTAAGTACAAAACAGAGGTCTCCACTGTAATGAACTGCTATATTGGATTCATGTTGACACAAGATGCACTTGCATTGCAATAATATAGGGTCAAAATCCTATAGGGTCTACAAACTCCTCTTGCAGGGAGGCGCTCTACAATAGACCCAAATGTCCCGGATATTACACTCCTTGCGCGGCAATGGATCGAACATGGTACGAGGAGGCAGACAAAGACAGAAATAAACGTCTCGTAGCCTAAGTTCCTTGCCAGAAGAAGGAGTGGAAATTTGGGGAGAAATATAAGGCCCACTGTTGCTCATACTCCACTCATCGTAAAGAAAATTGGAGACCTCCAATGCCCTGGCAAAGTCATTGTACTTGACCATGTCAAGTTCATTCATAAGGTGGACGCCTCCAAGAGTATTGTCTTTACGAAAAGAATTCAACTCCCATGGCCTCTCTACGTGTAGATTCTTAAACCACGGGAGAAGCTCATTTATGGGAAATCCATTTGTTGCTCCCAGATCCTCAAACAACCACAGATCCAAGAGCACCACATTTGTAGGGTCGTTCACGAAGTGCATCTTCGGCTGGACGTCCACAACAATTGTGGTCTCCTTGGTGAACATGGAATCAATCAAATTGTGCAGTTTCTCTAATGGCTTCACTTAGAGGACTTTGTCGGACCCCTTTATATTGTAGTCCTCTAGCTTTCCGTTCCTCCCTCTGTGTTTCAAAATGTTGCATTGCTCTTGGACAAGAATATAACACAGGGATTCTATGCTGTAAAATAGAAACTTGCAAACGAGTTTTACATAGGATCTCTTCATGGAGCTCTAGATGTGGACGTATGCAATGGAGGATAACTCTCGCAAGAAGCTCCTGACATGGGGCCGACAAGTGACCCTTTTAATTTCCAAGGTCTTGTGCTCTACATTAGGGAATACCTCACTGGGATTGCATATCCTCCCTTCTTTCAGGTGGTACCTCACAACGTCACACACGCATAGAAGTCCATTCAGATCCACGATGACGTTGAGCCATTTCTTTGTCAGCCTGGAAGTGAATGGAGGAAGATTGTGGCATTCCGCCTCATGGGATCTCTCACTGCTACCCTACTTATGACAAAAAGAGAAAAATTGCAAATTAAAAGGATGCACTTCCGACTACAAAATGGATACTCCACCCGTGCTTTCAAGACAATGAACCACATCCACAAAGGGGAGAAAGCAAAAACAAGAGTGCTAGGTAGAAGACCACAGCAAGGACACTCAAACAAACACATCACTATGTACATACCGCGTCCTGGACCATGGCAACCAGAGATGTCTTGTTGTCTCAACCTGGGTATGGAACGGAGGCATCTCCAATTGAAAAGGAAGATCGTCTGGATTGTCCTCCAATAACCCGACGTCTGCACCATCAATAGCATCCTCCTCGACATTATTTTCCTCAAGAAATAACGGAGGTATCTCCAGCACCGGATCACCACTAATAGCAACAGACACGTCAAGCACACATGCAAGGGGAATCTCCGAAACCACAACAACATTTTGTGAATTGGATGCCATAGGGAGAGCAACAATTTCAAAAATCAATGAGCCTGTGGCTACAAAATATCAAGCACAGAAATGATGTGTGAGAAAAAATTATATATTACAATATCTCGCTGGGAGATGGAATAATACATTATATACAACGCACTAGGAAAGTCTAGCCTATCAGCCTACTCTTGCAATATGAAATGCCTACGAATGTAGAAAGGAAATTCAACTTGAATCGAGTTGAAGAGAAGGCTGAGAGAGTCACAGGGAAGAACCTGGAGGAATCTCAATCACAGGCCCCTATGACTGCTCGGCCTTTAATCCACGTTCGGCGACATCCGGCAGGACGGGGTCGGTGCTGGTGTCCGCGGCAACATCCTCCACATCCTCCTCATCCTGCGCTGCAACATCCTCCACTTCCTCCACACCTTGCTCAACGACAACTTTAGGGAGCTGAATTGTGCCAGTCTCCGGGACAGCGCAATCTTGCTCCTCAACTTGCAGAACTAGATCCTTGTCCTGGGATCCCTCGATCGCAGCTCATAGAGCATTGCCAGACGCCGGGGCAGCATCATCAGTTGCCGCATTCTACCGAACTGTATCCACCTCCATATTGTCGGGACGCCGGTCGGATTCAACCTGGTTCGGATGAGAACTGGGGGACATCTGGGTCAGTAAGTTTTGGGATGTCGACGGCACCCTAGTGAGGATCTTCGATCCTGTGCGAGCTTGCCTGGCACTATCGACTGACCCCTGGGGATGATTGGAAATCGCCAGTTGAGGAGTTCCTACAGCCGGATCCAGGGACATCAACGGTCTCACACTAAACATCGTGCTCACAATCGTCGCTGCCACCTTTGATACATTTTTGGAAATACTCTGCATGATCTCCTTGATCATGTTCTTGTTCTCCAGATGCACCCGTTTGTTTTCATTCTTTTGCGCCTCACGGTCCTCTTTACGAGCCCTAGCCTCATTCTCATTGTTCTTTTGTATGAAGTCCATTATCCACTCCTACGAGAATGGAGCAACCGGCGCTGGTAAGTCGGGCTTCCTCTTTGGTGGCACATACGGACGGGATTCCGGAGTGATATTATGTCTAGCAAATGAGCCGGATGATCCCCGCATGTCACTACTCTCAGGCACATGCGTAGACTCGCCAATTGCTCCTGGCGTCAACTGCTCCTAGCGTCAACTCCAACACATCATTAGTGTCCGCACCAATGTTCACAAGAACAAAACTCTCAGACCCCCCGAAATCTTGATGCAGTCGTCATCGGCTGGTTCCTTCCCCCTCCCGGACACAGACGGCCCCTTAGCCTCTGAGGTGGACATACCTCTCCCTTTACTTCTGTCATCTTTGTGCTCTTCCACAAAGTAGGCCGACTCAAGGAAATCATCCTTGTCCATACTCTCCGACTCCAAGCACAAGTTTAGGAAGTCTTCCTTCTTCTTGCTCTCACCAACAAAGAAGTGGTCCAGCGACAGCATCTGCATGACAAGCCCAAAGAGCAGTTAGGAAAGCATGATCAACTCGAACCGAGTTAAAGAAGAATACATGGCCGCTAGAGATTTAAAGGATGTGCGAACAGGGAGTCAACTCGACCCGAGTTAAAGAGGAGGGATTCAAACATCTAAACTATCACCATCCAAAACTAAAGTCAAACTCACCCAAGCAGCAGATATCATCTTTCCTCCCGCAAAATAGGAGACCACCATGTCTCTCGGCGACACGAACAGTTGAAGGATGCTCAAATAAAACTCCATGCAAAGCTCTGTATCATGTATCCGATACTCCACCTCCACATTCTACCACTTTGTATTGTAATGCAATTTTGGTGCCACAGCGAATGTTTTGGGAATCTGGTGGGTCTTCAAGGCTGCCCCATTCTTCACTAGAAACAGCAGTTGGACCAGATCTTTTGCTTTGGAGCTCCTCTTGGGGACGTCCCCAATGTGCTCAAATGCGGATGGCAGATAATCTGCGTAGCCAATTGAGTACGACTTGCCAAAATCAGATGTCATGATGAAACTCCGCAAGTCGACCTCAACATCCTTCTCACCAGCAATCCACAGCCAGACCTCCGAATCCGTGAGCTCCACCTTGACATCCTCCTCCAGGACGATCATAAAATTGTTGTATTACAAAGCATTGGCGCCCTTGTTTATAACTCCAGGGATATTCCTGAAGTCGATGACCGCCAGCTTTGCTCATGAAGTTCAGCGATAAGCTCACCCTGAGCCTGGCTAGAGATGACCTCCGCCCATAGGTCGTAGACGTCCTGCTGAGCTATAATTAGCTTGATTTCATTGTAAATGTCTAGCTCCCTCTAGTTCCTCTTGCTCAGATACTCCTGATTCTTTTTAATGTCAATTATGGCGAACCTCAGCTTGATTGCGTTCTTGAATTCCTGCACATCCAGGTCTAGTATACACATCCTGCCAACGAAGGGTCTTAACTCAAGACGAGTTAAAATATATGGAAAGAACTGACCTCAATGGAATTACAAGTTAACTCAAGACAAGTTAAAGCTAGCGGACTTACTGCGAAGAGCCTCTGGTTGTTGCCGTCAGCCTTCGACTTCTTTGCCGGTGTTACGGCCTTCTCCAAAGCTGTGGGCTCTCTTGGAGGCGGTGGGGATCCCATACTCGTCCAGACAAACCTGGATGCCAGGATGTTCGTGGACCAGGTTGGCATGAAGTTGTCGAAGTGGTTCACCCGATTGTAGTAGGTCGACACTTTCCTGATTAGGCTATCATCTTTGTGCCACACAACAAAGCACTCCCATTTCAGAAACTTAGCCTTCTTATCGTTGGGAACCTTATTCATCTTCTGCATTCTCCTTGACGCCTCTATGCAGTGCTGTCCGTTTACCATCTAGAACTTCCCGGCCTCAACTTCCTCAAACTTTTCAGGCTTGGCCGTGACAAGCTGCGGATATGCACAGAGCGTCATCTTCTTGTCAGGATCAGGCATGTTGATGAGGTAATTCAGTGTCTTCTGAACACCTTGTTCTTCCAACACTCGGATGTTGAGTGTTTGTGGTGGCATCTTTAGCTGATCAATTGAAATCTCGTACTTGTGCCCAATCTTCGGTATGTACAGCTCTGTGCATGCCGACCGATACTCTGCAAAGTGTTTGCATGCTTCCTCATAGTCGATCTCCTTCACAATTCCGCCGAGGTCTTGCGAGATGTCTAAAAACTCTGAGGCCATGCTACTCTCGGGCACTAGGAGGTTCTTCAAAGTGGTCTTCTTTCCTTTCCCTTTTGGTGCAGTGGTGGGGTCTTTGAAGGTTCCCTTCTGCCGAAGCGATCCATCTGCTTCATGCGAGTGTGGCTCCTACCAGTCTCCGGAGTCACCACGACAAGGGATCCTTGGCTTCCTCCCTGACTGCTGTAATCTTTGGTCAAGGCCATGGGCTGCATCCTTTGGGACTTGTTCTTCAACTCCATCTTCATGTGGTCAAACCCCTTGATCAGGCCATTAATTCATGAAGCTAGAGTGACGGATGTCAGAGGGCTCCCGTCTTTTGCTTTCCACCTCTTCTCCTTCATATGCTGCTCAATCTCCTTCTGCAGCCCCTGGTAGCTCGTCCCTTCCAGTGTCCTGTTGTAGTCAGAGACACTGAAAGTGATCTGCCTGCTATTTAGCATGTACGAGAAAATGTACCCCTCAATTTGATCTGGGTCCTGCGTCTTGCAGCAGACAAATATTAACCCGTTTGGCCCTGTGGTGACCTCTCTTACAACCTCCGTAAGTGTGACCGGCAGGTTGTCCTTGACCTTTTTGTACTTTGTCCTGAGGGACAGGTTCAAGTTCATTGGAAAAAGAGCGAGTGTCCAATGGTCGACTTCTTCAGGTTCCTTCTACTCCCAGCATTCCCCAAGTATGTCGATCTCACCGTACTTGTCTCTGTTCTCGTCTGGAATCTCGAAGCGCTTTAGGTAAACCTCTAGTCCCTTGGTCTGTGCCTCCATTTTTGCAAGTCCAGGACAAGAACACATGTTAATTTGAATCAAGTTAAAACTAGGAGATCACCGCTGACATCGCTCTTTTGTCCTACTTATCATTCCTGGTGAATCCAGTTATACCGAACGCTTATTGATGACGCCCTCTGCTACCCGAGTGAAGACCATCTATCCTAGATCATTGGGAGTTCTCTAACTTGGTGAACTCGCCACGGGGCTGACGTCTTTGGTTTTCTTTACATGATTCATACCGGAGGGCCTTTTAACTCGATACAAGTTAAACCTTCTTAATCGGTTGTTGATGTTTGTGTATTCCTATGCCTTCTATGGCTTTGGTTAATATTTAGCATTCTTGTCTCTTGTCAAATTAGCTTTAGTTGCTGTACCTTCTTGATTGTAGGGTCTGGGAAGTATTTTTTAACTTGAGCCGAGTTAAAGCTGTTGGTTCTCTCCGCAACTTCAATGTTTTTCCTATGTTTGTAAGTCTTTGGTGTTGGTGTGCCGCTCCCGTTTGAGATGAAACTTCCGTTCCTTGAAGCCTCTTATCTCGTCTTGAGTTAAATTTCTGTGGGTCGCTACCTTAATTATGGTATCTATCGAGTTAAACTTTCGTCAAGTTAAATACGCATCGACTGAAACCTACATTTTTGGGATTATTAGAGACGTTCTTACATTTAACTCGATGGAAGTTTAACTTGTACGTAGCAATGGACATAGAAAACTGCAAAATTTGAATACAAGAACTGGAAATCAATTCAATATTTACCTAACGCAAGCAACAAATGCAAATCCTAGTGACAAGACTAATGCAATCAGGAAAATCTCAAGAAACCAGAAACAAAAAGCAAGAATTCAACTACGAAACCTAAACCAAAACCAAAAGACTATTGAATCCAATTGAGCGCCTAGACCTCAAAAATGCAATTTTGAAAAAACCACTTCCACAACTAGGTCGCCCAGCAAAATCAAAATTCTAAGCTACAACAGAAACTAGTGCACCACAATGCAAGTATGTGGGAACCTTACGGAAGCAGCACGTCCACAAGCACTAGCACAAGCAATTACATTCAGTGCAGCACATCCACAAGCACAAGCAATTACATTCAGTGCATGAAGTCGCCTCTACAAAATGAAAGCAAACAAGAACTCTCATCCAGCACGTACCAGCCAAGCTCCACCAAAGACCACAGTTGCATACACACAGTCGCACATAGTCGCATACGCACGCCCAAGTCGCCCAGCAAGAGCTCCCGCCTACACGAGGAGGCAACACAAACACCATACCCAAGTCGTCTAGCTCCACCTTCACGCCTCAACGACGCACCATGAAGCGTGCTCAGGTCGCCCAGCAGGAGGTTCACAAGGACACCGCACAAATCTGGAACCTCAAAAATCAAGGTCACTGCAGGTTGCAGCGAAAACGAAGGAACCTCTGACGCGAAAGCACGCAAAATCTTGCAAAAGCACGAAATCACGGAAGGAATGAAGTCGCACAGGAGTTGCCAAGAATGGCGGATCAAGGCCAGGGTTTCCAAACAAGAGCTCCGAATCCTGCACCGCGCCGCCCATTGCAAACCCTAAACTGTGGCCTTTTGACCGTGGCCCTTTGATTGTGACCCTTTGACCGTGGCCCATTCACCGTGGCCTTATGTCACTTTAATACCTAAAGTTCCATGACTATGTTTTCACCAAGAACGCTCAAAAAGTGTCATTTTTAGTACAAACACCGAATTTTTGAAAAAAAACTTACGATTACATGTGTCAGCAAAATTCATTAAGACCTTTTTTTTGGCCCTGCAAAAGAAAGGGCAATAGCACTTCACAAACTCACTTATCGATGAAAAAATGTCCCAAATGATGGTGCTTGTTTGGATTTTTTTTTCCTTGATAAAAAGGCTACATGCCCAAAAAATTTTACTTCATTTGAAATTGTAAAACACATAGGAAAAAAATAGAAAGTGCATAGTAGTAAATAAGGATTCAAAATACTAAATTGTCAAGAATTTAAGTATGGCATTGAAAAATTCTAATCCTACGGTTGCAATGGTGTAATAAATAATCTACATCCTTTGATTTTATTTTTGCAACAAATATTGAAAAATGAATAAGATGAAGGACTTCAAAATTTAATTTAGAGTACAGAATCTAGAACTGCCCACAAACTAAAAATCTTCATAACTTTTGACTCATAGATCAAAATGGGTGGATTCAAAGCTTTTTACGTACATATAACTCTAGAAAACCAATTTGAAATTGGTGTTTTTGAAAAAAGTGAATTCTTTTTATTTGCCTAGATTGCCTAGTTAGAAAAAATAGTAATATATTAGGCCATAATTGTTGACTCACATTTCCAAATGTGATGAAATTCAGTGTGTACAAAAGATACTCCTCGCGCCCACCTTCTATTGAAATTCCAGCCTATAATATTGAAATCTCTAGCCACACGTACATGCCCAAAATTTCTATACAACCCAAAAATGCATGTTGGTCCTTTAGGGGTTAAATGCATCCTTATGACCATGCCATTTTAACCCCAAAAGCACCAGAGCGGCATGCATTTTGTGGTTATATAGAAATTTTGGGCACGTATATGTACATATGACAATAGATCATTTACATTTTATGCTGAAATTTTAATAAAATGTCCATGCAAGGATTATTTTTCAGATGCACTTATTTAATGACATTTGGAAATGTGAGTCAAAAGTTATGGCCTAATATGTGGATTTTTTTGGTAACTAGGTAGATAGAAGAAATTAAAAAACATACCTTTTTTCAGAAATAAAACTTTGAAATTTGTTTTCCAGACTTATATATACGTAAAAAACTTTGAAGAATTCCATTCTGATCAATGAGTCAAAAGTTATGAAGGTTTAGGAATGGTTTTACCAAAGACGTTTGGAAATTCACGCTTAGAACTTGCCAATTTAGACAAATAATCTTTGCAGCATTCTGGAACATTCGTGCAATTGCTCATTTTTGAAAAATACTGCACAAAATGTAGGTCTCGAATAGTAGTTTGACCTCAATTGAGTACTTTTAGTTAATATCTTTAAGTAGTGTATGCACACTGGATGATTTTCATGGAGAGTAGCCCATCTTTAATTATAAGCTTAAGTTATTCAATCTTTTCTGTGAGAGAAGTCCAATAATTATAGAGCATCTCGTTTTGTGGAACAAATTTGAAGAGTTCATATAGGGATTTTTATGTACCGTTTAAAAAAGTTCTGACAATTTTTCTTCAAAGAAACCTATTATTTAATTATATGCTAAAATTAAAATTGTGCCATTCTTGAAGACAATATTAGAATTTCTTTTCTTACACTTCATATATATACGAATTTCTAAAATTTGAAAGTCAATGTAAGGAAATGAAAATATAAAATGAAACTGAAAAAAGGTTTTAGGATTTACGGTCTTTCTAACAATTAAAAGACAGCTGCAATAATTGTACGGTAAGTTGAATAGGTACTTCGTGCCATCTTTGAAGTGTTTGAGTTCAAGATCAGCAATTATGAAGACTATTGACCACAACTATAAAGCAAAGAGAAATATACTTGTGCAAATCTACAATTAACCATATGGAAAGAAAAGCTATAAACTTATTTTTTAAATAATTAAATTGAAATACCATGTATCATATAATTGAAGGAACTTATTTTGTGCTTCCAACAATATATCAATTTGAATTTCAATAATTTATAAAAAGCAGTGACCGAAACTTCTAGCAGGTTGAACTTCACTTTATAATTTGTGGACACAATTTGAATATACTAAGAATGTTTCTAAGTACTAATAATGGTTGGATTAAAATTAGAGTTTTTGGACAGAATTTGAATTTCCTAAAAAGGTTTAGATGTGCTGAAATGATAGCATTGATAAACCAGCTTGCTACAAAGCTAGCATCATTAAAGACATTGATTGTAATGACAAATAATGGTAGACCAAGAAACACATGTACAAAAATTCATTCCATGGAAACTGTTCATGAAAATCACAACTGCATTTGATTTTAGGCACTTTCATTCTTTTTTTGAAATGCCATGCATTGAAAAGCATGAACCATTTGGATTTTTTTTTAAACACAGTCTACACAAATGCTTATCAAGTACCATACAAATGGACTCCAAAGTTTGGAGCGGATCACTATATATATACTCTATATCCCAGTTTGTGTGACAAAGGATATAGAATATACATACAATGATCCACTAAAGATTCTTTAGAAGACTATTTATCGCTCTAGCAATTACAAAAGGGATCCTATTATAAAATTGGACCCTGCACTTTAATGACAACCAATATCAGAAGCCATAGAGTTTGAATTTAAAGGGCTTAATGAAACAAAACCTTAAATCCTAAAACTTATTTAAAGATTACAGTCCTCAATTCCAATATTATTATATATAGAAATACAAATTGAATAAGGTACATGATTATTTTTATTGAATTTGGTTGCTTAATTAGATAATATTTTCTAAATTTTAAAGCGACTAGGTAGTATTCCATATAATAGACTACAAAAAAATTTAATTTGTAGACAATATCCAATATATTAATCTATAAATGGTCCTTTATATGTGGAAATGTCAAAGTAACACTCATAAATAATGAAGCTTTTTAAAAATTTTATTTCTGCTAGACTCTAAACTCAATTCTCTACTAAAAAGATTTTGAAGCTCAAAACTTTGTAGTGCAAAAATTTAAAGTTAAAAATTATCAAAGTCAAAAAATGTAGTGAGTCCCGCAATGTGTTGGAAAACTTGTTTTTTTCACTTTAAAAGCAGATATCTTGCAATTTGTGAGGTCAGAAATTTTGGAAGTTTTAGTACAAACTCTCATACTAGTTAGATACAATATTCTATGGCTACATGTGAGAATTTCAAATGTTTTTCAAGTTTTTTCAAATTTTTTTTTTCCTATAGAAATGGCATTTTTGACGAAAAAAAGACAGGCAGAAAAAGGACCTGGGTCCTTCAGGGGTTAAAGTAGAAGGGTGAAAAAGAAATTTAAGCATAATTGAAGTCAGAACTTGTGAGAATGGAATGAGTTTCGTATTATGATCATAGATTTCAAAAATATCAATCATCTAAAACTTGTTGGACCGTAGTGTTCTTACTATACACTTACGTGCATTTTTGAAATCATTCACATGTAGTATAAGTAAGTGTGCTTAACACAAAATAGATAGCAATCACTCCCTCTGTCTCAAAATAAAATTGGTGTTTTGTTTGTATTTTACAAAAGAAACATTGGTTTTCTTTTTAAACAAAGGGAGCATTCAATATTTTGAAGATCATTTTGTTCTGTATTACTTTCAAAAGTTAAAGAATGCATAATATCTGATGATTGAATTTTTCTTATTACATGGGATGTGTTACAATTACTTCTACAGTCAAGGGTCTTTGCCATGCAAAAAAAACAAAATTTTGTTGATTGTCTTGTGCCTCATCATCTTCACAAACTTATCACATATGAATAACTTTAATTACTTCTGTCTTCCAAACCCAATAAAAATAGGTAAGAAAGGACTATAGATATGTGAGATTTCTAATTTTTAAATTCAAATTTCAGGTCTTCTTTTAGAAAATTAGGTCCTCTACAAGTCAAAATATAGAACATTTTGTTTTTTAACACCCATGGCTTTTCATGATTTTTGAAGAGTCTTCATGACTTGTACATAAAATTTATGACATTGACTTCAAGTGTCATTTCAATTTAGATCGTGGAATATTCATTTGCTGTAGATCAGATAATTATGTTAAATACGTTAAATTGGAGTGTTGAGGATAATTCTCATGTCTGTCTCAATTCAGTGAATTTATAAATAGGTTTAGGAATTGACTCAGCGGACCTCTAATTGAGAACTTCCTAGTTGTAAGCACTGCTGCATGCGTGTTGGTTGATTTCCAATGAGCCAATTTTTGGGAACATATGTAAATTCAGCAACTTATATGGCAGTACCTATGAATGATTTCAACCTTGGCACTGCACAATAATATTTTGCATTACAAAGAAGCCTTTGCTCTAAAGCTTGACGTCAATTCCACCGTGGACATTCAAATTATTCCACTTGTGAATGTGCAAAATCTTATGTAGCACCGCGCTCTTTTTTGGAGAAAAATTAGCTCTGTTGCAAGGCTTAGCTTGTGGATTTCTTATTTGTAAATGTTGATTGATTGATTGATTTGTGTGACAATGCGACATTCAATGATCTATTCGTCACCCTTGTTCAAAATTCCAAGAGCCATGTATAGAAAACAATTATTGTTTCCCCTAACTTTTTTAAATAATTCAAGTGATTGCAAGCAAGGATTTTTAGCCAAGAATATGTACAATTGATAATTTTGTTCAGCGGAATTGAGAAGGAAATTGGTACCTTCCAAGGCGTGAAGTGCTTGGACGGTGACTAAAATTGGGAAGCCTGTACTATCAGTCTTTCAAGGTGCAGCAGCAGCATGTTCATCAGTGGAGACGCAACCCAAACTCAGTTATGTGCGCCTAATTCGATTTTTGTTTGTTTTTATTTTTACATAAGCCATTGTTCAGCACCCACCATCTTCGCAATGTCCTGTTAATTTCAACCTACACAACAATCCTTGAACATTGTTTACTTAGTTAAAAGACAGTTAATTTTGGGGAGTAACTGATTAAGCTTAATGTGGATTCATATGAACCACAAAGAGATTGATAGTGAGGACGGTAGAACAATCAAAGAACTAAGAATGTTTTGGGTGAGCTTTAGTTTCAAGAAGTAGGGGTCCATGTATTAACTTACACAACCCTTGAACCATGAGTATTGCATTTATGAACTATGATCAAATCCTTAATAGAATGTTGTTTGGACAAGGTCAATGCATATGTATTGTGCGTTTTTTTCCTACTTCTTTGTGTAGCTCTAACCTAGAGTGCTCCAAGATGCAAGCATCATTTGCTAACTGATCATTCTTGCTTTTGAACATGAATGTCAGTAAACATTTCTAAAAGTTGTTCAATCCTACTTTGACATCCTAACTTGCAACAGAGAAAAGATTAATAAGAAAGGAGAAACAACAATTGTCTAGTACGGCTCTTGGGATTCTTGCAACATTAGAAATGGCTAAGTTGTGTTGGGCAGGTATATCCCAGCTTGTAAGCTGTAGTAAGTTTGGTCAATCAGCCACAGGCATAGCATCTCCATCGTGAGGCAAAAAATGAAGCCAATTATGTGGCCTTCCATGAAACAAGAGATCACCAACATGAATGATGCTCTTGTACAAATTCAGCGTTTAGGAAGCATCTATTAGGTGAAGTCATTCCTAAAGACAAGAAGACAAAAAGGAAAGACCGGCAAAAAATATGTTGAATTGGTACTCTATTGACCTACTGTACTATTCCTATCAAATTTCATTAATGTTAATCTTGTTTCCTTATAACCTAATTAAGTGGTCTTATAAAGTACTTGCGTGGGGCTCATTTTGTTTCCTACAGGCTTTGCCAATACAATTTGTATTAGAAAATTGCGACAAGGTTGAAGAATGGGTCATTCTTCGAAGTCAATCATCAGGTGGAAAATCCTGAAGGCCATGGCTTGTGAGACTCAGAGTTACCAAAACAGCAATTTCTGAGTTTTTGACTACGAACCCCAAGCTCTAATTGGGACCCGTAGGGGGAAAACGCAGGAGTTATACCCCTCGAAAAAATGCAGGAATTTTTTATTTTTCACATATTATTATTATTTTTAATTCTGTTTCATATTTGCAATCAAAGGCCCCAAATTAGCTAGCGGAGGTTAACATCTATCCCTAGACACAACTCAAAATAGGGGCAAGATTTTTCATTTACCCCCACGAATTTCTGCATTTTCACCTTGTGGGTCCCAATTCGAATGCCGGATTTAACGTGTTTCGCCTTATACCATCACCCTAAACTTCAAAATGGGGTGTATTACTTAACCTACTCTTTGAACAAATAAAATGTGAATGTGGTATAATGTTTTAGTCCCTGCATCCAGGAAAGGGCCAAGAAAAGGGTCTACAAGTGTGCGGGCAGTTATGGATTTTGTACACGAAAATAAACTTTGAAGTCCTTTATCTTACTCAATTTTCAATAATTAAAAAAAAAAAAAAGTCCAAGGAAGTAGATTATTTATTACAACATTGCTACCATTGGGATCAGCATTTTTCAGTTCTATAATTAAATTCTTGACAATTTTGTATTTTGAATCATTTTCTACTACTATCTACTTACTATTCTTTTCCTATATGTTGTACAGTTTCAAATGAAGTGAAAATTTTCAAGCATGTAGAGAACTTGGCTAGAAAAAAGAATCCAAAGAAGCACCATCATTTTCGAATTTTTTTAATCAAAAAGTGAGCTTGTGGAGTGCTGCTGCCCTGTTTTTTGCAGTTCCAAAAACATGGTTTTAGTAACTTTGAATGCTTGTACCTTGCAATCCAGGCGGTGGAAATTCCTAAAAATTTATATATATGTTCTTAAGTCACCATACTACAAGATCCTACGGTTACATGTGCCAAAAATTTTATTTCTTCAAAATTGGATACTTGTACTCAAAATGATAGTTTTTGAGCGTTTTCGGTGAGAACATAGTCATGGAACTTTAGAGGTTACATGAACCTTTTTTGCAAAGATGAGTAGCAATCTATGTGGTACAGTCGAGTTGCTATATTTTCCTTTGTGCTGCTCAATTCCAGATGAAGCCAAAAAATCTTAAGCATGTACTAAACTTGTCAAGGAAAAAAAATTCCAGAGAAGCACCATGATTTTAGACATTCACTCATAGGAATGTGGGCATTTGTAGTGTAGCACCCTTGTTTTCCAGAGGGCCAAAAAAATGCTTTCATTGAATTTCAATGTTGGAAGTTGCAGTCCACGGCTCCACGCGGTGGAAAATTTTGAAAATTTTACCACATGTTTTCAGTTCACCATAGTAGAAAACTTTTTGGTATATGTGAGAAAAAAAAAATCCCGAAGAATTGGGTACTTGTACTCAGAATGACATGTGTTCAGTATTTTGATGAAAACATATTCATTGAACTTGAGGGGGTTCAATGACTGGTCAGCAATTTTTGTTTCCCAAGAGCTTTCATGCCTTACCCTAAAGACCCTGACCCTGAATCCTACCCTAATCCTGAACCCTACCCTAATCCTGAACCCTATACCTTAACCAAACCCTGAACCTTTTTGCTCTACCTCAGAAACCTGACCTGACCATGTATAGTCGTACAACACTCGGATTCCTTCCGTTACTTTTTCTGTAGCCGCCGATGGATTTAACTTTTATTGACAATAGTTTATGGGAAATGGGATCTTCTTAGTGTGGTTGAAAAGCTGTAAAGAATGACATAATTGTTCAGCCGAAACTGGAATTGGAAGATTCTACGTCGTCAGCATTGAATGCTTACAGCTGCCAGTGGCAGTGAAAAGTGCTTATCTATTTTGATTTGGCCTTGAAGACGATCGTTTGAAAATCCCGCGTACATTCCCTCGCTTACCTTCCCGCATACCGTTCTCACTCTCGCCGTCCCGCAGTTGTCCATCAATCCGTTTCTCTGCCGGCGACAGGGTTCCATCATCTCTTTCTCGTTGTCGCCGCCCACATTCACAAACCTCCTTTACTTCTTGCAATATGTCTCATTTCCGTGCTTTCAGAGCTCTTTCCATTTGATTTCTTGGGCTCTAGCTCATCTGCATTTTGATTTTGTAGGAGCTATTGCCGCAGTGTCACTTCACGAATTTAAAGTCTGTTTTGCTCGCTACTTTGGTTCACGAGATTCTGGGTATGCAATAGTTCTTTTGTATTCTCAACCAAAGGTGTCCTTGTCTTGCATTACACATTTAATTCTGCATAGTGCATTCCTCGTGCCCGTGTTGAAATGGATCCTTCTTCCAATCTCTTCTGTGCATTTGCAATATTCGATGTCACAAATCATGAAGGTATCATGTAGCTGGGTTGTAGGAATTTTTTTTTTTTTTTTTTGCATTACGTTTGATGTTTGCGATGTTTCAGATTGGTTGGATTCTCTGTTCTTACTTGTGATCAACCTTGCACCAGCGTCTACAGGCAATTGGGTTGCTTACGGTATCCTGAGAATGTAAGACAACCCGACATTGTCACTGAAATTTCCGAGATTGAATCTGATGAACTATATAATATGACGCCCCGTGAAATGTGGGATGGACATTTAACTCGATTCAAGTTAACTAATAAGCCTAGCAATATCCACATCGTAACACAAGATTCAACTCGAACTGAGTTAAGTGGAATATATTGGTTCAACACAACCCGAGTTATATCGTCATGAAATAACAACTATCTAAATACGGTCCATGTCTCACCAAAGTTAACTTGACACAAGTTAAATAGTCATGGTGTGACAGTTCTTTGGATGCATATTAGTTGTTGTTGGGTTTAACTCGGGCTGAGTTAAATACCTCCAAAATTTACCGGACTTGGGCTCGCTTGTGTGCCTGGATTGGTTGACATGTTGGATCATGTCAACAAGTTCGCTGGTGATGGATGTCACATCCGTGAAATCAGATTCAATCTACTTGTTACCAATTCTGTCTTCTATCCAATTGGTCTGATGTTTGTGGGTGATTTGGGACTGAGGATACTTTTTAATAAGTCCTATGTTCTGCCGCTATTGCCTTCAACTCGACTCGAGTTAAATGAGCTCTGTCAGACGTGATCTGCCTCTGAATAATCTTCTCTGCTGTGTCCAGTATATAGAGGACTTGTACTCTTGTACACAGTGATTAAGAAATGCTACAGTAGCTTAGATTTTGGTAGTGGCTTAACTCGCCTCGAGTTGATTTTGTTGACAGCTCCTAGGGCCTGCATTGTGAATCATATTCCTTCAGTGAACATCACGTTTTTTGTGCGTAGGGATTATGGATGCTTTCCAACGGCCTGTCGTGGATTATTCTTTGGATGAAGGTGAGGTGGAGAATACGCAGCTTGAAGACATCGTTGTACCTGACTGTGATGGTGTCTTGCGTCAACTTTGGAGCACAAAGATTGTTCTTTTGCACAATGCCAATGGTCAGCCTATGGCTGAGGGAATCTGTCACAGCGTGAATTCTGATCAAGTTGTTGGTAGCAATGGTCCTCTAGGAGATTCACTCGTCGCAGTTCAAATTTCGAAGTCGCTACAAGTTGAGGATGTTCCTGAAGACTGGAAGTACTCACTTTGTGCATAGCCAATTACTTGTGTCTTTCTGAATGGGTCATGTTTGAGCGATCACAAGGTTCGTGACAAGTACAATCGTCGTCTGGCTAGACTGTCGCAGCTGTCATCGTCAACTGCGAGACCATATACGAGCGTCGTCAGGAATGCTCCACCTCCTCAAATTTGTGTGAAAGCCGACAATCTTCTCACTCATGAATCTGTCAATTCCATGTCAAGCAAGACGTGTTGTTCGAGCAACTGTGTCCAACCTTTTCCTAGAGAAAAGATTCGTGCCTTCCGTGGACGTATGTACCACAAGACGACCTTTGAATTCCATTACCACATGAAGTTGGACATGCATCGGCAGGTCCACCGTGACAGTCAGGGTAAGAGAGTGGTCACTCTTGAAGGGATTGAGGTCTGTATGGCGGCATGGCGGCATATTGCAGGTGTCTCGGAAATGACCTTCTATCGTTTTCAGGGATATGCTGCTAGAGGTGATCAAGCTCAATCTCATAGAAATTTGGGCACGCAAAAATCTCGGAAGCATTGGTTGCAGGCCGCTGCAACATTGAAGTGTTTGCTTGAGAAGTCGGCTGACCACATGCCGCATTGTACGCACACTCTTCCTTCTAGAGAGAAGATTGTGTCTAAGGTTCTACCGGCCACCTTCACATGGAAGAATGTACTCCTTGACGTCAACGCAGCAAATGCTGTGTTTGGGCTGAAGGACGTCTCCACCTCAAGCATCAGCAAAATTAGGAAATTGAATTTTCTGAGTACTCCGTGAAGAAACTCGGAGATAATTTCGCTTGTTGTGCAAACTGTGATAGATTTCAAGCTCAGAGAAGGACCGCCCCCATTGGATTGCGACAGAAGTGGACCATTTGTTGGACAAGCATAATACATGTGCTCGAGCTCATTGAGATAATTATTAGGCAAATCGGTACAGGTCAACTGCATACACTCATGAATGCTTGACGATCATGCATGACAAAATGGATCATGCCAAAATGGCGTCTCCTGTGTTCTCCCACAAGAGCAAGCAACTTGATGGACTCACAAAGTTGCCGGTCTCGGTCACTGGAATGATTGCTCACGGGCATGGCAACGTGCATTATGCACATTATGGTCTAGATATCTTCCTGCACAACTCAAACTATACAGTGGGTTCACTAGCTAAGCTCTTACGGGACCTTGAACTCCCTCCAAAGTACTCCTCCAAGGAGTTGTTTGTTGGATCGGGCTCTGCTCCTCTATTTGAAGCGGTGCTGAAAGGAGCTGAAATGTGCAACTCATCACTTCGGCCACCGCCAAAAATCCCGATTGGAGCGACTCCCCTTCCTCTAGTTCTCAATGTTCAAATCAACAACGCTACAGGAGACAACAAAAATCGATATGTGTTTGCATTTTGGTCTCTCCTCATTGCAAAGAAGATATTCCTAGAAGTGTATGTCAGTTTTATGTTGGTCGGTCATACGCACGATGACATTGATGCTTTGTTTGGCAGATGGAGCATGCATTTGATGAAAGAAAGCTTCCCCACCATCCCAGCCCTCATGAAATCCTTCATGGATGTAGATTCTGTGCCTACCATTCCTCACTTGATCGAGGAGGTACCGGATTTCAAAGCCTTTATAGAAGGCTCTCTTTTGGAAGGGGATGAAGCACTTGTTGGCCACACCAAAGCACAATAGTACAAGTTCTATTTGAATTTGGCGGGTGTTCCGATCATGAAGTACAAGAGGTACTGCACGAATAGTGATTGGCTCCCAGAAGAAGGGGGGATCAAATTGTGGAAAGAAGACTCAAAGGGGCGGAGTCTATGGCCTCGTGGAGAGCCAGTGCCTGTTGCCCACCTTCCAAAGAGGGGTATGGATGACATTTCCAAGGGGATTTTTGGGTTCATCAAGTATTGGGAGGCATTATGCAATGAAGACGGGAGTGGAGAATATAGGAGATGCTTCGAGCATTTGGTGTTCTATTGGCGGGCAGTAAAAGCATGTTTGTTGGAGCCTATTGTACCATTTGAACTGCTGAAGAGGGCTTCTGGCCTTCTACCCGATTGGAAGCAATCAAGGAGGACAAATTTGATTACAATGGCAAAGCTCGTGAGGAATTTGCTGAGGATGATGTCTTCATGGGGCAACGTCGTGATCATCCCTTGCCATCTTTCCGAGTGGGTCGTGATGTTGAGAAAGATTTTTTTGTTGCCCTTCGACCTGCTGATGGTGATATAAAACCTGTATGGATTGCCAAAGCTTTATCTGCCCCTTTCACGAACCCGAAGCATCCAAATTGTATCTTGATTTTGTACTTTAAGCCAACGGCACAAGGGATAAATGTTCAAGAATTTTACAGTGGTTGGGACTCTGTTAAGGGATTGCGTTGGAAAGTGGACGAGGCCCAAGAACCTGTTTGGAAGGACACAAATGCTCTCATTACCGCATAGAGGTCTAAGGTTAAGAAAGACACAGTGGAATGTGTCCTTTGAATCCCTGCAGCTCAAGTTGATGTCATCAATGGGAGTTTGTGTTTGTATGATTCCGATTGAGCATGCATCGCATTTTTTAGAGATACTTTGTAGTATTTCAAGCTAAGTTTGGTAGTTAGTATTCTATGGTCCGTATGTTTTGGCATAAGTAGAGGCGATTTTATGTGATTTTATATCGTATGTTGTAGAGTAGGTGGTGTGGATTGGAGTAAGGTGATTGGATTTTATAGAGTTGTTTTGGAAGTATTTCTATATTTTGTGTGCAGTCATTTGCGTAGCAAGTGCACTTTTTTATATTATTTAATAAATTTTTCATTCAATGATACATGTGTTATTGTATATGTTGGCATCATTTCATTATTAGATTACATAACTAAATTATGTCTTTTAAAAATACAGTACAAGTTCTAAAAATTTGTTAGTGGCTAAGACTACTTGTCACGATTTCGGATAGCGGGCCGATTGGTTGTTTTACCTTTCCTGCTTGTAAAGTTCACTCAACAACACCAAGTCATGTGTATCTCATAGCCGCTCATACGATTTCAATGGGAATTGAACTCGGACCACCTGGATGAGATAAATAGCCTCTTACAACCAACCGTTCAGCTCATGACTTGGTGTCCAAAGACGACCATACAACGTATTTATATGGAAATGACTATTGCCACTTTGATAAGTAACTAGCCCGACACACACATATTGCCTAAGACTCCCATTTTAATGGAAATTGCAAATATAAACTAAAGAATTCAGTTCCTCTGAACTTATATTTATTTCCACTTGAGTTCAATTTTTGAGGCACAAAATAGGACATTGTTATTTTGGGAGGTCCCCTATCTCCCAAAGTAATGAATATGATATTTATTGTTGCAGAGGCTTCTAAAGTGTGTTGCCGTAAGAACTGCTTAAGGAGTTTTCCGTATCGTCAAATCCAAGCTGTACGGTCCCAGCTATATGTAAACGGTAGAGTGTACAACCGGATGTCTTGTCTTCTCGATGTGCACAAGCAAACACATCCTGATAATAGTGGCAAGGACAAGATTACCTTGGGTAATTTTGAAGTCTGCCCAAGCGCCTTGTGTCTAATCCACGTAGTATCCAAGGCTGCCTATTATAGATACAAGGGAATGGCAGAAGTGAACAAGCAACCAGAGCAACATGGTAATCTTGGTTTGAAGAAGCCACGGACATACACTTTGCAGGCCACGGCGACACGTACTTCGACTATTAGTAGAGAAAGATGCAGATTCAATGCCGCACAAGTCGAGGACCTTTCCCTCAGGGGAGAAAGTTCCTTCAATGGTTTTATCGTTTGCATTTCAATGGAGGGACAAGTTGACAGAGGTCAACAATGTAAATGACTCGTTGGAAATGACCCATGTTTCGGCAAGTGGGCTAAGCAACATCAGGAGAGTATCATTTCCGGTATACTCTTTGAAGCCTTGTGGCAACAATTTTGCTCGTTGTGGTGTGTGCAACAAATTTAAGCAATTGAGGAGTGCTTGTATTCCTAGGTTGCAAGCTTAAGTTGGAAGTCCACCTTGAAGAGCAGAGAGCGCACCGGGAGCTGTACTATGCAAATCGCATCATTTTTGAGAAGTATCCTGAGAAGGTTCTAACCATCATCCATGACAAAATGGATCATTCCAAAACCGCTTCTCCCCACTACTCCTACAAGAACAAGGGCACTAATTCTTATATGAAGCTACCAATTGCTATCACAAGGATAATTGTTCATGGACACAGTGACACTTGGTATGCGCATTTTGGATTAGACATTTTTCCGACAGACTCAAATCACACTGTAGGGTCCATTGCAAACTTGTTGCAAGATCTGGAGTCGCAACTAAAGTATTCATCTTGTCATTTGTTTGTAGTGGATGAAAACCAATATGCTTTGCCAAAGGCCTTATAATCAAACTTTGAAATTTGCACTGAATTCCTTCCAACTCCCTCTGAAGAGTTGATTGACAATAGTCTTCTTCCTCCAGCATTGAATCTTTAGCTCAACAATTGTGCCGGAGACAACAAGAATTGATGGGTATTTGCATTTTGCTCCCTCCTTGTGTATAGAGCAATATTTCAGGAAATATACATTAGTTTTCTTATTGTCGGACATTCTCACAAAGACATTGATGCTCTTCTCGGTCGTTGGAGCAATAAGCTGAGGACAAATGACTACCTTACAATTCCAAGGCTTATGAAGTCCCTCATGGATTACAAAACTCAACCCGTGATTCCTCATCTCATTGAAGAAGTTCTTGACTTTAAGCGGTTTGTCGAAGGATACTTGCTCACAGGTGATGACTCCCTTCAAGGCCATTCCCAAGCCCAGCAGTTCAAATCTTTTAAGGATGCTAACGGATGGCCTTTGATGCAGTATAAGATCCTTTGCACAGACAACGATTGGTTGCCAAAGGAAGGCAGAGGAATTCAATTGTGGAAGGAATCTGTAGATGGGCACCCATATGTGCCTACGGGTATTCCACCACCCTTGCCTTTGCAGAAAATGCAATGTTTGGATGATGTTTGCAAGGGATTGGATAGCTACATTGCACTTTGGAGACAAATGGGTGTTGATGACATGTCTGGGGAATATTGTAGATAGATTGATCTAGAACGAAGGTATTGGGAAGGTGTTAGAAGCCCTTTGAATGAACCTCTTTTTGTACAAAAGACATTGGTTTATGGTTTTTGGCCGAATTCTATTGTCGGCATGGAGGAGGTAGATGAACTTCAAGATGATGGCAGACCGCGTGAAGCGATTGCGCAAGATGCACCCTTTGTTGGTCAAAGACGTGATCGTCCACGTCCTTTGTTCAATGTTCTTCGTGATACATTTGCAAGTTATTTTGTCGCAGTGCGTCCCGCTGATGATGATCCCAAACCAGTTTGGATTTCTCGGGCGCTTACAAATCCCAATCGAGATCCAGGGCATGTCGGTTCAATTCAGGTTCAATATTAGATGCCTCCATCTTTTCTATACATTGACAAGGACACATACCATGGGTGGGATATAGTACAAGGGAATTCATGGTGCGAGGATCAAAGTTTCTTACCCGGTTGGATGCCCAATGGCAGTATTATGACTGCTTGGAAGCCACGAGTTAGAGCAGAGACGTCAGATCCAAGATTTAAAATCCCCAAAAGCCAGATCAACATCATCAAGCAGTTTGTGGACGCTATCATGGCTGGCAAAGGCAACAATGCATCCTCAACTTGAGGACAAATAGTTAGTAGGCATAATTCTATTGTGGGCTTGTTGTAGTTTATGTAGTGTGCAAGGCACTGTGTGTAGTAGTTTTTATTGCATATCAAAGATAGTAGTATCAATCTTTGACGGATGCCCACGCGTCTTGTGATGGCAACATTGCTTCAACGACTAGCTAATAGGCATATTTGTAGTACTATGGTGCTGTTCAAGTGTGTTTAGCATGCAAGTTAGCATGTGCATCTATTTCTAGTACTATTGTTTGGCAATGTGTGGCAAAAAGTGGATTGTATAAAATATTTTTACTATTATTCTATTTCAAATGTATTAATAGTCTCAATCTTGTATTTTTTTTAATGGTAAATATGTCTTTTATTTCCAATGATAAATCACATATTTTATTGATAACAACAAATTTATGAATTCTCTAAAGAACTCTATATCATTTCGTTGCTGTACTTTATCCTCAGCCGTCTTTGGATTTCTTAAAAGTAATGTATAGTATTTGCACAAATCTCCTTGGGCTCATCTAGGCATCCTTCTCTAGCTTTCACAAGCATTAGACCATTCCATGTTAGAAGGCACTAAAGAGCAAAGAATTCTTCACTAAGTCTATGCATATTTATGTCATACTTGTGTAACATGCTTGCTAGTTGCTAGTAGTATTTGAACTTAATTAAATATCCAATGCTTAGGCAAAATTATAGTATCAATTTAGTCAATAGTCTTAATTTAATGAGCATGTTTATATTCTAAATTTAGGAAGGTAATTAAAATGAGAATCTACTTTTTCTCATTTTATTGAATACGGCCTTAGATCCGTCATACCCTGGAATGAAACAACAAAGAACTTGAAAAATGATCGAGAGACGCATCGTGGTCAACCACATAACTGAACATACCTTTCCACGGGCACCTTCAGCTTTCTCTTGGGCCTCTTCAATGGATCTATTGAATCCCTCCTTGTTGACTTCAGACACATCTCCTCTACCATCAGCTACCAAGAAGGAAAATGCAATTAGAAACACTAAAATGTAATGTCCATAAAGATGATCTCAACTTCAATCCCACTCTAAATCCAAAATAATGATTGAGCATTATCAATGGCATACTAAGCTATTAAGAAATAAATTTCTCATTCTAGATTGAGGTAGTTGATTAAGTACTTTTTGTAGAGAATAGGAAAACAAAACAAAACTACAAAAGGTTGTAAAACCTAAATGTGCAAGAAGAAAGAAGTAAGAATCACAATACATCCAAAATAAAGTAAATATATATCAAAGAGAAAGAATCTATAAATAGTTCTCCTCCTCTACTATTGGTCCAATGGATCTTTTAACTAAAGTAAACTCTAGTAAACTATAGTGGAGAGCGTATTAAGATAAGATGTTTCTTAACATTCCTCCTTGCTTGACATAACATTTTCATAATCTTGTAAGATATTTGTTTGTTGCCTCATATAAACCTTCTCCTAGAAAACCTTGATGATGGTCAAGGATAAAACCACAAATGAAGGAAAAAGAGTACAGCTCCTTTATCAATCTACTCTTATGGTAAAACCCAATGGAAAATTTCCATAGAAGGATAGCAAAGGTTCCTACAATTGTTATAATAAAATGTAATGAATCTCTTGTTCCAAAACATTGAATTGCTGCATTCCAATGACATGAATAAGTTGACGATGAGTACATATGGACGAGCCTTTGTGAAGGTGTATGTAATCCCAAATCTATAGTTCCCTTCAAATAATGTAGAACTTGCCATTCTAATGTTGTAGTGTGGAACGAGCACTATGCCTTGCAAGGACACTGATTGCAAATTATGCAATATCAAGTGATGTAGATGTAGAAAAATATAAAAGTGCTTCAACCGTAGCAAGGTATGGCTATTGTTCACCTAATGATTTCTCCTCCTCCTTGCAAGGGCAGTAAGAATCATCACCATTGTTGTTACGACAACCATAGGTGTAGATAGTTGATAGGTGTCAATTAAATTGAATCTTTTCAAGATCCGACTGATGTAAGCCATTTGTGAAAGAAACATGCTACCATCTTTCAAGTGAAGGACTTTTTTCATAGCATATTCTAGTGTTCCTCCTCCTCCAACGGCTTTTCTTAACATTATTCATAATGTGTTGATTTTTTGTACAACTAGAGGTTTAGATTGTAAGGCTGGAGCCTAAATCATACGTTTCAAAACTTTCAATTTTGCTTTTGCTTTTAGAGGAAGTTTTGCAATCTTTTTCATTTGACCTATGTTATTTGTCGTACGCGCAGTCCAAGCGTAAGTATCCTTTACACAAAATGTGGTAAAATAACACAAAATATCATCCCAGGGAACTCTAAATGTTGTTGTAAACTAAGGAGGTCCGGGTATCTCTCCAAAACAAAACCCAAGCAATCCGTAACTCAAATCTTTTACTCTCCCTTTCCAGATAACACTATTTTCCGGAATCCAATCTGGATCCGTCCTTGTCCAGAACCCGGATACTTTCAATCAAAACTCTGGTTTTCTGTACCCCTGTTTTGTTGTCAAGGGGTCCACTGTTGGAATTAAAGAGAAGTAGGGACTCACCACTCGTAGTTCAAACACTCACACACATAAAAAAACACACAACTCTCTTCTAATATTGTAGTAGAGAAGAGGCAGACAATAATCCTCACAGCTCCCCGGATGATCTTTCCGGAAAGCAGGTCAATCAGAATCAACTTTCTACTCCTTCACTACAATGACAAATGAAGCACCCGGAACCGATAGTGACGCATCTGTTCTAGACTCTTAGATTGATCCGGCAGTTGGCAGGCCTTCCGGTGGTGGGGAATATTCCGCTGGCGGTTGCTTATCTCCGCACGAAGCCCTTCCTAGGTTCCGGACGCATATCCACTCCACTCTTCTGGATCACTATCCCAGCGGTTTAAAAGCACGGTGCACTAATCCTCTTTCATAGATCCAGAACTCTCACAAATGCCTACTATCAATCAAACCCAGTTGACTTAGATCCGGACCCCTCTTCACCCGTCTTCCTCACACTTCAACACTCTTGCGATCAAACTTACTCATGCACATAGCCGGATCCAGAAATATCCACCAGGTGGTCTTAGATTAAAGAAAGCAAAAAAACACAAGCAAAATGCACTCTAATAGGCTAGGATGGAATGAGAGAGCAACAAGCATGCCCTCCCTTTAAAACTCAAACTAAAAAGAAAAAAAGAAAAAAAGGCACACCCAGAAATCAGGGTGGCCAATTACACTAACCCCTGAGATAATCGAAAGATCCAGGCCAGTGGCCTCCTAGATATCCGAAATCGAGTCCCACCTCCGGGAAACTCGAGGCGGAACGAATTCAAAATTCACACACAAAAAAACTACCAAACTAACTACTTTCTCCTCGATTTCTTCATGTTGCTCCCGGCCTTGCTTGGGGGCAACTTCACCGGCGTGTTCCTGGCTTGCACCCGGGTCTGAATCTGGCGCCTTTGAGGAGGAGTGGCATCATCCTCCGACTCCCTTCTGGTTTCAAGAGGAAGATAAGACATAGAGAGCTTGAGAGAAAGGAACAAAAACACATCTTCCTAAAAGCAAACTAAATTGGAAGTTTTAATCTTAGGAAACTCAAACACTATAAGAGAATAGGGTGTTTTAATTGAATCTATAAATATAGTCCTAGACATAAGATTATAAGTAATGACCTTTAAGGAAATTTTCAGCATAATTTGACTAGAAACACATGTATTTTGTAAAATTTTGCTAAAAGTTGACTTAAAGGTCATTACTTAAAATCTTATGTCTAGGAAAACTTAAAAACTCAATTAAAACACCCCATTTTCTTGTAGTGAAAACAAGAGTACCAATAACCTCTCTCAAAGCAAATAAACTAATGCAAATCTCAACTTAGATACAAATGATCAAAGAGCATGCTGGCAACGTATTGAGAATAGGAAACAAAACAAAACTACAAAAGGTTATTTAAAACCAAAGTATGCAAGAAGAAAGAAGTAAGAGTCACAATACATTCAAAGTAAAGTAAATATGTACCAAGGAGGGAGAATCTATAAATAGTTCTCCTCCTCTACTATTGGTCCAAGGGATCTTCTAACTAAAGTAAACTCTAGTAAACTATAGTGGAGAGCGTATTAAGATAAGATGTTCTTTAATACGTGAACAAGAGTTCCATTAGATTTTATTATGACAATTGTAGGAACCTTTGCTATCCTTCCAGAGATTTTTCCCATTGGATTTTACCATAAGAGTGGATTGATTGTCGTATGCGCAGTCCAAGCGTAAGTATCCTTAACACAAAATGTGCTAAGATAACACAAAATATCGTCCCAAGGAATTAACTATATTATCACAAATTAAGGATATCCGGATCTCACCAAAACCACCTAAGCAATCACGTCTACGCTCTCTTTCCGGATAACTTTTCCTTCCGGATTCCAATTTGGATCCGTCCTTGTCCGGATTTTGGTTACGTCTAAATACACTCCAGTTTTATATACCCTTGTTTTACCCTCAGGGGATCCACTGTTGGTCTTTTAAGAGGGGTAGGGACTTTACCACTCGTAACTCTCACATTCAAAAACATACATACACAAACTACTTCTAGTTTTGTAATAAGGAAGAAAAAGATAGCAATCCTCACAGCTCCTCGGAAGGCCTTTCCGAAAAGCAAGTCACTTAGAATTTACTCCTTAACACCTTCACTACAATGACAGATCAAAACATCCGGAATTGGTTGAGCCGTGCGTGTACTAGAATCAAAATTAATCCGGTAGTTGGCAGGCCTTTTGGAGGTGGGAAATATTCCGCTAGCAGTTGCTTATCTCCGCACGGAATTCCTTCTTGAGTTCCAAACTCACATCCACTCTACTCCTTCTGGATTACTATCTTAGCAATTTAAAAGCACAATGCACTACTCCTCTTCCACAAGTCCAGTCCTTTATTACAAACGTACTCTATTAAATATACCCAGTTGCCTCAGATCCGGACCCCCCCCTCACTCGTCTTCATGCACACTTCAACACTCTTCATTCACACTCCAACACATTTGCGCACATAGCCGGATTCAGAAAAGTCCACTAAGTGGTCTCAGATTTAGGAAAGCAAAAAGAACATAAACAAATACACTCTAATGGGCTAGGATGGAATGAGAGGGCAACAAGCCTGCCCTTCCTTTAAAACTCAAACTAAAAAGCAAAAAAGCAAAAAGGGCACACTCAAAAATTAGGGTGGCCAATCACACTAACTTCCAAGATAACCGGAAAATCTAGGCCGGTGGTCTCCTAGAAATCCAGAACTGGGTCCCACCTCCAGAAGACCCGAGGCAGAATGAATTCAAAAAAACACACATAAAAAACTTCACCGGCGTGTTCTTGGTTTGCGCCCGGGTTATAATCTAGCATCCTTCGGGAGTGGCTGACTCCCTTTTGGTCTCATATTCGTCTTCCTCGCTCAAGATATCCACCCGGGATGATGAGCCCCATTTTCTTGAATATAATTTATAAAACAAAAATTTATCCATTATCCAAGGACTGTAGTTTAGAGAATCTGAAACTCTAATGTCACGAACTTTGAACGCAAAGAGCATGAAAATTTAATTTACAAGTTGTAAATGATCCAAACACAAAGAATTTGTGATCGCACTAAAATTAGAGCTCCATTTTTTTTAATATAATTCACAAAGCAAAAGAAATCCATTGCCCAAGGACTGTAATTTAGAAAACCCAAAATTCAAATGTCATGAACTTTGAATGCAAAGACCATGAAAAAAAAAGGAGAAGTTTAAATTGATCCCCAAAAAAAGAATTTGTGATTGCACTAAAATTAGAGCGCCATTTTCATGAATATAATTCACAAAGCAAAAAAATCCATTACCCATGGAGTGTAATTTAGAGAATGCAAAATTCAAATGTCATGAACTTTGAATGCAAAGAGCATGAGAAAAAAAATGGACAAGTTGTAAATGATCCAAACACAAAGAATTTGTGATCGCACTAAAATTAGAGCCCCATCTTTCTTAATAGAATGTACAAAGAAAAAAAAAATTACACATGTCGTGTAGTTTAAAGAACCAGAAACTCAAATGTCATGAACTTTAAATGCCAAGAGAATGGAAAAAGTAATGTAGAAGTTGTAAATGATCCAAACATTAAAAAATTTTGAGCGCACTAAAACTAGGGTCCCATTTTCTTAAATATAATTGATAAAGGAAAAAATATCTACTACTCGTGGACTATAGTTTAAAGAATCAGAAACTCAAATGTCATGAACTTTGAATGCCAAGAGCATGGAAAAAGAAATGTACAAGTTGCAAATGATCCAATTATTAAGAATTTTGAGCGCACTAAAATTAGAGTCCCATTTTCTTGAATATAATTTAGAAAGAAAAAAAAATCTATGACCCATAGACTGTAGTTTAAAGAAGCAGAGTCAGATGACATAAACTTTGAATGCCAAGAGCCTGGAAAAAAGAATGTACAATTTGTAAATGATCCACACATGAGGAATTTCCGAGCGCACAAAAATTAAAGCCCCATTGTCTTGAATATAAATTAGAACCAAAAAATAATCTATTACACATGCCCTAAAGTTTGTAGAACTAGAAACTCAAATGTCACAAACTTTTAACGCCAAGAGCTTAAAGGAATAAAATGTACAAGTTGTAAATGATCCAAACATTAAGAATTTTTGAGCGCACTAAAATTAGAGCCCCATTTTCCTGAATACAATTCAGAACCAAAAAATTATCTATTACCGATGCCCTATAGTTTATAGAACCAAAAACTCAAATGTCAAGAATTTTGAATGCCAAGAGCATAAAAACAAAACTGTACTAGTTGTAAATGATCCAAACATAAAGAAATTTTCAGCGCACAAGAATAAGAGCCCCATTTTCTTGAATATAAATCAGAACAAAAAAATAATCTAATACCCATGCCCTGCAGTTTATAGAACCAGAAACTCAAATGTCACGAACTTTGAATGCCAAGACCATAAAAAATTAAAATGTAAAAGTTGTAAATGATCCAAACATTAAGAATTTTGGAATCCCCTAAAATTAGAGCCCCATTTTTTTATACAAAATGTATAAAGAAAAAAAAATTCCCCATGCCATGTAGTTTTAAGAACCAAAATGTCAAATGTCATGAACTTCAAATGCCAAGAGCTTGGATATAGAAATGTACAAGTTGTAAATAATCTGAACATTAAGAATTTTTGAGTGCACAAAAATTAGAGTCCAATTTGCTTGAATATAATTCAGAAAGAAAAAAAATCTATTACCCATGGACTGTAGTTTAAAGAACTAGAAACTCAAATGTCATAAACTTTGAATGCCAAGAGCATGAAAAAAAAAATGTACAAATTGCGAATGATCCAAACATTAAGAATTTTTGAGCTCACTAAACTTAGAGTCCTATTTTCTTGAATATATTTAGAAATAAAAAAGAAATCTATTACCCATAGATTGTAGTTTAATGAATCAGAAACCCAAATGTCATGATGCCATATTTAACTACTTTTGGACTATTCAAAGTCCAGAATTTAAAATCTCCCAATGCATGGTGTTAGGGAGTACACCGGGAGATTTCCGTACACAATTATGTTTATTTTTGTGAAGGCGTTGGAAGGCTCCTGGGTGGTCCATTGACGCACAGCAATATGGATCTCAGGATATACATGAACTGCAAATGTGAAGTACATAGCCTTCGAATGGCTGCGTGGTGTTTGTCAAAACATCGGGAGATATCCAGATACATTGAAGTTCATTTTGTTGAAGGTGTTCACATGCCCCAAGAGGTCAATGAGAGACCATGAACATGCATCTCAAGATATACATAAAATGTAAATACGGATCAGTATATAGCCTGTGATGCATAATGGTAGGCATAACTTCGGGAGATATACAGATACCTTGAAGTTCAAGCACCTAAGTGTGCTGTGAAACCCCGAGAGGTCAATTGCACTCAAACTTGTATGTCACGGACAATATGAACTTTGAATGATGCTCCATGTTTGAATGCAGGTTCTAAAGTGGCAAGTGAAGATGAATATTGACAACAGTAAGTGGCAATGAAAAAAAAGTCTTGCAACATTGTAGTAATCCCACAGAAGAACAAGTACAAGAAAAGAAAGAATAGCAAAAGAAAAGAGCGAGGACATTATTTTGCTACGACTACGACACTGGATTTGGAGGGTGCCCTCGAGGAATTGTAACAAGAACCGTACATTCTGATATTCTTGAATAAAATAAACCCATCCTAGTCACAACAGCTTCCACTGCCAGCACTAGTAACTTCCGTAAAAGACATAGAGGACCATTTACCAAAGAATTGAACTGTGCCATTATGAAGCCGAACAAAATAAACCATCGGGAAATATCCCGATAGCCCTACCATGGTCACAGTGAACAAAGGAAAGCATCGGGAAATCTCTCGGTAGTCGTGGTGGACCACGAGACGTTAGTCGATCAGGGGTCCACCTCGTTTGCCCTATTCAAATTCGCCTGGGCAGCCTCTCTGCTTTTCTTAGGAATAGTACGTGATTTTGGGTTCACTTTCTTGGACCAATTGGCGTACAATGCACAAGATGCGTCCACCCAAGTGAGAGGCCTGTTCTCCACAACCCGTTTCCCGTACCAACAATTCTGGTACATCAATTCAAAGTTACTTTCAGAATTATCTGATCGCCAATACTGGAGCATGAACTTCCCATTATTCTCATGCCCTTCCTCTCTGCAGACATCGGACAATGCTCTTCCTTGCCAGACAGCACATACTGAGGGGTCCTCAAGTCTAAGCAGAACCCATGAACCCGGTCGAATATCAACCCAAGGATTAAAGCTTTCCCTTGGCGCCTCATTTGCGGGTCCGCAATAAGGTTCAAATTCCTCTTCTTTTGGAACCATGTCGATAGGGTTGATGGTCGGTCGCTGGCCAGCGGATTCCTGCAACCTCCAATTGTACTTTGGCCAAAAGCCTTCCACTAATTCCGAAGGGCAGTTGGGAAGGGACTCCTTGAGCTCCCGCAACACACGTTTCTAGTAATCGATGTACGGCGCAAAGGCGGCCGTAAACCCCTCGCATTTGGACATTCCGTTTCGCCAGTACTCAATGTACTTCTCGATTCCTAACAGAATCAAACCCTTGCTTAAGGTCGCTTTCCTTGCTGCCTCCACTGCCTTCTCTTGATTTCCCGTGGCTTCCGCAACTTTGCTACCCCACATAGGCTTGAAAGGAACATGCTTAGGGCAACCTCGAGGGAGTGTCGCATGACCCAGGCGGTCTTTCTTCCACAGGCATCGCGAAGGTGTATCTGATGGTAGCCACTGTGAATCTACTGCAGACTTCTTGTACTTCATGACGGGGATTCCATCACTATCCACGTAGAACCGAAAAAGGTGCATCTCCCCTAAACCAATTAGTTTAGCCGTGCCACTGCACAGGTATCCCTTCACGAAGGACTTGAAATCCGCCACCTCCTGGATGAATTTGGGCATAAATGACAATTCCTGGGACTCCATGAACGACTTCATGAGGTCCACGACAACAAATGTATTCTTACTCTTTAAAGCCTTCAAGAGGTGGCTAAAATACGCATCAATATCTTCGTGAGTATGTCCGACTAAAAGGAAACCGACCTGAATTTCCTTGAAGACTCCTCGTGCAGTAAGCAAAGACAAGAACGCCATGAGGTATTGGTTCTTGTTATCCTTGGCGGAGTTGTCAAGCTAAAGATAAAGCTTGCTAGGAAGGGGACTAGATCCACGCTGACCTTCTTGTGGAATCAATTTCAAGGCGTCCATACACCGAGATTTCCCTTTGAGTAGCGCGTCGAACATTGCATTTGCAGGCGGATAGGGAAAGAGGTCGCCCGTCTCCCGAATTGGTAGACCTTCAAGTCGCCTGAACAGTCTAGCCAGTAATGAAATGGTGAAGTTTGAGTCCCCCGGCTAGCAAGCTGGTGCATAATGCGCATACGCACCATCGGCATGACCATGAGCCACCATTCCAGTTATACTCATGGGAAGCTGACCCAAACCTTGTGTAGCCTTCGTCGTCACCCGCATTTTTGGAAGAGGCGTCTTCCTTGTGTCCATCTTGTCATGAATAACGCATAGTATCTCTTGAGGGTTCCTCCTTGATTCCTCACGCCACGAAGTATACAGACGACGGCAGGATGCTTGATGATTAAGGTGTTCAGTTCATTGCTTCATGAATTCCACAAAGTCCGAACTCCCTTTTGATGATTTCAGAATGAACTGCTGCAGTTCATCGCATTTCGTACACTTCGCAAAAGAGCTACCAACAAGCTTAATCGAGACGTTGTTGAAGTGCTCTTTCTTTATTCTACTAACCGTTGCTTGGCTCACAGGAGGAAGGCCATACTCCACATTCAACTGCGATTACCGAAAAACAGAAGCACAAGCCGCGGAGGCAGTAACACGATGAGAACTGATAATCGGAAAGAAGCAAAAATAACAGCAGTAATGAGGACAATCGATTACAGGGATCAACAACGGGATATCTCCCGCTGAGTAGATGAGTGCATTCAAGTCCTACAGCGAAACGTATGAAGATGTATTCAAATGAGAGAACCATCCAATTGAAGTACCCATGGAGTACTGTGTCCTGGAGATGTCCAACAAAGGGAAAACACTTAGTGAAGGCCCTATATAGAAGTTCAACGGGATATATCCCGTTGACGTAGGAGTCCGACAAATCCAACAATAATCCAAAAAAGCAGAAGGACAGTTCATGGAACTACCTCATTGGCATCCGCATGAACGCGCTTCCAGTTGTTCCCAGCAGGCAGGAACTTTAGCATGTCCACTCTCCCATTTCCAATGCACCGCATTTGGTGTGGCATCTGGTCAGCAGGGTTGTCGATGATTGCTTTCATTGTACTAGTGACTTGCATCGTTCTAAGTCGAGGCCGCTTAACCCCTTTGTTCCCGTGCGTAGATGAAAGAATGCCTTCCTTGTACTTGTCAATGTAATTGTGATAGGTCGACTTTGGTATTCCGTGAATAATGTACCACGCTGTGGCATAGACTTCCACTTCTTCCAGCGTGATGTACTTTCGCTTCCGTGTCCACTCCGTAGTATGCAATTGCCCACCAACTGCAAATCCATACTCTCGACGCTCTTCAAATGGTTTCGAGAAGTATCTCTGCCTCACCTTCAGCAATTTCTCACGCGGATAAAGTTGGCAACAATGACTATCGTAGCAGTTCTGCAAGCTTATCTTCTGAATTTTGAAGTCCGTCGTCTTCCGCGTGTATTGTGTCTCCTTTTCACTGAGGGAGGGTTGACGAACTATGAAACAATAGGGCGCCTTCTATCTTCCACCCAAATAGGCTAGCGGATCTGGTACATCAGGGAAGGTGAAGAAGTGGTCGACTATATCCTTCAAGCACCGACCACTAGGGAACCAGCAATTGGAAAGGGGCCACCGAGCATGGGTCATAATCGTGTCTGGGTTACCCCCAAAAACGTCAAGGACTGTCACGCCGACGTAGCCTTCACCGAGGGTAGAACTCTGGAAATAATCATCCGCCCTCCAGCAAGTAATTCGACTGGAAGATTGAAGAACACCAAAGGAATCTAGTTCATGCACCTCTAGGCCGATCCAATCATCCTGAGGAATGAATGGGCTTTCATCTACATGCGGATCAGGAATGACCTTTACCACATCGGCTGCCCTCCACAACATGGTTCTGTTTTGAACTTCCTCCAGCGTACTCAGACCTCTCTGGCAGGGAGAGACCCTGATATGTTGAGCTTTTGGAACAACTAATGAAGGCCTTACGAGAACGAATACCCACGGCTTGACCGGGATCGGCACACCCAGCCATTCTCCGTGAGGACGGGCCTCCACAACTGAACCCACTCCAACTTCTCCAAAATCCGGTAGGGAAAGCCTCACTACGTCACCATCGCTTAGCGGAGCAGTCCTTGCACTAGATTCTTGAGAACCAGCGTCCCCGGCTGATTTGCCAACATATGGAGTGATGGCATCATGAAATGAATCAGAGTACAAATCCATTGTCTCTGATGCACTGAATCCAGGATCCTTATAGTTGCAGAAACGTAATGAAGAGTGAACCTGGAGACGGAGATTCCAGAATATCAGTCCACATTGTAATTATGACTGAACTTTGATAGGGAAAGGAGATACGTTGATTTATCCCTTGACCTAATTATATGTGAAGTTTGCGCCTTCGGCCGAGGTGGAGTGCGGTTGCACTACGACGTTACAAAAAAACGAAAGAATTAGAATACAAATGGAATATTGTCTTTCAGAATATGGAACTTGAGAACCCAACAATCGACGAGATTGGAAGGTCACATCATGGAACGGTTTTATCGATCGGTTTAGGGTCACGGTACATATTACCATGTACAGTATCCACTGTTCACCAACTGAGATGTTTTCATGGAAACAGCGGGATATCTCCCGTTGAGGACGATGGGATACCTCCCTATGGGAACAACGGGATATCTCATGCTGGGAGGAACAGGATAAATCCCGCTGGAATCAACGGGATATCTCCCAGTGGAAACAACGAGATATCTCTCGCTGAAATGAACGGATGCCTTATATCAGTAAGTTCTTGACAGCGGGATATATCCCGATGTCAAGAACGACAAATAGGACATTATCAAATGTCGTGGCTGCACGGCTCCGGTATACACCATTCACTACGTATTACAATCCGTACTCGTAGTCTACGGTTGTATACGGTGCAAGAGGCAGACGACTACACTATTCTGGCTTACGACTTCGTTGCTTTTGCCACTGACGGAATGACCAGGACCGTCCTTCACTGAAGAAAACAACATTATAAACTGCCATTGCTAGCGGTATGCACAGTGCTGTAAGCGGCGCTGTGCCTAGCAAATGATTCTGGGCACATTCTGCACTACTTCGGCATTGCTGGCACTTTTCCTCTTTCAACAGTTAGTACTCATGTGATACGCAAGTAATGCTTAAGTACCAAACTCAAAGGACCTGATGTATGGACAGTCAAATTACTGTAGAACGTGACCTTCTGGCCATTCCTCACTGCTGGTATCACTTGCCCAATCACTATTCCTTTACAACTTCTATATTGCCCTGAAAACACTGAACTGCTCGTGAAAGTCGGAATTGCGGGTAATAAGATTTGAAGAATTCATACCTAGAGAGGGAATGCAAGACTACGACAGATCCGCAAGCTCCATACAATCCATGAGCACTGCCAATTAACGAAGGATAGGTGTCCAGACTCCTCGACCACCACTGCTCGTTCACGTGCGCCTGGGAAAAAGAAGGAAACTTGGTTGGGGATTCAAGATATTGTCGGAGGTCCTCTTTCGTGCTTTCACTTGGATAGGATCCACCTGCATGTTCACTAACACGTGCACTCTTCAAAGCCGTGCATCAATGTGTCCAGGTCGAATTTTAAGATGCGGTCATGCTTGCGGAATGTTGATTGCGTTGTCGTTTGTCTCGATTCCTTCAATGCAAAACTGTCGCACACTCGCACCTGAGTTAATGTGCACATAATTCGGGTCCTGGGAGATTTTCGAGGGGACACGTGCGGCATTTGAAATCGAATCTAATCAGGATTCCAGAACCCTGCAACATTCATTGCGGCTGTCAAGGACCCGTTGAAGCTCCAAGCTTGGCATTTCTCAGGAACCGAACTGTCTCAACATTTACCACTCTGACTGGCATTCTTGCGTCCGTAATTGCATGCGGACTACTCCCTTTTTTTCCATTCATTTGACACAGTTCAATGGGATTTTTCATGCAAAGGAAATAATCCTTAGGCTGGCACGCTGCAGTGATCTTTCTAGTGCTGTCTTGAATAAGGCGACTGCCTTTCTAACTTTGAAGATGCCGCACCCTGACATTTTCATTCCGGCAATAGATCTGTCGTTTACATTTGTGGAGGTCGTTGGATTCAGTGTTCAATGCATTTCAACTTCAAATATTTGTAACGAATTCCACCAAGGTCAAAGACATATTAACGAACTCGGCTTACACTCATGGCAATCCGATTTGGAAAGTAAAAAAATTAACTGAAAACTATTTCAAGGAATTAATACCCTTCCTCCACATCATTAATATAGTCAAAAAACTCTTACGTGGTCGCTACAAGAGCAGACTAACTTACTCAACCTGTTCAATTATACTAAACAAACAGATTAATGACTTCACAAAGCACATCCACCAGTCTTCATAGACATTCATAGGACAACATAGAGTTACCATACACTTAATTATTCCATGCCATGTGCCTTGCCCGCATTCAATGCTAGGGTTTCAGGGTTTAGGGTTTAGGATTTAGGGTTAGGGTTCAGGGTTTCAAGACTTCCAGTTTAAGGTTCGGGTTTCTACATTCAGGTTCATTGAGTTCAAGATTCAAGTTTTCTAACATATTCGAAACAACTGTAAACGTACTCTAGTTTAGGGTCAGTGGGTTTGTTTCACTTAATAATGTGAACTTCACTAATTTTTGGTTGCTACATGGCTTGGTGTGATTTCTATTAAACTAAAATCTTCAGTATCCCCTTCGAACATACTTTGTATCGGCTTAGTGGGTGGGTGGGTGGTTCATGAAATATAAGGAAGTTCAACATGTTTTCTTAGTTTGTTCATACATTTTACAATACCTAAAACCATGGTATTAGAATTTATCTTTTATAATACCTATGAAGACAAATATATATATATATATATTCTAACATATTTAGCATAGGCTTAGTAGGTGGGTGGGTGGGTGGGACAAAAAATAAAAGGAAGTTGAAAAATTAATCTTTTCTTTGTCCATACATTTTACAGTATCTGAAACCATAGTATTAGAATTTATCTTTTTCAATATCTATAAAGACACATATATATATATATATATATATGTGTTTATAGAGAAATGACGGGCATGTAATTCCATTTTATTATTCTTTTCCTTCAATCTTCATAAGTTTTAAAGTTTTGTTAACCTCTAAAAGCCCAAGGGGTTTGGACAAAATACAAATGTGTTATAAAATAAAATTTCTAAAACTTTTTTGAAGTTTGCATTAAAGAAGATAATGTAAAGCACAAAAAGTAGAAAGCATCCGTACGGTCAAATTTATAGAAATTATTTTTAGATTTATCTAAAATGAATTTTGAAGATATAACTTCAAAAACTCATCAAAAATACAGTTTTTGTTTTTAGCATTTGATTTTTTTTTTAGTTGGTCAAATTGTGGTTTCTATTGATTTGTGGAAAAATGCATGAGATCTACTAATGAGAACACCAATACTTTCCCCATATAGTACATTTTTCAACACTAGACAAATTTAGACATTTTCTGCTATTTTCCTTTTAATTTTTGTTTGACCGTATCGATCTGAATTTTGAATATGAATATTGCTAAACAACCCAATCTTCTGAAGAAAAAAATAAAAAGAACTTGAGAAAAAAAAATTTGCCCAAAAATTTGGGCTACAATTGGCCTGCGACCATAAAATGGTCACTTGAGCGCTTACTAGGGGTTAAGGAAATTGTCTCCAAATTTTTGTTAAGTATCCAAACCAAAGAAAGGGTTTACACTCAGTGCTTAGGGTTTAGGGTTTAGGGTAAGGGATCAGGTTGAGGATTTACGGTTTAGGGTTTAGAGTTAGGGTTGAGGGTTGAGGTTTTTGGTGGTTTAGGGTTTCCAAAATCTGGTTCCAGGAATTGAAGATTAAGGTTGCTGAATATTTTTGCAACTACTATACACATACTCGGGTCTTTTGTTCGGTTTAACGTATCAAAAACAGCTTTTAGTCGAAAGCATTTGAGGAGCCACGTTCCCTTCCAAGATTTTTATTTTAGGTTTTCTGATGGTGATTGCACATATTTTCTTTCTTTCATTTATGAACTTCAAAAAACATGTTATAGTTTTCCAGTGTTCAAGGATGCATTTCAATCATTCTTCTACCTCCTTAATGATCAAAGTAAGGATTCTGTTTAATTTGAGATCATTTGTAGTTGTATACATTGAGGAGGGCTATTAATAAATAATGTTAGCACTTCTATGATTTATTATAGTACTTAGTTTTTATAAATCTTTGAATCTCCTATGTAACTTTTTTTTATGTAGTAAATTATTGGATTGTACTTCTCCAATCTGTTTTGGAAGGAGTGCAATCCCTAATTGGGTTCATTGGTACTACCTTTTCAAAAATGAAATTAGTTTTCTCATATTTGTTGAATATCCCTCATATATAATCGAGGACATTCACATTGATTAAATGATTTTATTTAAATGTGAACATTATGCTTCATATGTAGCTAGCTTGAATATAATTAGATTTTACTCCATTGTATATAATAATTCGGGAACCCTCATGTTCATGAAATTCAGTAATGTATTTAGCAATGATGAATTCAAGTTAATAAGACCATCTCCATCATTTTGGGCCTACATTTAAATAATTATATGATGTACATTCAATTCACATCAAGAACTAATAGCCAAAAGTAGCCAATGAATGTTGTACATCTTCAATTTTTCATTTCAAAATACAATCATAAAATTTCATACATAATATGATTATGTCATTCTTACATGCCCATATCATGGCATATGATGCCCTATGAAAATATTAGTGTATCGATACTGGAGGCCCATATCATAGCATATGATGCCCTATGAAAATATTAGTGTATCGATACTGGAGGCCTATATCATAGCATATGATGCTCTATTACTATATACTATGTCATGAAGGCTTATAGCCTATGATGCAAAAGAATCGAGTACACAAATAAAGTTCTTCTGAATTGATTTACGATCCCAAAGAAAAAGAGTTATGGTGAAGTCTGTGCACCCTAAACTACAAAGTAGAACAAAGTCCATTGAATGTATAGTTAATATGCCTTCGTAGCTAAGTTTCTAGAATTGAAGGTGCCTTGCGTCAATAATGGGGAAAAAATTGAAGGTCCTAAATGAATCTAATTTGCTTCCCAATGGCCAATGAATCTACCACTTGTCTCGTAATAATGTATTTTACTTTCAAATTACTGAAGTCATTTTGACAATATTTTAGTTCACTGGTGCCCCATATTTTGAACCAATTGAAACCCTAAACCAAAAAAATCCTTGATAATTGAGGAAATGAAAATTGAATATGGAATTTCTAAGGGAATGATGGAATTACTAAATGAATGATTATTTAATCCCTCTATTATTGCCCTTTTTTTTTTCAACTTCGCCAAATGTGCTATAAATTTAACCCTAAGCTAATATTTGGATAAGTTGTAAAAAAGGTATGGCACAATAAGCCAAAATGTAGTTCGGGCGGGCCATATAAGAAAGTCATTTAAAGTGAATTTAAAATTTTTAATTTGCTGAATATTGGACATACCTTTAATAAATCCTTTCTTGGAAGATGGAAACGAATGATGTGATTTTTCCCTAGTACATTATTTTTTGGTTCCACATTCAGAACTCAATTCCGAAGCGTATGAAAAGTTGTCAATGCAGAAGTTTGTTGAAGTGCAAGAATTTGAAGTTAAGAACATTTAAAGTGAAGAACAATAGTGAGTCATTGAAGTTGAATATAAAACTTATTTTCTTCACCTAAACCCTCCAGAAGACCAAGTGCGGTTTCTGTCAAAACCATTCCAGTAAACCTGCCATGTCTATAGCAAAGAAAGTAAAACTTAAAAAATTATTTCGTGGGCAATCTAACCATAGGATTTCATATTAGACTTGTAACTATAAGAATGTGTCAATGAATTCTTAGAAACTTGACCCCATACATTGCAAGATCTTATTTTTCATTAAATGTGCAGAATAATTCAAGTTCTTCTGCAACTCACTTGTAATGATTAAATTTTTTGGCTTTGAATGTGTCTTTAACTAATTGGGAAAAAAAATTGAAGTGAAAAACACTTACTTTTCAGTCATTATTTGCAATGTTCACCGTTGCAGAAAATGTGAAGTCAGAAAATTAAAAATATGCTTCTTGTACCCAGCGTTTGTTGATGCTGAAAGTAGACTTCCAAAATAAGTATCCCATAAATACAAAGTAATAAGTTAGAGTAGCGGGGTTGCTAGATTTTTAATTCAACTCTTTAAAATTTTGGACACCCACATTGGGTGCCTGGGGCATTTAGGGGTTAAGGGGTGTGGAAAATAGATGAATCGCCCCCCTAACTTATTTGAGTGTAACTTCCCCCCCTCGCATTAATTTTAATTGGATCCCCACTCCTTGCATAGGAAGTGGGGATCCAATTCATCATGACCCCATCATGACCCCTTAGTTTTCTTTGGGTCAATTCCTCCCTTGCCTGTCAGGTTGTTAATCTCAGCGGGTGGCGTGCCATGATTGCCAATTTTCCCACTTGGCTACGGGCCTCTCCCGCTGAGGCGCTTGTTCACCCCGTTGCTCTCAGCGTCTTCCTCCGCACTCCAGCCGCTTGTTCACCCCGTTTCTCTTAGCGTCCTCCTCCGCACTCCAAGGTCTCACTTTCGTAATCGTCTTCCTGGACAAAGCGCCTCGTCATCTTCTCGCGTTGCAACGACTGGCCCGGCGTGGAGTTGGTCATTTTTGCGAGTTTCCGTGGCTTCGAGGGAGGCGTCAGAGTTGCGGCGGTTTGCTTCGCTCGGAGGGAGGCATCGCGATACGCCAGAGGTCCACGCTGCAAGGAGACGGTAGGGTTTCCATCTCCTGCTCTGCATTTTTCTCTCTTGTGAAGTTTCAAAGGTCAATCCGTTTGATCGAATGAACCGTGACCAGAAAACCCGAAACTCTGCTTGTTCAGTTGTTTCTTGAGAGGAGCGTGAGCATGAGAGTAGCGTGAGAGTAGATTCCAACAGTGTAGACAGAAGACGGTCAACCTCCCGCGACTAAGTTTGCGCCGTGGGTTGTGGTCTTTTTTTTGGGGGTTGGGTGGAATTTCTATCAGTTTTTGTGGACTATGTGATGAGCTGGAAGTTTTTTTTTGAATTTGCAGTGACGGCCAAAAACATATAGTAGAAAAGAAGCGAAATTTAGCCAGTTTTGGGATCGGTGGTTGTGGTGTGCCCGGTCACTGGGTTCTATGAGGGCGCCTAGTAGAAAAAAAGCGAAATTTAGCCAGTTTTGGGATCGCTGGTTGTGGTGTGTCCGGTCACTGGGTTCTGTGAGGGCGTCTATTGCTTGTCTTTTTGGTTGGACGTGTGTAAAGAAAGCCATTTGAAGTGCGCAGGAATTACAGAGGCGGGAGGTCATTGTCGACGAGTAGCACCGTATTGTCGGTGTATACGGCACGAGCACACCATCATGGCTACAACATCGGCAGTCGAAGTCATACCAGCATTCTGGAATGACCCATAAGATTTCAGTCCCCTGAAGTTTTGGGTTCTTGTGGTTGTTTGTGTTAGAAAGGAAGTCAATATGTTAAGCATTGTAGTCCAGTTTGCATTGATGAATTTGAAAATGCCCTATAGCCGCGCAAGACTGGACAATGCCTTCGGTGGGAACACCGGAGACACTTGCAGGTGCAAACCGTGAGTCCTAATTTCATCATGATTAATCCCAATCAAAACCTGGAGTACAACTGAATTAGTGCTTAATCATATGACTATCGGGAGATTGGCCGATAGTTCCGCAATACACATAGTACAACAAAGCAGCCGGGAACGAAACAAAGCCGTTTTAGTTTAACAAAAAACGAATAAACGGAGAAAGAAACAGCGGGATATCTCCCGATGAAATTTGAAAAAATAATAGAGTTTTGACCAAAATGTTGACACCGTGTTCATAAAATGAAAGCGCTTCCTCGTGCAAACCATAGACAGCACATGAAATTAGCATCAGGATATATCCCGATGTCTGACAGGGCATAACATGAATAAGGTGGAGAGAAGAGCAGCAGGATTTCTCAAAATGCTCTTGTTCGAACATGACTGGTAAGAGAACTCGGGAAGGATTGCGTGAATAATGTTGATAAGAGTTGTATGCACTGGGGAGTGAGGATGGTCCGGTAAGAGACAAATCCAACGGGAGATCTCCCGATGATTTGAAGAATAAGTAATGATCTATGCAATAGCAGAGGAGAAACAATTATAATATGGAAGGTGTTGCTTATGCCGGCACCTACTGGACATACTCATCGGGAGAACTCCCGCTGAATATGGTAGACGGCCTAAATTGAGAAGCGATGTAGAGCAGGACAGCATTGACGTTCAGCGAGAATAATCCCGATGAAAACACACAGGACGGGATATGAGGTGGACTTCTGACCATTGTGCATGGCATTGCGCAGAGAAAATACATTGATCGACCTGCCTGCAGACTTGTCACCCATCAAGCTGTACAAGTTTATCGACTCAGTGGTGCACACGTTCGAGTACATGGGCAAGAGCAATCCAGGAGCTGTGTTTTGATGCAACCAGAAAGTTACAATGTGGGGCCTTGAGTGGATGGACCTTGAGTGGATGGACAGCACCTTGAGTGGATGGACCTTGAGTGGATGGCCTTGAGTGGATGGACAGCACATGAAATTGGCATCAGGATATATCCTGATGTCCGACAGGGCATAACAAGAATAAGGTGGAGAGAAGATCAGCGGGATTTCTCAAAATGCTCTTGTTTGAACATGATTGGTAAGAGAACTCGGGAAGGATTGCGTGAATAATGTCGATAGGAGTCGTATGCACTGGGGACGGAGGACGGTCCGGTAAGAGACGAATCCAACCGGAGATCTCCCGTTGATTTGAAGAATAAGTAATGATCTGTGCAATAGCAGAGGAGAAACGATTATAATATGAACGATGTTGCTTATGCCGGCACCTACTGGACATACTCATCGGGAGAACTCCCGTTGAATATGGTAGACTACCTCAATTAAGAAGCGATGTACAGGAGGACGGCATTGAGGTTCAGCGGGAATAATCCCGATGAAAACACAAAGGACGGGATATGAGGTGGACTTCTGACCATTGTGCATGGCAGTTCGTAGAGAAAATACATCAATCGACCTGCCTGCAGACTTGTCACCCATCAGGCTGTACAAGTTTATCGACTCAATGGTGCACACGTTTGAGTACATCGGCGACAGCAATCCAGAAGCCGTGTTTCAATGCAACCGGAAAGTTACAGCGTGGGGCCTTCAGTGGATGGACCAGGCCGGGGGTATTGCAATCATATGCCCCAGGCTATCGTTCGAAGGCAAGGCTCACGCCACGACAGGCTTAGACGTTGTGGAGCTTCAAGGGCTAGATAACTCTACTGTCCTCGTCATTGTCTGAGAGATGGTTCCCAAGAAGCAGGAAGCACGGACGTACGGCCTCATCCTTGACTATGCCACCATGGATCTCCAGATGTGCGAGTCTATGACAAAAAAGGGACTTCTAGACAAGCCAGACGGATCTCATTCCTGGACACCAGCGGAGATGTCCAACGAATGGGTCGTTATAGACGACAGCTGTGGCGAGTCCAATACGGACATAGTACTAGTCGTTGCTACTGCATCAACACCTTCTGTCCCAAAGAAGCAGAGGAAGAGGAAAGCCATAGCGGGTGGGCCAGGAGATGAAATTGTGGAGGAAGCAAAGGAGAAGGGCACGGGTAAGAAGAAAAAAAAGGCCACCCCACTGACTATTGCGCAGGTAGTGAAAATGACAGAGGCTAAGGTCAGCAAGCTCGAGCCCGGTGAAATAAAGGAGATCAACAGTTGTACAACCAAGTTTTTAAGCCAATGTACAAATGGGACAAGAAGCCACTAGCCAATGCAAAGGGGGAACTCCTGCGAGTGCACTACAAGTTCCTCCACAAGGCAAAAGCCGGGGATCTCATATACAGAGCTATTGACCAGGATCGGCTCAAAGGGATTAAGAATAAGGTTCTTGTGGACAACGACTTCCACTCGGAGAACCAGTATATAACCGTCTTGTCCTTGAAGAAAGGACCATACGGGCCGAATAATGTAGTAGAGTTCTGGGACACGTGTCTGAGGAAGGAGAGTCTCACCACCAAATCCCACTACTACATTATTGGTGGTCAGCACACTGTTGAGGCGCACAAGGAGTTGATCGAGAAGAAACATATTAGTGAGGCGGATAAGGCCGACGCTTCCACGTTCAACATCATTCCCATATGGGCACCGCATCAAACAAAGAAGAATGATATTGTTCACCTTTCGAGAGCTCTCAACCAGAATCTCGCTGATGAGCAGAAGGAGCAGAGATTTGCACAGCAGCTTGCTCACGCTCGTGTGAAGTGGAAAGACATGGGGTCCCCGCACCCGTCATATGGAGGACAAGCGCACTCACCAGCGTACCTTGTAAGTTGTACTGAACTTACGCCCGAGTTCTGGTCGTACATCGTTTTTTTCCTTCTTGGAAATCAGCGGGAGATATCCCGATGACTGTCCACAGCGGGACATATCTTGTTGTCGACAGGATCAGAGTAATATTCCAACTGGCAGGGAGAGATCCAGATGCTATGAAAATGCACTGATCTCTCACTGGCATTCAACGGGAATTATCCCGTTCTTTACAGCATAGCCCGGAATCAATCCAGCAACGGGATTTATCCCGATGTCGAACACTTTCATTGTCTTCTAATTCCTTAGTAATCCCCAATATAACTCGCATTGTCGGCATTCATGTGCAGGAATTCTATAATGTGATGTCCTCAATCTTCACTGGGTTACATAATGCAGACAACCCGGATTTGAAAATCCCGCTACTCTTCATGGAGAAGGATGAAGACTTCAACCGCTGGATTCAAATTGACAAGGACTTTCTGGCAAGAAAGCTTCCTGACGGGACTGGACCAAATCTAAGGGTGTTCATAAGCCGCTGGCATACACCGACTTCAAACCTTTGTGGGGATTGTGAGATGAGGACTTGAACTACTTGGCTAACCAGGTGGAGCAGGGAGTGGTGTGCATGAAGAAAACGGCTATCAACCTTGATATTGACGGAACGTCGCTCACTCCAGTAGGGGTGGCAGCAGGTCGGGAGAAGAAGGTGAGGGCCGTGAAGAACGAGCTCATGTGCCACTACAGGCAATTCCCGCTTCCGAGCAAGAAGCCAGAGTACTCTCCCTACCTAGCAGAAGAATGGGAAGACTTTGTGGCTGCGAAGAAGATTACCTGGGAGCAAGTCGAGTGGTGGACGGATAAGAGCTTGGCGACGGAGTTGGGCAAGGAGTGGTTAGAGGGTCGTACGAAGGCCCTGAACAAGACACACGATCCAAGCAACTGTCCAGAGGCGGTAAAGAAGCTGTGGGAGATCTTCATGAATGCGCATACAGAGGACATCCAGGAATCTGTTGCCGAGGACTTCGGAAAGGACTATCTGTGCAAGGTCATGGACAAGAAATGCTAGGACATTAGCAAGATTTTGGCAGAAGATTCCGTAAAGACATGGCGAGGTGAAGCAAAGACCCACATGTATTTCTGGTTTCTCTTCGAAATGACCAGCCGCGGTGCTCGTGCTAAATTCCTGGAGAACCGGAATTTGAACCGCGTATTCGATGCCATGGAGTACAAAGATACCGATCGACGCCTTGTGAGAGCCCGTTCACCAGCGGTACTTATAATGGATGGTGCTGGATTTCACGCAATTCAAGCACACCTGGAGAAGCGGCGACAGGACATGAAAGTCCGGCTCTGGGATTGGCATGTAATTCACTACATTCCGGAGAAAGCGGATGGCTTCCCCCCTCCAGTGACAGGATTGCATTACACAGTGTACTTGGTCTTGCTCTTTGCCTACGACGAAGTCCACAGTCCGACGAGCAGCTTCTACAATTTCTTTTCCAGTAAAATCGAGATGTCTGCTGTGTATTTCTCGAGAGAGTTGGATGAAGTGGACAAGATGTACAGGTGGTCGAATATACCTTGGTTCTCCATTGCCGCGGCGGTTGAAATTTTCCTTAACCACATGACCGACAACATGGTCATTGTTAATGTTAACGGCGGTCCCGAAATTACTTCTGTTGCACTGGTAAGCCCTATTTAATCTTCATTCCCATTATTTTTTGTAACTCAATCAATTTCCAGTGCATTGACATTTGCTTCTACAATGCTGTCAGGTCTCCTCGAATAAGGTTATCGAAGTCGTTTATGACTCCAAAGAAGAGTCCAAGGCAATTTTGGTTGCCCGGCAGATTTGGGAGGAGTTGCATACTGCTCAATTCCTTCGTCAGAAGGATGAGGACTCAGAAGAAGAGGAGGGTGGGGGAGAGGAGGGTGGGGGAGAGGAGGGTGGAGGAGAGGAGGGTAGAGGAGAGGAGGGTGGAGGAGAGGAGGGTGGTGGAGACGACGATGGGGAAGAGGAGGAGGGACGACAGGGTGACGAAGAAGAAGAGGAGGGGACAGGAGAGGGCGAAGAGGGAGGGGGAGAGGCTGGAGGACTTGGCGAGGATGCTCACATTGTTCCTTCAGATCACTGCCGGTCTTCACAAAGTGAACAGGGCGATGAAGTCGTTGCCTTCGCAGGGGAGGGGGATTCCTCTCATCAGGGAGTGCAGGACGATTTTCCAGACCACCAAACCAAGGAAACGGAGACTGGACGTCAAGACAACGCTTCGGACAAGGAAGACAGTACCTCCCGCGCAGAGAGTGATCATGACGATGAGGAAATTCAAACTCCTACTCCTCTGATCACCGCAAGTACCCCTCATGCCGAGGAGGACGTGGAGAATAACAAAGAAACTAGTCCAGGCAGAAAGGTCAGTCATTGTACCTTATCATCGGGATATTTCCCGCTGCCTGTTCCGCATTGCGCATAATCATCTGCTGAGGAAATCCTACATGTTCTAATCGCAGGATAAGACTGCACGGAGACGGAAGCCACGTTCAACAGACAAGATAGGCACGGTAGGGCGGAGGATGGCCTCAAGCTCAGCAGTCGTTGAGGTCAAGTTAGGTCGGCGCAATGAGTTGAGGACGAAGATGAGACTGGATATCAGCCTCCCTGCTGATGACCCTTTGGTTTGTCGGCTGCATGCCCCTCAGCAGCCTGTAGGGAATGAAGGCCCCAGCGTCTCCTCCCCTACACAGTTCGGAGCAAAGATTGCTTCGACGCGGACTCCTGAAGCGACAAACGCTGCGTCCATTCTTCTTACCATTGCAGTACAGGGAGGAGTTGGATCTGCGAAGGACACATTCATTGACATAGTGCCCCCCACAACAGAGTCTTCACATGACGTACCTTCGAGGCCGGAGGAGTGCGTCGGTGCAGCGGGAGATCTCCCGATCCCGAGTGATCATGCTTCTTTCCCTGGACCTCGACCTTCGAAGGGGAAGGAGCCTAGGTCTGATGCAACGGGAGATATCCCGTTTTTAGAGACACCTGTTGTTCCACCGTTATCGGAAATGGCAGATACCATTATGGCGGATACAATGGCGGACCTCACGCAAATGAGTTAAGATGCGGCTCAACCGAAGGTGAATCCAATGATTGCTGTACCACACCCGGGACTTACGCATGCTGACAAGGTTTCCTTGAAGAGTAGGATTAAGGATCTTTTGAATTTGCCAGCTTTTCATGCTAAATAGATGCGCCATTTGGCGAATAACAGCCGGTCCAAGTTTCCGGCCGTCTGGGAGGCACACTCATTTATTTATCGCGACATTTTTCAGATAGCCTTTGACAGTGGACCGGTGGAAACACAGGAAAGGGCTGAAAGACAATGGGTTCGAAGGAGTACGAAAGTTGGGGAAGCAGAACGTCCGAGGTTGGAAAAAGGCGTTGTGAAAGGTACTTCATGTGACACCTTCCGTATTTCTAAGCGTTTCATTGAAGTTCCTTTTGCTTTTTCATGGAGTTGTCTCTAACTGGGCTTTTCCGTTCTTGTCTGCAGATTGTGGTGGACCTTCAACGAAGCAACCAAGCACATTGGAAAAGGTAGCTCGGCGAAAGTATTCTGTGGTCCTTGACTTGAATGGAGTGCTTCTTCACAGGTCATACGAGCGTAATAAACCCCATGTTCAGCGTTGCCCGGATGTCACCACGTTTCTTAATTGGCTGCGTTGTAGAGCGGATGTTGCATTCTGGAGTAGTGTTACTCTAAAGAACATGGACAATTTGTTGGACATTGTCCTTGCGGATTGTTCCTTTGGCCGTCGAGATGTCCTTTGTCTGTGTCAAGGGGCATGCACGAAGTCCACGTACAGGGCCCCATCTGCACCCAATAAACCGATCTTCCTGAAAGAATTGACGACATTTGCAAACATGGCCAGTTTGTCCGCATTGGATAACATTCTTCTCATTGACGACAGTCCAGAAAAGAGCATCTTGAACAATCATTGTAACGCTTTTTTCCCTCAGTCCTTTCGCGGTGAGTTGCTCAACAACTACCTCTGCATGCAGTTGATGCCGTGGCTTGATGGCCTCCTTCTTTCGAATGAGGCGGTGCTGGTGTATGTGAAGGCGAATCCCCTTCCAGGCGGGCAGAATGCAGTGGATCCAGAATCCACATTGGGCTGGGGAATCATTACCGGAGTTCTGCGTCGTTGATTCGTGTTGGCATGGGGCTTCATTGGGATATTTCCCGTTGCTGGAGACGACAGTTTCTTGGAATGATGTTTCATAATCATCTGATTACAAATTGTAATTTTAATTGTAGATGCTGCTGTAAATTCTTGATCAGACATTTCTCTGAATCTGTACATGTCAAATAGTCTATACATTAGCAAACATGGATCATGATTGAAGTGATACTTCTTGACAATTCATTGCATATGCACACTTGAGTTGTAACTTCATGGTTCTTTGTTTACACCTAACATGAATTCTATGTGAGCTGTGATACCGTATTTGCTTTTCAATTATTGGTCACAATCATGCATAATTTCTGAGCTTCCCCGTTATTTCTTAGCTGTCCCGGTATTCCTTGGCAAGGACTCGGGACTATGATTGTATTTGTAGCTCATAGTTCAGATGCAAGATAATTATTGCATCTCATGCTTGCTGAGTTCCGTCTATCTCAAGTGACCGCATTACAAATTCGTAGGCACACTTCCATGTCATCGATATGTAGTTTGAATACAGTAATGTAAGAGTGTAATTCTACTATATTGGGAGATCTCCCGTTGGGCAGGTGTTCTCCGTCAAGTTCTGTGTCCATTTGAACCTCTTGAGATCTACCATTTACAAGATCTGCGTAATGCAAGTGTCCCTTTTAAGCTTACTGGGAGATCTTTTGTTGTTTAGCGGATCTCAGTGAAGTGGCTACCCATTCTTAATTCAACGGGAGATCATTACTTGTTTACTTCTGCTCAGTGTAGTGATTGTCCGTTATAAATCATAGGGATACCTCTCATTGTTTACTGGCTCTCAGTGAAGTGACTGTCCATTCTAAATTCATCGGGATACCTCCCGTTCTTTGAAGGTTCTCAATGCAGTGAGTCCCCTTTGGAATAACATTGGGAAATTTCCCGTTCTTCACAAATTTTGTCCTCCTCTGTCTGACGAGTTAACTTCCTTGCTATGTTCGTATTGTGCAGAAGGCGGCTGTCGTTGTTCTTACAGGTGATTTATGCGTGGAGGGTGGTGTTTTGGATCTTCCGGAAGTAATCGATGTTCCCTCTGGTTTCCATGACTTCCTTAGTCAGTTGCTTGAACGGGCTCACTGTGGGTTGTATTCCTCCATGCATTTGTCTACTTTGGAGGTGCTTATGCAGCGTCTTCTCCCGCGAAAGACTTGGAGAGGTTTTCATTTTTTTGCCGGTTCGAACATTCCTAACAAGAATAATCCTTATCCACCCCGTGGGGCATTACTAAACCGGATCTTAGGTAGCCCTAGACTGCGCAACATTTTTTTGGATCAAACTATTGCAGTACTTCAGATAGATCCTCTTGAATGGCCACGTTCTCATTTGATAGGTCCCTCTGTAGACGTGAGGGATGATATTGATCTCCTAAAATTAGAAGATCCATGGTATATACGGAAGGAGCTACTTATAGTTGGGAATTCTGTTACGCATTAGTCAAGTTCAGTAGTTTAGATACTATAGGGATTGCCTTTCTATCTTTTTGTGGGCAACTTCTTGATTGTGACCTTTATTGGTGTTAATAAAATGTGGTGACCCTTCTTTACCTTTTCTTTACTTTCAAGTTCCATTCCACCATGCCAATAGTCCTCTTGTACCGTAAGTTTGAATGCGGGAATTACACCGGGAGAATTGTGGATCCTTATTCTACAGGGAGATACTAATGGGTTAGACAGTGCTTGCTTACTAGTCTTTGTAATAATCTAAGTTGAATGATATTTGTTTTCATTGTTTTCTTGCAACACTTTAGATCCCAAAGTCTGGGATATGCACTACAACGGCAACTTTCCCGATGAATCTTCTCTACTGTTAGGTAGAATTAATGTACTATGGGTGAAATATCTTAGTTATTATGTTTCTTTGTCCTCTTCTTGGGTATGAACATGGTCTACTTCATTCTAATCTTCCCACTTTCATAGGCGTTACGGTCTTCAAAACCAATACAACGGGAGCTCTCCCAATGTAGTCTCCCAGGACATAGTCTAAAATTACTCCTAAAGTCCAAAAGTAGTTAAATATGGCATCATGAACTTTGAATGCTAAGAGCATCGAAAAACAAATGTACAAGTTGTAAATGATCCAAACATTAAAAAATTTTGAACGCACTAAACTTACAGTTCCATTTTCTTGAATATAATTTAGAAAGAAAAAAAAATCTATTACCTATAGACTGTAGTTTAAAAAAGCAAAGTCAGATGACATGAATTTTGAATGCCAACAGCATGGAAAAAAGAATGTACAATTTGTAAATGATCCACACATGAGGAATTTTATAGTGCACTAAAATTAAAGCCCCATTGTCTTGAGTACAAATTAGAACCAAAAAATGATCTATTACAGATGCCTTGAAGTTTATAGAACTAGAAACTCAAATGTCACAAACTTTCAACGCCAAGAGCATAAAAAAATGAAATGTACAAGTTGTAAATGATCCAAACATTAAGATTTTTTTTGAGCGCACTAAAATTCAAGCCCTATCTTTTTGAATAAAATGTACAAAGAAAAAAAAAATTACCCATGCCGTGTAGTTTCAAGAATCAAAATTTCAAATGTCATAAACTTTGAATGCCAAGAGCTTGGATATAGAAGTGTACAAGCTGTAAATGATCCAAATATTAGGAGTTGCCGAGCCCCATTTTCTTGAATATAATTCATAAAACAAAAATTTATCCATTATCCAAGGACTGTAGTTTAGAGAATCTGAAACTCTAATGCCACGAACTTTGAATGCCAAGAGCATGGAAAACAAAATGTACAAGTTGTAAATGATCCACACATGAAGAATTTCTGAGCGCACTTAAATTAGAGTCCTATTTTCTTGAATATAATTCAGAACAAAAAAGTAATCTATTATCCATGCCTTGTAGTTTATTGAACCAGAATCTCAAATGTCACAAACTCTGAATGCCAAGAGCATAAAAAAATTAAATGTACATGTTGTAAATAATCCAAACATCAAGAAATTTTGAGTGCACTAAAATTAGAGCTCCATCTTTTTATACAAAATGAACAAAGAAAAAAAGAAAATTATCCATGCCGTGTAGTTTTAAGAACCAAAATTTCAAATGTCATGAACTTCAAATGCCAAGAGCTTGGATATAGAAATTTACAAGTTGTAAATGATCCAAACATGAAGAATTTTTGAGCGCACTGGTATTAAAGTTCTATTTTCTTGAATATATTTCAGATAGAAAAAAGAATCTATTATCCATGGACTGTAGTTTAAAGAACCAGAAACTCAAATGTCATAAACTTTGAATGCCAAGAGCATGGAATAAGAAATGTACAACTTCTAAATGATCCAAACATTAAGAATTTTTGAGTGCACTAAAATTAGAGTCCCATTTTCTTGATTATAATTCAAAAAGAAAAAAAGCAATCTATTACCTATAGACTGTAGTTTAAAGAATCAGAAACTCAAATGTCATGAACCTTGAATGCCAAGACTCCAAGAGCATGGAAAAAATAGTTGTAGAAGTTATAAATGATCCAAACATTAAGAAATTTTGAACGCACTAAAATTAGAGCCCCATCTTTTTGAATATAATTTAGAATGGAAAAAAAATCTTTTACCAATGGACTATAGTTTAAAGAACCAGAAACTCAAATGTCATGAACTTTGAATGCCAAGAGCATGTAGGAAGAAATGTACAAGTTGTAATTGATCCAAACATTAAGAATCTTTGAGCGCACTAAAATTAAAGTCCCATTTTCTTGAATATATTTCAGAGAGAAAAAAAAATCTATTACCCATGGACTGTAGTTTAAAGAACCAGACTCAGATGATATGAACTTTGAATGCCAAGAGCATGGGAAAAGAAATGTACAAGTTGTAAAGGATCCACACATGAAGAATTTCTGAGTGCATTAAAATTAGAGCCCCATTTTCTTGAATATAAATTAGAGGCAACCTTTTGTATTGCAATTTAAAATTGCCACTTCTGCTGCGTTTATAAAAATACATAAAAAATACTTTTTTTCAAAATCTAACCGTAAGATCTTATACTTCATTTGTCTAAGTTCTTGTGGTAAAATTATCATTAAATTTGACCATACGCATTGGAAGATATTAGCATCCAAAGTTTAAAAAAAAATTTTGAACTTTGGCATGAAATTATAGCTAAATTTGAGTGCCATTTGTGGAAAAATCTTGTACTATAAACTTTTGATTAAAAACATTTTGTGTTGAAGAATTGAATTGAAAGTTTCAAAAAAAATTTCAAAAAGAATACACTTGATTTTCATTCTTTAACCCCTAAAGGCCTAACATCTTTTCTAACTCAAAAAACACTCAAAACTGCCATTTCTAGAGCATTCATCAAAAAAGTTTGAAAATTTGATTTTTTGGGGAATGTAAACATAAGATCTTGTAGTTCACATATATTAAAACATCTGCTAAGAATTTTGTGAAGTTTGACTGTAAAGATTGCAAGATATTTGCATTCAAAGTCTTTCTTTTTTTTTTGTTTCACTATGCCCAAAAATTTCAGATGCCTTTGAGCGCTGTTGCCGAACTCTTTTCCACTAAAGACCTTGAATTTGAAATTTTCGCTTATGGGAAAACATGTCAGGCATGTGCATGCCAATTTTCAAGGCAATCCAAGACAAGTAAGACGTTCAAAAAAATTAATATTTGCCACAATGTCCCAAGAATCGTCAAGAACCGTCAAGAACCACTAGAAGAAAACTGTAATTTTGGTGACGTCAAAAGAAACATGGAATGCGTCACCTGGGCTGTCACCGGTGTTGTCGGCAAGAATCTGTTTTTTCGGGTGACGTGAAAACATGCTAAATTTTTTTTGAATGTCACCGAAAACATGACAAATTTTGCGTGACGTCACTGGAAATCAGGGGCTCCAAAGTGCTGTCAGAGTGCCATGTGGAGGGGTCGAAGGTGCCAACTCACCTTTTTTTTGGGCAGGTTCTGCCCTTTTTGATAATTTTTCGGGCCTACCCCTTTCTGCCCAGGGCAGTGACGTGGACCCCTCAAAATTCTGACGTGGCAAATGAAAAAATCTGACTTGGCATGTCCACGTCAGATGCCACGTGGGTCGGGTTCCAAAAATTTCAGATGACACATTATGTTTTCAGTGACGTCGTCAACAACGACATGTTCTGGACGACATCATCAGTAACGTCATGTTGTCATGCAGGAGTGCTTCTGTAAGGTCGATGAAGACAGGCTGTGTGTATTGAACGACATTGTTACGTTTTAGACGATATCCAAAGTGACATGTTATTAAACGTAGCTTTTGATATTCCAGAAACCATGAACGTTGCCCACGACATTGAAAGCAACATGAAACATGACATGTTCTGTAGCAGAGCTCCCGATTTTGTTGAGTTTGTGAACGTGGACCACGACATTGGATCCAACATGAAGGATAGCGACTGGAAGGAAATATAATGTTGGAGCCAGTGTTGTGACTGACATGGGTACAAAGCATGTAGTGTAGTGCTGGCAACAAAGAAGTCATACGTTCACCTATCCATTAAGTGTGTTTACGTTTCACCAATTCGTGTAAGAACAAGAGAAATGCAAATACATACATTGCAGTTCGACTCTATGTTAGGAGTTGAACATGTAATTTTTGCCTTTGTATGAACATTCAATTCTATTACATACACGCAAATTCCAAATGAATGTGCACAAGAATGACTTAACTAGTACCAACATGAAATTCAATGGAGACATTTTTCATTGAAACTACCTTGATATGAAAACATACATGTTATATGTCCTAAAAGAGGTAATACAGAGAGGCATGCCTTAGATAAAGTGCACTAGAATAGCACAAAGTTCGTCAAGTGCCTTTCCTTTTAAACTCGCCTCAAGTGCTGTCGAAGTCGACATTGTGGAAGTAGTGGGTGAAGATCAGATAGTAACGACTCCCTGCTTTCCCCCATTTTACTCCTGCCCTTGCCACAGTCCCTTGCTTTCAAGCATGACATACAGACACACTTGCATGAATAGCACAACAAACATGTTTGTTCTCCTGGATGTCGCTCGCAACAACATGATGTCATTAGAGACATGGAAGGCAACATCAGTACAGAAGGAAATCACTTTTTCGGAGCTAGTGACCTCTTCCCACTGGATGCCTGCATCAGTCCACCGCTGTGTAAAGCATGAGTAAAAATTTAATTAATGGCATGTTTCATGCATCCAATAAAGGCAAGAAGTCTTTGTTTTCAATCGCTTGCACGAATACCACATGTAGCAATGGATGGCTAAGTAGTCAATGGAGTCACAGACATTGGCACTCACCTTAGAGGCAGCATGACAGGTTTTGTAACATTGGATGCCTTCGCTACTACTTTCGTCACGTTTGTCTTCGGTGGTGGCTTCACCACCTTCTCGGTATTTGGGGAAGTTGTCTTCGTCCCCCGACGAGGTTTGCTCGAAGAATCAACAGGTGCTTCAGTGTCCTTCTACAAAACAAAAACAGAAACAATGTTGTCACGGATTCCATGACATAGAACGCTCCTGAGCTTGTTAACTGTGACATGAGAAACAACATCACGCATGACATGGATGTTGTCTTCTGACGTCTTCAGCAATGTCTTAAACAACAATGAGTCAGCACAATGGAAATTGCAGGTTCCAGAAAGAGTGGGTAAACACAATGAAAGGAACAGCCACACTTCAACACATGTATTACCTGCTGGGGGTTAGAGTTCTGGCCTTCAGAGGCATCATCTTCAATCGTGGGCGAAATTGCACTAACAACGGGCAATTTGTATGCATCATCGTGTTCTCCTTCGACTTCTTCCTAGACGCTGGGCATAGCATCTGCAGACTTCGTGGCCTCCACTACCACTCCTTCTGAGTGGATGTACACCGCATGATCAATCTCCATAGTTTCTTCGGCTGCACCTGCAACGTCTCCCTCTATAGGGATTGCGTCAGTGACGACGTCGCCTATGACCGAGGGTGTAATGTGAGCTGCAGGGGCGAATGCGGTCACCATTGCCATGGGGAATTCGTTTTGCAACGTCAGCACCGTTGGCGGTCCTTCCAACATTGGCGGTCCTGGTTCCACAACTTCAGCAGATGAAGAAGGCTCCATTTGATCCTGCAATGATTCAAGACCATTACCTTTTTTGCCATGAAGGGCCTCCTTCAGCATGTCCTTAATTTCCGCCTGCAAGGATGAAGGCGGCCTATGGACATTTCGACCTCCGTCATGCGTGTATGCAAGTCTTCAACCTCAAAAACGTAATTTGAACGGCCTTTCTTCTTCTCCTCACTAATTCTCTTCAGCTCCTCAGCCACTTCTACATCAATTTCCGAGTCAAAAGGAGGTCGACCTTTCAACATGGCCTACATTACCACATTTAAGTTAGTAATATACAACCAAGAAAAAGAATGCCACCAGCAACCTTTATAAAGGTACATAGAAATTGCCCACAGCATATTCATCATGCTTGGGCACATTCAACGAAAGAAGAAGACGAAAGAAGCGAACTGCCTTTCAGCACATATGAGTTCAGCTCACCTGTCGTCAAAGACGTGAGAAAGCACATGTGACGTCTTGGACGACGTCTTCTGAAGCACAAGACGTCTTAGACGATGTCTTCCATGACCTTAGAAAGTAATGGGACAACAGAATGACACATTCAGGGGAAGCACCAGAAGGCAATGGCTGGATCGCCAGAGAGGTTTTCGGGCACTCACCAAGCGGGACACCACCTGCCTCTCTACGGCCCTCAATTGCGTTGATCTGGTTCCTTTACTCTTTGAGATTGCACGCATGTGTGTTGACTTTGCCTTTGCCTCTTCGTTAGCCCAATAAGCTTTAAGCCCCTTCCAGTATGTTTCATTGTAATCCGCCAGCTTCGGTTCGTCATTGTCAATCATTTTTGACAACTTATGGCGCAGTGTGATGAGTGACTTTGTAATGATGGGATCCAAATAACATTCACTCACGCGCGTAGAGTGGCCACAAGTCTCCCAATCTGCAAAATGGTGTTAAACTCTCATTGTGGTACGGAATTCACCTTAAGACTATTGTTTGCATTCCCTTGAAGAGGACAGACACAGACACAGCACGCTCACTAGAAAGGAAGAGACATCAAGGGAGAAAAACAAACGTTCGCTTCTCTTTAATAATGTCCTCCTCATTATTATGTTACATTGATGTCATGATTGACGTCACATACAACATCCACTACAACGTCCGCGACAACAGGACAAGCGTCCCAGGCAACATCATCATCCATGAGTAGAAAACATGTGCGCAACAAGTATGGAACATTCTACTGAGAATGAAAGGCATGGAGGGAAAACCTGTGTACAATCTCTTGAAGAGGGCCTTCCTCATATGCTGGTCCTGTCCTTCCCAACCCTTCGTAGGGTCTAGGGACTTCGCATACTTGACCACATCCTTCGTCAACGCATCCCGCATTAGTCCATGCGGCTCCCCATTTGCATCTAGCTCGATGGGTTTCTTCATAGTGTTGGCAGTGTTTACTTGCTTCTTACTCTCAATATGCGCCGCTTCAATAGCAGCATCCATGTCACCACCTGAGTCTTCTCCAGTAGAGTGTGTCTCATACCCTCTACTGCAATTAACCGTTTCTCAAATGTTAGTAATCACTTCAATTTTGAGAAAATGCTACATTTATTGTCAAGTCCATGTTCACGTCATATTAACTTTTACGTTCAAGTTCTGGGCACTTGCAAAACAAATATTCTCTCTCTCTCACATTCAGTTCAGAATAGAGAGGACATTCCAAGAAGTTAACGTTCACAATAAACAGTGCACTGCGGGGCTCCAAAGAACGTCGTCTTCGACATCCAATCAAACATGTCATACATTTACAATGATGTCGTCTTTGACACTGATCCAAACAGAACACACATTGGAAGCTTCCTTGTTGGATACGGGTATTTTAATCCACAAATTGTATGGACAAGACCGCCCACACAAACATCTATTTCACTAAGACCAGAGCAAAGCTAAAATACCCTAAGACCTGCACATCTGTTGTTGGATATGTGTGTCAGTACATGAATGAAGACTGGACGACGTTACTAGCTAGCCTAAACCGCAACATAAGACTTTGATGAGGTTTCACATCATGTCTCTTGGAACGAGATGTTGGGACGTATCACGCTTAAGGACGTCCTCAGCAACACCAGAGGAACACATGATTAGCCAAAAATTTGCAAAAAAAAAAGGGGTCAAACACTTACTTACACAAGTGCCACCTCAGGCGCGGATCAAAACTACAATACCCTAAGACCTGCACATCTGTTGCTGGATATGTGTATCAATACATGAAAGACGAGGTGAAGACGTCACTGTCAACATCAGCCACAAAAGAGGAGTTCGATCACGTTCCACATGATTTCGCCTGGAACAGGACATCGGGACGTAACACACTTTCAAGGATGTCATCGGCAACGCCAGAGGAATACATGATCAGCAAAAAAATTGCGGGGAAAAAAAGGGGTCAAACACTTATCTACACGACTACTCCCTCACGAGCAGACCAAATCTAAAATACCCTAAGACCTACACATCTGTAACTGGCTACGTTTGTCAGTACATGAAAGAAGACGTGAGGACGTCACTATCTACATCGGCCACAAACGTGCCCCACTTCGATCACGTTACACATGATGTCGTCTGCAACGTGAAATCCAACGTAACATGCTTTCCAGAATGTCATCAGCAACACCGGAGGAACACATGATCTGCCAAAAGATTTCAAAAACATAGAGGGGTCGAACACTTACCTCCACGACTGTTCCCTCAAGGCGCCGCTGTCGTCCTCTTCTTCCGCTGGGTCTTCCGTAGGGTCTTCCTGATCCTTGTCTCCTTCGTCCTCGCTCACCTCCACAACTACCGTCTTCTTTTTTGCAGTTGGCCCCCTTCTTTGAGCCACCCTCCCTGAACTCGTGTCTTCTCTTCCCTTGGAGCGGCACTCGCTTCCCAGGCGCATCCTCCGACTTAGTCCCGCATCATCCTCCGACGTGGGTGCCGGGAATGACCTCTTCTTTGACAGGTTCAGTCTTGGCATTGCTGCGCCTTGAAACTGAACTACGAACTGAGCGTCCTACATACATTACGTTTCCCCCCCGATCACCTACAGGAATTACCGTGTAACTTTGCAATTGGAAATTCATACCAAATTCAGAGCAAAATACGCATTGACGATGAAAGAACTTTGTAGAAGATCGGAATTTCAAGGCTATGCACTACCTTCGCCAGGTGCACACTACCACGAGGCTACAGCAACAGAATTGACAGCTTCTACAATTGAAATTGGCGCGATTACAGGTTCCAAAGTCAGACAGCGATTTGGACGCCGTGAGGCAAGGTTCCTTCATCGCTTGTAAAGTCGACAACACGGAGAGACGTGGAGAAACAAGGAGAAACGCGACCAAAAACGCAGTGCCGGAGAGGGAGAATGGCGGCTGGTCATTCATGACGAGGTAGGCGCGGCCTATACCCGCGGCACCTACCCCCCTATAGCTGTGGACAGGGCCTTCAACGGTGCGCGGCTTTGGCGGCAGACCCTTGCTCCTTGCTCCGATTTTGAAGTTGGAAATGCACTCCCTCCCCACCGATTCTGAAGTCCGCACAACATGTCTCCCCGCTGCGCCTCGAAAATTGAAGCCAGTAATTCTAAATAAACTCTACCAGATCCTGATTGGAAGGGTTGATGTAGGACTCCGGAGTAGCAATAATTGGCACCCCCACCTCGGTTTCTGCAGCAGCCTCCGACCGTGTCACAGGATCTCCCTCCTTAGACTCTGCTTGCTTTTTCTTCATTGCACTCTTGGGAGGGGAGCACCGTGAAGCAATAGGCGCAAGATTCTACAGAACCCCAACTGCTTCCTCTTCAGCTGCATTCACTTCCGTGGCTTCTCTCATCAACTTTGCAAAACGAACAACCCTAGTACGATTTGGTGAAGCGCAAGTGGATGCCATTTTGCTCAGCAAACTAGTGGAAGCACTGATAAAGAGCAGGTGTGTAGGAATTTCTGTTCATGAACCCTAACCATGTAGCTCTCTTGTAATGGGAAGCGCTGTTGCTGCACTCATTCTCGAAAGACACGTGGTTTTTTCCAATGATTCTAGTACGGGTGCACGTTTGATTTGATATTGTGGGAGACGTTGCCATAAACACAAACATGTTGCTAAGAATGTCACGTTCGCGTATTAGTCTGATGCAGTTTGTGCAATAATTTAACAAAGGAAAGGGAGATCGACGTCGAGAACAACATGAAGACATAAGTGCTGACGTTTACACACATGCATAGGCAATACGGTAATATCAAAACGAATTCCTAACGCAGTCATACCCTCCGAATTGCTAAGCAAACATCCACAACATAGAAGCAGCAGGTCAGGTTTCAGGTTCTTCTGCGGAGGTCTTCGGTGCTACTACTTCTTCACGGAGTCTAGGCAACTATTCCAATTACTGATTGCACATTATAACAGACCGCTGTTCTTGAAGACATTCAGTTTGACGTCCTCAGTGACAGAAGTTATGTCTTCAGGGTTGTCGTCATTGACGTCTCCGAAGACGTCACTACTGACGTATTCGCATGAACTAGACTAGTACGCAGTATCCTCGTAGAACAGAAGGGTGATATAAATTTCTGTGATAACATTGCCTCCGGAAAATGCTAACGAAATGTTGAATTGGGATGCCAGTGCCACATAACGGTCAATTCCTATACATTCTCATTCACTTTGTATATAGCCGCGCTTAACAGAAAATCATTGTGGCTTCTAATAAGTTTCAGGTTGACGGGATTCAAAGTGCAGGGTTGTGGACTTCCCTCAAAGTTCCGTTTATGCTTCCGTGATGTGAGCATGGCAATGTGCACGAATCCCTCATCTGCAGGACGTGGAACCACAATTCGTTTCACGGAGGATGGACGCACACTACGCCACGTACCGATGGCTGATTTAATTTTGCACACTGAGCTCCTAGTGGCAACTGAGAAGAACGTGCGGTCATATAGATGTCCGTGTCAGAATTGCAAAGGTGGACATTGGAGAACCATATGCGTGATACGACATCACCATTCTCAGGCGGGCAAGGATCCATTTTTTCATAAATCTTTACTGGGTGGTGATCCACTAGATGGATATCCAGCAGGAAGAATTTGGGTTGAAGATGTCGCTTACGATGACGACGTCATTGCCAATGTCCCCCCAGACATTGACGTTGACACTGCTGATGTGTTCGGAGAAGAAGCAAATGCAGAAGCCCCAACTCAAGGAACTCAGCCTCCTCTCGATGAGTACCATGAAGTTCAACAATAAGTGATGGAGGCGTTTGATAGAGTGGATGCATTGCATGAAGAGGCAAACGACTGCGAAGGGGGAGGTGACAATGATGATGTTGAAGATGACATTATGGATGGCATGGACAATTTGTATACGGAAGCCTCCACACCCCTGTACCGTGGTTCAAAAACAAGCATTGTGTCGGCAACAATCATCATCCTTAACATGTGCACCGTGTTTCGCGTGAGCAATAAATTCAGCGATGAGCTCTTCCGCTTTTTGTCCTCGGACTTACTTCCAGAGGGTAACAAATTGCCAGCAAACCATTATGAGGCACGAAAGACCATCAGGCGATTGGGGCTGACCTATAACAATATCCACGCTTGCCCATGTGGTTGCATTCTTTACGAAGAGGAGCATGCAGCATTGCAACGTTGCCCCAAGTGTAATACAGCACGATGGATGGATGGCACAGATAAAATTCCAAGGAAGGTCATCCGGCATTTTCGCCTCATTCCGTGATTGAAACGCATGTGGAGGTCGCCGGAGATAGCGCGCATGTTGATTGGTTACATGAAGCATGTCAGCACTGACGGCATCATGCGCTCCGTGGTCGACAGCCCAGCATGGAAAGACGTTGACAATGACGTCTCATTCAACAATTTTGGAGGTGAAGTCCGCAACATGCGCCTTGCATTGGCACTGGACGGTGTGAACCCCTTCAAGTTGAATAACACAAATTGGTCTACATGGCTTATGTTGATCTTGATATACAACTTCGAGCCGTGGTTCGTCACGAAGAAGTTCTTCATTTCATTATGCATTCTCATCTCCGGCAAGCACTCTCCGAGTTCCAGTGCACTTGACATCTTCATATGTCCGCTACTGAAGGAGTTGAAGGAATTGTGGCACGGTGTTCGTGCCCTGGACTTCTCGCAGCCGGAGGACAGTCGGTCTTTTCACTTGTGTGCTATACTGATGTGGACTATATCAAATTTTCCAGCATACGGGTTGATATCTAGTCTATGTTGCAAGGGGTATAAAGGATGTCCGCCTTGCAGGCCTGACACTGATGCAAGAATGGCCAAGACTGGAGATGTTCTTTCAAACAGACGAGTAAGGGGGTCCAAAATTGTGTATGGTGGCATATGCCGGTAGTTGCCACGACAACACCCATATCGAAAAAACACTCGATTCAATGGACAAGCTGAACAACGCGGCATGCCATGACTTCAAACAGGACAAGATATAGTCCGCTATGCGGCCTGGCGCCAATCATATTTAGACCTTGGTGGCAAGGAAAATGGACCTGACGATTCGGTGCATGTGACGGGCGTGAAAAGGCTTTGCACTTTGTTTGAATTGGAGTATTGGGAGATATGAATTACCGTACCCTCAATAATGTAAGGTACCATGGCACAGCAACGTCACCAAAGACGTTGTAGCCAACGCGCTTGTCGTACGGAATGAATGTCTCAAATAGCAGACCTCATATTATCATGTATGTCGTCAAATGTGTCACACTGAAGGCAATGACTATGTTTTCGACTATCATCATGTCTCACTGAAGTAAAATAGGCCAGTAAGGACAAAGTACTGTCCGAAATGAATTGTTGGATTGTGCTAATGTCATAGCGGCCTGTATGACAGTATTCCTAATATTCTGGCATTCTTGGTTCTGCAGCATTTGCTGGAAAGGCATATCTTGGACCCAATGCATTGCGAGAAGAATTTGTGTGAGAATATTGTGAAGACTTTGTGGGGCATGAATGACAGTCCAGGAAGTCGAATTGATGCACAGGAATTGGGCATTCGTGAAGAAATATGGCTTCAAGAACCACGCCGGCGACAAGATGAATACTACATGCCTTCGGCACCTTATGTGTTCAAGCCCCATGAACGAAAGGAGTTTGTTTCTATAATTTCCAATATTCGCACCCCGACGAACTATGTGGGAAGCATTCACAAGCGCCTTGAAGATGGGAAGCTGCAATATATGAAAACCCACGACTACCATGTCCTCATGCAGCATGTATGTAACATTCTTGCTTTTTCCATGCAGTATATGTCGTGGGAATCATTGCTTCAGACATTGTAAATGACGTCCACATGATCCTTTGTGCGTGACAGGATGGCAGGGCATGCTTCCATTGATGTGAACATGAATGTCATTGAAAACAATAGGGAAGCATGTCAATGTCTTTAGCGACAGAGAATATGACATGCTAGTCAATTACTTTTATGTCATGTTTAGAGTACTTGAAGCACTACAAGAAATGGATGTGTCATTGGAATTTCATGTTCCCGCGTCTTTGTAGTGAACAGTCTCCCTCATGGAACCTTTGTGTTGGAATATTCTTGGCAGATCCTATCTGTGGCCATACGGAACTTATTGGATGAGAACGTGTGCGTAGCCATCATCAAAATGAGCAGAGTTTTTTAGTGAATATGTGCTAAAGAAGTCCGGCAGAGTGACCAGAATGAGATGATGCGCGATGTCATTATGGCCACTTGCGTGCTGGAGAAGGAATTCCCACCCACATTCTTGAACATCATGTCACATCTTCCCGTGCACTTGGTACAACAATTATTTGTGTGTGGCCCAGTGCATTGTCGTTGGATGTATCCGATAGAGCGCTACATGAAAACTTTGAAGGATTATGTTCAAACTTATGCACATCCAGAGGGTAGCATTGCAGAGGGCTATCAAATGGATGACGCACTCGGATTTTGTACGGAGTACATGCGCCAGTATAGCGGGACAGTGCACCGAATATGGGACCCGAATGAAGACGCTACAATGACAGACGAGATTCTTCGATTAAACTCCAAGCAAAAGCGGAAGATGTTGGATGAATTCAGGAACCTTCCTCACGCCTTTGTACTGGACAATGACGCGTGCCTTGACGCTTGGCGGAAGTGAGTTCCTATATCCTCTTCAGATTGTGCATTTCTATATTGAAGTGAACTTTGTCCTTGACTTTGTAGATTCTTTGATAGAGTTTTTCTAACTTGCAAACCTAATTCTATGAGGGGCAAGTGGTAGGTGATTGGCCAATGGGCAGCTGCATCCTTGTATATTTTCATATATGTCTGTAACAGTGGACATTGGACAGAACATCATCTTTGACATCATGCATTGCGTCATTGAGGACAGAGATCACTACATTGGCAAGCTCTGTTAGTATGTTGACAACGGTTCATTTCAATGTACTTACATTATGAAGTGAAGCCTACTCTAATAGTACAAACATGGATCATGTGCAGGGAATATACAACAGCACGTTGTAGACGTTGGGAGGAAAGAGAGGCATTTTGGCGAAGTGTTCGCCGACGCCATCCAAACATGCCTGTGCGATATCCAACAGACCTCTATGATTTGCCGCCTTTTGCCTTGTGGTTCAGTGCACAGGTGATGACACTACAAGCTGCAGGCCAAAGTTTGGACAATGATGTTGTACAATACAGCCAACCCCCGGAGCAATTTGCTACATCCCATCGTCAAATGTATGCCTTTGGCATGCATCTTCGCATTCGTAGTGTGGAAAGTGGACTTGTCACACGCGACTCTGCTGTGGTAGCCTCATTCACTCGGCAGCTTTGATGGGGGCTTCGCAATGGGCAACCCATAGAGCAAACACATGACTACGTGGGATATATAGAAGAAATCTTGGAGGTCGACTATCGCAACCATTGCACGACCGTGCTAGTGTGCGATTGGGTTAGAGGGAGCAATGATGGTCGCTTTCCTCATGTCTAGCGAGATCGCTATGGCTTTACAATTGCAAATTTCAACCATATGGATGGCAAGGTGCATGCAGACTCTTTTGCATTTCCAATGCACATTCAACAAGTGTTTTTTTCGAATGATCCTCAGAAGGCAGACTGGAAGGTCATATGCCGTACAGATGTGCGGGGTAGACGTGGACAACTTGAAGACAATGAGACCATCCCTTCTATGATTCAAGTCGGAAATGATGAGGACTTCACAGGGCTCCAACTCGTTGCTTTGGAGTCAGAGCCAGCGAGAGAAGCGTCCGCAGAAGGTGGTATGTTCATTAGACCAGCAGTAGAGGCTCCAAGGCAACAACAGGTACAAAGAACATAGGGGGACTGCCCTTGCCGTTTACACCGCGGACTACGCTTATAGACATTTGTGTTCAAACTGACGCCAGCATCGTTGGATTGCATGTCTCAATAAACCAACTGCAGAAGTCATAGCACATGTAATTGAAGATATCTGCAATGACGTCGTTACTGACAGGCGTACAACATGCATCAAGCGTCTTATACGTGAATGTTGTTTTCTAAGATAACCCCGTCTGGTAATGTGAAGAGCACAAATGTCCAAGGAAACGAACCAGAAGATGATGTAAACATCTACACAACATTGGAACATAACATAACTTATACCAATTTAAAGTTTTATTGCATGGAAGTCAAGGAATGATTTGTTTAATCCGATTGTGAAGAAGAAGGGCCCACTTTCAGAAACAGGGCCCTTCCCAGGTGGCCTACAAATTAATTTGAATGACATTGTTTTTGGAAAATGCAATGCAGTGTTTCATCATTTCTTGTGCATGAAATTCCTTCATTTATTTGTCAGCCCCCCAGTAGTATTCACTTTCTTATTTTAAAGAAAATTGGTGCATAAATGGCACTACCATTTAAATGATCTTATATTGGGCTTCCCTAAATTGCATAGTCAAGAAGAAAGGCCCAATTTAAAGAATAAAGGCCCCTGGCGGTGGCCCACAGACTATTTTGAATGAAATTCTTCTGGAAAAATGCCTTGCATGCTTTAAGAATTTGTCGTGAATGAACTGGTTCCTTGTATTCAGCAAATCCTTGGTATTGTTCCCTTCCTTTTTATAGAAGATTATGGCTGGCAGTGATCACTCCTATTTGAGTGGTCAAAATCAAAAAATAAAACAATTTATTTGCCTAAAAAAAGGGCCTATTTTTATAATAGAGGACCCTTGACGGTGGCTGACCAACGAATTAAAATTAATTATTTCAACAACAATATGCTTTGTATTATTTCTTATTTTGTTGTGCACAAAATGGAATCATTTGATGTTCCAAGCACCCTGTATGTTTTATAATTATTTTTTGAATTACTGAAGCTTTTATGTAGAAATGCCGTGCACTGTTTCATAATTTGTTTTGCATGGAATTAAATTCTCAAATTTTTCGGGCCTCATATACTGTTCCCGTATATTTTTTGTGTGAATGGAGGGCATTAGGCGCTCACATTGGAATTGTCTAATTTTGTGGACCCAAAATAAAGCATTGTTAACACAAAGACCCTACATTAATGAGAGTGGGCCGTACGTGGGGGTCCAAACACCAAATAGAATGATATTGTTGTGGCAAAATGCCTGTGTCAATTTTAAAATTTGTTGTGCATCTTTTTTCTTTTTTTTGTAGGAGGCTTCCATTAATGTTCTCTTTGTTTTTATTTGAAACAATGCTGGGCAGTAGGCACTCCAATTTGAATGGTCTAATTTTGGAGGCCAGAACAATGGACTGTCAAGAAGAAGGGTCCATCGACATTTTTGACAAAAAGGGCCTTCAAAGGTACGTGATCCAATAAGTATTGTCAATGAAATTGTTCTGGGAAAATGCCTTGTAGTATTTCCTAATTTGTTGTGCACGGAATGGAATCATTTGACTGTGTAGGCCCCTGACACTTTTTTTAATTTTTTTAATTATGGTGGGCATCCAACGCACCCATTGGAATGTTTTCATTTAATGCATGAAAAGAAATGGGTAGTAAAAAAGAAGGGCCCACTTTGATAAAAGCGGGCCCACCTTCGATGGTACGTGATCCAGCAAGTACTATTAATGAAATTGTTCTGGGAAAATGCCTTGCAGTATTTCCTAATTTGTTGTACACAGAATGGAATCATTTGATTTAAGAGGCCCCTAACATTTTATTTTTTTTTGTAATTATGGTGGGCATCCGACGCACCCATTGGAATGTTTTCATTTAATGCATGAAAAGAAATGGGTAGTAAAAAAGAAGGGCCTACTTTGATAAAAGCGGGCCCACCTTCAATGGTACGTCATCCAACAAGTACTATCAATGAAATTGTTCTGGGAAAATGCCTTGCAGTATTTCCTAATTTGTTGTGCACGGAATGGAATCATTTGATTTTATAGGCCCCTGATCCTTTTTTTAATTTTTTAATTATGGTGGGCATCCAATGCACCCATTGGAATGTTTTCATTTAATGCATGAAAAGAAATGGGTAGTAAAAAAGAAGGGCCCACTTTGATAAAAGCGGGCCCACCTTCAATGGTACGTGATCCAGCAAATACTATTAATGAAATTGTTCTGGGAAAATGCCTTGCAGTATTTCCTAATTTGTTGTGCACGGAATGGAATCATTTGATTTAAGAGGCCCCTGACATTTTATTTTTTTTTTAATTATGGTGGGCATCCGACGCACCCATTGGAATGTTTTCATTTAATGCATGAAAAGAAATGGGTAGTAAAAAGAAGGGCCTACTTTGATAAAAGTGGGCCCACCTTCAATGGTACGTCATCCAATAAGTACTATCGATGAAATTGTTCTGGAAAAATGCCTTGCAGTATTTCCTAATTTGTTGTGCACGGAATGGAATCATTTGATTTTATAGGCCCCTGATCCTTTTTTTAATTTTTTAATTATGGTGGGCATCCAACGCACCCATTGGAATGTTTTCATTTAATGCATGGAAAGAAATGGGTAGTAAAAAAGAAGGGCCCACTTTGATAAAAGTGGGCCCACCTTCGATGGTACGTGATCCAGCAAGTACTGTCAATGAAATTGTTATGGGAAAATGCCTTGCAGTATTTCCTAATTTGTTGTGCACGGAATGGAATCATTTGACTTTGTAGGCCCCTGACATTTTTTTTAATTTTTTTAATTATGGTGGGCATCCAACGCACCCATTGGAATGTTTTCATTTAATGCATGGAAAAAAATGGGTAGTAAAAAAGAAGGGCCTACTTTGATGAAAGCGGGCCCACCTTCGATGGTACGGGATCCAACAAGTACTGTCAATGAAATTGTTACGGGAAAATGCCTTGCAGTATTTCCTAATTTGTTGTGCACGAAATGGAATCATTTGACTTTGTAGGCCCTTGACACTTTTTTTTTTTTTTTTAATTATGGTGGGCATCCAACGCACCCATTGGAATGTTTTCATTTAATGCATGAAAAAAAATGGGTAGTAAAAAAGAAGGGCCCACTTTGATGAAAGCGGGCCCACCTTTGATGGTACGTGATCCAACAAGTACTGTCAATGAAATTGTTCTGGGAAAATGCCTTGCAGTATTTCCTAATTTGTTGTGCACGGAATGGAATCATTTGACTTTGTAGGCCCCTGAAACTTTTTTTTTTTTTTTATTTATGGTGGGCATCCAACGCACCCATTGGAATGTTTTCATTTATTGCATGGAAAAAAATGGGTAGTAAAAAAGAAGGGCCCACTTTGATAAAAGCGGGCCCACCTTCAATGGTACAGGATCCAACAAGTACTATTAATGAAATTGTTATGGGAAAATGCCTTGCAGTATTTTCTAATTTGTTGTGCATGGAATGGAATCATTTGACTTTGTAGGCCCTTGACACTTTTTTTATTTTTTATTTATGGTGGGCATCCAACGCACCCATTGGAATGTTTTCATTTACTGCATGAAAAAAAATGGGTAGTAAAAAAGAAGGGCCCACTTTGATAAAAGCGGGCCCACCTTCGATGGTACGGGATCCAACAAGTACTATTAATGAAATTGTTCTGGGAAAATGCCTTGTAGTATTTCCTAATTTGTTGTGCACGGAATGGAATCATTTGATTTTATAGGCCCCTGACCCTTTTTTTAATTTTTTTATTATGGTGGGCATTCAACGCACCCATTGGAATGTTTTCATTTAATGCTTGGAAAGAAATGGGTAGTAAAAAAGAAGGGCCTAATTTCATTTAAGAGAGTAGTAGGTGGTGATCCACAAACTAATTTGAATGAATTTGTTGTGGTAGAATGCCTTCCACTGTTTTATAATTTGGTGTGTCTAAAATCTTATCATTTTATTTTGCAGGCCCACGATAGTGTTCCCTCTCTGTTTTTTTCTTTTAAATGGTGGGCAATAGGCGCTCCTGTATTAATAGTTTTATTTTGGATTTTCTTAGAAATGATTTGTAGAGAAGAACGGTTCACTTCAATGAAAGAAGGCCCTTGGTGGTGTCCCACAAACTTTTTTCACTAAAATTATTGTGCCAAAATGCCTTCCAGTGTTTCATAATTAGTTCTCCTTGGAATCCAATTATTTTATTTAGGAGTTCTAAGGTAGCGCTCCTTTTCTATCTTTCGAAATAGTGGAGATGAATAGACACTCCCAAGTGAATGGTGTAATTCTTAGGACCCCGAATACTGGGTTGTGAAATACGAAAGGGCCCAGTTTGATCAAAATGTTATGATGTTTGTATCTCTTCTTTGTCCTATTTTATTATTGTATCAATCCTTCCTTGAGCGTTACAATAATAAAAATATTTTTATTGCAATTTTAGACTGTTTGTTCTTGGATTTTAAAAAGCACAAGAGCAAATTAGAAATTTGACTGCCAGAACTCTCATTTAACCCAATTTTTTTTAGCCTTAAGGAAGCACTTGCCCCTTTTTCCTTCTAGGCAGCACCCTCCTTTTCTACGAAGTCACTGCCCGCAGTGGCCCAGAACGATGCTGCTAACGTGGAAAATGGTGTTGTTGGTGACGTTGGAAAAAATTGATTTATTCTGTTGTTTAGGACGTTGCGGAAGACATGTGACGCTGCGCGGGACATTCACTTGTTTTGTTCTGGGCAGCCCCTTCCTTTTCATCTTTGACTGCCCGCATTGACCCTGCTAACATGGAAATCTTGTGTTGTCGATGACGTGAAGAAAGTTTTTGTTTCTGTTGTCTTCGACGTGCCGGAAGACATGTGGCGTTTTACGCAACATTCACTTGTTTCCTTCTGGGCAGCCCCCTCCTTTTCATCTTGGACTGCCCACAGTGGCCCTCAATGAAGTTGCTGACGTGGAAGAATTGTGTTGTCGGTGACATCCAGAAGAAAACGCGTTCTGTTGTCTGGGACGTTGCGGAAGACATTTAACGTTTCTAGCAACATTCACTTGTTTTCAAAATTTTGTGGCCTTGTTTTCCGCAACATCACCTCAATCATGGTCCCCGGCACACGTTCTTTTGGATGTCGCAGAAGACAATCTCATGTTTTTTTTGACGTCACGTGTTTTTCTGAAAATGTGACTAAAAACGCAGGTTTCTTCTAGTGAACCGTAATTGCACTCCAGGCATCTTTCCGACAATGATGACAAATGCGACAATAAAAGCGCGCCAAGAGAGAGCCAAGTAGTTGCAAGACCCTCTACCTCCCCGGCACAAGACAGCCAGGCAGTCACTCCACCCGCTGCCTCCCAATCACAAGACAGCCAGGCAGTCACTGAATCCGGTGCCTCCGAGGCCATACTCCCAACGCCTGAAGTCCCCGTAAAGAAAGAGAAGGGTTGGTGGCAAGCAGAGGACGATGCTAGAGATTGAAGGTTGCAAAGGAAGCTGGAGAGAGAAGCCAAAGACAAACAAGTGGCTGAAGCGGTGGCAAGCAAAAAAGTGTCCGCTGCCAAAATCTCTAAAGTGCAGGAGGCTTCAGATAAGAAGATCGCTGCAATCCAGGCGGAATCCAATAAAGAAAATGCAGAACTTTGTGAGCAAATGGCGCTCATCAAGTCCATGATGCTGTCCTAGCAATCTCAGCAGATTCCATTGGGGCAGTTATAGAGCCTTCCCGCATCCATCCCAATTTGCACCCCCTAGCACCAGTCCCCATCAGCCCCTTTGCCAAGCACCGAGCACCAAATCAAGGAGCTGGTTGCTGGACTGCTGGATACTTGAGTTGAAGATAGAGTCAAGTTGGTTCCCCCTACACACGACAATATGGTGGCTTCAATTCCCGCGTCTCAACTCCCAATGATCACGTCTCCAGATCAAGAAGGATTTGGAATAGTAAGCCAAGAGACTGCTAATCCTTTTGAGGGACTTGGGGCTGTGCAGAGTGATCAGGGCGATTGTCGGGTCGACGATACCTCTGCAAGCAAGGCACAAGCGGCAACAGAGACTGAACATGCGGAGGGACTAGCGTGTGGTACATCCTCGGAGGATGTCGAGCAATTGGATTTGCCAGTTCCACCTGAAGAAGAGAGAGTGGACTACGGAGAAGGGGAGGAGGACATGTACATGTTCGGGCTGGACGTGTTGCAGTTGAGGAAACTCAGGAGGGTGTCTATTTGCAACCAATGGAAACCGCTCAGGTATAACCCGTTGACCCTTATAATTTCAATTGAGTCCAAAATACTTAAAATTGTAGTGAATTATGTTGTGTATATGGCAAGAACAAAAACTATCGCTAGGTTTGGTGGCTCATTTGTATTCATTCTGCTTTGTAGACTGGCGTCACCACTCCTTGATTTGTTGACGCTGACAACAAAACCGTCTGCAACAGCGTTGTGTGTATTGTAGTGTAGCATAGTCCAAAATGTTCAGCTTTGCCACGCTATGACAAAAAATCAAATTTTGCGAACATGTTATATAAATTTTGTTAATAATATGTACGATATTCACTATCCAAAAATGGACCATGGTCTAATTGTATTGCATTGTTGCTGTTTTCTTGCTCAGTTCGAGAAAAAAAAGAGCTTGCATCGTCCGCTGCCTATGAAAGCCCTTCCTAACAAGAGACTGCAGTCGATGTGTGGCATTTAGTCCGTTTTCCCACTTTCTCGCTCTCCTACTTTTGCGTTTCAACAAGTACACTATAAGAAACCCGCGTTTTAGGTGACGTTAACGTAACCTAGGCAGACGCATTTTTGTGGACGCAAAATAAAACAACTTATGTTTTTATGTCAATACTAACATCCAATGTAATATCTGGATGTTACATTGGATGTTATTATTGACATAAAAACACAAGTTGTTTTATTTTGCGTCCACAAAAATGCGTCTGCTTAGGTTTTGCTAATGTCACCTAAAACGCGGGATTCTTATAGTGCGTAACTCCATTTTTATATGTTATGATTTGATCAAGTAGGGTCGGAGAGCGGAATTGAAGTCGTGCCAAGAAATTTGGCACCTGTAGTGCCGCAGTCAAGGAGGAAGTGGCTGAACATTGTCTTCGACCTAAATGGAGTGCTTTGTCTCGTGGCTCGAGCAGAATTTGGAGATGGAAAACAATTCAAGCGCTATAAAGTCAAAGACAATGTTCTCTGCCATAGAAACCTGTGAGCGCTTATTTACCCACCCTTGGCAAATAAATAAACACAACCAGGTTCTTGGTAATTCCAATCCAATTCTAACAATGGGTGTCTAGCGTCAATCCATTGTGCCTTCCAAGCAATTGATCTTTTCTACCTATCCTACGTTTCTCAATTTCTACTACTTGTCATAATTAGGACTAAAGCAAAGGCAAGTTGGTACTAAAAACAAGGAGACAACAACAAGGCTAAAAGACGTGGACTTGAAATCCTTTGATCCCAAGGGGGTTCAAAGCTTTGCCATCCCAATGGGACCAATAATTGCGAGGACTTGAGAGCCTTGGTTCCAACCTAAGGCCTCTCCAAAAAGATGCAACAACAAGACTAAACAAGTAAATTTTGAGACTCTTTCATCCCAAAGGGGTTCAAAGCTTTACCGTTTCAACGGGACCAATAAATGTGGAGACTTAAGAGCCTTGGTTCCAACCCAAGGCCTCTCCAAAAAGACGCAACAACAACCGGACTTTGAGAGCCTTGGTTCCAACCCAAGGTCTCTACAATAAAATGCAACAACAACCAAACTTTAAGAGCCTTGGTTCCAACCCAAGGTCGCTCCAAAAAATGCAACAACAACTAGACTTTAAAAGCCTTGGTTCCAACCCAAGGGCTCTCCAAAAGACTTAAGCAAAAACACCAAGAGAATAAAAAATCTGGCCCCAAAAGGCCAAAGCTTAAAAAAGTATAGGTGCCACCAGAGCGAGAGGAAAGTGTGTCAGAGTGTGAGGAGGGGAGGCCCTTTTATACCTCTTTAAGGCCTTGGAGTTCCCTTCAAGGCCTTGGAGTGCCTCCCAAGCACCCTCCACCTTCCTAGAAATTCTTTTCTAACTTGGGAAGCTGCTCAAGAAGCTTCCAAATACCTCCAACTTCTAGTAACTATATCTACGTTGGTCCTAAACTCTAACTTTTGAAGATCAACTCCAAATAATAAACGGGTTGCGCCAATGGCTTTAGAAGGCCATTTTTGATTCAAAGGCTCCCTACCCCCTATTCCGACGTCTAAAACCTTTTCTAAGTTAGTGCCATCTGGGGCCAGTAAAAGGATAACAATCTAGATTTCGGAGTTGGCCTTTTCTGCCTACAGTAATTATCTAGGATTGTCAAGAGTGTTCTAGGGAGTAAGAAAAGACCCCTTATTGACTTGGTTCTGACTTCGTGCACCCCCGAGACGCCGCTCAACTTCATACAAATCCCACCACGTGGTTAATTTGGAGGAATGTTGTTGATTGGGCTACCTCCCGCTATGGGAACACCATGAAACTTGTCGGAGCAAATTATTAGCATAAAACAATCTATCCTAATTTTTAGTGAGATTTTATTGCAACCTAGGTAATTTACAAGAAATTTCCGTTGGAGGTTAGAACGGTTGACCACCCAGAAGAAGTTCTTCTGCAAGTTGGAAGATGCCGGGAATTTCTGTGGGACCTCTCAGGTAGCCTTGCAAAAGATGTAGAGGTGCATTTCCGTACCTGGCACAATTGGTCAGTGGAGACCTAAATCGGCCGTCTCCTCAAATTGTCGATGGTGCAGGAATCTGTTGCAAATGAGGAAATCTTGGCGAATCAATTTTGCCGTTGGACTCCTGGCATGGGATTCACCTTAAAACACCATCCTTGGGCTGTAGATTCCTCCACAGCCCCATCTTGAGCTTAGTGGCTCTTGCATGCTAACAATTAGGGTTTTCACGAGTTCGTCGATCTAATGGGGAATTTAAAACCTAACCTAGGACCCAATATATGGCTCACTGTGAATCCCTAGGATCAATCTAGCCATGCATCGCCAGCTTCCAGTGGATTGTAGCCCTGCTGGGGCTATGTGACTAAAATCATCCAAATTTAGTTATCAAAACTAGAACAAATACTATAATGGGTATGATACAACCCTATTTTGGTTCTATACTATTTTTACGTCATTTTGTATAATTTCACCTATTCTAAATTGCAAATTTCAAAAAAAAGAAATACAGAGTCTCAAGTGACAAATTGGAAGCTCACAAAACCCTACAATTATTGGACCTAAGTTGGTATTTGCCCGAAATAATGTCACCGAATTCTTGTGAGAGATCTTAAAGATCGCGGACAGGGTTCTCATCTGGACCTCAATGGCTGAGTCTAACGTGGAACCCATAGCTGCATACATTTTCAGTCATTGCAGGCTCCCCTTTGATGTCTTGACTCAAAATGAGTGCAGAAGGATAGAGACCACTCGAGGAAGATATTATCACTTCGGTGCAAGCTCGATCTTCATGAAGGTCCTCTCCGTTACGTTGTTCCTCAATCATAGTGGGGACACATCTTTTGGCGCAGAGAACACCCTTCTCTTTAACAACACACCTCATAGGTGTGTATGTAATAAGAGGGGAATAGCATTATCCTCGACACTTGGGACCACGAGAGGCGGAGGGACAACTTCCTCATGGGGGACCTCCTGCAGTGGCTCTGGCATCTTGTCTTGGATGTCCGATCAAGAAGATTGAGGGAGTACATAGAGGCCAATTGGATTGGTCAGATGCCGCTTGTCTTGGGTGACTACCATTACCAACAAATAGTCGTTGCAATAAAAACTTCCGCCTAGATCATGGGATCGCGCTACAAACTTCCGTCGGATAACGTAGTCACAGAGCAGAGTCAACGTACTAGGAAGTAGACTGTTGAGCGAAGCTCGATGGATCCATAATGACATTTTGTATTCTATAGTTTTGTGTGTACATTCATTTGTAAATAGTATAAACAATATATTGAGTTTGGAGTTCACATTTTGGTGATATCTTCTCTTTTGGACCTCAGATTTCATTGGATGTGTTCTTCTTTGGCATGGAGGATATTGGCTTGTGTTTCTTGGGTTAATGTGTAATTTATACAGGTTCAAGATGATTGTTGGAAAATTCTGTCCCCCAGGTGGAGGCTGACGTGAAGCCTGCAGTCTGGGTCACAAAAGTCAATCACAAGCTACAGCACATCCGAGGGAGGAAGCTGCGGTCCTATGCCGGTTTCAAAGCCATACTTGCTGCGCTTCGTAGCAAATGCGGCCTCCGCAGCTATAAACTATTCCAAGGGGGACATCAAGGACGACGTTGTGGACAGTCCCCCAAATCGAGGACCCCTTAGGACATCCATCTAGTCCCTGTCCCTGCTGAAACGAGCATCTTTGGTTGAAGGAGGGTCGTTCTTGCCGGCTCCTTGGATGGAAGCCGAGACAAACCAAAAACTGAACCTCTCGATCAACGAAGCTAGAATACATCTTCGTTCTGAGGATGATATTGCCAAATCCCCTGTGCCACACCATGCAATATCCCGCAAAATCGGAACAGCGTCAGAGGGTGCAGCTTGCTTACCTCGACCCAACAATTCTTAGCAACATCCCTCGCCGTCCATTGGAGTTAGACAACTACCCTGCATCGACGGCATTCATAAGCAAAGGTATATTCGAGATCACCGGCAATCTTTAAGCTCGACATCAACTGGATCTGGTCATCCGTACATAAACAATGCCAAGATGTTGTTGCTGAGTCTGCCTCCTTGAGAGTCTAAGTCTCTTTCGACCTCCAAAATTCTAAATAGCACAAGTAAGCGGAAGTGGAAGTAGAAGGAATCGAGTGTAAATTTTGATGGTGCCCTTAATTGCCACTATGCGCAATATCCTTTCTGACGCAAGGAAGTCATGAGAGCTCAAGAGAAACAGAAAGCGTTGGAGGTAGCAAAGAAAAATTGTACAAGAACTAGCGGTGTGTAGGCAAGGAAAACAAGTTCTTGAAGTCCTCAGCTTTCGAGCCATCATTACTATTAATAGCATATACAATCGAATATAAAAAAATAGATTTACAAAAATAGAGTGCTTTTTGTATAGTAAACTTCTTTTACTCTAGTACATTGAGTCAAAGTAGTAACTCAGCGGTATATAATTTGTTCACTTCAGATGATATTTTGAGCAAAGGTACAGTCATACTTTTTTTGTATTCAAATTCTTGATTTAATTGAGCTTACTGAATGTAAATGTGATCTCTTTTCCATCTTCAATGTACTTTGTGGTTGATCATTTGGAAAAACATCTCTTGTTTTGAAATCTTTCGATAGGATTCCACTTGTTCAAGCTCCAAACCTTTCAAGAGTTGCTGTTGTTGTTGTCACTCGGGCTATAGTTATCCTTGGGTTCAACACCTATTGAGTCAATGGACCTTTGCATCCGGTTTTTAAAGTCTCAAGATGACCATAATGTCTCAATTTAATGAATAAGGCCTTATAATACAGTTCTTTAATTTGAAAAAGAGAGCGGTAAAAAACTGTGACCATCTTGCAATGGGAATAAGATCTTCAAGAGTATTTATAATGAGGCTTATGAAGAAGTGATTCAGGACCCTCAAAAGTATCTCACAATCATTTGATTGACATATGCAGTAGTAATGGACACTAAAGAAGCAGACAATAGTACTTGTTTGTAAGTCTAAGTGCAAGTCATTGAGGTTATGAAGGTATTTATGATGCAGTGTCTGTTTCATGTTGACGGCTCACATGTTCATTAGATGAGAGATTTGTATTGTTTTTATAGTAAATCAATTCACTACATGTTGCTCAGAAACATAGTGTATATGTTCCTGAATTTTGTCTTTAAAGTTGAAAATACCTATGCTAAATGTGAATGTTGTAGGCATGTCGTACTAACTAGCCTCCTGAAAATGCATCGACCTTCTTTTGGATCGATGCATTTTTGGAAGGCTAAATCCCTAGCCCTAAGTTGATAGGGGCAATGCCAGGTTCAACTTTTGCCAGGAATAATGCTTATGAACCCATTTTAAGCAAAACAAAGCCACTTCAAGAATAAAGAAGAGAATCCCAAAAAGTTACAACTAGATAAATTTTGACTTTCAAGAAAAGTTTCCGATTAGAATTGGACAATGGCGGCAATGCTACCGGGAGCAAAAAAAATTCTTAGGAGATTGACCGGCCAATTTTGGAACCTCCTCGCACACTTCCGGCTAATTTTTAAAATAACCAGGGGATGAAAATTTGACGAAAATTGACCATTTGGCCCACAGAACTCCTCGGACTGTGACCACAACATGTTACAAAATGTTGGGCATTTCCACTTGACTAAAATTTTTACAACACCCAACTGTGATTACTCAAATCAGTTGATTTATGAGAGGTTTGTGACATGCTGGAACCATTCAGTGATTAGAGTCATCATCAATAGCCTTTCCATATGACCTCAACTTCTTGCCACCGCACTGAGTACAAGCATTTAGTAGCACCATCATGCTTCCGATGTTCGACTGTATGGAGTCTCTACCATTCTTTGATTGACACCTTCATTACATTCAGGTGCACAATTGTGGACTGAGCTTGTATGGGAGTGTTCTAGGTGCCCTTTGTCAATCGATTTTAGAGCAATCTCATCTACTTAGAACAATCTCACCTACTTGCTAGCTCCCACTGCGAGTAGGACACTTCTGTTCATTCAAGGCTTTTTCATCGTGCTCCATGAGTCCCGGAAGAAACACTCGAGCCTGTGCGGCAAGGAGGAGGAGGCTGTACGTAGAAGATGGGAGAATGGTCACGAAGGATCGTGATTCCATACCACCCAATTCAGTTGAGGATGTGATCCCTAAAGATGATGACAACGGTGGAAACATTGCAGTAGGCGTTATCAACAACAAATTCCAAGAGCCTATTCCAATGGAAGGAATTCCGGAATTGCTGAAGCAGCACATGTGCTCTGTTGCACCTGTGCTTCAAGGTCGTCATGGTGTGTACAATGAACAATTCTTTGGCACTGTTGTTGCTCTCTGCTCCCGTGGCATTCTAATAGACCAAGTATTGCAGAAGACGGGAGTTACTAACATTGAGATCCAGGAGAAGTGGAAACACCAACCAGGTGACAAGTACAGGTTTCCAATGGCGTTGTCAACAGACAACGCCCAAGCAGTACAATTCCTAGAATACTATCAGCAAGTGTATGGAGGGCAGCCTTGCAACAACTCCTTTTCTTTGAGGTTCTTACGCGCTTGCTTTGCCACGTTCATACACAAAGTTGAAATAGATTGGGTGAAAGAGGCAGTCAAAAGGTGCAAGGTGCAAATGGAGCAGAAGAGCCTAAACCAACACAAATTAGGTCCTGTAGCAATGCGCCAACAACTTGCTACTTTGTGCGCAGCAGTATCTCTTCACTACCGACCTGCCGAGAGCACAACCAGAAGTCAGTTGCCTATGTCTACAATTGTTTCCAATAGGTCTCCGGGGACCAGGCGGCACGAAAGCAGTAAGAGACATTCACATAGCAGGACAAGTTCTTCAGCAGTAGCAAGGGCGGAAAGCAAATTGCACAGATTTCTGAAACTAGCAGAAGAAGCTAGAACCTCACGCAACTTGCTCCCGAAGGCAATTGAAGAATTAGTCGAAGCTCTGGTTGCCATAGAGAGAAATGAACGAGCCTTAAACGCGTAATATACGACTTTGGTTGACAAGGCTAAGGCAATGCAACGCAAAGGCACGCACGAGAGTGCCATGGCAAAGTTGACGGAGGGACAACAATTGGTGGACAAATTGATTTCAACAAGGGAGATGCATGCAAAATCACTTGACTCTTGTTGGGCCATTTGAGCTTCAGCGTTGTCGGAGGCATTGAAGGCATTTGCGCATTCAAAAATTTGTGTTGCCACCGCCATAGAGAAGTTTCGGAAGCTCAAAGGTTCTTATTTTGCAATGCAACCGAGAGCTCCTTTTGTATATCCAGCAACTTGTTCTGAACCTCCATTGTCAATTACACGATCCAAATTCTGTGCAGGCTGTAAGAAAGGTTTTGTAGCATGGATTGTGATCATCGCTTCTTGTGGCTGTGGATTTCACCCTATATGCATTGCCTTGTTGCTGGAAGAGAATAAACATACATGTCCTTGTTGTGAGACCACATTCTATGGACCTTGGATGGCTCAATTAGGGGTTCTTTTTACATCCCGAATGGAGCAGGATGTTGGTAGCATGAAAAAAAGGCTAGAGGCCGAAGCACCCCTAAAGACAAGTGAGCTGATTCCACTTACCTCTCTGGCTAAGCATGCTTCTTTTTTTCTTAGTTCATTAATACATAAACCATATGTACATGCATTGTATGTCTAGTAGTCATGGAACCAGGTCTCAAAGAAGTGAAGGGTGGAGAGCTGAGTCTGTCTTCCATACCACCAATGACGTGAAAGCTCGGTGATGGTGCCGCATTGGTTGATAATGGCATTGTGGAAAACTTAGGAGAGAAGTTTTTAGCTATGGCTGCTGCAGATGGACATCCACAATAGCGTCAGGAACTTCTAGCAGTAGCGTCTCCAAATTCTCTAGGGACAATGCGTTTCAACATTTTGTGGGATTCTCCAAGTCACACCAACATCCAAATACTTCCAGATGGAGCTTCATTGTTAAGACACTTTGAATTCAATCTTTCAATTGGATACAGGGGGGAGATCTCCATCAACAGGAAACCTAGCAATGGCTGAATGCTGCAAGATTTCAAATGGGGACTGGTCCAAAGTAGTATTTCTAGTATACTTTTAAGTTTTAACTTACTTCAAACTTGCACTATCAAGCTCAATGATATAAGCATGTACAGCTCTTTACAAGTGACAGTTGTAAAAATGGTTAGTTCTAAACATTTGAATTCTAGAATATATAATGTTAACATTTAGCATTTTCAACATCACTATTGTAACTTATATGTCCAAACTCCTACACATCAGATGCTTCTACATGGTCCATCTAATTCGAGTATGTTGTCAACAACCACCTTGCTTCAATACTCCGATTCTAGAGGCTATTTATATCTTCAACACCCTCCTCTGCTGCAACTTTCACCCAAGCTCTCCCTTTTTGTGCTCTACTCTCCCTCCACCTTCTAGCTACATCCAGCCCGTTTGATGTAGTATAAGCCATCCTCTTCTTCTGCAACTGGGCAGCATTGTAGGGTCATTGTGCACTATCTTGATGTTCCTTGATTCTAGCAAGTCCACCTTCTTTGCAAATCTATGTTGAATGTTTCTGTACCAATGTTAATATTGTTGCTTGATGGCACTTGTTCTATCTTCAGTGCCACCATGCTGAGTGTGATGTTGATTAGCTGCCTTTGCTGCATGATGGGATTTTTCCATCCCTTGGTTGTTCCAAACAGCAAGGCTCCCATATGTTTGCACATACCATGGACCATGCTGCACAAGGTTATGCTACAAAGACAAAAATGACCCAAATTAGTCACACATCCTTAAGGAAATGGCACCCTACATTTGAATCATTTAGAATCAATTTAGTCACTTTAGCAATACACAACAGTAAACACTAAACCATGAAAAGCTTAACTTCCATTTTAATTCCAACATCACCCTGAAAAAGAATTACCATGCATGTTCAGAACTTACCATATAAAGAGTGACGTGGTCTTCTCCAAAGCACTTAACATAAAGGCGCCCCCAAGTCTCAATCTTGCCCTTGAAAGTGTCAATTTGCTCTTGATCCAAGGACAAACCGGCCAAATATAGATATATTGTTTCTAGCGCTTTCCACATTTCTACTTGTTCAAGATATTGCCTACCTTGATTGAGTGTGTTGTTTTTTGAGTGCAAGATGTCCTTCCAAACTTGATCTTGCCCTGACCAAATGCATGGTTGGAACATCCTACCAACAGTCACGCCACTAAGGGAGGGTTTGACAGGAACACTGTTGGAAGCACCACTGAGCACTGTATCCTTCATTATGTGCATGTTGCCACCATGAAGCCCGGCTGCTGACAACGTCCTCTCCATATTTTCTATAGCAGCCTGTTGACGGGCCTCATTCTCCATGTTCCAAATGAACATGAAGTGCAAGTGAAGGATTTTCTCCATCATCCTTGTTAAGGCATGCAATGTACAAATATGCACCCTCTCAAGTGGGATGGACAAAATAGGTTTCCATCGAGATTCTTCTTCAATGGATATTGGTTTTGAGAGGACATTACCAGCAAATAGACCTCCATGCCACGTATGCTTTCTTCTCCTAGCCTCTGAAGTAGCACTTGCCGATGTTCCCACCATTGGCTTTGTCCGCTCTTAATTACAATATATGCAAGAATGAATGTCATTGGCTCCATGCTTCAATCCGTACAAGCATTTGATGGTCTTCATATCCGCAGACAAATGCCACTGTACTTTGAAGTTGCCAACACTGTCAACACATAATAGCTGGCCCCCATCTTGTGCCTTGATCAATGCTAGAAACTGTGTCTGTTTAAACACCCACTGGAGGACCTCATGTGACTCCTTAGCAACTTCAAAGCAAGCAATAGGCCATATTTCAGTTTCAGATTGAACTAAAAAATACCTATTATTGTTTTTTAGAATGTTGGTGTCTAAGGCACGATTCATAAGCGTCAAACTGATCCTTTCAAACTTCCTCCCATGCACAATCTTTGCTTCATCCATCTTCAACACAGAAACCAATAGGTGGTCCCCAACTTTTGCACATCCAAGCACTATGATTTTCAATGAGTTTAGTTCATGCAAATGTCAAGGTATATGAGTGAGTTCTAGCGGTCCTCTGACTATTGGAAACATGACTTAGAAATCTACTCTAGGATGAAGTAGTCACCTTCGGTGGTGAAACCACATAGCTTCACTATAGTCCTCTGCACAACTTCAATGTCAACAAACAAGTTGTTCTTTGATGTCAAGACGACTCGTGTTATCTCAGATTTCTTCTTCCTTCCTTTGGCATTGGTCACTGGAGTTTGTGCCAATGTGATAATAGTCACCAACAAGATCCTTCAATTTTGAATTAAGTTCAAATTGCAACAACTTGACTTGATGAACGTATTGCATGTTTTGTCAATATATATACCACAAACCGCATGTGTTGTCTATGCATTGCCCCCCTACCAAACTATTGAGGATTGTTCTTGTTCTATTGTTCAGCATCGTCTATAGATTGAACTGAAGCAACTTGTTTCCAACACATTCAGCATAGGTCCCTAAACCACAACTCCATAGCATGCGCTAAGTGCAAAATCCCTAAACCTTAAACCGCATATATCATATATTGATTGTTCTAGATTAACTGAGCATCATGTACAAATTTGTCTCATGCATCTAGTGTTTGGTGACACAGTGGAGATTGAACTGATGAACTAGGGTGAATAAGTCCAAACCTTGTGCGGATTTGGGAGGAATGTTGGCTTCAAGCGTTTATCAACAAGTTGCACTCTCTCTTTTATTGTCTTGTAGATCTCGCCGTATCCTTTTTGTGACACTACTGTCATGTCACATGCTGCCAGTATTGCTTTTGTACCCAAGTCCTTACTAATTTTGTCAAGGTAGTAGTTGACCATTCGAATTGTAACAAAAGTATTATTAGGATTTGACACCAAAGCCATTGTCTCCCCTTGCGACAATAATCATCCAATGGCATTGCAAGTCCCCTCTTGTGTATCCTTGTCGCCATACAAGCGCTTCTTATCGCCTCCACTTTTGTTTCCGTCTTGTATAGACTGAACAACTCGGAGTTGCAACAAGCTTCTAATTTTTGCTATACAAGCTCTTGCAGCACCACCAGTCTTGGATAATTTAGACAAACCCTTGCTTGCTCTTAGTTGCGCGACTAGTGGAGTACTCACCATCTTCTCCATTTTCTTCTTTAACTTCTACAACACCTTCCTGACTTCCGCAAGTTCTTGTTTCCCACACGCAAGCTCTTCATGGTGCACTTCATGCACTCGCACCAACTCTTCGGCTGCTTGCAACATCTTGGACTCAAGTTGTTGCTGATGTTAATCAGTAGCTTCCTGATGCTCTTGTTGGAGAATCACAAGGTTGCTCTTGTAACTAAGCTCATTCCTCTCTAATTCTTGTTCAAGTGTTGTACATTGAGCCAGCAGAGATTTCGATTTGCTTTGGAATTCGACGATCTCTTCTCTACTAGCGGCAAAAAGGTCCTTTTCATGCTCAACCCACCTACTGTTAACAGCATCAAGATCAGCTACATGCTTTGCAATTGAATTTTGCAATACTACTTTTTCACGAAGACAGTCCGCTTGAGTCTTTTCTAATTCATATTCCAAGCCTTTCATTGCATCGCTGGTACTAACAAGGTGGTTAGTGTATCCTAAGAGTCCAGATTCACCGTGACAAAGGAACTTTATATAAGTCCTTAATGTTTGAAATTGCGGTGGCTTCCTAGTGACTAGATCTGGTGGGTAGAGATTGCCATCCAACCACAAATCCATGTTGGTGGCACTTGACGCTCTAAACATTGGAAACTCGGATTTAGAAAGTGGTTGGTCCACTCAAATGCCTTTCTTTACAATAGGTGCAAATCTACTATAAAAAGCTACAGATGTCGTGTAGGAATTATCCTTCTCCTTGTTTGTAACATCCTGAAGTGCCATCTCTGAAAGTAGATTAAAGTTTCGGCACTGTACGTTGGCAACATGAATGAACCAAACTCCCGCAGTAAATGCAGCAACGTGAATTAGCCTAAACTCTTGCAATAACTACGGCAATGTCAATGAGCCACCTCATTTGGCATAAAATAATTCCAATGAACTGTACAATGTGTTCCTTGCAAGCATCTCGGTGTTGACCACTCTAATTCCTTTCACATTCCCCTACGATTGTCAACTAGTGTGTACAGTGCGAGTACAATAATTTCAGGTGGTGGATTCTAAATCCCAACTCTTAAATCCCTGTCTACACTTACATCCCAAGTCATTTGGTACTTGTAGGTTATAATAAAATAGTTGCCAAAATACATTGTTCAATTAGACATGTTCACTATGGCCAGTGCTGAGGTACACACGGCCGTTGCCAACTCAATGGTACTCTGCCTCTCTATTGCCAACTCGGCCTATACAGCCTTGTTTCCATTTGCCTACGGAATTGATGGTAACTTCTGAAAATGACTAAATGTTTAGAATTAAGGCTTTTGCAAATATCAAACAATTCATTTCTACGGCAAAAGTACCAGGCATCTAGAGACCCAAATTTTGCTCTAATGCTTAATCTTCATGATATTTAAAAGTTCCACATTTTTTTGACTAAGTCCTTCACATAGCAATTTCATGACATTTGGTATTGGTGGTGTATTAAAATACACGCTAAATTCATTTTCATTTATTTAATTCATGTCCTGGTTCATCACAAGTAGGCACGAATCAAATATTATCAAAGATTCTTAATATTTACAATATTTAGAACTTCTATATATTTTTTGACTAAGCCTTTTATGTATAAATTCCATGTCTTGCAGTATTGGTGGTCTTTCAAGTGTAGGGCTAAATTCATTCCCATTTTTTTCATTCATGTCTCGATTCATACAAAATGCGCTTGAATTAAAAACTTTCGAAGATTCTTAATCTTCATGATATTTACAACTTCTACGGGTTTTTTTACTAAAGCCTTTACGTACCAATTCCATACATTTTGGTATTGGCAGTGTATTAAAATACAGGGCCAAAATCATTCTCATTTTTTTAATACATGTCCGGGTTCATCACAAATGGGCATGAATTTAAAAATTTCAAAGATTCTTAATCTTCATGATATTTACAACTTCTGCAATTTTTTGATAAAGCCCTTTACGTACCAATTCCATGCCTTTTGGTATTGGTAGAATATTAAATACAGGGCCAAATTGATGCCCATTTTTTTAATTCATGTTTAGGTTCATCATAAATGGGCTCGAATTAAAAAATTTCTTGGATTCTTAATCTTCACAATATTTACAACTTCTACGTTTTTTTGACTAAGCCCTTTACGTACCAATTCCATGATTTGTGGTATTGGTGGTGTATTAAGATATACGGTTGAATTTATCCCCATTTCTTTTATACACATCCGGACTCATCACAAATAGGCTCAAAATACAAAAAATTCAAAGATTCTTAATCTTCATGATGTTTACAACTTCTACAAATTTTTTGAATAAGCCTTTTACATATAAATTCCATGTCTTGTGAAATTGGTGGTCTTCCAAGTATAGGGCCAAATTCATTTCCATTTTTTTCATTCACATCGCGATTCATAAAAAATGCGCTTCAACTAAAAACTTTTAAAGATTCTTAATCTTCATGATATTTACAACTTCTAAGGGTTTTTTTACTAAAGCCTTTACGTACCAATTCCATACATTTTGGTATTTGGCGGTGTATTAAAATACAGGGCCAAAATCATTCTCATTTTTTTAGTACATGTCGGGATTCATCACAAATGGGCACGAATTAAAAAATTTCAAAGATACTTAATCTTGATGATACTTACAATTGCTAAATTTTTTTGATTAAGCCCATTACGCACCAATTCCATGATATTTGGTATTGGTGGTGTATTAAAATACAAGGCCAAACTTATTCCCATTTTTCTAATTCACATCCCAGTTCATCACCAGTGGGTATAATATAAATATTTTTGAAGGTTCTTTATCTTCATGATATTTAGAACTTCAATATTTTTTTGATTAAGCCCTTTACGTACCAATTCCATGGTTTTGGATATTGGTATTGTATTAAAATATAGGACCAAATGTATTTCCCCTTTATCTATTCATGTCTCGGTTCATCACAAATGGGCACAAATTAGAAAATTTCAAAGATTCTTACTCTTCGTGATATTTACAACTTCTACATTTTTTTAATTAAGCCCTTTACATACCAATTCCATAGCCTTTGGTATTGGTGTTGTATTTGAATACAAGGCCCGTTGATTCTTATTTTTTTTTATTCACAATGTAGAGATTCATTAACAATGAAGGACAATTAAATATTCTCGTAGATGTTGAATCTTAGGAATATATACAACTTCTACAAGTTCTTTTGTAAGCCTTCCATATATAAATTTCATGACTTTTGGTGTTTGCGGTGATTAAAGTGCAAGGCACAATTTAGCCGTACATATACTAGTTTACGTAGGATTCATTAAAAACGAATACAAATTAATTATCCTCGTCAAATCTACATCTTTAATATATTTACAACTTGTACATTTCATTTTAAATCCTTTTAGGTACAAAATCCATGACTTCTTATATTCATTGTCATTAAAATACAAGGCACAATTTTTGCATACATATATTAATTTACATAGGGGTTCATTAGAAATGGGCAAAAATTGAATATTCTTGTAGAATGTACGTCATCAAAATATAGAACTTCTACATTTTCTTTTTAAGCCTTTCATATCCGAATTCCATGACTTAAGAAATTTGTGGTGCTCAAAGAACAAGAATTTTGTGGTGCTCAGACTACATCAAACAATGTCTAATACTTCTGGCATTTTGTGCACTAATAACATAGTGCATGGCTCATATGTATTTTGGATTTCGTATTAAATTGAAAAAAATACCATGAAGAATTCATTACATTGGTGATTTTTGAATCAATGTTTGAAATATTTATATTTTTTTCTTTGACTTTTGGTACTACTTCATCCTTTTCTTATGACTTTTGGTATTTAAGGCCCTTAAGTATACATTATGGTTCATTCAGATTTGTATGGATTAAAAGATTGTTATGAATGTCTTGGATTGACTTGAAAACTGGTGGACATATGCCTAATATGATATTGATTATAAAAAATAATTAAATTTGAAGTCTATGGTGTCAAAATTTACCACAAAAGGCAGTCAAAGCCATCTGAAACTTTTGGATAAGGCCAAAAAAAAAAACTTTTTCACTTTGAATGAAATTATTTTTCAATCAGTATAAGGTAAACACACCATTTACTGCACAATGCGTTATACCGGACACCTACCGCACACAAATCGACCACTTTTCCAAATTTGAAAATAATATTGTGAACGGCAAGGACATATTTGGATGAAATTGTTCGATTTATAGATTATCTTCTTGGATGGGCACTTAAATACTACTGTGGATGAAAAATCAAATAATAACTTAACTGAGATGAATGAAATGAGTGATGAAACCCCAAGTTCGAGGTGCGAGGTTCATTGGCTTATTATCAACGCAAAATGCTGCAAGTGAAGGCACAAGTGCTGTTAGAGAATAGTGGTGCTTTTGGAGTTATAACCAAGGCAACAGCATCCTTAATGCAAAAAAAAGGTAATTACATTGTGCCTCAACTTTCAAGTGTTCACTATTTAGTTTCATCATTTACAACCTCTAAACCCTGACCCATTCAATCCAATGCTTCTTGATTTGTAGACTAAAATATCTCCATCTATTGTAACTCAGATGAGGCCTCCTGCTAAGAATGTGGCAACATTTAAATACCAATGCAAATGTACCTAAGAGGTTAAGGAGTGGACCAATTGCAAAACATCCAAGCAATGGTGAAACATTAAAACAACTTGAGAGTGATCCAAGACCTAAACCTACAAAACTCCAAAACAAGACAATTAGAAAGAAAGGTCGATGGTTAGAAGGTGATATGCAATTAGCACTTGAGGCAATTGCAACCAAGAAGATGTCAATAAGGCATACTATGGGACACCACCTTCAAGCATTCAAGATTGGAAGAGAGGGAAAACGACTTCTAAAACAATAGGTCACCAAACCTACCTAACAAAAGTTAAAGAATTGGCAATTGTTCAATGGTGCTTTGCAATGCAAAAAGTAGCCTTATGTGTTACTCTAAATATATTGAAGTTCACTATCAAGGATATCTTAGAAAACTCACCAAGAAAGCACCCCTTCAAAGAAGGAATTCATGATGCAAAATGGTGGGCTCCCTTCAAACGAAGGCATCCAGATATCAACCTAAGGTGTGCAGATGGGTTGGAAGTTAGAAGAGCTTTAGGATTTACAAAGAAAATTAGATCAGCATTCTACAACCTTCTACAACAAATTTATAGTGCCCAAGACTACCACCTTGGTCACATATGGAACTCAGATGAGACAAGGGTGAGTGCAGGGGATGGTAATTCAACAATCAAAGTTATTGCCAAAAAAGGAAGCAAGGCAGTGAGGTTTACCTATGCAGATAATAGGGAGTGGATGCCCATCATGACATGTGTGAATGCTGTTGGTTTACATATCCCAAACCTGTATATCTTTAAGAGAAAAAACAAGCTAAAAACTAATTATATTAGAGATTGTGAAGCAGACGCAGCAATGACATTCCAAGAAAATGGATACATGACATCTGAGATCTTCCTAGAATGTTTAGGTCATTTCAAAAACATTGTTCCAGGTGGAATGTCCAAGGATAACAAGCATTTGCTAATACTAGATGTGAGCATACCTGACCATTACTCTCAAGGCGCAATTGCTGAAACTCCTAATGAAATCACTGAATCACTTTCTCATCTATCCTTGGCAATTGATTTAGAGACTCAAAGGCTGGCAACTAATCATACTGCAACCAATTATGCAAGGTTAGGCTAATAAACCCTTGTGACATGCAACATAAAAGTTATGTTACATCTATGTATCACATATTGTGTTACTTATGCAACTAATATTACTCACACTATGACTTTGTTGAATGTTCAGGTGCAACCAAGTTGAATTTCAAGGAGAGGACAATGCAATTGACCTAAATGAAGAGATCCCAATAGAATACCAAGGATGGAATGGCACCATATAGAAGAAGAAGAAACTGAATCAATCAGCCCTCCAACAAGAGGTTCCTCACACGAGCTGTTGCATTCCACACTACAGCTTGCCTCTAGACATCAAATTTCTGATGTTTCTGATGTTCCAACTTCTGCACCAATTGAGCATTACAAACCATGTGAGATTCCCACATTTGAATACAGATCAAAAAGCATGGAAATACTTTCACAGATACTTGCAATCCTACAATTTGTTTCTACCAAAGTAAGAAGGAAAACCACTGCTTTGTATAGTCACAATAAGTGAATCATTTGCTACTGAGATCAAAGAAAAAGAAGAACGAGATGCTGCATTAAAACTAGCCCTTCAAGAGAAAAAGAAGGCAAAGAAAGAAAAAGCTCAAAGGAAGAAGCAAGAAAGAGAAGGAAAACAGATTGATGGCATGGTCAAAAAGTGGATAAAGGAAATGGAGAAGAAGGTTGACAATAGTGAATAGATGTGATCCATAATAGATGTTAACAGGTTCAAGCACTAGTGGTCAATCTTTGGTCTTGCTCTCTAAATTAGGATTCAATTAGGGTTCTAAAATTAGGGTGCAATTAGGGTTCTAAAATTAGGGTTCAACTAGGTTCTAATTTGGGTTCAATTAGGGTTCTAAAATGAAGCAAAATTTTCAAACAGTTCAAACAGTTCAAACAGGGATGATCTGTGGTAAAAGCCAGGAATGGTGTTCAGGGTGTTCTGCGACTTCTTATCATCAGCTGAAATGTCGGAGATGTGAGGGAATGGTATCTGTGCAACGCTAAGGGAGGGTCAGATTTGATGATGTCTGCTGCAAAGTTTCACGGGAGATGTTCAGCGGTAGTCGACCACACCCTTCATGAACCCCAAGTACTCAGGGATCGCAGTTGTCTATAATGAACACCCTCCTCACATACAGTTTGATGTTGTTGGCCTTCTTCCTTGAGATAAAAAGGAGCTCTCTTGGGTACAAAAAGAACAAACTTGAACTTAAGCTGTCCTTCGACAGAGAAGTGCTTCACGGCCAAATGATCCTCCTAGTCGTTGGTCAGACTCTTGTAGAAAGCAGGGTACTACCAAATGTACTGCTCATCATTGTTATGCTCCGATATAACAATCACCTTCTCAGCAACAAGATAAGCAGAGTAGAAACCGACAACAAATTGTCCAATCATGCTCACGTCGGCTCCTGCAGTAAGCTAGTAAGCGCTTCCATAAACTCTTTGGTACAGGATCTGGCGATGGTTCCAAAATTACTAAAATTATCAACCTTCGTTATGCCGACACCGCTATCAATGATGCTCAAAGTGTTGTTGGTCTTGTCGGGCTGACCTCGAGCTGATACTCGAGCTTGCTCTTATTGGTAACCACCCTCAGGCTAACCTCGAGCTTGCTCTTATCGGTCAAAGACTATAATTGGATTTTGTCCAAGGCCTACAATAAATCCAAAACGTGTAAGAAAAACGTGAAGTTCCAAAAAAACGTTTGTCCCTTGACAGAAAAACACAATTCGCCACCCAAAACATAGCGATAGCATACATAGATAAACACAACAGAAACACCGGAGCATTCATAGACATCAACCGGCGAAAAAAACGGTAACAAACGATGACTAAAGTTTAAGTGAAGAAACATCTACACAAACATCTCTGCAACATCAACGTAACAAAACGATATTCAAAAGGCGGAGAAAAGATTACCTACATCGGAAGCGTTACTGATCAACTCTCGCAGAAAAATCTTCTTGTTGCTGTAGAAAGTATTGATGATCAAACTCAACAACTGGTTGATCTCCGCCTAGAAGACAAAGGTCCCAACACTCGCCGCAGCAACATCCTCAGCCATGGTGATCACTGCCTGAAAACAAAACCTAAACAAGAACGATCAAACCCTCGCCGCATCAAAATCAAAGGCAGAAATACCAAAACAAAGCGACAACGAAATACAATCGCAATTGCAGAGATCAATCGGCCGAACCGAACCCTACACAAAATGCTCACACGAAATCTGAACGCAGGAAACCTCAAATCTGAACGCAGTACAATGCAAGCCGCCACAACGCAAGCCGTGCAAGAAGAAAGCCACCAACTTGGCGAAACCAAGCCGCCATATGAACAACGCACAATGCAAGTGGCCACAATGAAGCCGCCACAATGCAGAAGAAAGCCACCACCTTGGCGAAATCTAAAATGCACAATAGTCGCATTGGAAACCCAGAGTTGACAGCTCTTCATCCTTCAATGGATTGTTCATCCAAATTAGTTTGGGAATGCGATGGGCACACGCTAAGGGAACGTGAATTTGCACCACCGCACAATCACCGCATACTATGCGGTGAAAGGCTGTAAGATTTTTTTAAGAAGATTTTAGCCTCGTACTTCAATTTGGAATGAAATGTGCAGGAGGAAATCATTTTGCATGTTTTTTGGGGGAAGTGAGTCTTAACATGGCTTTGAGTAATCAAGCCAAGTTTCATAGCTTGAAAGTTCTTATTGTATTGTAGAGAAGGATTTGAGTTTTGCCTATGCGGTGATTGGTACATCTACCTTAGTCCAACTTCACAAAAATTTTACCACTTTTTCTTATATAAGTTTAGTACAAGATCCTATTATTAGATCCCTAAAAGGTTCTTATATGTTTTTTTGATCAACACAATAGAAATTATAGTTTTCAATGTTTCCTTTGTAATTGAAAAATAATGGCAACAATTTCAATTCCTATTTCAATTAAGATGTTTATTGAGGCAAAAATTCCTAGAAAGTGCTTTAGGGATAAACTAGTATTTTTCACAAAAATTTGAAGCAAAAATTGAAAATTCCTTTTCAAAACAACTATAGATTGAATATTTATGATTTTCAAGAAGAATTTTTTTTCCTTTTAAGTTCAAAATTTTAATTTCCAATTATAGTGATATTAGAAGATTTTTATTTTTTTATTTTATTCAAGTTGTTTTCAAAGAATCATTTTTTGAACTAGAAAATTTATGTTGTGGCCAAACTTGCTGATGTCCTTTTAATATTTACAGAGCAAATTCTTCAAATTTACACCATACAGATGTAAAAGAACTAACACAAGAATTTTTTGAAATGATGGATGAAAAAATGCATTTTGGTGAGCTTGGGATGTGTTTGTATTCATTGATTATTTAAAATTGGAAAGTCTGGTCTAGTCTTGAAATGTAGGTTTCATAATGTAGGGCTGCTTTCTTGAAAATAGAAAAAAGGGCTGTTTGAAACATGATCAAGGAAGTGAATGAGAAACAACGTGATCCATATTCCAACCCCAAAATTTAGTATAATGGGATACCAGTTCATTTGTGCTTCATACAATATATCGGTATTTTCCAAGGGTCAAACGTCTACAGGAAGAACGATGCTCAAGACTGAAAAACGGTTTGAAACGATTCCAGACATTCATAGTCCAACTCTTAAGTCGAAGCCATACTTCTGGTTAATTTAACAGTGCAACAATGGTACGCTGCTCAAGCGGTGCTATAAAACCTTGCCTGCGATCAGGACAGCACAGAGAAAACCTAATAATAACAACTGTCAAACTCCTACAGGTATTGGTGGAGAGGATGACATCGAGTTTGATCCAGATTGCGTAACTTCTCTCAGCTCCATGTTTGTGACTTCTTGACTGTCACAGTGAAGAATCTCAGCCTCTCTTGCAATGTGAAGATTGGACGGCCATAGCCAGGACAACAATGATTTAACACAGAATCGCGGCAACAACGCTATTGTTACAGTCAACAGAAGTGTCAACCAAAATCTACTCGACCCGCTCATATGAAAAACAACCCTGCACACAAGAGAGTACAGAAATAAGCAGAAATGGGGAGAGAATCAACCACAAACAAGCATTTCACAACCATGAAACTGAAGGCTTACAATGTAAACTGTGGAAATCTATCACTGCAGAGGATAGATCAGAACAACAAGCCAAGCCGATGCCAAGAAACAAGTTAAAAGCGGTCAGCCATTCATCACCATATGCATCGAACGAACATGACTAGAACACACATGCATCATCACAAGCACACAGATGCGAATACACAATAAAAACAGAACAGAATAAACAATTCACTTCGGTACCAATGATTCGGGAGAAGGTCCGGTGCAGATAAAATGGTGTCCATGACTAGCTGGCATAGGTATGCCACAAGAGTTGAAGCCCAAATCGCCAGATGCGCAATCCATGTCCATTGCTTGATGTCCATCGCCAGATGCACGTTGACCAGGATAACGACTGCCATTGTCCACACTAATCCCAAGCCGTAGAGGTCGACATCCGTTACCTCATAGATGAAGTATGGGACATAGAAGAGAACTACACTCTGCCAGAGAGTGTCCAACATGGTAACCCAAAAAAGACATTGGTTGTAACCCTCCTCTCGCTGACCAGATCCATACAGGGGTGGGAATTCGTAGAGCGCCTTCTGGCTCACGTCCTGGTCTAGTATGCCAACCACTATCGTTGGAACAGAAGTATAAAGAAGAGAAAAGAACACTAGATTCCAGTCCGTGACAGCTGACTGTGCTGAAAATGCTGCGTAAAATACAAACCTGGTAATGCACAAGAAGACGTGGAATTAGACTTGGGTCATGTAGAGACTCGACACATTCATGCAAGAGTCGCAAGTCTTGGTGTATAAGTCCAGTAATAATTCACGTTGATGTCAGATGTAAAGCTGCCTTTCAGGACACACTCAATCTAGCGTTAGTACTAGGAAGGTAAGTGTTTACCAAAAAAGCATGAGGACAAAAACAGCGTTGCGATAGAAGTTGTACAGAACCATATAGCCCAGGCGCTCATAATTCCAATGACCATGAACAAGAAGCAATTTCTTGAGAAATCGAAATTGTCCTATTGCATAGTCAGAGGCCATCACAGCCTGCCTCCCTTCCTGGCCACTGATGCCCACTCCAACATCTGCCATTTGTATCATTGATACGTCGTTTGCACCTGTAATGATACAATAACACATTGGTGACTTGTACTCCCACAACATGATTTAAAGACCTTAAATGCTGCAACCATCAATTCAGCGTACTTGTGGACGGTAGTCCTTGCTTAAGAAATTGACCTACCACTCAAAAATTCAAGCTAGCACTAATAAATTTCAAGAAGAGAATCGAACACACCATCACCCACGGCCAAAGTCATCTGTCCAGAAATCCGTTTGACAAGGGAAACGACGCCTGCCTTCTGCAATGGTGCAACTCGGCAGCAGACCACCACTTCACACGCCGTTGCTAACTCATAAAGCTGTTGGAAAACAAGCGTGCTAGAGTGAAAAGTAAAATATAAAATCAGCTATGTGCGCTTCAGCAAAGAAATCCCTAGAACTCTACAAGAAAGTAATTGATTTAGATGATTCGAGAAGAAATTGTTTTTGATTTCCACGATTTATCCAGTCGGTTTGGAAGTAACAATCTCCGTAATTTTACAGAACAAGGTTATGAATCACTTACATCTTTCTCCAGTGCCGGCTTCAAGGCATGCACCAAACTGTTACCATCAATGATGAGCGCTAGAGATTGGATAAATCTGCCATATCCTTCTGCCAAACCAGTTGACCTACTGGACAGGGTTCTCCCATCTTGTTCAATACTAGCAGCATCTCCGCAATTTTGACGTTTCCATGCAAACCATTTTTGGGGGGGTGTTAGGGACTTTACGCCAAATCTAGCTTTTGCTTCTACAATCTTGGAGCGGCAACCCTCGAATGTACTTTCATTGATGATAATTTGTTGCATATCGCGAGTAAGAAGCAGGCACGAGAACCCTATGGAGATGGCCGTCTCTTGCTTATCGCCTGTCAGGACCCATATTTTGACTCCTGCCTCCCTAAGCGACTGTATAACTTCAGAAACTCCACCCTGTCAGAATGAAATTCGAGTGTCAAATTGACGTTGGCTGGTTAACTAACTTATCTAGTCTGCTTGAAAGGTGAGCCATGGCTGACACATATCAGGATACACTAGCACTGCGACGTATTTCCCAATTCCGCTACCATGAATACGATATTCACATTTGTGTATCTTTCATCACCGCAAATGGCTATGGCACAGCTGAAATGTGCACTCAAGCAACTAATTCAACAAAAATATCACGATTCAACCTTAACTAAGAACAGAAGTTAAAAGCAATACGGTACATAACAAGATCAATTATCGCGTGCCTGAAGTTTGTCTTCAATTCCGGTGGCACCTAGAAGCTTAAGATTGTTCTCCACCAGTTCTGCTGCGTTGCGCAGCATGCCAATTCTATCATTCAGAGCACTACTTGCTTTTACGTAATGAAAATGCCAATCTTCAACCTGTTACCAGCCACGAACCTCGATTATAACTAACGACTGTCAAGCTTCAACAAACGTTGTATCTGGGTATGAGTCATGTCAGTATAATCGCAACATATGCTAAAGAAAAATATCATCTATTATCTAATTTAAAAAATGTTGTCAAAGCCAGCTGTTGGTCCGATTGCAATTAGCATTCTAAAATTGAAGAAACATCCAATCGAGATCAGATTGTCCACCTCTACCTACTGGATCTCCACACGTGCATACCTTGTGCTCACTTCACATTGAACATAAACTATCTAACTGACACCTCATTATAAGGTATACCTCCTTATGCGAGAGGTCCTTTGATGCTATCACAAGCGTCCGTAAACCTTCACGTGCATAGCGATCCAGATGCTCTAAGGTTGCACTCAATTTCCCAGCGTACGGTTGTACTTCACCCACTTCACTTTTCAAATTCCGATCAAATTGATCGACGATATTCAATACTGAAGAATCAGCACCCTTCATTAAGAGTTTGATGGATTTGTCAGGGCATTTCACCAAAATTGACATGCGTTTACGTACACTATCAAACTCGTGGACCCCCAATACTGCATACCTGCAAGAAAGACACAGCATTAAGTGCCCCTCGTCATCAAAATGCAGAAGGGTTTACACAAGAGAAAATCAAGAATCATGCAAAGAAGCACCGAACAAAAAAATAAAAAGGAAACGCGATAACTAGAGCCACAGATCAAATTCAAATGTGTCTTGCCTCCGCCGATCACCACGAACATCAAGGACAAAGCCTGCAGAAGTCCTCTCCATAAGTGTAAATCCATAGGTCGCAGCTACTGCAACTAGAGCGAGCTCATCAGGAGATTCCCCCTGATATTCCAGAGAACCTGTACTTTCTTCATTACTATTCACTGCCTCCATATCCAACTGACCTGAGACGGATTTCTTCACCCTTGTTGGCACAACGGTGTTACATGCGGCTAAAACAAGAAAATAATCCCATATTAATTCCAGGGTCGCTGAAGGAGCTGAACTCGCCAAGAGACTAACCAATTCCGGATTAGCTTTACCACGTTCCACAGCCTGAGTATCCTCAAGTCTAATGGAGAAGTCAGGAGGAACTGCCACTGGATCGATACTAATCTTCGTGCTACTGTAATCTACACCATTTATGCATGCCGAGTCAAATTCCATCTTGTTCTCCGTTAATGTCCCCGTTTTGTCGGAGAAGAGATATTTCACTTGGCCCAAGTCTTCATTGATGTTCAATGCTCGGCATTGAAACTTTGAGTTCGAATCTTCATGATACATTTCGGAGTCGCGCGTCATAAAATACGATTGACCAAGTCGTACTAACTCCATTGAGATATACAAAGACAAAGGGATCATTATCTGGAACCTAATTATACAACTCAAGAAACCAATGACTCCCTCACCCCAGATGCCATAAAATCGGTAGTCCTGTCCACTCAGATTTTCCCTACTGTAATAGGGTAGAGATGGTAAGATATCAAAATTGGAGTCTATCCAAAGCCCCATTCCCAACCCACCCGCAAAACAAATGATAATCAGGAACACTCCAAGCCAACCCGTTTCTCTGTTCATATAGCGCTCTAGTCGACTTCTTTTTGACTGAGCTCCAGCACTATTCAGCATGGCTTTCGTCTCTCTACCGGCATAAACAACAACACCAACCAACCAGGAGGTATTCTTTAGTTCACAACCCCGCAGTATGATATTGTTAGCGGCCAACGGAGCGATGGGGCCGGATCCCAAGTCCATGTAAGCTTGAAACTCGTAAATATTCCTGTTGGGCTGCTCACACACTATGGTCCCTTTCAGAGGCCTTCCCTCGGGATGCTCACTGGTAGATTCGATCCTCGCATACCTGCTCTTCAAGTTCGACTCCCCATCAAGATTTAAAGTTTCCACATAACAAACTCCAGATGGATCACTTGTGGCAAGCAAAACTACATCACACGGAACAGTTTCATTGGCCAGAATTTTAACCAGTTCCCCTACTCGAATCGTCTTCCACTTCTTCTCCTGATACTTCCCCTCATGAAACACCAAAGATGTTCGATTATTCTCTCTTGTATCCGACCGATGTCGACCAAAATCTTCATAACCATCCTTGACAGCTGTGACTACGAGCACTAACACGAGAGGAAAAAGAGAAGCAGTTCTTCCGAAAACTGCAAGCTGTGGAATTTGATTTAAAATGACAATAAAGAGAAAATATATATAAGCAAAGCGATGGAATTGCTCGAAAAGATTCTTCGGTATGAAAGATAAAAGAGTGTATTTGCTCGTGCGCACTATGTTCCCCGCCATGTTGAAACTCTTATTAGTTCGGTCTGGATTATTGATGTAAACAACCCTTTGTGACGTATCATATATCTGACTGGGTCTTCGTGTGCCAGATAGCCTGTTGCTTAAGTTTTCCATGTCCATCCAGTCCTCACTCAGACACACATGCATCAGATACTATCCCAGAGATCAATTCGAGACTGGATACAAGCACATCAGTGATCATCCAGAGACGGTTTCCTGAGCTGACAATCCCTTTCTCTGGAAAAAACATCTGGATCCCCCTCCGATCGCACCCTCTAATTCTGTTGCTCTTTGAGAACCTACACTTCAACAAACATGACATGTAAATAAGCACTTAATTTCCACGAACATTTTCAGCAAGTATTCCCAAATGATGAAAAAGTCCCAAAAAGGCAAAATAACATCACTTATTCTCAGTTCTGGCCCAATGCGTTTATTAAGTGTAACTAACCAAATTATTCAGTAAAATGGAAGGACACTCTGTCACAAATTCATAGCTTCTACAAACTGATTACCTCCACCACAGAGAAAAAGCATATCCTGGAGTGGTCAAATATCCTCAGTCACAGTGAGACTTCTGGAACTGGTATAATAAACAATGAACTACACTCGTGATCACATCTGTACAGATAAGACGAATTGTAAGGAGCGGACACAAAGCATGGAAGCGCATCGTTCCAGTGATGAGATTCGATGACAGCAATACACCTGGCAACTCCACTACAGAATAGATCACCAACTGCCCTAAGTCTAGCCCCATCGATCCCACCGATCATACGGCTGTCAGAATCGAAAATCTCATTCTCACTCTACAACAATTACTCTTTTGAAAGAATCTTCGAATCAAGCCTCCCAAAGCAAGGATGCAACGAAAAATCCTGCGCTATCAACAAGACCTAGCACTAGAGAAGTTTCATGTGGCAGGTGAAGCTCCTCAAAACCAACTATATAACTCGGGCATCAGATTATGTAAAATGTATTTCCACACGAATCTCCATAATGAAAGCCCTTCGAGCAAAAAAACACAAACCTTTTCGAAGATAAATACGAAAACAGCAAACCAAAGGTGGTGGTGTGTGAATCTCTAGAACCTGCAAAACAAAACAAAACTCGATTTCTTAGCGCCCGAAAAAAATTCCGTAAAGCACATTTCGTTACAAAATGAGCCTCGAATCCAAACCTTTCCACCATTTTGTACGGCAGAAGTCATCACCTTCTCATCTGCAGAGTTAGGAACCCACCGAAAAATGTCCACACACATACTCATCTAGAGCGAAAAATAAAGCTAAGGCTGTGGAAGTGCGGAGAGGCGGGGCTTGTAGTCAAACTACCCCACGCACACGCTGGCGCAGCGCCCGCCAGCCGCCAGCCGCCTGGCCAGATGGCGGGACGCTACTGGTCCACCCGCATTTTTCAGGTTGCTTGTCACGGCGCCTGGGTCCTGTGCACAGGCAGGTCAAAATTTCAGTCCACCAGAGCGCAATTCTCAAGTTCTAAGGCTTAGGGGTTTAGCACAAACTTTCTAGTGCATCATCCTTCTCCTCTCTTCGGGGGTTTTGAATGCTCAAAATTGTAGCCAATAAATTGCATATATGGCCAACCACACCTTTTTTATTTTCTTCTTGTTTGTAGCTGTACTCTTGACCTTCCATAGTCGTAGACTTCAACATGTAATGTCCATTGTTCCAATTCACACTACAGGAGGTCACTTGCTACGATGTTTGCTTCCAATTATTGTTGCCTTGGCATGGAGGTAGCGTTTTCTATGTCGCATGGGGTGGATTGAGCCATGACAATACATACACTACAATGTTGCAGAAGGCCATGTATGGCATACGTCTTCGCAAATGTTGGATATGAGGTATTGAAAAACTTATTGTACGAATTTTTCAACATTTGAGACTTTAGTTGATTTACTATCATCTTACTTGTGTTCCATTGCAGCTATTATTTTTAGGCCTCCCATTCTTGTTAGAAAACAAATCAAGCTTGTTTTGTACCAATTAGCACATGGTATAAGTTGCGCTAATCTACACAACTTCTATGGATATTGTAAGCTCATGAGTTTCACATATACTATAATTGTATATTAGGCATAAGGGATTGTTGAAAATGGTTTATTCTTTTAGTTTATCCACACACCTCATAGTGATCGGTAACAAAGCATCATAGAAAGTTTCAAAGACATCACTGGATTATCAAACATAGCTAATGCAATTGATGGCATCTATAATGCAGACCAAGTAAATGATACACTCCTATGCCTTAGGACTTCTTAATCAAAAGAAATTTTATAGTATTGTTTTACAAGCTATATGTAATATGAATAAGATGTTTGGAAATGTCTGTATGGGCCAACTTGGAGGTGTACATAATACTAGTCAATTTACTATGTAGCTTCCCTTGTTATGCAACTGAGTACAAGACAAATTCTAGCAGCACCAATCATCCACTTGAAGGAAATGGATATTAAGCCATATTGCATTGGTGACACAGCTTACCCAAGCTGTCCATATATACTCAAGAATTTCAAACCTAGTAATCTAGTTAAAGTGAATCAAATCAGATTTGTTTTATGTTCCCATAGTCTTTTGGATTTTGTAGTTCAAAAATTTCCATTTCTAATTCATCTTTCATTAAAAAAACTATGTACTTTCTCTAGGTTTGACTCCTGAGTGAATAGTGCTAGAGTAATTATTGAACAAGCATTTAACCCCCAAATGCCCTAGCCTTTCTAAGTGTGTTCTTCCTATGAAAAAAGAGCATGAACTTATAGCTATCCCCAATGAAGCAATTTGTTCTTTTTTCAAAATCTAACCATATAGATGTTTAAAGAACTTGCTTATTAGTATGCACACAAATTTTGAGTGTGAAATTGCATAGGCATTGTGAAATTATAACAAGAAAAATGTATATTTTTTATTTTTAGTATGCTACCCCTCCCTACAATGTTTGAGAAATTTGCATACAAAAGTTTTTTGGGATTGGAGGTGACATGAACAACCACAAATCATGTTAACACACTAAAATACACTTTCAAAAAAATTATTTTCACATAAAAAGCTATCAAATTCATTACACAATCCACCTTGCAATTGTTGAAATGCAATTTTTTTTATAAGTAGAAATCGCAAATAACTCCAAATTAACACTTGCATGTCTAAATTTTCAACGGCGAAAATCATGAAAATACTTTACACTTTCCATTGGGAACATTTTCAAAGCAAACAAATAAATATAATTTTTTAGATCTCAATTCAATTGAAATTGATGAACTTTGCTTAAAGGCGAGAAATCAAGTAAAATTAGTAAGCAAACTCTTTTACAATGAGACAAATATGCCTTGGAGGACCTCTCAAAAATCAAATATTTACCTTTTTCAGTGAAAAATTAAAGTTTCAATAGTTAACTTTCAAAATTGCCCGTAAAATTTTTAAAAAGGTTCAAAGGAATTTAATTACCCACACCAAAACAAGCCTGAAATTTCAAAGCAACCAAATATGGTTGCTCATGCAGTTAAGGATTAAGGCCTTAAAAATACATTGGCACATTTTTAAAGGATTCAACATGTCTATTGTCGTATGCGCGGTCTAGGCATAAGTATCCTTACTCACAAACAAGTGGTAAGATGACACAAAATATCATCTCAGGAGATTCTAGTATGTTGTTTCAGACTTAAGGTTTCCAGACTCTGTTTTTTCCCAAAACACCTCAAGCAAATTCACCCTTCTTCTTATTCTCTTCCAATTACTACTGCTTTTCAGATTCCAATCTGAATGCGTTCCTATCCAGATTCCGGTTATGTTTTGTCACACTATTGTTTTTCTATTCCTTTGTTTTACCATCAAAGGGGCCACTATTGATCTTTTAGAGGGGTAGGGACTCACCACTTGTAATCTTTACACTCTCCACTTACACTCAAACACACACACAAACCAAATCCGATTTTGTAATAGAGAAAGAAGAGGTAGCAATCCTCACAACTTCTCGGATGGCCTGTGAGTGAATTTCACCATGAGGTAAAACCCATCCACAAACTTGGCCAAAAAGGAGTATATGGACTCTAATCTAAATGCCTCCAAGCAATGGATTTTCCAAATTTTTTCTTTAATGAATTTTTGATAAATCAAGCCTAAGTGAAAAAAGGGCAGCACCTCAAAATCACCCCATTATGTGCCTTAACACTCCCCATTCATCTTTATACATGTTTTGAAAGGACAAGTAAACTTCCTAGGTCAAAATCACCTTAAAATTGCCTAATTTAGGCCCTAAGTGAACTAAATTGCACCCTAAAAACTAATCACAGCACAGTTCACTCACACCAAGTGCCTAATCTAGACTCCCTTTGGGCAATGCTTCCACATGTGCTCTAAAAACCCTAACAAGTAGAATTCACTAATGACGCATTCTTTTTAAACATCCAAATCATACAAGCCCATGAGAAATGTACTCCAAATATGCAAGACCCAATCTGAATTGTAATTATCATTACATTTTTATTCATTTGGGACCACAAGAACCATAGTAAACACACACAACTCACAGCCGATAGGGCAGCCAACCTCTTCCTACTAATCTGTCCGCCCTGTTTTCATCCTGGCTCCAAATTGAGCAAGCCTTATTTCGTTGGAAAGCTGACTTCTCCATCTTCCTTGCACCAAAAATTCAGCTCATTCCGCTTGGCCATACTTCTGCAACCGTCCGTCAAGTTGCAGCTCCGAAATTCCTGCGGCAGTAGGCCTTCCGCCACAAAATCGACCACCACTGCCTCATCTGTGCTCCAAATCGGTCGAGTTGAGTCTTGTTGGGAAGCTAGCTTGAAGACGCACCATTCCACCAATTTTCAACTCCATCCGCTACTCCATGCTCTCGCGATAGCTCGCCAAAGTTGCTGCTTCCACTTGCAAGGGCAACGGACTTTCTTTCCCAACACTTTTTGCATCGGACCTCCACAATCCTCACTTTTCACCCACTTTCTACCCCACAAGGTGAAAACCTACTCGACAAATTGACTATCATCCTAACCTACCTCCTTGCAATCATTGTTCTCCTATGTATTGTCCACTTTCCACCTCTTCACACATTCTCCCCCAAAACAAACAAGAGAGAGAGAGTGAGCACCAAACCCTAATTCAACTAATATCCCAACTAACTAACTAACTAACACTCCTAATCACTTTCATCTACACTAATTTACTGAAATTCCATTAAATCACTACTTATTGCCTAAATTAGAGTTTCTACCACTATGTTAGTGTTCTCATAGTAATTTTAAGTTTGATCACTTCTTTTGTGCTTTTCCATATTTCTTCTTTTTTATTGGTTTTCTATTTATGTTTAGATCCATTTTCAACTTCTCACCATTGTTTTGGATTCCTTTTTGTATCTTTTATCTTTTATATATTTTAAAGTTGCAATTTTGATCTAGTTTCTCTTCCTATGCACTAAAAGCCTTTTACTAATGGTTATAGTTTAATCTAATGTACTAACACTTTTGAACTTAAAAACTCATTCATAGTTTTTATATTTTCAATTATCTGAAGGGTGAACCAATATAGTGGTTCACAATATAACCCATTTCACACTCAAAAAACAAAATTTAACTATAAAATAAAATTGTCTTAATTACATTGACTTAATACAAAAACAACTTAAAACAAACTCTGCCCTGTACTTAGTGGAAGTCATTCTGAAATGTCATGAAAGTTAATGGTGATCGGAAGAGGGAAAGTACTGTACAAGTTGTAAAGTTGGTCCACATGGAGAATCCATGTGGGATTAAAATTCTTGCCCCTCTTGGCATATTATTTTTGTAATCCCAAAAAAAACTTAACAAAAACTATGTCCTTTACTTAGTGGAACCCAATCTGAAATGTCATGAAAATTAATGGCGATAGGATGAGGGAAAAAAATGTACAAGTTGTAAATTTTGCTCACATGCAAAATCCATGTAGGATTAAAATTCTTGCCCCTTTTGGCATATGATTTACGCAATAAAAAAAACCCTTAAAACAAACTCTGCCCTGTAATTAGTGAAATTCAATCTCAAATGTCATAAAAATTAGTGGCGATTGGAAGAGGGAAAAAAATGTACAAGTTGTAAAGTTAGCCAACATAGAAAATCCATGAAAGGATAAAAATCTTGCCCCTTTTGGCATATGATTTAAGCAATAAAAAAAACTTACAACAAACTCTGCTTTGTATTTAGTTGAACTCAATTTAAAATATCATAATATTATCGGCAATTGGAAGAGGGAACAAAATGTACAAGTTGTAAAATTGGGCCACATGGAAGATCCATGTGGGATTAAAATTCTTGCCCCTATTGGCATATTATTTATGTAATCCAAAAAAAAATTACAACAAACTCTGCCCTGTACTTAGTAGAATTCAAGTTGTAAATTTATCCCACATGGAGAATTCATGTGAAATTTAAATTCTTGCCAATTTTGGCATATTATGTACGCAATTAGAAAAAAAACTTAAAACAAAATCTGCCCTGTACTTAGTGGAACTTAATATATAATGCCGTGAAAATTAATGCCGATTTAATGAGGGAAAAAAATGTCCAGGTTGTAAATTTGGCCCACATAGAAAATCCATGCAGGATTAAAATTCTTGCACCTTTTGGCATATTATTAATGCAATTAAAAAAGAACTTAAAACAAACACTGCTTTGTGTTTAGTGGAATTCAATCTCAAATGTCATGAATATTAATGGCAATTGGAAGAGGGAAATAAATGTACAAGTTGTAAATTTGGCCCACATCAAGAATCCATGTAGGATTCAAGATCTTGCCCCTTTTGGCATAATATTTACGTAATAAAAAAAAATGAAACAAACTTTGCATGTACTCAGTGGAACTCAATTTTAATTGTGATGAATATTAATGGCAATTGGAAGAAGGAAAATAATGTATAAGTTGTAAGTTTGGCCCACGCGAAGAATCCATGTGGAATGAAAATTCTTCCCCTTCTTAGCATATTGTTTACGTAATCACAAAAAAGATGAAAACAAACTTTGCCCTGTATTTAATGGAACTCAATTTCAAATGTCATGAAAATTAATGGCGATCGGAAGAGCAAAAAAAATGTACAAGTTATAGACTTAGCCAATATAGAGAATCCATGTGGGATTAAAGTTCATGCCCCTCTTGGCATATGATTTACACAATCCCAAAAAAAAAAAGAACAAAATCTGCCCAGTACTTAGTGGAATTCAATCTCAAATGTCATGAAAACTAATGGCGATTGGATGAGGGAAGAAAATGTAAAGGTTGTAAATTTGGCCCACATGGAAAATCCATGTGGGATTAAAAGTCTTGCCCCTTTTGGCATAATATTTACGTATTAAAAAAAAAACTTAAAAAAAACTTTGCCTTATACTTAGTGGAACTCAATCTCAAATGTCATGAAAATTAATGGCAACTGGATGAGGAAAAATAATGTACAAGTTCTAAATTAAACCCACATAGAAAATCCATGTGGGATTAATATTCATGCCCCTTTTGGCATATGATTTACGCAATAAAAAGAAAACTAACAACAAACTCTGCACTGTAGTTAGTGGAACTCTATTTCAAAGTTCATGAAATTAATGGCAATCGGAAGAGGGAAAAATATGTACAAGTTGTAAATTTAGCCCACATAGAGAGTCCATGTGGGATTACAATTCCTACCCCTTTTAGCATATGATTTACGCAATAAAGAAAAACTTACAACAAATTCTGCCCTGTCTTTAGTGGAACTCAATTTTAAATGTCATGATAACTAATGGCAATCGGAAGAGCAAAAGAAACATACAAGTTGTAGATTTGGCCCACATGCAGAATCCATGTGGGATTAAAACTCTTGCCCCTCTTGACTAATTGTTTACATAATCCCAAAAAAAACTGACAAAAAGCTCTACCATATACTTAGTGAAACTGAATCTCAAATGTCATGAAACTTAATGGCAATTAGAAGAGGGAAAAAAATGTACAAGTTGTAAATTTGGCCCACATGGATTTTCCATGTGGGATTGATCTTCTTGACCCTTTTGGCATACTTTTTACATAATCATAGAAAAAACAAAAGAAAACTTTGCCCTACATTTAGTAGAACACAATCTCAAATGTCATGAAAATAAATGGCAATTGGAAGAGGGAAATAAATGTACAAGTTCTAAATTTAGCCCACATAGAGAATCCATGTGGGATTAAAAGTCTTGCCCCTTTTGGCATAATACTTACGTAATCAAAATGAACTTAAAACAAACTCTGCTTTATACTTAGTGGAACTCAAATTCAAATGTCATGAAATTAATGTCCATTGGAACAGGAAAAAGAATGTACAAGTTGTAAATTTGGCCCACATTGAGAGTCCTTGTGGGATTAAAATCTTGCCCTTTTTGGCATATGAATTACGCAAATGAGAAAAAACTTACAACAAACTCTGTCCTATACATAGTAGAACTCAATCTAAAATGACATGAAAATCAATAATGATTGGATACGAGAAAAAAATATACCTGTTGTAATTTGGGCCACATGGAAGATCCATGTGGGATTAAAATTCTTGCCCTTATTATTATATTATATACACAATTCAAAAAAAACTTACTACAAATTTTGCCCTGTACTTAGTGGAATTCAATCGCAAATGTCATGAAAATAAATGGCAAACGGAAGAGGGAAAAAATAGTACTAGTTGTAAATTTAGCCCCCCTAGAGAATCCATGTAGAAGTAAGTCTCTTGACCCATCTGGCATATTGTTTATGTAATCCCCAAAAAAGATGTGACTAACCTCTGCCCTGTATTTAGTAGAATTCAATTTCAAATGTCCTGAAAATTAATGGCTATTACAAGAGGAAAAAAAGTGTATAATTTATAAATTTGGCCCACATAGAGAATCCATGTGGGAATAAAATTCTTGCCCCTTTTGGCATATTATTTACGCAATTAGAAAAAAAACTTAAAACAAACTTTGCCCTGTACTTAGTGGAACTCAATCTCAAATGTCATGAATATTAATGGCGATCGGAAGAGGGAAATAAATGTACAAGTAAATTTAGCCCATATAGAGAATCCATGTGGGGTTAAAATTCTTTCTCCTTTTGGCATATGATTTATGCAATAAAAAGAACTCAAAACAAACTCTGCCCTGTACTTCGTGGAACTTAATCCCAATTGTCATGAAAATTAATGGCGATTTGATGAAGGAAAGAATTGCACATGTTGAAAATGTAGCCCACATAGAGAATCCATGTGGGATTAAAATTCTTGCCCCTTTTGCCATATGATTTACATATTAAAAAAAAAATTTAACAAACTTTGCCCTGTATTTAGTGGAACTCAATCTCAAATGTTATGAATATTAATGGCAATTGGAAGATGGGAAAAAATGTACAAGTTGTAAAATTGGCTTGTATAGAGAATCCATGTGGGATTAAAAATTTTGCACCTTTTCGCATATTATTTACGTAATCACAAAAAAACCTTAATAACAGACTCTATCCTATACTTAGTGGAACTCAATCTCAAATGTCATGAAAATTAGTGGCAATTGGAAGAGGGAGAAAAATTTACAAGTTGGAAATTTAGCCCACATAGAGAATCCATATGGGATTAAAATTCCTGCCCCTTTTGGCATATTATTTATCCAATCAAAAAAAACTTAAAACAAACTCTGCCTTATATTTAGTGGAATTCAATCTCAAATGTTATAAAAGCTAATCGCAATTGGAAGAGGGAAAAAAATTTACAGGTTTTAAACTTGGCCTACATAGGAAATCTATATGGGATTGAATTTCTTGCCCCTTTTGGCATATGATTTACACGATAAAAAAAAAGTATGAAAACAAACTCTACCCTGTACTTAGTAGAACTCAATCTCAAATGTCATGAAAATTAATGGCGATTGGATGAGGGAAAAAAAATTTACAAATTGTAAATTTGGCCCACATACGGAATCCATATGGGATTAAAATTCTTGCCTCTCTTCGCATATGATTTACACAATAAAAAAACAACCTAAAACAAACTCTGCCCTTTATTTAGTGGAGTTTATTTTCAAATGTCATGAAAACTAATGGCAATCAAAAGAGGGAAAAAAATATAAAGTTGTAAATTTGGCCCATATAGAGATTCCGTGTGGGATTAAAATTCTGGCCCCTCTTGGCGTATTGTTTATGTAATCCCAAGACAAGATGAAAACAAACTTTGCTTTGTATGTAGTGGAACTCAATCTCAAATGTCATGAAAATTAATGGCAATTGGAAGAGGGAAAGTAATGTACAAGTTGTAAATTTGGCCCACATGGAGAATCCACGTGGAATTAAAATTCTTGCTCTTTTTGGCATATTATTTACATTATTACAAAAAAAACTTAAAACAAACTCTCTCCTGTACTTAGTAGAATTCAATTTCAAATGTCATGAAATTAATTGCGATCGAAAGAGGGAAAAAAATGTATAAGTTGTAAATTTGGCCTACATAGAAAATCCATGTGGGATTAAAATGAGAGTTGTAACCGTCACATCATGTCTGGATAAACGTGACTGTAACGTAACGTCCGGATCTAATCCCAACGTTTGTCTATATCCAAAAAACAAAAAAAATAAGGTTTTGTTTTGTTTTTTTGCGGACGGTTTGTCTATCCCTGTCGACAGACGGTCCGTCCAGTTTGATAGATAAAACCGTCTAGGAAAATAAAATAAAATAAAATAAAATAAAATAAAATAAAATTTATCTTGAACCAATCCTGACGCGTCCGGACCGTCGCTAACAGACATCCTGACGTAAAACGCCAACATCACGTTAGAATAGACACCCTGATTACAATTCTTGGCCCTCTTGGCATATTATTTGTGTAATCCCAAAAAAAAATGAAAACAAACTCTGCCCTGTATTTAGTGGAACTCAATTTCAAATGTCATGAAAATTAATGGCGATTGGATGAGGGAAAAAATTGTACAAGTTGTAAATTTAGACCGCATAGAGAATTCGTGTGGAATTAAATTTCCTATTGCTTTTGGCATATGATTTACGCAATCAAAAAAAAACTTAAAACAAACTCTGCCGTGTATTAAATGGAACTCAATTTCAAATGTCATGAAAAATAATGGCAATTGGAAGAGGGAAAAAAATGTACAAGTTGTAAATTTGGCCCTCATAGAGAATCCATATGGAATTAAAATTCTTGCTCCTTTTGGCATATTATTTATGTAATTACAAATAAAAACTTAAAACAAACTATGCCCTATACTTACTGGAAATCAATCTCAAATGTCATGAAAATTAATGGCAATCGGAAGAGGGAAAAAAATGTACAAATTGTAAATTTAGCCCACATAAAGAATCCATGTTGAATCAAAATTAGGTTGTAACCGTCACATCACGTCTAGACGGATGTGACTCTAACAAAATGTCAGGATCCAATCCCAGCGTCCGTTTGTAACCAAAAAAAAAAAAAAAAACTTATTTCTATTTTTTGCGGATAGTCTGTCTGTCCCTATTGACGGACGGTCCATCCAGGTTGATGGACAGATTGTCAAGGGGAAAAAAAATAAAAAAAGTTTTCTTTTTCTTTTTTTATTCTTGATGCAATTCCAACACGTCTGGACCATTGGTGACGGACATCCCGACGTAAAAAGTCAACGTCACGTTAGAATGGACAACCCTAATTAAAATTCTTGGCCCTTTTAGCATGTTGTTTACGTAATCCCAAAAAAGCAGGAAAACAAACTCTGCTTTGTATTTAGTGGAACTCAATCTGAAATGTCATGAAAATTAATGGCAATTACAAGAGGGAAAAAAATGTACAAATTGTAAATTTATCCAAAATAGAGAATCCATGCGTGATTAAAATTCTTGCTGCTTTTGCCATATAATTTACTTAATAAAAAACAAACTTACAACAAACTCTGCCTTGTATTTAGTGGAACTCAATCTCAAATGACATGAAAAATAATGGCGACTGGAAGAGGACAAAAAAAGTAAAATTGGCCCACATAGAGAATCCATGTGGAATTATGATTCTAACCCCTCTTGGCATATTGTTTACATAAGTAAAAAAAAGATGAAAATAAACTTTGCCTTGTATTTAGTGGAACTCAATCTCAGTTGTCATGAAACTTAATGGCAATTGGAAGAGGGAAAAAGTTGTACAAGTTGTAAATTTGGCCCACATGGAGAATCTGTGTGGGATTAAAATTCTTGCCCCTCTTGGTGTATTATTTACGTAAGCAAAAAAAAAGATGAAAATAGACTTTGCCTTGTATTTAGTGGAACTCAATCTCAAATGTTATGAAAATTAATGGCAATTGGAAGAGGAAAAAAAATGTACAATTTGTAAATTTGGCCCACATGGAGAATCCACGTCGAATTAAAATTCTTGCACCTCTTGGCATATTGTTTATTTAATCCCCCCCAAAAATGAAAAACACACTTTGCCCTGTATCTAGTGGAACTCAATCTCAAATGTCATGAAAATTAATGGCAATGGGAAAAGGGAAGAAATTGTACAAGTTGTAAATTTGACCCACATAGAGAATCCATGTGGGATTAAAGTTCTTGCCCCTTTTGGCATTTTATTTTGTTTTTTGTAATTTGTTGAATCGAGTCCAAAGTGTTATGAATTGAATTGAGTTGCTCTTGAATTTAAGAAATGCGTTGCACATTTAATGATCTTGAATGTCAGTATTTAATGTTCACAACATTTTGAACGGATACTTTTTTTTTATATTTTCTTTATGTAAAGTTCATGACTTTAAAGACATGAACTACTTTATTTGAAGTCTCCAAAGGATCTTTATACATTTAAAATGCTTGAGGTCAGATACTATATACAATTAATGAATGAAAATACATTGGACAACTGAAAAACAACCTTGAAAAGTTTAAAATAGGCTGAATTGCTTCAGTAAAAATTCAAAGGCACTTCAAGACAAAGAGTGATTACATTCAAGTATAATTGCATTGAGTGGGGTACTAAAAATTGACGATGGCTTGCATGTTGGATGATAATAATGTTGAATGCTTGGTGGCTCAATGTAAGTGCTTTGAAAACATCATTACATTTATTTGTTATGAAAATGGAATAGCCTCGTAGCACTTGGAAGTAAAAAATGACAAAATTAACAAGTTTTAATCATAATGAAAACTTTAGAAGACAATAAGGTAAACCTGCCTATGGTAGGCAGACCACCTAGTGCAGATATGCACAAAACTACGGACCCATTACAGTCTTACATCAGCCCATTTCAGATTTTTGTCAATAAATGAGATTATGACTTCATTGGATTAGTTAGTGGCCAAAATCAATGCCTTGGAAGATGGCCATGGAGTTATTAGTGACTGTCATAGGATACTTATACCTTTTTGGTATAAACTTGTCATAGAAAGTTATTTTTTTTATTCCTTCAAATCATGGCCATGTTAGAAAATCTGGTGATTGCTTTAGGTGGTAAGATGACCATTATAGAAACAGTTTTTGCTGATTTGGGGTAGTCTACAAACTCTTTTAGAGCATTTGGGCAGAACACTTTGGAAATTCATAACTAATTCATACTTTGTCCAAAAAATAGAATTTCAACTGCTTCCTTCATGCCTCACATTTGTCTTTGTATGAAAAAAAAATTGATTCTCTTTCCTAATGGCAACATATCAAACCACCCATTTTGCCTGCCATAGGCAAGTTTACCTTAGTGTCATTTCATTGTACATGATCATGTTCTTCATGTCATGAACTAAGTACACAACAATAGTGATTATGCATACTTTAGATTAATTACTATATTCCATGCACTTTGAAATTTAACGTAGTGGTTGATTAAAAATGACCACCAAATGAATTTTCTCATAGATTTGAAATCTTGACAATATTTACAGCTTCTACATATATCTATGAAGCGTTTCACATTCAAAGTCACTACTTCGGATATGCGTGGTGATTATAGTACCGGCCCACATTTATTCCCATTTTTTTTAATCATATATGGATTGATAATAAAGGACTACCAATTAAATTTTATTGTGGATTCCAATTCTTGACCCTATTTGCAACTTCTACACTTTTTTGGTAAGCCTTCTACGTACAAATTCTATGACTTTGAATATGCATTTTGGTTAGAACACAGGCCCACATTTACTCTCTTTTTTTTTGAAACACGTAGGGATTAATAGAAAAGACTACCAATTGAATTTTCTCATGGATTTGTAATCTTGTCAATATTTAGAACTTCTACAATTTCTAAGTAAGCATTTTATGTACAAATTCTATGACTTTGAATATGCATGTTGGTTCAAACTGAGGACAACTTTTACTCCCATTTTTTTTTTAATCATATAGGGGTCGATGAAAAACGACCACCAATTGAATTTTCTCATGGATCCCTACTGCTGACAATATTTGCAACTTCTATAATTTTTTGGAAAGTTTTTTATGTACAATGTCCATGGATTTAGGATTTGGTGTGCTGGTTAAAACACAGACCCAATCATATTTAATCCCAAATTTTTTGGGGCTTGTATATAGTTTTGTAATATTTTACAATACAGGGCAAGATTGTTATTTTTTGGATTTCAGATCAAATTAAAAAAATGGGTGGTCAATTGAATGTGACCATGGATTTGAAAGTAATGCCTAGAGTATTTCCAACTTGTACATTTTTGGAAACAAACATACGTGCACTTCTTTTGTGACTCATGCATTATTTTGTCAAATTCAAAAATACAGGGCAGATCCATTGTTTTTTGAATTTCAATGCAAGTTAAAAAAAATGGATGGTGAATTGAATGCAACCATGGATTTGAAAGTAATGCCTAGAGTATTTTGAACTTGTAGATTTTTTTAACAAATCTGTGTGCACTCATTTTGTAACTCATGCATTTTTTTTATTCCTAAAAATACAGGGCAAATTCATTCTTTTTGAGTTTCAACAGAAATTAAAAAAGATGGGGGGTGAATTGAATGCAACTATGGATTTGAAAGTAATGCCTATGGTATTTCCAACTTGTGGGTTTCTTTTAAAAACCCACATGCACTGATTTTATAATTCATACATTTGTTGTTCTCAAAAATACAGGGCAGATTCATTCTTTTTGGGTTTCAGCGGAAATTAAAAAAGATGGGTGATGAATTGAATGCGGCCAAGGATTTGAAAGTGATGCCTATGGTATTTTCAACTTGTGTATTTCTTTTAAGAAATCCACGTGCACTTATTTTGTAACTCATGCATTTGTTGTTCCTAAAAATACAGGGCAAATTCATTCTTTTTGGGTTTCAATGGAAAAAAAAAATGGGTGGTGAATAGTTCAATGCGGCCATGGATTTGAAAGTAATGCCTATGATATTTTCAAATTGTGGATTTCTTTTAAAAAACCCAAGTGCACTTAATTTGTAACTAATGAATTTGTCGTTCTCAAAAATACATGGCATATTCATTATTTTTGGATTTCAACGGACATTAAAAAAAATGGGTGGTGAATTGAATGCGGCCATGGATTTGAAAGTAATGCCTATAGTATTTCCAACTTGTACGATTTTTTTTTAGCAAACCCACGTGCACCTATTTTGTGGTTCATGCATTTGTTGTTCTCAAAAATACAGGGCAGACCATTCTTTCAGTTTCAATGGAAATTAAAAAAGAAGTCACTATTTACAGTTTTATAAGAAGTTCCTTTATGCGGGAACATTAACTTGAAATTGCCTGGTTTTCTAGAATTGTTTGTATATAAAAAGCTTTGGATCATCCTATTTTGAATTTTTGATCAATGAGATTGATAAAAGTTGTATAGGTTTTTAGTTCGCATTAGTTTCTTGTTAGGTATGGATTCTCTACTCTAAAATACATAATATATAGTAGAAAGTATCCTATGGCTATTACAAAAGCAATTGAATTTCTATAATATTATTTAAAATTGAATTGTGATATATAGAGGTTGTTGTGATTTTAGTACTATGATAATCCAAGGATGTAGATTATTATACATAAACATTAAATATGTAGATTGGATCTTAGGATGTATTATACTAGTTTGGCAAGATGTGAAAAAAAATTCAAAATTATCCTGTGGATTGCAAGATATATTAAGCATTCAAATTCACTGAAATTTTTTTTGGGGCCCTACAAAATACGGAACACTTTTGTGGTCCTACAAATTATGGAACATTTTTGTGGCCCTGGAGCTCATTAGAATTGGAAATTTTGCTGGGCAGCTGGGCACTTTTGGAAATTCCACCATGTGAGTAAAGTCTTCACGAGCAAGGGAGCTTGGCGGCGCGGGCAACCATGAGGAGAATTTAAGGGTTTGGGGCTCTAGGAGTCTGGGACCTGCCTTTGTATTTTTGGAACGCTTTCAGAGAATTTCAAGTTTTGAAGTCCTCTGTTGATTTTGTGCTAGCTTGGCGCTGCGGAAAATGTGATCTCTTGGCATGCTAAAGTTTCTCTGTTGAAGTTGCAGATGGACCTTCTTGCAAAGTCATCATAAGCGAAGATGGTGAGATTTTCAATTTCAAGTTGTCTCACTTGATTCTGCAAGTTTGCGTTCTCTCACCTTGCAGCGTGCTGTATGATTGGTCATTGCAAAATTTGGGTTCAATGTCGGTGATTGCAATTGGATTGTCATGCAGATTGGCAATCAGCTTACGATGTACAATTTGGGTTCCCGGTGTGTGTCAGGGTGTAAGCGTGTGAGGGTTATAATTCTGGGTCTCAAAAATGTTATGGTGTCACTGTGAGGCAGAATCCGCTGTGTGTGAGAGCATAGCATGTGGTGGTGTGAAATTTTGCTGCGCATTGCAAAATTATCGTTTGAGGGTTTAGCTGACAGTGTGACTGTGAGGCGGTGTGTCTGTGAGATTGTAAGGGTGTGAGGCGGTGTGTGTATAAAAGTGTGAGGGTGTGAGTGCATGAGGCTCAGTGACTGTGAGGATGTGAGGGTGTGAGGCTCGTGACTGTGAGGGTATTACGGTGTAATTGTACGCGCATCTTGACTGTGAGTGTGTGAGTGTGTTGTGTGAAAGTGTGAGGGTGTGAGGGTGTGAGGCTCAGTGACTGTGAAGGTGTAAGGGTGTGAGGCTTGTGACTGTGAGGGTGTTACGGTGTGATTGTGAGGGTATTACGGTGTGATTGTGGGCTTGTCTTGACTGTGAGTGTGTGAGTGTGTAAGTCTCTTGCAGTTTACGGTGACCTCAATTGTAAATGTGTGAGGCTTGTGAAGCTGAATTTATGAATTCAAGCTATTTGGACACAATGTACAGGAATCGACCCAAGAGGAAAATCGACAGGAGAATTTCTTTTGCTAATTCATAGGACGTCATTCTCATGCCTTCAAAGACTAGCATGCATTGCATAGTAGGTAGTTTGGTATGCTATATCATTGATTTCTTGTGAAATTATATTTCTCATTTCAATTGTGTTGTAAGGGTAGAGAGTAGGCCTTCAAAACAGTAGTGTCGATTGTAGACATGAATATTGGTCTTTGTGACTTTGCATAACTAGTTTGCTATTATAGGTTGCATTGTAAACACAATTGTAAGGGACGTGCAAGGAATTCGTTTTTATAAAGAATCAATTGTGTTACAGCCACAAAATTGTGCAAGTAAGAAATTTCTTCACATCCTTCATTCAAAATGTGTCAAATTCTAGTTTAGGCAAGTTCCTATATACGGTTTCAATTGCCAAATTAGGGTTTTGGATGAAAAATAATCTAATATCAGTACAAAAGGCTCAAGAGTAAATCCAAAAGCTATCCTCGACTCGAGGATACTGAGAAAAGCCAAGAGATTAGAACAAATTGTTATCTACCAAATTATCCTCGAGTCGAGGATGCAAAGATGATGCTAAATAGTTATCCTCAACTTGAGGATACAATACAAATAATCTAGAAGGAAAATATAAAAAATAGACACTAGGCAGAAACACGTAATATGTCAAACAACAACAAACCCCAAGGATAAACATTATCGCATACTAAACAGTTATCCTCAACTTGAAGATACAACCAAACAGACTAGAAGGATAGTACTAAAAACACGCACTAGACAGAAATATGTAATATGCAACACAACAAACAACCCAACAACAAAGGCATGCACGAGAAATGTCCTACCAAGAGCCCTTGGAAATCAAACACATAACGTAATGAATATATGCAAGCAGTTACTAGTTTGTAATGCTGCAACTTAGAGCTCAACATCTTGTCTAGAATATCGTATCTTTGAGTTGAGGATAAGCATAGAAAATAATGCTAAACGTCTATACAAGAATAGCGGTAGCTCTAATGATATCCCACTAACAAAACGCTCTGACATTCAAAAACGATATAATGAGTACGTCGAATCCAACTAACTACAACTACTCCGTGACCGAGCTTTTCTTGGAGCCGTTCAAGAACCCACTTAGCGATACTCCATTCACCACCCAGATCTCACCTCAAATTATGGAAAATTGTGGCAATTCAATGCCTCCATCAAATTCTGGAACTACGGTGTTAATTGGCTCAAGATTTATGTCTTCCTCTGCTGAAGAATGCAAGGGACGCCAATGTTCTTAAACTAGAATATTAATGAGAAGGTGGCTCTTGTGGACATCCATCACAACGAGTATATTGCAATTGTGCTCCAAGAAGTCGACGATAATGGCAATCAGCTTCCGCATGAACACTCCATTGTGACCAGAGTAGGTGGTCAATGTAGCCAGTTCAATATGGAGATGTTCCTTGAGTTCATTGCCAACATGCACTTAGGATCAGTAGCTCAAGAATTCACAGACAAATTCTGGCCCCGGAATCCGGCGAATGCCAACGTGAACGCTTGGAAGATTGCCTCAATCTTCACCACACTCGATTGGTACACCGCGGTGCAGGTGCAAAAGGTAGTTAGTGTAGCCTCACGGAAAGAGCAAAGACGAGGCAACACTAATGCCGAACCCCTGTTTGAGTCAAGAACAATGTCTCATGTCAGCGGGGCAAGCAAATAGGAGCAAACACCGTCATCAAATAATAATAATATGAACACTGAAATTGAAGCGAGTGAAGAAGGCTCCAGAAGGGGGAGAACAGCCACAGCCGTGCATCCTGGAAGAGCTGGAAGCTCAAGCTTTGCCCTCACCACCGTCACTACTGAAGAGGAACAAATTCACGATGTTCCGGATTATGATAAACTTGTGGAGGAGCAGTGGATATTTTGGGAAATCCACAAATCAAGCTACTTATTTGAGTCAAGAACATTTGAAGTGTCGATCAATAAGTGCATCCGTGCTAAGGATCAATACATGATTCATAATATAGAAGAATAGGTCCTCAAAACCACAAGGAATAGGCTGCTTTGATTACCAGATATATCCCAGAGGCAGAAGCTTTGTCTGACCCTCGTTGACAAAGACGGCAATCTCCTGCCGGCCCCTCCTACAAAGTGGGAGGACATCAAGAATGGGGGATTCATGATTATAACAGCCAACACGGCATTGTTGTTTCCAAGTAGTTTTAGTGTGGTGGGTGCGGAGCTCAAAAGAAGAAGGATCTACAAAAGTGGGAGGCAAACATTGTTTGGCCCCTTGACCTGACTAGGCTGACTAGAATCTCCGAATTTCTAAACAACACCAATCACCTCAAACATGCCTAGCTGACATGGGATAATCAAATGATAAGTTGTCGGAACACTTGGATTAACCTCAAGTGGCTAGCAAATGCGGCTAATGAGGCCATGAAAAGAAGGAACAAGTCTATCACCAACATCATGCAGTATGAGGTACAGTTTCTCTAACCGTTTGATCCTTGACTTGAGGATAGACATCTGAATGCGATGGATGATGTATTTTTGTTTGTACGTTCATCTTACTGGAAGAACGGGTTAAGTTTATGCTCTCTCGCTGCTATTTTGTTACTAGTTATTAGGTATTGAGAATGTGCATTTGATTATCATCGACTTGAGGATATAGTCACTCTTTCATCTGAATGATACTAACAGCGACTTTTATGTTGCAGCAATTTGTTGGCTTGATTGTCAAATGTTTCCAAAACATCAATCCAAACAAGGACGGGGCTAATGTAAAGGGGCCGGCGGACATCAAAAACAAGATCCAGATTATCACATTGTTGGACAAGATCTACGTGCTCTGGGAAGATTTTCTGAAAAAGCACGCCATGGGAAAACTGATTGACCCGATGACTTGTAAGCAGTACAAGGATTCCAAAACATTCAACCCTAAGTCTTGTTCCTTAAAGCAAGAATTCTTCAAACACATGGGTCATTTTACGGATGAAGACTTGAAGGTGTTTGCTACACACTTTCTTGGACAGATGCCGGGTTGTACTTTGTCCTACCCAAAGGTTTTAGTGAATAAAACAAAGTAAACAAAGTAAATGTTTTGGAAGCTTTGTTTACTTTGTTGGCCAGGCGCATAAAACAAAGCAAACGACAATCAATTGGCAGTTGATTGGATCAAGTGCCAAAAATGCAAAAAAATAGTTCTCGATGAGCTAATGGAAATCAAGCCAGCACTTTGTTTTAAAGACAACAATGGGGACGTTAAGCAGGAGTTCTGGAAGGCTTGAAAGACAAAGCATTGGTTCTCATCGGTGACCTGGGATTTTTTGCTCAGTGACATTTTGCAGCAGTTTCTGGCTAAGCGCCTGGCCAACAAAGGGAAGCACAGAAGTGCCGAGTACTTCTCAAACAAATACCCGAAGCTTTTGCCCATGTTGGACAGATTCATGGAGGCAAAGTATCATCTGCGTCCAGTATTGGGAAGCATCCAAATACAAGACCACAACATGGTGTCGCTGGCGCTCCCAAAGAGTATTGCCGTGAATTACGTGAGAAGGACGCTAAACTTTGCAATTGTGAACCTTTGAGACACCCCTAGAAGAAAGCACAACCCAACAAAATCCTACCCCTTGTCCCATTCATGAAGACCATGAAGAATACCATGGAGCTCGCGATGACTGACCCTAGTGTTTGGATGTAGATTGTCAGGGACAAGTGGGTCACCAAGACAGCTACAGACTTCATCGCCTCTGAGTTGAAGGAGTTTGAATGCATGGTGTCGTCCTACGTTCTAGTGAAGGCGGAGAGGCTCAACAATATCACTTCCAAGGTGTGGGAATATGGAAACTCCAAATAGATAGGAAATAGAAGAAAATTGGGTTAGAGTAGTCTAGATTGTTTGAATTTATTATTAGTATCTAGGAATCCGGGTCAGCTACAAAGCAATTTGAAATTTGCTGATACCTGGGTTGCTAGAATTGCCAAACCCAATAAGTGATTTGGTGAATGACAAAAATCGGACGACAAATCTGGATCCGGAAAGCCTATGTCCTAGACTTCTGTCCTAGAAATCCTAGAGTATTGTTACGGGAACAGTCACATACTCCTTCCTTTGGGGAACTGTCGACCAATCATTCTGTACCTAAGGGCTCTTGTCTCTCATTCTCCTCTCTCTCTTTCTTTGCAGACTTGTGGCATGCGCTTAGTGAGTGAAAGTCTGGTGAGTTGGATCGTGCTAGGGAGAGATTGGTGAGGTCGGTGCCAATTGCACCAGATTAGTTGAGTCGGTGAGCTATGGCGGGGCTGGGCCGAATGCTATATCTGGCAATCCCGAAGGACCTAGAGGTACAGAAACAGCTAGAGGAGGATTTAGAGGCGATAGGATGCACTGGGTTGTTGAAGCGACCCTGGAGTTTAAAGAGTGACAAGATTATTGTGGAACTTATTGGACATCTTCCAAACCATTATCAGTTGACCGTGAGAGGCCAACCCAAGCTTTGGACAGAGGATGTGTGGGCGGAAGTGTATTCATTCTAGAAGATTGGATTTGGGTTAGCTCCTCGGAATGATAAGACCGGGCAGAGTAAGTTTCGGGGTCCGGCACATTCCAAAGAAGGGTACAGTATTCACGACTGTATTGAGGATAGGCATAGTCGGATGTTGGAATTTCTGATCCCAATTATGTATCCGGAGAAGCCGACCCGGGTTACGGTCACAGTCGCGAGTACCATTTTTGAAGCAATGGAAGGTAGATCCATAAATTGGGGGAGACTCATTGCGGATGTAGTCTCCAAGTTCGTTTGGCGTGCCACCACCGGAAAAGCCACCCCAGTCATCTTGTATCTGTTTCACGTCTACCATCAACAACAAGTTTTGAGTGATCTGAAGCAGCAAGCGTACATCCACGAGGAAGAGGTCTTGAAGTACGGGTTCATGGACAAAATCCAACGGAAGTAGAACATCTAGGCCGAATTTGAATCCAAAGAATTGGAGCAACGCCCTTGCAGCACAAGTGGATCAAGAGACATAAGTCGACGGATTGGGCTGCGCGGGGCAAAACTGGTTATTTCGGATGAAGAAGAGCAATCCAATTATTTGGAAAACAAGCACATGAAGGAATTCTACGAATGTGGACTTTATTGGATCAACTAGTGCCGGTTTGTCCACAACGAGATGTCGGAATACATCACTAGAGCCATGACATTGTTGGGAGTGCAGGAATTGGAGCAGATAGCAGATGCAATCCAGCAAAGGATGGATCCGAGGGCTCTGAGGGAGAAGGAGCTTCGGATCCAAAATTTGCTGCAAGACCGGATTGATCTTCAATGACAGGTGTCGAAGTTGGAAGGGGAGCTGGACTTGGCAAGGACAAAAGGGTCAGACGCTGCTAGCGTTGTTGGGAATTTGTCAGCTTTGATTGCACCTCCGGCGAAGCAAGTGATCAAAGCCAGGCTCTTCACTGACAAGCTGACGGCGGAAGCTCACCCTTCCGGAACAAACCTACTAAAGGTAGTCATTGACTACCAAGCCCGGATGGAGAAGGTGTTGACAGAGGTGCAACACTAGCTGGGGCAACTGGATCTAGGTAAGGTCTTGGATTTTGAAGGTTTTCCAGATGCCGTAGATGCATAGAACTACTTGCAGACTCCGACCAAGGCGGTAGGACTGGAGCAAATTCCTGTTAAGGGGCAGGATATGTTGATTGATGACTCCGATATACTCCTGTTAGTTGGAAAGGAGGGAATTGGAACATCCATTCCGATAAGGATGGAAGCAACTATTGTGATAGCGCCGGAAGCATCGACTCCAGAAAAGGCAAAAGATTTTATTCCAGGAACAAAGCTCATCTTCTTCCCGGATAATGAGCCAGACTGCCTGACTGGATCCGTGCATTTTTTGACACCGAAGTCGATTGTTTGTCGTAACTTGGGTAGGCCCTCAGGTGTTATCACAAATTCGGCTTGGACCCATCCGGCTAGCTTTGTGCACATGAAGTAGGCTTCTTCGCCAAAGGCAAAGTCATCCCGGGTAGATATCTTGAGCAAAGAAGAAAAATGTGAGATCGGAAGGGAGTCGGAGGATAATGCCACTTTGCCTCAAGGACGCCAGATTATAACCCGGGCACAAACCAAGAACATGCCAAAGAAATTGCCACCAACCAAGGCAGGGAGCAGCATGAAGAAATCGAGGAGGAAGTAGTTAGTTTGTTAGTTTTTTGTGTGTAATTTTTGAATGTGTTCTGCCTTGGGTTTTCTGGAGGTGGGATCCAGTTTTGGATTTCTAGGAGGCCACCGGCTTGGGTTTTCCGGTTATCTCAAAAGTTAGTGTGATTGGCCACCTTGATTTCAGGGTGTGCCCTTTTTGTTTTTTTGCTTTTTAGTTTGAGTTTTAAAGGGAGGGCAGGCTTGTTGCCCTCTCATTCCATCCTAGCCCATTAGAGTGCATTTGTTTATGCTCTTTCTGTTTTCCTAAATCTGAGACCACTTAGTGGACTTTTTTGATTCCGGCTATGTGAACAAATGTGTTGGACTATTCATGAAGAGTGTTGAAGTGTGAGGAAGACGGGTGAGGGGGAGTCCAGATCTGAGGCAACCGAGTTTTGATTGATAGAGTGTGTTTGTGTGAAGGATCTAGATTTGTGAAAGGAAATTAGTGCACTGTGCTTTTAAACTACTGAGATAGTAATCCGGAAGGAGTGGAGTGGATGCGAGTCAGGAACTCAAGAAGGGTTTCTGTGCGGAGGTAAGCAACCGCCAGCACAATATTCCCCATCTCCAGAAGACCTGCCCACTACCGAATTAGTCTAGATTCTACAACACACATGTCTCAACCGATTCCGGGTGCTTTGATCTGTCATTGTAGTGAAGGTGTTAGGGAGTCAATTTTGAGTTACCTGCTTTCCGGAAAGGCCTTCTAAGAAGCTGTGAGGGTTGTTTTCTTTTTCTTCCCTATTATAAAACCAGAAGTAGTTTGTGTGTATGTTTTTGAATATAAGAGTTACGAGTGGTAAAGCCCCTACCCCTCTTGAAAGACCAATACTAGACCCCTTGAGGATAAAACAAGGATATCTAAAATCGGAATGTATTTAGACGTAATCGGAGTCTGGACAAGGACGAATCCGGATTGGAATCAGGAAGGAAAAGTTATCCGAATAGAGAGAATTGACGTCGTTGCTTAGGTATTTTTGGTGAAATCCGGATATCCTTAGTTTGTGATAACGTAGTAGAATTCCCTGGGACGATATTTTTTGTTATTTTAGCACATTTTGTGTTAAGGATATTTACGCCTGGACTGCGCGTACAACTGTTGCAACTATAATTTTTGTTTTTTTCTTGCTTACCTAAAAGTTGGAACGGAAATGAATAATTAGGTTCCGGATCCTACTAGGAGGCAGAAAAAGACTGAAGATAGACAAAGCTAATGCAGTAAGGGATAAACTGGATCTGATCTGGTCAGAGAATTAGTACTCAAGAGCGGAATCACATCCGAAACTTATCTCAGATCAAATTAGGATTGAATCGGATTGCTATGGACCGGACTAGAAAAGGTCATGATGACTAGTCGGGGTCTTGGGACTATATAAAGGCTAGTCTTCCCCATTTTTGCTCCTTTACTTTCTTTGAGTTTTGGAAGCAACCTTGAGCGCTTTAAGGCCTCCATCTGCGCCAGAGCTGTTGTATGCTTGGAAACTTAAGTGCGAGTGCATGAGAGTGCGTGAAAAGTCAAGATTGTATGGGCTGCAAGTTTTGTGTTGCCTTTTAGTTGAGATTGGACAAGAGAAAGTGAGGAACGGGATGTGCAGCTAGGAGAGAGTGAGGTAGCACCGGAAAGGGTCCAGCTAGCCAAGTCTGTGACCATGCCTTAGCTTTGCAAGAGTAGACCTTGAGCGCCCAGTTCTTCCTCAAAGATTAAGCTCCGGACAGTAGTTCCGGTCATCCCTACTAAGGAACCGGCGAGAACTGAGCTCATGGACGACCTTAGCGCGATGGACTGTTTAGTGTTGATGGATAAACCCTGGGGACTTAGAGAGGAGTGGATGGTGAGAGAGCTAAGGGGCAAATTATCAAATCAGTTCGACAACACTTTCCGGGGGGCCTTTTTGCCTTTGTAAATCAGTTGTATATAAAGTCAGTCCCTGCTTGGGAGCTGGGAGTCTTTTTGCCTAAATTTTGCTTGTTCCTTCTATTGGCTTCTTATTGTGTGTCTCTCCCGTGTGTCACAGGGCTGTATGGTGAGGAGTTAGGAAGGCGCACATTAGTTTGGTGGTGATTTCTCCTTTTGGTGTTCTTGTTTTGATCTTATGTGCAAGTGAGAGGGTAGTAAAAGAATTGGGAGTGGATTTCAGTTCCTCAGCGCTTCTAAGGTTTAGGTTTCCGGGCGAGACAGCCGTTGTTGGGTTAGGCAGATAGGGAGGGATTCTTTAGTTGCGCTAGAACTCTTGGGTGGGAAACCCGGTTGAGTGTCCGATCTCTTGAAAGATCTTGCTATCCTAGTTGGTAAACGGAAGAGCTTTAGTTGATGTTGAAACGGACGAATACACTTGTAACCACCTGACTTCGTGTAGATGGAACTTGGCGCCAAGGTCGTTGTAGTATGAGAAGATCGTACGGGGGGTCTTTGTGTGACCTTTAGTCCGGAAAGTTCTCTGGATTGCTGAGTAGGATCAAATTGGATCCGGATTAGTGTAGGAGATTGGAAAATAGAAAAGTGGGTATTCAGCCACTATAAGTCACGGAAGGAGTGGCGAGCCTGCCACTCTTAAAAGCAAGCGGCGAACCCTCTGATGGTGAAACAAAAGTAAAACTAAACCGGATGAGGGTAAGAGCAAATATGAATCGATCAAACCGGATCGGATAGTTGGATGGATCAAGAAAGGAAAGAAGGGTCTGATTGTAGTTTTTGGTGTTGTTGTGTTTTCGATTATAGTGTTAGGACCGGAAGGGAAATATGGATACTGAATAAGCTTAGATACTAAATAAGGTTAGATACTTCACAGAATCTCGTGGGTTTGATCTTTAGAGTCACTTTGCTATGCTTTAGAGTGGTTTTGGAGAATATAACTGGGAATTTGCTTGCCTTGTGCTGCAATATCGACACAGAAGAATAAACTCCAAAGTGCCTCTCTTTTTTCTCTTTAAGACAGGAAATGTTCATGCAAGCCTGATGAAGACTAGAATGAGGCCGAATAACATGGTTTTGGAAAGTCTCAAATACTACCAGCCCAGTACAACAAAAAATAATGAGCATAAGTGGAAAGTCTCCACAAACAAACTGCGGATGGAGTTCTATATCCAGATACTTCAGAGTTTTGCATCGTTCAAAGAAAATGTTGTGGGTATCTATGCAGGAACAAAGTGCATGCTTGCCGCCAAGGTTTGTCATCATCTCTTTTAGTAGTTATCCTTGACTTGAGGATAGCACCTACTCTCTTGGATGGACTGTTTCCTTTGCTTCCTTGCAATTTCTTTCACATATCACGTAATCTCAATTGTCATGTTCATTCTATCTTTGTCTCAAGAATTAATTCATGCTGCCTGCTAGATTCTTGATGGCACAGTTATTTACTTCTTTGTTGTTTGATGCAGTTGTATGGACTGCACTATTGGGAGATCGCCAATAGTGTGCACAGTCCAAGACATTGGGAGTTGGCGGTGCTGGCCGACAAGCTGGACCTAAACGACTTCTTGCATGACAACTCCACTTATAAAGCCTATTACATCATATTGACAAATGTAAGGCCACCTCCGAAAAAAGCCGTCAAGAGTCCAACGTGGGAGGAGGAAGAAAAGAGCTGTAGTGACACCAGTTCTAGGTCAAAGGAGGTAATGATGTTAGAGATCTTTGGAAGTCAATCCAATCATGGGACACCTAACATTGACAAGTTTGGGACAAACTGCAGTCATCCAGGAGAATGCTCACATGGAAACAATAGTGAAGAAGAAGACACTCTTGATATTCTTGTCAATGAATCACAAACCTGTCAAACGCTTCGTGCATGGGATTCAAGCTCACAGCTCGAATCCCACCAATGAACCTGAGGGCGCCAAGTTGAAAGACCACACCTTTGGACGAGTGAAGGTTCTCGGGGTTGTGGTTGTTAGCGGTGAGAACTCGGACACAAAGACCAACCCCGAAGTTCAAGAGATCTCAAGCGCAAATGTTTGTCCAGCCGTCAATGATTCTTGTAATTCTGGTGGCATGGAGAGGGCAAGAAAGAGAAAAGCAAAGGTGGAAAAAGTCACGTCACGACAGAAGTTAAGAAAGGCCCAAGCTCAATCTCATAGTAAAGATGTTGAGATGGAAGCACTGAAGGCAAAGTAGGTAGAATACCAACGTACGCTTGACAAGAATCCGGCTCCTCAAGCCAATGATATGGCGATGCAAGGAGGTCGAGTTGCTGAAGGTTCTGTTTAGAAGGGGACTATACCTCCGAAAGCTGAACCAGCTCTACCTCCCTCTAGATCAAAGACCGGAACTCTGGTTAACCCATCCTCTCTATTAGCTAAAGGGGTTGTTGGTGCTCCTGCCGTAGGGAGTTCATGCAAGTCACCTGAGATTCTGGATACTTAGGAGGATCAATATTATCCTTGGGACAAGGATAATTCTGTGTAGGATAGCACTATGGTCCTTGAGGCGGTTGGAGAGCCTGTTGTTAAGTACAATAATCCAGATGCTGAAGAAGAGGAGGTGGATTACAAGGAGGAGGCTGGCTTAGGTACAATGGAGGTAATAGAGAGACAACGCAATGTCTCAATGGAGAAGCAAGATGTTTCTTTGACAGTGGAGGCAACTAAGGTAATCTCTCGCGAACTCTGTGACCTTTATGAATACTAGTGAGTCAATGAATGCTGTTTGATGGATGCATTTCGTGACTTCCATCAAATTGTCATTACAAATTAAGTGACTCTTAATTCTATTCATTCTAATTTTGTGGCATAGACGCGTCTTTCATGAGTTACTGTGAATTCTAGCGTAGAGTAGATTCCTTAGTGAGTGCAGTTTTATTTTATAGTGAACGCTGGTTGTAGATTACCGAAGTATACTATGGGTGTATAATATCTTGACAATCATACAAAATATGTGTTATAGGAAATGCCGTGTGGCTCCCCTAATTATTTTATTTTCTCATTGTTTCTATGACCAGCCCAAAATCTTTAATATTGTGCACTGTTTGTTGCCAATGAAACCATCAATTTCTGGAGGTGTTCCACAATCGATTAGTGTGCTTCAATGCTTAATCCCGCTTTATAGCTCACCTGGTTCTGCATTCATTCAGGTAACTCCTTTTCTATGGTGTTTTCCTATGATCAGGTAGTAGCAAAGAGCGGCAGAGACATTCTGCTTAGGGGTGCGTCTGCCGTAGAGGCCCCACCGTGGCGTAAATGGTTGAACATTGTTTTGGACTTAAACAAGATACTGTGTCAGTGCGCGCCTCAGTCCCAGTACAAAAACTTAATTACTTACAAAGTGTCGGACAATATTCTCTCTGCCCAAACACCTACTATTGTCGGTTCAAAAGCCGTCTTTGCTTGTCCAAAGTTAAATGATTTCCTACAGGAGATTTTCCTAATCGCTGATCGAGTTATAGTCTAGAATTCTATATTAAAACAGAATGCGGAGGATGTTGCAGGGTATCTGTTTCAAGGATTGAAAGAACCCTTTGATATACTTGGGCAGCAGCATTGTGGGAGGGTTGAAACGTCCAAGGGAAATTTTCTGCCACATCCGGACAATCACAGGAAGCCCTTTTTCCTCAAAGTTCTAGAGGACCAATTGTTTTCCAATCCTAGTGGGACGACATTGTTTCACGTTAATGACACGTTGCTTATTGACGACTCCTCCGAGAAGAGTATGTGTAATGAAACAAATAGTGCAATTTTTTTGAGATCACGGGCTCACATTCAACCAGATGACAACTTTCTTATGGGGTCTCTCGCACCATGGCTTTGTCGACTACACGAGGATTGTAATCCAGGCAAATTACTAGATTACGTCAACAATAATAGGATAGGATATGACCCTCTTCCTTTGAATTTGCAAACGCATTCCTATATTCTATAAGGCATGTGGGATTCTGTAGAGAAGATGGGGATGTGATTTGAGCTTTGGGGGATAGACTATGTTGTTGACTGCGGAAACTGTAGTCCATAATGTAGCATGTTTTTAACACTCGGGGTACCGGTTAGGTAGTTAGTTTCTGTAGATACGCTTTGCTTGTTCTTTGAACCTATGATTCTATGTTTCCTTGCGCCAGATTTTTCATCACCTTAAATGTTTTAAATCAGTAATATATAATTTTAAGTCGCCAAATTGATACTTTGTGCTTCCCTTGTTCCCCCGTGGCTTCTTCTGTAGTTCTGTATGCTTGAGTCAAATAACTTGTTTGTTGCACTTGAATTTGATTCCTGTTTCAAGTTGGAGGATCTCGTCTGGACTTGCGACTAACGAGGAGTTTGCGTTCGGGATCAGAGGCTTCACTCTCAAGGTTGTCAAGTTTGGCTGGGGGGAGCTGCTTGCCGTCTCCTTTTTCGAGACCTTATGTAATGTGCTCTTGTCGTACGTGCAATCTAGGCGTAAGTATCTTTAGCCACAATGTTGTGCTAAAATGACACGAGTTATCGTCCCAAGGAATTCCAGATGTTATTGCAAACTAAGGCTATCCAGAATCCTTCCTTGTCCGGATTCTAGTTTCGTCTAGTCACACTCTGGTTTTCTGTACCCTTGTTTTACCGTCAGGGGGTCCACTGTTGGTCTTTTAGAGGAGTAGGGACTCACCACTCGTAGTTCAAACACTCTCTCCACTAATATTTTAAACAAACACACACAATCCAGACAGAGTTTGTAATAGAGAAAGAGAGGGTAGCAATTCTCACAACTTTCCAAATGGCCAATCCGGAAAGTAGGTCACTCAGAACCACGTCCTATTTCCTTCACTACAACGACAGATCAAGACTTCCGGAATCGACAGAGACGCGTATGTTCTGGAATCTAGACTGATCCGATAGTTGGTAGGCCTTCCGGGAGAGCGGCGACTTCTTTTTGGCAGGCGCTTACCTCCGCACAAGTTGACAGCCGGACTCGCTTCCACTCCACTCTTTCTGGATTACTACTCCAGCAGTTTAAAGGCACAGTGCACTAATCCTCTTTCACAAATCTAGAACTTTCACACAAACGCTCACTATCAATCAGACCCAATCGCCTAAGATCCGGATTCCTCCTCACCCCTGCACAGTTGCACTTACACACCATCACACAAGTGACCATAGACGCGATACGCAAGAGAATGATCCTAAGGTGATCTCTTGAATGCTCAGATTGAATGACAAAGGAAGGGGAATGAGAGGCTAGCAAGCCAGCCCGCCCTTAAATACAAAGCCAGGCGACCTAAAAGTCACCAGAAAACCAGAGCAACAACCCAATTAACTGTTCCAAGAAAGCCGTTCAGATCCTAAAAGTCCGGAACTCGGCTACTCTCTAAAATTCCGGAAATTCCTAAATTTCCGGAAATCCCTAAAAAACCGGAAATCCCTAAAAAACCGGAACTTCCTAAATTCTCGGAATCCAATCCGTAAATCCCGTCAATCCGGAATTCCCCGGATTTTGACTGGTGCTTACGTCTGGTTCCGGAAACTTAGTTACGGTTTTAGCCTATCTAGAAATTGCTTAATCTATAATCCTAAACTTTTGTTTCTACTTTCCTATTCCTATGCGTAAAGTCAAAAGAAATTATACTACTTTAACACTATTCTATTCTACTTTCTCTATTTTGAGTTTTGCATACCCTGACAGCTCTGCTACAGACTCGGCATTGGTGGCCATAGATTATTCTAGGGGCAATGTGGAGGAAGGTGTAGTCAATAGCCTTCCTAGTCAAGGACCCATGAAGAGACCTATTTGCTCACCGTCCCCGTGGAAATGGACGACATCACCACCTGGACAACAGCATTTATATTTGTCAACTCCCCGGACGGAGGCCAAACCGCATAGGAAACTGTATGCAAACCTAAATTGACTGGATTCTACACCTGCAAATGAAAGTAGAATGGCCCGACTAGATTCATTTACGGATGCCAAACTTCCTTGTCCCGGGGATAGTGGATTTGTCCACTTGCTGTCTCTTAGAAGCGGGTCTCAGGAATTAGGTGGCACTTTTTATCAACGTAGGATTTTACATGACAATTGGCGGCCGGTCAATTCTTACCAATTAGGAAATGGTCATGTGTACATAAACAATGTCAATAGGATTAGAGAAAGATGCCTCCTTGACCATCGAAATCTCTTTCCAACTTCGAAATTCCTCAAAACATGCGGAAGTTAAAAATGAAGGAGAGTAAGTCAATGTCTTTGGAGGCGTGCGGAGAGTTTCTTAGTGGAAGTGGGCCTTTCAAGCATTCTCAACACAAGGATATTTTGAGAGGAAGAGCAAAGGTGAAAGAAATGGAGGAAGCAAAGATCACTTTGTAAAGCTTAGGCCATGGTTACCTAGTTTACATGTGTGAAGGAGATTTTGTGATTACTATGAAATAAATTAGTTACTTTTTTTTGTGGAATTGAAATTCCTATAAATAGAAATTTACATAAAATTATAATGTGTGTACCAAAGTAGGATTCTCCATTATATAGAAGTAAAAATTTTGAAGTGAATTCCTACTCTTTTATGTAAATTTCTCTTTTTGGTGTAATGCAACATACTTCTTGGCCTCTATAGCGGATGCACACTTCTCATTGTATATTTACCTAGTGTGGTGGTCTTTGAGTATTTTATGTCTTTTGCTAACCAAGCTTTAAAAAGTTCAATTTGTATCATAGGTTTGTCCTAATATATCCTTGCCTTCAACAACTATCCTTAAAATGTAGGCCCCAAAAAGTGGGGTACGGATGTCTTAATTTGTGCATTTTGTCTCATTTTAATGAATATTGCCTTGTCCATAATTTCTTTTTGGAATCTCTTTGCTGTAGCAGGGGGTTGTTCCACAGCCTGAAATGCCTGGTCTACCATGTTGCGGATGTTGATAGTGGCGTCCACTTCCCTTGAAGCCTCTTCGGGAGATTTCCAAAATTCCCCCTCCCACTCTTTGTCAGAGGAGTCCCGCGTGCTTGGTCCTGTCCATCTTCATGAATCTGGATCCTTCTTGTTCTGGATGAGGTGGTCCCGCATATTCCAAATCAGAATTTTCTTACGTCCCTTGCATTTGTGCAAGGGCATTGAAGTCTTGTGGCATTCTCTTGTGACGCCAATTGCACCTCCCTTGTTAGTAGCCATTCATCTCATAGCCTCTGCCTCTCACTATCAAAAAGGGGCAGTCTTGTGGGTACCATTTTAGCAAGATCAATGTGGTTTCAAGGAAGCCATCCAAAATGCACTGCACTCAGACCCCACGCATACATTAGTGCTAGTGCCACCACAAACATCTGGGTTCATTGCAAGGCAACACCACTGTCAAGAATTCTTCACGACTTTGACATGCCTTAAGCAAGTGACAAGAAAGTCGCAGGATTCGCTGAAGACTTCAAAATGACTCCTACTAGTTACAAAAAAGTTGTTTTATCTAACTTCCCTTCCACATACACTACCTGCGACAACTTGTGGGCTGCTATCATTTGGGTTCTAGGGGGGTCTTTGCAATTTAACTCCACTCTCACTAAAACACGCCACAATGTTGTGTTCAAATTTGCATGGACATCGACAAGGAAGTATAGGGACCAAAGCCAATGGATTTTGTGACGCAGGTGACATCCAGTGTAGTACTGGAAACAAGAAAAACATGGCTGGGGGGGAGGAAGGAGGCCGCAATTTTGGGTAGAGATGAGAGGGGCAGCTGAATGAAAGACATAGAACAAGACCAACAACAACAAGAAGTCATAGGATGTGGTCTCTGGTCTATATACAGAAGGAAGATCAAAATGCCAAAACAAATGGGCTTGTTCAGCAAGACAAGGAAACATTGACGCCTTCAATTGAGACATATTTAGTGGTCTTCTTCCCATAGTTGGACATATTTTGATCTTGCTCTTGTCAAGGTACAACTAATCTACATGTGCAATTTGAAGTTTCATATAGAAGTCAAAAAGGTGAGGCCTCATTATCATGATTGACAATGTCACCTTATCCTAGTGATGCAATCTTCTAGGAAAACACAACAGCTTCCGGTTCATTCATTTCACCCATGCAAGGTGGCTGAATTGAACAATGTACAACAAAAAGGGGGATTTACGGTAGAAAAGGGGGATTTAAAAAAAAAAAGGGGGATATAGAAAAAAAATTAGGAGAATTCTTCAAAGTTTGAGAAGGATCCGCAGTGCTGTTTGGACCAATGGACAAAGGAACAAACAATGGAAGGGAAATTTGGGCAACATGACTTCTTCGTTAGGCAAAATAGACAAGGGAGATGAATAGTCCAAGTTTTCCAACCTAGGAACAACAAAAATCAAAAACCGGAGGGGGGGGGGTAAAAAAAAAGATATACCACATGTCTGGCAAAAAATAGAAACCAACCATAAGGAGAGGGGAGCCAAGAAAAAGGGTATAACAATCCTAGGATGTGGTCACGTTGAGACAAATGCACGTTGTTGTTGCATTATAATGGACCAGGGTTGGCCGGACGTCAAGGCGTCCACGTCTGCGTCTAGACGTCGGTGTGTGTGTGTGTGTGTGTATGTCGACATCCCGTGACATTTGTTTTTTTGGGTTTTTTCCTTTTTTTTTAAAAATAAAGCCCGTCCGATGTTCACTCTGCCGCGGTCGCAGGACGTCTCCGCCAGTCCGTCCGCCATTTTTGGCGGACGGTTCGGTGGTCGGTGGATGAGTTCGCCAGTCCGTCTGCCATTTTTGGCGGACGGTCCGGCAATCGGTGGGTACGTCTACCAGTCCGTCCGCCAAATCCTGTGGACGGAATAGGTTTTTTGGGATAGATTTTCAACTCAATTCTCCACTATATAGTATAGACATTCAAAGCTCAAAACTTTGTAGTGTAAAAATTTTAAGTTAAAAATTTCCAAAATCAAAAAATCCAGTCCCACAATGTATTGAAAATTTTGTTTCTTTCACTTTAAACGTAGATATCATGCAATCTGTGTGGTCAGAAATTCTGAAATTTTTTCCACACATTCTCATACTAGGTAGTTGTAAGATCCTACGGTTGGATGTGGAAAAAAAACATTTTCAATTTTTTGTCACTCTTTGCTTAAAAAATGGCAGTTCTGGGTGTTTTTTGGCAGAAAAAAGGTATTGGCCTATTGGGCCTTTAGGGGTTAAGAATCACATAGAAAAACAAGACACAAGAATATCACTTACAGATTGAAAGACTATAATATTTCATCATGAGGGTGTTACCCCCTAAAGAATGAAGGCTTTTCTTTTTTCAAAAGACACTTGAAACTTACATTTCTATAAGAAACATCAAGAAGAATTGAAAAATAGTTTATCTCTACATCGGCACATCTATCCGTAGAATCTTATACCTCACTAGTATGACAATGTGTATCTGAAATTTTAGAATTTTTGGCCGTAGATACTGCATTACTGCAAGATATTTGCAATTAAAGTGAAGAAAACAAAATTTGATTCACATTATACGGCAAGATTTTAGGACTTCCAACATTTTTAATGCAATGTTCCTGCAGTACAGAGTTCTAAGCTTCAAATCTTCATAGAGTAGAATTGATTTCAGAGTCTAGGAGAAAAAAAAAATTAAAAAAAAAATATTTTTAATTAATAAAAAAGTTGTAAGACTAAAGATAGAAGGAAGATGTAGAATCTTCATATGTTCAATATGGAGTTAAAATGCATTAATCCCAATGGTAAGATTGTTGTAGCAATGAAACTAAACCGTGTGGAATTTTTTGGGGGAGAAATTGTAAAAATTCCTGAAAAAATTCCATTGATAATTTAATCCTACATTTTTTATCTTTGTTGCTGCCCCCTCTTTCTTGTTTTGAGCTCATTTGGGCATAACTTTTCTTTTCAAGCATTGATTAAAAAAAAATACATATGTCCCACGAAGCCTATCATTTTTTCTATTTTGAAAAAAGTTTAAAAAAATATGGACAAAAATTCAGCCCAACGTTACCTGCCCAATATCCCAAATGTCCACTGTACGGACAATGGCCCTTCAGGGGTTAGAACTGCTAAAGTGATTTGAAAGCTTTTAATGTTCTTTTCTCATGTCAAATCTAAATAGTTCGTCAGCCTAGAATATGAGGTTAAAGTGCCTAATATGGATAACTACAATGAACTTATAGCTTAGGAAAATATACTCCACCATTTTGTAAATGAATTTCTAATGTGTTTTCTTCTCCAAAATCTATTGTGGGAGAGGCGTATTTACAACAATGCTCAACACTACGGAAAGTGAAGATTGCCATGGATATCCTTGCATAAACTCTTGAACATAGAAATCAGAATCAATCATTGTCAAAATTGAACAATGCTACAAGTAGACTTCGAATAAAATGGTGCAAAATTTTTCAATGAAGAACCGAAACTCATAAAAAATTCCAATTAGCATGTAATCTCACAAAATACATAGTTCAGTACCCAAACTCATAAAAAAAAATCCTCCTTCTATTAATGATGAAAAAGAAATGCAATTTCTTCATAGTTGTAACATGTACATCCATCAATACTAAATGTCAATCTAATTTTGATCAAATTACCAAGAAAATTTTAAATCTTTCATGAAGCTATTCTTTTTGTACTTTAAAGGTTAAAGATACACTCCTTGAAATTAATCAATTTTGATTTTCCTATTCCATCGATACAAAATACATCATACGATTTCAACCACATCTTTACCAACATCCAAACCAACATCCATCAACATCTAATACTGCCATTCTCATTCAAGATGGACATATGTTCATTCTCACTAAAGAGTAAAGATTGTAATCATTAGTAATTGAAAATTTGGAATGGAGTAGAGAATTTGAAAAGTACATGAAATTTCACTTATATTATCATATAGTGCTGCTATATACATAACATACAGTTTGCACGCATACATCCGGATTCTTACATTTACTAAAAATATAGGCATACTTCCTGATATATATTACGGAAAACTATTCATATGAACGTCGAAAATATTCATCAGGTACAGGCCAACAAAAAGTATTGCAGAACCGATTGATGATGTGGGCTAAACCGCCTGTGTTCTCCGGGCCTTCTTGACAAGGCCGCTCCAAATAATCTTGAAATGCTAACGCTAATGTGTGGTGGCTAAACTTGCTCATACTGTCCATTTCCATGTTCAATTTCCAGTACTCGTCGAACATGCAGTCCTTGGTGATTCGCCGAGCTAATTTGCAAACCGCATATTCCTCCGATGCACATGACAAACTTGGAATGATAATTGCATCTCCATTTCTCTCGTGTAGATATGCTATTTTGGGATTCAACCACCACCTTCGAGACTAAGCCTCCTTCATGTCACTTGCTGAAATGAACACATATAAAGATTTAGGCGGTTCTGCTGCTAAGGTAGTCATTCCCCAATCGCAAACTCCAATGTACACACGTGACTCTTCTTCTGGAAAGTGAAACATGATGCTGTCTGGAGAGATATCATTGTGAAGATGTCCTGCATTGTACACTGCTCGTATGATGTGTAGTAATGCCCATGCAAGCTCCGTCCATTTCTTTCTAAACCGAGCTAGGCGGAAAGCATCAATTGTCTCGGCATCTGTTGGATTGCTATACATCAAGTGAACATGTATGTTGTCTACAATAGAACGATCGAGGTTCAGCATCTGTTGTAATGTTCCACCATTCCACCAATACGAGTACCCTTCATACTTTATTGTATGAAAAGCAGCAAACCGTATAACTCCAACATGTGGAATTCTCACTGCCATTGACTCATTCTGGTGTTCCAATTTTGCAAGCTCAGGATGTCTGATGTGTTGGTTTGATATCTTTGCTGCAAATTCCCAATAATTAGGAATCTTTGGACAACCCTCAATCCTGACCTTCTGAATTGTCGCATAACCGCCCTTCCAGACTTCTTTGTCTTGTGGAATCACTCTTGCCGTGTTAGGAAGCGCTATGAGATGTCGTCTACCCTTACCCAATTCAACAACTCCATCAGCGCTTTTCCACCAATGCAGAGACCCTCGTCTATTCTGGCTCTTTGCAAATGGAGCAAAACAGCTAACGAACAATTCAGCTCTGAGAATCACTTGCTCAAAGGCTTCATCACCTACACGGTGATGCTTCCCATACTTTACTAGGGTGTCCTTTGCATTCCACAATGAATCTTGGACCCTATTTGTCAAGAATTGGTTGAAGCCCCTCTTGTCTGTCTCTTGTTGCCATTCCGAAACGTTGACTGCATCCATGAATTGTTTTCACATATCTGCCTTGAATTTCTTCGGATCCTCTTCACCGTACCAAATATATTTGGTATGTAGAGACATAGTGCTTTCCGTCTCATAGAAGTCAACCGTGCATTTGATCAAAAAACATTTCAATGCATAAGAAGGCTGCTCTTTATTGGGCGCACTGCTCGTTGGACGCTCATGTTCCTCGTGCTTCCTCTTTGCTGCCTTCTTCGTTTGCACCATCGTGATGGACTTCTTTGTATGAATGAATATTTTGGAATTCCCAAAGATCTTCGCTTCCAAAGACAATTACGTCAAAGTTTGAAAAAAAGCAATAAGACGGCCTCCAAATCTTGACTTTTGTTTTCCCTTGGAAAGGAATCAATGGAGACCTAAGCCATGCTTAAGCCACCAAGCTTTCCGCTCCGCTCTTGCAAGATGCAAGGGAGAAAATAAAAGTGAGGAGTGGACGGGCTGTCCGCCTTTCTTATAATCGGGCGGACGGCAAGGCGGTCAAACAACACCGCATCGAACAGCCCAAATGAGGCACGCGATTCGCCGTCCGCAAGATCCGACGGTCCGCGAGCCAAGTCAAACACTCGGCAAATGCGGACGTAGAACGCGGACAAAGATTGCGCGCGCTCGGACGGCAGGTGGCGGACGGGAGGTCGACCGCTTGGACGGGGAAGCAGACGCAGCGGGACTCCTCGGACGGCTTTGGCGGATGGAGGGGGACTGCTTGGACGGCTGCCTGCGGACAGAAGGGATTGGTCGGATGGTGGAAGTCGGACAGAGGGAGGCTACTCGAACGGCAGGCGCGGAAGGCGGATGGTAGGTTCCCGTCCGCCGTTTGCCACTTTGAGAAAGTGATTCTCAGAGCAAAGTTATGGACTAGTTTTATTTTGGAGCAATCTAAGTAAGTTTTTCAAAAAATTACTTATCGAAGCTAGAATTCATTTTTTAATGCAATTTTTAAATTTTTAAATTTTTATTTTCTGGATAGGGTTACATTTTCTTTCTACAACAATTTTCACCATTGGGATTATTATATTTCAATTGTATTTCAATTGCACTCCAAAGAGAACAACAATTTTATTTTCTTGTTCAATTTTGGATATACTTGTACTTAACAATTTTTCAAAGAATGAAGACCAATTTTTTCTTTCTTGATTTCTTTATTAGACTCTAAACTCAATCCATCAGCATAGAAAATTTGAAATTTTGAAATTGTAGTGCCCAAAAAATAACACAAATGGAGATTACAATTATCTAAAATTGCAAGACAACAACCCAAAAAAAAATTCTTATCAATTTTGAATGCTGATGTCTTCTAATCGATACAATAAAACTTCATGAAATTTTTTCCACATCTTTTCAAATAAGTGAAGCAGAAGATCCTATGGTTAGGGTTTTAGGGAGAACTAACAGCTCTATTGCCCCAAGGTTTAACCTTCAAGAAAACATTGAAATTCATTGTTTCCCACATTTGATAAAATTTGCAATTTTTGAATTCATATTCGCAATCACAGGCCCCAAATTAGTTACAAAATGTGAAGAAATATAAAATTAAAGCGGCACAAAATAGGGGGCAGTTTTCACATTTATCCTTTTGCGTAGCATTAGAGGGGTCAATATCCAAAATGGTAGTTTCATGTCATTCTGGGCAGAATAGTTGCTTCGAGACTTCATAGGTTCAAATGTTTTATTGAGGTCAACATAATTATCCCTCCATCAAAACATTCTTTTAATTTCATCATGGATACCAAATTCCCAAAAAAAACCCGGTAAGTTCAGCTTGAATGTTGTTATATGTTTTTTATGGTAACTTCATTGCATTTATGGACAAACATTGATGATGAATTCTTCTACTTTGATTGCCTACATATGTAGCAATCACATATCATTTATTCAATTCAAATGTACAAAATTTTGTATTCATCATCCATGCACTATTGCACATTGACATTGACATGGCAAAAGAATAGAAAGCGGTCCAATGCAATATTCATTATAAAAAACTCCACGAATTATACATCAATGGTTTGCAATAATAGTGCTAAATACACTAATCTACTAATCTACTACTCTACGTACACATTGTGATGTATTGTGTTTTCTTCAAAACTCAAAAATAACTCCGTAATATTTACCATCATTACATTACTATGCTTGCCACATTCTATAATTTTATGGCAGCTAATTACAATCACTGGACCGTACTGTGCGACAGTGCCTACAATAGTCCAACATACTTCACTCAAAATCTGAATCGGTGTCATCTCCCTGAGTTGGGGCGGTAGACCCTGACTCATAAACTCCGAGATATGGGCCTCCACCGTAGGTGTCTCCATGTCTGGTTGATGCACCTCCTTGTCCATAATTTCCGTAGTAAAGACCTTCAAAAGTTGGAGGAGGAACTGGAAGATTTTGTTCGGACGGTCCTCCAGTTGAACCACTGGTATCATATCTTCCATAATGCCCATACAAACCACCTAAAATACGCCCCGAATCGTATTGGGACCCACCGTCACTAGAAGGAATATAGTGCGTGGTTCCATGGCTCCCTCCTCCGCTACGAAAGCCAATTTGAGGATTATTATTGTAGTATGAACCACGGCCCCCAGCTTGTGAATCACATGTACCGCGTTCACGTTTATATGATCCCTGATGTCTATGATGTGCATATGAACCACCTGCATTGGATCCAGAATAGTACTGTGAGCCCCTTCGGCTAGAACCACCTGCAGTGGATCCATAATAGTATTGCGAGCCCCCTTGGCTAGAACCACCGCGACGGTATGATCCATGTTCCCCTTATTGTCGCCCATGGTCTTCCAGACTCCTACGCGTTGCTTCTTGCAATTGCTGCTTATACTCAATGTCTTCTCGGCTTTCCTTACGCTTGTGCCTCTCTACAGGTGTCACACGCATTGCACCCTCATCATCATGGTCGCTGTCGTCTGAGTATTCATCCTTGGCATCCGGCATCATTGTTGCAGGAAATCCAAATTGGCCTCAATTGGACCACTCTGGCATGCAATCGCTTAGTTGAGTCTAGCTTGTATAAATAGTTGCTTCACTGCGATTCAAATTGGTCACCGATTTTCTATAAATAGTGCGCCAATCCACATCTTTGTGGAATACAATCTCCACCCAAACCATGGCCATGTTGGAATAGTTCATAATATTTGGTTTGGAGTCACGTATATTAGCATTTCGCGTTACTTCATCGTATCGATGGATGAAGTGTTTGCTCAAGCACAACGACTGTACACCTTCCCAATGAGGAACTTGTACAATGGCGCATTCTTTTGGCCAAATTTTGGCGAGGTGCATCATTTTCACGTACTTCTTGCACGTAGTGCAAGACCAAGTTTTTTTGGATGACGACTCCCATCCACTTTCTGCTACACAATTTAGGTTGGCCCAATCGTCCCAATTTATGTCTTGGGACTTGCCCTTCTTACTATTTTTTGAGGGTTTATCGTGAGGCATGGTGATCTAATTTAAATCCTCTTTCTTGATCACCAAGTTCACATGAATTTCTCCAATGTGCAAATGAAATGTTACACAGTTACAATAAAAAACCCTTACGTACTCACTTGAAATAAACTGCGTAAAGCATTCCCACCTACAAGCCCAACCATTTGCGCACCTGACCGGAAGGGACGTGCAGAGCCACAGACTAATATGGGGCACTTGATCGTCCACTATGGGAGGGAAACGGTTGTGAAGAAATGAGCCGTCCGCCCCGCTATTTATTCAGTACGATGGCGGAGGAGCCGAGGCGGACGCGTACAACCGCATTAGCCGGCCTGGAGGCGGACGCCAGGATCCAGCGGACAGAAATCACCGTTTGATAGATCGCACAACCACCGACGACAAGCGGATGGACCGACAGACGAAGAAAGCGGATGGAGGGACAGGCAGACAATGCTCAAAAGCGGACGGCAGGGACAAGCGGACGGTGCTCAAAGGCGGACGCGGAACACAGATTGTGGGGCCGGTGTTGTAGTGGACGGAGGCGTCACCATGGCGGACGGAGACGACGGAAACGCGGACGCAAACTTTGGACGTCGCGGACGGGGGCGTTTGCGAGGCGGACGAGGCCGCATTTGGCCAAATCTACAAAAAAAGGCAACCCAGCCTGTACCCCGAAATGCCCAAGGCCTATTTTGTGTTTCTTGGAATTTGCTCTAAATTGAACAAAATGCTAACATTTTGATAAATTGTATCAACTTTTTTTTTAATTGTAATTATACAAATTGTAATTGGACATGTTAGAGATATTATAGAAAAAGAAAACATAACAATATCACTTATTGAGTGAAAGATTATAATGTTTGACTATGAGGGTGCTAAAACTACAAAAATCTTTCAACCTTCTTTACACAAGTCAAATCTGAAAAGTTGGTGACCAAAAAAATTTGAGGTTAAAGGGCCTAACTTGTATAACCCTTATCAATTTACGGCTTCTAAAATCCTACTCTACAATTTTTTTAAATGAATTTTGAATGTGATTTTTTCTCCAAGATCTAATGTATTTGAGGCTCATTCCCAAGAACTCTCAACACTAAGGGAAGTCAAGATTGCAATGGGTACCCTTGTATAAAAACTTGAATAGAAAAATCATTGTTATTTATTTTCAAAATTGGATTTTTGGTACTAAAATTAGACTTCAAGAAGAAATTTCTAAAAATATAAACTACTAAAAATAGCAATTTTATTAGGTTTTATTTAACTTCAAAGTTATGCAAACACCAGATTTGGGTTTGGTGCCTTGAGCATTTAGGAGTTAAATGGTCGCTTTTAGAGTATAACTCCAGTCTTGACACCACAGAAACAATATCTATTGATCATTCAATATCTCATTGTAAGTAACACTGTCCTAGATCGATAAGTCGGTGACCCTCTTGGTCGCCATCATTCGGCATGTAAGAAACAAACGTACGCTGGAGGCAACGAACAGTCACCCAGTCGACTCAGCGGATGTCATGGCGGACGAAATGCCTTGTATGAAACTATCAGAAACCACAATTCATCCACACTTAAATTAAGTCCCTCTAAAAATGTAAAATACAAACATTCCAAAAAATTAGAAGAAGTTTTATACAAGGGACCATTTGTAGAACCCATTATTATTTGAAATTTACAAGGGGAATCCTCAACAAAAAAGCCTTGTATGAAATCATTAGAAACCACAATTCATGCGTACTTAAATTTAGCCCCTCTAAAAATGTAGAATATAAACATTCAAAAATTTGAGAAGAAGTTTTATATAATGGACCATTTATAGAACCCACAACTATTTTGACCAAACATCATTATTTGAAATTTACAAGTTCTACATGAACTCCAATTGTGAAGTCCCGGAATATTTAGTGTAGACATCATTTGTTAAAATTTAATACAGGAATCTCCAAAAATTTGCCCTCATTCTTTAATTTTATAGGAGTTTTAGGATCTAGGGTCTAGGATTTAGGGTTTAAAATTTTGGTTTACGGTATACAAAGCCTTCTAAAATGAGAGGACAAAAAATAGTTAATCATTCCCACATGAATGTCACATTGGATGCTTCTTACATTGAACGGCATCTCTGGGCATAAACGAAACCTTTTCTAGAATCCAATGTTTGAAGAATAATTTCAACAATGCTTCCACAGCGGACGGAGCATATTGGGCGGAAACATTGGTCGAGAGGGCGGACGGAGAAGACAGACGGAAATGGGCGGACGGACTAGGCGGTCGGATCTAGATGTACATGGCGGATGCATACAATGGACGCCGCGATAGGGCGGACGGAGGCGGCGGCTAGGCATACGACGTGGTCGGCAAGGCATGGTCCAAATTGGTCGGACGCTCTGGCAACAGCAGACTTTAGGGCGGACGGCAAGACGGAGAGCACAGCAGACAGGTCGTGTTTCATTTTGGGGGCTTCGGGATAAATCAAAACAAAGGATAAAACTGCAAAGGACTCACAATGTCACACCGAAGGTCGTTCCGTGTGGGACCGAGGAGACTTTATAGTATCTCAAGGGGATGGCCGTAAGTATTGGGCTTCTTACAACTCATTTGGGTTGGAGGCAGTCTAGTGTTTGAATCCCAATGACATCCTCTCCCTTGTGCGGTGATGTCACCCCCTTTATTGGGGGATTTGGTTTGGTTGTGGTAGCCCATCACTTAAAAAACAAAAAACGTCCCGGAAATTTGTGTTTGTATGTGGGAGGGATGATGATTTGCTTATGAAGGGGTTTATTATTTACTGGAGGGGTGGAGTTTTGTGTCTCCAATCGGAATGTTTGTAGTGGAATCCAACCACAAACATTTCCATTCAAACTCAAAACTCTGCCCTCCAAACCCTCAAAGTACATGACTACCTTCTTCATTAACAAATACTATTTGCTACTCACGTACAACCATGTATTGGCTAGAGGTTTTGTTATTTTAGCAAGGCTGATTGCAAGGATATAGAATCTAAGAGAAAGAGTGTGTTAGGTAAAAAATGATCCCCTGTTATTCATCATATGAAACCACTATTCATCCGCATTCCAATTCAATCCCTCAAAGAACGTAGAGTACAAAGATCCAAAAAAAATTAGAAGTTTCAAAAAAAGAAACATTTGTACAATCCACGACTATTTTGTCTAAAAATCCTACTACTAAAATCACAACGCCCTCTATAATATCACGATTCCATTTTGAATTATAATATTATGGAAATTGAATTGCTTTTGTAATAGCCATAAGATGCTTTCTACTATATACTTTTATTCTATTTGTGTAATATTTGAAAATCAAATGGATACTTCTAAAGCAATTTCAAAGAAACTTTTCAGACCACAAAACTATAGATAAATTTCATGTCTTTTTAAAATGTGATATTAAAGAATAAGGAAGCACCGATCACCAACATTGCTCTACATAATCAACTGTGAAGATTGTACTTACATACTTCACGGTATTAATTCATTCTTATTGCAATGTTTTCATCTTTGCAAAGGTTATTATGAAAAAATTACAATATAAATCTTTTCTTCAATTACTTTATATTGCACTATCAATTTTTTCCAAAGAGTACTGTATGAGGATGTCAATATTTTCATTTAAAGATTATACATACTTTGTTTATCTATATTCTGTCACATGAAAAATTGATGAAAGTAATATATTAAATGCGTTGCAAAGCAAGCTCCAATCGTTAGGCATTATTTAAAATTTACAACGGAAATCCTAAACAATGGTCCCTTCTCATTGGCCATTACAAACCACAATTCATATGCAATCCATTTAAGTCCCTCTAAAAACATAGAGTCCGAAGATAAAAAAGAATTTAGAAGAAGTCTTATACAAGGGACCATTTGTACAATCAAAGACTATTTTGGCTAAAAATTATTACTTCAAATTTATAAGGTGAATCCTAAACAATGGTCCCTTGTCATTCACCATTAGAAACAAAAATTCATCTACAGTGAAATTTAGTCAATGTTAAAAATTGTGAATTACAGAGTCTAATACAAAAAAATTACAAGTTCAATATGAATTCCAATTGTAAAATCCATGAGTATTTAGTGTAGACATCATTTGTTAAAATTTAATACGGGAATCTCCAAAAATTTGCCCTCATTCTTTAATCTTATGGGAGTTTTAGGGTCTAGGGTCTAGGGTCTAGGATTTAGGGTTTACAATTTGGATTTTTGGTATACTAGGCATTTTAACCTCTAAAGGACCATTGTCCCTGTGGGAGACAACAGCGTTTTTGGGCAGGTACCTATGGGCTGAAATTTTCTGTGGATTATTTGAAACTTTTTTAAAGGTAAAAAATCTGATCACCTTCGTGGGAATATAATTTTTTTTACAATCGGTGCCCAAGAACAAAAGTTATGACCAAATAAGCTCAAAATAGGGGACGGCGGGTAGCCCAAGCAGCAAAAAAAAATGGACAAATATTTGAATTTTTTTTTTATATTTTTTTCTCATAGATTATATTTTTGCCTATTTGGAAAGCTTTCATTCATTTCACTTGGATTTGTTATGAGAAAGTTATGGACATTCTTGTTTTTTGGGCAATTACAACATCTTCTTCAATAAAATAACTTCTAGGATGCAATTCTGAATGCAGTTTTTCAAATTTTTTTTTTTTTTTTTTTCCCATGCTTTATATTACTTGTTAGAACAATCTCACCATTGGGATTAGTGCATTTTAATTCCATTCAAAATATATGAATATTTTAGATTTTCCTTCTATCTGGTATCTAATTCTATTTAACAATTTTTTAAAGAATGATAATTAAGTGTTTTTGAGCTTTTTTTTTTCTCCTAGACTCTCAATTCAATTCCCCACTACAAACATTTAAAGCTCAAAACTCTGTAGTGCAAAAGTTTTAAGTTAAAAATGTTCAAAGTCAAAAAATCTAGTCCCGCAATGTGTTGAAAAACTTATTTTTTTCACTTTAAATGCAATTTGTGCAGTCAAAAATTCTGAATTTTTTTCTACACATTCTTATACTACTTAGGTGTAAGATCCTACGATTAGATGAGAAAAAAAATATTTTTCAAATTTTTTAACTTTCTACTATAGAAATGGCAGTTTTGAGTGTTTTTTGGCAGGAAAAGGGCCTCGGTCCTTTAGGGTTTAAAATGAGAGGACAAAAAATTGTTAAACATTCCCACATGAATTGTCACATTGAATGCTTCTTGCATTGAATGGCATCTGTGGGCATAAAAGAAACCTTTTTTGGAATCCAATGTTCGAAGAATAATTTCAACATTGCTTCCACGACAGACGGAACATGTCGGACAGAAACATCGGTCGACAGGGCAGACGGAGAAGGTGGACGGAAATGGGCAGACGGACTAGGCGGTCAGATCCGGACGCACATGGTGGACTCTGTGGCGGTCGCAAGGAGCCGAAGGGGACGGCATGGTGTAGAGGGTGCCGAAGCAGACGCGCAGCCTGTTGGCCGTCCCCGAAGCGGACGGGAAGGCGGTCGGCCGCCGTATAGGCGGACGGCGGAGGTTAGGCAGGTGGACAGCACGTCCGGGGCGTGTCCACATTGTTTATTCGCCGGTCCGGCGCCGGACCGCTTCTAGGTCTAGTCGGACGGGTATAAGGGCGGACGGTTGCTTTCATTTTCTTCACTTCTTCTCTCCTGCACTTTCTTGTGAGCCAAGTTGGATGTTCTGTTGTTTCCACGTGTTTAGCATGGTGCTGATTGCGCCTACTTGGTGGAGAAAAGAAGTCCAATTCTTATTACGGCGAACCTTTGACAATTTTTTTCACAAACACTGATGTCAAGACTACACGTGCAGAGATTATTGCATTGCAAGTACTTAAAAATTCAAGTTCTTGGTCATGGCCATTGAGGGTGTTGCGGGTACTGATGGGATGACTTCAAGAGGTGACCAAAAAAAAAAGGGTTAAGTGAAGGGGGTTGCACATGGGCTTCACTATAAGATTTTAGATGATCCTAACATCCTTGCGGAGAGCGGTTGGGAGGAAGAGGAAGCAGCATATTGGAACTTCTGATTGTGCAAGAAATATGTAAAAATGTACCACATCAACAAGTTGTGGCCTCGGAGTGCACACAAATGTCAAACAAAGGATTTTTGTGTTAAGCCAAAGACTTGCCTAAGTCCGCACTTTGTCTATCGGTTGGATGAGGTGTGGAAGGCCTTATTTTTGGACAAGTCAATGAGTAAGGGGTACATAAACTACAGCTTGGCCTCCATGGTGTATGCAGAACTCCAATTGGCACGGAAGGTGGACTAAAGCACGTTTCCAACGACAAAAAAGAATCCACTTTTGCTTCCTGCTGGCCAGAAGGATATTCCCGATTTGTGGGTGAAGGAGGCTGAACTCGTTGAAGCAACAAAACTAAACAATGCTTCCTCTACAGTTGTGCACGAAAAGGAGGTCATGCCTCCCACGACATTTTCTATAATCCCACCAAATGAAGTTACCAGCATGGGTGAGCGAAGCATTGTTCCTAACAAATGGGACCTTGTGAAAGCATATGGTGGCCCTTCTTTGTCAAGAAAAGAAGTCACTGAAGAACAATTAGCGGAGACCAATGTTACAATTACAAAGATTCTAGACAGTGGTGCTCTAGATCCCTTGAAATTTGTAGGTGTTTATCCCAGTGAAGTGGGTACATCCAAAACGCCGCAAAGCCCAACACAAAGTTTGATCATTCAAGAGCAACCGTTAGGAACCAATGTGGAGCAGCCCAACAACCTGGACACGGAGCCTCCCATGGGGGAAGATGAGGTGCGGAGGAAGTTTCCGCACGTGGCGTTTCACTTGTCAATCATAAACGTGCCGGTAACGGAGGCAAATAAGGTTATGAAATATGCATAGGGACTGGGCGACTTCCTTCAGCTTGCTTGTAAGTGGAGAATATTTGAAAGATGGCGGGTAGATCGTAGACAGCGGTCCAGCCCCACTGAGGCGGGCTCTAGCTATACGCCACCCGTACTAGCATGTAAGCTGGGAGACATGCCAGAAATTGCTCTGGCATTGTCATGTGGTGCGAACTGGCTCATTGAACTTGGCTCGAGGTGATTACGGACCTCGCCAATGACATAGCAGCTGTTGCTCCTAAACTGGTGAAAGGTGCCCAGGGTTTTTTGCATTTCACCGACCAAATAATGGCCGTTTACAAATTCGCAATTGAATTAGAGGAAAATTATCAGGGTGTGCGGAGAGAGTGCGACGTCTTGGAACAGCAGGTGATAACTTTGAAGGATCAGAATAGAAGATTGAAGGCCCTAAACAATGGAAGACAGTTTTCCCAGCCAACTCAAGAGAGCGATCAATTGTCTCTTCCTTTAGACAAGGGCAAAGGAGTTGATGCACCCGACACATTTACGATGCATAATGGTAAAGGGTGGGAGCAGCTAGAAAAAGAATTGGTGGAAGCAAATCGAAGAAATGACGTTTTTCAATCCAGTTTGGAACAAATGGAACGAGTGCAGGAGGTCATTGATGAGTGCAGGCCTCAGAGTGGATTGAAGTCTCAATGGCTAAGATGGATACAACAACTCCAAGACAAACCCTTAGTAGTATCCCGAACAATGAATGGGCTTTTTAGACTTGCAAAGAATTCGGAACACAAATGCAAGATCGTGGAGGGCTTCTTGAAGAGGTTGAAGAACAAGTTGGAGCAACATCCATGGCGGTCTACAAAGATTACATCATGGGGAAACATGGGGGCTATGTTTGGGCGACTGAACCGCACAGAAAAGGGAGAGGAGATAGACATCAATTGGGCCTTGGAACTAGAGGAGGGATGGGTCCCTTACCAAACGCTCTCAGCACACATCAACAAGAAGGACAAGACACCGGTGCATGGCTTTGATGGAGGTCATGAAATGTTAAGGGTGTTTGTGCCATTTGTCAAGAAAGTTTTGGCCCGGAAGGAGCCATAAACATGGGCCATTGTCACCACACTTTCCACGTCACCTGCATCATTACAGCATCACTTTTTAGCTCGGCCTATGCACAATGCCGTTCTCCTTTGAGCCCTAGGTTCTACGAATTGTTTGGTCTCCTAGAGGTTATGCCTTCCGGCCATGAATACAATAGATGAATCCTTCCTCTAGACCAAGCGCCTTACAAATTTCAGAATTACCAACATTGGGGGAAAACATTGAACTAGGATCCAACAGATTAGAGACATGCTTTATACAATGAGTCTGAGGAACCGGTGGATTCTTTCATGTGGATGACCCAAAACAGAGAGGTCAAGTTACGGGCCCGTTCAATTGAAGATCTGGAGGCTCGTGAATTGTTCTGTCGCAACATGGGAGGGCATTGGAGCGTGCAACGTGACAAATTCTTCCACTTTCCAGAAAAGAAGGTGCAAAAAGGAAAAGATGACCAATGGGTAGAGGTGGAGGCTTCAAAAGAATTCAGCAATCAATATGCGGCATATAACCATATTTTGATAGGTAGAGCCCTCTTCTTGTCGAAGTTGGAAGAAGTTGTAGATTTTCATTCTCTCATGGACGTAGATGTGGAATCAAACACTGGAGACCATTTAGTAGAGGTGGCCGGGATGTTTGACAAGAGGATCGGCGACATCATAGCTCAATGGAAAATGTTCCTATTGGAAGGAGAGACCCAAGGTACCGCGTTGCAAATCAAAAGTGATGACGAAGTGGTGAACGGGTTGCTATTAAAGGTGGACTCTGCTTTAAGAGCTTTGAAGTTGAAGTCAGTGGATTTAACTCCTAAAGAAAACAAGAAACGGAAGGCGGAAGATGACGATGACTACTCTCCGGAAGTAGCACGGCAATTTGCCGTTATTGATCGGCAGACCAAATCCATACGACACCTGGGTGTCGAAAGTCCCGGGGCCGTGGCTTGCCGAGAAAGTCTGAGAAGCGCCACTAAAGGATGGCAACGCACCAGTGAAGGGCCGTCTCGTATTTTGGAATAGAGGACCAGTGATAGATTGAAATAGACATGGACATATAGGTCTATTACAAATTTACAATTATAGCACTCTATGGATAGTTGTTTGGATGCTAGGAGGAGTGAGTACTAGTAAATGACTATGCGTACGATATGTTTTGACTTTTGATTGGCTTTTAATATGTATGTATCTATGCTTTTTTTTATATATCTATATCTATATCTATATCTATATCTCTCTCTCTCTCTATTTACGTATGATACTTGTTGATGTCTTTTCAATATCTATTATTTTGGATTCCATATTATGGCAATTGTGATTTGTGACAATTATCTTGGCTATGTAACAAGTATATCATTTAAACCTATGAGGATTTTGCTCCATTGGGAAATGGTGAGACTTCCTTTTCATTTGAACATGACCTTCTCAATTGTGTTAAAAAATGAACCTCATATTGTGATTAATTGGAACTTTGAATTGTATATGACTATGAAAATTCCAATGTGTGTTTAAGCAAAGAAAGACTGTATAAAAGTTTAAAGTACAACAAGCAATACATTTAATTCCATGGCCAAAATGTAGTGCATTATCTATTTATAAAAATTTCTGTCATTATGTGAATGAAGAAGGCCTTGCCCTGTATTTTCGATAATGAATAATTCATTAGCCATAAAATAAGTGCATGTGGGTGTGGGGATGAGAAATGTAGAAGTTTTCAAGTATGGTACGCGTAACTCTGAAAATCAATGGCCACATTCAATTTGTCACGCATTTTCTATATTCCCTGAACGTCCAAGGACTTCCTTAAATTTTTGGGAGTTTACTTTAACCTCTAAAAGTTTCTTGTCTTTTTGGGAGACAAATGCATTTTTGGGCAGGTACCTACGGGCTGAAATTTTGTTGTGATTTTTTGAAATTTTTTTGGGAGGTAGATAAATTGATTAGCTTCATGGGAATATAATTTTTTTCACAATCGGTACTCGAGAACAAAAGTTAGGACCAAATAAGCTCAACACAGGGGACGACAGGCAGCCTAAAAAATTTCTATATTTTTTTTTTTCTTTTTTAGTATTTTTTTCTTATAGATTATATTTTTGTCTAAAAAGCTTTGATTCATTTCATTTGGATTTGTTATGAGCAAATTATGGACATTCTTGTTTTCCGGGCAATCAGAGCATCTTTTTGAAAAATTTAACTTGTAGGATTCATTTTTGAATGCAATTTTCCAAATTTTTCCAACCCTAAACCAAATAACCGACAGCGGATTGGCATCGGATGCATTCGACCGCATCTGCCGTCCGTCGGCGTGGGCCCCGTCCACCACCTCAGGCCCCATCCGCCACCGGAGTTGGGTCCAAAGCGTCCGACCGCGTCTGCCGTCCGAAAACCTTTTCCCTGTTCGCCACCGTCGACCCCGTCCGCCACCGGAGTTGGCGTCCAAAGCATCCGTCCACTTCTGCCATCCGAAATCGTCTTACCCATCCGCCACCGCAATTGGCGTCCGAAGTGTCCGAACACGTCTGCCATTCGAAAACGTTGTTCCCGACCGCCACCGTTGGCCTTGTTTGCCCACACTTGCTGTCCGCCAACACCTGCCCGTCCGACGGGACTTGCCGACCGCGGCGTCTGCCAGGTCCGTCCGCTAAGTCCGTCCGACCGGTGGGACTACAATGAAAAGTTCGTTTTCCTTCCTAATGGTCATTTCCAACTGAAGTGTATAAAGTGTGAGGAAAAACTCATTTTCAAGCACTCCCGATTAACTGAATGCTAAGATCTCCAAGGGCTAGGCGCTGCAAATGAATTTTTGTGTCCCTTGCTTGGTGGTGTATAGTTCGGTGGAAGGGGGGGCCTTGTTTTGCAAGGCTTTGTAGAGGCATTGATTTTTTCATTATTGACATTCTTTTATACGGTGCACATGGTTTTTTATCTTTCCAAGATCAAGGATTAGAACCAGTTAGGATGAGCAAGGATTTTTCTAGTTGATACGGGGTCCAGGAAATGGATAAAGTGCAATGCAAGGCTTGTAAGTGTGTGTTCAGCAAGAAAGTGAGCCGTATGTTGAGTCACTTGGGATATGAAGGTTCCTCCGGTTCTCGTGATATGGGAATAAGCTCATGCTCTTGTTTGACATCTGAAATAAAAAGTTTATTTGTTCATTGCAAAGGGCTTTTCCCACAAAAACCTGTTGTGCATGGAGTTGATGGCAACGACATGCCTATATTTGGAAGCGATCTCTTAAGGGCCCGTTCGGGCACATCGCATTTTACGCAAGAAGATTCATGCATAGCACCGGAAGAAGTTTTTGTGGGTTCCGAAGGTACACCACTCACAGAAACATCTGGTTTTAGGGAGATTCCAAGGGCATCAAGCAGTAGACCTCCTAAGACACAAAGCACTCTATTGGATGGCTTTCAAGAAGCCAATAAATGCAAATTGCATGCAATGTGGGCCTTTTTTTTTTATACAGCAAACATATCATTTCAGTAGCTCGAAATCCAGCCTTTAAAGAAGCAGTGAAGATGACGGCTAAATGTGCAAGGCCGTACACTCTGCCCTCATACCATGATCTATGACATAAACTGCTTCAAGAAGCGAAGGTTGATCTTGCGGGGAAGTTGCATCAAAGAACTGAAGACAACGTGAGGAAGTTTGGAGCAACATTGTCTATTGATGGATGGAGCTCAGTGAAGAACCGCCCATTGATAAATGCCATGCTCGTATCTTCAGCTAGTGAGCATTTCCTTAGATCCATAGATATAAGTGGAGAAAAAAAGACGTCGCTGTATCTGGTGGCTATCTTGGAAAAATTTATAGAGCAAGTGGGTTCCAAAAACATAGTGCAAGTGACTGCAGATAATAGTAATGCAAGCCCGGCAGCATGGAATTTGGTGTCGAGTAAATATCCACACATCTTCTTCCAAGGATGCATGGTACATACCTTGAATTTGTTGCTCAAAGATTGGAGGGGGGGTAGTAATGGATATCAGATTCAATGAAGGATGCCGAGCTTGTGGTACACTTCTTTAGGAAAAGGCACATGCCTCTTGCTATATCTCGAAAGTACAAGACAAAGCATAGTTTATTGAAGCCGTTGAAAACCAAGTTTGCCTCTTATTTTATCATGATTGATCGCTTGTTGGAGGTGAAGAGCGCAATGAGATAGAGTGTGGTGGATCCACAGTGGGTTACATAAGTGAACACACGCATGACATCTCGACAAGTATACAATATTGTTGTGGCCGAGCATTCTTGGAACCGTTGGACGAATGTGCAGGAATTGACCGCCCCAGTTGTATGGGGTCTACGTGATTTGGATGCAAAAACACCGTGCATGGAGAAGGTGTTGCACATTATGAAGAACTTAGAAGAACATCTCCTTTGTTTACGAATGGAGCCTTTTTGTTTGGACGTTGAGAAGGCAAAATTGTTGGAGGTAGCGTTCAAAAATCGATGCAAGAAGGGAGAGATTGATCTACATTATGCAGGAGCTCTTTTGAACCCGTACCTTCTTCACGATAAAGAACTAGCCAACAATCAGAATGCAACTGATCAATGTAAGCGTGTTATAATGAAAATATGTGACCCCAAAGAGTATGCAGCGGTGGTCAAAGAATTTGTAGCCTTTTGACATAGGGACCCTCTGTTCTACAACATGTTGGAGCCAGATGAACAAATGCTATCGACACACGGTTGGTGGGACTTTGAGGGGGCATGTGGAAAACTCATTGCTCCAATCGCAAAGAGGATATTGGCCCAACCGGTGTCATCATCTTTGTGTGAACGAAATTGGAGTAGCTACTCCTATGTTCACAACAAATCTCGGAACAAGTTGACAACGGAGAAGGCAACGGATTTGGTGTGTGTGTATAGCAATTCCAAAGTCGTGGCCACATCAAAAGAGAAGTATGAGAAGAAGTGGTACCGTGACAATGTGGACTCCAAGGAATCAGAGTCGGGGTCTGGTTCGGAGCCAGAGGATGATAGGCCTCACCCGCTAGAAGAGGTCCTGAACTCCGACACAGAAAATTCGCATGATGAATCGTACCGTAGTCCTAACAAGACCAATGAAGAACGAGGAGGCAATGATAGAGATGCATTTGAGTTTGGATCGGAAGATGAGAATGATGGATATAATGAGCGAGTACCTTCGATAGCCAGATTTGTGGATGGATCTGGATTTCTGAATAGCAAGAAGGTTCTATTACAAAATGAGGATGTTTACGTGGAGATAGTGGAGGCTAATAGAACAACGATGTCCAATGGTGGAATCAATGGAATTGATAAAGTCATTTGGATTTCTGAGTCTCCGTCCACAGGAAAGGTACAAGAGGAAGATAACAACAAACAAAATGAAGGTGGAGGAGGTGACATGAATGTCCAACAAAAAGTCAGCAGTACAGAAGATGAACTTCTCTCAGCGTTGGCAAGAAGAAAAACTGCGGAACCCACTGCAAGAAAGGACAAACCAAATGAAGTGCATCAAAATAGTGATGGATTTCTAATGGAACGTGGAAGCCCGATTTTTGCCAACCAAGGCAAAAGCAAGCAACAACTTAGTGAAGAACCACTAGGACGACCATGTAGTGTTCCTCCACGTGCCCTATTTGGAAGCAGTAGTAGAACTTGGGATGGTTCAAAGAACTTAAGTTTTGGAAAACGGCTTGCCCAGATTCCAAAAGAGAAGGTGCCTTCCATCAATCAAAGTCATAGCATAATATCATCCACCAATGATGATAAGGATGACACCTTGGCTGCAATGGCGCTTCGGAACGCTTCTCGCAATGCACCACCACGACAAAACAGGAAATTGTCATCCCGTATGTCGCAATCTGAAAATGCAGTCAAGATAACCATTCAGGAAGGGCACACATCAGGAAACAGGAGGTCAAAGAAGGCACCGAAGGCAATAAGAAAAGAGTTATGCAACCTTTTGCAATTTCTCCAACAAAAGAATAAAATGTAGGTAGAACTCCCCTTGATATACGGCGGCCTGTTTCACAGACAAAAATGAAACCGATCCCATGTCCTAAGGAAGAGAAGAGAAAAGCCATATTGAATGTAAAAATTGAAAAAAAGAAGGGCCGAAGAAAGAGGTCACGTACTTCGAAAGAAGTACAAGAGGGAGGATGGAACCTTCGATGCTCTTCATTAGAGAACATGGAAGACGAATCCAACGAAGAAGACAACAAATGGACAAAAGGATGTGAGAGTAGCGGGGCAGAGGTGAAAGGAGATGATGATTACTGTCCTTAAATAGGAGTTGAAGAGACGCAGACTTAGGGATTTCATATGCATATATTACATGTACAAATAGCATGCAATGGGAAAATGTTGTTTTTATTGTTTATTGTAGCACTACCATGCTTTTTTATGTAATGAAAAAATTTACAATTTTTTTTGGTGTGCAAAACCATATGGAAATTTTTATATCATTTCGACATCCATTTTATTTGGGGGAAACAATTTGTTTTTTTATATATATGTGTGTGTGTGTGTGTTTGTTTTACACCCTAATTTTTTGGGTATGCATCTAGATTTAGGGATTTTGTTTCTTCTTTTTCAAATCCATATTTTGGTAATAAGACCTGGAGTTATATATTTGGTTGGTTTGAAAATTTAAATTCCTTTTCACATCTTGTATATGTTTACTTGGACATTTGCGTTTATTAAAAAAATTTCACTCTCAATTTTTTTGGGTAGTACATCTTTGTTTAGGTGAATTTATTTGGTTTTTTTATATCCTATGTTGTTAGGGTTTGACCTTTGGAATCTTCCGAAAGTTCTTCATATTTTCTCACACCCAATTTTTTTGGAATTGTAAAAATTTGTTAATGACCATTTTTCCTTTCTTTCCACATTCTATATTTTGGGATAGGTGTTTTTGGTTTACATCTTGAGGACTTTAGGTGAAATTTTTATTTCTCTTTCCACATTCTTTTCTTTTCCCTAAGACCCCAAGTTAGACACCACCTTTTGGTTTGGAATTTTTCATTCTTTTTCACATCAGGTACATTTTGGTTTGACACTTGGGTTGGTGCTAATGTATTCATTATTTTTCACATTCTATTTTTTGGTATAGCACTCTTTGGTTCAATATTTTTTTTTCTTAAACATCATTTTTGTTGAGGGGCTATACACTTGGGTTAGGTATAAAGTTTTGATTTCTTTCACACCCTATATTTTGGAATAAAACACTTCAATTAATATAAATTTTCTAATTTCCATATTTATTGACACTCCATTTTTTGGGCTACGTCTCTTTGGTGTAGGTTTGATTTATTTTTCTTCTTCTACCTCCTTTCTTTAAGTAAACTTAGGATTCGAGTGTTAGATACTTGGGTTGGTTAGAAATTTTTCATTTTTATTCACATCCTATATATTTAGATTTGACACTTGGGTTGGTGTAGAAGTTTTGATTACTTTTCACACTCAATTTCATTTGGGGAAGAGTGCATCAATGAATTCCAAATTTTTCATTCTTTTTCACATCCTAAGGTTTTGAGGATTGCCACTTACTTTGATTTGAACGTTATTATATTTTTTTGCACCCTAATTTTTTGGATAGGTGTCTTCTGGTTTAGGTGATATTTTTATTTCTACTTCTATATCCTTGTTTTTTTATTAGATCGGTTAGGCACTTGGGTTGGTTTGAAATTTTCATTCTTTTTCACATCATAAATGTTTTGGTTTGATTCTTTGGTTGGCACTTGGTGCAATATTTTTGACACTTCGATTGGTGTGAAAGTTTTGATTTTTTTCACACCTAATTTTTTTAGTTAAAATAGTTCACTCCAAATTTAGGAAAAAATTATCTAACCATAATTAAACATAGTCATATCCATAAACAAAATATATGCAAATCATATTTAAAACTAGAATCATATGAAAAATTTACCAATCCCCTTAGTATAGACCTTCACCAAAATCTCAAAATTTTGCACTATTAATCTCCATATAAACCACCCGTCCAACCCACAGTCCGCTAGGACTTGGGTTGTCCCCCCAGTCATGCAACGTCCCGTCTGCCCAAAACACGACCGTTGGACATCCACCCTCCTGCCCGCCAAACTTCTGACCGTCTGCCCTCTTGTCCGCCAAAATTCCAACTGTCTGCCCTCCCGTTCGCCAAAATTCCAAACGTCTGCCCCCTCGTCTGCCAAAATTCCGACCATTCGGCCTTCCGTTCGCCAAAATTCCGACCATCCACCCTCCTGTTCCCCAAAATTCCAAACATCCGCCCCCTCGTCCGCCAAAATTCCAACCATCTACCCTCCCGTCCGCCAAAATTCTGACTATCAGCCCTTGGTCCGCCAAAATTCTGACCATCCGCCCACCCATCTGCCAAATTTCTAAATGTCGGCCCTCCGTCCGCCAAAATTCTGACCGTCCACATTCTTGTCTGCCCTGCTGTCCGCCAAAAGTCCAACTGTCCGTTGTTTTACCTGGACGCCCGCTGCATCTGTTGCGTCCGAATGTCCGCACATCTAGACGTCTAATTTTTGGATGTCATTTGCCTTGGGATGCAATGTCCCGTCAACCCTGTAATGGACAAAGTTAACATAGGATAGAGTAAGGTCCTAGAATTCAAATTGGCAAGTCCAAGAAGGATTACTTCAACATCATACAAGGCTGAAAAGAGTTTCAAGGAAGTCTTCAGTGATTTAGAAGTCATTTAATGTGACTGACAACTTGTATGCAACTTCATCATGTCACAAAGTAACTTAAAAATGACTTCGAGGAGTCACAGAGAAGTCATTATTCACGACTTAATATTCCCATTCAACTGTCGCAACTCCGAAGAGAGTTTTCAAGTTCTCACAGGCCCTAGGCAATGACCAACACCTTTAAATGACCTTTGATATCATAAAACTACTGTAAATCTTATTTAATGAGAATATATAAATTGGACATCTACTGAACGGGCCTAGCTTCCCTTCTAATCATTAGCATTTGATGGAAAGCAATCAAGGACAAATCAAGGGAAGATCGAGGAGGTCAAGTCTGCCAAGTCACTCATTAGTCCACTATAATGACAACAATCTGATATTAATGGTCAGCTATTAATACCAAACTCTGTGATCCTGTAGTCTGGCTTCCTCATGAGGGATAGCTACCTCATGAAAGCCAGCTTCCTCATGAAACACAACTTCTTCATTCACTTAAGCACATACAAATATGCACTTGAGTCTGAAGTCGTGCCTCTGGAGAAGCACTGTGGTAGGAGAGTCGACTCCACAAAGAAGGCGCCAGTTCCTCCTAGCGTACTCCACAGTTCAGATTTCAAGTACTTGTTGCCAGTTTAGACTTTGCTAAGCCTTTTCCACTGCAAGCATCTGAGGCCTGGAATTGAGTGTCGCATGGCCCAATTGTGAGTTTGAGAATCTCTTAGAGGCAATGGAAAGTCCGCCTGCAATAGAAGGGCAAGTACAAGCTATGGCGAGACAAAAACGTGGCTGCGGTGCAGGTGAGGATGCTGCCAGTCATCAAAGCAAGAGAGGAACTGTAAGTGGATCTTTCCACATACTGCATCGTTAGTTTAAATAAAAGCACCGGAGTTTCCTATCAGCATTGTTTGTAGCCTTCTAAGCAATTCGTGGACACTGTATATTAAGAAGTCGTGAAATGGCCATGCATTCCTTAGTCGAGGGAAAAAGAAGATGGAAGTTTGTCTTCATGGTGCTCTTCAAGACCGTTGAGATACTACAATCATTGTGCAGTCCCATTCATTCACTAAACTGACTGCACAATAGGGTTTTGTGCCGATGGCATTTATTTACAAGCGCCGCCATTGACTGAGCGCATAGTAGTCGTAGAGGAGTTGTCCTGAAGTTGCATTTAGTCACTATTAACTCTTTCACAACGTTTGATCAGTCCTTGCCAAGTCATGAAGCACTTGAACTGCATTTAATGCATGCTGGCATTGTGAAATGGAGCACCTATTTCCATGTTTCCTCCTTGCATGTTTTGCTTCTGTCTCCCTGCCATTATTGTTCTGTCTTACTCATGGAAATATATTCTATTGTTTGGCCCTTCTAGATGTAAGGGTAAGGCCGGTGCAACAGCTCGGGAAATGACGACATTATGGAGGCCATGCACACAAACCCAATTCCGGGAGGTCCAGGGACGGTAAGTTTCCAATGCAACATTGCACATCGACAACTTCTCTTTCAATTGGGCGTCGCTGATACCAGAGGATGTTTTGTGAGGCTCACTTCTGAAGTCCAACTTGTGGTCTCATGTGGGGTCTAGAAATTTGAGATAATGATAGGTGGGCTGTTAAGATTCAAATGTCCAAGTAGAAGTGTCATGCATTGTTGCTCTGTTTTGGGTTAGTGGAGGTTGTGTTGATTAGGTTAAATGATTTTTGACACAATTTAGATGAATATCATCCTAGGAAACGTCCCTTGAAACTTCATTCATGGATTCCTCAAGAGAAGGGAGGCTGATTAGGGCTTGAGTCCACAAAAAGTGCCGCCAATGTCTTAGGGGAGTATGACCATAGTCCTGAAGAAGTTGGGAAAGTCATCAAAAAGTGTCATAACAGTCATGGATGAGTATTGCGGGAGTTGTGCGGGAGTTGTGTCGTAGTCGCGAACAAGTAGCGCAGCAGTCTATAACGACTTGCATGGGTGTTAGTGAGTCATTCACACAGACTAACTTGCGCATCAAGAATACATTAATGCTACACATGAATGTGACATATAGCCCTTTCCCTTTCTTGTCTCCAATAGAGTGTAGGGTCTGGTGAATTTATAACTATAGCAATTATAGCGACCTAGAAGAGGGATGTGGATACAAAGTTTTCCGAATTTGTGCAGACAACGTCAAAGTAATCTGCAGCAATAGAAAACCTTTGTAAGATGTTCCAGAATTTCATGCAAGGACAAAGCCTTTATACCTAGCCAACCCTTTTGTGTCAAAGTCGGCACTGGAGAATCATGAGTCCGAAGGGCAGGGTGCAGGGAAGAAGCGCACGCGTCTATACTTGGCATTAGTAGCTGATGTGACTATGTCATCAGAGGACAAGCTTGCATTTGTCAAACCGTCTTGGATGCATTCCCTTGAAGTGCCTCGCAAGTGGAAAGTTGCCAACAGGGGAATTGTACCCGCGGATGTTGCTCGATTGGAGAAATCAAGCTCTCCAGACACGGAGGCCGCCATCATCTCGTGCACTCCATTGACAATCAACCTACCTGGTGGAAACACGGTGACTAAGTTAGGAGTGCCTGAACTCGCCTTAAGCGACCAATCAAAGCGGAGTGGAATGTTTGCTGAAGTGGATGATGCAGTGGGACCCAACGTTGTTGAGGACACTTCCAAACTTGGGGAATCGGAAGCGGCAGGTGCATCAGAAGAAGGCACCTTGCAGGCGTCGGTGGTAGGGGCTGACCCAAAACCTGCCGAAGTGCTGTCATCAGTTGTCGTAGTGAAAGCGGCTTTGGAACCCGGTGACGCCAATGTGGATGGCCTTGATGTTGGGTACCATTGAAGCAAGTGATCCTAAGGAGAAGGCCATTGAAGCAGACCCATTGAAGAAGATGCATCTCTTGAGAAGGTGATTGACATTGCTGGAGTGGCTCCCTGTCAGAAGAAGCCTGTCGCTGTTGAAGGTGGTACGTCTCAAAAGAAGGACATGGATGCTGCCCCTAAAGAACCAAATCCGTCTCAGAAGAAGGCCAAGAAAACAGCTAAGTCGCCAGTGAAGTTGCCCGTCAAGGTACATGTTGCCTTTGGGATTCCTCAAACTATGTTGACAAAGGGGAGGCTTGGAACAATCAACAGCGATGGGGCTACAGGGAGTACTCGGGGAAGGTCTCAATTAGTAGTATTTGATGTGCAAGGGACATTGCTGGATTGTAGCTTGCTTGCAAAAAGAAACCCGAACCCTAAAATCAAGCCAACCACAAAAACAAACTTAAAGAGAGTTGTCTTGAGGCCATAGTTGAAACCGTTTTTTTCTCGTTGCTTTGTGCACTTTGCCGTGGATTTTTGGAGCAACAAGACCACAGCCTTCATGGAGGATATTCTGCCAACCATGATGGGAGGCCCTTTCAGGGGTCTTAATGCTATTCCATTATTTTTCTGATTTGGTAAGCAGTGGGAGTTCAGGGATAGTGTGGACGGAGTCCCTCCGTCGTGGGGGAAAAATCTGACAAAAGTGTATGTAGCGTGGCCTCAATTTAGCACGGAGAACACCATCATTGTAGATAGTAAATTTTGTAGAGTCGCCTGCAACCCCACAGCAAATGTTATTGTAAATTCCTTGTTTTATGTGACTGAATTGTCCAGCTTGGCAGACGACAAGGAATACTTAAAGTGTTCCTTGTGGCCACTTTTGGAGGCACTTTCAAAATGCCTAGACGTGGCTGCTTTCCGATCCAAGTACCCGTCACTAGGGCATGCAAAAATGGATGACCTCATTGCAAAACGCCAGCAGGGGTCACCGTATGAGTTTCTGGACATTGCAGAAGGTGAGGGGACAGGCGACCTACATGCTGGCGCATGTGTGAAGGCCCCCCTATCTTCTAATGGACCCCTTGTATCTAACTGCACTAGTGTTACGTTGCAGAAGAAGCAGCAGCCTTGAGAGACCAAGGCAAAGATAGTGGCAAGGGCAGACAAGAAGCATGATGCTTGGTCTAAGAAGGAAAGAATTCAAATGCTCTTCTTGTAAAGTAAGCCTAGAGAACCCTCTTAGGCAGTTTCTGTTGGACTTGTGGTAAGTCCACAGGAGTTTTGTACTTTTTCAGTTGGGCAACTAAACCGTTGTGAAGTAATACTCATCTGAGTCGCGTGGCAGTCGCGCAATAGTCGCAAGGTAGTCGCAATGTACTTGCGCAGGTGTCATAGGGAAGTAACATCCGCAAGGCAGTCGCAGTGAAGTTGCGTCTGAGTCAAGTCTATATTTTGTTCAATAGTGAGTGAGTGCAATTGAAGGCAAAGATGCCCCACTGTGATTTGAAGTTTGAGGCTACGAGATTCCCATTGCATTTTTTCATGCATGACCGTGCCTTTGAATCCTAAACCGGTCAATCCAATCAAAGGGTTGTAGCTTTAGCCCATGCGAGGTGTACTAGTAGCCGATATCTGCAGAGAGGGGTCATAGTTGGAATGATGAAGGCATTGTTGTAGCTAGTGGTTAAACCGCAGTACCCTAAACCCTCATGCAAGACGTCTTGAAGTGAATGTAGCTTCCTTGTTTTGTAAGCGGCCTTGTGCTCATGCGCTTTCATTGCATGTAGATTGTTCCTTGTGACTAACGCGTTGTTGTGATGCAGTTCAACATGGGCAACGAGGTGTTCCTATTCAACCCTATGGCCATGGGACAGAAAGTAGCAAAAAGAACTGTGAGTGGATTGCCTGGTAACGGCATCTTCCATTTCAAGGACATATTGGAGCCTTGGCTGAAGGTCAACGTCAGTGAGATTCTGTCGTCTGGTGCCCGTGGTGTGTCTCTGATGGTTCCACCTACGGACCTCGACATGCAGATAGTTGACCAAGCGAAGGGGATCTCCGTCCTATGGCATGGCAAGCATGTCAAGTTCACAACTTGAAATTGCAAAATGCTTAATGCACATGAGTGTGGGTGAGGGAGTAGATCAGTGGATGATCTGCGTAGAATTGTGCAAAGACGCCATTGTAAGTGTCGAGAGACACTGGATTGCTCAATTTTATGTAAATGCAAACCTTTCTTTTGAGCACCAATGTAATTAAGTGCAATGAATTGCATGCCAACCATGTGTAAGTGTAAGTGCCCATTATTTGTTAGTGATGCAACGCGGTAGGGCGTCTTAGTCTCAGTTTAGTAATAAAGTCTAGTTGGAGTCCCTCATTGCATGTTGTGGGAGACGGGACTCATTTCTCGGAAGTTGTCTTGCTGCGTGACCGCAAACTCCAAGTCTAGACACGTCTATGTTGCTATTGCTGCGAGGCCATAAGTTGCATAGTAGTCACTTATACAAATGGACTTAACCGCAAACTGTACAATCACATGACTGCAAAATGACTTTTGCTTCTCTCGGCAACTGCACCACCTCTCTGCTTGTGCACTTTGTTGTAACTATAGTATTACCCCGATGTCTCATTTAAACCAACTACTACTGTCCAATGACTTCCGTGTGACTTGGTCACGACACAGTGGCCCAATAGCACCCATTTTCCATAACTGCTGCACGACTCCTTCATAACTACAAAATGACTGTCCATTTGCATGGATGTCACAGTCCACGTCAAAATTGTAAGGTGTCATCCGGAACTTCTGTAGAAGACACCACGTGGACGTCCACGTTGTATAGTCGCCAAATTTGCTTTCTAGGTCAGCCTTTTTCATCCATCGCCTCCTCAGAGAGAAAAAGATGGTGATGATAGTTTTTCCAATACTTCTAAAAACGTAGATTTTAGACTAATACATATGACAATTATACAACTGCACTAGACGCAATCGTTTTTGAGTCATTTTCCAATTAAATGACTCGTATTAGTTGCAGAAGTGTCATTCATCGCAGTCATTTATACTCCCTTTATCTTGTAGTGTCGCCTGATGGGTCATACACTAAGTACTTGTCAATTCACCACAAGCCATGTGAATTCGCAACTGACATTACATATCCACATTTCTGCAACATTACCTTAAATAAATAAATTCTACTTTCATAAAGTAAGATTCCTAGTTTACAGTCATCACAGGAATTTCAAAAATGACACATGAACACATACCTCCTATATTGTTCCATGTGTTAGGTGTTGTCGAGTACAAAACTATAAATCAGTTTTCTAAACTCATTTGACATACGAAGATTCCACCCCCTTCCTTCCAACACTTCAGCACATACAGTAGACTCTTCATTAGCATCCCGTACTCTCTTTGTTGTTGGTGTGTATTCTACAAGGTACTCATTCAAAAATCCTATAGCTTCCTTTCTCAAATACCCATATGCCATGCTACCTTTTGATTTTGCTTTGGTCTTCACAAAACTTTTTAGTCCTTTCATATACTGCTCAAACAGGTACATCCACTGTATATGGATAGGTCCACAAATGAATAATTCCTCCACCAGATGTATTGGTAAATGCATCATTATCACAAATACAGATGGAGGGAACTCTTTCTCTAAAGCACATATGGTTTTTGCAACATCTTCTAACATTTTTGTGCTTCTATTGAGAATCCACCACCTTTGTACATGTTTTCTTGAACAATCTATTGACTCGCATCACTACTGCAATTACAGTGGAAGTACTAATATTCCTCAAGCACACTAGAAGAACTTATTGCATTAGTATATGAAAATCATGGGTTTTTAGTCCACCTAGCTTCCCATCTTCTACTTGTTGTTTTAAGGACCCAACATAATTAGTAGGAAATCTGATTTCCCTCAAAGTCTTGAAAAACTCTTCGCTCTCCACTCTTTTCAAGACATAAGGTGCATTTGGCTTAAAGAAAGTAACAACATCCGGATTAGGTTGTAGATGCAAATGTCTCTGTCATACGCGCAATCTAGGCGTAAGTATCCTTAACACAAAAATATGCCAAGATAACACAAAATATCGTCCCAAGGAATTTCCGAATTATATGTAGCTTATTCTAGGTATCCGGCTTTTCTATCTTTTTTTCTTCTCACCTACTCAACATTTTCCGGATCCTTTCACAATCCGGACCATAAACTATCCAAAATCCGGTTTACGTCTCTTCTTCAAATCCGGTTTTCAATACCTCTGTTTTACCTTCAAAGGATCCACTAGTTGATCTTTTGAGGGGGGTAGGGACTTCACCACTCCTGTTCTCCTACAATTCTAACAAACACAAACAACAACACCTGAGTATTCGAAACGTTGCAGCAAGACAAAAGATCCGGATCCTCACAGCTTCCGGATGGCAACTCCAGACAGCAGGTCACTCAGTAATACTTCACTCTCCCTTACTACAACGACAGATCTCAGAATCCGGAATAAGTTATGGGGGTGTGATCTTTCTAGAGGTTAGATGAATCCTAAGGCTGGCAGATCTTCCAGACAGGTGGGGGCTTCCTTGGGCGGGCGCTTACCTCCGCACGTCTTGACAACCGGACTTGCTTCCCCGCTACTCTATGATCTGGACTACTCTTCTGGTAGTTTAAAGACACTGTGCGCAGCTCCTAAGTCAACGATCCAACAACATTACAATAGCACACTCTTGACTCAGACCGTACGCTACTAAATCCAGATTCCTCCTCACCCGTCCTTTCCTTCCAATACCCAGACCACAGGTCAACACAATCCGGATACACTGATAAAGCCAAACTGCATACCCGAGGGCTTAGATTTCAAAAAGGGAATGAAATACAATTGAATATCAACTAGGAGGGAATGAGGGGCAACTAACTTGCCCGCCCTTAAAAATCCAAAACAAAACCAAAGTCAACACCCTAAAAGCGAAAAAAGGCTCCCCACAAACTGGGGCAACCTTACAAACACATCAAGGAAATCCCAAATAAACCGGGAAGTCCTTATCCCCACGTTTCCAGAAATCGGGCCCACACTTGGAATCCGATTCCGGGATAAAACTATCCAAATTCTAATTCACCACCATAAGTAGTCCCCTTCTAACTACTTGGCCACCCGAGATTTCTTTGAACTCCCGGCTCCCTGCTTGGCTGTCAACTTACCAGGACCCTTTGCTGGCGTCATTTTGGCTGGTTGAGGTGGATTCTGACCGATCGCAGGAGACGTCTCGTCCTCCTCCGTATCTTCCTCAGATTCTGAGCCCGACTCAAACTCTCCAGACTCGGAATCTTCAATCTATTGCTTCACTGGCTTCTTGCTTTCTGGTTTCCGCTTCTCCGACTTCCGGAGTTTCAACTACCTTTCAGGTTCCACCATCTCAAGTTCTTCATCCGGATCCGAGATTTCGGCCTCCACTATTTCCGTCCTTTTGTTCAGCCGGGTTTCTGGCTTGGGTTCCGGTTTCGTCTCTGGAGCCGGATCTCCTAAGTCAATCAATTGCATACCCCGTGCTGGTGACTGTTCCAACATATGAGGGAATCTCTCCGGGTGCTCTCTTGCCGAATTCATTGTCCCCAAACCTTCTAACAGATCTCTCCGGATCGGCAACCTCTGCCCAGCCTTTCCAAATCCCGACGAAGACTGTGAGGAAGGGGCAAAAGTATTTACCGTGCCCCAGTTCGGGAAATGACTCAGGGGAGGCATCCTAGGCATTTTAAACAAGGACTTCAAGCCTGGATCTTCTTGTGTTCCGGAAGTTTCGACTCTATGCTTGCCCGGGGACTCCTTGAAGATATCCGGAAGTAACCCAAAGTCGTCCTTGGCCACATCCAAGTGTTTTAGCAACTGCCTCATATCGTCCAAAACAATCTTCATCTTGGCCTCGTAATTGACCAGGACCTGCAGCACTCTGGATCCGGTAACAGTGCCGTCGTTCTCGAGTTTCTTTGTGTAAAGCGCGGACCGGATGATTTGATGTTCCGGTTCTTCTACCAACACCTTCAAATCCTTGACTAGCTTCAGGGCATTCGTCTCCTTCTTCCGGGATGAGATCGATTGCCCCTCCGTCCAGTAGAACTTGTTCTTGTAGTAATCTCACTCCGCCTTAAGCACCTCGATCTGCTTGTCCTTCTCTTGGAGTAGTGCCGGATCGGGTCTCTTCCGGAGTTTGTTGAAGATCTGATCCGTCTCAACATTTAACTCCCTGGCCACGCTCGTGATGACCTCTGCCATCTCGGCGTGCCTCTTTCGGCACTACACCATCCATCGGGTTCCGGCCTCATAGAAGTCGGACACATCAGAAGATTCTGGTGATGGCTGGGTGAGGGACGGATTTGGTTCCGGCACGTCCAGACTTGTTCTTCGTGCGTCCGGATTGGTGGTCTTCTGTCGCTTCTTCTTCTCCAGCGGCTTCGGTTCCGGATCCTCCTCTTCCTCTTCTTTTTCTAATGCCGCTTCTCCCATCGGCTTCAACTCTTCTGTGAATCTGTACTTCAGGATCTGCATTTCGGTCTCATAGGCAACTTGTTCCTGCCGGGTTATGAAATCAAAATGATGATACATATGGAACAAGTAAGTACTGAGCGGACTCTGCTTGGCCTTGTCGATAGCCACCGCCATCTTCTTGACCTTTTGGTGGATTATGGTCGCCCAGTTCACGACCCGGCCTTCGAGTGCTCCGAAAATCATATTCGTCACGGTAATCGTAACCCTGGTTGGCTTTTCCGGATAGACGATGGGAATCAAGAAATTCAGTAATCGTCTATGGCGCTCATTGATACAGTCACTAACGGTGAAACCCTCCTTATGGTGCGGCGGTTTCTTGAACTTGTCTTCATAAAACTTATTCGTCCGGGTCGCATTTCCGGATCCGGACTGCTTCAACCCGTAAGTTTCCGCCCACATCCCTTCCGTCCAAGATGCCCACCGACCTCTTGGCGTCGGCTCGAACTGGTTTGGTGTCCCCATAACCAGCTCCCAAAGAAAATCTTCACTCCTAACTGTCCAGGGTTGCCGGATGAACCCGATACGACCTAGTTTGAAGAGATCTTCTTCTAACTCTAAGCGCCCAATGGAGTCCGACGAAATGACTGGGTACAGAAGTTTGACAGAAGGAATAGTCTTCTGTCCCTGCGCCGATGATCCCGCCATCTTCTTGTCCTACAATCGGGTGCAATCGGCACCCTCCTTTCTTTCTCTCCCTATCCGGCCTAACTCACCACTCTTTCACTCTTCTAAAAAAAACGCGCTCCAAAACCTGCAAGCACACACACCTCCTCGAGCGGAAGAAAGAGGGAGAAAAACAAAAGGCCTATCTGCTTAAGTACCTGGCCAGTGACCGACACCCGTTGGTTCGGCCATTTAATGCGCCGCCATTTGCAAACGGATCCCTAGTTTTCATAGGTCAGATCCCTAGTTTTCATAGGTCAGATCCCTAGTTTTCATAGGTCAGACCCCTAGTTCGTAGGTTGCCTGAATCCGGATCCCATTCCGGTTTCCAGATTCCGACTAAAGTCTGTTTCTTACCTATTCTACAAGTTTTTGCAAGCCGGAATTTCCTAACTACCTAATTTCTACTAAATGTTCCGGTTTGCGGCTTTACTACTACAAATTTTTGAAAATATTTACGGAATTGATCCTAAACTAGTCCGGATTTCTAAATATTGACATTGCGTGTTTCCATAGTCTCCTTATACCACGTACACACAAGTCTTCCCTTGACTTCACCCGATCTGTCTGTCATAATAACGTATAAATTCGATATTCACAAACATTCTTTTCGCAGTGCATTAGATCAAGGAGGTGTCAAATTAGCAATTTCTGTAGAAAAAAACAAAAATCCAATGCCATGAAATTTTAGCTAGAAAGGCATGCTATGCTGACAACGATTACCACAAGCATTGTGCATATACACATGAAGCAACAACCACACATGCACAAAATACAGTAGTTTGTATATTGCAATTGACTATCCTTCCTGCTTATGCTTGACATGATCATGTGATCGCACTATCACATATGGAATTACATGAAAGCATATACTTCTTTGTACTTTTCAAAAACAAGCATTAACCTAAAGCTACTCAACTACCTTGCGCAAATAAATAACACAATGTGGTTCTTTAGGCTTCTCATAAAATAAAAACAATGCAGCTACTGATTTCACGTCTATAAATGAATAAAACTACCTATTCCTTGTCACTTCTAAAGTAATTAAGAATCACCAACCTCTTCACAAAAGGAAGAAGGGCCACTATTACAATGTTTGCTTTTACAATTCAAGGAAGCCATGTTTTCTTCCTTCAAAGCGGCATGACTTTCCATACTTTTTATAAGCATAACTTCCTTGTCATCAACAATTGAATACGTCAATATGAAGACTTCTGCCTCAACATACTCACTATAATATGCAAGATTGCAGTGAAACCTTCTACAAAATAATTCAATCAAACTTCAGCTACGTTTGCATGGAAATTTGAAAAGGCGATTTTTCCTCTATTCAATTAAATATAACATTTCATATTTGCTGCCTACATGAATTCCATTCCCATTTACACTGCTGTTTGTCCTTGTTTCAATCCTAGTAATTCAAACAATTCAAGTGCTGTTCATTTGTCACTTACCTCCCAATATGGAAGTTGGAAAAGAATGCTGACTCTTTTCATTCTTGTTGATTTCACTAGGTCATGCTCGGCATTTTGACGCCCCTACATTGCAAGTACGACTCCCTCCATGCTTCACGGTGGATGATAGTCAAGCCAGATTGTCGAGGAGGTGCAACATCATGGTTCAAATGTCCATTGAATGTTGCTCAAGCGCTCGGGGGGTGCACTTAATGTATCTAATCCAAACAACGTGCGAACAAAACTTTGTACCCCCTATATTATATCCTAAAATTTAAGTAAATGAAAACAAAAAAAATATGAATATATTCTCCTAATTTGAAAGTTTATGTTTTGAATTATTGATATTTTTATTTGCTAATGATAATTAGTTACAAATTTTTGAAGTAAATAGATACACTACAGAACTGAAAAATAACTTTCACACCCCTATATTATATCCTCAAAAATTGTCTAAAAAATGAACAAAAAAATCCTAAAAATAATTCTCTATTGAAAGCTCATTTTGAGTTGAATATTGATGCAATAGTCATCTAAATGTGTTCTCTATAAATATTTGAGTTGAAAAATATGCCATTTTAGGTTCATTTTCAACCTCTTCTAGAAATCATTCCATATTTCATTTGAGTTGGAAATTTTGGCAATAGAAACCTTTAGTCATTACCAAACAATGCTCAAAAGTTTAGGTTGAAATTATAGTTTATTAGAAACCACTTGTTCGCACGTGGTTTGTAGTAGTAGAACCAAGTGCCCTCCCCGAGCTCAAGCGTTCCTCCATTGGTGGTGCTCCTTCAGCCACCTCCAATTACCAAGAAATACTATTTTGTTCGGCTTTGTAGAATGCTCTGCAATAGTGCCTTCACCACACTGGACAACCAAAATATCCTTTGCCGGTTTGCCCTCAAATCAAAGTATAAGTAGGGAAATCATTTATGGTCCACATGAATATGCTTCAAAGTGTAAAAGGCGGATTACGGCCACGTGGTCGCAACATATGAACTGCAGGAACACCTGCCCAAAGTTCCTTTAGATCGTGTATAGGTGGCTGCAAATACACATCAATGTTGTCTTCAGAAGGAGATTTTGGTCCGAGAATGATCATCGTGAGGCTAATAAAAAAGCACTTTGTCATGAGATAAGTTATAAAAAACTAACATAACTGGCCAAATTGAATGTTTGGATGATTGGAGACTATGTGGATTTACTCCATCCAGAGACAATCCCATCCTCACGTTCCTGGCATCTTCACTAAAGTCTAGGTAATTCTCATCTATATAGCGCCAGTGCTCACTGTCAACTACGGACCTCATCTTTGCATCTCCAGAGTGATTAGTTGAGTGCCATATCATGTGCTTAGACAATTGTGGGCGCCTAAACATTCTCTGCAATCTCTTTTATCACCGAAAAGTACCTTAGCACTCAGATTGGAACAGAGTTTGAACCATCAATATATCTAGACTTCTGGCATTTGGGGCACTTGTCTAATTCTGAGTTTTCTTTCTAGTATAATGTTTTTCCACACTCACAGCAATGTATGATCTTATGCGACAAGCCCAATTTCATGAGCATGGTCTTCATTTCATACAAGTTTTTAGGACAAGTATTGCCCACAAGTAAAACATCATGCTTCAGAAACATCAGAATCTTGTCCATGCAATGATGGCTTATCAAAAAAAGAGTGCATAACGACATCAAAATGATGCCAAATGGTAACCTGTTGATGCTAGACCCTTCAAATAGAGGCTCCTATGCTCAAAGAAGTAGATCCTCCAACAAATTGCTCTCATCAGACTCTTCGTCCTCTCCTGACAAGTCACTAAAATGTCGAAGGCTATCCTCCTCATCTGTGAATTGTTCATGAATTTCATCCACACGACCGAAGAAATTATGAGCCATGTCATCCAAGTGCAAATTTGTGTTTGGGGGAGGATCCTTGGAGTTGTCATAATCTTTAGCATCCAAAAATTGCTTTTCTGCGTCCATTTCTACTTCACCTCCAGGGGAGTCGTCTGCACAGTGCGCATAACCTGCTGAATTCTAATGCAAGTAATCAACTACTGTTACTAGACTTCTATGAATTCACAAGTGTCATATTAATGAACTTCATGAAGAAATTCAATGTCAGAATCATTCCAGTGTGTTGACGGCAAGGACGTCATCACACTCTATGCATTAGTAGCAAAATGGTGCATGGGCACGTATTATAAGGATGGCCATATACTAAAAGCATATAGAAAGACATGAAACACTATTGGAATGCAATTCAACACTACTTTTGGCCATTCACTCAAGCGCACGCTACGAAGTGATTCTAACTACAAGTGGCTCCTAATACTTACTAGAAGTGCCTTGTGCAAGTTCCAACCGCGTCCATACTTCCGATGGTGACTTTCCACCACTTCAACTGTTTGTGTCTTAAATCCATGGCATACTTCACAAGCACATGGATACCTATCAATGCCTTGTCGAGCAGCAAGTGCCCTCTCCACATGATATGCCTCAAGAAGACGGTCTCTTGTTATTGTGAATTCCATTGGTCTTTGAAAAGAACATCTTCTGTGGCACAATCTTTGACCTAAGTGACGCCAATATAATATACATGAATTGCAAGGCAAATATGTAGAGCTATTCATGAAAATCATATGCATAACGCCTTCAAAGTATAGCTCAATGACATTGTGAAATCATTTTATTTTGCAAAATACAGATTCTCTTGTTGAAACAAACCTCTTTGTATGATTTGAACCATCAGCACTTCAAGCACAGACAAACTCCTTCATTGCTGAACACATTTGAATGATAAAAAGGTGAGCTATGAGGAAAACTGTCTCCATGAACTTAAATTGCAGTATTTGTAACATTCTCTTTCTCTTCATTCGACATCTCTATATTTGTGGTATTCAAAGTCGTTGTCTTTGATGCACATTCAGAGAAGGGCATCACCACAAGATAAACAACTAGCATCAGCATGTTCTACCGTAGACCCTATTACAGTCAAAAGTGGACATAGTTGCCTCATGCCTTCATAGTTGAGAATGCCAATCAACTATACAATGATGGGCAATTGAACATGTCTTCAGTGACTACTACCAAATTATAAGCCAAGTATACACACAACGACTTCCAAAACTCCGAGTCACATAGACGTGAGAGACAATAAGCAGAGGATGTGGAGAACTAACCTTGAAGGATTAAGTAGCACCTCTCCTAGTACCTTCTGTCAGATCCTCACAGCTATATCCTGCTCCTCGTCAACCTCCAAATGTGGCTCCGTCAATCACTACAAGTCTTCATTGCAAGGATTTCAATCAATTCTATAATAATAATTCATACAATTTCAAGGAAGCAATGTTATATTAAAAGAGCATGGCAAGTTCTAGAATGTGGATTTCAATGTAGAAGGACCTCTCCAAGGTCTACGCAAGCCTGGGGGAGGTCCATTCATGAATCTTTGGACAGCACTTCTTTTATAAAAAGCTAGAATTCCTTGTGTATGGTAGTCATGTTCGCTTAATGAACCAATATGCTCTGTCATATGCAAATGCTATGTACAGTGTTGGATGATTGACAGGTGAAGTCAATTGCATATTTCGGCAAATCTTTGGAGACCTCAACAACCAACACCGTGTGAATGAATGTATCTCCATCGCATGCTATTCGCAAATGAAATGCATTGCATTGGTTTGTTTTCAATTAATCATCAATAAATAGATCTATTTATTACATTAGAAAAAGTTTGATTGACTTACTACTACAAGGCAAATGTTGGAACCATGTAGGTAAAATACAAGCCGCTTCAATGCTCCTAATATGTACCACAAATTCGAACACCAAATGCAAAAGTTAGAAAAACTAACAGTCACTGACATTTTATGACTTGCCTGCTTAGGAGCATGCTAAAAACCTATTGTCCATGCAAATAGGAAACAGAAGTTAACTATTCTGCAAACTTTTTTTATGAAGCTGTGAACATACCAGATGCCCACTCACCACCATATGTCAGAAACGGAAGACATATGCATTGTGCAAAAGTAAAATAGTTCTGGCAATCACAAATTGGAGGACCAACCCCTACAGATATTGTGGAGAATCTAGCTTCCTCACACTTGGCGAGTTTACCTTAGATTACTCTGGTGGTGATAAAAATGGGCATTTCCTAAAATCTCTCCAAGAAATGGCTTTCAATCGGGGCATCTCTAGAACAAAGTAAAGAACATACATATCATTATAGCTATTGAAGTTGGATTGGACTGTATATATGGTTCTACAAATATAGACACAGATGAACTCTAGCATTTGAATTGCCTACTCTTCATTCTTTAATGTTGCATTAGTATACTTCCTTAAAATTTGATAGAAAGAATTGGCTATGAAATTCCCTATGAAAAAGAATTCAGAGAAAACGATGGCGAACCTTGTGTAAACTTCCTGCTTAGAATACGTTTCCACACGCAACTGACCTGCACCCTTCAAAATGATAACAGCCATGACCACATCAGCAAGAAACTAAAACTTCACCAAGGAATAATGTTGGCTACTCAATGACACAAATCAATAGATGACACAAAGCAATCTAAGGATGAGTCATATGAAGGTTTCTAACAAGACTTGATAGTGAAACATAACTCAATAATAACCAGATAGTCCTCATGAGTCCCATATGATGTAAGGTACTTCTAGTTTATGGACACTGTAAGCATTTCCATTCCCCATTTTAAAAACAGAGGGGGAGCTGAAATGGAAAGGTTTCCAGAAGTTGCAGATGCTTGTCTGGAAAGACCTCAGAACAATGCCAGTAAATAATTGTAAGTGAGATCTAGACTACATGGAGGAAGTCAGTATACGTTTACTGCACAATATCATAATCTTGAATTGCAGCACAAGGACAAGGCATATTACTTTCCTTCACAATTACCATCATATTTTGGTTCCTCTCTTTTGGCAGATTGTTGTTCATGGCAACCTTGGTGGCAAATGAAACTGACTCTTTAAAGATGAGCAAACAAAATCTTTGGATTCATCATATTTTGGAAAGTATTATCCAATTGGAGATAAAGATTGGATGGTAGGCTCTCTTCTAAGAATAATCAATCAATTAGTATGTTAATTAATAGTAATAAATTAGTAGAGTTATATTGTTGATGACAGTAAATATAATATTTTGTGCAGTAGGCACTTGAACTGAAACAACACTGTGAGTGGCTAATCCTCTGTTCAATATCTGGTTTTTGAGTGAAGCATATTTCTCTCCGGTTTTGAACTTTGGAGTTCATGTCTTCTTCTACGATTATTACTTCTTGGCTTGGGTGCTAACAAACAACCCAAAAGTTGCGTGCTAATGAAGTTTCTCTCCTAGGTCAAATATTATACAGTAGGAAATGACTCTACTTTTGGTCTAGTATTGAAAGGTACAATGGTAAGATTGGATTATGAGAGTGCAGATTAGTTATGGCTAGCAACAGATATTATGAAAACGATAAAACCAATCATGTCTAATTTAATAGAATTGGGGTTTCTTGTTGACTTATCAGTCTTGGAAATGCGAGGGTGTATTTTGTTTTTTCTACAAATCAAATAGAGTCTTGAAATGAGTTCTTTTGTTAGCTATAGTTGAGTTTATTCTCATAATCCAAAACAGAGTTATGATCAACATGATCCAGGCTCAATATCTTGAAGTTTGGATCACGTTGATCATAACTCTATTTAATAATACGCCTGGATCATGTTGATCATAAATCTGTGCAAACTGAGCATTAGTTACGATTACCAGAAGAACTCAATTCTAAAATTGAAGTTATGAACATTAACTAATCAATGTCTTATCATGATGCAGGTAGTTGACAGAAACTCAGATATTGGAGTTCCTCATCAACGTGATCTAAGCTTATTAGCACACAAAAAAGAAGTGTCTATGCCGAATGTGGTTGAGTAAGATTGGTTCAAGTGAATACAAATCTCCACTTCTGGACTTCTACTTCTTATACCAAAGCACAGATGTGATTATACTTTTAAATTACGAATTACTGAGTAGAAGTTGCTCGCTCTGTATTGTGTGTATCTGTTAAGCTGGGTAGCCCCACAACCGCCACTTTCGGTTACTGCACGTTGTTAATACTAGTTACCACTGTTAGACTGGTCAAATTTTCATTGATTTTCTTGCTGGCAAATGAATAGAAGTTCCAACGCATATAAAAAACCCGCGTGTGCATACCATATGCAAAAATTAGGGAGGGTCAAAGCTTTTTAGCTAAGTACACATTGATTTTGGAGATGAAAGAAAGCACAGAAAGACGACTATTGATTCCTTACTTGCAATGATGAGTACTAGTAATGGCTTCAATGGCAAAAAGATGAGATTCAGAGAACACTTACTTGTAGGAAAAGTGTAATCTTTGAGCACAATGAGGTCTCCTGCAGATGTGTAGGCTGCTTGACACTGCGATGTGGAGGCCGGAGTAGAACTGCCAAATTGAGTCCGCAAGAACTCAGGGTTCTGCAATATTATAGCCGCAGAGTAGGTATTCTTCAACTGACACAAGAGATAGTTTTTTCACTGTCGACAAATTCAACAAAGGCAGGAGATGGTGAGTGGGAGATGAACTGCCCTTGATAATACAAGTTTATGACAATTGTGGGTGAAAAGCAACTGACATGTTTGTATGCGCATTAATGTTATGGGGATCCGTGCCTTTTTTATATTTTAAATCTTGCTTTGTTTAGAACATTGTATTGACTGTGACCTCTGTCTGAGGGCCTCTGCTATGTTGCAATTGCTCCTCAGGTATACCGTTCACAATGCTAGGGTTCTAGAAGACTCCAAGACGGCTCTACTGAACAATGACATAAGGACCTATCAGTCGGAAGCTTGCCGTCGAAAGAGAAAGAAGACACACATAGCGACAGTGTTAGCATTACAAATCCATCTACGACGAGTTCCTCGGATAGCAGTGGGGTAGAGTACATCGAGAGGGAAAACAAGTTCAGCAGTGAGGACAAAATCAACTTTTCGCCGGACAACCGACAGGACTTTGAAGAACCGGAAATTGAGTGTACGGTTAGAAGTGAGTGTTCTGAAGAATTGAAGGATGACCGCACTTCTTTAGAGATTTGCTCTTCTTCTAGTGGCGGAAATAGTGAGGTATTTCTGCAAAGCCGACATGATATAAGAAGTCCCTAGCCGTGTTGTTTGCTACAATAGGAAGTGCAGAATGAGTGAGGGATTTGGGTATCAGATTTTGTTTGAGATATCTAAGAGGATATTCTAGACAACCATGTTCTTGATATAGTATGTCGGTCTATTCAGGTAGGTGTCGATGGAGGCCTTGTAATGCTCCTCAGAGTGCTTTGCAGGCAAGAGCAAGTTTCAAGGACTCAAAAATAGCGGAGGAAGGAGTTCGAACATTGCTGGACGCTGAAGTAGGTTTGCTGCGTAGGGCTAGAACTTCAACAATTTGGACGAGAAGTGTTGCTGCAGTTGTAAGAACTTTGTAGCTGAGTATTAACCATGCTTTAGTACATGCTATTTCACTACCTTGAAGTACTTGCTGGTTAGGAACATAAGCCCTTCATTGATTGAGGTAGAATACCAACATCAACTTCATGAAGTGTGTCCCCAAGAAGAAAGCATGTCACAATTTTGGAAAATTGTAGACCATCGCCAAAACACTTCCATTTGTTGTGTTCACGAGGTTTTGGAAATCAATACAGTCAAGGAACAATAAGAGTCTGACATTGCGTCGCATAGGAACATGGTGCGTTATCTATTATGGAAATTGAAAGAACTAATTTCCTAACTGTGTGGAAGGAGGTTGGGGAAGCAAGTATACTATAACATTGCCAGGTTTTTGGAGTGTAAGTGAAAATAAAGTGAAAGATGAGGTGATTATCCATTCTGAGTTAGTTATGTGAAGGAGTAGCAATTGTTCCTATAAATGGGCTGGAATGATTTTTTTTCATTGAAAGACATTGACAAATCATCATTGGTTTGGCTGTTTCATGGCCCTGGCACAATTGATCTTCACCTTGAGCCTCAGTCCCTCACATTATCAGGCGCATCAACCAGGGCTGTGGTTGGCCTGAACTCCAGGCAACTATCCATACTACCACACTCCAACACTGATGCCATTCATTCGGGGTATGTTCGCAAAATTAGGATTCTCAAAATTCAAATAAGTCGCAACCACAAGCCGGAGTTATTCTACTCAAGGGAGATCCAATCCCAAGTCTTTGACCCTGGTCGATGGTCATGGAGTAGAAGGAAACCGCTCCTCTCCTACACTACATCATGTAGCAGACAGCTCCTTATCCAACAAAGACAACTTAAAAGATCCATTCCATCGATATGGACAAGTATCCTCCCTCTGACTTTTGAACCAGATTGGAAAGACGTTTGGCACAAGGCCAGATCTCAAAAGGAGGCAGCTTTCATGTGGTTTGTGTGGCATAACGCAGTGGCAGTTTGTTTTTGGAGAGCCAGAATTCAATTCGGCATGGATGCCAGATGCAATTGTTGCCTCTGTGGAGACGATGAAACCTTTATATAGATTCTATCATTGTCCTCAGGCCATGGAAGTATGGGAGTATGCGCAATCCACCCTCCACCACTTACTAGGAGAACAACTGCTACTAGAACCACATGTTCATTTTGATCACACTTTGTGTATTTTCGACTCAACCCTTCCCTGCAGGTTTCTTAGTATGAGAATCATATGGTCTCTCCTATGTGGCTCCTCTCTCTGTTTCTAGGGTTGTCACATAGGGCGTTCCCGGGTCACCGGACGTCCCAGATGGACAGGTTTGTACAGAAATCGAAAACCATGGAGCTGGGCGACTAGGCGGGGACTTATCGGACTAAGCGAGGAGTTAAAGGACTAGGCAGGGATTTAAGGGCGGGGACTTAAGGGACTGGGCGGGGACTCAAGGGCGGGGACTTAAAGACGGGACAAGGACTTAAAGATAAAGTCAACTTTATGTTGACTACATCAGATGGGCAGAACCTCAACCAAACGGGCGGATAAGACGGGCGGGCAAGCGACTTGTCCGGTGTGATAACCCTGTTTGTCTCATCTACATTGCTTGCAATCAAAAAGTTTTCTCCCAAAACCAGTGGCCACGGGGACTAGTTCAGCAAGCCCTTTGGGATGCCCTTTTGGACTCAGGACATGCTGCCCAATTGAAGGCCAAGACCGCCGCCAGTCGAAGACTGCATCAGGCTCCTCTTATTTGGACTAAGTTTGATAAGATTTGGTTTAAAGCCCAGCTTCTTGCCTCTCACAATGGCAATCACATTAGATGGCACAAGAATGGCCCTTCCGTTTGTCAGTTCATGTAGTTTTGCTCTCTTTGTTGCATCCTTTTCTTTGGTTTTTGCTCATTTCTCTTCATTTGACCAGCCTCTGGGCTTGGCTGTTTTTGTACTTAGTTTTTTCTTTTTAATGCAATGGGTCTCCCATTTGTTCAAAAAAAAAAAAGAAAGACATTGACAAATGTCATTGGAGATTTGATGGCCCACTTTTGTCATTAGTGATGCTTTAATTTGTATTGCAAAATGTGGACTCCTATTGTTTTCTAATGTCATGATTTCCAAGTGCATAGATCACAATTGCAGTGGTACATGTTGTATGCATGTGCGGATTTTGAATGCCTTTCTGAAGCATTTATAATGTACATTTGTGATTGTAGCTAGATACTTGAAACTATTACAAAGATTTTAAATTTTTAGATTCAAGTTTGTGGTAGTTCCTTAAATTTTGAATGTAGAAGATGTGTGAAATGGAAAAGATTGCTCAAACAACAGAGGTATATGGGGGCACAATCAGCCAATGACATTTGTTGAAAATGAATTAGCGTTGCCTTTGTAAAACATTTGTGGATTGTTTGGTATGTGAACTCCAAGTTCGGATTTTTTTTTCATTGTTTATGAAGTGCATAACTGGTGATATAAAAATGATATATAGTGGTGTTCCAAAAGAATTTTTTTTTTAAATGTTATAGTAGTGCTCCAAATTTCCATGTTCTACCACATATTGAGATAAACAAATCACATTAGCACAATCTATAATTATGTGGTCATCTACAATTTAGCAATTTAATTTAATTTTTTTTAATTGAAAGTTTTGTGGCACAAAACTTCACAATTTTTTGCCATGTTTTATCCAAATTATTTTATTGTACTCCAATTTGAATCTAGAAAGCCCAAAAAGAAAGCCATGCTTAGAGTTTCTCTTTAGACATGTGTTGTTGAATGTACAAGTGTTGTTTTCCATGTTAGCTACATGTTACAGTGAGGGCAATTTGAATGCAGGTCCTGCAAAACCAAACTAATATGAGGAAATCATTGGAGACCTTCCTACCATGGAAGAAGCCCTGTAATGTAGACAAAAGAGGAGGAAGTGAAAATCATGTGGGTTGTAGATTAGAAAGGAGAGGAAAGATGAACATGACGTCAAATTCCACTCATTCCTCAACAATGCTCTCATATAGGTGTTCGCTCTTGAATGATGCAGGTTAGGAAATCATTTCTCTAATACCCTGCATGGTCAAATTCAATCCATGACAAGTACTAGTCAAGTGTTATTGGTTAGATAGGTTAATTGCATACACGTCACCGTCCGTAGTATGCAGATGTTGCACTTTGATTGTGTCGTCGAGTTGTTCAAATTTGTACAATATAGATGCCTGTTACTGGACCCAAAGTGCATGACATTGTGGAAAAGGCGACATGGCAATGCATTCATTGTTGGCATGGAAGGTGGTGTGTATGTGGAAAGGAACTGATAATGGAGGAATATAATTAGAAGCTAAAGATTTGAAGCTTCTCTTATGGTTGCCTATATAGTGTAGCGTTCAATTGAAATTGTCTTTAGCTGGAGTATCAAGATGCTAGGTTTATGAGGTTTTATTTGTATCAATGATAAATCCGGTTGAATATCCATAAGTGTGCCAAGTTCCCTCAAATAAAGAGTGAAGAAAAATGCTTTTGTCATAGAGCTGATGACTTTGAATTGGTTATTTGCTAATTTTTTTTTTCCTATGGCATAGGTCAAGAAGACATTCTACAAGGTCTGGACTATTAGGAGGAAGTGAAGGAGTGCCTTCAGCAGCAAAAATGTCAAGTAAGAAAAACTAACCATGAAGCTTAAGGCAATGTTGACTAGTAAAAGGAAAGATGATGTCTGTGTGGTGGTGATTTATTGAATTTGTGAATCTCAAAGTTTTTTAAATTTAAAATGAAATTGCATTCTTATGAATAGCAATTGAATGAGTTGCATGCTTTTTTTGAAATGTTATATAGCAAAGTCGCCTATAGCAAGGCATTGATACTTTTCACTGTTGTAGATTTGAAAGCTTCCACAAATGCATACAGAGGTGTAGAAGGAAGAGCAGGTAATGGACTTTCTTCTCCGCGTATGAGGCGAGACGTTACTCATAGAAGGGAGTATCTACCAAGAGCACCATCGAGCAACACAGTGCGGGCGGTTGAACGCAGTAGGCTATCCAGAGTCTTATGCCCAAAGGAAGAGGAGCTTCAAGGTTGGAGTAGTAGTGGCACCACAGCATGCATGCTACTTGAAGAGAATGTGAGTTGCAAAAACTATTGAAGAAGAAGGAATAGAAATGCATAGCTTACAATGTTGTAGGCTTTTGTGTCACGTGCATGGCTGAGTGCATTCTACTTGATTATAATGTTGTTGCTATACTGAGAGACTGCTACTACAATCATGAAATGACCTCCACAGACACTGTCATTATTATGGTTGACATTCTTGGAAATAGGCGGCATTTGCAGGGGCTAAGCGCAGGTGACATGATGTAGATGACAAGGTAGACATTGCTAAACAGGAAGATTTGGACCAATATAATCCTTGTGACAATGATGACAAAGTCCAAAATCATAGTGCATTGGTAGGCAATAAAGGAGAGAGGGAAGTGGACGACGCAGTTAACAAATCGAGCAATGAAGATACAAGCAAAAGTAGAGACTTGATGGATCTTGCATTTCAAGATGAATTCACAAAAAGAAGAAGAAGGCGCCATGCACAGAAAAAGCACAAAAGAAAAGGTGAGGGACATTGAAAGAAAGGACGTCCAAGAAATTTCTTGATGGTGGATGAGTTGACTAAAAGGCCCTATGGATCAAGACTTGGGGCTTGGAAGAAGGAAGTGATGCTCCTGTCAAGAAATCTTGATCCAAGCAAAGGGAACATTAATCACCATCCACCGGGCGCTGTGACTGAAATTACTGACTGGATTCAACACACATGGAAGTACAGTGCACCAATGTATTTTGAATGTGTCAAAGAAGTAGTAGCTCGAGGTGTAGCATTGAGATGTTCAAAATTATGGAAAAAAATATGGAATAATGAAGATAAACTTGACAAATTGTTTGATCGAACGTGGTGTATACCAAGGAAGTAGTTGGAAAGTCCATATATGGTGAACAAGATAGAGAATTGCAGCTGAGTTAATGCCAGTACAGTGAACTTTGGAAGAACAGGGCCCTCAGGGGAGATAGGCATGAGAAAGAAACTCAGAACGTGGCTACAGAGATCACCGGATTCCAAAGAGATCAATTTTGAAATGGCATGTAACAATGGCGAGCGCTCTTGGAGGAACAAGGGGAACCTGGATGTTATGCACAAGAGTGCACCTCATGCACAAGTGACAAAAGAATTAGGCCACATCAAAGGACCCAATGGCATTTTTGGAAATGGCAGAAGTCTTGAAGGACATGAGCATAGAGACGGTGGAGGTGAAGAAGGGAATTTAGGACATGAGCATGGAGACAATAGAGGTGAAGAAGGGAATTTACAACTACAAAGGGACGCAGAAAATGCCAAAGGAGTTGGTAGAGGAGGTGTCCTTGCTCTGTCAGAGGAGCAAATTTCACAGCACCCACTTGTATTGAAGATGATGCAACAGTTGGAAGCATTAGAGGCTCGACAAAATGCATCTGCCATGGACCAAAGCAACGCTTCTTTTGATGTCGTTAGAAGTTTTGGGGGACAGAAGGGTATACATGATATAGAGGTAATTCAGAAACTGCCAGCCACTTACACTTATTTGATTCAAAATGTAGGAGCCTTTAGATATGTTCCTAGGAAGAGCAATGTATCATTGCAGTGCTTCCTGTGGTCCTTGTGAAGTTTTGTAAAAACATGTGATTGTATGTGTGTATTTTTGCAAGAAGATGGAGAAAACAAAGGTCGTGAAGAAGACAAATTCCCTGGTACATTGGAGCGGCAGAATAAAAGACAAAGACAAGGCTGATGAGGAAACGATCTTGTTTGGTGTAATGAGAACCAACTAGTGGAGTGCATGAATGAATGAATACAACCATGGCCTATGGGTTCAAGTAGTGCCAAGTGTACAAGATTGAACTTAAAAGGCCAGTCAATGACATGCTGTCTACAATGCAGGTTGGAGTCCAGCATTTAAAATAGAGTGGAAAAAACACTAAAAATATTGCAACATAAAAAAATATTTCAAAATCTATTGATAGTTTTTACGTAATTATGTACATAGACTGATGTATTGGAAACTTAAAGTCCAATTGTAGCATGGGCGGCAGGCAACTCTTCAAGATCATTTTGGATTTTTTGTTTCCTGATAGTTTAGCAAGCGGTGTACGCTGAATGCAAAGCTAATCTCGGATTAACCATGGCAGAGAATGTCATGTATTATGTACAGTTGTACTATATGATGATGGATACAAATTATTGTACTTCTACTATGGTTATATTTTAATTTCTACATTATATATTCATATGTAAATCTTCATATTGTTCAGCAATGGAGTATGGTAGGCAGGATCGCTGTAAATGCACCAAGAATGCTAGGTTGCGCTTTTCAGTGCCACCGTTATTCATGCGGCAACAATAAAACATCTTCTAGTTTATAGAAAATATAAGTGAGAATGTAGGGAAAGAAACTTCTACAAAGTGAAAGTCATGGTGAAAGTCTATTATGTTCAATTGAATTTTGTGAAGAAGACATGTAGAAATTACTGATAAGCTTTCTGAATCCAATGTGGGAAGATCCCGTAGATATCTTGAATGACAAGTTTTTGACAAACAAAATGACAAGAAATCAACAACATTTTGTCAACTATAGTTTAAAAGCATCAAGTTTAATTTGTCCTAATTGACAAAAATTTGACAGATTTTTGTCAACTGAGTGTCCAAAACACCCCCTCCAAATTGACAGCAAAGTTGACAAAAATATATCAAATTTTTGTCAATAAACCACAATGTCCCCTGTAGTGTCTCCGTCTCTCTCTCCTTTCTCTCTTCTCTCTCTCTCCTTTGTAACTAGCCGCCATTAGGTTTAGGGGTTTGCATTTCATTTTGTTGTTGCTTGATCCTTGTATTCTTCTCTGTAGTAGCCAGTACAAACGGCCGATACAAATCCCATTCATCCGCCAATAGAAACCTATCAATTGATACAGTAGTGTACATCAATCGAGACAATTTCATTCCACCCGCCAATAGAATGCATCAGCCAATACAATAGTGCACATCAGCCGATACACTTGTTGTCCGCCAGTCTATACATTGGAGCAAGAGGGGACCGATCACTGGAGCAAAAAGTGACAAAATTGGAGTGACAGTGGAACAAGGAATGGCAACTCCAGAAAGCCAGGATTAGAGGTATGTCTCAATTTTCAACTCTCATACAACATTTGTAGTTGTTTCTTGGCTACTAGCAAATACATTAGATGGGAATCCTAAAAATGTGCCGACTTAGTTGTGTATTGTCCGCTAGCTGATACAACATTTGGAGACCCTAAAACCAACCAAGACATTAATTTATCTTCTGCCAACCGATAAATTAGTTGCAAAACCTAATATCGCCCAAAATATGAGTTTCCTATTAGCTACCAGTCGACACATTAGTAATTAATTTCCTGTCGGCTGCCAACTGATATATTAGTTGTGTGCCATTTGCCAGCCAATACATTAGCTGCCTATCAGCTGCACTACTAGAAATGGTCGTCCAAATCAACAAAATTTCAGCACTCTTTTGATGACTTGGGCACTGCATCGACCGTTTCAACACTTTATCACGGTTTCGCTTGGAACCCTATCTCCTTTTTGTTGATTATGGTACCGCATCTCCGTCACCATGGCACCCCCAAATTAGGCATGAGTACGGGTGCCATCCTCAGAATCTCTCGGGAGCTTCATCACGGTTTCTAGCGTAATATTGGATGCTTTGCGATTGTGCCAGCTGAAACAAGAGGTCAAAGCAAAGGATTTGAAGAAGGCAAAGCTAAACATGAATATCGCCTTCTATCCATGCAGTTTGAGTTTGGACAAGATGAAGGAGCCTCTAAGCATCAATGTCACCATGTACAAGCAGCCCTTGCGTCGTCTCACGTTTGTGGATGTGCTTTGCGCCACCAATGGATTTCAAGACAAACAGCAAGGCGCATTTGCCACATGGTCGGATCGTGGCCATCAAGAAATTAGGGCAAGGAACTTTTCTAGGCACCCGTGAATTTCTTGTCGCGAAGGAAACCCTTGGGAAGATGAAGCACCGCCATCTTGTGCCATTGTTAGGTTATTGCTCCTTTGGCAAGGAAAAGCTTTTGGTCAACAGCAACCTTGATTTGTAGCTTTGCAACCGGGCAGACGCGCTTGAGGCTTTTGACTGGCCAAAATGTTCCCCATTACCTTGGGATCCGTGCTAGGGTTGTGCTTCCTCCATTACAGCTTCATTCCGCACATCATCTACAGCAACATCAAAGTGAGCAATGTTCTCTTGGACAAATCCAGGCAGTCTACGTGCCACTGCTTGGAGAGCACTTGTGACATGGGTTTTGAAGTGGAGGCCGTCAGGATTTGGTGTCAAAGGTGATTTGTAACTGATTGAATTGTTGTTTTCTAGTTTTGATAAGTGGTGAGCTTGGAAGTGAAGAGCAATTGAAGATTAGATTATTGAAAATTTGAAGCAGTACATTAGGGTTGAGTTTTTGCGCTATGAATTCAAGAGGATGATTAGTGCTACTTCTGCGCTGTGGATGATTAGTGGCGCTTCTTAGCAAGCTTTGATCGTCAGGCGCTTTTAGATTCTATAAACACCATTCGCTACATTGTCGTGATTGTAGGAGATTCAGGGTTTTAAGATTTAGGGTATAGGGTAAGATCACCTTGGATATTTGAGCAACTCTTTCTGAGAAATTTCCTTCAAATTTGTAGGTATAGAAAAACTACGTTTTTCCAACCTTTGGAGATTAGAGCGTAAGCAACAATGTTGAAAAACTCAAGGAATTTGAGGACTATTTGCAACAATGTGGCGAGATTTGTAGTGGGAGCTTGTTCTATGAGCAACTTGCCTAAGAGAACAGTGCATAGGGGTCTCAAATTGAAGTCGCCAAGGAAGCGCGTGATCTTGCGGTACTTTGAGGCAAAGTATCAAGCAAATCAACCAATCTGGATAGCTACTCTGTATGACCATTTTTCAGATTCGACCACCAAACCTTGCTGTGATGCTTGGTATAATATGTCCTGGGTGATGTAACAAATGGTTGCACTCCAAATTTCAAATTGAGATTTTGTGCTCAATTTTCAATTTAATAACTTGAGTAATGCTTTGCTGGAAAGGTACTGACAATGTAGCTATCATAATTCTCCTAGTGCAAAGTCTTGAGATCACGGCAAGCATTTGAAGGTGTGCAGCAGTAATGAGAAAGAGTATTCAACAAGCCGTTGTTTTTATGATATTTCTTGCTCATTTATGTGTCAAATCGTGCAATTGATAGCTAGTTGGTAAGCTATGAACATTGTACTTCTAAGAAAGCATTACCTGTTTTCATTATTGCGATTGCAGCAATTGGTTGTCATTTGTTGGCGAGGGTTTTCAATTTATGTCAGCAAGGTTTAAATTATTCTTGCTGTTCCGATTCATTTCGATCCTCTGAAATTTTGTAACATGGTGTGTTATTGGCAGGAGTGCATGTGGACCAAGCAAGAGTCAATAAAATACTGGTGGGGGATTTTGTGGGCATGGTGGTGCATGAATACCGCACTCCCCGTCACCATGGACAACATGCTGTTGCATTGGAAGGTTGTGCAAATCGGCCACTTTTAATTGGAGATTTATCGTTTGGAAGCTATGAGCAGAGCACGCAGTTGGTGTGTCTAGAAAATAATTCTGACTTGTTGTCAAGTTCTATACTCACATCAAAAAAGGTCCAATTCCACCGAGTATCTCTTTAGTGATGCTTCAATCAATTCATGACTCAATACTGAAATGACATTGTATTAGTGTCATTTTAACATTTTTTAGTATCTTTTCAGAGGGTTTAAATATAAAAATCTAAAAAAGCACTGTAGAGACATTAAACAATCAGTGAAATAACTCTTAAATACTTTCAATTTAGTATGAATGCACGGAGTAACAGACATAATACTAGAACAATTGGAGAGGGAGGTTTGTAATAGAGAATGTTGGAGTTATAATTGTTTTCAACATTCAGTGCTGCAATGACATCTAACCGGTGCTTACAAGAAATAAATCCGCTGTTACAACCAATATGTTGTCCAATTTTCTATTGACATCACAAAAGTCTCGTCCTTCCCAGTATTCTGTTAGTGTTGCTTTGATTGACTCTTGGGTTAATACTCACATGACATAGTTCAAGTGGTAATTTTATGATTTGTATAGTATCCTCTCAGTGTGTTGAAGATCAAAATGTAGAAAAAGCATTAAAGAGACAGTAAAGATTGAATCATTGGAAGGATTGTAAACTACTTATAGTTTAGTATGAATGCATGGAGTAATTTAGGCAACACAGAAACAATTGGAAAGAAAGTTTTGTGATGGAGAAGTTTTGTGTTGGAGTTCTATGTGTTGTTAGCATTTGGTGGTGTGGAGACAATGACCAAACGATCAAGGTTGGGTAACGTAGGTGGTGGCCACTACAATGCTACTACTCAAGGACGGCAACATGGACATTGTGAAGATGGAAAGAAGGGGAGGCTCTCGCGTGCAAGCAGCCAAGGCCATTGCTGGAGCTGGTATCGCCATCATGGGTCATGTGGGCCTCACGCCGCAGGCTATCAATGTGCTAGGCAGCTTCTGTCTCCAAGGCGGCAATGTGGACAGTGCACTTCTAGTACCCACCAATTTCGGCCTTAAATTCTTACAATTTGAGATATCAAGGCTTAAAATGATTACTATGGTTGATCATATTGTGAAATATCAAAAATTGAGACAACGCCATGTTTATGCTACTTGAATTAGTGAAGGACATTGCATGTGTCGGTTGCAAATAGAGTGTCCCTATATGATGCACTGAAAATGGTTGTAAAATCATGAACCTCAATTAGGCCCCTTGGTTCAAGAGGTTAATTCTGTATATTTGAAATCACACTCTCTTAGGGGTCTCAAAGTGCTCAGCTTCTACTCCATAATTTTCTTTTCTTCCTTTTTGAATCCTACGTGATTCTAAGCTTCAAAATCTCTCCGAGAATGTGTGTCTCAATTGCAATCTGGCTAAAGTCTTACATAAAACTTGATTCCTATCTCTCTTTCACTTGGGTGAGGCCATCGTTGGAATTGAGCCTCCAGTTGTGAATTGTCTATTTTTCTCCATTATCTTTTCTTTGATGACTAAGATAAGTGGTTCTCTTGGTGATCATTGTTCAATATCATAAGGATTGGTTGGGATTCTCAAAGTTTGTATGTTGTTGATGGTTGTGATTGCCTAGTAGCAAGTTTAATGATATTTTCCTTCAATGCCTATTCATTCCTAAAGCTTTGAAATGCACTACTGTTTTTCTTATCCTTTTTGATCATTTTGGTGTGTAGTGGCATGGAATGTAGGTTTTAGCCCATGCTTTGGCTTTGCAAGCCGCGTGTTGCTTTTCTTTAGTTCTGGAGTGTGTTCCATCTCCTATTGTGGCAGCTCTTACATCCGTTCTCAATGTTCCCATCAAGAAATTGGTATTGGCCCGTTCTGGAGTGGGCAAGTGATGTGCCAGCTATGGAGGATCCATCCCAAACAAGGAAGCGTTTTCATCGTGCTCATGGCTTCAATTAATCACTTCTCTTGCGCCTCCTTGCTCTCCTCGCAGTCCGACTGACTGCTGTTTGCAGTACCCCCCATTGACGTGGGCACATTTTTGGAAACAAGGTGCAAAAGCCGTGGTAAGTCAAGCTAGGGAGAAAGATACCACTCTTTTTTCTCTGTGCAATTGATTGTTTGCAGAGGCACCCGGGGATGAGGCAGCTGTTCGCATAAATTTTCTTGTCTGGAGCTAACCGTGCGACTATGTGACCGTGTGGTAGTGTATTGGTAGCCCTTGTTGTTTGTGCGTGGGGGAGGGAGCGCATTAAAGACTGGGGTCGCAGTGTGTTAGGATTACTCGAGATCTGGAGCTGCAGGAGCTTGAGCCTGAGCTAAGTCTAGCTTCCAAGTTGGCAGAACGCGATGGAGTTGGTTGCTTATGCTCTGTTTGCTACTCTGTCTTCTTGAGTGCTTGGTGTGGAACTTGTCTATTGAAAAATGATGGCAATAGTGAAGGCGTAAGGAACAGTTACGGTCCAGAAAGAGGGACAAGTACATTTAGCTGCAGCAGGAGGAACGAGGTAATGCCATTCTATCTTTCTTGTTTTTGAAGGAGATTTGTGGCTTTCAAGGCTTGTTGAGGAGGGAGAAAGGTAGTGCTGTCAGAGATTTGTGATAGAATTGCTGCAATTTGAATTAAAGTGGTGTGCTGGTGGTACTTGGCTAGATGTAGAGCTGCGACTAGACGCTTTTTTCTAGATTGGTCGTATAGTGTGAATTCAATTTCTGGCTGACGGATTGGTCTAGAGATAGGCATTCTAGTTAGAGTGGGACTTGCATGCAATGTTTATGTTAGTGTTACCATTGCTCAATAGGTGAACTTTTGGACTCTGCTATTTGTTATACAGAATGGAAGGCGTATTGGCCGTCAATCAAGATTTGATGTTATTCATTGGCTTTGAAAACCTCTGCTGCTAAGTGTGGCCAAACTGTCCAAGTTTCAAGTACGGACATAGATTTAAGTTGTAGCCTAGTGAATCACCAATTTCTTGATGTTGCAACATTTCGAGGATTCTAGTTTGCAATTGCCTTTGATCAGCAAGCGGAGTTGAAGCCTTGGAGTTGCGAGCAGTAGTGGAGTTGTTCAAATACTTCTTGTAAGATTTTAGCTGCTTAATCTTGATTTAATGCTTAACCCTGGATTTGTCTCTTGGTCAATAATTATGATTATAGAGTGTGCTTTGATCTTGAATAGCAACAATACCTATAGACTGGATCTTTGAAGTATGTTGACAATTCTTATTTCTCTGCAATTGATTGCTTGCAGAGGCACCCGGCGATGAGGCAACTGTTCGCATAAATTTTCCTGTTTGGAGCTAACCGTGCAAATGTGTGACCGTTTGGTGGTGTAGGTGGTAGTACTTGTTGTTTGTGCGTGGGGGAGGGAGCACATTAAAGACCGAGGTCGCAGTGTGTTAAGGTTACTCAAGACCTAAAGCTGTAGGAGCCTCTGAGCTTGGCTACTTTGTCTTCTTGAGTGGTTTGGTGTGGAACTTGTCTGTTGTGAAATCAAAGCAACCTGGCCTGATTTGACTAGATTGGTTCTTCCTATCTTACTTGTGCCATATTGTTTGATGTGATTGTAGGCCTTGGTGTACCATGACCATCTTGGCATGATGCAACACCTCTATTACGTGAAGGTATTTCCTTTCTTCCAGATCAAATTTAGTCAACTGTCAATGAACTTCTTTCATGGAAGTTATAGTAGATTCAATGACTTTGCTGAATTCTAAACTTCATATCTAGGTTCCTTTTTTCTAGTCTGGTGATTGTGACTAATGCAGCAATCCCATCTTCTAAGATAGAAAATTCACAGAAATGAAAAGAATGCTCCAAATTTTTTTTTTAATTTTATTGAAGATTTATGAATTATTTTGCCTGAATTTGGAAAATGAATTAGCGGTGATTGTGACAATGTTTTAGGTGACACCAAAATTCTCAAAGCAGGATTTAAATCTGGGCAACATGATCTAGGAGGCGCTAAGACATTTTGACCATGAAGAGAATCCTGCCTTTTGGGACGATCACAATGTGCAGGTCTTTGAGCAACTACTGTCTTCTCTACTTCTTTAATTAGCATAGAAATTTGTAAAATCATGTGTTAGAACCATGCATCTCCTTGAATGATAGATTTAGATTACATGATTTATTTGACCAACAAGTGTCAAGGTGGTAGCAATGCAAGACTTCAGCAAATGCCTGAGGCGAGATGGTCCCCACGCCATCACATGGTTGGGACACCCAAAAACATGCTTCACATTTGATCACGTCGCTGGTGAAAACATTACTCAAATCAGGATTTTTGTCTTGTTGGCTATATAACGCATTGTGTACAGTATTAGTTGTCAATCAATGTTAGCAACAATATCACAGACTTTGCTATGATTATTGTAGGAAAAGCTGTTTAAAGTGGTTGTAATACCCATTGTGGAGAATTGTATGGCTGGCTACAATAGCTGCATGCTTATGGCTAGGTGAGCATTTGTGTATGAAACATTATTTCTTTTATCCTAAATTTGAGGCTGAGAAGTTTCTGAGGTTCTTGTTAAGCAATTGATTTCAATATTGCAAAGACTGTTTCGCTTATCCATCCTCGCCTTGCAAATAGTTCTATTGAGACAGTTGCTGTCAAGTCGGCAATGCCTCTTCTCAATGGTTGCACATATCCATGTATACCTGAGAACAATCATAACTTATCTCTCAAAATACCAGGATGTAATTTAAATGGGTTATTGTATGATCTTTTATAGACCCGAAGCGGCAAAATACACTCTGTTTGAAGTTATCACCAACCTTGGCAATCAAGCAAATGACAATTGTGGGATGGCAGTGCGCATTTTTGAGTACTTGTTTTCAAAATCTAGAAGGTAATGAGGCTTGCACATCTAGTTATGCGGTTTTAGGATCGCTAACCTTCCTGTACGTGCAAATCACAGGCCCTCTTTGTCAAATCTTCAAGTACGTCTATTTTCTTGATTACATTTAATCCGCATATCTTTAGTCTAGGTACTGGTGCAATACTGGCACACAACTTTCTGCCGTAGTATGTTCAGTGGAATTGTCACTCTGTATTGACGCATTGTCTCCTTCTAAACGTTTTGGTCATAATGAAAGAAATACTTGAAAAATCTTTTGTATATGTTACAAAAACACATCCTTAATTTCAAAACAAGGGTAGTACGGTCCATGTAACTCTTATTTTTATTGCAATATGGCAAATTAACCTGAAAGATTTAGTCTTTGCTCATAATGACCACCTTCTATTATTAGAATGGCTGGCATATGCGAGAGGACTCAAAAGAGGGTGTATTCATAGAAAACCTTACTGAAATAGTCGTCAGCAGCGAACAAGATGTTGCTCCAAAAGAGAGTCGCCAACAAGAGAGGTGCTTCCACAAAGATGAATTGAGAAAGCAGCCGCTGGCATAGTGTATTCACCTGCACATAGAAAGCAAGGCATATTGGACATAAGTCTCTAAAAGGTCAGGAATATACATCGTTGAAAATGTTGAAAAGCGTTGGGGTTCATTTTTTATATCTCAATTTTTCTGGAGCTCTAGATATTGTTCGTTTGGTTAACTCTGTCATGTGCATTGGTACTATCTGTGTGCAATGAGTGACAAATTCTATAGGAAATATGTGCTTTGGACGATTGAATCTGGTGGATCCTGCAGACTTAGAATGGCATGATATATACGTACTTGGCGCTATCATTGTGTACTGTATGTAGTATTGGATAGACAATGGAAACATAGTTGAGATAACAATAGCTGTGATTATAGAAAGTGTGATGCATATGATGGTAGTATGTAGATATATGAATCCCATTCTTTGAATAATTGTATGATTATATAGAAATAAATTGTGAGATTCAATAATTTCACAGTTAATTACGTATATATGGACCATTTCATTTCAATTCCATAGATAACGTGGATTTGTTTGTAGAATGAGAATGCTATACAAAACTTTCAAGAAGTTATGAAACATGTGACATGTGCATTCACAAATCACCATTGATAATTGTCACAAAAAGTATCCAAATCACAACTAAAGCAACACTTTCTTGTTCCAAAAGTACCCAAATCAACAACCGAATCAACACTTTTTTGTCCAAAAGTACTTAAAAGTGTCATAATCAACAACCAAATCAACACTTTATTGTTACGCAATGTCCGAGTCAACACATCCAAATCAACAAAAAATCAATACTTTTTTGTTAAGTTTTTGTTGATTTGGACACATTTTTTTAGTAGTGCTGTCAGCCAATATATTAGTTGTGTGTTGTTCACTAGCCAATACATTAGTTGCCTACCTGTTGCCAGTCGATACATTAGCTGCCTGTTGGCTGCCAACCAATACATTGGTTGCATGTCATCTGCCAGCTGTTACATTAGTTGCATGTCGCTACTAGAGTGCTAGCCGATACATTTTTTTGGAATTGGCTTCCAGCCAATTCAGTAGTTTTTTTACGTCTAGTAGCCAATATTGTAAATGTTTCATGACAACTACCCAAAGTAGTTCTTGTCTGTTGGTCGCCGGCAGATATATTAGTTGTGTATTGGCTTCCGGCCAATATAGTAGTAGGATATTGGATTATTTTAATTTTTATTGTTTGAGGCATTGATTCATTCCTTATTTCATTCAGGAAGCCACCACTTTTGGCAAAATTGCTTGGCAAGCAAATCAGTAACTCACATGTCATATGTGGCACGATTCATGCGCGCACTACTTGGCAAGGCAACTCCAATATTCAAGCTTGGGGACTTACTTGGAGAGAGGATATGAACAAGAAAATTGAAATTGGTTGCACCGTTGTTTTAAAAGGCAGCATCTTACCTAGCCATGGCAATGTCTTGAATGTTGTTGAAGCTGTGGAGGATGTCCATGTTTTGATTTGTCTCCATTCTATTGGAGATAAGGAGGGGCACCCGGACCATGTTGCAGTTGCCTTGCCATGGAGTAAATGCATGGAAGAAGTCTACGGTGAATTGGCAAGAAAACAGGGTATGCTATTTAATGATGAAAGTCGATCAAGTGCTACGGAGTTACTTGAATCATGGACTTCCCTTATTAGCGGAAGACACTTTCAAAACAAAGAGTTTGAATTGGAAGTGGCCAAGACAAAGAAGAAAGTATATAAGTGTGAGCTTCCAATTTCTCATTTGGGACTCATAGTTTTTTTTTTTGAAATTGTGCAATTTAAGCTATAAAAACATACAAAAAGACCAAAAAAGAGTGAAAGACCAAATTAGATTTGTTACATATCCATGTAGCATTTGGTCAATAATAGGATTTTTTCCTAAAAGATCCCTAAATCTCGCTTGTAAAAAGGTTAGAAACCAAGAAGTAGCGGGAATACAAAGATTTGAGGGGTTTTATCCAAAATAGCCTAAAATGACGTGCATGTGACTCTACTTGGCTAAAAGTGGTCCGAAGGAAGTCTAAATAAGTTTTAGATAGATTCCCCTAGAAAGGTTTTAGTTTCTCCATCCCACCATTGAAATAGTAGAAACTCCAAATGTTAGCTTGCAGAAGTTACTTTCTCAAGATGGGCTAGCAGAGGAATCTGCAGCCGCCGGATTGTACTCTTCCTTTGAAAACATGCCTAGAGGTCAAAAGCAAAATCCATTCGCTAAGATTTCTTTATATGAGGAAGATTTTTTGACTACTAATTACTTCAAAAGAGGTGGAATTTCCATCTTGACCAGAGTGTGCAGGGTGAAGAGTTATAAACTTGCACATCTCTCAAGAAATTCCATGGAGGTTCCCCGAGAAGTTTCAGAATTTGCCGACTTAGGGAAATATCCCTTCTGGATGGTCAATCGCTTAAACCAACAACAAGAAATTCATGGAAATTCCCCAGGTTGCGGTAAAATCTTATAAAAAATCAAGATACCTTTTTTTATGTTAATAATGCAATCCAACAAGTTTCATAGCATTCTAATAGCGAGAGGTGGCCCAATCAGCGACATCCCTCCAAATTAACTATGTGGCGGAATTTGCGTGAAGTTGACCGATGTCTCGGGAGCGTACAAAGTCAAAAATCAAGTAAAAAAGGGGTCTTTTCTTACTCACTTAGACATTCCTGACAACCCTAGCTAGTTACTTTAGTCAGAAAAGGCCAACTCCAAAATCTAGATTTTTATCCTTTTACTAGCCTCAGTTAGCGCTAACCTAGGAGAGGTTTTAGACGTCAAAATAAGGAGAAGGGAAACCCTTACACTAAAAATGGCTTTCTAAAGCCATTGGCGCAACTCGTTTGAAGTTTAAAAGCAAACTTCAAAAGATACAACGTTGGACCAACATAAAATTCAAATGCCATGAAAGTCTTAAAGTCTTAAGGATGAAAATCTAAGTTGATAAGGTTACTAAAGTTACTTGAGGGAGGTGGGCACTTTGGAAAACCTATCAAAGGGTGCCCATTTTCCTCTCACACCACCCCCCACTCTTGTTTTGGGTCCGTGGGTCCAACTTATGTTGGATTTTTTGGCATTTTTGCCAAAGGAACTTCCATGGTGTTTTTGAGCATTTTGTGTTCCATTTTTGTTTAAATTTCAGCTCTTGGAGGTCTTGGGTGTTCTTCTATCTTGTTGTTTGCATTCTTACGAGTTATTTGACTTTCTTTTGGGATCTTTTTAGTCACTAACTTGGGAGTTGGGTGACTTTGAGTGTTTGGGTACTAACTTGTCCATTGAAAATCCATTTTTAGTCTATACTAATCCTAAAGCTATCCCCCACCATATTTTGGCAATGCCGCTCTGGGGGGCCTTTAGCGTTTGAGTCATATTGCACTAATCCACATGTTTGTACTAATCAACATGTGTGTGTCCCCCCCAAGCTGGGGTTTGTTCCACCTTCTTCTAAGTTGTTCTTTGTGGGGTGGTTCCCTCTCTTGACAGCGAAGCTTTGACCTTGAGAGGATTAGAGTGTTTAGTTTTTTATTAAAAGGCCAACAATTCCTTCATACTCTAATTCTAAAAAGGATAAAAGTAGAAGTAGAAACTAGAAGTAAGATAAAAGAAGGAGAGGTTGGCAGTAGGATAGATTAGACAAAGGTTAGGAGTTAGAACTTAACTAGAAAGGGGGGAATTTAGGAATCATGGAAGGATAGAATCAACCTAGAAATTCACACAACCACTCCACGCACCACTCATACAAGCCCTCCACAACAACTAAAGCAAAACACTTGTAAAGAGCAAAAGAGAGATAGGATGAAGTAGGAGAGAAGATCAATAGTGAATAGAGTAAGGAAAATCTCCACAACCATTTGGGGCTGTTGAAAGTGTAAGTGTAAGAGTAAAAAAGAACGTGCCACCAAAGTGTAAGAGAGTTAAGAGCAAAAGTCATGGTGTAAGGGAGTAGTAGAAAATGAAAATGGAAGAGCTAGAAAAAAAAGAAGGAAGAAACGCAAGATCTACCATTTCCATCCAAAGCTTCTTTAACTCAAGAAAAGCCCACAAATTTGTACACACATCCAGAGGGAAAAAATGGAGGAAGGGGAGAAATTCAACAACCTCATCCACGATCTATAATATGAGGTGGGCTGCCAAACCCCACTTTTCCTTGTGTAATTTCTCCTCATTAACATAATTAGAAGAGGGCCGAGAGCTAGAGTGTCTTAGATTACAAGTCAAAACTTTGGTTGGAAATAGGAACTAGAGAACTAGGGGTTTCCGAAAAGATAAAGTGTGTCTAATTCCGAGTTAAAACAAGAAAGTTATAAGCGGATGAAGTTTGACCTAAGAATCAGATGAACCTACCCAAAATCATCCAAGAGGATAAAAATCTAAAATCTAAGAAGTCAGGTTAATTTAGAAGGGAAAAGTGAAAACAAAAGTCAACTTAGGAATTTAGGTCAACGATAATTAGTGGATGAAGTTCCAACCTTAAGTTACCAACCAACTTTCATTCATCAGTAAATTTGGTCAATAAAAGTCAATTCCAAAATAGAACAGTAAATTAGGGAGGATAAAAATGAACTCATTAAAGCAGGATCATAAAATCAACCAAGACTAGTAAAAAACCAACAAATCCTTACCGATTGGAATTAACCGGGTAAATTAGGATAAATTTTATCCACTAAAAACTTAGAGTCACAAATAGTTAGGATAACTCAAATCAGACCTTGAGTAAGAATATCAAGTGATCTTAAAAGTGGGATCCCATAAGAAACCATGGATGAAGTTTGATGAACCGAGTAGCGATCGAACTTCATCTATACACAACTTTTGCTAGGAGCGTCCAATTCCAGTGAACTTTAGGTTTCTAGAAATGGCGTGAAATCCTCTACCACCTAAAAATTACTCAAAATCAAAATATAGCTTAGAAAAATACAAGACCTTTGCGGTTCAAATAGCAAAGACACCTTAGTAGAGGTAATCACAGATAGGAAGTTTGAGTCCTATTCTACAAGAGGTTTGAATGTTTGGTAGTAGAAAAGATCCATTTCTTGGAAGGCACAATAGACCGACATTTGAGGCACCCACTCTGGATAGGATTTTTTGATTGAAACTAGAACCTAGTTGTGTATGATTATTCACCAAAGGTGGGTAAATAAGCGCCCACAATAAATCGCGGAAGAATGCAGATGATGCTGAAGGTTCCTAGGAAATTGTCAATATTCAAAAAGACCCAACACAGTCAACTCCAAAAGGCCAGAAAAGAAAGATATACAAATTGACGTTGGACAACGTTCTTTTCAAGGGAAACAAACTCACTACCAAGACCAAGGAAATCAAGGTCAAGGCAATCTATTGTGCTCTGGAGGAAGGACTAACAAGGGCATTTCCATACAAGAAACGTCAAATCCCAAGGATTATTTATTCGAGCAAATTGCACATTGCATCGACTGAGTTGAAGTACCAGGCGGTGTCATACGACCAACCCTTGTTCAGGTATAGTTAAGGTCTAAACTACTATCTCAATTATATTTCTCCTATATCAGCTGCCAACCGATACAATAGTTGCTTACCAAGTTTTCTTGCTTTCTTCTAGGTTAAGCGGATGTACAAGGGTTTTGGAGCAATTTATAGGAAATTGGTCATTCATGCCATTTCCTTGAAGCGAGCTCCGATGTCCAAAGACAAAGGTCTGGACGCGATAATGGATAAAATGCCAAAGGAGGAGAACAAACTAATTTTGACATCAGGATAGGTAGTTCTATGATGGCAAGTTCCTAACCTTCATTGGTACATCATTGGAGCTAGTATACAGTCACAGCATGCCGCAAGTTGGCGGCACAGCATCTAGAGGGTTCAATCGCTCGTAAAAAACTCCTAGAATTTGAGGTGATTCCAGTATTCGGTCTAAACCCAAGAATTCTTGTTTGCGTCTCCAATGCTTTACATTTGAACCTAGATGAAAAGGTGGCAAAGGAGAACTTCTAATCATATACTGAGCTAGGAAGAAATGTCTGAATTGCTACAAAAAAATTTCATCCATGTTGCCTAATTTTTTGAATATTTCAAAGTTTTATAAGAAACTGCTTGGGAGAAAGCTGGGTATTTGGAGCCTCATAGAGGTGGCGGCAAACCTTCACAAAAGTTTGAGGTGATATTCTCTCTTCTTTGTCCAATTATATCCACAATGAACTACATTGTATTTGCTTGATGTACTGTTGTTTGGATGTTGGCTGCTGGCCAATATGTTTTGCTTTCGTATTGGTTGTGCTCTAGTCCTTGTTAGCCGCCGGCCAATAGGTTACATTGTGCTTCCTCTGGTCTACACCTTGTCTAAACGTTTGCTTCTCTTTGAAAATGACATGACTTGGAGACTTTGGCAAGACGTGTTTGATTAGTGGGAGGCAGGGAAAATGATATCCAAAGATGGGATTGTCAGGCCTTTGGGGGAAGGTGTGTTTACAAAGCCCATCATACAAATTACCTAGTTGGATGTGACCATAACTCTCGGGATGCGGGCCTTTGTGAGCTCCCAAATTGTCACTTGGGACTCTACATTTCTTTTTTTTTAATTGCAATTTAAAATAGGTAAAAGTATACAAAAAGACATAAAAAGAGTGTAGAACCGAAATAGGGTTGTACCATACCCATTATAGTATTTGGTCTAGTGTTGAATTTATATCCAAACCATCCCCAAATCTTGCCTAGAATAGAGTCTACACCACAAGATAGTGGATTTTAGAGGATTTTAGTCACACAGCCCCAGCAGGTCTAATTCCCACTAGAAGGTGGCGATGCATGTCTAGATTGGTCCTAGGGATCCATGGTGATCCATATGTCAGGTCCTAGATTAGGTTTTGAATTCCCCATTAGATTGACAAATTCCTGGAAATCCTAGTTGTTAGCATGCAGGAGCCACTAAACTCAAGACGAGGCCATGGAGGAATCTACAGCCCAAGAATGGTGTTCTAGAGTTAATTCCATGCTAAAAGTCCAACGGCAAAATTGATTTGCCAAGATTCCCTCATCTGCAAAAGATTTCTGCGCCATCGACAATTTGAGGAGACGGTCGATTTAAGTCTCCATTGAAAATTTTTGCCAGGTACAGAGATGCACCTCTACATCTTTTGCGAGGCTCTCTGAGAGGTCCCACAAAAAATCTCGACATCTTTCAATTTGCAGAAGAACCTTTTCTAAGTGGTCAATCGTTCTACCCTCTAATGGGAATTTCTTGTAAATTAACCAGGTTGCGGTAAAATCTCACTAAAAATTAGGATAGCTTGTTTTATGCTAATAATGCTTTCCGATAAGTTTCGCGGCATTCCGATAGCATCCAATACCTGAATTGGCAAGATTCCTTGAGAATTAATCACGTCACGATATCCCCACAACGTTGATCGGCATTCTGGGGGCATACGACGGCGAAACAGCGTCAACGAGGAGTCTTTTCCTACTCCCTTTCACCTTCCAAAGACCCCAAGCTAATTACCTTTCTCAAAATACAAAACCACCAAGAGTTGGAAATTTACCGCGATTGGAATTTTAATCTAGACTAGCCCATGTTGGGTTTTTGATCCCAATATGGAGGGTAGACTGGGTTTTGGACTAGAAATGGCGTTTTGGATCCAATTGCACAATTCGTTTGACATTTGAAGTTCATCTCCAAAATTTAGGAGGTTGGTCCAACATAGGTAGTAGAAAGTGAAAATCTAGGATTAGGATGAAAATCTTTGAGGATGAGGATGAAAATCCGAGTTGATAAGGTTACTAGTAGGAATTTAGGGGGGGGGAGTGAGCCCTTGGAAACCTATAAAAGGGCTCCACTTTCCTCTCTAAAATCATCCCCATACTTGTTTTGGGGTCCGTGGGTCCAAGTCATATTGGATATTTTGGCATTTGAAGCAAAAAACCTCTACGGTGTTTTCGGAGCACTTTTGGCTCTTTTTGTTGTTGTTTTTCAAGCTTTGAAGGTCCTTGGAGGTCCTTCTATCTTGCCTTGCGTACTCCTTGTGCGTTTTCTCTTGTGTTTTAGGTGCTCTTGTGAACTAACCCTTGTGTCTTGAGGGTCTTTTGTATTTTCTACTAATCCTAAAGCCACCCTCTTCCGTGCCTTGGCGTATGCCGCCATTGAGGGCCTTTAGAGTGTGAGTCATTTGCTTTACCTTGTTATACTAACTCACATGTTCTCTTAAGTCAACTTTTACCTTCTTCTAACGTGTCTCTAGTTGAGTGGACCCCTACGGGGCGGCAAAGCTTTGAACCTCATTTGTGTATGTTTTCTAAGTTTATCTCAAATCTTTGTCTAATATTCTCCTTGTTGAGTGGACCCCCCTATGGGACGGCAAAGCTTTGACCCTATGTGTATTTCCTTTAAAAGTCTTGTTTCTTTTCCTCTTCTAAAGTCTCTCTCATGTGTGGACCCCCCTTGAATACGGCGAAGCTTTGAACTAGTGACGAGGTTGAAGTCCTAAAGTGTGTGTTAAAAGTTTAGGTGGTGGAGATTTGAACCCCCAGAGTGCCACCAAGTCCTAAAGTTGGTGTTAAATCCAACTTAGCGCCAAAGCATTGAACCTCCCAGGTGTTTAGTTTCAAAGTCAGGACAAACCAGCCGAGGGGGCCTAAGTCTAGATCAACAGGACAAACCAGAGACAAACCAGCCGAGGGGGCCTAAGTCTAGATCAAAAATCACAAGACGAACCAACCAAAGGGCCCAATCCAGATTGGAGGTCAACAAGACGAGACCAGCTCAAAGGGGTTGGTCAGATCGGAGGTCAACAAGGCGAACCAACTCGGGGTCTGGGGTCCAGGGTGCTGGGTAGGGTCTAGGGTCCAGGGAGTTGGGCTTGAGGTCTGGGGTCCAGGGAGTTGGACTCGGGTGGCTGGAGTCCGGGGTGTAGGGGCTTCTAAAAATTCACAAAAAATACTCTACACTACTTGGAGGTCTAGATTCTAGGTGGAGAGTCGAGCTTGTCCAAAACCGTGAAATTAACCAGGGGAGCATTAGAAGTAGGGGGGAAAGAAACAAAATAGAGAAGGTAAAAGAATAGAAGAGATGGGGTCAAGTCTAGGATAAACTCCACATAGGATAGCTGTTTGTCCAAAACTTCCAAAAGCCACTCAAGGATACAGGGAGGAGTGAAGGAGAAGATGGCTATATACAAGGTGACGTAGGAAAGAGACGATAAATAGTGTCTTAGGTTAGGTAGGCTAGGTAGACTAGGAGAAATCACAAAGGAGCCTTGGTAGCCATTGGAGGAGGATTGAAATATGACGCGTAAAAGCTTTGTAAGAGAATAGTAGACACATTTATGTTGCATAGTTGTCAAAGTTGGTAGCGCGGGGTTGCCATCAAAACATTTGGTGGAATAGTTCCAAAGTAGAAGAAAGGAAGAAAAAGAAAAGAGACTAAAAGAGGAAAAAAGAGAATGAGATCAAAACTAAGTGTAAACTCCTACCTTAAGCCGTGGGCATAATTGGGAAATAAACAAAGGATTACAATGGAACACGAGGATGTGTACGTAGACGTGGACGAGGTTGTTTCCAACACCGACAATGACGAGGTAAGTCACTAGGCTAATCCTTGGCATTTTTTTCCCTAATTACCCTTTAATTTTCTTAATTAGCAATTTAGGTTCAAAAGTAGAAATTAGGATTAAAAGTTGAAACTTAGTAATAGTTTAGAAGTGAAACCTAAGGTTAGGTTAGGAGTTAAACTAATTAGAGCTCAAAAATTTAGAGGTTGAACAACTTAGAAGTAGTGATTAGTTTAGAAGTAAAACCAAGGGTTAAATTAGAAGCTAAAAGGAGTTTAGAATTAAATTAGGGAATTAAACATAGAAGTAACGTAGAAGTAGAAAACCTAGAGGTATTTTAGAAGTTAAACCTTTAGAGTAAAATTTAGAAGTGAAAAGGTTAGAGTTAAATTAGGGGTTAAAAACATAGAAGTAAATTAGAAGTCAAAAATCTAGAGTAAAACCTAGAGTTTAAAATTTAGAAGTAAGTTTCAGAGTAAAAACCTAGAGAAATTTGGAATAAAATTCAGACTTTAGAAATTTAGAGTAAAATTTTGGGAGTTAAAAAGTTAGAATAAAAATTTAGAAGTAAAGGGTAAGTTAAAATTTGGGGTTAAAGTAGAAGGATAAAAGATTAAAGTTAAATGTCAAAAGCTATAAATAGGATTAAAGTAGAAGTAAAAAACCTAGAGTCAAAGTAGAATAGTAGAGCAATTCAAAGGTTAAAACATAGAAGGTCATGTAGAAGGTTAAAAGTCACAAATCCATTGGGACAGTTAAAGTATGGAAAATAACTGGAAAACACCATGGAAGGGACAAAGGATAGAAGAAGTGTCCAAATAGGTTGTTTCCTTTGTCCTTTATTTATCCAACCTATCCTTTTGGGTTAACAACTAGTTAGTAGACACTTGCACACTAATCATAGCTAAAACTATTGCCATCCACGAAACTAGGAAACTTAGCAAAGCTCCATTGCTTGGAAGGCACAGTGGACCGCGCTCGCAAAAACACTCGTGCATCTGAACATAATGGATAAAAGGCTAGAACCGGGACAGTGTCCGTGTTATTACCAAGGGTGGGTAATAAAAGGCCCACAGCCTTTGACCTTCAGAAGCTGGCACGAGAGATTCTTGCTAGCATAAAGAATACAGCAAAAGTTTGTGCTGCTGGATGCTTGAGTAGTTGAGCCTGTTGGAATGATGCAAGGACAAGAAGCTTGATTGGATCATTATAAATGAGCTCATGTGGATCAAGAAACAACATCTATTGCCTTGCAAGGACAATGATTGGCTTCCCTACACTGATGAGGCTTGGCAGCAATTGACATGCGTTTGGCTACTATCTGACAGTCATCTGCAACATGTAGAAGGAGCTCAAGAAAGACATAGAGAGCAACAAATGGCAGGACGATTATATTTCAGCAATGAATCCTAATGGCAAGGCTACTACCTTTTTCCATGCTGTCTTGAAGAAGTTCATCATGACCAAAGGCAACTTCCAAAGTAACACTTGGTGTTGTCTCCGATGTTGCCCTCAATATAGTCCCATCATTGTATATTGTTCAGTACAAATGCCGGCACATTGATTTAATGTTAGACGTATTTGGGTCATTGAAGACGGGTTTGGAGCTGGTGAATCTTGCGGAGGATTCTTCAAAAATGTTTGTGCTGTTTGCATATTTGACTGATGGTGAAGCCATGTCCATTGTCAAGAATGATATCTAGGAACTTGCTCTATTGGTTGAGCATGTCCACCCTAGCGTGGACGTGCTTTTCATTTCAAACGATGATGAAAAGTTGAGGCCATTGGCAATTCTACTTCCAATATTTTTCATTGGAAACTTGCAAGTCTAAGATGCTATTACTTCCGCCTCAAATAGGTCAGACTCAACGTGGACTCTACATATCGTGTACTACCAACCATAGACATGGTGTGGCTTCAAAAGCTCAAATATTGACACAAAGCCATTAGTAACCATTCAAATCTCCTATCCTGATCCAGGAGAAGATTATCCATTCGTCTTCCCTAGATTCAAGAAATTTACCAGAATCTAGAAATCCTTGAAATCATTTAATTTTTCCATCAAAAGTGAAGTTGACTGGAAATTAAGAAGGTGCGGAGTTAGGCATCATCTGCAAGAGAGGATTTAAGGTCAACTATGAAGACTTGCTTAGCAAAAATGTATAACATTTGGGGTGGTGGAAATATCACAAAAATTGCTCTAGTATGCCATTTACCATTCTTCTTTTTCCCTTATTGGCTGCTAGCCAATACAATTTCAATGGATTGAGTTTTTGTTCTTGTGTTGACTGCTAGCCAATAGATCTATTAGTGATTGATTTTTTGTTCTTGTGTCGACTGCCGGCCAATAGATGTTTTATTGATTCATTTCTTGTTCTTGTATTGGCTGCTGGTCAATAGATCTTTTAGTGATTGTTTTTTGGATTTCGTATTCTTAAGTAGCAAATTGGGAGCCCTGTTCTGGAGTTTGTGCACACGATGAACCATGTTGCTGTTGCTTGTGATTGTGAAGAGATTGCACATTTCTATCAATTCCAACATCTTGGCTCCACCTGTGGTTTCTTCCAACGTGGAACCTACAGGTGCTCCTGCATCCCATTTGCAATGCAAGGACCCTAGCGCTTTGGAGCCCTCTGCCCCTTGTGGTGTACTGGCTGCTAGTTGACAGGGACAGGAATCTAGCAGCTCTATGATACCCTTTATAGATCTGAGTGTCAGGAAGCGAAAGGACCAGAATCCAGTGAGCGCTAGCATTCAATCATAAATGTAGGGGATGATCATAATGGATTCACACCCACCTGAATTGAGAATGAGAATGCCATGAGCATTAGAAATACAATCTTTGATTTGAATGCAGGGCATGATCACGCCGACGCCAAGAAGAAGTTGCAACTTTGACAAGTCTACATCCATGGAGAATCTTGAGTCAAAGGTGGAAACCGTGAACCTTCCATCCCCTCCATTATCTCAGCCTCATGCTTCAACTTCCTTCTTCAATGCAAGGGCTAGACATTCTTCCCCTGCCAAATTGAGGGCTCTAGGTACTGCTCGTGAGATATCACAGCAAGATGCATTTGCAGCGCCCCTTGTTGTCCCTCTTTGGGATTCGCCTGCTTTAGAGTTGATAACAAGAATGGCGGAAGGGCATTAGATTGTGGAAGGGCCTAAACTTTGGTCGATGGAGAAGGGTCCGCTGGAGGGACCTATGGGAACACGTAATATCAATACTTAGAAATCCAGGTTAGTTTAGGATCAATTCCGTAAACATTTTCAAAGTTTTGTAGTAGTAAAGCCGGAAATCAGAACATCTAGTAGAAATTAGGTAGTTAGAAAGTTCCGACTCGCTAATAGTTGTAGAATAGGTAAGAGACAGACTTATACCGGAATCCGTAAATCGGAATGGGATCCGGATTCAGGCAACCTACGAACTAGGGGTCCGACCTATGAAATCTAGAGATCCGTTTGCAATGGCGGCGCATTAAGTGACCGGACCAACAGATGTCGGTCGCTGGCCGGGAACTTAAGCGCATGGATCTTTCATTTTCTCCCGCTTTCTTCCGCTCCAGGAAGTGTGTGCTTGCAGGTTTTTGGAGCGCGTTTTTAGAATAGTGAAAGAGTAGTGAGTTAGACCGGATAGGGAGAGAAGGAAAGGAGGGTGCCAATTGCACCGGATTTTAGTTCCGAATGGCAAAAGGAACGTCGGCGCAGGGCCAGAAGACTATTCCCACTATCAAGCTCCTGTACCCCGTCGTTCCAGAGGATTCCACTGAATGCTTAGAGTTAGAAGAAGATCTCTTCAACAAAAGGTGTATCGGGTTGATCCGGCACCCTTGGACAGTTAGAAGTGAGGACTTTCTTTGTGAACTGATTATAGGAACGCCAAATCAGTTTGAAATGACGGCAAGGGGTCGGTGAGCCTCTTGGATGGAAAAGATGTGGGCGGAAACTTACAGGTTCAAATAGACCGGATCCGGAAATGCGACCTGAACAGACAAGTCTTACGACGGGAAGTTTAAGAAACCACCGCACTACAAGGAGGGTTTCGCCATTAGTGACTGCATAGACAAGCGCCACCGGTGGTTGTTAGATTTTCTGATTCCTATCGTGTATCCGGAAAAGCCGACGAGGATTACGGTTACGGTGGCGAATACAATTTTTGGAGCAATTGAGGGCCGAGTCGTGAACTGGGTGACCATAATCCACCAAAAGGTTAAGAAGATGGTGAGGAGTATCAACAAGGCCAAGCAGAGTCCGCTAAGCACCTACTTGTTCCATATGTACCATTATTTTGATTTTATGACCCCGCAGGAACAAGTAGCCTATGAAATCGAGATGCAGATCCTGAAATACGGATTCATGGAAGAGTTGAAACCAATGGAAGAAACACCATAAGAGGAAGAAGAAGAAGAAGATCCAGAACCGAAGCCGCTAAAGAGAAAGAGGAGGTAGAAGATCACCAATCCGGACGCACAAAGAATGTGTCTGGACGTGGTGGAACCGAATCCGTACCTGACCCAGCTACTACTGGAAACTTCCGGTGAACTTGACTTCTATGAAGCCGGAACCCGATGGATGGTGCAGTGTCGAAAATTGCACACCGACATGGTAGAGGTGATCATAGGCATCGCCAAGGAGTTGAATGTAAAGACGGACCAGATCTTCATCGAACTCCGGAAGAGACTGGATTCGGCATTACTCCGAGAGAAGGACAAGCAGATCGAGTTGCTTAAGGCGAAACGGGATCACTACAAGAACAAGTTTCACTGGACAGAGGGTCAATTGCTCTCAGCTCAGAAGAAAGAGACGGATGCCCTGAAGTTAGTCAGGGATTTGAGGATGTTGGTAGAAGAACCGGAACATCAAATTATCCAGTCCACACTTTATACAAAGAAACCAGGGTTTCTTATCGGACAAAATTTCGGGTTTTCGTGTCTAATAGAAGTGTCATGTCGCATGTCGTGTTGAACATGTGTCGAGTACGCTTGACAAATTCGTTGATTAGAAGATTGGGGGGCTTTTTTTTTTTACCCCGGGATAAATGGAGTTTGGTGACGTGGCTGGTCCGTAAGAGTGACGTGGAAAGGTCACTATAGGCGACTGCAGGTCGAGGGACGATCGCGGGTCCATAGAATGGGCGACCGCAGATCCCAAGTAGGGGCGACCACGGGTCCAAGACAAGGGCAACCGCGGGTCTGAAACCAGGGTGATCGCGGGTTTGAAACTAGGGCAACTTTGGGTCAAAACTGAGGGCGACCATGGGTCCTAAATGAGGCAACCGGGGGTCCTGAATGAGGCGACCGCGGTTTAGGGTGGTGACCGCGGTTTAGGGTGGTGACCGCGGTTATTGTTTAACCCCTAAAGGACCGCTTGTCCCCTCGAGGGACAAAATGGGTCCAGAACGGCAGGCAGGTTTCTATGGTCTCAATATGAAATCAGATTATTTGGGATTTTTAAAAGTGGTGTATTTTTTCGAGAGCTTCGTGGATATATAATTTTTAATTTATTTGATGCTTGTGAGCAAAAGTTATCGCAAAATAAGCAAAAGTAGAGCTTGGCGGGCAGCACACAAAAAATCACAAAAAGTCAAAATCAATTTTTTTCAAATTTTTTTCTCAAAGATTAAATTTTTTTCTATATGTGAAGCTTTGTTTCATTCAATTTGGACAAAACATGAGAAAGTTATGGACAATCTAAGCATCTTATTGAAAAAATAAGTTGTCGAATTCATTTTTGAATTCAATTTTTAGAATTTAAAAAAAAAAATGTTAGATAAGGTTAGATTTTCTTGCTAAAACAATCTCACCACTGGGATTATAAGATTATTGTGATTTCAATTCCATCTAAAAGCTATTAACAATTTTGTTTTTTCTCCAATCTTGAACCTACCTCTAGTTTACAATTTTTTAATGAATGAAAATTAAATGACTTTTTTTCTAAATTTCTGTGGTAGACTGTCAACTCAACTACTTAACATAAATAAGTAGAAAATCAAAATCATTGGTGTAAAAAATTTGAACTAAAAAGATTCAAAGCCAATAAATCTAATCAAGTGAGGTGCAGAAAAATTTGTTTTCTTCACTTTAAATGCATATATCTAACAATCTACATGGTCAAAGTTTCTGAAATTTCTTCTATGTATTCATATACAAGTCAAGTATAAGATCTTATGATTGGATATGCCAAAAAGAAAAAAAAATTTAAGTTCTTTTCTCTTTGCAATAGAAATGACAGTTTTGAATAGTTTTTGATAGGAAAATCACCTTGGTCCTTTAGGGGTTAAATGCTACATAATGATATAATAATAACCCATGATATTAATATTAAGTATAAGTTGACATAATTTTGCAATAGAATAATACAATTTTCACATACACAATTATAGTCAATTCAATAATAACAGCAACAATAGCAATAATAATATTTATAATAAATAGATAATATTAGGGAATGTATATGTCAATTGAATTCTCACATTAACATCTCTAATGAGATGCCACCTTGTACTCAACCGTAGTCCTGCCTAAATCATTTGGCCAAAAAGAATTTACTTCAAAATATAGGAAAAAACCAATACTATTTGAATCCTTTGACTTCTACAGTTGTATTAATCTAGTTCGAAGTCGTCATCGTTTGATGCTTCATCAGCATCGTGGTCTGTGGGGTCATCTGTCTCATATCCCCTGCAGATGTCTTCATCAGTTGTGTTCTCGTCATCTTTTCTTACTACGGGTATGACTGGCACCGGACGTACCTCATGTTCTACCTCGGAGTTCAAGTTGTGCACTTCCATATCAAGAGTGTCGCCAATTTGAGTTTGCACCAATTGTTTTTGACGTCGATTTGTATCAGTAGTTCCATCAACATTAGGTGTTGTAGCACGCCCACGTCTTCTTCTACTGCCTTGGCCAATATTGGCGGTATTGTTGGTCTCTCCAATACAAAACGGCTGGACAACATAGTTCGGCCGTTTCGGATCTTGTTGGTTTCTCTCTTCTATCGTCAAGATATGTTTCTTTCCTTTCTTATTGCGTCTACGTGCTGCTTCGACTGGTGATTCTATAGGAGCGGCCGGAGCAGATGTCAACGAAGGTTGAGTACTTAGTTGAGTGGGTGGTGGTGCTGAGGCATGGTCTCCTTCATCCACGGCTTGGATTGGCCCCTGATGAACTGGCGGCCTCGAGGAAGATGGTTTTGATGTCAAGGGCGTCATACCGACATGTACTGGCGCTCTTTGATGTGATGGCACAATACGATTTACATTCATAAGAATGCCGAGGGTCACATCTGAATTGTACTCCCCCAATTTTGTCGCTGCAACCACTGGAATCAACGCAGTGGTACGTGCTAAAGGAATTGGATGTCCCACATCTTCACCTTCTTCCACGGGTGTTTCTTGTTCTTCATTTCCACTTGTCCTACTGATGCGTGTAGTACTTTGGAGGTTCCTGCCTCTATTTGGATTCAAAGGTATTGGTATGGGAGATCTTGCAGGCTCTTCAACCTCCGGCACTTGAATATTTGTACCTTCATTGTTGGGCTCCGGAATGGTTGAGCTTCTTGGAGGTGAAAACGCGAATGGATCTACATTCCATGCAGACACATTAGGAGATCAAGGGTGCACCAGGTTTTCTTCTCTACGTTCAATGTCCTCCTCTGAGCGTACATCATCCTCTAAAGGTGTTTCCTCCTCTGAGGAAACGTTTTGCGCTGCTAGAAAGACTTGGTCTCTACGTCATGGAGGATTGACATCAACATTCCTCTGCCGAAACCTAGTTGCATCCGGTCGTCGTGTAGGGCGAACTTCGTCTGCTGCAGGGCAAATGAGTTGAGCCCAGGGATTTCCATCCAAATGCTCCCTTTCCAAAATAGCATTATCACGCCTACGGGCATAGGTTGAAGTGTCAGAGTCTTCAAACCCTGAAGATAGTGGCTCTTCATTTTCTTCATCCGTCAAACCATCCACAAGGTATTTTTTATAGAAAAGAGCTGGATTTTGTCCACGTTTCTCACGTCCAAGTTTGCTGTTCGTGTAGATGTACACCAGTGCTTCTGCCTTAGCCGAGGTTAGTCGATTTTGCACTTTGTTGTGTCCAAACAAATACGTGCTCCAATTCCTCTCGCATGATGACGGTGAGCACGTCAACGACAGTACTTTCTTTACTATTTTTGGAAGAGCGTTACCGCTCACTTGATTCCACCGTTGATAAGGTAATAGAGTACGCTCCCCGGAGATATCGGGAGCCTCCACTAAAGGATTGAAAGGGCTTGTCTTCTCCATAAATTCAGTCCATTCAGCCATAGCTTCTTGGACATCTACATTCAATGACCGGCCTAGACCTCGTATGACTCGATTCAAGGCTCGCTTGGCATCCCCGTCATTATGAAGCTCTTCTAGATCTTGCAAATACGGGTTCAATAGTACCCCTGCATAATGCAAGTCTGTCCTCATCAATTTCCATTGAGCTTCGAAGTTCTTCTCAAACATCCTCGCAGTGACAGGGTCTAGAAAAAATGGCGGCTGCGAAAGAGAATAGACCTATTGTTGAAGCCTCTTCATTACTATCCAAGCATTAGGCATTGCTGGAGTTTTGCCATCAAACACTTTAAGAGCTTCAAGTGCTGGTTGCATCAGGTGCTTGATATTCTCACATTCTGTCCAAAACGCTTCTGAACGAATGTCCTCTCGTACATTTTGCGCTTGATGTGCAATATTGTGCCCGTTCCTTCTGGATGCCAAAGATTGCTCAAAGGGCGTAAATTTGTCATCTCCCAGCATGAGGTGCAACGCTTGCTTGACCTCCACCAAGCGGTCTATCATGAGGAAGTGAACTGCAAAGCGTGTAGAGCTAGGAGTCTCAACGACAACTTTGGTGAGTACTTCCGAAAAAGAGCCAAAGTAAGATGATACTTTTTGACAAATACCACAATTCCTTTACATCTTTCCACCAAAATCTTCACCCGTGGTTCCTTCCCCCAATCTTCTACAAGTAAATCCAGGATGTATGCAGCACATCCTTGCATATACATGTGAGGATAAATTTCGTTCAGCTTGGCTAAGGTCCCCGTCATTAATGCGGCATTGTCTCTACTTAGTTGAACAACATTTGCAGGGCCAACTTCTTCAATGTATTTTGCCATCACATTCGTTGTGTAGGCAATGTCCTTCTTTTCTCCAGTGGTGTCAACCGATCCCCAAAAGACATCACCGGCAGGGCAGACAAGCATTACGTTCATCAACGAACGACTGTTTGTATCAGACCAGCCATTCAAAGAAATTGTTGCTCTGTATTGAGTGATAGAGTTCTTTGTACACTCGGAGACCCTGATCTTAACCGCATCAAACTTATTATCTATCATCTTCGTACGCACCGCATTGTAGGATGGTGGGTGGTAGACAAATCCAGCTGCTACAATTTCCTTCACCACTTTCACAAAGGCCGGATGACGCACAACGTTGAATGCAATATTCGCTTCATAAAAAAAAGATGCCCACAACTTGTCCAACTTCTGTCTAGTGCACACTTGTAATGTCTCATCCATACTCCACTGACAAGAAACTTGAGGCGTAATCCTCCTTCTTTCTACTGTTGTCGGCGTGGAATCTACGGAATCCGGATTGATAGGCGCTGGTTTACTTGGTCCCGCTTCATTGGCTGACTCGACCATAGCAGGCTCCACAACGGACTCAGCAACAAGTGGAACATCCAGATCAGAATCTGCCGCTTCTACTTCATCCAAAACCATTTCCTTTGGAACAACACCTCCACAATTTCAAAACTTCTGCAATACTGCGGGTGGAATTCGTGGACAACATTCAGATGTGGATGAGCCACCATATCCAAAGTGAATGAATGCCCTCTTACGCACGAACACTTTGGTCCAACCGCAAAAAACACATGATCTCGAGTTTGCACTTAAGCCATCGACTACTTCCAACTGCAACCAAGGGTCCCACTCTCTGGTAGCCCTTCTGGTGTCGTTTAGTGACACCTTTCTTTGAACATCCCGCTCCGCCATAGGCAGGATTTTCAATGCCTTTCACCCGAAAAAAGATTTATCAATCCAAATGACCAATAGAAAGAAGTTATGACAAAGCCACTTGCCGTAGGACTCTTTCAAAGCCCTTAAAGCAAAGTGGTTGCCCCCCAAAGACTTAAACGTACGCAAGAAGCCTCTTTCAAAGGTTCCAGACAAGAGTTTGTCAACAAAGCAAGGTGAAAAAAAAATTGCCACCCTCTGGCTTTTATAGAATTATAGTCCCATCGCCCTTCGACCCGAGGTCGCTCCTTTAGCGACATGGGGCGACCACGAGTCCATAATTACTTCACATAGGGCGCATGTGGCTGAGGGGGCGACCGCGGATCCAGACGGGGCGAACGCGGGTGCTAAAGGGGCAATTGCGGGTCCAGAAGGGGCAACTGCAGGTCCCAAATGTGGCGACCGCGGGTTCAGATGGGCGAGCGCCGGATTCCAATTCAGACGACCGCGTGTCCCAAAATTGGCAAAGTCGAATCCAAAAGGGACAAATTCGGGTCCAACTAGTGCAAACTCGGGTCCTCTGGTGCGACCGCGGATGCGGAATCAGCAACCATGTATCCCTACATCGAATAATCTACTAATTTAATGGATTGTTTAGAATGCCAGCATTATTGTAGAAACTTATAATTTTATAGAATTCTAAAATCTAGAATCAAGTGTTCTACTTTTGGCAATTCAAATACCCTAAACTCTTGTATGTATAAAAGTTATAGTCTTTTTTTGAGCTTTAAGAAACTTGGTGTATCTTAGTCACAAAGACAACTTCCTAATTAGAATTGTTATAATTCAAATATCATATCTATAAATTAATGTAGCCATCTTGAAATTGTACCCCCTAAAGGCCCAAAAGCTATTTCAGCCTCTCAAAATTTATTTGAAGTTGAATATGAAGTCAATACATTAATCATTTGTATCCATATAAAAAAAAAAAAAAATCGTACAAACTCTTTGCAGACATGTTAGAGATCACATAAGAAAAGAAAATACAAGAATATTCCTTAGAAATTGAAAGATTAAAATATTTGAACATGATGGTATTAAAACTGTAAAAATATTTTGATCTACTTTTTTGATGTCAAGTCTTTGAAGTTCGTCACCCAACAATTAGAGGTTATATGGCCTAGTACGGGTAACCCCAATCAATTTACAATTTTCCAAAATCTTCCCAACAAATTTTGAAATAGATTCCTAGTGTAAATTTTTCTCAAAGACCTTGTGTATTTGAGGCTCATTTTTAAGAGCCTACTATTGTATGGGCAATTAAGATTGCACTGGGATTACTCGCACAAAATCTTGAATACATATACCATAGTCACTCATTTTTTCAATCAGGTTTAGGATGCTACAACTGAACTTCACAAAGAGATCTCGAAAAATATATAATGCTAAAAATAGAAATCTAGTTGGATTGTATTTAACTTCAAAATACCCTTGACACCACTTTTGGGTGCCTCGGACATTTAGTGGTTAACCCCTAAAGCACCAAACATTTTTTTTTGGCAACATAGCGATTTGGGCCGCTCACTACAAATGGAATTTTTTTTTTCCTCTTCAAAATTTGAACACAAAATGTATCCGAGGAGTAGTTTTAAGGTCCAACAATTATCATAACATTTGAAAACAAGGGTAAAAAGTTATTGCATGATATTTAGTTTTATTTGATCTTTGGGCAACCCAAGCCTCGGCCAGCAAAAAATGATTATTTAAAAACCACTTTCTTTAAAAATAAAAATTTGAAATAGGTTCTTAAGATTTATATGTACGCGGAAAGCTTTGAATCATTCCATATTGATCAATGAGCCAAAACTTATGAGGATTCTTAGTTAGAGGGTAGTTATAGAATCCCTACTTAAAAAAAAGGTGAAGTCATTTATTTCACTCAATTTTCTATATTTTTTAAAAAGAATAGAATCATTGGGTGTAGATTATTTATTTTTACATTATAACTGTTGGGATTGGCATTTTTCCATTCCGTAATAGAATTCCTTACAATTTAATATTTTGAATCATTCTCTACTGCTAGCTACTTACTAATTTTTTCCTAGATGATGTACAATTCGAAATGATCTTAAATTTTTCAAGCATGTAGCCAACTTGCCTTCAAGAATGAATCTAAAGAGTTACCACCATTTTGGACATTTCTTCATTCAAATGTGATCCTAGGAAGCACAGTTGCACGATTTCTCGTAGGGACAAAAAAAAGATTTTCGTCAATTCGAACGCAATTATATTGCAATTTACATGGTGGAAAATTTTGAAATTATTTGCACATCTTCGCAAACCGTTTTACTACGATATCCTACGGTTATATGTGTCCAAAAATGTTTTTTTCCCAAAATTAAGTACTTGTACTAGAAATGACAATTTCGGAGCAATTTTGATGAAAACATAGTTACAAACCTTTAGGGGTTCAAGTTACAGGGCATTGGATGGACACTTCTATAAATCTGTGGCTTCTCAAAATGCATTTCTAAATTCTAATGTCCTATATTTTGGGCTAATTGCACACCACCTTTCATACAATCACTATGAATGCCATAAAATAATATCTTTGCAAATAACATTAAACCTGTTCAAATATGGAAGGGCCTTTGCATGTTTTTAATCTAATGATTGTATTTAGGGCTTTCAAATAATTTATTCATATATTGAAGGACTTCCATGGGCTCTATATTATCCATAATATCATATAAATAAATTGACAGAAATTCATGAATACAGTAATGACATCATTTACAAGAAAATACATTTTTATTCATGAAAGATCAACACAGATTTGATATACTTATGGTCAAAAGAATGTCCAAAATTCATACCAAAATTTTATATATACACATGTTTAGAAATAACATAGTCATACAAAAATCTACCACCCTAATCAAGCAACATACATGTAGAGTTTGTAGACTTTATTTGCCACTTTCTTCATTGCTCATTCATGTGCTCTTTTGCTGCCTTCTCCTTGAAGACCTGCTCTTGCACGGGCCATCTCCTTCAAGACTTGCTCTTCCTCAACTTGCCACTGTTTGAAAGAATTCGGAACCATCCTATTGTTCTTGATCAAAAAAGGCTTGAACATTTTGTAAAATGAAATGTATTGCTTCTTCCATTTAATGCTCTTTTCATATTCCGCTTCCAACATCTTCAAAGAATCCCACATTTCTTTCAATTCAGCAAATTCTAATGGAGACATCTGTTGTTGCCCATCCACACACGCCACATCAAACTCCAAAGTCCTGACAAGGGGGGCTTTAACTTTCATGGAATGGAGGTGATTCAACCTAGATTGAGCTACCTCCAAACTTTGCCTTTCGTCATTGCCCCGAATCTCTTCCGTCCTACACTTTTTCATTATTTTGTGTAGTTCTTTCTTTCTGACTTGCTTTGGATTGGAACTTGATCCTCCATCTTGCCCTTTATTGAATGTTAGATAGAACTCTTCCAACCTGGCCATCTCTTGTTGTTGAACAGCTAAATGAGTGAGGCCAGCACCTATTAGTTCTTGTAAATTGTGCACGTCGTCAGTCTCAATATCTATTGTGGCCCTATCCAGTAGAATCTGACACTCCATATTTTTTTCTTCTATTTGAGCAAGAAGATCCTTCAATTGCGCCTTGTACTTTTCCTTCATTGATTTCTTGCTAGGCTCATTGTATACCAATTCATTTGGTTCTCCATGGGGAACTACCTCTAGAATCCAATCATCAACTTCATCCTCATGCCACTTTAATATTAAGAGCAGCGTGGGCTCCGGTTCAATCTTGAAATAGAAATCATCCTGAGCCATTTCTCTCAAGCGTGCTTCCACATGTTGCTCCGCTTCATGAGTTAAGAGATGAGAGACATGCATTGGTTCCACCGTTGCAAGAGGTTCCACGTCCATGGGAACGTCCCCTCTTACATTCTCTCCTTCAAATACTACCAATGCTGTATTTTCGTCCAATGTTGTTTCTTCCATTGGAGAAATGGGATCCAGAGTATCTTCCTCCATCGAGTCGTCAGAGCTTGACCAAACGTAGTCTTCATCTGCCGCTCCTTCTACAATGTGCTTCTTAGGCCCCAATCCATCTCGTGGATTAATTGAAAGGGGTGCCCTTGGAATGTCTTTGGTAGTTGGTATGACCAGCTTCTTTGATGCCTTCATGCTACGCCAATCCACTGTTCATTCCAACACCAATTCTGCATACACCATTTGGCAAATGCCCAATGAAACTTCACTCCATATTACTTTGTCCGTTCTGTACAACCATCGGTGCACTTCGATACATCGTTGTACAAATGCATCATCCTTGCAATAATGAAGATTTGCAAGGTTTTGATTCAAATGAATCTTGTGCCGATAGTAAGGAAAAAATTTGTCGATGTGGCACCATCCCACAAATGTCTTGCACATTGGCAAGGTCACATCTCCTTCCACAACGCACCATCCGTGAAATGCCTTGCTTCCAGGGTCAAGTAGGACTCGTCGATTTCTGTCGTGGCGATCCCCTTTCTTCTTTGTCTTCTTCACTTTTGGAGGGGCCATCACGGAAGATTACGGTGGAAATGAAGTTTGTTGAAATCTAACAAAGAGCTACACTATGCGAAAGGTGTATCTGCAACTCTTTATTATGTTCACACGTGCCCTAAATGCAATTTCAGCAATTACATCAACACTTGTGCATTCACAATATGCAAACAAGCGTATTTTACAGAATAATCTAAACGTCTATAGTGCGTGTGGGTACCTAGACGGTGGTATAAAGGGTGAAGACCCAAATTTCTAGCACACGAGCATGCATCCAGACGCTGCAAGGGGGATGGAAGACAGAGCGCAGTGCTAGAAATGATAAAGAAAATAGGCAGAACTGCTTTTAATACCCAAAATCGCCCTGGGCAAGTGCAAGGGTTAGGGCGACCGCGGGTCTTCAGCGACTGCGGGTCAGGGAGGGGCGATCGCGGGTCAGGGAGGGGCAACTACGGGTCAGGGAGGGGCGACCGCGGGTCAGCGAGGGGCGACCGCGAGTCAGGAAATATGACCAATCCCACCATATACATAGGAGGGAATCCATTTGAATTCAAACTTTCCAAAGCTCCCCCATAAAACTATACAACCAGCCCTTAATTGCCCAAGGCACCAAAATCTGGTGTTTGCCATACTTTGAAGTTAAATAAAACGTAACCAAGTTTAAACTTTTAGTATATTTATATTTTTGGAAAGATTATTCAAAAACTCTAGTTTCAATATCATAAGTCCGATTTTGAAAATAAATGATAGTGATTTTTCTATTTTCATTTTTGTGCAAGGGTACCCATTGCATTCTTGACTTCACGTACTACTGGGCGCTCTTGTAAATGACCCTCAAATACACTAGGACTTGAAGGAAAAAATCACATTTAGAGATCATTTAAACAAACTGTAGAATACATTTTAACCCCTAATTCTAGTGTTTGCAAAACTTTCAAGTTAACCCCTAAAGTCCCATTGTCCCTACGGGAGACAAAATGGATTTTGGGCAGGTTCCTCTGAGCTCAATTTTTATTGAAACTTTCTGAAACTTTCCCATAAGATAGAAAAACTTATTAGCTTTTGGGGAATGTAACTTTTATTTCAATCGGTGCCCAGGAGCAAAAGTTATGTCCAAATAAGCTCAAAACAGGGGAGAGGGGGCAGCAAAAAAATTTTGCAAAAAATATAATTTTAATTTTTTTAATTTTTTTTCCTTATAGATTATATTTTTGCCTACTTGGGAAGCTTTGATTCATTTCATTTGGATTTTAATGAGAAAGTTATGGACAGTCTTGTTTTTTGGGCAATTAGAGCATCTTCTTGAAAAAAAAAATTTCTTTCACTTTGAATATTGATATCTTTCAATCTGTATGGTCAAACATCACAAAATTTTTACTACATGATATGTAAAAAGTGTAGTACAAGATCCTACGATTAGTTTCTAAAAAAAAAATATTTTTTCTGATCTTTTAGATGAATGCAACAAAAGTAGCAGTTTTGAATGATTTTTGACAGAAAAATGGCCTTGGGACTTTAGGGGTTAAATAAAAACTCACCAAGTTGCTATTTCTAGTAGGTTGTATTTTTGGAAAGTTATTCATGAAGTCTAGTTCTAGTATCAAAAATCCAATCTTCATAATGAATTATAGTCATTTTTCTATACAAGGTTTTGTGCAAGGGTATAAACTGCAATCTTGACTTCTCATAGTGTTGAGATTTCTTAGAAATGAGCCTCAAATACAAGAAGAGTTGAGGAAAAATCACATTCAAAACTCATTTAAAACCCTTGTAGAGTAGATTTTGACTAGCCATAAATTTATTGCAGTTATTCATGTTAGGCACTTAAACCTCATATTTTTTGGATCATCATTTTTTTAGGTTTTAGTTATGAAAATTGAATGGAAATTTTTTCACAATTTCAATACAGTCATGGTCAAATGTTATAATATTTCAACTTATAAGTGATATTCTTGTGTTCTTCTTCCTATGTAATCCCTATTATGTCTACTTTGAATTTCTACGGCTACAATTTAATATAGATTGATACAGTTTATCAAAATGTAGGCCTTTTGTTAAATTTAGAACAAATTCCTAGAGGCTCCAAATAGGCCTTGGGCATTTACGGGTTAAGAAGCCACAAATTGATTGGGTTTTTTCATGATAGGCCTTTAATCTTCATATTTTTTTGGAGTCCCGACCTTCAATTTGATGTTTTACTTGTGAAAAGTGAATTGAATTTTTTTTCATAGTTTGAACATTGTCAAGCTCAAACATTATAAACTTCAAACTTATAAGTGATATTGTCGTGTTTCGGCTTCTTTTGTGATCTCTACGTGTTTAATTTGAACTTTGAAGGGTTACATACGTACGGATATCCAAAAAAATATGATAAAACTTCTCAAAATGTTGGCTTTCTCCATAGATTAGGGCAAAGTTATAGAGGCTTCAAATAGCCTTTGGGCATTTACTGGAAAATTGTAATTCTATTTGGAAAACCAATTCATTCATGCAATAAGTGAGGAGTTCATTTTTTGAAAGTGAAGAGAAAATATATTAGAAAGGGAGGAAAATACATTCAAGGTGGCACCCCTTTAATGCATTGGAGTTTTAAATCAAACATCTTCCAACCCAACTCCATTTCTTCTTAAGTATTACTCTTGAGGAAATTAAACTTTTCCATTGAGTTTGACATGTTTTCTGATATTGGCTTATTGGTGAAATATTTGAATAGTTTACCTTTATAGAATTATAGGGAAAGTGACATTGACAAGAAATACATTAAGAACTAGAGATATAATACAATCCAAAATTTAAATATATAGGGGATTCATCCCCCAAAACATATAGAACAAAACTTTTTCCATTAGAATTACATTATAGGATACATTATATAGGTTTAGTATAGGTTTTACAAAGACCTTTAACTATACAAAGTAATAATAGATTGTTGACAGAATACTACTTTGGTCTTCATTGACATTAGAGATATAATGGACATCACATTCCATAAATGTAAGATCCAATCTGAGTTCGTGGAGATCTTACCTTACTCTCTCCCTTGCCATTTGAGGCGACCGCGGGTCTGGGACGAGTGTAGGTCAGGGGCGAGCGTGGGTCCAGAAAGGCGAGAACTAGGCTCACGGCTATCCATTTCTTCTTGCCTTCAGGGCAACCGTGGGTATGGGGCGAGTGTAGGTAAGGGGCGACCGCGGGTCCACAAGGGTGAACAAGACTTAGGCTTGTCCAATTCTTCTTGCCATAAGGGGCGACAGCGGGTCTGGGGCGACCGCGGGTCTGGATGGTTTCAATTTAGAAGCCCATTCCATGCCTACCCGCGGTTGCCTTGTTGGACCTACAGTCGCCCTAGGACCTGCGGTTGCCCCATCGGACCCGCCGTCGCTCCATCAGACCCACAGTCGCCCCATAGGACCCGCGGTCGCCCTTAGGAGTGCGACTTGACCTGCACGCACCCCAGGGCGACCGCGGGTACTTAAGAAGGCCCCTCCCCCCCCCCCATCTGAGGTCGCCACTCTTGGCCTTGCGCATCGGCTTTCATCTAACTTGAAGTGGCTGAATGCGTGCTCGTGGGCCAAGGTGTGAAGTTGTAGGGGGGACCCTTTGCAAATTTTTCTTCTGAAGTTCTCGATAGCGGCAACCATGGCTACTCCAGGGAAGTCCATTTGGGATAGAGATCTTGATGAACCGGCAAGGTTCCAGGTGGAAATATCTACAAGTGCATCAACAGGAGGGCCCAGTTCTTCTAAGCTGAAAAAGCCAAAGACAGCCCACGAGAAAGATCCAACCTACCCTCCATCTCGTTATTCAAACTTTGCATATCAGGTGTGCTTGGAGTGGTATGAGGGCCAAACTGTACAAACTTTGGAGAGCAAGTACTTGAGGAATAAAGGGCCAAGCATTGATGCATTGAAGAGGGATTTGGAGGCCCTAATTACAAAGAAGTGCAGAGACTCCACCGATTATGGTGACGTGAATTTGACATACTTTGATCAATTCCAGAAATGGATTGATAATTGTATTCAAGCATGTATATTCAACACCAAAAAATTGATGGGAAAATTGCACCCTATAGTGCCTGGATATGTTGAAAGTGATGAGTCCAAGGAGTTTCGCAAGCTGATGAAGTGGTGGCAAATAATAGCAAAAAAACTTTCAAAGGGTGAACCGAGAGGGTATGGTTGGCAAACGGACGCTTTGAAGGCTGCATTGTCTCAAGATGGTGGATCATGTGTCTTGTGGATCTACTCTACAGTGAAGGTAGTTTCCCTCACTAGATATAATAATCAAGGTGGGTATGGAAAGGTGCGCAAGGTATGTTTTGAAGGAATGAATACCATCCTACCGACTGCACAATTTGCTGGAAAAGTGTCCAAGGCCCAGAACTTGGATGCTGCGAGGGTGGAACGGTCTACAGAGGCCTTAGTATGTTCTTTAAATCACCTGGCCATCATCAAATTTTTGGCTATCCATGCTAATACAATGGAGGCATACACGTTGTGGTGGAATGGAGGTCATTTGCGCAAATTAATTGGGCTCAATGACAAGGTGGTGGCACATGCAGAGTGGCATGAAATTAAGTTGGTCAAGGAACTTTGAGATGACCAGAAGAAAGAAATTACTTTGTATCAAAGGCACAGGGCCAAGTTGGCATGGGCCCTAGTTTATGTGATGAGTCTCGTGTACAATTCAGGGGTGCTACACAATGACTTGTCCCCCATGAATATTTTGATCCACTATCCTGGATATTCAGACGAGGTTATCAACATCGGGATTTGTGAATGGGGAATTGCAAGTCGTATTAAGGAAGGAGCCCTTTCACCTTACGGTTATCAAATTGAGACTGAAAGGCATGAGTTGATGTCAAGGAAATGGTGGGTGGCTCCAGAGTTGTTCTATCAATATGGGCCACAAAATTCAGCAACAAGTCTTGAAAAGGTTCGACCTCAATACCAATATACGGTCAAATCAAACTCATTTTCTATTGGGAAATTGTGCCAAGCAATGAAGATTCAGAACATTGTTGAAGTAGATCATGACCTATTCCCCCATCAAGATGGTTTAAGGTACTTTGCAATGAAGATACGGGAGCTTTTTCATGCACAAGTGGATAAAAGAGCACCATGTTCCCAAGTGGTGGACTCGCTCATGGACAAACCATGGTTCATGAAGCCCCCCGAATTTATTTTCCGCGACTCTGTTGTGTAGTAGCATAGGTTGGTACAACTTGTAGTAGAGTAGTAGGACTATAAATGTTGGCATAGTTGAGTGCCAAGTTTTTTGATATATCCTTGTAATTATATAAACATATTTTATTACGAAGTACAATTTTTGCAAAAGTAGAAAGTAATGTGCATGACTTTGCACCTCACCCCAATTATTTTTTCCATTGAAAATTCTGGCAAATATAGTCCGTTTTAAGTGAAATTACATATGAGGGCAAAACCCCTTTTCTATTATAACATGTCCAAAGTTCACTGTTCATAATTCTAATTTTATAGTTTTTGAGAGTGCTTCTGAGGGTTGCCAAAAACTTTTGGCATCACTGTGAGTAGTGGAATCTTTAAACTAAGTTCAATTTTGAAAATGTGGATTAAATTTTTTACCAATAAAGGACCAAGGCATTTCTTCCATGAAAAGACAATGGAAATTGCCATTTCTATTGCAAAGCAAAAAAAAATTTAGAAATTATTCCTTGTTGCATATCTAACCGTAGGATCTTATACTACACTAGTACAAGAATGTGTAGAAGAAATTTCAAAAACTTTCACCGCATACATTGCAAGATATTTGCATTGGAAGTGTAAAAAAAAAGTTTTTTGGCACCTTTTTCAACTAGAATATTTGGCTTTGAATCTTCTGAACTTAAATTTTTTGCATTAAAGATGATGTGTTCCTAGTATTTTATGTTGAGTAGTTAAGTTGAGAATCTAGGAAAAAAATATTAGGAAGAAACACTTATTTTTTCTCATTAAATTTTTTTTAAATAACAGTACTTTCAAGATTGAAGGGAACAATACATTGTAAATAGCTTCAAGAAGGAATCCAAACACAATAAGTCAATAATCCCAATGGTTAGATTGTTGTAACATGCAAACTAAATCCTATCTTACAATTATTTTGAAAAAAATTATTCAATTGCATTAAAAAACGAGTTCTATAAATTATTTTTTCAAGAAGATGCTTAGATTTCACAAGAAAATATGATTGTCTATAACTTTCTCAGAACTAGTCCAAATAGAATGAATCAAAGCTTCACATGTAGACAAAAATATTGTTTTTCAAGAATTTTTGTTTTTTAATTTATTTCGACTTTATGTGATTTTCCTTTTGTTGCTCGCCAAACTTTGATTTTTCTTGCTGTACTACAACTTTTGCTTTGGGGCACCGATTGAAATAAAAATTATATATTCACAAAGCTCTTGCACAATTGCACAACCTCAAAACATCCCAATAAATTCTACAAATACTATATGTGTTTTTAGTCTAATTAGAAGTAGTCTTTAGCATGTGAAGTGAAACACGGTAGGCCTGTAACCCACGGTCGCTGTAGACGCATGCTACCCTGGACCGACGGTTCTAAGGTTTAGTCTCTAAATGCCAAAGGCCTATTTTGAGCCTCTCTAAATTTGCTTTATATTGAACTAGAAGCCAACATTTTGATAAGTCTGATCAACTGTTTTTAAATTGTAACCATGCAAATTCAAACTAGACATATTAGAAATCACACAAGAAGAGAAAACAGGATAATATCACTTATAAGTTGGAAAATTATAGCGATTGACCATGAGGGTGTTAAACCTATGAAAAAATTTAAATTCACTTTTAACAAGTCAAATCTAAAAAGTTGGTGATCCGAAGGATATGAAGTTCAGCAGCCTAATATGAATTCTTTTAATCACTTTATGGCTTCTGAAAATGTACTCTACAATTTTTTTAAATGAATTTTGAATGTGATTTTTTCTTCAAGTCCTACTGTATTTGAGGCTCATTTACAAGAGCTTTGAACTCTATAGGAAGTCAAAATTGCAATGTATACCCTTGCACAAAACCTGGAATAAAAAAATCACTATCATTTATTTGGAAGATCGGATGTTTGATGATGAAACTAAACTTCACGAAGAATCTTTCAAAAATATTTATTTTTATAAAATAGAAAAATATTTAGGTTTTAATTAGCTTCAAAGTTATAAAAAGAACAAAGGGCCATTGAATCATGCACTCCCCATTTTTTTTTAAATTTAAAGGGTGCATTAATCCCTAAAGGACCATTGTTCCTTCGGGGGACAAATGCGTTTTTGGGCAGGTACCTATGGGCTGAAATTTTCTCTTGATTTTTTGAAACTATTTTTGGAGGTAGAAAATCTGATTAGCTTCGTGGGAATATAATTTTTTTCACATTTGGTGCCGGGAACAAAAGTTATGACTAAATAAGCTCAAAACAGGGGACGGCAGGCAGCCCGGGCAGCCAAAAAAAAATGGACAAAAATTTGAATTTTTTTTTTTATATATTTTTTTTCTTGTAGATTACATTTTTGCCTATCTGGAAAGCTTTGATTCATTTCATTTGGATTTGTTATGAGAAAGTTATGGACATTCTTGTTTTTTGGGCAATTAGAGCATCTTCTTGAAAAAAATAACTTCTAGGATGCATTTTTTAATGCAATTTTTCAAATTTTTCATTTTTTTTTTTTTGGAAGGGATAAGTTTACTTGCTAGAACAATCTGACCATTTGGATTAGTGCATTTTAATTCCATCTAAAGTATATGAATATTTTAGATTTTCCCTCTATCTTGTATCTACCTCTAATTAACAATATTTAGAGAATGAAAATTAAGCTTTTTTTTTTTTTTTTTTTTTCCTAGACTCTCAACTCAATTCTCCACTAGAAAGACTTAAAATTCAAAACTCTGCAGTGCAAAAATTTTAAGTTAAAAATGTTCAAAGTCAAAAAATCTCGTTCCGCAATGTGTTGAAAATCTTGTTTTTTTCACTTTAAAGGCATATATCTTGCAATCAGTGCGGTCAAAAATTCTGAATTTTTTTCCACACACTTCCATACTAGTTAGGTGTAAGATCCTACGGTTAGATGTGAAAAAAAAACATTCTTCAAATTTTTTTACTTTTTCCTATAGAAATGACAGTTTTGAATGTTTTTTGGCAGAAAAAGGGCCTTGGTCCTTTACGGGTTAACGAATGGTCCACCAAATCGCGCACTCCCCAACGTATTTAGTTATTTTAAAGGTGCATTAATATAAAGGCAAGAACTCATGCAATCCCCACATTTTTTTTAAAAGGGTGTTACACTATATTTTGGTCCCTCGGGCATTTAAGATTTTTGTGCCTACGTGTTTTTTTTTCAGGACCCGCGGTCGCCCCTGGAACTCGAGAACCGTTTTGTTTGAATAGCCCCAGCCCACAACACCCGAGGTCGCTCCAACACCCGAGGTCGCCCCAACACCCGAGGTCGCCCCAACACCCGAGGTCGCCCCAACACCCATGGTCGCCCCAAATTCGCGCTCGCACCAATACCCGAGGTCGCCCCAAAACGCCCAGTCGCCCCCAGACCTGCGGTCGCCCCGATTTTGTGACCTGCACGTGCCCTAGAGCGACTTCGGGTATTAAAGGAAGTCGCCTGGACTGTAAGTTACCACTTCCTCCTCTGCACATTGTTTGTCAACCACCTAGTGGTTGATTGCATGGACATGAGTTGGGCTTGAGTTTGTAAGGGGATATTATATCCTTTTGCACCTCAATTTTCTCTACAGTCTTACTTGGACACTCACTTCCCGACACATTTCCAAACTTGATTGCCATTGTGAATGTGAAAGATTGCATTTTTGTAAATGTGAAGTACAATTTATTTGTAGTTTGACTTGGGTATAGTAAGGGCGGCTCCTTCTTGTAATCGACATAGACACAGGGTATATTAGTATCGGTAGTCTAATTTTCAGCACCCTAGCACTAGGTCCTAAACCATGGACAACGAGCCACCACCATTGCTCCTTCGCAGCCTTGAAACCCTTACTGCGAAGCAGAGAAAGGAGATTCGCGACAAGAATCGACCACAAGCCGGGAAGAAGCACAAAAAGCGTGTGGCAATCTTGACTAATCCCAAGATCAAGGCATTCAAGGGTTGGAGAACCGAACCTGAACCTTGGAGTTATGCAACGGTTAAAAAATATGTGGATTGGTGCCACATCTCCAAGTTGTTTCCATGGTATCGTCATCAGAAACATCTGAATACCAACAAGGCAAGTCTTGCATACTGCAAGAATATAGCCTTCAAGCGCAGATGCTGTGAGGTATGGTTTACTTTGTACTTGGAGAACAAAACGTATCGCAACAATGATTTCAGTTTCTTTCTAGCCCAAATGGTGTATACAGAACTGATATTGAAGAAGGAAGTGGACTGGACAACTCTAATGGAGCTTCTTGTAGGTATCCGTCCGGAGAAAGCCAAATTATTTGAGATAGAATTATCCAACAATTGGCAAACTTTTCTGCGACCCATGAAGCTTGGGAAGTCAATTATTCCCAATGAACAGGTAATGTGGTCGGCTACTTCAAGCGATGATGAGCATACTCATGAATATGACGGGTATTCTTTTGTGAGTGAAGATGAAGATATTTCTATGGAGGAAGCGGGGAAGGCATTCTTGGAAAGAACAGATCAAAAGGGGAAAAGGATTGAGGACCCTATAATAATTGAAGAGGAAGAGGGGAAGGCATTCTTGGGGAGAGCTAATCAGAAGGGAAAAGGTGTTGAGGACCCTATGATAATTGAAGAGGAAGAGCAAAGTGGTGGTAGAAGTGATTCCGAGGATGAAGAAGACATCTTTCTTGCAAAAGTACAAAGCGCGAAGTTGACTTTGAAAGCCAAGAAAGAAGAATTGAAGAGTTTGAAGGAAGGTGAGGCCAATCATGGCTTTGTGGATGATTTGAAGTTGAAGTTGAAGTCTATAACTAAGGCCATTGAAGAGAATGATAAAGATTTTGATGCCTTCAAGACCAACCGTGATTTGTATTTGAAGAAATATACAAGCAGAAAGGCCTACGTAATGGATGAGCATATGGTATGGGAGTCAAAACTTGAAACCCTTCAACGTAGATGTCAGGTGGTAGAGCAGAAAAGGCGAGCCATGAATCTGGAAATAAAAGAAAAAGAAAAAGAATATCTCGATATTGCTGTGCAACATGCCTCATAGACGGACCTTTTGGCTTCAGACCCTACATATGGAGAGAAGAATGGAGAATTACAAACGCTTCGGGAGCTGGTGAAGTTCCATGAAAAACAATTGGCAAGTATGAAAGATGAGGAGCGTAAATTGGCTGCTGAGTGGGAGTACTATACAGGGTGGAAGAAGTGGGCTTTCCATACCTTTGAGAAAGAAGATGATTACGATGAAGAAGAAACGCAGCCTGAGCCTAGGATGAGTGACTTCATCATCAGATGAATAAGTCACAATTAATCAGGATTACAATTGGAAAAACATTGCGGGAAAACAATTTTCTTTGATGTAATGTACGCTTGTCTTGTGTATGTCAAGTAAACAAATGAGTACAATGTTTCAGTGGCAATGTACAGACTACAGTGCACATGGTCCAAGCCTTTAACCTTCAAAGTTCTATTGTAATATTGTCCCCTTGGAGACAAGGCAAATTTCGGGCAAGTATCTATGACCTCAATTTTTAAATCCGAAACTTTTTGGAACTTTTCCATAAGATAGAAAAATTGATTAGCTTTGTGGAAATATAATTTTTATTTCAATTGGAACTTGGTAGCAAAAGTTGTACTACAAAAATCCTCAAACTGGACTTGGCGTGTACTCGGTAACTCGGGTAGCACAAATAATTTTGCAGAAAGTCTATTTTTTTTTATTTTTTTTTCTCTAAAATAAGAAATTTTTGTCAACATGTGAAGCTTTGATTCATTCTATTTTCATATATTATAAGGAAGTTATGGACAATCTTAGTTTTTGGGCTCTTAGAGCATCTTCTTGAAAAATATAACTTGTTGGGTTCATTTTTGAATGCAATTTTCATAAGTTTTCACAATTTTAAAAAAAAAATGTTGCGCTAGTTTGCTAAAACAATGTCACCACTGGGATTATTATATTTCAATCGCATCTAAGAGCTATTAATGACTTAGGATTTTATTCAATGTTGGACCTACTTCTACTTAACAAGTTCTGAAAGAATGAAAATCAAGTGTATTTTGGAATTTTTTTCGTAGACTTTCAACAGACATCTTCAATAGAAGAAATTTTTAATGCAAAGTCTATAGTGCAAAGTCTTTCCACCAATGCCAATCAAAGTTATCTGAAATTGCAGGCTAGTTTTCAATTTTTATTTTCATTTCTTTAAATGCTAATATCTTCCAATATATACCGTCAAACTTCATGAAATTTTTACCACATGATCTTTGACAAGTGAAGTACAAGATCATACGGTTAGTTATTTAAAAAATGATTTTTTGGGGTTCTTGAATAAACACAGCAGAAATGGCAGTTATGAGTGGTGTTTGACAAGGAAATAGCCTTAGGAATTTAAGGGTTAACCCCTAAAGGCCCAATTGGCCAAACCATGTTTTCACGAGTAATGCTGTAGAATTGCCATTTTTAGTACAAGTACCAAAGTTTGGAGCCTAAAACTTTTTTAGACACATTTAACCATAGGATCTTATAATACACTTATTTGAGAAAATGTGGAAAAAAATTCAGAATTTTTCAACATGTACATTGCAAGATATTAATGTTTGAATTGACAAAAAACCATTTTTGGTCCCTATGAAAATCCAGGCAGCTGCACTTTGCAAGGTCATATTTATATGGAAATATGTCCTAAATGGTGCTGCTTCTTTGGATTCATTCTTGAAGGCAAGTTGGCTACATGCTTGAAAATTTTCAAATCATTTGGAATTATACCACATGTATTAAAAAAATAGTAAGTAGAAAGACAAAGAAAATGATTAAAAACAGTAAATTGTTAATAAATTATTTATGAAATTGGAAAATGCTAATTCCCATGGTTACAATGCTGTAATAAATAGTATATACCTTATGGATTTTTTCTTTTTTTGAAATGTTGAAAATTAAACTAGATAAACAAATTCAAAGTTTATTTTAGAGTAGATAATGAATACTTATCCATAACTACACGCAAACTAGAAGTCGTCATAACTTTCATCCCATTCATCAAAATGAAATAATTCAAGATTGAAAACCGCATATATAGATCAAGAGAACCAGTTTCTAATTTCAGTTTTTAAAAAAAATGATTTTTAAAGATCTGACCAGACAAACTATCCACCCTTGAAAAGGAACTACATATTATACAATAACTTTTTATCCATGTTGTCCAAAGTTATGAAAATTGTTGGGCCTTAAAGGTACTCCTTGACCACACATTGTTTATTTGTATAAAGGTCTCAAAGGAAATAAATGAAAATTCTATTCGTAGCGAGCTGCCCAAAAAAATCTAGGATGTCCAAAAGAAGGTTTTGGGCCTTTAGGGGTTTATAGTCTTGTCTCATCAATTTGTATAGAGGAAATAGTGGATTAGTGGTATATTGGCCTATTGGTTAATTTGGGGACAAATTGGATTTTTTCTTGTCCCCTACTCCTTTGACATGGAATTATATGCTTATATTTCTTTGTATTTTTTGGAACTAGTAATTGCAATTTCAAAAAAAGGTATAAGAGGTTCGTGACTATTGACTAGGTGTAGATATGTAGTACATTTGTTCATTTATAGATTATATTTCTAATTTTTAGAAATCTTTTGACTTGATGAATGGATGTATGTCCTAAGCACAAGTAACACCACATAAAGCTTGAAACTGAATTCAATGGACACCATCCAAAAAATGGTAAAAAATAAAAATTAATTAAACTATTGTTGGTTTTGTTATGCTCTCAACCTTTTTTAAGGCTACATGTAAAGCTTGGCTTTGTTGTACTTAGAGTAATTTTAGAAAAAGCTCTGGACAACTTTATTTTGGGGGCACTTTAAGCATTTTTTTTTAAAATTACAGTTCATGGGAGATTGGGAGTCCTTTTCGGATTTTGATTCCAATTTCAACAAGTCTTCACAAATTATGTCTTGTAAAATGTGGAGTTGTCTTTGTAAATTAATCTCACCATTTTTGGGGGGATCTTGGAATCCCATGTAAGAGTTGTTCACAATTTCGGGTCTTTGTGAATCTTGGATACTTGGACCTACTTGTATGCAACAATTTTGTAAAAACTCCAAATCAAGTGTTTAAAAAAAAAAAAAAATCCCTAGACTTTGCTCTCAATTCCTCAACATTAAAAAATTTACATAGTGCATTTGTAGTGCCAAGAAATTTCAAAATTGGCGGTCAAAGTCTACTCAATAACTCAAATTGCAGGCCACTATTCTAGAACACTTTCTTCTTCAACTTAGAATGATAATATCTTCTAATCTACATAGTCGAACTTCATGAAATTTTTACCACATGAGGTAAAAGAATTGAAGTACAAGATGCTATGGTTAGATCCTAATATAAAAGATCTTTTGTTTCTTGGGTGAACGCAACAGAGGTGGCAATTTCAAGTGGTTTTGACAAAAAAAAACATTTCAAACTGTAGGGGTTCATACTGCATACAATCCACTTGAAAAGAATAACATTTTTTCCATTTTCAATATGAATGAGCATTGAACAATTATTTGGAAGCAAAAGTAATATAGAAATTATATGTAATGATTAATGAAAGCAATATAAAATTGCAATACACAAATACAGTAACCGCATTGAAGAGAAATCTGCAAATAACCCTAAACCACGGAGTAGTACAAGCGTAGCTGCATACCTTTATACTATATAGTCATATGACCGTGTACTTGTGGCCTTACATAACGTAGATTTTTACGGTAATGCATATCCAACTATTCGTATGTAGAACTAACGAACCATCAAAACTGCTTATTCTACAAGATTTGGTTCGTTCAATGAACCACTTCCTTGACCATGTGAACGACTGCTTGATGCCCCCCCAAGCTCAAGTCAACGCTTGCCACAAGTTCGCGAAGCGGGTTTGTTTGCATTCAAAATAGAATCCAACATGTTGGAGTCTTTTAGAGCTTGGAGGGTCCTCCTTGTTTGTGGGGAGTGTTCTTCGAGTAGATAGTCGAGCGCTTGACTTTGATAATAAGGCCCGTATGTAGAGTTGAGGTATTGCATAGAATTCCATTCTTCTATGGACGCACTTCCGCGGTTGGCCATTCTTTTTCCGTCCAAATCCCAACGATAACCTTGTGGATGAGGACCCCACTTGAAGGTTTTTGAGTTGTTATCAAAATATCCACCAAGGCATTGGTAGAAAAATGCCCTCCTGCCTTCATTTTGTGAGCCGCTTCCCATGAGCCTCGGTGCAACTCTAGTGATTTCAGCTGGGTCAGTTTCTCAATTTAATTGCGAACTAGCAATTCCTTTTTCCAGATCATGTTCCGCTTGTCGCCAACTCCAAAGCAAATCTCTGCCTCAAAATTTCGCCTCAGCCATTGTGTCACCACTGTGTTCCCAAGAAGGTGGCATGTAAGTCATCAAATTGAACATGGTATATAGACGATTATGGAATGGTGCTGAACAAATCACACAACGCCGTCTAATCAGACATTGCGTGATGAGACATTGAGGATGGTATATATGGGCGCAAGATCCAAGTGCCCATCCTCTTCCGGGCCCAAATTGCTCTAGACAAATAGGGCATTTTGTGTAGTCCAAGACAAATGGCACAGGCTTTGGCTACAATAACGTTTGCTGCTTCACTTCGAAGTGGTAGGACTTTTGGTTTTTATGGTTCCAACCACTGCGGGTCCAATCTATAACATCGGAATCACCAACCATGGGCATATCATCAGGATACATGTCTTCTAACAAAGGCCACAAGGTGAGTCCGTTCTCTCGTTTTGGGGCCTTTGCAATGAAGTTTTTGGAAACTTTTTCCAACTCCAGAGCAACTTGTTGTGATCTATCCATGGAAAGAATGCAAGCAACCTGCCAATGGTAGTATGTAGCTTCCAACTCTGACAACCGCCCTTGAAGTGTCGAGTTTTTTGCTTGAAGTTCCAATGCCTTTTCTAAGGCTACAAAGCTTGAAAGCGTCGGGAAAGAAAAGGAATCTTGGGTCTCCTGGGGGTCACACAAGGAATTGGACCTATCTCCTATGATGTCAGTAGGACCAAGATGTGCATTTGGAAACTTTGCTCCATACTTTGCACGTTTGGCAGGAGGAGAAGGGTGATGGACATAATTTGTAAGGTCCCTTATCACCTTCTCTAATTGCATTGAATCATGGTTAATCAAGATATCGTCCATATCCAAAAAAGTAAAAGCGTTGTGCTCTTTTTGTCTGAGGCTTTTCAGTTCCGTAGATTGCCAAGAAATGATAGTTTTCTGTTGTTTGCCTTCATCTTGCAATTTCTTCACATTACATTGCAGTGAGGCAATCATGGTATCTTTGGTCTTCAGTAAAACCAAAGCTTGTGCCAAAGTCATAGTGTTCACCCCTGTGGCCACTTGAAATTGAGGATCTAGAGCGCCACCAACTACTTCGATGGTTGTGTCATCATCCAATCCGAAGTCAAAGACTGTGCTAGCATCTCGTGGTGGCAAAAACATCGTTAGGAACTGTTGTCGATGCCAATCTAGAACCAATTTGTATGGTAGATCGTCGCACTCTTGTTGGTTGTTTAGCTCTATGTCCTCCTGATGGTCCAGCTCCATCATCCATCACAGTCTGACCTTCTGAAGGGACAACAATTACAGGAGTAACTCGTGCAACCTTTATAATTCGAGTACCATCAAAATCATTATCTTCTTCAGATTCCTCAGTGTCTACTTCTGCAACCTGGACATCTCTCTATGCACTTCGAATAGGTTCCAACCCTCCTTCTGGAAAAGCCAAAAGACCTCTTGGTATTAAACCACTTTCTGACTATTGTACGTATTTGCCTTCTTTAACTGTTGTCCAATCAACCTCCTTTTTTAGCGCCACCTCAACGTATGCGCCTCTCGCAAGGAAAAGAGACACCTCATTTCTTTCAACAGTCAGGGTCCGATAGAGGGCTTGCCACAATTCAAGACACCTTTGTTTGAAATCCTCATTTTCACAGTACTTCAAATTGGCCTTGTTGGTGTGACAATTATAATGATGTCGCCAAGCCGGAAAGAATTTGTCAATATGACACCATTCAATATAGTCTTCGCACATCTGCATAGTCCAGGGCTCAGGCTTGTCTTCCCAACCTCTGAAAGCGAGGTGGTTCTCGCTATTCAGTACGTGCCATCGCTTTCGGTGAATGTTGCCCTTGCGCGGCCGAAACTTGTGTCTAGTTGCCTTCCTGATTACACCTACAGTGCGTGCAGCAGCAGAAATAGGAAGTGACATTCTGTTGTTGTCTTCGATGCCCGTGAATGATTGTTGAAATGAAGACCTCGAGACCATACCAAGAAACATGATGAAAGTAGAAAAAATTAAAGTTTCAACAAATAGGACTCATGCATGTAGCCATGAATGGATACAAGACACCAAGCCAAAATGAAAAAAAGTGTTGAACAAGAAAGGGGCGACTAGTTGTATAGGGCCACCACGGGTTGGGCGACCTCAGGTTTGGAGGCGCATGCGGGTCCAAGTGGGGCGACCGCGGCTCCGAGTAGAGTGCATGCGGGTCAAGTGGGGCGACCTTGGGTCCTTGGAGGGGCAACTGCGGGTCGGTGCAGGGCGACTGCGGGTAGAACTGAGGCAACCGCAAGTTCAAGAGAGGCGACCGCGGGTTTTGAAGGGACCCTTCTCGCACCTGTGGTCGCCCCAGATCCACAGTCGCCCACCCACGGTCGCCCTAGACACGGTCGCCCATTACCCATGGTCGCCCCTCCAGGTCATACCCGCATGTGCCTTTAAAATATGCCACGCGGACTCCAGGTGGATGCCAAATAGGCTATGGTAATTAAAAGTAATTTCCTAAAAAGTCAAAGGATAAAATTGACTCTACTAGACAGACCGGGGGGTCTACTACCTCTACTAGACGTCGAACAAATTTTGTCCGTCGAATTGTCCATCTGTCGGACAAGAAAACCCTGATATCTACACTTCATAAGCTCTATGAAATCCCAAATATGATTCAAATTCCATTTGTTAGGAAAAAAAAAAGGGATGATTCGAAATATGGCTATATAATGATTTTTGTGGAATTTGTGAGATGGTAGAAGACTCTAGATTCTGAACCTCTAAAACACCAATGCCTTTTTTTCTGCATGTAATCAGTTAACCCCTAAGGGTTTTTGACTATGTTTTCACAAAAATCGCTCCAAAATTGCCACTTCTAATACAAGTATCCAAATTTAGAAAAAAACTTTTTTGAACACATATAATCGTAGGATCTTGTAGTACATTGGTTTAAGAAGATGTGGAAAAAAATTTAGAATTTTCCACCATATAGATTGCAAGATAATAGAGTTTGAATTGACAAAAATCCTTTCTTAATCACTGCAAAAATCTAGGCAAGCAGCCCTTTACAAGGTCACGTTTGTGTGAAAAAATGTCCAAAATGGTGGTTGCTCTTTGGATTCATTCTTTAAGGCAAGTTGTCTACATGCTTGAAAATGTTCAGATCATTTAGAATTGTACAACATATAGGAAAAAAATAGTAAGTAGAAAGAAATAGAGAATGATTCAAAATACTAAATTGTCAAGAATTTAATTAAGAATTGAGAAATTTCAATTTCAACGGTTGTAATGTTGTAATAAACAACATACATCCAATATTTTTTATTTTACTCAAAAATATTGAAAATTGAGTTAGATAAAGGACTTCAAAGTTTATTGTAGAATACAGTTTCCATAAATACCCTCAAATTAAAACTCTTCATAAGTTTTGACTTGTTAATCCAAATGGAATGATTCAAAGCTTTCCAAGTATATATAAATCTATATAACCAATTTCAATTTTTTATTTTTCAATAAAGTATGTTTTAAAGAATTTTTTTGAGCTGCCTGGGCTGCTCACCAAACGCAAAAGATTACATATCATGCAATAACTTTTTATCCATGTAGTCAAAAGTTATGAAACTTGTTGGTCCTTGAATCTACTCTTGGAGCACATCTTGTGTGAAAAATTCAAAGAAAAAAATTAAAATTTTCATTTGTAGTGAGCTACCCAAAATTGCTATGTTGTCAGAAAATGGTGTTTGGTCCTTTAGGGGTTAAGACTGCAATTTCTATAGCATAGATTAAAATATGCGGAAAGGGTGTTTTACAAGATATTTGAGTTCCCTCTTTAAATTGAAAAAAAATATTCAAAAGCACATTGCAAAAGAACGTCAATAGACTTTGAGCCTTTTTAGTTTTTATTTTGTGCACTAATGAATTTTGAGCTTTAAATCTTTGTGGCGGAGGATTGAGTTTACAGTCTACAATCCACGAAAAATAAAAAAAATTGATTTGTCAAGCACCACAGAAATATTATCATTTAATTGCACAAGGCCTATTTTGAGCCTCTTGGAATTTATTCCAAACCCTAGACCAAAAGCCAACAATTATATAAGTTGAATCAATTTGTTTATATTATAATTGTACAAATTTGAACTACACATGTAATTGATGTAAAAGATCACAGAAGAAGAAATAAATAAAAATCATTTAATGATTCAAAGATTATAATCTTCGATCATTTGGTTGTTAAAATTATGCAAATCTTTGTTGACCAATTGTAACGGCTTGGCGGTTTAGATACTGGGGCTTTTCTAATGCAATAATTTACTCTATTTGTTCCAAAAAATATAAATAAAAACTAGGCAAATCACTGACTTCTCTTTTTGCATATGGAATCTAAAAAATTGAAGACAAAAAAAATATGAGATTGACAAGCCTAACAAATATAGCCCCAGTTAATTTTTGACTTCTCAAAAATGTAGTATATACTTTTTGAAGATGAATTCCTAGTGTGATTCTTCCTCTAAGATTTTGGGTTTCTTTAAGGCTTATTTGCAGAAGCCCTTAACAATACAAAAAGTCAATATTGCAATAGGTACCTTGGCACCAAATCTTGAAAAGAGAAATCAAAATCATTCATTTCCAATATAAAATTGTTCAGGCTACAACTAAACTTAAAAAATAATCTTTCAAAAATGTAAACTACTAAAAATTGCAATTTCATTAGGCTCTTTTTAACTTCTATCTTTATTCGACACCACATTAGGGTGCCTGCGATTTTCAGGGATGCAGTAGAATTATGTATAAGATAGAAGGAAAATCTGTGGTACTAATAATTCTAAGATGGAATTAAATTGCACTAATCTGAATGGTGTGATGTGTTTAGCAAGAAAAGTAAACCATATGAAAATTTGTTGAAGAATTACTTAAAAAACTGCAACCATTCATGAATTATATTTGTTATTTTTTCAAGGACATGCTCTAATCGATGGACTAGCAAGATTCTCCATAACTTCCTAAAAACAAATTCAAACAAAATGAATCAAAGCTTTCTATGTAGAGAAACATATAATGTATGAGGAAAATATATATTGAAAGAAAAAAATTACTTGAACATGGATTTGTACTTTGTTTGCCTCTTCTCTCCTTTTTTGAGCATTTTTGGGCATGCTTTTTGTTTTATTGCACCAATTGCACCCCAAAAAATGCCCCCAAAATAAATCAATTTTACTTTCTTCAAGAAGAGTTCCAATAAATCATGGCAAACATGGAGACAACACGTACTTGCATGATATCAAACTTCTCTCCCAAAAAGACTATATGCCTTAAGGGATTAAACATTTGATAAATGATAATAAACGTGGAGTTCAAAATTATGGTAAATATAAAATTGACTTCTATAAATTGATACTGGGCTGTTTTCTATGTAATTTTGATTTTTTATTCACATCCAAGTTTGGTGTTGTAGCCAGCTTACAATACTTGTGTCATTTTAAACATATCTATTTCTTCTACACCTTCTATTAAAACATTGTCGAGCTTTCATTTTCTTCTTTTAAATTACAAAATTCATTATCATCAATTTTGAAATTGTTTCATCAAAGAATTGCCTTCAAAGAAGTATGAAAATAAAAAAAATTCTTTGATTTATTGCGTTCTCATTTTCTTTTACTTTGTGTTTTGTCAATTTCTGCTTAACACTTTATAGATCCTTGTTCTGGCTTTTCATTACACATTCATATATGCCTACAAAAATGTAAAGAAGTTGACAATCATAGACATTCATGTCTATACATTAATTGGAAATTATACAAATCATGGAATTCAAGCTCATATACATTTAGGCTCGACAATGAAGTACGTTGGATTTACCATACTTGCTTAGAATTTACAAAATGGATAGTACATTTTATTATATTTACATGTACAGGGTAGTGTATAGTCCCTCTTCTTAGAACTAGATGGCTCCACTCCCGAGAATTGGTTGTAAGAGGCTTTTAGATTTGCTATCTCTTCATGTTGCTATGACAAACGGCTTCGGCTTTCTTCAAGATCTACTTGAACGGTCATCTCAACCAAGACACCCAAATCTTCCGTTAGCTTGTCCCTCATCATCTGGCACTATTTTTTCTTGCCACCAACTCTTCACGAATCCTCAGAAGTTGAGCTTTGTAAAACTTCTTCATTTTTGGATTTTTGATATGCTCTGTATCTTCATCTCGAGGGTCTTCCTTCGCTAACGGTAGGTTTTCCATGGAGGGCAAGGCGGAAGGCCCCACATACTCAGACATTTCAATGTCATCCGCATCTTCTTCTTGTGAACGTGTATTTACAAGATCTTGCACTTCAACTTCATCAAAATGAGAGACCTCTACCGATTTGATGAATGCGACAGGAAGTACGTATATTGCTAATGTACAACATTCATTCAGATTTCTTTCTTTTGTTGCCACTATTGATAAATCTCCAACCGCTGGTGCTGTGTCCATTGGACTCGCACTGTTGGAAGAAAGTTCTTCAATGGAATCATTTTTGTTTGCTGAACTTGAGTGGTCTGACCACACAAACTGATCATTGGGGACTCCGAGCTTTATATATTTCCTTTTTTCTAGTCCATTACGCAGATTTCTGGAAGGGCCCGCCTTAGGAATGTCCTAGGTGGTTAAAATGATGGCTTGTTTTACTCCCTTGACGGTTGACCAATCCATTGTTTGTCCCAAGATGACCTCCGCATACACCATTTCACATATGAACAACAGGACCTCGTTCCTGATTACTGAATGTACCTGGTACAACGCTCGATACACTTCAATACATCGTTGCACAAATGCGTTATGAGTGTAGTAATAAAGATTTGCCACGTTCATACTGAGATGGTGTTTGTGCTGATGATATGGGAATAGCTTGTCAATGTGGCACCACCCTACGAACGCCTTGCAAGTCTGCGTTGTCCAATCTCCACAAATTCTATCCCAACCTCAATAGGCCCAAGCGTGTGGATCAACAAGGGAGTGTCAATTCCTTTGTTGTCGCTTCCCCTTCGGCTTCGACTTCTTTTGGTGAAGGGCCATTGGATATCATTTGTGCGTTACAAACTATTAACCTAATGTAAACGGCTACACTCGGATCCACGCAAAACGACAAAAGAAATGTGCAAGTCCTAAATCCGTTGTACTTCACATTTACAAATATTAGGCAAAAGTTCACATAACAAATTGTCAAAATTAAGGCTTACGATTGAGGTGGAAAGGGACTAGAAGCTCAAAAAATGAGGTGGAAAGGGACAATATATCCTCCTCGCAACTCAACCCCAAGCCCACAAGCACGCAGATAGCCACTTTAAGGTGGATGATCAAGCAATGCACAGAGCCAAGAGTGGAGACCTCGACTACTGGTCCAGATTATATAGCCAAAGTCGCTCGGAGGCGGGTACGGGTAAGGGCACGTACGGATCAAAATCTAGGCAACCGCAGACAGAAGGCGACCGTCGGTACCGTGGGCGCACGTGGGTCCAATGTTGGCGACCTCGGGTACACAAAAAGCGACCTCGGCCATCCGTGGGCGAATGCGGGTCCAGTGCTGGTGACCTTGGGTACATAGAAAGTGACCTCGGGCATCCAAAAAGCGAACGCGGGTAGGCAGAAGGCGATTGCGGGTAAAGATTGTTTGAATGAAACTGGTTAGCGGACTGGTGACCTTGGGTGTGCTGCGACCCCGCATTGGTCGACTGCGGGTAGAGCAACCTCGGGTCTAATTTTTTTAGATCAATTTCAAATTTGTGAGGTCACTCCATTTATGACTTTCTTCAAATTTGGTCAACCTTGAAGAAAAATCAAACATTTAAATTTCTTCATTCAATTTCCTTTAACAACTTCTGTAAAAAATCCCTACCCATTTTCTTTAACCCACTTGCACTACTCTTAATGGAATTGGTCATGTACCATTTCTCCCCGTGGATTTTGTAGATTTAAAATAAATAAGAAAGAGAGTGGGATTAGCAATCCTTCCTTTTAGATTTTGCTATTTCGAGTTGAAATCAAGTCCCAAAGATCTAATTTTTCTACTTAAAATGTGAATCAAGCCACCATGATTTGATTTTGCTACTTCAAACTAAAATGAAGCCACCATTATTTAATTTTCCTACTTCAAATCAGAGCCAAGCCACCGTGGTTGAATTTGGATACTTCAAATAAAAATCAAGCCACCAGAATTTAAATTAGACTACTTCAAAATTAAATCAAACCACCATGATTTAAATTTTGCTACTTCAAACTAAAAGAAAGCCACCATGAATAAATTTTGCTACTTCAAACTAAATTTATGGCACCATTACTTAAATTTAGCTACTTCAAATTAAACTACTTTAAACTACTATAAACTAAATTACGATTACACAAATTAAACTACTTTAAACTAAAACCAATCCACCATTATTCAAAGTCGTTTTGACGAAAAAGCCCCATTGCATTACGGCTACCCCGATGTGGATGAAAGGGAACGACAATAGCAGCAACATTGGTGGGTGGCTTCGGAGTTGTTTTATATATATGGGCCTCAAAATTCTGATACAAGCATAGAGACTATGCAATCAACACAGAAATATATGTAGCACTTGGACTCATATTCTATTGGGAAGTTGACGGAATGGATGAGGATTGGAGGTATGATTGACTTTGACTCGGACCTATTCAGGAATGGCGACGAATCTAGGTTCTTTGCTTCTAAGTTGGGTGAACTTGTGAACCTTGATCCAAAGAAGAGACAGACATGCATTGAGGTGATGAATTCCCTCATGGCTGCACCATGGTGCATGAAGCCTCCCGAAGTAGTTTTCCGCGACTCGCCTCTATAGAAAGAGTGTACGAGTTCTTGTGGTGAGGGTAGCACATGGAAGGAATGAAAATGTTGGCCCTGTTATTTGCTTCTATTTTTGTAATGTGGTATATAAATCTATAAAAGTTCTTCTTTTCATGTGCAATGTCATAAGTAAATCTAATATTGTGTTTGCAGTCTGCCCAATTTCATGTATAGAATCTTGAAGCTTGATTTTGTTTTGGAAACTATCTACCATATTAGATTGCAATGTGATTGGAATTGTTTGCTTGCAAACTATTGAGTGTACCCAATTCCAAAATCTATTTGTTAGTCAGTAGATGTTGTTTTCCGCATCACTAATTTTATGTAATTATTTCAGAAGAAAACATTAATCCCTTCAGGCCTATGAGTGCCAGTTTGAAAGAACAATTGAAAGGAAAGACATCCAAAATTCAAAAAATTGTTATTTCTCATTCATCAAGAATTGTGATTAGAAATAAGGAAAAAAAAAAATTGTTATTTTCATCCCTTAAATAATTGTTAGGTAGAATTGTAGAAGTTAATTTAGGATTGAAGGAAATTCTAAACTGTGAATAGCTTTTAGAGGGAATTGCCACAGTAGTAGCTGGTATCCACGGTGAAATTGTTGTTCTAAGAGATCATGACCTTGTGAAACCTATTAAAAAAAAGATGTTTGAATCATGAGCCCTCAAGGCCGAAACGCCAATGTTACTTGTACCATGAGTGCTTATAATTTTAAATGACTTGTACCATCATTGATTTCTTAGAATTATTCATTGGGAAGTTCCCAATTTGTCAATATGACAATTACATCTAATGACCAAGGAAACAGTAGATAATTGATATTGGTAAAATGGAATAGGCTAGGTTGAGCTCCAAAAAAAGGTTTTAGATGGAATACTTACTGTCAATTTCAAGGGTAAAAAGTCACTAAATATTGTGGGCAAGCCGTATTGATTTAGGTTGTTGAGCTTGAAATAGAATAAGAACCCTATATAAAACACTAAACTTTTTTTTAGTCTTTAAATTTTCTTTTTTCCCATAGATTTTTTTTTTAGCTCTCTAAAAAGCTTTGATTCATTTCATTTGGATTTTATATTATCAAGTTATGGACAATCTTGTTTTTTGGTCACTTAGAGCATCTTCCTAAAGAAAAAAACTTGCAGAGTTGTAAAATTCTTTTCTGAACGCCATTTTTACAATTTAAAAAAAGGGTCCACAAGGTTAATTTTGGGGATAGAACAATCTTGCCACTAAGATTAGTGCTGCTTTAAACTCCATATAAAAGATGTTAATATTTTTGATTTTTCTTGTACCTACTCCTACTTATTTATCAAATGTATTTTTGAGTTATTTTTTGATACAATTAAATTTTTCCAGACGTCTGTAATTCCTAAGAGCCGTAGGGGTTAGGATAGAAATATAGATGTATTACAAAATATAAGTTCTAAGACTTAATTTGAAGTTTTCATCAAAAAAGAGAATACGAAGCACAAAAAGTAGAAAGCATCTATATGACTGTATGGTGAAAGTTATCAAATTATTTTTAGCTTCTCCTCAAAATGACTTTTGATGATAAAATTTTAAAAATTAACTCCAAGTACAATTTCTATCTTCCGCATACGCTTTTTTCTTGTATTGGTCAAAATTGTGGTTTCTATAGATTTGTAAAAAAATGCATAAGATCTAATAATGAAAATACCAACCCTATTCCGAAATAGTAAATTTTTCAACAATAGGCAAATTTGAACACTTTGTGGTATATCTCTCGTAATTTAGGTTTGACTGTAGTGATTTGAGTTTTGGCGACAAATATTGATCAAAATCTAACCCATTTGAAAAATAAAAATAAAAAATTCAGAACATGTCTCCTTCCGTCCAAGAAATCTGTGTGATTGGACAACTTCCAACCAATGTTTTTTTTGTGGTGATCTGGTGCAAAATATGATTTAATTTTATGGCCTGGCACCGCGTCTGTAGGGAAAAATGGTACTGAAAAGGTGCAAAATTGCCAAAAATTTCAAATATATTCATAATCTTGGATGAAATCGCCAAAATGGAAATGAAAACTGAATTAGTATATATGTGATATGCAACGCTTTTTTTTGGCTTTCTGATGCTTTGTTGCACTAGAAAAAATAATCTGGCATTAAAATTGTAAAAAACTTGGCAAAAAACTTGGTTGAAATCACCCTAAAAAATTCAAAGTTTAAAAAAATACTGGATGAAATTGCCAGATTCTCGATGGAAACCAAATTACAGACATATAATATGTATATTTCGTATCTGGTATGGATGAATGTTGAAATTTGTAGCACCACTACAAAAGTTTATATTGCCACTATGGCACTTTTAAAAAACTTCAAAAAAACCATGGTGATATGTGCTAATATGATATTTTCTATCCAATATGTGGATGAATGTTGAAATTTGGAGCACTACTAAAACATTCAATATTGCCGCTTTGGCACTTCATAAAAAATGGAAAAAAGAACAAGCTTTCCACATAATGTCGCCATGGATCCATACCCGCGGTCGACATGGACCCGTCCCCGAGGTCACATTGGACCCGTATCCGCTATCGTTGTGGACCCATACCTGCGTTCATCCAATACCCGCAATCGGGACGAGAAGTCCTGTACTCACGTTCGCCGAGAACCCAAGGTCGCTTCAATGGTCTCACCCGCACCTGCCATAGACCCGTACTTGCCCCGTCGCAACTTTGGATATTAAAGCAATCCCTTGAACCCGCATTCTCCACTTCTGGCTCTGCGTACTGACTGTCATCCACCTAGAAGTGGTTGACTGCGTACTCGTGGGCCAAGAGCTTGAGTTGTGAGGGGGATATATTGTCCCTTTCCACCTCGTTTCCGGAGATTCTTTTCATGTTTGAGATTGATTTCACATCTTGTTATAATAAATGACTGTATTTTTGTAAATGTGAATTGCGATTGCTTTAGGGTTTTCTTGTTTGTGTATTACGGGTTCATTCTTAGATCATTAGACAAAATATCTAGAGCAACATCTAGATATGAAGTGATCATTATGGAAGATGAGACCCTACCATTCCCGCCTACGTCACCCGAATCGCTAACTCGGCTCCAAAAGAAGGCACTTCGCGATAAGGATCAAAAAAGAATTGGGAAAAGCCACAAAAAGCGTGAGGCTATCCTTTTGCATGAAAAGATTAAGGCTTTTGGGGGTTGGAGAAGGGAACCGGAGCCTTGGACCCACAAAATAGTTAAAAAATATGTGGATTGGTGCCACATCAACAAGCTGTTTCCGCGCTGGCGTCACAAGCTACATTTGGAGTCTAACAAAGCAAATCTTGGATACTGCCTCTTTGAAGACTTTGTACAAAGATGCCTAGAGATATAGATTGGAGTGTATTTGGAATCCTTGCCATTCTGAAACGACAGTTTTCCTTTGTATCTTGTCCAAATGTTGTATGGCAAGCGTATATTGAAGAAGGAGGTGGATTGGATGACTGTAAAGGAGCTCCCTAAAGGAAACCGTCCTGCCAATGCAACAATGTTGAATGCAGCTGCCATACTTGATGCCAAGAAGAAGTTGGCATCGATTAAGCCGAGGAAGTTATGCATTCCTAATGAAGAGGTAGTGTGGTCGGATGGTTCTAGCTTCGATGGCCACACCCATAAGTACGACGAGTATAATTGGCGAAGTGAGGATGAAGAATATGCTGTTGTGGATTGATATAAGAAGGGTTTGGAGGCGGAAAATGACAGGATAGGAAAAAAAAAGATTGAGGAGTTTGAGACTGTACCTGACATTCGTAAACAATAGACGGAAGATGTGGAGGAAATGGAAGTACACAATGAGTTCCACGAGCGTAGTGGCAATAAGAGTGAGAATGATTCAAATGACAATGTAGAAATGTTGGGTGCTAAGATTGCAAGCGCAAGAACATGTTTATGGGAAGCGACTGTGGAATTGAAAGAATTGAAAGAAAAATAACTTTCAGATTTGAGCACCTGAGAGTACGTGTTATCATATAAGTGGGAGTTAGAGATTGTGAATAAAGAGGTAGCTGCAAACGACAAATACTTGGTTGCTTTGAAGAAAAGTGAAGATAATTATTTGAATAAGATAGTTAATGGGCGCGCTCACATGATGGATGATGTTGCAATGTATCAGAAGAAACTTGAAATCTTGGAACACAATTGTTTAAGGCTATAGTATGAAAGGCAAAGTCTAGATGTACAAGTAGCTTCAAAAGAAAAAGAGTTATACACAACTGCTGTAGAACATTTGTTGCAGCTAGACAATTTGGCTATGGCTCCAAGGTATGGTAGCAGCCTCGAAGAATTAGCCAATCTTCGGAAATTGGTGAAGCTGCATGAGAAAAAAATTGAAGTGTGTCTAAAAGAGTATCATAAACTAAGAGGCAAACGTTGTTTTAATAGGGATTGGATGGAGTGGAGCAAAGCTACTAGAGGTGCACTACCTGAAGAGTGGGAGCAGATGGGTCCGCAGCCAGAAGAATGCGACTATCTCAGCATTAGTGGAAGCTTGAAGGATTTTTGTTACTAGCCCAGTGCAAAGAAATGGGTTTGGGCAACTTTTTTTGATGGCAATTACTTTGAATAATTTTGAAATATAATGTTTTCTCTTTCAAAATTGTCCCTGAAATATTATGTATATAATGACTTTGAAATTGGCTTATGCCCTTATAATCCCATAAGGATGTGAAAAAGCACCATGACATTTCAACACATTAGTACTTGAACACATCCTTAACCTTTGCATTGTTCCATGACTATGTTTTCACCTGCGAAATTTGGAACCTCCCATTTCTTTAAGAAGTACTAATTTTCTTCTAAAAACTAATTTTTCAACATATGTAATGTTTGGATGTAGTAGTATGCTGTCTTGATCCCATTTGTTACAGAATTTCAGAAGTTTCCACCGTAGGGATTGCAATATATAAGCATTCAAATGAAATAAAACCTTTTTGAGGGCCCCCCAATAAACTTGGCAATTGCACTACGGAAGCTTATTTTTCTATGGAAAAATGTGCATAGTAGTAATGTTTCTTTGGATTGTTTTTCCTGAATAAATGGGTGTCATGCTTGAGATATTTCACATCAGTTGGATTTGTACAGTATATAGGAAAGAAATAGTGAGTACAAAGAAGGAATGAACATGATTTGAAATATTGAATTGTTAAGAATTTATATATGAAATAAAAAAGACCAATCTTAGTAGTGGCAATGTTGTAATGAACAATCTACACCTAAGGTTTCTATTTTCTTCAAAAATATTGGAACTTGACTTAAATAAAGGACTTTAAAATATATTTTCAAATACAAAAATAATAATTGGTGTTTATAGAGTTGAATGTCTCTAACGTTAGATTCATTGATATCATGAAAACTGATTGACTCAAAGGTCTCTATGAATAAAACTCTAGAAAACAGTTTTGCTACTTCTTGTTTATGAAGAAAGTGAATTACTTAAATCTGCGCCAGCTGTCCAAGCTCAAAATCAAAATAACAAACTATATATTATGGGATAGCTTGGATAATTGTTCATTGAGAAATTATAAAAATTGTTGGACCTTACAATGATTCCTTGTCTACATCTTTTATTAAAATTGGGGCCCAAATATAGAAATCTATAGTGACATTCATTGTGCCCAAAATGTCTATGTAGTCAATACTTTAGAAACGCATGTTGGTTTTGTAGGAGTTAAAGGATTAGTATCCTTAACTATTTCCTTCATGAGAATGTAAAATGTCATCTTTTTTTGGATCATAGAATAATTATTTTATAAAAAAAAAGATAGTGGTGGCCAGAAATAAAGGTGGGAATCTTTAATGCACAAATATTATAAGACCGCTTAAAGTTTATTGTCTTTGAATTTTATGTTAAATTAAAAAAACACCCTGGATTAATTGATTTTATTTTTCAACCTTTCTTTTGTTGAAAATAAAAGTACCCATTTTTTTTGTTTTCCTTATTAGAGAATGTTTTCTTTTATACGATAAAATAAGAACATTTGCTAATTTATACAAAATTGTTCTGGATATCTATCATAAGAGCTAAAATGAAGAGCACACATTCTCTTGCATTTTAATATTGGATTTTTGTCAAAACCATGAATACACTGTCTATTTTTTTCCTAAATAACCTTGCAAGGACCATTATCCATTCAAGGGACATTTGGAAATTCAAGCAGGTTCGTAAGGGCTGAGTTCTTCTCGTGATTACATTTTACAACTTTTTTTGAAGATAAGAGAACTGATAATCTCTTTGGGAATATCATTTTTTTATAATCCTCTACCGTAAACACAAGTTGTGCCTAAGAAAGCTCAAATAGGGGAGAAGGGACAGCCAACAGAATTTTGCATTTTTTTTAAATTATTTTTTTCCACCATAAAATATATATTTTTTTAACTGAATAGCTTTTATTCATTCCATTTGGATTTGTTTTGAAAAAGTTGTGGGCAATCTTATTATTTGGGCACTTAGAGCATCTTTTTGAATATTATCTTGTGTAGGATTCATTTACAAATGTGATTTTTACATAAATAAAATAAAATAGGTCTATGTCGTATAGTTTTTGTGCTAGAATAATCTCAAAATTATTGAATTACTGAATTTTAATTCGATATACTGGACATCAAAAATCCATATTATCCTTCTATCTTTTACGTACTTGGCTACTTGTATTTAACAATTTTTTAATAATGAAAATAATTTTTATTTTATCTTCTTTTTCTTGGTACACTCTCAACTCAATTTTCCCCTATAAAATATAAAGATTTAAAGGTCAAAACTTTGTAGAGCATGAAATTAAAGTGCATAATGTTCAAATTCAGGAAATTTAGTCCCACAATATGCTAGAGAACCACCTCATATGTAGTTCAAATAGAAATATCTTGCAATTCATGCGGTCTGAAATTCTTAAATATTTTCCACAAATTGTCAAACAAATTACATATAAGATCCTTCGCTTAGATATGAAAAGAAGAAAAACATTCCAACTTTTTGGTGGTCTTTGCTATGGAATTGGCTGTTTTCAGTTTCTTTTGGCAGGAAAATAGCCTTATTTGTTTACGAGTTTAGGATAATGAAATTCATGAGCAAAAAATACTCATTTGAGTTTTTTATTATGTTTTTCTTCCTGAAACTCTAAACCGTTGTTCATTTTCTGATAGTTGAAGTTAAATTTAAGATATGAGAAGGGAAACACCTATTTCTTTTTGTTAATAGATTTTGATATATATATATATATATATCTTTAAGAATGACAACCCTCTTTATATTTTTTCTTTATTTCCAAATAGACTTTTTCTTCTAGGTTATTATGTTTCCAATATTTGAACCAAAAAAAAAAGACTTATTACTTTTCTAAATAATTGTAGACAATTCCCAACTTCCCATGCATATAAAAAAAAATGCACTTTCTTAGTCACTTCCTTTCATTATTATGTTATTATGTTCTAGTTTTTTTTAAAATTAAATGCTATTGCTAATTTGCTATTTATTTGCTAATGGAGGTTCCAATTCTTTTTTTTCAAACAATGAACACCCTTTTTATTTTTTAGTATTATTTCCAAATTTTGTTGGAAGAAAGTGAAGGCCTTAACCCCGTTCTGTTTTTAGATTTGTGAATAAGTATTTTCTTGTATAGTTGTATCAGAAGAGCACCCATTTTGTTTCACTTTTATCAATATTATGTTTGATTGAATTTTATTTTGGAAGGCAAATTGTCTTTAGTGTTTTCTTTTATGAATGAATGTTATTTATTCATACATAAAAAATAGTCATTTCCATTTAGTACTATCCAAATCCTTTTTTTTTTTATTGTGAAGGGTTATTTATTGAATAAGCAAAAGAGCACTGGTTTTCTTTCATTATTATGTTCTTCTACTTATTTTAGAAGAATCATATTCCTCTTCATTGTCTTTCTTCATGTATGAATTATTTTAATAAGAAAGACTTCCATTTTCTAAAGTGATTCAATTTCCCACGGGTTTTGAATAAAATTACAAGAGTCATTAATTTTAGAGAATACAGTTGAAACTTTTCTGGATCCCCCCAAAAGGAGTGTCGCACCTATTTTATTGCATTATTATGTCCTATATTTATTAATTTTCTTAAAGAATTGTGGAGACTTGCTTCATGAAAAGAATAACACGTATTTTATCCCATTATTACGTTCCAATATATATATTTTTGAAATAAAATCCTTGTGCTATGACATACAAAAATCAAGCGCCGCTGCCGGGGATTCTAAAGCTATCGGCTTTATTTTTATCTCTAATAGCTAAAAGTCAGTAGTTGTTTTGATTTCCGTGCTGTTGTTTTAGTTTAGGTTTTCAACAGAGAGAGAGGGAGAGATTGGATCTCGTACTCATGAGAAGAAGGATGAGAAGTGAGAGATGATTGAGGAAGGATCAACATGGAGAATCGTCTGGACTAGGTCTTAGTGATCCAGATATTTCGGAACCGGAAGACCAACCCATTTTTGTGCCTGCACCTGGAGAAAGAAACAAGAGTCCGAGATTGGGAAGTACACCTCCAACTTCTGAGCAAGTATCGAAACCGGAAGCGGAAGAGCCGTTGCCAGAAGGAGACAAAGTGACCCGGTTGAGGTACAAGCGCTTCAAGGGCAACGGAAGCCAGGATGCGGATGAGTGGCTATGCAAGTTTCAGTTGACCGCATTTGCCAATCAGGAGAATGAGGCTGCCCAACAAAGAATCTTCTAAGGATTGCTAAAGGGGGAAGCTCTCAAGTGGTACCAAGACATTCCGATGTTGAACCGGAATAACTGGGATCAGCTGAGAGCGGACTTCCTACAGACTTTCCGGGAAGTAGGTGGGAAGGCCAGAGCATTGGGCCGGTTGAGTACACTCACTATGAAGTCAACCAAATCTGTGCAAAAGTGTGGGTAGAGGTTAAAAGCGCTCATGCAGAAATTGACTACTAAGATTGCTCCTGGCCTACAAGTGGAGTGGTATGTTGCTGGATTATCCGAATCTATGGGATTCCTAATCCGACAAACAAGACCAAAGACACTTAGAGAAGCCATGGATGCTGCAACCAACTATGAGAACTCAGCACAATCACTCCGAAAGTCTCTAAGGAGAAGCGAGAAGAAAGAAAAGGAGAAGAGCAAGAGGAGTGACCGGAAGTTAAAGCATCGTAAGAATGTTTCGGATTCGGAGAGCAGTTCTGAGTCATCCGGATCAAAAGTTTCTGATCCCAATTTGTCAAGTTTGGAGGAGGACCGGAGCACGTCGCCTCCCCAACGTTCATCCAAGAGGGGTCAAAGAGAGAAGATTGTCGTTAAAGTCAAGACGAAGGATCCGGATTCGAAGAAGTTTATGAAGAAGATCCAAGAATCTCTGGAGGCAATCAAGGTCAACCTCGTTGAGAACCGGAGACCAAGATGGATTGTCTCGACTTCTTGAGCCAATGTTTGGTGCAAAAGATGTGGAGAACCGGGTCACTATCCGAGTGAATGCCAGAAAGCAGCTTCGAAACAAGTCCACTATATGTATTCAGAAGAAAAAATCTACTACACCATGGCAGCCGAGGAAGAGGAAGAAGTCTACCAGGTTCAGCCAACTTATGAGAGAGGGAAAGGTATTGCTGTTCCAAACCGTTCGAATGTGTTGAATTGGAACTTTTTACCTGGACCTAGTCAAGGCCCAATGATGCAGCCACCTATACGAGTACCTGGATATCCGGATAGACAAGTGGTGATTTGTTATTGTTGCAAAGAACCAGGACACTATGCTAGTAGTTGTCCTATTAAGGGACAAGGGCAAGGTGCACCACGGATTTTGCCGTACCAAAATTGCGGAGAATATGGACATACCGAGCAAGACTATTTAAAACCAGTGCAACCGCGGCCGGTTCACAAGCAAGTGCAAATTCTTCCAAGGGAGCAGACCGCACTAAACTACGGTCACTCAGCCGGAATGGAGAATCCAAAAAAGTGATGGTGTGAGGTGGAGCTGCTAGTGGGAGCTGAGAGCACGTTCAATCGAGTATCCACCCGCACTTCCACCAGGAACCAATCTGGACGGTTTGTTAAGAGAAGCAAGAGGAAGTCAAAGAGGAAACCGGAATCGAGTAGCAATTTGGATCCACTTCCCCAAAAGAAGAGACCGGAACCGGAGGTAGATCATTTGGAGGAGGGAGTAGACCATAACCAGATTTCGATAGATATCAGTGCAGAGATCTGAGCGAAAATCCTTGGACCGGATATTGTGCGGAACCAGAAGACGATTACTTTTAGTGACACTCCAGTGATTATTAATCCGGATGTGAGTACCCATGAGTATTACATCATCTAGGATATTAAGGATTAGAAGGCAAATGTGACTATTGGACAGCTCGTGTATGACAATGTGATGTACCAAAAGCTAATCCGAGACGCCTAGATACAGAATCGGAAGAAGAAGGTGAAACTATCAGTGGTGGCAGTTAACTTTTCTCAACCGGAAGATCTCGGAGCACCAGAGGTCACTGTGGAGATAGAAGGATGTGCGATTTCCAAGGTTCCCATCGATGGCGGATCGGGAGTTAACTTGATGCTGGAAGACACAGCATTTGAGTTAAGATTCACTACATTTGAAGCCACAAAACAAGTTCTCCGGATGGTGGACTAGTCTCGAGTTCATCCGGTTGGTAGACTTTCACAAGTGCCAACCCGGATTGGAGAAAAGGACTATTTGTTGAACTACATCATCATCCGTGTTTATAAAGGTAGACCCTTTCCGATGCTACTTGGAAGACCTTGGTTATATTCTACTCGAGTGCTTGTGGATTGGGGAGCCAAGGAGCTGGTGGTAGGGAAACCTTCCACCCGGATTCCCTAGGCCATGGAGAAACATTTGAGAGAGACTAGCGACTCGGATGGCTACATGACGGACTGGTCAGATCTGGAAGATTCCGTCGCGAGCTATTATGTAGATCCGTTCGAACACCAATCCAAGGCAAATTATGGATTCTCGGATGCTATGTTAGAGCATGAACCGGGAGAAATCCAAGAAACAATGTTGGAAGATCAATCCTTAGGGGAGTCGAGTGTTCGGCTCACAGTTGAGTGGATCACTCAGCAAATCAGGTGCAAAAATCTTCCGACCAGTGAGAGTGAGACAAGAGAATCTGGTTGGGGAAATTTAGCTTCCTTTCTGAAGGAAGTGTACACGGAAAAATTCAAAGCGGTTGTTTCACCCACTAATTATGAGAAGGAGAGTATTGGACCCGACAAGAGTTTCTACCTTAATAAACTCTTCAAGGATACGGAGAGATCCGGTTATATTCAACTTCTAAAGGAGTACCTTGACATTTTTGCTTGGAAGCCATCCGACCTCAAGGGAATTCCCTCTCATCTAGAAGAGCATCGCATTGACTTGATGGAAGGATCCATTCCGATCCAATAGCAACAGTATTGGCTCAATCCCAAGTATTTGTTGATGGTCAAAGAGGAAATCGATCAACTGTTGGAGGCGGGATTCATTTATCCGGTCCACAACTCCAAATGGGTTTCTCCCATTGTGGTTGTTCCAAAGAAGGTCGAAGCAAATGGGAAAGTCCAAATCCGGGTTTGCCAAGATTTTTGGAAATTGAACACAGCCACAAAGAAGGACTATTTTCTTCACTGATATTATTTTGGACCACGTTGCTGGACATGAGTGCTACAACTTCTTAGATGAATTTTTTGGTTATAATTAAATATTCATCCGGTGGTGCAATCAATTGAAGACAACATTCACGACGGAATGGGGAACTTACGCCTTCACTTGGATGCCATTGGGTTTGTGTAATGCACCCGGAACATTTTAGCGACTCATGATGGACATCTTCAAAGATTTCCTTTGGCATTTCATTGAGGTATTCATAGACGACTTTGCGGTTTTTAGCCGGGAAAGTCATCTCAAGTGTTTGAAGAAGACATTCCCAAAATGCCGGGAAAGTCATCTCAAGTGTTTGAAGAAGACATTCCCAAAATGCCGAGAGACAAGTTTGAAACTACACCCGGGAAAATGTTTTTTTGGAATGGGATCCAGAATTCTACTCGGTCATGTGGTGAGCCGAACCAGATTACATGCAAATTTGGAGAAGGTAAAAGTGATGCTCTCCTTGTTACCTCCAACCAGCGTTAAAGAAGTCCATAGATTTCTTGGATGTGTAGGCTACTATTGACGGTTCATCGATGGATATGCCAAGAAGGCTATTCCACTCACGGAACTTCTCAAAAAAGATACGGAACTCGTTTGCACCGGAAGGAGATAGCAGGCCTTCAAAGATCTGAAGACCTAGCTGGCTAAAGCTCCGATCCTGTCAAATCCGGATTGAACTACAAAGTTCCATGTTACTATCAATGCATCTGGTTGGTGTTTAGGGTCCATCATGTGGCAATTCGATGCAAAGAAGCGGAAGAATCCAATTTATTATGCAAGCAGACAAATGGGTTTGGCGGAACGGAATTACACAACCATGGAACAAGAAGCGCTAGCAATTGTATAATCCTGTAAGAGGTTTCGGCATTATTTACTGGGGTACAAGGTATTTTTTACATGGATCATGATTCTTTGAAATACCTTGTGAACAAACTGGATTTATCAAGCCGGATTGCTAGATGGATTTTGCTCTTACAAAAGTTTGATTATGAAGTTGTAGTCAAGTCCAAAAAGGCAAACATTAATGCGGATTACCTCTGGAGGCAAAGAGGACAAAAATTTGTCGCGGATATTTCTGCCGAGTTTCCGGATGAATTCCCGAATTCGGTGGTAGATCCGATAGTGATAGAAAATTTAGATTCTCCTTTGGGCAAGGTCTTTTCCCTCAATGATGAGTCTATTTCCGATTATCAAGACATTATAGATTATTTAGTGAAGTCTAGATATCCGGAACAGGTGAGTCACGAGGAGAAAGAAATTTTCCAAAGGAAAATGGCTCCTTATACTTTCATTAGAGGAGTTCTTTAAAAGCTAGGAATGGATGACGTTCTTAGGCAATGTCTAGAACCTCCGGAACGGAAGAAAGTAATCCAAGCTCTTCATGCTGGAAGTTCAGGAGGGCATTTTGCCTTTGTAAGTACAGTAAACCGGATCCGATCAATCGGATAATGGTGGTCGTATTTACACCGAGATGTGAGGATTTTTGTTACGAGTTGTAATCAGTGCCAACGGACAAGGGCACCATCCTTTCGGAACCACTGGCCATTGACTCCTATTACTCCTCTAGCACCATTTGAGAAATAAAGGATAGACTTTATTGGACCCATCATTCCGGTCAGTGGATAGAAGAAGAGGTACATTATCCTAGCCAAGGATTATGCAACCAAATGGGTGGAGGCCGAAGCACCACGGAAGAACGATGCGGAGACTTCAGCAAACTTTTTGTTTGAAGAAATCCCCATGCGGTCTGGTCACCAACTTGAGTTGGTCAGCGACTAGAGAACCCATTTCCTCAATGATTTCATTGTCAACCTAACAACCAAGTACCTTATCAAGCATCGGAAGACGACTCCTTACAATCCTAAAGCAAACGGACTGACGGAGCGGGCAAACAGGATTGTAGGTAAGATCTTGAACAAGATGGTTTCCCCTCACAAGACGGATTGGAACCAGAAACTATCTTCAGCAGTCCATGCGTACAACACTACAAAGAAAACAACAACCAGAAAGACACCGTACTTTTGGGTCTTTAGTCAGGAGGCAATCCATGGGGGGGAGTTGGATGTGGAAATTTTCAGAGTCATGGCAGCTCAAAGTGCAAAGTCAAGAAAGGATACACTTCCCCAACTCCTCGCCATTGAAGATTTGGAGAAGATCTGGAATGCGGCTTTAAAGAGAACCCTGGGAGTGCAGAACAAGCGCAAGAAGGACTATGATCGGAAACATCCAGTCAATCATGGAATCCAAGAGAGAGGACTTGTTTTCTTCTATGACAATCGTCACAAGGATTTTCCAGGTAGATTGCATACCCAATGGATGGGACCTTTCCGAGTTAATCAAGTTTTCTAGAACGGATCCCTGCAATTAGAAAATCTACGAGAACAATGGCTTGACACTCGTGTGAACGGATTAAGGGTAAGGAAGTACATCGCTGCTACTTCTTCAGACGACTCCAAATGATGTTTGCGAGGACGTTCACAGATGAGGAAGGGGTAATGTCGCAACCAAAAATTTTGGTTTTTCCTCGTTTACCTAAAAGTTGGAATGGAAACGAGTAATTAGAATTCGGATCCTGCTAGGAGGCAGAAAAGGACTGAAGATAGACAAAGCTAATGCAGTAAGGGATAAATTGGATTCTGATCTAGTCAGAGTATTAGTACTCAGCAGCGGAATCACATCGAGATTTATCTCGGATCGGATTAGGGTTGAACCGGATTGCTATGGACCGGACCGGAAAAGGTCATGATGACCAGTTGGGGTCCTCGGACTATATAAAGGCTAGTTGTCCCCATTTTCGCTCCTTTACTTTCCTCAAGTTTTGGAGTTGACCTTGAGCGCTTTAACGCCTCCGTTTGCACTAGAGCCGTTGTATGCGTGGAAATTTAAGTGCAAGTGCGTGAGAGTGCGTGAGAGTGCGTGAGAGGTCAAAATTGTGTGGGCTGCAAATTTTGGGTTGCCTTCCGGTTGAGATCGGCTGAGAGAAAGTGAGGAACGGGACATGCGGCTAGGAGAGAGTGAGGTAGCAATCGGAAAGGGTTGAGCTAGCAAAATCCATGTTCATGTCTCAACTTCGTAAGAATAGACCGGGAGCGCCTATTTCTTCTCAAAGATTAAGCTTTGGAAAGTAGTTTTGGTTATCCCTTCTAAAAGAACCAGTGAGAACCGAGCTCATGGACGACCTCAGTGCGATGGGCTATTAAGGGTTGATGGATAAACCCTGGGTGTTTAAAGAGGAGCGGATGGTGAAAGAGCTAAGGGGCAAATTGTCGAATTAGTTAGACAACACTGTCCGGGGGCGTCCAACTGAGTGGGAAGAAGAAAGGTGGAGAGAGGTCTACAACTTTTGGTTAGGGGATATAGGCATGGCAGGACGGAGGGCTGAATTCATCCATGATATGTTTCATGGAGAGGCGAGCAACAAGGATGGATACGTGGTCGCGGATTGCATAGACGACCGACACCTCCGCCTTCTCCAATTCCTGATTCCGATCATCCATCCGGAGAAGCCTACGAGGGTGACAATGACCATCGACAACACTATTTTCAGGGCTCTGAGCGGGGAACGGAAGGTGAATTGGGCCCGGATCTTTTGTAATCTGGTGTCCCAGCTTGTGACGAGAGTTGGAAAGAGTAGGGCCACTCCTTTGAGTCCCTACCTCTTTCACCTCTACCAATGCAATGAACTCCTCATCGACACGAAGGAGAAGACATGTAACATGCAAATATCCATTCTGAAGTATGGGGAGTCGGATTCGGATGACAAACTGGAGGACGTATCCGGATCCAAATCCGAGACGGAAGAAGAAGATGAGGAGGAGCACCTCAGGATAAGGAAGCGGATGAAGACGACGCCTCCTCATAAGAGAGGAACCCCTCCTACCAACCGGTCAACTCCCAAACAAGGACCAGAAGTGGAGATGCCAGATGCCAAAGACCCGGCTGATCCGTTCAATCAGTTGACCAATATCCTCTATGAAATACAAGCGGATTGGGAGATCAGGAGAAGGACCCTTTGCAATATTGGAGAGCTCGTGGGTGCGCCGGGAGATAGTAGTCTACCGGCTAAGGTAGCACAACACATTACCAATCCGGACGAGCACCGGAAGCAAGAGGCAGAGATTTGTCGGCTTCAAGAGGAAGTCGACACTTTGAAGATAGAGATGGTTGCCTTCAAAGAGGATAAGGTCGCAGTCCGGGAGATGGCAGACGCAACCCGGAAGGTGGCCAAAACGATGAAGGCCATCCTTGGAGCGTCTGGATTTGCCGCTATCAAGGCGGAGTTATTTGACAAGGGAGTACACGAGGAGAAGAAAGTATCCGGTTCCCGGATAGTTCGGATCCTGACCGATTTCACTGATTGGGTGGAAGCAGCAATGGTGGCGGCAAGGAAAGCAGCCAACCGGATGGACGTTAGCAGCCAGAAGCTGAACGGATTCATGTACTCTAGGAAGATCCAACTTTCGGACCTCTTGCTGCTGGAATTGTTTGCGGCAGTAGGATTGAATCCGAGGGAGCCCAAGGATCGGACTCCCGAGTCAAAGAAGAGTCAACGAAGGCCTAGGCTTGGACAAGAAATCCAACTAGGCTCATTGCTAGGATCGGATCTTCCAGATCCTGCTGCCGGAGAGCGGAGCAGGAATTTGGGGGACGTCTTCAACCAACTACCAGCGGAACCCAAAAGTCCTACATTGGGTGAGGGAGTTGCAGAGTAAGTAGGAATGTATTCTATGTAAGATATTTTGGATCGGATCGGATGTTGATCCGGTCTAGTCGGTTAGGATTGGACCCGGAAGTTCCACGTGGATTTTTGGGGGGGCCTTTTTGCCTTTGTAAATCAGTTGTATATAAGCCAGCCCCTGCTTGGGAGTTGCAAGTTTTTTTTGTCCAAATTTTGCTTGTACCTTCTATTGGTTTCTTGTTGTGTGTCTCTTCCGTGTGTGGCAAGACTATATGGTGAGGAGTTAGGAAGATTTGGGGATAATTTCTCCCTTCGGTGTTCTTGTTTTGATGTTATGTGCAAGTGAGCGGGTAGTGAAAGAATTGGGAGTGGATTTTAGTTCCTCAATACTTCTAAGGTTTAGGTTTCCGGGCGAGAAAGTTGTTGTTAGGCTAAGCGGATAGGAAGGGATTCCTTAGTCGCGCTAGAACTCCTGGGTGGGAAACCCAATTGAGTGTCCGATCTCTTGAAAAATCTCACTACCCTAGTTGGTAAACGGAAGAACTTTAGTTGATGTTGGAATGGACGGATACACTTGTAACCACCTGACTTTGTAAAGATGGAACTTGGCGCCAAGGTTGTTGTAGTATGAAGGAATTGTACGAGGGATCTTTGTGTGACCTGTGATCCGGAGAGTTCTCTGGATTGCTGTGAGGGATCAAACTAAATCCGGATTTGTGTAGGAGATTGGAAAATAGAAAAGTGGGTCTTTAGCCACTATAAGTCACGGAAGGAGAGGCGGGCCTGCCACTCTCAAAAGCAAGCGGCGAACCCTCTGATGGTAAAATAGAGGTAAAACTAAACCGGATGAGATAAAGAGCAGATATGAGTTGATCAGACAGGATCGAATAGTTGGACAAATCGATAAAGGAGAGAAGGGTTTGATTATAGTTTTTGGTGTTGTTGTGTTTCTGGTTGTGGTGTTAAGACCGGAAAGGAAAATTATGAATATTGACTGAGCTTAGAGACTAGATAAGGCTAAATACTTCACAGAATCTCGCGGATTCAATCTTTAGAGTCACTTTGTTATACTTTAGAGTGGTTTTTGGGAGTATAACTGGGAATTTGCTTGCCTTGTGCTACGACACCTACAAGGCAATCTCGCCTGGGGCAACCTCTTTTGGGGGGCCACCTCGGCTTAAGCGACCTCAAGTGCAGAAACTAGGTGATAAGAAAACTATGAACTTATGAAAATGCAGTAGCAAAGGTCAGCTCGAGTGGGACCAAGGTGGCTTTGTAGTAGCTTGGGGGCATGACCGTAAGTAGTAAGCTTCTTAGAACTCATTTGAGTTTGAAGTGGTTTACAATTCGATTACCAGTGACATCCTCTGCCTTGTTTGGTGATGTCACCCCCTTGGTTGTTGGGTTTGGTTTGGTCGTGGTAGCCAACCATACAAAAACAAAAACAAAGCGTCCAATCAATTTGTGTTTGTATTTGAGAAGGAATCAAAATTTGATTGTGGAGGGGGGAGGTGATGAAACGGAGGGCTTGGAAGGGACAATCTCGTGTTTTGGAACAGGATGTTTGTAGTGCCATATAACCACAAACATCTCCATCCAAAACTCAAAATTGTCCCCTTCAAACCCTCAAAATTCAAAACCTGCTTTAATCACAAGCAAATAATATTCGCTGCTCACGTATAATCATGCCTTGGCTTGACGTTTTTTTTGGACGGGGAGTACAACCATGATTTGATTTTCAGTTTATTTCTTCAAATTAGAACTAAATTTTACATGATGTAATTTTGGTACTTCAAACTAAATTCACGCCACCATTACTTAAATTTTGGTACTTCAAATTAAAATCAAGATATCATGATTTAATTTTCCTACTTCAAATTAAAACCAAGCCACCATAATTAAAATTATACTACTTCAAACTAAAATCAAGCCACCATAATTAAAATTAGACTACTTCAAACTAAAATCAAGCCACCATAATTAAAATTAG